>OU696697.1:48668488-51068488 GCA_916050605.2 Platycheirus albimanus | reverse complement strand
TAACGGTACCTCTCATAGATGCCATTTTTCAAATTAGGTTTCCTCGTAAACAATTCTTCCGGTTTCAATAAGAACAAATTTCTAAACGTTTTCGAAACATACTTTGAAAACGGGTGGGTTCAATTATTTTTTTTAATAATTTCGCCAGGTGCAGACTAAAGATTTTTTTATGACATACTCAAAAGTTTTCGAAAAGTTTTTTAAAGAAAAATAATTTTTTTAAAAAAAACTTTTTTTTTTCATAGATAGATATTAAGCAATGAAATATTATTGAAAAAAACTTAGTTTTCACAAGGAAAAAATTCAAAAATTCAAAAATTAAAGATGTTTCTAAATATTTTCTTATTTCAAAATGCTTAGGAGCCAAGCAAATATCTAGCAAGTTCATGTGACCCAGTCGTGCATTTTATTTTTTAAAGGAAGACTTTTTGCAAAAATACACATACCAATTTTTCGAACCGGTATTGGTTTGAATTGATTAAAAAATCGCAAAAAAAAAGTTCGTTCAGTTTTTCCCGAATTTTTGCATTGCTTTAATTCCTCTTTAAATTATTTACGAACTTGAAAAGAAAAAAAGCCAGCCAAATTGCTTCTGCCGTTCTTTGCACTCTAACAGACAACTTTACATTTCTATAGAAATTTCCGTATCATAATTTAATTTGTGTACAGAAATTTGATTTGTGTTAGCAAAAAAAGTATAGAAATCGTTTTTGTACGCCATTTGTGTAATTAAATAACAGCAATAATTATAAATCGTCTGATTCAAACTCAATAATGTTGCGTTATTAACATTATTTTTTCCATTTCAGATCTACACCTTATCAATCTTTCTTCTTCCACTTCGAGTTGTGGGTGCGGTTCTTTCACTTCTAACGGCATGGGTATTCGCCTACATTACACTTTATGGTTTAACATTGGATGATCTTAAAGAAAAACCACTCACAGGATGGAGGCGGTAAGAAATGTGCTTTTAAATGAAAAAAAAACAAATTTATGTTATTTAAAATTCAAAATGAAAAA
Organism: Platycheirus albimanus; assembly: GCA_916050605.2. Lineage (NCBI taxonomy): Eukaryota > Metazoa > Arthropoda > Insecta > Diptera > Syrphidae > Platycheirus > Platycheirus albimanus. Next base: position 51,067,468 of record OU696697.1, on the reverse strand, counting down.
TTAAATTTAAAAAAAAAAACAAAAATTATTGTTGAACTTAAATTTAACTTGAAATTATTAACATTAAACGAAATGCATGGCCTGTTATGCGTTTCGCCCAAGTATGAACGCTGGGCTCATCCATCACTTAGATGCCGTTCATACTCTTCCAAGACGCACATTGTTCTATAATATCCACACTATATATGTATGTATGTACGTACATTTTAGCACTATGAATTATGTATTTTAATGGATCTTTGTAACCAGCAAAACCTTAAATATTGCATGCTCGTGGCCTTATACTACTTTGGGGCGCTTTTTGAAATGCAATATGATATTATTACAAAGGCTTTCAGCATTTAAAAATTTCGTGTTACGCACTAGAACCTTTTATAAAAGAAGTCGTTTCTAAGGGACCTACCGTTTTAAGACACAAATAGAAAAATGCATTATAAACAAAGGGTAGACTGTTCCTTGAAATAGTATCAGCTTTTGCCAATAGTTGTATGACAGATACCTTTGTTTTCAGACTTTGAATCGAGATTCTAATTCCGACTCGGGAGACCACGAAATAAACCATACTTAGTGCCAGATTTGAAGCGCATTCGCTTAGGCTACAGAGTTGCGATCAGACATGTTTTATACAGATAGGCCAAAAGACAGGCTGATTTTAATCGACTTTAATATACACTGTAATGTCGTGTTTGATTGTTACCTTAAGGATTTTCTTACTTTCTTATCGTTCAGAAGATGAAATACATATGTATATATTTAAAAAGTAAGACTATTCCCACCTTCTCTTCATAATGTTTGATCATTATCTCTAATGTTAAGCTAACTGTAGGTACATATAATTGGCATTCAAATTGAATCCTGTATGTGTGTGTGTAAGCACTGTAGTTCCTTGTCATCATTATAATTTGTTTACGTCAATATTATAGCGTATGATGATAGCCACAATCTCAGGCCACTAAAAAAATTCAAAAGAATTACAACTTTGTCAAAGACAAAAGAGAACACATTTTAATTGAGGATGGCGACTCTGCAAATAGTATCACCTTCTGCTATTCTATTTATAAAATGTTTACAAAACATTATTTGTTGTGCCAAACAGTTTAGGTTGTTTTGCTTCTGAAATAATGATAACAAATCTATTTGGCGGAACTATTAATACACGTGGTATACCCTACCCATGCGCTAAAGGGCAAGAACTTCCTCTAAAACTGCATTTGATATTTAAATAAATGCTCGAGCAGCTGCTCAAGAGCATATTTGGTAAAGGTTCTTAGACTTTCTATTGAGCGTATTATTTAATTATTTAAATATGGAGCTCAAACTATTTGGCTGCATAAAAAAGTAGCAGCATTTCTACGAATTTGTTTTGCAGTGATATCTTTGTTGTGTCTTCTTTGATGATATATGGATAGGCCTTAAATTCATTAACATAGAGCCCATTTTTAAAATCGAATCGCAAAAAATGCTGCTACATTATACAGGGTGATTCACAAGTGTTGTGCCAATAAGCTAGAGCATGTAGGTTGGGTTGAGACAAGAAAAAAATCGTATGGGAGGGGGGGTCTATACCCCTCCGTTAAACCGGGAGGGGCAATTTTATAAAAACATGACTTAAATTTGAAAAAAAATTATTAAAAAATAACGGTAACTCCTACAATGCCATGCTATACCTTTTTGTAAAGCCAAAAACTTATTATTTTATTGTTATTTAAATGAAGTTATTCTATTGAACCGTTTTCAAAATATTAATTTTCAAACTCAAAATTTAGAAAAAAAAATTAAAAAAATTAATTTTAAAACTAATTTTTTTTCAAAATTGTACGTAATTAAGTATTATTTTTGTTCTCAGAATTCTTCAGTCAATGCTTCAATCAATTTTAAATCCAATTATGAATTTTTGTTGCCAAGATATTGAAAAATAACCGAACCTACTTCTTCACAAAAACAAGAAAATCTAGCCTTACGGGATGGCAGATGGCACAAGGTATCATTTAACCAATTTTTTCGTGGTTTTGTGGTAGGTGGTGGTGTGGGTGATGGTGGTAAGGAAGGGGGTATTTATTGTGTGTGGGGGGGGGGGGGGAGAATTGTAAAAATAGTTGGCTGTTGGTTGGTGGTTGTATATTGGGGTGAGAGGTTGATGTTTGGGGCGAAGGGGCGAGAAAAAAAAATTCAAAAATGGTGGGTGCTTGTGAGTGGAGTGGGTTGTTGGTGGTTGGAGAGATACAACCTACACATGAACTTTTTTGTTAACTGGTTATCACGTACAACTATCGTCCGTAAACCGACTTTACCGACAACCAAGTTTTTTTTATGAGAAATTAAGAAAAAATTCAATAGCTGACCTACTATATTTCTTACCCTATTTCACCCTATAAGCAGCTTGTTACAAAAATCACCCCTCAGGCCTTTAAGAAGGTACATTTAACATGAAGTTTTAAAATCTGATACCACATTTTTGCTTTAAGCCTATTTCACTCTATAAACAGCTGAGTCTTGCAAGAAATATTAAGCCCTCAAGCCACCGCAAACTATATAACCTTTCGAAATGAAAAGGAAAAGTTTTTAAATTGAAGATGTAGTTTTTAAGTTTAATCTTAGCAAACAAGCCTTATGGATAAACTACATGATCTTTTTTTTCTGCCAAATAATACATTTTCCGGTACGACATGTGCCCCACCTACTGTAAGTTTATTGTAATAAGCAAATCGCTTAACATAATTTTGACCAATTTTTTTTGAAACACTCGAATAACACCAAATATTTCCTGAAAATTTAAGCTCGATTGGGATGGGTTGTTTCGGAGTCCACAGCTTAGTTACAAACAAATATACATCCATTTTTACAAATATAGATTCGTTTGATGTCTCCTGTAAGGAACAGAAGTATTTACGATATTTTGATTATTTCTTGTAGGTTATATTTTATTTTGTTTCGACTGTTGTTATTAAAATTATGCAATCGAGCCTTAGCAATTTTAACAAGGTATTTTTATTTTCTGCCCATTGGAATAAATCCAGTAAGCCAGTCAATATCATTCTAAGCGGGTTATTTAATATGTTTAATCAAAATCGTTGAAGACTTTTTAAAAAGAAAGAATATTTTCTTATTACAAATTAAATAGTACTAAATAAGAATTTTGAGCAATATATGTACATTGAGTTTTTGTCAAGTTATGGCCATTTTCTCAAAAACTCGATTTCTGTCACGTGTATATTTAGCCCAAAACTTTAAGCGCAGTTTTCTTAGTAACTGTTTCTTATTAGCCAAAGCCGTTGGCGGCGTTTTCCAAAAAAAGATTTCAAAAACTAAAACCATTAAATGGGAGGTACACCCGTTAAAGACGGACTTCAATAAAAAAAGAAAAAAAAACGTCTCCTCTAGGGTACACAAAAAATTGGTATATGCTAAGTTTAATGTAAAACGTTTATTCGTTTAGGCTGAAGATCGGTGTACATACAAACAGACGGTATGACCGAACTATTTTCATGGACTTTTCTATCATCGTTATGTAACATTTGATCAAAACCTCGATTTTGTTTTTAACTAAATCAATGCTTTCCCTATTGCACAGAGACCTGACAAAGACTTGACATTATTGTTACGATTATTAAAAAAAAAGTAAAACGTTATATTTATTACGCATTTTCTCGGGAAAACAGACCCCACAGTCAAAAAATTAGTATGTGACAAGCTAAAAACTGCACATAAATAAAAATGAAGTGTCTATTTGTAATTTCGAAAATATCAGTTTTTTACTAAATGCGTATGAAAGTATATACGGTACTTATAACAAAAACGTAATTTCAAAATTTCGTGTCTGTCTGTCTGTTTGTTCCGGCTAATCTCGGAAACGGCTAAACCGGGTTTTGACGGGATTTTCACTGGTGGATAGGTGATGTTGTAAGGAGTAACCTAGGCTATTTTAATTACTCCTGTAGGTGGGTCGCAATTTTCAAAAATTCTTATTTATGGGCCGATTTTGACGGGATTTTCACAGGCAGATAAGCCGAATTAACTTAAAATCACACATTATCTATACACATAAATAAAAATTAAGTGTAAAATACATATCAGCTATTTACTAAATGCATATGAAAGAATTATTATTTTCAATACATTGATGAATTTTGGCGGAACGAAGTTCGCGGGTCAGCTAGTTAAAGCCTAAACGAAGTTTGGCATACTAACAGCTCAATTAGCGTTAAAATGAATCAGGATACATCTAATTTATCCTTTCCTGTGGATATTTTTAAATTAATTATATAACTAGCGGTTCACCCCGGCTCCGAAAGTGTATTTAACAAAAAAAAGAGTACATTATAAAGAAAGATTGGACAATATTATTTGAATGAATTTTTTCCGTATTATTTTTCTGTTATCACACTAATATTATAAATTTGAAAGGATGTTTATTTCTCACTCACGCCAAGATGGCTGAACGGAGCTGGATTGGCACAGAGATTGATTATAGTGTGGAAAAGCACATAGGCTTCATCATTGTAAAATGTATGGCTCCCGTGGGATAGATTTGTTTTAATTTTTCCAATCACACCAGAATGGCTGAACGAATCTGGATGAAATTTCACAGAGATAGATTATGGCCTGGAATAGCTACTTTTTATCCCGGCAAAATGTTTGGTTCCCTTCGAATCCAGGCGTAAACTGTAGGTCTGGTTAAGAGTGTATGGCATAAGGCTTTGGTTCTCCAGAGCAGTTCTTGCCACAATATTCATTTATTTATAAAACACTCAATGTAATTAACTTTTCCGGTTTGTCAAGGTCATTGTATGTAGAAAACAGAGATCTAAATGAACGCCATGCTCTTAATACTTAATAGTTTGATATGGAATAATTTAGGTAGTATAAGGATGTTCAATCAATTTTAAAAGATAATAGAAGGAAAGAGTTATTGGCTTAGAAGTGAGAGGGGTACAAATCGTCCTGCCATATGCTAGAGAACTTGGCTGGGCACTATCGTGCACTTAGATCGAGTTATGAGCTCCGCTACTCTCTTCAGTTAAACTGGTTATTAAATCTTACAATTCGTCATTTTTTTAACAAACAAAAATTTCGATTAGATATTCGTTCACTGTGGCGTGTGTGGAATCTTTTTTTTTTTATTTTCTAAGAAAAAATGTTGCAAACATTTTATTACTTTATGGGGTGGTTGTCGTCCGTTCGCTTATTAGTATAATATATGATAAAAAATAGCCAACAAAAGACCACTACGAAAAAATTAATGTGATGAATAGTGGAAACTGATGGAATTCGTTTCAACTATTCCGATATTATAGGGGGCTATCAAAAATTATAAAATAATTTTCATAAATTGCGGCTCAAGATTAGGTGGCACACATACATACACAGCTAACATAACATCCTATTAAAGTTATGTTGCTGTGCCCCAAAAATCTTCGATCTACGCCCAAGAAAAAATGTCTTTATTTCATTATAATGCAAGCGAAAACAATATTTTTGGTCGTTTTGGTAGGTACAAAATTTTGGCAATTTACCAAAAACCTGAAATCTTTTGTTTTCCACCCGATCGGCACCAAATCTGGACTGAACTCGATTCATAAAAATCCGTTGGATGGTTTTCGACCTAGAGCAAAAATTAAAAATGACCCCCCTAGAAAATTCCAAATACATAATTACTAAGTATCAATTTTGAAGCAAATCAGCAAACGGACAAAATTTCCAGACCCACTTATTTCGACTTTCCATCATGGTAATCCAAGTGATTGTTATCTCCAATCTTCTTTTTTACACGAATCCACAACTTGCCTTATAGTACCCATAATCGCAAGTAAAAAAGTAATTGAAAAACAATAAGAACTACTGAGTAATATATATTTACTAGCCTCTACCCGCGGCTTTGCTCGCGTTTCAGATGATCTGGAAGTATAGCCTGTAGCCTGAGGAGTCGTCTCTCGTAATCAAGCTACTTTTATAGCCCGAGCTTTATAATTCTTCTGTGAAAGATAAGATTTGCGTTTTCGGGGCATTTCGAAAGACTACGAATTCACCCAAATTCATTAATTTACTGAAAATAATAGTTCCTAGCTTCCACATGCTGCTTCTCGCGATTCGATCAATTCAAATTCGTCAAAAAAAAAAAAAAAAAACATCATTGTTCCTTGGAAGATTTCAATGAAAATAACAACGGTAATAGCTGAGATCAAATTATAAAATCATATCTTTTCTCATCCCAATATCCAAACGAAAATAGCCATTTCGCACATCTCGGATCTTTTGTTTTTCTAACCTTTGTCTTTCGATATTTTACCTGCGATATCACTCACAGGTTAAAAAAAATAATTGTATAAATGGCCTTGAGATGTCAGAAATGAATTATAATAACACATTGGGACACTTTGGCGTATACGCATTTTTTTTAAAATTTTATTTCCGTTTTCTAAAACATTACTATTGCCAATTTTTTTGACTTTAAAACAACTATAAAATATTAAGTACACTCGGGCGTATGTGTAATGTTCTGCTTGGAAGGGTTGAACAATGTTTGTCGTTAGACGTTAGGCGACAAAATCCAGACTGACGGATAGAAAAGTTTTGCGTATATTCAATAGACATAATGTATGTCCTTTTCTTCTATGTCCCTTTCTGTACCACTTGTATGAAAAATGATGATAATGTGCTATTACAGACTATAATCTATCTCTGTGCCAAATTTCATCCAGATCCGTTTATCCGTTCTGGCGTTATTGATCAACAAACATCTAAACTTTCACATTTATAATATTAGTAAGATTATTAATTAGTACTTACTAAGAAGCCGTTATATACTTTCTTTTTTAAAAATATTGTATCGCCTATGTTCATCGGAGATAGTGTTGGATTCTAAATGTTAAAGAAATTTTTCAATCGGTCCAATATAGTTTCGGAGCCTATTCGGTACAAACAAAAAAACGCATCTTTCATCTTTATAATATTCGCATTGTTATAAAAGAAACTCTCTTATGTAATACGCTCAGGATATGTAAATAATTGCAAACACTTTGTGTCCTTAAGGTCCTTTATTATAAATATATCTATCTCTATTTCTTGCTAGGTGATTAATTCTAATAAATACGTTTTTTTTCAGGTACGCTCAAAAAGCTGTTGCGAATACTATGCGGCTGGTGTACGCTTCAAGCTCATTCCATCATATAAAGTTCATTGGAAAGCAAGCGTCACCTAAAGAAGCACCAATCCTTGTAGTTGCACCACATTCATCTTATGTCGACTCGGTTGTTGTTGTAGTAACAGGCCCAACGTCAATTGTGGCTAAGCAAGAGACTTCTGAAATTCCAATTTTAGGCAGTAAGTTTATTTGTATTATGTATTAAATGTATTGTTTTTATTTTAACTAAATTTGCTTAGTACACTATACTTTGGTTCAGTGTGTGCATTTTAACAATGCAATGGCAAAAAGGAGCCCCTGCTGAGGTTTTTTTTTTGTTAACAGCTTTATTCACAGAGTTATAAGGTCATTGCTGTAATCTGGCCTTTTCAACGTTATGCATTCGTGTGCATACGTATGTCCAAATGAAAATAATAACATTTAAGGAACTGATTCCTGTAAGCTTCTCAATTGTCTATCGTTCATTTTTACATTTGACGTTATTATGTACACGAACTTCTAATCCCCAAAATTTCAAAAAATTCACGGAAATTTTTTTTGTTTTTACAATCAATTTAAATTTGAGAGTTTTCTTAAGAAATGTTTGCTATTGAATTTTTTTTCCAGAGTGTATTTTTTTTAAACCTTAATATTGCTAGTCTTAAGATCATCGACTACTGAATCAAAACTGAGTATAAACTTTTAACGCAAATTCGCCTACCCGCTTAGACTTCAAACATGCAAACCAAAATAACGGCGAGCAGATTTTCTGAGCCCACTAGTTTCGACTCCATTATTGTAAAGTCATGTTTAATATTGTCATCGTCGAATTTCGTAACTCAAACACATGATTTAAAAGAGTTATCATATAACTAAACGCAAAATCGTAAAAAATGTCTATTCAAAATGTAGTGCATATACAAAATTTGTTGTTGCTTGATTTTTTTCAGGAATTATAAATTGTGCACAACCAATATACGTTGTACGAGAAGATCCCAATTCAAGGCAAAACACAATCCAAGAAATCATTTCACGAGCCCAATCAAGCGACAACTGGCAACAGGTAAAAATAATTAATTTACTTTCTATTTCGATTAATGATTTTAGTTTGAATAACTGCTTGTATTAGTTAAAAAAAATAATATATTGTTGGCACAACAGCTCCAAGCGGGGCCGGGGTCTATGACTTACACTCTCAACCATTCCTGTATGTGCGTTGATATTCTGCAGGAATGGAAGGGACCTACAATTTACAACTGAATCCGAACGGCGTTTTATCTAATTGCTTATTAATATTGTAAAGCTGATATAGCTGTTTCGACAACAGCTTTTGCTTTAATATTCTATGCAATTAATTATTCGAAGGTGTTTGCAAATGAAAAGAAAATGTACGACTGGGTTGCACGAACTTGCTCAATGCTAAGCAATTGCTGCATATGTATATTAAAAATAATTTATTTTTTTAATTAGTTGAAGAGTTTTCTCGAAAAAACTAAGTATGCGATAAAATTTCAAAACTAAATGTCTATCTAAAAAAAAATATATTGAAAATCGTTCTACCATTTTTTTTAAAAGTTATTTTTGAAAAACTTTTCCAAAAAATATTTTGAAATTTGTTTGAGTATGTAAATAAAAGGAAATCTGTTGTTAACATCTGAAAAAATAATGCTAAAAAAATCAACATATCCGCTTATAACATTTTTCGAAAACCAAAAATTTATTTTGAAAAAATTATTAAAAATAAAAAAAAAAAGTTTTTGAGAATTTTGAAATGCCATATTTATATTATAAAGTTATGAATGACTTCTTGTGTTCAAAATTTTATTGAAATGGGATGTATAGTTTATGAGAAAATTTGATTTAAAAATACTGGTTCTATGAGAGGTACCGTTAGGTGCCGTGAAATAAAGCCAAATCGAGAGATTTGGCCTTATTACGCTTTGTTACCGTTTGGCAATATTTCACTTTGTCAAAGTGAAAGAAAGCCAAATAGATGAACTCATCCAAAGTGAAATAAGGCCAAATGCTCTAAAAAAGGGAAATAAGCAAACCGTTTCATCGGGGCGCTGTAGTTGAGAATAGTTTTTCGTATTCCATTTTCCTGTCTCCGACCATTGCAACTGCAGTTCAAAACCTACCCAAATCATCAGACCAAAATTATATTTAGGATGGCACTTTCAATGTGGTACAATCGTACGGTTGTAAGCAGCTACTTATTGTATACTTTGCTCATAATAACCTTGTAAGTCAACATTTCCATACGGAAAAATTATGATAAAAAAATTTAAACATACCTAAACTGGTCTTTTAGCTTCTTTACTGAAAAAATAATTATGTGCAGCATGGAGAGGGCTGTCGGCGAGGTTGGGCATTGTAGCGCAATCGCTCGATTTTTTGATTGTTTGCAGAGTTTTGCTCGCTTCACCGTCCACCCGTACCGCCTGCTACAATGCCCACCCTCGCCGACAGCCCTCCCTCTCTCTACGCTGCACGCACTCCCCCTTCCCAATCGTTAAGCTTTTCTTTCAACACATTAAAATATACTTCCAAAAACCATTTCTCTTTTCAAATAGGTATACGAGTAGGAAGGGCCCGAGAAAATATCGTGCAATAAAGCTTTGTATAAAATTGGCAGCTCCTTGGACTTGGAGGGATTCGATAGCATACTATCTACGAAGATTCCTTAGCAAGACTATTTTTTCAAGTTCTAAGATGTACTATTGGATCAAGATTTCGCCAATTGCTGAAATACAAATGAAAATAAGGACGCTTTGACCTTTTGAGATGGTTTTTAGTTTATTTTGTTGGAACAAAGCAATCGAAAGTGAAATATTGCCAAATTGGCCTTTTTTCACTTTAACAAAGTGAAATTAGGCCAAACGTTAAAATTTTGCTTTATTTCACTTTACAAAAGCGAAATAAGGCCAAATCTCCCCATTTTGCCTTATTTCACTTGGCCTTATTTCACGGCACCTAATGGCACAAAATGGCAGGTACCGTTATTTTTCGACCTAGAACAAAAATAAAAAAATACCCCTTAGGGAATTCCAAATAATTGCTAAATACCAAATTTGAAGCAAATCGGCCCATCCGTTCAGGCTCTAGAGGTGCGAACAGACAGTCAGACAGACAGACGGACGGAATTTCCAGACCGACTTTTTTCGATTTCTGTATCATCGTAATGTGTGTGATTGTTATTTCAATTTTTTTTTTGCGCGAATTGGAACTTGACTGTTGCCTTATACATACATATACATATGTATGATGTACGAGTATGTAGTACGTCTTCCTTTGAACTTCGATGCGCCTTCCTGCATTTTTTGAAGCGTAAACTGTTTGGGTCTTGTGGCTTGCATTATAAATTAAAAATGAGTTCACAAAATTTATTTTTAATATTTTTGTAAAAACTTCGTCAAACAGAAATGCTTTATTATTTTGTTCTTGAAATTAGAAAATCATTTATTTTTTTCCTGACCAACAACTTCAATAAAATTTTATTAACAATCTAAGTTTTAATGAAATTATTAATAATTTACTAAAAAAAACTTAATTTCAAGACTTTTTTGCATTTTTTAAATTATAGACTAGATATTTGATTTAAAAAAAAAAAAAAAAAAACAATATAAGAACTATGGATTATTTCAGGTTGTTATATTTGCTGAAGGAACATGTACAAATCGCACATCACTCATAAAGTTCAAACCTGGTGCCTTTTATCCCGGAGTACCAGTTCAACCAGTGTTGTTGAGGTATCCAAGCAAATATGACACCTACACATGGACATGGGATGGCCCCGGAGTGTAAGAAAACTTATTAATTTATGTTTAGTTATTAATTTTGTAAGTTTCAGGTTAAGACTACTGTGGTTGACACTAGCAAAGATATATAGCCGATGTGAAATCGAATTCCTCCCAGTTTACACTCCTAATGACGAGGAGAAAACGAATGCTAAACTTTTTGCCGATAACGTGCAAGGTGTTATGTCGAGGTTTTTAAAATAATGTATTTTGAGCTCCTATTTTAATTTAAATTTATTTTATAGAGCATTGGGTGTCCCTGTTTCGGATTATTCATTTGAAGACTGTATTATGATGAATCGTGCCAAAGAAATGAAAATCCCATTTCCTGGGGATATTGTTGAAATTGAGAGATGTCTGTATCAATTAGGGTAACCACGATGTTTTACTATAAAAGTAAATAATTTATAAAAAAAAAAACTGTTCCTCAGTTTGCTTCAATCAGATAAAGACAAAGAACTAGCATCTAGGCTTTGTAGCTTGTTGGGTGAAGAAAACATTGATTTACTGACATTCGCGGACCTATTAAACATTGATCCTAGAAATAAAATACTTGGTCAATTATTTACAATTCTGGATCACGTAAATAATTATTCTTATAGTTGATATAAAGTCAATAAATTAACAAACAAACTTTTGTTTTGTACATTTTAGCGTCGTTGTGGAACAATTAGTTTAAGAAGCTACCTCTTGTGTTCATTTTGCTGTAAGATCAGAGATGAAAGACTTATCGAATTCCTTAGAATAATTACTCACGTAAGATACCAAAATACTAATATTAAAAAAAAATAATTATGAAACTTTTCCAACTTCAGCTTTACACACCATCTAGTCAGACTATATCCAGAGAAGTTTTTGCAAAAATTTTGAGGCACAGTGTGAAGTTGACACCGGAAAAAATCGATGCGTTGTTTTTCAGCATTGATCACATCAATAAGGGAACGATCTCATTTGGTAACTATTTATTCTTAATTTTCCAAATATGTTTTCATAAATATGGAGTTAACGTTTTGCGATACAGATTGCCTTGAATTATAGGAGTGCTTTACGGAAAACGGTTTACCAAAAATGTATAGGAACACAATTTTCTGATTTCGATGTTCGATTCCAAGAACAAGGGTGAAATCTCGTTTATTGTTTCATGCGAATAAGCTGTTCCTGTTAGTCACTAGGCCCCGTATTCGATTGAGTGAATTGAATTACGAATTAAGTACACAATGTTCTCTTTTACTATATATACAATCAAAATACAAAAGGAAAACTTCTGAAAATTGTTTGACATTGCCCTAAGCCCTGATCTTCGACTTAATTGGCTAAATTCGGTCCTAGATTCGAATCCATTTGTACTTAGTTAAATGTTTGATCGTAACGATAGTAATGTGAAACAGTAAAATAGTTAACCTGATGACCATATAATAATCTGCGAAATCTAGGCAGTTACTTATGCTAACCATTACTGGTAAAACTCGCTTTTAAAGCTTGAAGAAACCAACTTGTCAGCTAGATCCAAATTTTATCCCTTTAACTTTAACTCAAAAAACTTTTTTGATATGAAGTTGCCAGTGGAGATAATATTTACGGTAAATTTCTCGTACAACTTCAATATTGGAAACTCATATTATAGGTCTGCATACCCTATGGTAAAAAGTGGCATTTTAAAAAACGCCTCTTATCAATTCCAACGTGGCATCGGCTGAAAAAATAAACTACTGAATAACAAATGTTTTCAGATATTGTTTCCATTTTCATACCAAGCTCGTCTGATGGGTTGAAAAGTAGTGAAATAAAATAAAGCAAAATAATGAATACTCTCATTGTTGTTTTCAAAACCATATTTTGTTTTTGACAAGCTCGGGGTTTTCCCAAAATTATGCAAATTGACTTTTAAAGAAAACTTATGATTCTGTTATTGTTACAATCGTAAAAACAAAAATGAAAGCTGAGTTTATTACATTTTTTGAACGAAATTTACCCGAAAATAGAACGTTTTCATAGGCTAGAAATAAAGGAACTGGCTTAAGCATCATCGAGTGTCTTCTTTGATTGATCTTATTTAAATATATACGAAAAGAAAACAAATTCTTCTTAGAATTAAAATAATTCAAATATTAAGGGGCCAGTTATAGCGATCGTCACCCTTGAGACCTTAAAACTCTATTTTAATAGGTTTTCTGAACTAAGTGTGGATAATGGACGAGTTTTTAAGAATATACATTTTGCATAGTGTCAAAAAGTTTTACTTTAAGTTAAGGCTTTCTGAATCTACATCTTTTTCAAAATAAATGCATTTCTCATTTTACAAAATCGGCTTATAATATTTACACCTTCATTTTGTACATCGATATTTCATTTATATAACGTTGTATTTTTTCCAGATGAGTTTGAATCATTCACGAAAGAAAAACCTCAATATGCATTTCTTTACAAAAGACAAGAGCATATACGAAGGTCATGGAAATAGAACTACATAATGTGGAATGATGAAAACATTAAATGTTATTTTTTTATTTTGGGCAATTTAAAATTTTTAAATTTAAATTTTATGTCTTCGATCAGTTTCTTTAAAAAAAAGAAAGCATTGGAGGATATCCTTTCCTGATTATAAGTACTATATATTTGAACGAATCTATTTTGGAATGTCAATGTTAATTTAGCGAAATAATTTTTTCTCGAACAAATTTTTTTTAGTAATATGATCAAAATGAAACAAAGTTTCTCAGAACTGAAGGCTATCGAATAGACAAAAATTGTGTTAATTGAACTTGACATACATACATAAATGTGACCTTATTTTTATAAAAAAAAATTATTAAAATTATTTAGAAATTTGAAACGTGACACGGACGGATGCTATAGTTAATGCAAAATTTCATTAAAAAAGACAAGACAAGCAGGGAGTCATACTCAAATTTAAACTAATATGTATGTAATAATATTATTTTTAAAGATATATTTATTTTTAAAGAAATATTTAAAAAACACGATTTCGATAAGTTATATTTAAAAAATAAAAACAACTTTCGAAATGAAAAACAAAAAGAAACAAAGTTTCGACATAAAAATGTAATTTGCTTGAAGCAAGGAGTATTATTTTATTGATTGTGAATTAATTCTTTTATTTCATTTAAGTTAACTTATTTTTTTGTTTTCTGATTTATAAAAAAAAATTTCCTTTGATTTATTGAAAAGTCCGTTTTTTTTTCTAATGTATGCTGAAGTAATTTCAATGGCATTGTAATAAAATATATAATACTAGAGGAAAAATAAATGGAATTAATGTTTCTAATTGAATTTTATGTTTACGTTTACTTCTTAAGACAGGTGCACAATCAAGAAGATAAATACAAAACAAAGAAACGATTTTTGCGAAAGAAAATCCAAAAATCAAAAAAAAAATAAATCTTTTGACTACACTCCTCTTTGTTCTTCCAACCTGTTTGATTAGTCCCTTTAGTTGTTGTTGAAAGCATACAATTTTACGTTTTAGCAAATATTGATGACAAGGAAAGTATTTACTGGAACAATTTGTTTTCCTGTCAAAGATACGATTGTACATTTTAACAAACAAAAATGTTTCCGAACTGTTTTTTTTTATTCAATTGCATTTAAGGAGTAAGAAAAGAATTGGAAAAGAAATTTGTTTTAACATCACTTTTCTATAGAAGGTGATAGGTGAAACATTTTATTCAAATCAAGCAACCATCTTCGGCAGGCAACGCCGGTTGTGAAACTCCATCACCTACCTACAAATTTTAATATAATTCATTTTTTTTATAACATTATGTCGTTATTTTACTATGTTCACCTTTTCGCTTCTTTTTAGTTTTATATTATTTTAGTTATTATAATAAGCGGCTTTAATGTACCCACAATGTATACCTCTTTGTATACATTTGAAACATAATAATTGAAAGTCTTTATTTCTACCTGTGCATTTGCACTTATTTAACCATGCATTGGTTTTCTTTCATCCGCGAAATGCAAATATGTCGTTTGCAATTTTTATATAAATAGAACAGCTTGAACGGCATTCAGTCATACGGACGTCCAAAAAAATCATCTGGACCTGACAACATATCCAGCTACATAATAAAGAAGCTTCCCCAAATCGTGATGATATATTTAACAATAATATTTAACAACTGCATCAACAACAGCTATTTCCCGGAAAAATGGAAGAAAGCAAAGATAGTAGCTATTCCGAAGAAAGGAGACAGAGGTTCGGTGTCAGGATATCGGCCAATATCACTGCTAAATAGCACCAGCAAAATCCTCGAAGGACTCATTTTACGAAGACTTAAGTCATACAGCGACGGACACAACATCATCCCAAATATGCAATTCGGATTCCGGCCCAAACATTCGACTCTGCATCCTCTTCTAAGGTTCCAAAAGGACGTGGTCAGCACTCTCAACAACTATCAGGTGGTAGTTGGATGCTTTCTTGATATCGAGAAAGCATTTGACAGTATATGGATCAACGGTCTGATCCATAAACTTACTCTACTCAATTTTCCAGCAACATTAATAAAAATAATCTATAGTTTTCTTTCTTCCAGGTCCTTCTTCGTCCAAATTGAAAACAGCCAGTCAACAACCAAAGCTATCAGAGCAGGAGTAGCGCAAGGATCCAAGCTAGGACCATACCTCTACAGTATATTCACTTCTGATCAGCCTCAGCCCGAGAACGCGATGAATCTACTGTATGCAGATGACTCACTCACATACGCCAAATCGATGTCAGCAATTATCGCAGCCAGAAGAGTTGAAGAACACGTGAGAAGACTGTGGGACTACTACGTGAAATGGGGCATCAAAGTTAATTCTGCAAAGTCGGAGTTAGCTTGCTTCAGAAGACCCGTGCGACGCCAAAATACACGTTCAGCCACTACTTGCCGCAGTATCATAGTGAATCTACCAGACGGAACCCAATTGACACCCAAGCCAATTGTGAAGTACTTGGGAATCAACTTTGAGGAGAGGTTACGCTTCAACCCACACGTATCAGCACTCCTCAAAAAAGCCAATTACGCCTTTCATCGCATTTATCCGCTAATGCGAAAAAAAAATGGCCTTAATCAAAAGACGAAGTTGCTTCTATATAAGCAACTAATAAGGCCCATAGTTACATACGGTTTCCCGGTTTGGTTCACAACATCAAAGACAAGTATGAAGAAGATCGGAGTATTTGAGCGAAAGATGTTAAGGATTTGCACGAATCTTCACTTCGATCAACGACGGAAGAAGTACCCAAGCAACAAACGACTCTACGAGGCAGCAGCGATAACACCGTTGGACAAGTACATGACGGAATCGGCTAAAAGGTTGGCGTCAAATTTAGTCAACCATCCGAATCCTCTAGTGAGCACAATTAACAGTGAAGAACGGCATCCTCAACCACGATACCTGGACATAACTGCGCTAATGGACGAAGGAATTATCACAATCAACGACGACGAGGCTATCCAGTTTTACGAGGAAGCAGCGTCAACTTACCACCGTGGCTAGTAGCCAATTCATCAACACATCAAGGACAACCGGATTTGAACAACCCGAGATGGATACCCCCACTTGACTATTAATATAAGTATAATTAATGACAATTTGTTTTAAAAATGTATTATAAAATTATCAATGTATATAGTTAGGCCCCTAATGTGCCAACAAATATTTTTAAGTATCATAAGTAAAATAGAATAAGAATCAATTGTAAATATTATATTGTTCAATAAATATCGTTAATCGCTAGGGGTTATTTAGAAAAAAAAAAGGCATTCAGTCATTATTCAGTTAGTTTCAGAGAGTGTAGTACCACGGAGTGAGCGGAAACAAAATAAAAAAAAGGACATACTACCCAGGTAAAAAAAACAATACACCTTTTAAGCGACGATTTTGTGGAAAAAAAGAGCGTACATTTCTTATCAGAAATATCACCAACATGCCTGTTATAGAGTCAAAAGGAACAAAAACCGATTAAATTCCCCAGTGATAGTGACCCCAATGGATAAAGCCGATTGCATAGTGACCTTTGCCGCAATACACAACAACAACTTCAGCAGCAGATGCACTATTCGTACCAAAAAATAAGGATACGCCAGCGAAAACAGCACCACCACATAAAGTTCCATCACAGAAAAAAAGTTTCATCACAGAAGGAAGATTGCGAATAATGCCCCCAATAATTTCCTTGAATATCAATGTGGCTGATACAAAATGTAACTCAGGGAAGAAAGTTATCTACTTCAAAATTAACAATGCCAATACACCAATGCAGCCGTCACAACCAGAATGAACCCACACCTAAGCGAAATAAGAGAATAAATGCAGCGGAGTTACAACAGGGTAAAACTTATATCTGAAGGAAAGCCGCGATGTCCTGGCAGTTAGTCATTTCCACAGAAAAGAAGACAAATTACAACAGTTTGGCATGTAACATGTATACTCAGAAGGACGATGGTCCTTCACAAAATTTTTTACTGGCAAACCAAGACGCAAGACAACTAACAATGCAACAATTGAAAGGAATACAACCATGCTGGATCTAACTGTGGGATGATATACAGGAATATCAAGTACAAGGATGACCACCGGCCTGGTTGTAATGATTCCTCCTATGCGTCTTCAAATATGTCGTTGCAATTTTTATATAAATAGAACTGCTTGGATAGCATTCAGTCATTATTCAGTCAGTGTCAGAGAGTGAACTACCACCGAGTGTGCGGACACCAAATAAAAACTAAAAGGACCCAGGTAATAGGAAAAACTTTACCTGAACGAAGGAATACAATTCAAGAAAGGGATTTTGGAAAAAAAAATAATAAACCTGTTAAGCTACACAGATTATAAAGAACCGAAATTTACCGAGTACCTGCGACGGTTTTATGGAAAAAATAAGACCGTGCATTTCTCATAAAAAAATCACCAACATGCCTGTTGGAGAGGAGATGAACCGTCGGAGTCAAAAGGAAAAATTCCGATCAAAAAGGAAAAAACCGATGAAAAAACCCAGTGACAGTGCCCCCAATTGGAAGAAGCCGATTCCATTGCGACCTTTGCCGCAATAAATTCAACACCAGCAACAATCGGCATCAGATGAACTATTCGTACCAAAAAATAAGCCAGCAAAAACAGCACCGCCCCATAGCAACAACCCCTAAAAAGTTCCATCATAGAAGGACGTTTGCGAATAATGCGAATAATTGAATATCAATTTGGATGATAGTATCTCAGGAAAGAAAGTATCAACTTAAAAATAAAAATGTAATTACACCAAATCAGTCGGGACAACCACAGACGGAACACACACCAAAGGGAATAAGAAATAAGAGAATAGATGCTACGGAGTTACAACTTACATATATCTGAAAGAAGGCCACGATGTCATTTCCACAGAAAAGCAGACAAATTACAACAGTTTTATGTTAGAGATCTCCAATACAGCGAGTCAGAGAAGTTCAATCCAAGACAACTGACAAAATGCAACAACTGCCAGGCATACGACCATGTTGGAACTAACTGTTTGATGTACAGGTACAGTACAGGAGTATTAAGTACAGGGATGGTTACTGCCCAAAGATCACCAACAAAATCAACGATATAAGTGCATATCGTTGTAATTGCCACCAAACGGAAACCCCAGCCATTTAATGGATGTTAAGCTAGAACGAGGAAAGAGAGTACAACAGATGCTGTCGTGAATGGTCTATCATCTGCAAATGTTTAATTTGTTGCGGGACCAGCAAAATATCCAACAAAAGACACTTTGTCGTCAACAAAACATGCACCCCAGTTAAAAAATTCCACCAGCCGAAGAGTCAACAGGATCTTCTTAACCATATCTGGTTCGACATCGACATTTTACAGAAAGCAAGGAATACTGTTCCTTAAAACTACGAAAATTTCAAAGAACAACAAAAGACAGTTGTATTGGGTAAATTAATTTTTGAATTATTTATAACTATAAGAAATCATCTATCTATTATTATGTATAAAATTATTTCAATTTAATCCACAGCAAAGCGTACTTCACTAACAAGTCTCCAGCAAATGAAACCTTGCCAATCGATATCGAGAACACGTTGTCCTTGTCAACAAAGCTCTTCTCAGACAGAAAACTTCTTATCACCAGCAGAGACAGGCACGTCAACTTTCACAGCACATAAAAGATTTATATGGCCAAGCCCATTTCCCGACGATTCCATTCAGAACTGCAGTGCACGATGTTTAATCAGGCAGACAAACACCAGCAAAGGAAGGAGTTCAGGAACAGGCTTGAGGATATCAAAGCCCTGACACAAACATTTTTTGGAGGTTCTACCGCTGAAAAAAAAACGATTTCTATAGGGAATGAGATTTCAACCATTCATTCACTGCTGGGACTTTCCTGTGATGTAGTAATTGGGCTGCACAAAAAGGAGATCACCATGGCGTGCTAACTAGACATCGAAAAATAAGAATAATTAACAAACATTTTTAACTAACAAATTTTTGTATGTAGATACAGGTTAAAAACAACGAGTCAACAATCAAAGTTAGCGGCTCTGGAGTGCCTTAAAGATCGGTCCTTTGCTATTCGCCGATCAACCAGTCAACACATCAGGAACAAAACAAAAACGAAACTCTATGCAGACGACTCCATCACGTATACTACTTCTTCACCGGAAATTGCAGCCAGAGGAGAGCAGACTCATATCAAAAACCTATGGGACCACTATCTCCAATGGGGACTGAAGATCAACAGCAACAAAACGAAACTCATCTGCTTCCGGACACCAGTATGACTGCTAAAAGAGGACGAAGGGCTTTTGCTACTCGATGTGACAGCATAGCATTAAACTCCCCAGACACCACCATGGTAGCAGTCAATACATCCACCAAGTATCCATTATACCAACAGGCTGAAGTTTAAAAAACTGTTAAAGCGAGCCAAATTTTCTCTACACTTGGTCCATCCGGTTTTCATAAATCGCAACGGATTGAGTAGCTTAATTGATTCATACATATGCTTAACTTGGCGTGCAAAATCATGGAACATCATCCGAAATTTTAAGTATAATAACTACGCCATAGGTACCTCAACGCTAGCGCTATTAGTACGGGGCATCATGCACAACAGTGGAGGGAACCACCATTATATGTAAGGGACAACCAACAACACTAATATTTTTGTTTCTAATATTCTACTTGTTTTGTATCCCCTCATTAAATTTTATATTCTAAGTTATCACAATCCAATACAGTGTGCCTTAGACATGCGCAAACCTTCTTGCATAATTTGCTGTATTTACAGTTCACATGAAGACAAAGGTGCAATGACCCAAACCGGATACCTGATGCCATCGCATGCGCCGGACACCTGATCCGCTATTGCAACACAGCATTATATACAAACCACATAGATATTGCTGGTCAGCAATATCATTCGATGGGAACCAATGTGTTAACAAGAAAACTGGCATAAGATTTAAGTAAATGAATTCAATAATTGTTTTCGTGCCTCCAATCAGTAAAGTCGTTCTCATAATATATATTGGACGGTTAAAGTAAACTTTTCTCTGTGTTTAACTGCTGGAACGCAATGGAGCTGGAGCCGGATCCGCAAACGCATCCGTATTGGATACCAAAATATTGAATACACACTAATTCAATGTTGTGAAAACAACGAGACGGATCCGCAAACGCAGCCGCAAACGGCGACGGAGGAGTTGTCCAACATTTAATAAATACGTGCGTATTTTTGAAATTCCATACAAAAAAAAGAGCAACGTGCTAATAAAATCCTTTAAGAAATTAGGTCAGGTAAGTACAAATTTATAGAAAAGACTATACATGATGCGATATATGTTTTATCATCTATTATATGCATATACATGTATGCTTTTTAGTGGAAATGGTAAAAAAAAGGTGGAGTACGTACGAGTCCATTGTGGGCACTTCTAATTAGGTACGTACGGCATGCGATACGGTTGCAGGTGCGGTTCCGGCTGCGTTTTTCTATTGTGTTCCAGCAGTAGATAAATAGTAAGTCGAACCGTTTTGCCGGCCCTTTGGGCTGGCGTTCGCATTATTTTTAATTGACAGGATCGCGAGTGCTTAACGTCTGTAATATAATATTGTAACTACATGTAGTAGACTAAGTCAACATTAATATGATATTGTAAAAAATAGCATTGCATAAAGCCATATTTACTACTTGGGCCCCTACTGTTGAGCCAACAGGATTTAAAAAATAGTTAGTTATAAGTTAGTTTTAGTCCAATTGTGTTATAAATCAAATTGAAAAATAAAAATTCTTAATTTAAACTAATAGGCTCTGGTCATAACACAGTGAACAGTGACTAACTACACATCAGGCAGTTTTGAATTTAAATTGTGAGTTAACGGCGTCATTTTCTTTGAGTAATGTTTTTCTTAATGTAAGTAAGTTAAATGAATTTTTAATAATCTATTGTGGCTTCCCATTCTTTTTAGTTAAAATATAAAAACTAATAATGTACTTACACTTCCAGTTCAGTTAACTCATCAATTTGAGCCTCTTGCACTGTTAGTAGTTGTAGCTGTTCAACGTTCTGTTTGAAGATATCGGACTCTAAATTAAGTGCTATTTCCAGTAACTTGTACTCTTGGTGAGTTATTTCGTCAACTTCAGGCTGTTGTGGCTGTTGAATGTCCTCTTTGAAGCCATTTTCGATTTCTTCATCGGCTTTATTTTCCCACAACTCAACTGCTACTTCCAGCAACTCGTTCACTTGGTCAGTTGGCTCATTAATTTGAGCTTCAGAATAAACTGTTGGAACTGCATCAGGTTTCAGATTATGTTTTGCTGTAAACCCTATTCAAGAAAGTTATTATTAATTAAATCTGTTATATTTTTCAACTTACCCAGTTCAAACTACATATTATTTTTAAAATCTTCTTTAACAAAATGTAAGCCGCAAATGCGAGCAGTTTTAATATTGATTTCACCGCTTTTTTTGCAGAACGAAGAAGATTTAAATTTCTTTCAGGAAATGTATGAAAACTAGTTAATTTATTACGCATGTCGCTTCAACATTCAAAAACCGAACAGCCAACCATTTGTCTATTATATTATTTATTGAATAATTATTATTAATTTAAACACTAAATCCCTCTGAATCGCTTTTAATTTTGAAAATTGAAACGTTCACGTTCTATTTTGTTCATAGAATATGTACATAAGCATTAATAATTTAAACTCGCTTTTGAATTTGAAAATTGCAACGTTCACTTCCTTACTAAGAGGTGTCACAAAAATATTGTTTCAGAAAAGAAAAATTTTGAAAATTTTTGGTTAATGTAGGTTTGTTATGATGACGGTTGGAATCATTTCTTACTAACACAAATTAAGAAGGTTATGATGGTGTTTTTGCTTTCTCCTTAAAATTATTCATCGTCCTACATTTGGGGATGGTGAGAAAGAAAGAAATAAAAATATGTGAATATTTTTAATAGACTGGCAGTACGCACCTGCATATCCACGCCTACATCCACTTACATATTTAACATAAGACCACAGCAGCTTGCTCATCACTGTGCCTTATAGGAGTAACTATATCTGAAAAGTACAAAATCCAATAACACTACATACTCAAAGTTTGTCTACAGCTAAATCAAGGTGCCAACTCATAATCCTAAACTTAACATTCAACTAAACAGCAAGCATCCAGGTCCGTATGGGACGAATATTGTTTTCTGTAGTTTCTGATTTGCCAAACCTACAAACACCTACTAGCCAGCACGTGTCCTTCAATCTGGGTGTCTGCGACTCAACCACCGCGTCGGTTGACAGCATCTGGCCCTGGTTCACTCAGGAGCGGTCGTGGGATCTTGCTGTGGGCTCGCGACTGTGTAACATTGGTATTTAACTTGCCAACCTGAGAACCTGATATTGTGGCTCAATTTTACTTCTAGGGGAGGCTCATAGGAGGAAAAGAGTAAGGCCTACCAGTGACACGGCTGGCGTGCCACGCCGCACGACGAGGATAGAACAATGTCCTGTAGTGCACCTAGCTGAAGCCCTTAATTAAAATATTCAACTTTCGGTCCAAATTTAACGTCTCGAGAACTAACGATAGAGTGATGTGGGAAGTATAAGTGGTCGTACTTTCCTGGAACACATAATCATCTTCATCTCCAACCCTGTTCCTGTTCATGTGTTGTAGAGAAGAAAAATAGGTGACTGACCTGGGGTGGGAAGTCTAAGGTTGAAATTGACCCCCAGTTGCCTCACAACCCGCCCAATCAGGTAGTAAACTCGACCTGAACCTTGGCCTCTCTTTGGCAAAAGCTATTCTTGAGAAACCCCTAATTGTGGTTGACTTGACTGGATGGAATTTGTCAACCCATGCCTCAAAACCCTCCCTATATGCAAGGAGTCCAAAAACTCACTTGCGCCTATGGTTCCTGTTTGGCAAAACTATCGTACAAGAACCCCAACTTAATAATCTAAACTAACCTAACTATAAACTCTCGATTGATTCAGGACGACACCACCACTATGAATCTTCAAGTAACCCTAACCTGGGCAACACTGCCAATAAACTACACCACTGATTCGGGACGACACCGCCACTGTGAATCCTCTTTTAATTCCGGACGACACCGCCACTGAATTACGCTTACTACTCTACCCAATAGCGAAGCAATCAACTCTGCCACCACTATCTCTTCTTACCTTACTCTATCTTACCCTATGTATGATTCCGTAACCTAACGCATGATAAAGCCAATCATCTCTGACCTTAGCATTCATCGTCGATCCAAGGAGCTGAAATATAATGGAGGTCAATGATCTCTGACCCTTACTTCACCCGAGGAAGCAATCTCCATCTTTATGTTTTGTTTGTTCAGGGTAGGGAGCGATCCAACCCCCTCCGAACCTATGCTCTAGCAAACCATGATAGAAAAATATCTATTTATCTAAAAATCCAAAAATATTCTGATCAAAGAAAAATTTCAATCAGAAGACCACTTTTCTGTTTTTCACTTGATTTTCATAATTTTTATTAAATAAAACAACAACAAAAACTTACAACAACTAACCTTAAAACAATATATATCTTAAATAGATCTTACCAGGTAAAAACAACGTATTCTAAAGAGTAAATCCTTAACTATAACGTACTCTAACTTTCGGGTACCTTAATTTGATGATCTTAACGCTAATAAAAACTCAAATCTTATTTGTAAAAATCAATTTCATATAGAGACACAATTTGTGCTCTAGGTTAGTATTACGAATACAAACAATCAATTTTCCCTCAAAATTATCTATTTATAATGTCGTACTGTGGTTGATATTAATTTACATAAAAAAAAATGTATACGGTTGTCGTTCATCACTGATGTAACATTTTCAACCTCGTTTGGTTTATTCTTGATTTTTATTATTTCTACAGTTTAATCTGGAGTACATTAATTCCGCACCTCACTGTGTTTTTCATATAGTATGTACGATTCTCGGTATTTAGTTTTATCTTTATACTAGCTTTTGCCCGCTACTTCGTACGCGTGGATTTTAGAATAAAGTAGGTATCTCCGTATATTTTTGTTTTTGCACAACCGGTTCAAAAGGGGGGGGGGATATGAAAGTTACATACCTTACCAGCTCTACAGCCGTAAGATTGTTGGCTTCTGTATAGTATTATTTCGAAGTATCATAACGGTTTAAATTGCAAAGTTGGAGATTTAAGTTCTGAAACAATATGTATACCTAATTGGAATGCCCACTTTCAAAACGATGCTACGCGCCGATACTGCTATTTATGGCAGCTCCGCTTCATCAGTTTTGGGCGTAAGTATTGCTCGTTCACCGTTATTTATATTTACATTATTTTTCGATTTCTGCTTTCGCTGAATGAGACATTGTCTATATGGTGGTAAATAGCGCCATCTATGATGTGTTTGAAGTAACTTCTATTCAGAACGACTAACTTATTTCTATTCATGTATATGTAGTTAGTGTGGCGCTATTTTTATGATTTCCAGCGCCATTATGTAAGTGAGACGCTAACTTCCTTAAAATCTTTTAATTTTGCGTTCAGTTCATTAAATAACGTTCGATTGCAGCAATATTAAAAAAACAACCAGAATTTTATATTTTCCTGCGATAAAATGTAGCCTATATTTTATATAGTTGGCGTACTACCAATAAATCTGCGAAAACCGCATTCAATTCCATGCAGTAGTTTTTGCGTGATGCGCGTACAAACATACAGACAGGCAGACAGACAAAAATTCTAAAAACGGTTGTTTTGGCTTCTGTGGTTCTAATAGAGATTCCTATATTAGTTTTGCATCTACGAGTATATCTTCAATGTACAGACATCGACCCGTTACAATTTTATTATATGTATAGATTTGTTTTCAAGGATCTGGTAAATGAGTGATTATCCCTTTATGTTCACCTATTGTTTGTCTAACTACTGTGTACACACAGTAGGTAGGGTGTTTATATCACTTTCAGGTAGTTCCTTTATACGCTTTAAAATAACTACGGATCCAAATTTGAAGTGTTTCTAACAATACAGTTGTGACTTGTGATGGTATGTATTTTCTATATGTATATCAATCAAAAATGTAATAAAGAAAACTATTTTTCAACTTTATTCTATATCGGTGAGTATTCACTCAATTCGGACGGAAGGTCTGTATATATTTCTATATATATGTATATAGGAAAATGTCGAATGACGAAAAAAAAAAATTAAAAATGTGTATATACACGAAGGGTAAGTCTGGTATGTATTAATAGCGTACAGCTATATGCATATAGTGAACTAACGCACTATGGAATTTGTTAGGGTAGGTCGCGTATAGCAAGCACTACATAGATACGCTCTTTGGATGATCGAGCACGGGGTTGATTATCCCTGATATTCAAGTAGAAATCTGAGACGGTAGGTATAATTGAAAATTGTTTCAAATATTCCTGGATATGACAGGTAAATTGTGCCGAGGGCGGAGCGTTCTCCAATAAGTGATTTACTGATTGTGCCGAGAGGGCAGGGTGATCCCTATTATTATACACTATCGGGCATATTCATAGATGATGTGTAAGAAAAACTGGAGTTTACCTGATGAAGTTTCCATAAGCTAAACTCCAGTTTAGCTTAGCAACAACTTAAACATCATCTATGAATATGCCCCTATGTCTTTAATATTGCCGAGAGGGCAGGGTGATCCCTATAATATTACCTGGTTGGCATAGACGCCTGAAAGAGAACTTAGGATCGGAGCGATAGACCGACTCCAAATCAAAAATTAAATAAATTAAATGTGAAGAAAAAGTGGGGAGTACTATTTGTCTCCAATGGGATACAAACAAAATTTAATGGAGCTGTCCGTGGACCAGCCAAACGATACGATAAGTATAAACAAGTGAAGATAA
The DNA here is from genome assembly GCA_916050605.2 of Platycheirus albimanus. Lineage (NCBI taxonomy): Eukaryota > Metazoa > Arthropoda > Insecta > Diptera > Syrphidae > Platycheirus > Platycheirus albimanus. The sequence goes on along the minus strand of OU696697.1, from coordinate 51,041,142 downwards.
AAAAAAATCTTCGGTTGATTTTGATACCTGTTGTCGGTATTAACTGTTAAATGGAATTACGGATATTTTAATGGTGACATAAGCAATTGGTAAATTTCATTATCATTATATAATAGCAATATAGTTTAATTGTGAATTATTACTTACCACAACTTTTTACGCCGGCTGGAGTGCACTGCTGCCTTTGTGTATTCTGTTGTTGTTACTGATGTTGAACTTTCAACTGCATATGGGTGCTATAGCAAATGATTTCAAAAATTTACTTTTGCTTCTGTCAATTCGCTATTCTTGCAGAAGTGGGTGGTATAGGGTTGAATGAATTTGGTTATCACTTTGGTTGATTTTTAAAGTTTATATATGTGTGATTGAATGGAAATATTCCACTATATCTCACGATTCACTTCAAAGTACTTTTGGGTAGGGACATGGGATAAAAGACAATACTTTTCATTTTCAAAAATTATTTTCTTTCTAATCAGATTATTTTCTTTTTAGGTTTTCAACACTTTTTTAACATGGGCTTCTGGGTAAGTTACTATTTATATCTTTAGCAAAACACTTTCACTGGTACTGTTTCTTTTAATTTTTCTTTTCAGGTTATTTTCTACTAAGGAACTTGTGTGATGGACTTTATATTTTCAACCACATTACGTTATGATGGAACAGGATTTATCTTTTGGAACAGCACGTTAGATATGAAATACAATATTTTTAGTTTATCTAATATACTTAATATCTTTTTATAAATTTCATAAACTATAATAAATGATACTTAAGTTCCTTGTTATACCGATGAGCTACAATCACACGGAATGGTTTCCTGGTGGCTATGCCCCAAGACATTCAGATTGTGCTGTTCTTCGTACAGAAAAACGTGCTTGTTGTGTTGCTTTGGGTGGACTTGGATTTGGGTCTCTCTAACTCCTTATTGGGTTAGATGATGGCCCTCGAGTTCGACGTCCTCCAAAGTAATAAAAAAATAACTTATATTCTCAGCAAGCCGAGCTGATGGTATGCTTATGCGATGTCTTGTATGCACCACAAATTTGTCCAACACGTGGGTGGGAACGTGCATAGAAACTTTCTCAAAAAAGGTTCTTTCAAGAATTCGAAAATCGCATTCAAAAATCGAAGAGTCGGAGTAGGTGTAAAAAAGCTTTGTTAATACCAATTTTATTTAAGAAAACTTGTTGTAGGTTGGTACATTTTAGTCGGCGTGACTGTACATTTTATGTTGGCGTCACTTTCAGGTGGCGTCACTTTCTTGATGCGTACTGCTCTTTTGCGTCGTACTGCTCGTCGGACGCTTCTCCACGTGTATGCAAATTTTCCACTGGCGTACGTGCAACCACGCGCGCAAATTTTCCTATTGGAAAAAAACGTATATAAATTAACACGTTTCATAGGAAAAATCCTATGAAATGGAAATGTTTCGATCAATCAGATTCAATACTTTTAAATGAACGACACAACTCACTCTCACTGAACTGAAACTCATTCATTGATTCATTCGATCCAATGAGTGGTGTTAGTTGTTAGTAATGTATGTACAATCGAAATGAGCGAACGAAACGAACCTTGAGTGAAATGAAATTGGACTGAAATTAAACACAGCGAAACCATAGTAATTATTGTAAATGTATACATGCAGTTAAAAGGCACTTACTAGCGACTAGGGAGAGAGAGAGAGAGATATGTACTGAGTACATGTATTGAATGTTCTCTGGCTTGCAAAGATACAAATGCAAAGACACAAAATGTTTTATTCACATAATTTCCGTAACCGGTATGGGCTGGAAGTGAAATGATTGAAAAAGAATGATATAAGGAAATGAATGAATGTTGAACGATTGTATCTTTGAAAATGAACGACACAGTTCTAAACCGAAACATTTAATTTTTGATTGAATGATTGATTGAAAACACCGAATCTTTCAAATGACCCATATTGATTGATTCGATCTTTTGAAATGAACGATTGACCTAGGTCTGGATCCTGCCTATGGATTTGTGTGCCCACAGCAGCACTTACCTTTATGAATGATTCTTTTCGTTTTTCTTTTTTTTCAGGGATTCTTCTGGCGGCAATCAATATGCTTCTTTTATTCACTTCTTTTGTTCGTTCGTTTCGTTGTGCCGCCACGGATAGCAGCCGGCGCCGAACCAAAAGATTTGCGCACACCAACGAAAGTGAATCGTTGTAAAAATGCCAAGCTAGCAAAAGCACTATTTTATTTCACTTAATTTTATTGAATTTCGATTTACTGTAGTATAAAATTATTATGTAGTATGTAGTATAAAAATATTATGTAGTATGTAGTATAATAAATAGTGTGTTACTGCCTTAATGCTTCGGTTGCAGGGTATCGCGACTAGGTGTCGCTCACCTAGTGCGCGGTACACTGGGACTGAGACATTGAAGCAAGATAGAACATGTTTTACCAGACAAAGAAAAATCTCTCTCTGAAACTTGACAAAGAAACAGCAGCCACATTGTTCTCGGCAAAATAAAATAAAAATTGTTTAAATTGTACAAGCCAACTGGATTTTTAATTAGAGATTATACCACATTACCTTACTTTTATTTCACTTATTTATTTTAATATTAACGTATAATTCTCTGTATCTTTCCTCTTGAGTTTTTCTTTTCTTTTATTTCTCTAGAATTTCTTACTGACGCGATTTTAATTGCGACTTACTTTTTCTTACATTGACTTATTCTCATCGTATAACAGTTTGGATGGGAATGTCCAATAGTGATACTGTTTTCACAGTAAGTACTTATTTAACCATTCTTGACTAATAAATTTGTTCGTAAAGAACTTAAGGTCGAATTACACTGGTGGATAAGTCCGTGTGAAATGTTCTCCTTGAACTGGGGATACGTAAGTATCATCGTGATACAAAGTGCCACAGTCAACTTGTGTGAACGATGAATGTGTTCTGCATCTTGCAGAACGTTCAGTTCTACAATTCTTTTTTCAGATTTGTTAGCACGTTGAGTGCGAATTATGCAGAACCATTGATTTACATGTACGTAATGTACGTTCCTACAATTATATTCATTTGGATATGTAGGAATTGGTTGGGAATTCACATTTTTCTCAGCTGACAGTTGAGGTGACAAGCGGTCGCCTTAGAGAAGTTGAGATTAAATGCCAATTGGGAAATTGGAGTCGTAGTGGTGGTGGATCCGTTCCACTATAGGTGCATTATTGGTGGATGTATATCGTCATCGAAATGTCATCCTTACAGAGGAAACAGAGTGAAATACGCCCCAAAAATACTTACCCATATAATTTCTGTATGGCGTGACGTCACAATAGTTTGAAAACCGATTTCGTTCATCGTATGTGCCCAATGCCATTTTTATTTTCGATTTGTTCTGCGCACCTACGTCAAAAGAACACGGGGAGTTTGACAATGGTTTGACTTTTGTTTGGAATCATGCGCAATGCCATATCTCTATTAGTTGTCTGTATCTTATGTCGATTTTTATTGGTCACTCCAGAGCAATTTTCATCACTCTGAGAGCATTTTTTTTTTGCTCTGACAGGGAAATTTTGATTTGCATTGGTCACCAAAACACTTTTTTTTGCAATCAGAACAAAATCTGAAATCTCATTTTCAAACGAGACTTAACACACAATACGTTTTTACATTTATCGAACAGCTGTTTTTGAATTTGGTTTTTGCCGTTGCAAAAATTCAATAATTCAATTATTTTATAAAAAGACAATTGGTTTTAATTGTAAAGTGTTGTAATCGTTGAAAAACAACAAATAAATTAAAAAAAGCTGAACATTTATTGAGAATTCATTACATATTAAAGTAATTATGAACTGTCAATGAATGATTTAATTTATTTTTGTTGAAGTGAAAAATTAATGCGGTTTTTTGGTGGATTTGTTGTATTGTCATGTTTACACACACACACAATTACAAAAAAAGATAAACTATGGTAGGTACGAATCATGCCGAAGTACCTACAAACTGATTTGCAAATCAATAGTGTGCCCCCAACTTAATATGATTTCATGTTGTTTCCTTCCTAGTAAAAACAGTCATGCCAACCTTAAGTTAAAGTAAAACGTCAAATGTCATTTGAGAGGTATGACATTTGACAACTGAGATAATTTTTCTGAAATTGTACCGAAGTTTTGCAAAAAGTCCTAAAGGAATGGCCAGCTTAATTAAAGGGCTTCGTTTTGCCCAACAAATATCAAAGAATTCCTCGATTCTTTTTACAGCGTCCAGAAATGCACATGGTAAGTTATAAAATTACTTTTCACAACTTTCGTATCACTAAATCAACCAAATTAAATTATTTATGTTGCTTTACGTAACCCCATACCAATCATCTCTGTCACTTCAATGTACATTGATATGATTTCAATTTTTATTCGACAATCGGCCTTAGCTTGGAACAAGGATTACAAACCAGGTCCATTTCCAAAAACCCAAGAAGAACGAGAAGCAGCAGCCAAGAAATATAATCTGTTGCCTGAGGAGTACCGCCCGTACGCAGATGAAGGCCTGTATTATGGTGACTACCCTCATTTGCCAGAAGGTCCCAAAGGCCTAGGTATTGAAGCTAAGGATAACTACTACCCATACGATTATCCCGAACACAAGAGGAACTTCAATGAACCCGTATGTTAATTGTTGCACTTAATCTTTGTAAATCAATAAATAATTATGCCTCTTCTACAGCTTCATGCAGAAATTGATTTGATTGGTGAGGATCGTTACAGTCAGCCTGACACTCTAAGATTGAAGAACTGGCAATACTTTGCTTCCTTCTTTGGTGTTATGACATTCTGCTATCTTCTGTTCTTCTTTTTAGAGGATAAGAAAATGTTCAGGCCAGTTTTGCCCAAGCAGTATCCTGGAAAAGGCAAAGTTCATTACACCTTCGAACCTAATAATTAAAAAAACATTATTTTGCAATTTAAAGCTACAATAGACAATTAATAAAAAGGGAAACAGTTATAAATTGAGTTGTTGATCAATTTGGAAACTATAATTTGACTTTTTCTTTTGTTTTTAGAGACAAGCTTTTAGAGTTTGTAAAACGTATACAAAATTCGATTTGACGTTTCTTTAAACACAAAATAGGAGTATTTTATTGCTTTATACCGTTAAATAAGGTGGAAAAAGTCTTGAAATGGGTTAATTCATCTTGTAATTATTCTATTTTACTTTTAAGTACCTATATCTGTACGGAATGGTCACACATAAAGGTTTTAAAACCGTTGCCAAATTACGTATTTAAAAATTTAAATGTTTTAAAAAATTTCTATAGGAGAAATATTTACCACTTTCTCTTCTGCCCAACAAACTCGTTAATAATAAAAAACTTGGTGAATTATTTGTTGATTGTTATTGATATTTTTATGGAGCAAGCAAACAATTATTCAATAGATCGTAAATTCGTGTGCTTTATTCACGTGAACTCAATCACACATTTTAATAAGCTCTGTGTTGGATCTCGTCCAAATCCATGCTAACGTAAGAAAGAACTCCGAAATAACCAATAAATGCTTCATATAGAAGACACCGTTAGACGATTGTTGCGAAAAAGTGCTTTCCAACTTAAAAACATTATAAGCGGGATGCACTCAAAAATCTATGCTCTCGTATATGAAGTTTCATTTTTCTATCGATTCTACTCTGAGTTTCATTTATGCCGCAATCAACAAAAAAAAGCCAAACCCACCAATGCCAACTTTAGGTGCTCAACCAATATTCAGATGATTATAACGAACGAAACGATGTTTACAAAGCCATTCTTTATTGAACGAATATCAGGAATTTAAATCATATCTAACAGCGGATATATACGTACGTTTTAATGTCCTCATAATGTAAACTTTATTCCAACTGCCCATTTTTCTAGATCAAATATTAACTGCTTTTTGGCTTCATTAAAATGAAAAATGCTAGAGATCAAATATAGAGTAATACTTTGTTTTCATTGAATTCACTAGAAGTCTTTTAATTTTAGCTGGAAGAAGTTGAGATATAGCTTTCGGTTTTTGTTTTCCAACGAAAAAAAAAGATATTATAATTTTCAAATTTGTGATTGTTGAATTAACTCGACAAAAATCCTAAATCTACTATGTATTTAGGGTGTTCTGCATAAAATTTGGCAAACAAAATTGAATATCCCCGAAAAAACAAAAATAAATTAAAATATGTATTTTAATATTTCCGATAGTTGCACAGTGTGTATATAAAATAGTTAATCATCTGGTAGAGGTTTCGCAAAATATTGTCGACGAATTGAATAAAGCAAATTTTTTTAATTTTCTCCAAACGTTTGTGAAGTTTAATATTAGGTAGAAATAAGTTCTCTCAGAAAAAAAATTGAAAAACTCCGAATTTAAAATATTTCTTTGTCTGCAACTGCCACTTATGCGTTACAAAAATATATTTTAATAATTTCACACAAACGTGAGTCGATACGATCTAAATATATTTTGTTTAACAAACAATGCCAATTCAAAAACTCCACACGTTTAGCTATTGATATTGACAGAGCGACCGACATAACTGTATGAATATTTTTGTATAAAATTTTGGATTTTTTAGCTATGTAACCATAGAGGAATACAAATATTATCTATCTTAAGACTACTTTGGTCAAAAAGTGTCCCTTTCAACGCAATGATTGTCATTAGCATTAATTAATCCTTCAACCACTACAACAACATGTCCTCATATAATGCATAATATTCAACTGCCTGCAGCTCCAAGTCTTTTTAGCTTCCATTTTGATCTCCAAATATTCAAAAATATCCGGATATATGTTTGTTCTAATCCGAAATTATTCGGTTACACGACTATAGGTATCGGTGGGATATCAGATTCTATATTCGGATCTGTGAAATATGATACATTGAAGTACTATTTTAAAATGAGCTATTTTTTTTAGTACTTACTCAGTCCAACACCTTGAAATCTTACGTTGTACAGTTCCATCATCAAGACATTTGTGGTTACCGTACTTTGAAAAAACAATACTTATTGCCAAGCCAATCAATCTAATTCCTGGGGTGGAATCACAGGAGATATGATAAATATTACCATATCATTCTATTTCCTTAAAAATAAAATCGGAATAATTTAATGACCTTTGGCAATATTCCTAGGAAATTGAGACGAGTTCAGTCTAACCTTGAAGGTAGGGATGATAATCTTAACCCGACGAAAAATTCAGTGGCAATCAAATGCGATGGCCAACTTTAACCTTAGCCGATTTCACCATAGATTATTTGATGAAACTTACTTTTAAAATGTGATACAAATATATGACATTGGTCCTTCTTCCATTCAATATTTATTATATACAAATGTACGTACTGATACTGTACATACTTATCCCGAAATGAAACACAATTTCTTTTTAATTTGCAATATAAGGATATAATGTATACTTGTATTTAAATATTTTATAATTAGTTCATTGTAATGTTTGCACACTGGATAAAAACTGTTACTTTTATCATCGCGGTATCAAGCGTGATGCATTTCACAAATTTTTTGTTCAGCAAAATATTTTAATATATATTATTTTATTTTGATACATAATTAGTTTTTTTAACCATTTTGTTTTAATTAAAGTCCATACAAATTTTAATTTTCAATTTTCGTTTTTATTTTAACTAATTTAAAAAAATATTAATATATATATGTATGTATGTATGTATGTGTTTATATTATTTATCAATCAATTCATTATTTATATTATTGACAAACAAACAAAATAATTAAGGAAAGTAGTAGAGGTATACACTATTTTTATATATACTAAATACATTTACTCAATTTGAGATTTTGGTAGTGTGTGTAATATCGCTGTAAGAATTTAATCCAAAGCGCATTTGTTGTTATAATAAAAAAATATATAAATACACATATATGCATATATGTTTGTACATATATCAATAAATAAATACACAAAATAATTAAAGTAAGCCGCAAATGCTAATAGAAGAAAAAATTAAGGTATTATTTATATAATAATTAAAAAACGAACAAACAACTAAAACTAAATGTTGTATATTACAAACGTTATAATGTTTTTGTGTACATGGTATATATATAATATGGGTGTGTGTGTATAGGATATAACTTAAAATTAAACTACTAACTTAATAAAATAAAAAAAAAATGTTAGCATAATGCAAAACATTCATTTAGGAAACTTTTTTTTAATAATAATGTGAAATGGGAAATGAAAAAAATAATATTTTAAATAAAAATTTGTTTTATACAAATTAATTACAATGTTATCTTCTTGCCAATATTTTTTCTTTTAAATTATAATTACATACGTGGGTCGAGCGAGGAGATATTGAAATATACACTTTTTTTATAAAAGCGGAATTTTAAGTGAGCTTGTAAATGTCAAGGCAGCTTTATTCGGACTGAAAAGGCTGAAGTCTAAAAACATAGCAACCTTTTGAATTGAGAGATCTTAATTACGAGTAATTCAACTATATTATGTTAATGAAAATTTCAAGAACTTCATGCTTGTTGTTTTTTATAACAACATTGATTAAAAAATCAGACAAGTCGGGGACGTTAATGCGATTATTCTTCTCTTTGAGTTTTAGAGACATTTACCAGCTCACAAAGAACATTGTCGACGTTGAGCGTCTTATTACAGTTTGAAAATGGTTTTTTTTTTTTAATTTTTTTGATTTGAGAGAGTATCATAGTGATTGCTATTTTTATTTTTAAATAATTGGCATTCATTTTTTCTAAATGTTTTGTTAAATCGTACAAAAATAACAAAAGTAGTTTTTTTTATTACAGTTTGATTTGTTTTTGTGTAATTTTATTAACAATTTTTTCTGATAGTCCTACTTTGCTATGCAAGGTTTTTTTTACATTTACATTTTATTTTACATACATAATTTACAGTATAATGCTGTTATGAATTAACTATTGTTTTGCATAGTAATAATATATATATATATATTATATATATATCATGATCTATATATAGTGTTTTAAAATTTTGTTATAATTAGATAATAGATAATAATTGTATCAATATCAACATAACTCTCTTATATTTTCTTAGATCAAACAAATTTACATTCTTTTAAATCTGATTAGCATATTAAAAAATAAAAATAAACTGTTTATTCAGTTGTTTAAAATGTTTTTACAATTTTCTAATTTTAATAATTTATATATTTTTGTTTTTTTTTTTTTCAAATTAAATGAAAATAATCGCCAATGTTTATATTTTTCTTAAATAAAATTTGTATTGTTATGATTTTGATTAGGTACTTTTTTGTGTTATTTAATTTTAATTATAATCATATTGACAGTCTCCTCTGTTTATTTTTATTTAATAATATTTTTGTTTTAATTATCACGAGGTTTCCATTTTTTTAGTATTAATTAATGTTTTAGTGATTTCATTTTTTTTTTTAAATTTATTTATTTTTTTTTCTGTTGGAGGTTCATGTGTATAAAATTGTAGCGTGGATTGAGTTTTTTGTTTGCTTTATACTTATGAGGTTAATGGTGACATTCCAATTTGGCGTGGATCGGTTGGTACAACAGCCCCAAGTTCCAAATTCTTTATCAGCAACTGAAGCCAATGCTTGGTCGACTTATCATCTTGAAGACAACCGGAAAATGTTGCATCACGCAACTGATCAGGAAGACACTGTCGCAAAGCTTCTCTGGCTCTAAAAATCAAAAATTTGTTTTAAATCATTTGATTGGCCATGAATATATTAATGGACCAAAAAGGTTGTTCATATTTGAAAAAAAAATTAGAAGACAAAAACTGGGTGAGAATATATGCACATCAGATTTTATTTATTCCTCCTTACGTAAACTTAAACGTACTGAAAATACAAATTTGTCGTACTAAGTTCGATAGTGAGTAAGATATACATATAAAGAGCGCAGGGTGGCTGCAGATCTGGGTAATCAAGGCACTGTCTTTCACGGTAAGGGTTTGTTTTAGAGTTGGATGTAATCTTTGGGAAGGTGAATTGCAGGTAGCGAAAGACCGACGTTAACAGCAAATGGATTCTATAAGCCACAACACTTTTATTTCAGGCTCAACTGGTGTAAGAAGCAGCGAATTAGATTTTTGCTATAGCTACTCGAAAAACCACAAAATTATTTTAACGAAAATTCTATTGTTCTTGATGAATGTTTAAACGCATTGACTTAACATTATCGTTCAGGAAGAACTTCATATGTATAACAAGACAGACCCTTGTCTCTAGTATTCCTGTTAGCAATAGAAGGCAAACGCTCCAGTTGGAAGTGTGCTATCAACATACTGGCAAAGATAGCAAACAAGCAACATGGTCTGTCTACTTATGGTGAAGAAAGCATTTGGACTCAATCTCTCACGAGGATGAAGACACCAAATTAATAAAATACATTTGCATTTATCTTTACATATTAGGTTTATTTTTCGTAAATTCGTTTTAAATTATGGGAAACCTGGTCTATGAGTTTTTACTCTAAAACAACATCATTGTTTTCAAAAGTAAAGGGTCCGCCATCTAACGTTTTTTTTTTCAACTAGTGCTTATTTCGTTAATGGTAACACTTAGCTCATGTCTGATTTGACAGATAATTAGTTTTATCCTTCCGCTGAACGAATATGGTTCTGTATACTTGCACACCGCTGGGAAATATTGCGACATTACTTTGAAAATCATGGTAATGTTGCAGAATGTGTGCGAAAATTGTGTACGGATTTTGGAAGAAGAGAAGCACGCATTTGGGGCACAGAAAACCCGCACGCATACATTGAAAACCCGATACACCCAAAAGAGTCACTGTTTGGTGCGGATTTTGGTCCAGAGGCATAATTGGGCCATTTTTCTTCGAAAATGAGCAAGGAGTGGCAGTTACAGTCAATGGCGATCTATCGGGCCATGTTGAACGAATTTTTGTTCACAAAAATTGAAGAGGAGGATATTGGCAGCATTTGGTTTCAACAGGACGGCGCTACGTGCCACACAGCCGAAGCTAGACTCGATGTTTTGCGCCCTGTTTTTGAAGATCGCATTATCAGCCGCAGAGCTGATGTCGTTTGGCCACCTCGAAGCTGCGATTTGTTACGCCGACAAGCCAGAGACAATTAACGCTTTAAAGGACAATATTCGTGAAGCCATTGGTGAAATACAGCTGCACACAATCGATAATGTGCTTAAAAATTGGACCGATCGTGTAGGCTACTGCATGGCCAGCCGAGGCAGCTATTTGAATGAAATTATTTTCCATTATTAACCGGAAGGATTGTACTTTCAAATAAAAAAAGAAACTTGAGAAAATATTCAGTAGTTTTTTTTATAGCATTTTCAAAAAAAAAAAGTTATTTGGCGGACCCGTTAGATAAATGAATTTTGTGTTTATTGTTTAAATATATTAAACAAGAATGAAATAAAAACTACAATTTTGACAAATGATTTTCAGTTTTGGATATGAATTGGGTTGCATTCCGTTAATTATTTTTCAAGTATATTGTGGTTTGGTATAGTCTAAGTATTTTTAGATAATTATTCTACAATGCTTTTGGAAGTCACATATTGAATCCCAAATTAACGGTGCCAATTGTTTGTTTTTTAATAAGCTGCTCTGACAATTTTGATACAAACATTTCAGCCAGCAATAGATAGAATTTTTCGGGACCCAATTTACGACTGGTTTAATTAATATTGTAAACCAACAATTTATAAAATGTGCATTTAAAAATATTTTTATTTTGTATTCTTTGCAAATGATTTTATTCCCCCCTAAATGGTATCCGTTCGGAGAATACTCCGATCGGAGAAAAGTTCCGATCATAGCATTTACTGTGTTAACGGTATCCGAATCGGAAGAGAAATGAAATTGCGTACCGACGCGCATGCATGGCATAAGGCAAACAAAAAATAAATTAAGTATGAACCTCTTTTGTAGTGGAATAATCCTGCGCAGCAGCAGCACAGCAGTTTTTTAGGGGATGAAATGCATAATACAAGCAGAGCCTCAAACAAAGAAAAAAAAATCACAAAACAAATACACAAGAAATTGAATAGTTTGTTTCTTTTTTATTCGAAAATATGTATTTTATTGCCGTCGGACAAAGTTCCGCATATGATTTGCTGTCGGAGACAATCGGAACAAACACAATTAAAGTAGAGGCGAATTATCGCATAAATTCAATGACTTTGCTGTGATTTTGACATTTAAACGCATGATTCAATTTTTTTCGGAAGAATGTCCGATTTAATCAATCGTAACGGCTACCATGATGTAAAATTTGTACATTTCGTCCAAACCGGAGGAACTTCCTCTCTGATCGGTTACCATGATAGGGAGGATTGATTTACATACAAAGTCGCAAATGAAAACTACTAAAATATTTTTCGAATTTAAAAAAAAAATAAAAGAAAATTATCCAAACGTCTTTGGATTTGTTTTCTTTATAATTTTTTTTGTTAATTTTTAAATGATTTTTCAAAAGTTTTGGTTTTAAAGTTTCATTACAAAACATTGCATAACCCCGTCTATTGGTTTAGTCACATAACAATTAAGGAAAATATATGCCGCACTTAGGTTTATCTAAAATAACATTTTGAAGTATAAAAAACAAAATTAGTCAAAAAAACTCATTGAAAATTGTCAAAAACTGTGCAATGCTTTGTTGTGCTTCAGGTCATCATAATTACCTAATGCACATCTATGCCAAAGCAACTATTATAAAAAAGGTTAACACAGTCTTGTCTTTGTAAGCAAACATTTATCTGAAATAATTTCATTCAGGTAGACGACAACTAAGCCATGTTTTTAAAACTCTTTAAAAGAAAAAGCACTAAGAAAGAGACAAGCAATCGTAAACAAATGTAACAAGTTGCGGAATATTGAGGTTCTTGCTATATACAAAATCTTGAATCCATATTAAGATACTAACCTTGGATTATCCGAAAGCCTCAAATAACAACGAACAACATGTTTAAGTAATCGCGCGGAAGGTTCTTTGGCAAGTTGAATAACCATTTTCCCCTGAAAAATAAAAACATGATTAAAAATAATTTGCAAACAATTTCGATTGGTTTGATGATCTGTGCTAATTACCAAAATGATTGCAACATGAGAGAACCTTTCGTAGGTTTGACAAATATAGGACAGACCGCTTTCATCAAGTAAAATCTTTTGCAAAATAAATGTCGCTACAGTTTTGCTTAGTTCTGAGCCTGACTCCATTATTCGCAAGCAAAGAGGAATGATTTCAGTTGTTAACAGGAAAGTTATAACTTCTTGTTCATCAGTCTGGAAATATTAAAATGATAATTATTATTATAATAATAAAAAAAGAAAAAACTAACCTTAACAAGAGCTCCAATTACACCCAAACTAGTTAATCTTAAATATTCAAATGGTCGAGTTTTTGAAGTCGTATGCAGGAACGGATACAAGAACAATGGTATCTGTGCCTGCAGAAACACAGTTCGTGTGTCCGGATGAGATGCAACACATTGTAGCAAGGCAAGGGCATTGCATACCCTATTTGACTGGTGTGCAGTTAAAGTGGCAGGATTAATTGAAGGATAAATATTTATAATCTCTTGCAGGAGGGCAGCTGTTGTTCCAAAACTATGCCATAGCATTGGTGCTAAATCTGTCACGGTTTCGCGTTTCTTACTAAGTTCCAGCAACGCAGTTTCACGCGTTTCTGGATGGGCAAGCTCGTTGATCCATTGGAATACCTTAAATAGAGAATATTTAACATTAATCCTTTTTGAATAGAAACAAAAATAATTTTTTTTAAGCCTTTGGTTATACTTTTTGATGTTGAATATGAAATATTTCGAGTTTTAAATTGTAAATGAGATATTGATTGTTATGATGATGTATGGATTATGATGAAAATTTGCTTCGCCAAGGTCTGTTCGTTTGAAACAGAATAGGTTACAGAAAGAAAAGAAACCGCTTAAGCGCGCAATGCTGCAGTTCTTCAAAAAACGAAGTTTAAACACAAAATCTTATTTCTTTCTTTGAGTGCCATTTCGACGAATGGCGGTTACTCGGCAATTTATTATAAAATGTTGTAAATAGGAACAACTAACAAAAACAGCGATCATTTTGTATTGTATACCATATTTTCTGATGATCGTTGTTTTATTTTAAATTTTAACAAACACTCCAAAAGCGTGGGTATATCATTTTTATTTGAATGATATTTATTTCGTGTTGTTTAGTTTTTTTTCGCTCTAATTAAATGAAGACATGAAACTACGCTATTCATAGGATCTTCCCATCGCAATTCAGCAGGAGAGTTTAGCTTATCAATTTTACAGCGAGGTATTGTACCGTGTAATTACATTGCAGCTTGATGTTGTTTTAAATGAGCATAGATTACCAAAATCCGAATGCGCACTATGTTCTTTTTAGCAAGGTTAAATGCTGCAATCATATAATTTTCAGAGAGCGTGCTTAAAATTAATATGAAACTAAGCCTCACATCGGACTTTTACTTACACACAATTTCAGTTGCAGTGTAAGAACCATTGCTTGACAGTCAATTTTCTATTTAAATTTTGACTCCAATGTTAGAGCCTCCAAAAATTTAAGAAATTGTGTAGTTTGTGGATTACTGTTCATATAAGAATAACCACAAAAGAACACAAAAGCATTGTCCATACACTACCAGACTGCTAAAACTAAACAATACCCTGACAGTGAAATCTAGAATAAACCATGATCTCTTCATACTTAATCACTCACTGCACTTATCGAAAGAAGAGGTTTTTATCTATCTTTGAATTTCAGAACCAACGCTTAAAACTAGCACAACAGAAACTTCAAAGTAAACTAGTAAAACGTTTTATTCAGCTCAAACGGACCATCGCAACATTCTACAAGAAGGCAGCAACTGAAACACGATTCTGCCAAAACAATGGTTAGAGATTCTTCAACTGAGTGGCAAGAGGAATATTTTGAAATAATGTTTTTTATAAAAACAACAGCTATTAATTGTGAAAAATGTGTTTAAGTTGAGACGGCTAACGCTTGAGTAATGTCTGTCATTAGATAACCACAACACTTCAACAAATATAATTTTCATTTCAAAATCACTCAAAACTCAAGCTATTCCAATTGATCAGATATTAATAAACAATTAAAAGAGTTTTGTGGGAATCACAATGCGTTCGGCACAAGCTTATTGAATTTTCAAGTCAAGTGCTAAGGTGTTAAACAGTTACACGCTATTTGTTAAGTTATTTAACATTCAAACTGGATTTATCAAAATAAATACAAATTGATAAAAAATGTGGTATGAACTACCTTGGGCATTATAGAATCGATCCTCGAGTTAGGTAGCACTTGTTAGTTATGTATATATAGGTACATACCTCCTTTTCTGAAAGGGGCACCATCCAGGGGTTTACACAGTGAATTATTTTTATACTCTGTCCCTGGGGTCTACCTACCTTTCTATTTTGTCAAGTGTCGTTAATTCTCTTTTTTGCAATATTACTTTTAGTATGTTATGCCAATGCTGCTGGCTTATAGATTGGAACGATCGAGTTTGAATCTAAGTTGAATAGGGAAACATGGACAGTTTCTTTTCGAATAGGAAGATGATGCAATAAGCTGTGATAGCACTATACAAATTTTTGTGAACGCAAATTTGAACAGAAAAGGATGGTAATGTTTAATTTCGTCTTGGAAAAAGAAAACTCAAGACGAACAAAATTATTAAAAAATTACCATCAAAATCTAATTTTGTGATTTTCTTTTAATTAAAATATTAAATACATTTATGTGTTGTGCGACTTCAACCGACATAAAACTGATTAATTTATTTGAATATAATCACAAATCAAATAGTTTTAATAATTGACGAATGTTCTTATTACTAGGGGACAGAGTAAACACATTAGGTATTTAATGAAGGGGCCGAAATAAGGAAACAGATTTTCCACCGTACAAATTGCGTTAAAAAGACTTGCCGCATAATGGAGTTTGAAGTAATCTCTGAGAGACGGCTCAATGGTTGAGGTCATTACTCGGATAATAGGTACCGTGAACCCGGGTGACTTTGGCGCTTTTTCATTTTAAAATGTGAAAAACTTTTGCAATAATTTTTTTTTTTTTAATGAACATTTGAACCTTTTTACCTACTTCGCTCACTCTATAGGTATAATAAGTCTTGAACAAATATATCGATCAGTTCTATATATAGAAGCTAAAATATGGGTGGCCAAAGTCACCCTCCCATTTCGGGTGACTTTGGCCGGAAGTACGTTTTCGTCATTTTTCTGCGAATTAGAAGCAGCAAGTCAGTCTCACCCAACCCAAATGAAAGACCAGATATTTTTTTTTATATGTAGGTATTTTTTTTATGAGTTAACTCTGAATTTTTGGTTTTTGATATTTTTTTTTAAATTCAAGTACCTACGTTAATGTTGATTTCCTTGAAAGGATATTGACAAAAAAGTCTATTTTGGCGATCGACTGTTGGAACAGGAAGTTTTTGCTCCAGATCACTTTTGTTTACTTGTGCGACGACTTTTTTCTCTGGGTTTACCAAGCTGCACCCAGCACTTCTTCGTAAGAGGTGCTGGGTACCCAGCCAAAGTCACCCGAAATGCATGCCAAAGTCACCCTACCATTTGGCGTAAATTATAAACAAAATAAAATTTATTGTTTATAAAATAGTTACAAGGGTAGAATTAAGAGAATTCAATTTGCAAAACAATACATATAGATATCGTAGTTAAAGTCATTTTGCAATCATATTTCTGGAACATGTTGAAACCATTCAACATTTTCAGAGGATTTTTTTATTTACATTTTCAAGAAAAATAAATTTTAATATCTATTATTATCTAAATTTAGTTCAATAACGTTAGTATGGTCATTTCTTAATTCATTCAATTATACAAATTTACAAAGAAGCTGGGAAAAAATTAAACAACTCCTTCATATTTTAACAATTTTTTAAAAATGTATCCATTCAAAAGCCAAAGTCACCCAACCAGGCCAAAGTCACCCGGGTTCACGGTACCTACTTGTCAAGATGACAGATTTTTTAAGACTGCAAACGAAGTTTTTTTTTAATATTGCCTGGTCATTGAGCACACTGTTATTAGGCACTACTGCTTTATCTATCACTTATTATAATAACAATTTTAACTGTATGCTTGTGAGACCTTAGGTCTTTTAAATTCAAATAACACGGCATAAGTAAGAAGGAAAGGAAAGATAGGAAAACATTTTTATTGGTATATACAGTGGATTGAGATTTTGGGCAGTACTTACATTACGGTATAACCTCCGTTAAAAACAGTTAAAACTAAATATTAAGGTTCAATACGCAATACAGTAAACGAATACGAGTAAAAGGTACATATGAGGTTAGAAATGTCTAAGATTTTTCAATGAGTGAGTTATAACTCTTTTTTTAGAGTTGTATCTTAGCAACCAATGTTTTATACGAAGTTTGGTAATTCGAGATACAATCTAAAAATACACTCAAAATCAACTTGGATTTTCAAAGCTTTTACCTAGTTCTTTAAAGATCCTTACGTTTCATTAATGTCTGTACCCAATCTTGGAGTGGTAAGACAGAGCTATATTCTAATTAACGCTAAAATGCAGCTTCAAAAGGTAAATAGGTAGGTACTCAAACTATTGCAACAATTCTAATGAAATTGTGTCTGCTTTAATAAATACAAGTTGCTTTGCATCTAAATAATAACAGCACTTTCATCAGAAAAGCAGGTGTGATTTCCTATACTTTCACACTTTATTTCATACCCCTTCAATATTATTGTGCCTTAACCACCCATTTTATTTATTTCAGCTGTTCAGGACAATTCAAAAAAGTAAATACACATAACGAAAAAGTAACATCTGCGCATCTAGGGCTACAAACAGGAACTTTCTCCAATGTAAAAAAAAATACAAAAACACCACCGGGATAGGTAGGGTCCTATTAAAAGACGACGCTTATATTGTAAACAACAACAACAACAACAACAACAACAACGACAAAATGCTTTGTTTTATTTTACTGGTTTTGATCTAGATCTTTCATCTTCAGGTTCAGGTTTCAGGAACTAGAAAAAAAAGGCAAAGAAAAATACGCTTCGGCGTGAGAGATATTGACAACACATCAAAATTCGAGATGTCTCTCAAGGCTACTTAGGACAGGGTTAACTGCAAAATTTGTAGAAGCCAATCATTTTTAAGACACTGAGAATTATTTATCTAGAATTTATTAGCAAAATGGTTTCCAGATTTAAGAAAAAATAAATTTACAAATAAAGAAATACATAATATTAAAAAAAAAGGTACAAACCTTATCAGTTTCTGCCTGAGGATTGAGGCTCGCTGGACTTGGCTGACTACTCATGGTTAACTTTTGATAGTTATAGCTATTTTGTGGAAATATTTTGGCGATTTTTAATTAAATAGGGAAGAAAATTGAGATTTTAGTAACTTGTTTATTTGGATTGTGAAATTACGTCTTAAATGTGTCAACGACGACGACGAAGACGACTGCACAGAAATCAATTTATATTTTATTCGGAAATAAAAGTTATTCTAACACTTTTTGTGGAATAAAACGTTTAGAATTATATTGATACGTGTTTGGAGATTAATTTTTCACAATATTTTTGAATTAAAATCGAGAAATACGGGGTAAATTTTTGCTAAGAAAATTGCTTGAACAACGCACACGAAACTTTTCACTTTTTGCAGGAAGCCATCTTCAATTTTAAGACCTGTAGTACTAAAAAAATTACTTTTGTACTAAAAATAAATTTGTGACAGTTACTGTTGGGTTTGACATATTCGCGGCGAATTGAGAAACCTAAGGTGTGGTACACAGTGCAAGCGTCAATTCCAGTCCCAACACCACAGTCATAAAGGTGCCTTTACATGGAGCTGCAAGCCCTGAG
This sequence comes from Platycheirus albimanus, assembly GCA_916050605.2. Taxonomy (NCBI): domain Eukaryota; kingdom Metazoa; phylum Arthropoda; class Insecta; order Diptera; family Syrphidae; genus Platycheirus; species Platycheirus albimanus. Next base: position 51,022,192 of record OU696697.1, on the reverse strand, counting down.
TTGTAAAAAGAGGATGCATTATTAATAAATCGTACTTGTGTGATAGAGAGGGATGGCAAAAATGCAGACGTCTTCATGGATGCAGATTATAGGAAAATTATAGATGCAGCTTGAAAATTATAGTAAAGACGAACATGTTCATCTTCATCGTCTGCATTATGATTGTTGTTGTTGCGTTTTCATCTGCATTTGCAGCTCCATGTAAAGCCACTTTAAAAAACAGACCAGCGACCGTTCTTGCCAAAATCACCCTTGAAATTATGTTTGTTTATGTGAACACTTCTTCTCGAATTCATAAATGACTTACATCTCTGTCTGTTCATTGAATATTCGATTTTATTTAACTCGTGTAGTTAATTTTCCACATTTAAATTGCTCATTAGCTGATATTAAGCTTGAATGCAAAAAGAGAGAAATGTCTGGGCCGACCATCTCAGCAGTTGAACGCATTAAGGTGGCTTTACATGGAGTTGCAAATGCAGACGAAAACGCAACAACAACAATCATAGTGCAGACCACAGACCATACACAGACCGCCAACTCGTACTCCTCTTGCCTGAAACACCCTCGAAATATTTTTTTCAGTCTGTGAATACGTGTACATCTCTTTCTGTGCATTTTGTAATGGCAACTATACCTGCGTATGCCATTTATTTTTTAAGTGTGTTTGCTAAATGGGTTTTAAAGCAAGGGAGAGTGTCACACTCTCAAAATAAATGGCATATCAGCTGATTTTTAGCTTGGTGGCAAAAAGAGAGACCATATGGTGAGTTGGCGGTCTGTATCTTCTTGGTCCGTGGTGCAGACGATGAAAACGAACATGTTCATCTTCACTATAATTTTCAAGCTGCATCTATAATTTTCCTATAATCTGCATCCATGAAGACCGTCTGCATTTTTGCCTTCCCTCTCTATCACACAAGTATGATTTATTGATTTTGCATCCTCTTTTTTTGCAAATCAGGGCTCGCAGCTCCATGTAAAGGCACCTTTACATTACATTAAGTTTTCATGTCAGTGTTTTGCGAGTTTGAGGTTTGTTTTCTTGAAAAGCACATTGCTGCTCTTATCCTATCAACGAAAACATTGCATCTCTGTAGTTCATTGTCTTAGCAACGAAAACAGGTTTTAAATCATGTTTTTATATCGCACTTAAACTGCACTTTAGTCTTCTGTACATATTTTGTTCAGTTTATTTATTTTGTAATAGTAAAACTGGAATGTGCTTGGTTTATATCATAAACCGCTTTGGCTTTGACAACATCAAACAAGAAAGAAAATATGACCTGTTGCACAAATTCTAAGCCACAATAAACAGGATAAACTTCAGTGGATAAACGCTGCATAGTTGGGTACATAACCCACTTTTCTGTTTAGTGCAGCATGTAGCTGTAGTGCAGTGCAGATTAGTGCTGTTCAATTTGATACAAAGAATTCATGGAGTTTCACAGTTCTTCATTACTATTACTATTTATAATCACTTCGCATCATCGCATATTCCAATGGATACTGTATTTAAAAAATTCCAACTCAAGAATGTGGACAAACCTTAATTTTGTTGACAATCTGGTTTTAAATTTTCGCCCCAATATGCTACATTCACAATGATTGTAGCGTCAACAAATTCAACTTCGCTTTTCAAGTACACGGTCCGCAGTTCCAAATTTCTGTCTTCTAACGCGTTTTGTAATTTATTTACTGAAAAGAAAGAAAAAACCTAAAAAGATTAGCTGAATTTCAATTTATAATTGTTCTGATTCACAACTTTAAATCTCCATTAGGAAAATTATAATATAATCCAAATAGACACGTCATAATAGAATAGTAAGAAATAACCTAACCGGATAGTCGCGCCGCGAAGTGCCTTGCTTTTTGATTCTTTCTTTGTTTATTGGTAAAATTCTTATCAGATCCAGTGTTATTTTTTAATAATATCCTACCTACACTCAAATTGAATATCTTATTTTTAAAAAAGAACAACCAAAGTTATTTTCGAACAAAAAAATAATACATCATAAAAAAGTATTTGGCACTTGTTTAGCAGACGAACGAACAAAAGCCATCACCGACAACGCCTCCGTGCTCCGTTGCAATCAACAAAGAACAGACCACTTGGAAGAATACGAAGAAATAAAGAACACACAGTCGTTCAAAAGCTGCGGTGCTGTGTGTGCCATTTAACACCATTTATCAAATTCAAAAGCAATATTTTTCTGAGCGAACACGCGTCGCGTCTTTCTCGAAAAAAAGTACAAAGTACAATAATATTTAAATTAAGTAGGTTTGTTTTTGTTTTACTCAAGTGTGCTCTTAATAATAATATAAAAAAAAAGTTTCATCATGAAAATTACGGTTACCACTCTGACCGACGAAATTTTTGTCCTTGATGTGTCAGAAGATCTGGAGCTAGAAAACTTCAAGGCATTTTGTGAAGTGGAGTCCAGAGTTCCTAGCCCACAGATCCTTGTGCTTTTCAATGGACAACCTCTGATGGATGATAAGAAATCTCTCAAGTCCTACGGTATGAGTGACGGGGATTGTGTTGTACTTCAACGCATAAATCTAAATAGGAATGCACCTGCTGGAGGGTCTGGTGGTGGACGTGTTTTAGGTAAATATAAACAAATGTCAACTTATTTTTTTTTTTAATATTTTGAAAGTTTATAATTCCAAGATTATATTTTTGTATATTAGCTATATACATCTCTTGGCCATGAGCCTTGCCGAAGGTTACCATTTAATATCGCGACTATTCATATACTAAATCAATTATTAATTAATTATTCATTAAAGCGATAGCATGACCACAACCACTAACTTGAAAGGCAAATGATTTTATAAGTAGTCAAAGAAAAATCAATGTTAGCATTTAAGGAGTTATTGGCACAACAAATTGTTAGGACGACAGTTTAAAGATAAAATGTTATCTGTGTTTGCCTTAATTCAAGACTTTTTGAGCAACATGGCGTACATTTCTACACAAGATAATGGTTTCTGACCTTCCATCCCAATTTAAAAATGCGATGTTCCTTACAGTACCGTGTTATTATGCTTTGTTTCTGTATTTTCAGGCTCTAGCCCTCATAAAAAAAGGGTGCTTTTTCGCATGCACCGACAAAGTTTTCAAGCAAGTGTTTTATATCTTTTTTTTTTTCTTTTGCATTTAAAGTGGAAGGAATGGTCCGTATAATAAAAACGTTTGTAGTTTAAGATTGTTGGAAGGAATTTGGAAGCTTAGTGAAAGCAAGCCACCGATACTTTAGTACCTAGTCAGCTATTTTCAAAACGTAAATAGGTACATGATTATTTGTGTCTAGAAACGTAATGAGTCTGAAAGTAAAATCCAAATACACCTATGAATTCAAATACAGACTAAACTAACTTGAAAAAAATCCAGATTCAAGAATTTTTTTGAATTCTAAAATTTATCTGGCGCAAAGACCAATTTTTATTATTCAAATAAGTTTTTAGAAATTTCAATTAACAAAAGATTTCGCATATTTATGTATTTATCTATCTATAGGTAACGGGTGATTTTTTAAGAGGTTTAGAACTTTTTTTTTTAAAAAAACACAAAAAATTCGAAAAAATGAATGAAATATTTATTTGAATCGATAGTTTAAACCTTGCAATTTAATGTTTAAAGATAATTTCATGCAAATGTTGACCGCGGCTGCGTCTCAGGTAGCCCATCCGCTGAGTCCAATTTTGGCATACTCTTTCACACATATCGGCCGGTATCTCACGAATGAATGCATGGATGTTGGCTTCCAGTGCGTCAATCGAAGCGGGCTTGTCCCTATAGACATTAGCCTTGACATACCCCCACAAAAAATAGTCTAATGGTGTCAAATCGCACGATCTAGGCGGCCAATTGACCGGCCCGAAACGTGAAATTACCTGTTCACCAAACTCGCCTCGCAATTGCGCCATTGTTTCGCGTGCTGTGTGGCATGTGGCACCGTCTTGTTGAAACCACATATCATGCAAGTCAAGAACTTCCATTTCGGGCAAAAAAAAGTTTGTTATCATCGCTATGTAGCGTTCACCATTGACAGTAACGCTGCGATTCGCATCATCTTTGAAGAAATATGGCCCAATAATGCCGCCGGCCCATAAACCGCACCAAACAGTGGCTTTTTCGGGATGCATTGGTAGCTGTTGCAATGCTTCTGGCTGATCTTCACTCCAAATGCGGCAATTTTGCTTATTTACGTACCCTTTCAACCAAAAATGAGCCTCATCGCTGAACACAATTTGAACATTTCGAACCGAGCACGAATTTTGATAGTAAAATTCAATAATTTGCAAGCGTTGTTCATTTGTAAGACGATCCATGGTTAAATTGCAAACCAAACTGAAGCTGGTTGACAGTGACACAAGGTACTAAACCAGAGAGGATATATGAAAGAGAGTTTAATGTAGGCTGTAAATGGGATTTTGCCTACAAGCTGATTTGACAGATAAATCATACCATCTGCGAATGTGTGCGTAAAAATTCGCATACACGCACAGTTGGTATGATATGATTTTGTGTTGTTGTTCTTGCATTTATTCACAGACACGATTTTAAATAATAAAAAAAAAAAAACCGGAAATGGGTGTCGGAGGGTGATACGTACGAAAGATTTCACTCTCCTTTAGGTCCTCTGTGTACTAAACACACGTCAGCTGTCAAAACCAGTGTTGCCAAAACCAAACCAGCTAAAAAATCACCCGTTATATAGGTATATAAAAATGGATCGCAAAAATGTATGTTCCCTCATAACTTCCGAACGACTCGGCCAAAATGGATAATTCTTTATTTTGTGTTTTTGTTATTGTCAGGATAAGGTTTGTACCTATAAAAGAAAATTTTAAAAAATCGGTTTGCCATGAATGCATTTTAAGATCATTTTGTCAAATTAAGAACAAATCTTTTTTAGGTGGGAGGCTGTACGAAGTTTGTGTTTTACGCCTGGAAAGTTGTTAGTTGCGTGTTCGAGAGTCGGCAAACTATGGACACTCTCCGGACTAAAAAATAAAATGCACGACTGGGACGCACGAATTTGCTCTAACGTGTGACAGTGGTCTTGGGGCTTGAGATTTTGATAAAAATAAATTTTTCGGCTCGGTACGTCCGAGATCGGGATCAAATCTCAACTGATGAGCATTCCTAGCAAGACGAGTATTATTTTTCTCAGTATCATGTTTATGCTTGAGTTCTGTTCGATTTGAGATGCATGCATTGTCGAAGAAGTTTTACCTGCGTTTTGCAAAGAGATATAGTAACTTAATTAGTTTGTTTACTCACAAACAAGTAACATTATTGATTGATTGTGTTCTTAAAAGTATCTTCTTTTCTTACATCCACTTTCTCGTATGCGACTTGAATCTGAAATCAGGGGCTCAAAAATTTCCAAAGTTCTGTATGCTATAAAAAAGATTCCAATGATGGAAATGTTAAAATAATCCTTTTCTCCCCTATCAATTATAACGCTTTTTTTCAACTCTATCGAGCATGTGTAAAGAAGTTTGAGAAGCAACTGATGAGAGATGGGATTTATACCCGAGTTTAGGGCGTATAAACGCTTTGTAAATTGTAGCGAGATCAGAAGGGGTGAATAACTTCTTTTTTTGACAGGTTAATCACTTTCTATACATCAAACGCATCAAATTATAGAATTTTTAATAGTTGAACTGATTTTAATTTACTAATCATTTAAGTGTGTGAAGCTTGAAACAAAAATTCAGCCATTTCAAAAATGTTAAAAAAGGCGGTACGGAGTTCGCCGGGTCAGCTAGTATATATATAGATTTGATGTGTTTAGTTGATTCTCTTGTTGGAAGGTTAATTTTTAAATTCTTGAATTCCCATGTGGAGTATATACTGGCTTGAGGTCTAGATTTTGCTGGTAAGGATTATACTAAACTCTTCAATGTTCCGTAAGAAGTATTGTACTTTTCTTCTATCGGGGATACTGGATTAAAAATCTTCGATGCACTAGTTCTGTTTTATTTTGTACAAGCATATGTTCCAATCAAGAGATGCAAGCATGGATGCATATCCATGCTTTCCTTCATGATGATTAAAATCTTCATCTTGTTAGATATACCTACCTAGTTCACATTAAGGTTTTGTCAAAAATTCTATGAAAGTTCAACTAGAAAAAATAAAATACAAAATTTGCGTGACAAGGTTTCTTTCACTGTATGATGATTCCAAAGTAAGATTCCTGGATAGAAAGGCAAATTTTTTTGTTGAACTAAAAGCCGTAAAAAGCTTGTTTGAATGGCTAACACATAGCTCAATTTTGCAGCTATGTGTTATTAGTATTTTCTTATGCGGGAGATTGCACAGATAAAGTAAACTCCACAATATTTAAAACGAAGTTTTACCGTTATACACTTATTCCACTATTTTTTTTTTTTAATTTTTCTGTGCGTTCTTCTTAAACACCCTTCTAGGTACCTTGTTATTGATACAAAAATTGAATGCTGATTATTTACAACTTCCGAAAGGTCATTTCGTCTTCTTAGCGGTTTTGTTAATTATTGAGTTTTCAGTGTATTTTTGTGTCGATAGATTATATCTCAAAGAATAAATCACGATCGCTTGGTGCTTAGACCAAGATTGTCGAATTTTAAAAGGAATTTCGGTCCTACAATTGTATTGTGTACCCAAGCAATAGGTAGGTATACTATACTAAGCACTATATTTATAATACCATTGCTCAGGAAACCAGCATTATCCTAATTTTGTAGCTTGAGCCAATGAAAATTAATAAAATATGTATTTTCAAGTATGTGTTGTATTTTTTAATAAGAATTTCTATCAAATATACACGAAAAGAGAAAGTTATGCGAACGATATCATAAAAACCAGAACGAAATCGGGTTATCACTCGAGACCCGGCAACATAAAATATTCGTCAAAGACCATTAATCTGCCGAAACCCATACTCAGCACATATTCGTATGCTGCCATGGAGGAAAAAAGGTATACAATAAACGGCTAGAAAAGGTTTGTGTAACAGGAAGTCAAACGAAATCAATTTAGTTTTTGCTTGTGGTGCCATAACCAAGGATCCAGTTAAAACAGGCCGATTACTAAGTGCAATAGTAATAGCAATAGGTACCAATCAGTCTAAAGTAGAAATGCTCCTTCTCATGCTGATGTAATTTTAATCTATGACGACAAAGACACATACGCATGTCGATTTTTACATTTTGACTTTTCATTTTGAAGGCTTAACTTTTGTACCATTTTTGTTTTACAAAGTTATGATGTTAACCCATTTATCTTCAAACATATTAAGTTTAAGACAAAATTTTTATAACGCTTCTTATTATTTAGTTTAAAAATTTACCTTTTTGGACTGTTAGGGAAAACTTTTTCGGATATTAACAAACCAACGGAAAACAATGAAATTTTGAACTACAGATTATTTGTTGATTTGATCTATGTTTAGATATACATAGATCGTCCCCCACCATTGTTTCTTGTTTTTATTTTGCATTTAATGTATTACATTTTGATTTAAAAAAGAATTTGTAAAAATTTGAAATTTGAATTCTTCATCTATCTTCACGAAAAACTGATATGGAGAACCTTAGAACCTCTCCACCCAACTTATGTAGCTACTTTCTACATAAATATAGCTACTGCCGTAGATCAGTAAAATTATAAAATTATTATGTCATAAAATAGTCATAAGATAAATAAATAAAATAAGTACTTATTACTCGTAGGCATCAATGTTTAGATTTCATTGAAAGTGTACCTATTCGATTTGCTTAAGTTTTTTTTTTTATAACTGCAACTTGCAACACTTCTTTAAAAGATATAAGAATAATTTTTTACATCAAGGTGGTTTTCCAACCACGTTGTGCTAATATTTCAGTGCCTTATTGTTATTAACTTACCAACAATGCAAGTTATAAGTGGTAGCTTCGAACGGAGCACTTCTACAAATGATTTTCTAACGAGCACACCTTCACTTAGTCATCAGGACAGATAGTGATTCAGTAACATTTTCCATTGTCAAACAGATGGAGTAAAGTTTTTGAAAAATATTTCTCGAATTAAAATATTGCGCTTACGTCATTTTTAAATGAAGAAGATACATTTGTTTTACTTATTTTATAATTAAAGTAGGTATACATTGCAAATTCTTGGGTTAAATTTAGAAATAACATTCTCATTTTTTCATAAAATGTCATCTTCCAAAATCACAACAAAATGCTGCGTTCTCATTTTTGAATTGGAAAATAAAAATAATAACATCATATTGCTTTTCAGGCACAGGTGCACTCTCGCCATTGAGTTCACTAGATTTCAGTAATATACACGTCCCGGGTACATCGTCGAATATCCAGCCAAAAGAAGTAACCGTCGGCGAAGATGAAGATCCCGCAAGTGTGAGGCAAATGTTTTTAACAAGTCCGGAACATTTGTCACTGTTGAAGCAAAACAACCCACGGCTAGCAGATGCTTTGCTTTCTGGCAATTTGGATGCGTTTGCCAAAGTTTTGCGTGAACAGATCGAAGAGAAGAAGGAGAGGGAAATGCAACGCTTAAGAATGTTACAAGCTGATCCCTTCGACACCGAAGCACAACGTATGATAGCCGAAGAAATCAAACAAAAGAATATCCAAGATAATATGGCTGCAGCTATTGAATATAACCCTGAGATATTTGGCACAGTGACAATGCTGTAAGTTTACTGACAACGCACCAGAGATTAAAACGAGTCGAGTACTGTTCACGATCAACGAATACTTGCTCAAAAAAGCGAGTTTGAACAAACAGAGTCAACCTATCAAACTATGCTTACAAGTATTTTTGTTCATGAGTATGATGACCCGTGAATAACAACACATTTCAAACGAATAAGATCGAGTATACTTTCCAACCGAGTATGAACGAGTTTGAACAAAACGAATAAAGTGCTTATGATCAAAATGTTCACGATCAATGTGCTCATGATCAAAATGTTCACGATCAATGCGATCGATCGCGATCGTTCGACTACTCGCTGTGTAAAATGTGTATTCGGGGTTGGTTTTTTAAGGATTCTGTTTCTTGTGTTATTGGGGTTGGTTTTTGTATTTAAGATACTTTTACCATTAGGGGCAGATCGGTGTTGGTTGATTTTGCTTCATGATTCAATATACTTAGTTTGCGTATGCAAATAAGACATTATTATTAGGAAAAAATGCAGTAAATAATGTTATTAGTCACAATGATTTTTATTTTCATTAACTTGGAAAAAAAACAGTAAATTAAATAAGTAATTAATAAAACCAAATAAAATAAAAATTAAAAGAAAAAGTTGTCCAGATTATTAAAAAAAACAATAGGTAACTAATTTTCAAAGTACAAACATAAAACAACCAGAAAATAAAAATAAAAATTATTATAATTCATTATCACAATGAAGTTCAATAGGATTTATCTTTAAATTTGAGTTTGACTTCACTTAAATACATACACCAACCGCTAATGTTGACCATCTTTTGTTTTATAATTACATCATTTACCTACCTAGCCACCTACCTATTCATAAATCTTTCCAAAATAAGAAACCCTTTTTCTTCTGCTCTATTTTCTGCGAATACAAAACATTACCCTTAAAATACAACGGATATAGATAATAAATCAGGTAGCGCCAGCAGTTTCCTTTGTTCACGCATTGCTTGTGAGGAGTACTCGCTTTGTTCACGATCAGAACGATCAAAACGATCAGTAGGTCTTTTTTCGAGTACCCGAAACTGGTTACAACTGTTTGCGAATAATTTTGTTCGTGGGTATGAAAGTCAGAAGATACTCATGAGTTCGATCAGTTCGTTTGTCTTTATTCGTGATTGTTTTTATTCATGACCAAAATGACTTATGAGCATGGAAGCAAAACGATCGGGTATGAGCGATCAAATAGAAAAAATCGCAGTGTTCGAACTTATTCGAACATACTCATTTTAATCTCTGCAACGCACATGCAATAGTGTGTCCTTATAAGGTAATTGTATTTTTTTTTACACAACAGGTACATCAATTGCAAAGTGAATGGTGTGCCGGTTAAAGCATTCATCGATTCTGGGGCACAAACGACAATCATGAGTGCTTCTTGTGCGGAAAAGTGTCATATTAATCGATTAATTGATACCAGGTTGGTTGTGTTTGTGGTGTGATGACAATTTTTTTCATATTTTTTTTTATTTCGCAGATGGAATGGTATTGCTAAAGGCGTGGGTACACAGCGCATTATTGGACGCATACATATGGTTCAAATGCAAATCGAAAATGACCACTTGACGTCGAGTTTCTCTGTGTTGGAACAGCAACCAATGGACATGCTATTGGGGTTGGATATGTTGAAGCGACACCAGGTGAGTTCGTGCTTAAAATAATTTTAGCCCTGCGACATTATCAGATTGCGTACAGTATATTCAGTCGCAAACTTATCAGTGGAAATTTGTAAATGCACACAAAAGATACATTTTTAAACTTTATACTTAAAAAGGTCAAAATGAACACTATTTTACGGATGTAGACTTGATATGACCACGCAGTCATAACTACAGTCGAACCTCGATAAGTCGAACTTCGATAACTCGAATGTCTCGATAACTCGAAGATATTATTTGGCGTCAACTTCGATAAGTGTGTGTGTTTTACTTGATAACTCGAAGTCTTGATAACTCGAATTATTTTTTTGGAAATTGATGATTCGAGTTATCGAAGTTCGACTGTAGTTGTTCTAACTAGTTCTCTAGACAGTCAACGTCAAAAGAAAATCTGCTGCAGTTCTTTGAGAGAAAGATTATTCGGGTTATAGTCCAGTATATATCAATTGAGTGTGGAGAGAAAGATTGAAGAAAGATTTGACCATCGATCCATGATTCTATTCCATATGACAAATATATATGTAACTTAGAACTTAAGGATGTTTTTGATAATATACATATAATAGTTTGTAGTGAATTGCTTTATATAATGCTCTTTTGTGGTCCCGAAAGATGTTTGAGAAATCGTGTAGAACTATTTTTACGAGCTAATTACGGTTTTCATGAACCTATTTTACTCACTCTATGAAACTTTTCAATTCTGTTATATATAACATTATGAACAATTTATTTTAATATTAGTATTTTAAATAATTTTCATTTTCCAACGTTTAAAATGACTTGGACAAAAGGTAGTCCGCAATCGGTATACACACAGATATGATAAAAATACATGCTTTGATTTTTGAATTCGAAGTTATAATGCAATTTCTGAGTCTTGTAGTAAGTTCGGTTTAAAAAGTCGTTTTATTAAATCTGTTTTTGAGTAGAATTAGCAAATCGGACTTAAGTACGGGTATAAACCCAGGTAGAGAAAAACGTATACACAAACTTACTTAAGCATACACGATAGTATGTAGCCCTAGCTTTCAATCTAAAAGTGGCTAAAGAAGTGTATTCGATTATGCAGCGGATAGTGCCTAAAAAGATTTTAAAATGGTCCATTAAGTGTCAAGTCCACTGCAGTTTATGATGATTCTGCTTTAGCAAATAAGTAGAGTCATCATCAAAAAAACAATATTCTTTCCAGATGAACATCGATCTTCAAAGAAATGTATTACGTATCGGAACAACCGGAACAGAAACCCAATTCTTGCCTGAAAATGAACTGCCAGACTGCGCTCGCCTTTCGGGCAACCCTGACGAAGAAATGAATGTTGTAGAAGAATCCAAACGAAGTGCAGAAGATGATGCAATTCGCAAAGCAATCGAAGCCAGTAAAATGGACACAGGTACGTTTCCTCATTCTAAACATATTTAAATTTTTCTGATCAAATGTTAATTAACTAGATTCACCGTCCACATCACAGCCTTCCAAATCAAAAAGCATTGAGGAGAAGTTTACCGAAGCCGATGTCAATGACCTTGTTAAATTGGGCTTTAAACGTGATGACGTCATTGCTGAACTACGTAAACAAAATGGCAATAAAACACAAGCCACTGCAGCGTTGATTGCAAAATCTTTGAAATTTTAATATTAATTTACACAAATGTTAGACTTAATAATTAGTACAGCGAATTCATACAAATCCACCAAGAACCTAAACAAACGAAGCCTATCATCTGAAATCTACCTCAGGCTTGAGCATTTACAAACACCGGCACACAAATACGTTCTGTCAGCAGGTCGTTTTAGTTAATATAATTTTCGAGTGTTAGACAAAAATGTAAAAATGGACTTTAATCACATTTATTTACACGATTTCTATTAAATTTATACAAAATTCATTCGCATTAACATTAAAGTTATTCTAGCCTAAGCAATTCCTTCTGTCCGATCATACAATAGATTGGATATGTGTATTCATAGACCCTTGTGATGAATTTCAATTGAATTCTTATATTGTGCTGGGAACTGGACAGAAATGGCTTGAAGCAAAAAATAAAGCAATAATTTTGACTTTTTTAAAAAATCATTAGTGGTGCGTAACTTTTTCCAGCTCAAATGTGCATTCGGCTATTGAATTTGAATATGAGCCTTCGATAGCTTTGGGATCTGAATTTCAGCATACTATTATTTGTACATATTATACATATTTTCGTAGTGCTTAGATTATATGCAATAGTGGAGCACTTGTGAATCAAGCTGTTTTTTTTTTTTTTTTTTTTTTTTTTTTGTATCTGTATGAATATTAATAAATTATTAATGGTCTCAAAACCTTCATGTTGCAATACTTTATTCGAAAGCAGCTCATGACACAGAACTGCAGAAATCATAAGCACTCGAGATATCACAAAAATTCTGGTATACTTTTGTGTCAAGAATTTACCAAAGACTAAGTGAAAATTCTTTTTTAATGCATCAGGCTTTGGTATTGGTTTTACACTACATAATGTTTGAAGAATCTAATGTATCAAATTAGTTTTGTAAAGTTTGAGAATAAGTAAGTTGCGTTTAGCACAAACACTATTCTAAGATAGCGATGCGTTTTCAATGCGGTTGTAGTTGATCACATGGGTGAATAAATGGAATAAATTTAATTTGTATTAAATCTGGGCTGGGCTAATCAAATACTTAAAAATTGTTAAATTTTGGGGAGATCGACTGAGTTTTAAAAAAGAAAAAATTATTAAATTTATATAAATAAATGAACTTTTCATAAAACTTGTTTTTTTTTAATCATCTGACCTGGTAGGTACTCCGTTTTGTTACACAGAGCTATCTTTAATAAACTCTCATACTTTTTGAAGTCATCATTTTTTGGCGATTTTTACCTTCTAGTAAGAATATTTAAACATACTAATATTTGGTTTGGTGCTGTTGTGGGAGATTATGTAGAGGAAACATTTAATTTAGAACATTCTAGGAATATCAATAACAAGAACATACGTTAGAATTATGTATGTGCCTAAAAGTGCTTGAAGCTCACTGGCTTTTGAATGGAGGATCCCCGTTTATGTGCATTTAATTTATTTTTTATTAAAGTTTCAAAGCCGGACCGTGCCACCGTGGATAAAGGATTAATTGAAAATCAATGAAAAGTATATTGAAATTTCTCAAAAAAATTAATTCCTGTAAAAATATTATATACATACATAGGTACGGAACTCTTTTATGAAAATTATATTAATATTTTAAAGTCTAATTCAAAATGTATTTGTTGTCGGTTATAATATTTATGTATGTAGCTATACATGTATTGTTGCCATCTATTTCATAACAATGAAATATAATTTTGAAAAATGTTAATTTGAAGAAAGCGATTCCTCTAATTTCTTGGACTAGAACCCGCAGCGTTAAATGGTTTCTTTTTTTATTCCTCAAAAAAGTTGGTAGTATTCCAGTACGCATTGTGGGTTGTGCACAACCCCTGTATAAATGAGGCGCTCAGCTCCAAAACGGCCTAACCCCAAAAAAGTCGAACTGAGATAAATGACTAAAGAAATACACATTTTCAAATATTTTTAATAATGGTAAATAAATATTGATTAGATTTTTCGGTTAGAGTAACAATAAGGTCTTTTTTCAATATCACAAAGGCTGTTTTAAATGAAAAATAAAGAAAAACATGTGGCTTAGGCCGTTTTGGCATCAGGTAGAAATACGAGTTCGCTAAATTCTGTGGGAAAGGTTGTTTTGGTTTCTGTTATATTTCCAAAATATCGCAGGTATCCATGCAATTAGTCGCGGGATTTGCGGTTTTGTCTTAAATTTAGAGGATTTTGTCTACCCCGCGGGTACACGCACATGTATGAAAACGTGAGGCGTTTGTTTTCATCAATGAAAAATTAGGGCCTATTTTGGGTTTTTATTTATTAAAATCTCATTGTCAAGCTAACTAACACTCACAGATATTGTAAATACATAATACATAGATTCTATTAACTTCAGAGTTATAGAAATTTTGGGACCTGTGTCCCTATTTTTACTTTTTTGAAATGCGATAATTTTCAACTGCTCTAACGCTTAGTTAGAAATTTCTGGTAATTTACGTTATCGAATGGGATATGGGCGTAAAAAAAAGTGAGTGAGTTTGATCAACTCGAATGTTCACTTTTTAATTTTTCACGGTATTATAATTATAAAACGTAAATTCTAAGATTATCACATCAAAAAAGTTCAAATGCATTTTTGGCCTAACCCACACCATTTTTTCATTATTAAAGTTCCAAATGGCCTAAGCAGCTTAGGCCGTTTTGGTTTCTCAGATTTTTCGAATTTCGCATACGGCAAAAAGAGTTTTGACAATAATTTTATCACGGTTTCATATAAAGCTAAGAATTTTTTTTTGTATAGTTTTAAATTTCGCTTCGATCTGTGTTGTCATTGTCAGTTAATTTTTCGTGAAAATGAGGGTTAGGCCGTTTTGGCGCTGAGCGCCTCAAATATACAATCTTTAATAAGTATACATACTCTGGAGATGGCGTTTGACTGCGTCCCCCTCTGGTGCCTCAAAACTTGTTCACGATCTGGTGCAAAAATTCCTGTAAAAGCTCGAAATTTTATTTATTTTTTGCAGATCGTGAACGCACTTCATCCAATCTTTAGCAAAAATCTAAGAAATGTAAAAATTAGGTTGACACAAATATCAAAATCAAATTCTTCTGTTGCAATAAGGTTGAAGGTATATTTATTGAAAATGCTATATGCTACATGTTTAGTTCTACAATTTAAGAGAACCATTATATCTTATCCAAATTATAAGCCTACCATTAACAAGTGATTAGAAATTACAAATGTTTGTGTTGTTGTCTCTTTCTAGACTATTTCTAATCGAACGGAAAGAGGATATATACTATACATAGAGTCCAATCTTTCCTACGTTCCATCCTCCTCTGCTAAAATTTTCGTGGTCTCTTTCCTATTGTATTCATTGTCCGTGTGAAGCAACAACAAGAAACGATGAGGTAAGTAGTAAGGTGTGAACCACAGACCATATACAGACCGCCAACTCGTACTCCTCTTGCCTGAAACACCCTCGAAATATTTTTTCCAGTCTGTGAATACGTGTACATCTCTCTCTGTGCATTTTGTAATGGCAACTATACCTGCGTATGCCATTTATTTTTTAGGTGTGTTTGCTAAATGGGTTTTAAAGCAAGGGAGAGCGTCACACTCTCAAAATAAATGGCATATCAGCTGATTTTTAGCTTGGTGGCAAAAAGAGAGACCATATGGTGAGTTGGCGGTTTGTATCTTCTTGGTCCGTGGTGTGAACGCACACATGTTTAACAAAAAGAACAATATGACAGTTGTAGCACACACACATGTTTAACAAAAAGAACAATATGACACCTGTAGCTTGTAGGCAAAATCAAAACAAGGCACAAGATTGGACTCTATGTATATATCCTCTTTGATCGAACGTTACGTTATTCAAATAAATTACTTCATTTTGTTCTTTCGCCGATTTTGGTTGTCTTTTTATTTGTCTCTGAAGAAACTTTAACTTTACAGATAAATTCATCAATATTATAGTAAAGCACAAACGTGTTACAAAATGACAGCCAGTATACCTATTTTGTGTTTGTAGTGCAAGAAATTTTCGCAATTTTGAACTTTTTCAATGATACAAGACCAGTTGCACTAGATCGTGAATACAGCTATAATATTATATAGAAATTTTAGTATGATTGTAAAGAGTGTTTCTTTATACACAAAATTGTATTTATTTAGGTGTAGACAGTTCCTAAGTATTAATTTTTTTTTTGTAACACTCAAAACAAACGAACCTTATTTTCCAGTCGCTTCGTTCCATTTTCCAAGTCAACAAAAAATTATTGGAATGACATTTCTTTATTTTTCGCATGATTAAAAAAGAATAATTTCGAGTGTGTTGTTGATAACAAAATAGAATATAAAAAAAAAACATAATCAAAACTAATAATTTACTCAAAAAATTTGTTTTTAGTATTTCTACAACAAATAATAGTTACTGATTAAAAAAAAACCGCCATAAAATAATATTAAAAAGATGTCGTCTTCCTCCGAAGAAGATTCCGATGGATCAGAATCCACAGCCTCAGAACAGTTTGAGACTGTTCCAGATGAAGAAACTATACCAGATGAACCTCCACACAAAAAAGTTAAAACAGAATGGTCAAAAAGCTACTCCAGCACAGCTTTCAAAATGATGGCCAACATGGGCTACAAAACAGATCAGGGTCTTGGAAAGTTAGGACAAGGTCGGCTTGAGCCAGTTGAAGCAGCTAGACAAGACGGTCGTCGAGGTCTTGGGTTGAAGCTGGAAAAGATATCGAGCGCAGCAGAGCAATGGCGAGAGAATCTGGAGGAAATACGTATTCCTGAACGGATTGACTGGATTCAAAACCAATCGGATGACTTGGACTCTTTGACAATGGAAGATCTTGACGACTGGGTATGTCGTGGACCGAAAAAAATGACCATTGATGACGAAACGAACTTCTGTGATCCACAAATTTTACGCAACGTCTTGAGTTCAAAGAGCGCTTTCGATGAGCTCGATGGAAATGACATGAGGCGAGCTCGAACACGCTCCAACCCATTTGAAACTATTCGTGGGTCCATTTTTCAAAATCGTGCAGCAGTAAAAATGGCCAACATAGAATCATTGTGCGACTTTATGTTTACAGATCCAAAAGACCGGAACGGTGTGTCTTTAGTTAAAGAGAACGACCTTCTGTACTTTGCCGATATATGCGCTGGTGAGTAAATCAGGATCGTTCGAATAGATGAAAAATTATATTTCTGTTTATAGGTCCTGGAGGATTCACTGAGTATGTTCTTTTCAAGAAAGGCTGGCAAGCTAAGGGTTTCGGATTCACATTGCGTGGGCCAAACGACTTCAAGCTCGATAACTTTTTCGCAGCCTCACCTGAGACTTTTGACCCTTTCTATGGATCTAAAAATGATGGCGATATCTTTAATCCAGAAAACCAGACCTCTTTTGCAGAGTACGTTCTTAAAGGCACAGAACAAGTTGGGGTTCATTTTGTAATGGCAGATGGAGGATTTTCTGTGGACGGCAAGGAAAACATCCAGGAGATTCTATCCAAACAGCTATACATGTGTCAGTGCTTGGTGGCACTTAGCATTCTTAGGGACAAAGGGCACTTGGTGTGCAAGCTCTTCGATCTGTTCACACCATTCAGCGTAGGTCTTGTGTACCTTATGTACAAGTGCTTTGAAGAGATTAGCATCTGCAAACCAAACACCAGTCGACCAGCAAACTCCGAGCGCTATTTAATTTGTAAGTGGAAAAAGTCAAACACGGAAACAGTCCGACGCCATCTATCGCAGATAAACCAAGAGATGTGGGATAACCCAGATTCGATGACAGATGTAAGAGAACTGGTTTCGCTAAATGTGCTCTTGCGCGATAAGGAATTCGTTGATTACATAACCGAAAGCAATGACCGCCTAGGACACAATCAAATTGTAGGCCTCATTAAGATTGCTGCCTACTGCAACAACCCTGATTTGAAGGAATCGCGGCAAGCGGAGTACCGCAGCAAATGCCTAGAACTGTGGTGTTTACCCGATAAGATGCGACAAGCTCCAGAAATAAAAAGCCCAGATGCCTTGCTGACTGATATACTCTCTGAATGGAATGGCGATAAGAGCTTTATGTCCATTTCTGCTAATAGGTTAGATAGCAAGGAAAAACTGTATCAAAAGATCATAAACGTCCCGGATTGGTATTTTGTGCCTTTGTCGCGCAGTGAGGACAACGCCCGTGACACTGCTACCTTCTTTTTAAGTCGTGGTCGCGGTAATATCCTTAAATGGTCTGCTTCGGGTCGCTGGGAGCAATGTGACTGTATTCTTGAAATGTCGCCAAAAACTCTGATATATGGAGAGATAGTTCAGGAGCAAATCGGCGAAGGGAGCAAAGGCATAATGGTACGCGCGTTGCATATCATTGATGGCATTTGCCTGGGTGGCATAAAAATAGCCCGTATGCCGTTAAAAGAGCGCCTGAAGTTGTGTGATAAATTTGCACGTAGTCTCAATAAACCTTACAAACAGGCAACCAGTCCCGATGGAAATCACGTCCAAATTTCTCCAATTCGCTGCAAGAAACTTATCCCACTGTGTGATTTTAACAATTTCTTCCAACAAATGCGCCCATACAAAATGAAAAACAATAGCAATGAGCGTTTGGGCATTCGAATTCGATCGGGTGATGATACTGCCGAACGGTTTTACGTAGTTGGTGGAATGATGTTCCTAAACGAACTAATGCACCAATTTGTGACTGCTATCTCAAACACACATAAAACGGTGTACTATTACAATTTGGAAACGAAGGAGTCCTTTTTCCCCAACCATATGCCAAGGGATAAAAATGTCTTCAGTTCGTTTAAGAATTGTTTTATTCGTCGCCAGTTGTGGAAGTGGACTAATGTTTATCAAGTGTATGAGACTATGCCAAAGGAAACGCGTGAGAAAGGCATACTGTTTCGTATGGACTTTTGTGAATATCTACAGGAGCGTTTAAAGCACTGACCTCACAGACAATTAGGAATTGTTCTTTTAAGTGACGACCAGATATCTAGTGTGTAGGTTATTCTTTTCAAATCAATAAAATTATATTGATTATGTATTTTGTTATTGTTTTGAATTTGTTCAGATGGAAAACATTATAAAATCTAGTATACTGCAGATGCAGAGGCATAATAACAGACCGCTTTTTGCATACAAGCTGAAAATCAGCTGATGTGCCATTTATTCTGAGAGTGGAACCTTTGGTGGAACGCTCTCCCGTGCTTTTTAACACAATGGAGTCGTACGTACTCCACGTTTTTTTACAATTTCCACTGAGAAACATACATATATATGAATATAAAAGATGATAAAACATATATCGCATCATGTATAGTCTTTTCAATAAATTTTTAATTACCTGACCTAATTTCTAAAAGGATTTTATTAGCACGTTGCTCTTTTTTTTTTTTTTTTGTATGGAATGTCAAAAATACGCACGTATTTATTAAAAGTTGGCCAACTCGTCCGTCGCGGTTTGCGGCTGCGGTTGCGGATCCGTCTCGTTGTGTTCACAACATTGAATTCGTGTGTATTCAATATTTTGACATGCGATACGGCTGCGGCTGCGGTTCCGGCTCCGGTTCCATTGTGTTCCAGCAGTAAAGGGGAGCAGTAAACTCACATGATACAACATAACAACATGCAAGATACAACTACTAAAGCATAAAGATACACATGATACAACTAATAGCGAGTTTCATTCAAATTTGGAAGAACTGTTCTCAAAATCGAGAATTGCCCTTTTGAATGAAACTTGTTTTGGGTATCCATGTCAATTTGATGGCGTTTTTAATTGGCAATCTGGAAGCAAAAAAAAGCAATCTGAATGCGTTCAATTGGGCAAAACTGACAGTTCTGATTCTGAAAAAAAGAGAATTTCTCTTCTGGTTTTAAAAACAGAATCAGAAGCAGAATCACTCACACATTCATAGATTTAAATGTCAGATGTCACATTTGACCAATGTCATATTTTTTGTTACACATTTGTTTGGAAATTATACCAGCAGTGAAGTGAAACTCAACCAATACATTCACACCAAACTTCAGATTCTTCGGAATAAAAAAAACTGTTCAATTGGGATTCCGAATCGAAGAACAATTCCGGATTGCCAATTAAAAACGCCATGAATTTGACTTTTTGTCATTTTATTTTTGTCTTTTGTCATTGGAAAAAGTAATCATTAGATAATTGATAATTAATTGGATAATTAAAGTACATATTAAGTTCTTCGTTCATTATTTGTTTATTTTTGTTATATTTATTACATACTGGCACAATTTCACAACAAACAACAAAAAATATCAAATTATTTTTCATCTGACGTTTGACAGAAAAGTATTCAGAATGATTCTCCTAACCCATGAGAGATGCATTCTTTCGTGTTGAGAATCGATCTAGAATTGCACTTCTTGAATGAATGAAACTCTCAAAAGTTAAAAAGGTCAAAACTTTTGACAGAAAGTGCAATTCTTTTCATGAATGAAACTCGCTATAATAAAGATATGACATTGCGCATGATACAATGGTGTGTTCTTGACGTAGAGAGCATAACACATTGACATACTATATACATGTACATATATTATGTCAATGTGTAGAACGTATAGACCGTAGAACCTTTGTATATGGAACCTATAGACCTATAGTAGCCTGGAGAACGAGTAAGAGATAACGGGGCTTGGAGACACATAGACGTCGCTGATAATTATCACATATTTAAACTTTACCACCTACATTTTCTCCAAAACGAGAAATTTGAAAAAAAAGGTTTGGAGACTCACGGTGTCGCCACAGGCGGGAAGACGAAAACTTCAGGTGTGTTCATGACGTAGATCACAGACTAAAACAGACCGCCAACTCGTACTCCTCTTGAAACACCCTCGAAATATTTTTTCCTGTCTGTGAATACGTGTACATCTCTGTCTGTGCATTTTGTGAAATGAAGCAAAGGGAGAGGAAATGAAGTTAGGACGGTGTTAGGATTCAGGGAGTAGAGGCACCGGATGGACATAGGTAGGATAAGTTGTCCGAGGGGAAGGGATTAGAATGTCTGCTACGGAGGAGATGGCATGCTGGCAAGGCACGGCTTACCTCGTCAGATAAGGGGGGGATCTTACCCCCGTAGCTAGACCTTGCCTGTTTCAAAAAAACATAAAACATGCCAAAAATTTAACTTTCCACCACTTAAATCTCTCACACAGTCATACTCTCATGTAATAGCGCACAAACCTCTTCTTCACTTACACGCACACACTCCCACTCATTCTCATTCATATGTACACTCCCACACACCCACAACCTTTCACTCATACACACTCACATACCTACGACCACCTACTCAAGACCAGAGAGGATATATGAAAGAGAGTTTAATGTAGGCTGGAAATGGGATTTTGCCTTCAAGCTGATTTGACAGGTAAATCATACCATCTGCGAATGTGTGCGTAAAAACTCGCATACACGCACAGTTGGTATGATATGATTTTGTGTTGTTGTTCTTGTATTTATTCACAGACACGATTTCAAATAATAAAAAAAAAACCGGAAATGGGTGTCGGAGGGTGATACGTACGAAAGATTTCACTCTCCTTTAGGTCCTCTGTGCTCAAGACCACTCACTGTTACGCGTATACCTAATCACATTCACTCATACGCGCATACCTACTCACACACACTTTGGATCCTGCTGATGTCATTGCAGAACTGACCGTGGCCCACCCCACCTGGAATTCAATCGGTCCGATTGTGTAGAATCCCCCTACTCATCTGAAACTCAAGTTCCAGAAGAAGATACATTCGCAAAAGAAACTTCCAAGACTCTAGTTCTAGAAGATAAATCAAAAATTCTCTTATATTGTCCCACAAATCTTGAATCTCACAAAGAACATTTAAACGGTAATTGCTTCCACTTGACGTGGGAGTATTTCTTTGAGAAGGTCGGCAAGAAAAACTCGGAGATTCATCAGGTTGCATTCGACCGCGAATCGACTGTTTAAGGCTCGCGCAAACCAAAGCGGTGGCGGTGGCGGTGGCGACCTAGCAGGTCGCGCGATAAAGAGGCGGGCAAAAATCTGCTCAAATCAACGCGATATTTTCAGTCGCGGCCAAGCCGTGAAAAAAAATCATTGTTAGTTGAATTAAAATAATAATATTTATTTAATAATATTTAATAATTAATATCTAATTATTCCCACAAAAATGGATGAAGCCCTACTACTTTTAGAGGAGACAAAAATTAAAAAAAATATTATAAGTGTATCTTACATATTTCTCATTATATTTTTCAAAAACATTTTTAGTTTTCAAATATTCAAAGTGGCTTGCAATACTTTCAAACAATAAATAATAATATAAACTATTATAAGTATATCTTTATTCTTTATTTAATTTAATATAAATAATGTTACTAATTTTAACTCTTCTTTATTTGATATCAGTAGTTACGTCTATTCGCTTCGCGATTCGATATTCCACTGAGCTACATAATAATATCTCGATGATCAGTTGGTCTTGGTAGTGCTGTTTAACTACTACTGTCGTCGTCTCGCTCTGTCGTGTTTGCCGCTAAAGCTCGACCATCCTGACGTTTGTCGTCGTCCTCGGCGAAGTCCAACTCTATCTCGATCCACTTCTTCATTATGTCCGCCGACCATACCGCTGAGTAAGGTTTTTGGGTCCTGGGTGCGAATGGCATATCGGCCACTTGATATCGGTCGTGTGGCAGGACCACTGTTACGCAATAGGGTCCTCGGTATCTAGCCTCCAATTTCCGCGACGTTCCAGTAGCTGCGACTCCGTCATTGAGCAACATCACCAAATCGCCTACTTTATACAGTTTTGCTTTCCGGTGTTTTTGGTTATGGTGTCGTTGTTGATAATCCTGTTTTGCCGTTGTTGCTTCAGCCGCTTCCTTTCGCATCTGATCAATGTTTGCCGTCCCTTGGTTAAGGTCAACACCCTGAGATAAAGCGTCGCGAAACGGGTCGCGAGGGAGGTATCCCATCAGTAATTGATGAGCAGTTTTTCCCGTGGTCTCGTTATAAGTGTTGTTGATACCCCACTGGACAATTTTCGTTTTTTGGTCCCATTTTGTCTCTTCTTCCACCGTGGCTAGGAGTGCGTGTAGAATAGTTCGGTTGTAGCGCTCCACCTGACCATTTGCTCTAGGTGTTCTTGTGGCATTTTGTATGTGCTGTATAGAGTAACTTTTCATGAAGTCTTCAAACGCGTGTGAGGTAAACGCAGTTCCCTTGTCCGATATTATTCGTCGGGGCGGACCAAAAGTGAAGAACACATCTGCTAGGAAATTGAGCACTGCCTTGGTTTGAGTGCTGGGTAGAGCTTTTATATTGATGTACTTAGTAAAGGCGTCTACAAGTACAATGAGGTATACATTTCCCTTTGTAGACTTCACGAAGGGTCCCAAATGGTCAATGTGTAGAGTGTCGAACGGTACGGTTCCCTTCTCAATGGGGAACAATTCACCTCTGGGTTGAGTTTCCTTCTTGTTGTACGCGCATTCCACACATGCCTTCAAGTATTTTTTGACAAACTGGGTCATTCTCGGGAACCAGTATCGAGCTCGCAGATGCATTATCGTTTTCTTTTCAGAGAAGTGGCCCATCAAATCATGGCTGTTACGTAGGACTCTGTTTCTTACTCCCTTTGGAATGAAAAGTCTGAGCTCTCCGTCTACTTTTCTGTAGAGTCGTCCTTGTAGGAGAGTGTAATCGTGATGCATTTGCTTTTCGGTCTCTGTGGTCGGTGGTGTTTGTAGCACTTTAGTAATTTTTTCGGCCTCCTCGTCTTGGAGTTGTAAAGAATACAGCCAGTCCATTTCTTCAATATTAACCTTGAGTACAGTCATATCTACCACTTCAGGGGATTTCGCGATTTCACATGGGTTCCTGGACAGTGAATCCACATGAACCATTTGCTTCCCCGTTCTATGGAACACTTCGTAGTCGTACTCCTGCATGCGTAACCACCATCGTGCAATTCTAGGTATCATTTCCTTCTTCTTCATCGTGGTTTTGAGTGCTTCACAGTCGGTAATGATAATGAAATGTTTTCCAAGGAGGTACTGCCGGAATCTATTCGTTGCTTCGACCACTGCTAGAGCCTCCAGTTCGTAGCTATGGTACTTCGACTCTTCCTTCGTGGTTCGTCGGCTATAATATGCGACAGGGTGTTGCTCTCCATTTCCCGTCTGAAGCAGTACCCCGGCAATTCCCTTGCAGCTGGCGTCTGTATGCACTTCGTGTGAGGACTTTGGGTCGTATAAGGCAAGCACTGGTTTCTTTATCAGACACTCTTTCAGTTGGTCAAATGCAGCTTGTTCTTTGGCTCCCCAGTTGAACTCATGGTTTTTCTTAGTTAGTTCAGTTAGTGGTGCTGCAATTAACGCATACTCCTTTATAAATTTCCTGAAATAGCTTGTGAGTCCAACAAACTGTCGAACCTGATGCTCAGTAGTGGGTGTTACAAACTCTTCTACTGCAATCGTCTTTGCTCTACCGGGCTGGATGGTACCGTCTTTGACGACATGTCCCAGGAACTCTATTTCTGTTTTGAAGAACTCACACTTCTTCAAATTTAGTGTTAGGTTTGCCTGATCGAGTAACCCCAAGAATTTTCTCAACTTTTCCATTCCATCATCAAATGACATTGCGGGTATGACAAAGTCATCCATGTAGCTCACGATGTGTTCCGGCAACATGCCTTGCTTTATGATTCTCATCAGTTTCTTAAAGTAAGCTGGGGCATTTACAAGCCCAAAGGGCATGACTTTAAACTCGAACAGCCCATCCGGAGTAATAAAAGCTGTGAGAGGAATATGTTCCGTTTTTATGGGTATTTGGTAATACCCCGATGCCAAATCCAATACAATAAAGTAGTCATACCCTACTAAGTTATTGAGTTCCTCTTCCACCAATGGTGCGGGTGCTTTCACTTTCTTCGTGACGGTATTGAGTCGCCTATAATCCACGCACATCCTGTCTTCACCATTTTTCTTCTTAACAAGTACGACTGGGGCAGCGAACTCGGACTTAGACTCCTGTATGACATCGCAATTCAACAACGTTGTTACCATTGATGATAGGACTTCTCTTTTTGCGTATGGAACCTTATAAGGGTGTTGGAATACAGGTTCGGGTTTATTAAGTTCAATTTCCATTTCCACCATGGTTGTCCGTCCCAATTCCTTTTTGTTCATTGCTATACACTGCCGAAATTCGTTAAGGAGCGAGACTAGTTCCTTTGAATCAAATTCCTTGTCCACACAGAGGTCGGCCACAGTAATTTCCGAACGGTCGTACATTCCGGTTGTTTTCGTATCACCCTTTGTAACAGTCAAAACGTTTCCTTTCTTTGTTACCATACAGATTGGATCATTCAGTATATCCTTGCCAATTAGAACCGGTTTGGTCATGGTTCCATCCGAAACCACTACTGCTTTGACTGAAAAGATAGCATCGTCGATAACCATAACGCAATTTATTTGTCCCAGTCCCATACATCTTCCCCCTCCAAATCCGAGTAATGTTATGCTGCACGGCTCAATTGGTGTTCCAGCTTCCTTGGCTACTCGCTGCACTACTACGGTTTGTTGACTGCCAGAATCCAGTATTGCGGCGTATTCTCTTACCATTGATTGTTACTTCCTTATAATAGCAATCTGGGCTCTCGGGTCTAATGATGTTTATTCGCACATTCTTCTCATTTGGTTTTCCGACTTCACCCGAGCTCCGGTGGTCATTCTCTTTGCTAGTCGCCCATGGTCTTTTCCGGCTTTGCGTACATTGTCGAGAAATATGACCGGCTCGATTGCAGTTATAGCAGACAAGTGGGTTCCGTTGTGGTAATAATGATCGATTTTGCCATCCTGACCGTTCATTTGTTTGTGGCCACTTTGACCACGATGATGGGCTACTGATTGCCGGTCGACTAACACTTGCTGTTCTTAGCGTTGCACTGGTAGATGTTAGTGTAGCTCGATTGTCCCCACGAATGTCTTCACACCATTTAATTTTCTCAATTAACTCGGCTATATTAGTGAAGCTTCCTGCGGCTACACTTGAGCTCAAGTTCCGGTCGTTTAGTCCACGCAGGATGTACTGGATAATAGTTTTATCCGCGAGATGGATTCTCTTTCCGATCATATTCATCTCGAAGCAAAAGCTTTCGATTGTTTCGGTGGGCTTCCTGGTCTTCCTCATCAGCTGCTGGTGAACATCTATCTCGCTCTGTTGATGCGGGAAGTTGACTTTCATACCTGCTGCTAATTTATCCCAGGATTCTGAAGCTTCGCGGTTGGTATCCCACCAGTATCGCGCAGGACCTTGCATTTTGGAACCTACAGCCAGCAACAACGCTTTCTCGTCCCAATCGTACGTTTTGGTCAGTATTTCCACTTGGCTCACCCACTCGTCTGCAGATACCGATGTGATGTCCCCTGGAGAGAAGACTGGCAAGGCATCTGCCATCTCCCTGATGCTATAATAATTTCTTGGCCTTTGCATCGGGGTTGGTGTGGGTGTCCTCGTTGCATCTAAAAGTCGTAGTTGGGTATTCATTTCTCTCTCCTGTTGCATTAACCTCCTCTCAGTTTCCAGCAGCGCTTTTTCCCGCCTGATGATGTCCCACTCTCTCTCCCTCATCTCCCGATCGTCCACAGTGCCGGTTTCAGATGAGATTGTTGCTCTCTCTCCATCCTCGTTCATGCTGTTAATTCCGGTTACCACTCCACTAGCGTCGTTTGACTCGGGTCCCTGTTGTTGTGACATCTGTTTCTCCCTAGTCTTGTCGTGTGTCAGGATTCTGTTAATCAGGGTTCTCTTCGATCCAGTAACTGGTAGCTCTCGGTTCCTTAGCTCATCTTGGAGCTGTTTGACATTTAGTTTGTCCATCTGTAAATTTGAAAATAACTTGGTTAGGCGTTTTCTAAAGAATTCTTGATATGGAAGTATGTGAGCCCAGTCTTCCAGCTCGGCCGCTTCCATACTACCTTCATACGTAAGCGTAAATTTTGATTCTTACATATACGCTTTGGTTCTTTACACACCCAACTGCCTAACTACATACTAATCTTTTCAGCTTAAATATTCCCAGAAGTTTGTTCCCATTACTCTCGTCAACTATATTATCATATAGCAACCTTATCCAATTCCTATTCCATTAGTCATGAAATAAAATCATCGATTGGTTATCTTATAGTAAACCTTATGCACCCCACCAGTTGTCGACTATCACACCCCTTTACCGCAACACAACGAAAATCGACCGTCTTGTCTTTCATGCAACTAGAAAATCTTGAATTCTGAAACTACATCCCAGTGGAGATTGGCACATTATACCAATATCCCAACTGTCCTCTATAATCGTCATAATTCCAAATGTAGGTATTCCAAAATTTATTTGGGAATCCGACATACGACATACAACGTTTGTTTGCTGTTGCCGCCAGCCATCATTATATTTTACATTTAAATCATCTCTTTTTTTTTTTTTTTTTTTTTTTTTTTCTTCTTTTCTTTCATGAACACCATTTTCCTTTCTTTGTTATCCTTTTGTGCACCAAAAGATAACCGCTGTATCATTTTATTGTATCTTTATTTGCTTAGTGTTGATATCTCGATCTTCTCCCTCTCTCTTGGCTTGTTTTTTCGTTAACCGAAAATACTACCTTCCGTCTGCGTCGTTCACTCACTACACCAACCAACACAGCCACCGACAATGCAACATGTCTTTTCCCCCCCGCCTGTCTACATACCGCCGATGATAACGGTGCGTCTGCCATCTTGCAAAAACCAATTTTTAAATTTTACATGATTCCCTCCCGAGACACTGCAATGTTTTTAATATTTTGTATACCAAAATCTCAGCACAGAGCAATGCCTCGACAGTCAATCAAACAACAACAAAAATTTTCTAGTTCTTAATCCAAGCTCAAAATATATAACTTCTCCAGTACCAAGACCAACCAATAAATCACCATACTTATCTTTTTTTTTTCAAGCAGCACGTGAATTTCACCTCACTTCTGATTTATAAACTATTATAAGTATATCTTTATTCTTTATTTAATTTAATATAAATAATGTTACTAATTTTAACTCTTCTTTATTTGATATCAGTAGTTACGTCTATTCGCTTCGCGATTCGATATTCCACTGAGCTACATAATAATATCTCGATGATCAGTTGGTCTTGGTAGTGCTGTTTAACTACTACTGTCGTCGTCTCGCTCTGTCGTGTTTGCCGCTAAAATAAGATATCACAAATTGCAGCTGCGATACGGCGGGCAAATGGTGCATGCAGCGTTCTACATAGATCGCGTGGCTGAACGCAGCAGTGGATCGTATTCACAACCCACATATCGCTTAGGTGTGTGCCATTTGTATGGTTTACATGTGCATCATCTGTTTGGTGATCGCCACCGCCACCGCAGCCGCTTTGGTTTGCGCGAGCCTTTACTTTAAAATACCCGAGGAATCGGAAGAGAGCTCATCTAGCGATGAAGAAGTCATATATGTTTGGGCGGAAAGCTAAACTCATTGTATAGCAAATAAGCTCCAGTACACAGTATTTACAATATATCGTCGTCGTTCTATTAAAACTCCCTAAGTCCATTTTTAGTAAAAATGAGATAAATACGCCAAGTTTATTCAAATGACAAGATCTATGTTCTATCAAAACTCCCTAAGCTCTACGTTCCTCTATTATCAAACTACCTATATAGTATTAAAACTCCCGAAATCCAAAAAATTCTTCGATTTTTTATATTGATTACTAGCTTTAAATGCAAATATCACAAAACACAAATAATGGACTTAGGGAGTTTTAATAGAACGACGACGATATTTTTTATTTAATAAATTTTTTTTTTTTTTTGATACAATATGAGATCAGTTATTCCTGCTCCCGCTGTTATGGGTATTAATTTTGTAATCGCGAGAAAGGAGAAGCTATCTCAAGAACTCTACTTTCTCTAGTTCAAAAAAAAAAAAAAAAAAAAAACAACCAAGACGTAGATTTCTATTATTCGATAGTTGAGGCTAAACACTCCTGAATAATCCTTGTAGTTTTGATATTACTCGAGGACTCAGCATACCAGAGTGAATCCAATTTGGTTGTTTCTTGATTAACCAAAAAAGCGTACTTTGTTCTGACACAATTTTCCATAGTTCTTAACTTGCATAACTTTCGGCAGGGTAGTTTAATCGAAATGATCCTCTAGGGTGGCTTGAGCAAAGTCACGTTTGAAAACATCGTTCTCTTCGTCCAGATAGAAAGCACTAAGATATTTATAAATATATAATTCTTTTTCCGTTTTTCCACAATAAAATTCACACAATGCTAAAAAAAACCCAAACAAAATTTGACGCTTGAGAAATGTCAAATTATTGTAGTGTGTGTGCAAATGTGTGTTAAATCTCAATTTAAAATGAGATTTCATTTGGGAGGTAAGATTTGATCTAACACCACAAAAAGATTATGATCTATGCCCAAAAGAAAAACACTTTTTGATGCTTGTTCATATTTCACACGAAAAAATTTTGAGCAAGCGACCCAAAAAAAAATCACATTACACTCTCAGAACAAATGGCACATCAGCTGATTTTCAGATTGAAGGCAAAAAGAAACACCATACAGTGAGTTCGCGGTCTGTATGTTATTGGTCCGTGGATGTGTGTGCCTGTACCACATACCATACACAGACCGCCAACTCGTACTCCCCTTGCCTGAAACACCCTCGAAATATTTTTTCCTGTCTGTGAATACGTGTACATCTCTCTCTGTGAATTTTGTAATGGCAACTATACCTGCGTATGCCATTTATTTTTTAGGTGTGTTTGCTAAATGGGTTTTAAAAGCAAGAGAGAGCGTCACACTCTCAAAATAAATGGCATATCAGCTGATTTTTAGCTTGTAGGCAATTTTTTTGTATTGTATTTTATTGAGTCTTTAAAAAAATTTTACAATGTAGATAGATATACTTATACAATTTGTCAATTATATTTAGAAAACGGCGGCTATAATGTATTGCCTGCACTGGAATTAAAATGTTTTCCTCATGGATGTCAATTAATAGTGTTAGCTTGCTTGTTTCGTTTAAATGGAAATTTTTAGAGCGAGTACGCTCTATATCTTATTGTATGAAAAATGAAATCACATTGAAAACACATGAAATAAAAGAATTATCAAGTTAACAGAAAGTATTTTTTAGAGCAGGAACGCTCTATTGAGTTACGGGAATTGGATAAATTACATGAAATAATAACATGAAATCACGAATAACGTTCACATAAAATCTTTTCTTTTAGACGATTACTTTACTATATGAATTAACAATCACTGGTTAGATTAAAAAGAAATTTGTAAAGGATTTCTATGTGAATAGAAAATTTTATAAACCAAGTTGCTGCATAATGACGTTGCTGCTGTTTGCGGTTGTGGTGCTTGTTGCTCTCACACCAATGTTAACTGTAGTGCCTTTTTTTTTTTTTCATTTGTGGGCTTTGGTTAAAACTCCAGACAATGTTCCTTGTGGAATTCTGTAGCCGATTAAAGATGAATTTACAGTTGCTGCTACAGAATCCGTTGTTTGAATTCGCCGCCAGTTTGCGGTGGATGAAAATTCCGAAAGTTTACCGCTCAGCCTGTTGCTTTAACTGTACACTCTCCCCAAAGTTACAGTTAATAACCGTGAAGAAACTTCTAGCGGTGCTGAAGGATACGGGACTTTCGGATGACGAGTTGCTGGGCACTATTTGTGCCCTGGTTGTTTATCGGTAGACCGATGAATTTTTTTCTTTTTTTAATTTAAATTAAATTTACTCAGTTACTTTTTTAACTCCCGATAAAAATTGAAAAAATTTGCCAATAAAACGTTTACTTTTTTTTTTTTATTAGATTAATGGACGGCAGTGCTTGGCACAGCACAACCGTCCTCTATCACGACCTCGACATCTCTCCTAGCTTGTAGGCAAAAAGAGAGACCATAATGGTGAGTTGGCGGTCTGTATCTTCTTGGTCCGTGGCCTGTACCAACATTTTTATTTCGGCACTGACGAAACTGGTAGTATTGCTGCGTCCGAATGCATTTTTAAATGTTTAACTTTAACATCTCGGAACGCATTTCCATTAAACGTCAACTTTTGTATATCTTTCGTAAGAAACAAAAATCTACAAAACATGAACAAATCAGGCAAACAAGTTGAAAAATAATAAACAATTCGTTCAAGAACTTAAATCAAATGAAGTTAGATATTTCATACCTTTAGAATCAACTAAATAACAAAACAAAAAGAAGTGCAAGTGCAAGTGCTGTTCAGTTCTCAGGTCAGAGAGTTCTCATCGAGGACTTTTCCATTGAATTTGTTCTTGATTTGGGGTTTTTAGTTATTTTTTGTGCTCAAGGATCTGTCATTAGATATAAGCTGTACTCCATTTGTGGCACGAGAGCTCCAGGAGGAGCCAAATCCTAGTACACTCTTCACCATTCCTATGTGTTCATTGGCACTGCAGGCAGGAAAAGATTTATTTTAAGGGGTCGTTACTCGTAATTGAGCTCTAATTTTTCAATGATAATTTCTAACAATTTTGGGTATTTTAATTTGATTTTTTTATCAGGCTTCAACTATTATTCAGTAATCTAGGTACAATAATTATGTAGGATGTATTTAATTTGACTTTACTTTATTTTAGCTTAAAATGTCATTTAATGGAGACACTATATTCGTTCAACATAAAAAAGATAAAGACACGTCTTCTGTGTGGAGTCAGTTTTTAGTTGCTATAGATGGTAAAATTGCACAATGCAAACTATGCCAATCTGTTCTTAAGACTACAGGATGTTCGACGAAAGGATTACACACTCACTTGGCATCAAAGCACGATATCAAAATTATACCTGATCAGCAACCATCATCCAGTACTGAACAGGATATATTAAATGCTTCACATAAAGGTTAGTAAACAGATTAACGTAGAAACATAAGAAAAATGGACAAGGATGAAATCACGCAAAAACATGCAGTCACCCTCACCACTTTTTTTTTTGTTTCTTTCCATTGTTGCACGCGAATTGGTACTTTTCAATGAATATTGTTGTTTTCATTTCAAGGTCCTTGAATTTTGTTTGAATATGTAGTTTATCCAATAATAGCTGATTCTATTCGTGGTACTTCGTTTTTGGAAACCTCCTTTTAAAACTGTTCCTACGTTTCAAGTTGTTTCAATTGAATAGGTCTATACTATTTTGATACTTTTTGTACACAGCCTTATTTTAAGGGAAAACAGTATACTCAAATATTCATTTTTTTTTATATGTTTTTTTTATCAATGCTTTCTATCCCTCAATAGCCGGAGAGCTAGCTACGTAAAATAGTATACAATTTATAGAGCGACGAAATCCCTCTAGTTAGTCTGTCATACTATCATAATTCCGATCTCCTGGCACCTATCCAGTGGTGAGTGTGAGAGTGGTAGGCCAACAAAGGTCAAAAAATAGGGTTGTCGCTTATATGTAGGTATGTATTGACTTATATTTCAAAAATAGTAAGACTTAGAAAAAAGAAAAAAAAAACATGACATATCTACAAACTTATAGCTTGGTGAATTTCAAATAAAAATTGCTGAAGAAAGTTTTCGCATACCATTTACCATTTAGAAGTTATAGGTATTACTTTCAAAATTGTATATGGTCTCCTAAAGTATGCAAAGTTTTTTTGTTAGGTGCTTTACTGCCAAAATTATTTCTCAAACAATTTATAGAGATCTAGATTTGGTTTCGTATTAAAACTTGTTATGTATTTAATATTGAATTCCATGAAACCAAAAAAACACTCTCGATTCGATCTCGAGCACTTTTCATTTTCCATGAAGCCAAAAAACAATCTAGATTCGATCTTAGATTGAATCTAGATCGCTTTTTGTGAATCTCGTTTCAGAGCGAGATTTACACATACTTTCACACACACACAAATTGACATTCCTTAACGTCATCAGATGGAAATTTGTTATTCTCATTGTGGTTTTGTGTTTTATTTGCAAAATAATATTTTATTATTTTTTTTAAAAGTGGAGCAGCAATTATTAATTATATTTCAATATCATCCGATGATGAAGAATTTTTCAAAACTGGAAATTTGTTAAAGCAAAACGATAGGCATTCCGTCAAAGATGTTGTTGCATATCAATCAAACAAAGAAGTGGACTATCATTTCAGCTATTTATGAAACATACACAATAACAAAAAACAAAATCAATCTCATTTTATTAATATAACATTGCCAGGAGTTTTGTTTGGGGAAGAGTGGCACCATTGCATACTTTTGGGAACCAAATACAATTTTGGAGTAATACCTTAAACTTCTAAATGGTAAATGGTATGCGAAAACTTTCGTCAGCAATATTATTTGAAATTCACTAAGCTATAAGTTTGTAAATCATGTTTTTTGTCTAAGTCAAACTATTTTTGAAATGTAAGTCAATACATACATATAAGCGAAACCCCCATTTTTTGACCTTTGTTAGCAGGTGCCAGTAGACCGGATCAATGAATACTGATAGTATGACAGACTAACTAGAGGGATTTCGTCGCTCTATAAATTTTATACTACATATTTAACGTAGCTAGCTCTTAGACTATAAGTTCATGCGCTTGTTTAAACGTTGATCTTTGTTCATTCAACGACAAAAATATCCACAACATTGTAGCATTTCGATTACTTCCTTGGGCATATTATCTGTAAACATTTTTGTAAGCTCGCTAAAAAAATATGTTAACTTTTATAAAAACTGTCATTAAAACTTAATAAATTATAGATAACTTCAGAGAGATCGATACATCGCTGTTAATTGAAGAAGTGAAGAGACATCCCGAATTGTGGAATTCCTCCAAAGTAAGTTGCCACGATAGAGATAAGAAAATAAAATCGTGGTTCAATGTTTGCCGTGTTGTTTGTGAAGAATTTGACAAAAAGGACCAACAGGAAAAAAAAGACTATTGTAAGTAAATTTTGTTTTCAAATATCTTTATCACATAAACACATTTTTGAAACCAACAAAAAAAGCAGAATAGAGGTTTATGAATTATGATAATACTTACTTGTTTTTAAATACACCCCATAAAAAAGCTTTGTCAAGTCGAATGATTAAAGAAAGTAAATTTATTTTCAGGTAACAAAATAATGGTGAAATGGAAAAAAATCAAAAAAGGCTATGAAAATCATTTAAAAAGAAAAGCCAAATCTGGACTTGCTGCGGAACCCGGAAGGCAGTACATATATGGGCAGCAGTTGTCGTTTTTGCAAATACCTCATCCTAAAGTTGAAACAGAGTCCAACTTTGATGAAAACGACGACGAAGAATGTATTGACGACGTTGAAGAAGAAGTAGATAAAAAGGCTAGGCGATTTAAACAATTCAATGACCCTCTGAGAACAAAAAGAAATGAATTTGAATCCCGATTTAATGATTTTGTTAAGAGGCCGATTCGTAAAGCTGATACCACAGTGGAACAAAACTCAGACAAGTCTTTTTTCGATAGTATTCTCCCATCTATTAAGGACTTCACCGAAGATCAGCGATTGGAACTGCGTTGTGACATATTAAACTCAATCAAGCGATTAAGGACGTCCTCACGCGAGCAAAATTTTAGATGCTCGCCAACAAATCTTCCTGATCGCAATCTACCTTCACCAAACTCTTCTTATACCTTAAGTGAGTCTCAATTTCATCACATTTCACCATCTTAATTATATCCTGAAGTAAGTATGTATCAGACTTCTTAACCATCAACATCGTCATCAACACCTTCAACTGCTATGAACGAATCACAAGAACTTCTCATTGAACACATAGAAAATCTAAAACATTCATCAACTAAAGAACAGACAACTAATTTGAATTCAAAACTATAGTGTTCATCTCCTACTTTTGCTTATACGCAATTCAGAAGCAAAAGATGAAGTTCTTCGAAAATTATTTTGATATCTGATAGCAGGTAAAATAAAATGCACGACTGGGTCGCACGTACTTGCTCTGTGGGTGCAATAGTACGATGAAAACAAACTTTTCGACCAATGAGAAGAACTCATTTTTGAAAAAATTGGTAAAACCTAAAAAAATTTGACTGAAACTGGAAAAACCGATATACGGGAGCTAACGTTAAGAAACCTTTAATATTTAAAATTAAGACGTTATCTTTTGGGTGTTATAAATGATACAAATGTCCACTTATGGCCAAATTGAAAAACCGATATACGGGAGCTAACGTTAAGAAACCTTTAATATTTAAAATTAAGACGTTATCTTTTGGGTGTTATAAATGATACAAATGTCCACTTATGGCCAAATTAATAATACTGTTAAAAGCAATTTCCGCTATTATCATGTGTAGCCAAGAACTAAAAATGCAGTTTTCTTTGAAGTATTCTATATATGTTACATACAAAGTTTCATAAAAATCGAGGAAGCCGTTTTTGAGTAAATTTGAAAAAACGAAAAAATTGGCCAAAATCTAGTGGCTCTTTGTATAGGAGCCACCATTTAAAAAAAAGAAACCGAAAAAAAATCAATGCCATCTGGTAGGAAGCTGTAAGGAACTATACCAAACAATGTTTGAGTGAATTCGATGCAACCGTTGACAACTTATGGCCATTTCAAAAAAAGCCGTTAAGAGCAGATCTCCGTTATTTGCATTTTTAGCCAAAAACTAAAAACGCAGTTCTCTTAAGAACACTAAAAGAATATAACACACAAAGTTTAATCAAAATCGTTAGAGCCATTTTCGAGCAAATTAGATAAAACCAAAAAAAGTTGGCTTAAACTCAACGGCTCTTTGTATGGGAGCTACCATTTAGAAACGCTTCACTGAAAAATTTATAAAACCATCCAATATAACACTATAAAGAACGATGCCGAACGAAGTTTGAGTCAATTCAATCAAACCAGTGCGAACTTATGGCCATTTGAAAAAAAGCCGTTAAAACCTGATTTTCGTTAGGACTATTTGAGCCAAAAACGAAAAACGCAGTTTTGTTAGAAATGCTTAAAGTAAGCTAAATTTTGAGTTTAATTGAAATCGTTAGAGGCGTTTTCGAGAAAATCCAAATTGAAAAAAACCGTTATTAGAAAGGTACCAGTTTGAGCCGGGCTGAAACGAAATAAAAATAAAATGCACGACTGGGTCTCACGAACTTGCTCTAATGTGTGACAGTGGTCTAAGGGTTTGAGATTTTGATAAAAATAAATTTTTCAAAATTCTTAAATAAATACTTAAACTAATTTGAGCTGAAAAAAAAGTACGCCATTTTATTTCTTGGATAAATTTGAATTTATGAGAATAAATTTATAAAAATCTGTATAGCGGTTTTTGAGAAAAAAAGTTTTTTTTGAAAAACTTTTTGAAAAATTTTTTTAAAAAAAATTCAAAAACGCCAGTTTATAGGTATTCAGCAAATACATTTATTTAAAATTTTTAGAAAAAAATTTAACAAGCAGTTTTCAAAATATTAATTTTTTAAATTTAAAAAAAAAAAATGCTTTTAAAAATACAAAAAAATATTTTTCAAAAATATTGGTATGCAATACAAATTGAGCTACCTATAGCTATATGTGTGTGAAATTTCGAAAGAATCGGTTGAGTCGTTTTCGAGTTAGTCGAAAGCAAAAAAAACGGTCCTATGGAAAGTACCGTTCTTAGCCATTTTTTAAAAAAAAATTTTCAGCCATATGATTGGTCGTACCTAAAAAGCAACACTGATTTTCTTAAATCGAAATCGTTAGAGCCGTTTTTGAGAAAATTAAGCTTTAACGTAACGGTTGTATGGCAGGTACCGTTATTTTATGAGCTAAAAAAAATTTCAATTTCCCCTCTGTACAATACCTAAAAAATGGTGGAGGCTACCGACTGCTAGATATTGTTTAATAATAATAAAAGCCAAATGCAGTCTTTGTTTTTTAGTCGATGTTTATTTAATATTTGCCGACGTTTCGATTCTGGTTAGAATCTTCTTCAGGGCCTGGAACAGGAGAGTGGATTCATAACAATAACATTTATACATACATATATATTCATATCAATTTTCACTTGAACAAAATTATAATGTTAGCACTTACTGTATAAGTAATATCGACTGTGTCTGTAAAGATACTTTCTCAACAACAGCCATATAAACAATATTTTTTAACAAAAAATTATGTAAATAGCTAGCATTGATACGTAAAATTATTATAAATTAATAAATAAAAAGGCGAAAATCTTAAGCAAACTTAATCAGCAAAACGTAAACAATTATTTGAAGTGAAGGAAATGTCAAACTTTTCCATGACATTGACAAGCTTCAGTTAGTGGATCGTATACAGGGTGGTTCAAATTTTACAAACAGATAGGTACTTTAAATATTTTGGATATTTTAAGATATTTTAAGACAATTATGAAAGTTTTTTAAAAAGGTTCATTTAAATATCACTAACATTTTTTGATTCTACACTTTTAGAATTTACACAATTTTTACAAGCTTTTATGTGTATTTCTTCTAAAATCATACGTTTTCGGTAGAATTTCTCACGTTCGAGTATTTGAACCTTTTTAAAATTGAAATTATGTTTGTAAGTGGCAGCATGCTTGGCCAGGGCAGTCTTTGTCAACAATCGGATAGCAAGGAGTGCCCTGGCCAAGCATGCTGCCACTTACAAACATAATTTCAATTTTGAAATCATCGTAATGTCATGTGTGATTGTTATCTCAATTTTTTTTTTCTGCACGAATCCATAACTTGCCTTATAGTTCCTATAATCGCAAGTAAAAAAATTAATAGAAGGGAAGACTATCAAAAAAAGGTAAAAAAAGAACAATATCCCATGAAAAACGCAGTGCTAAAAATAGATTATTACATTTTAATGATTGTATTAAATAGAGGATTCCTTCATATTATCCCAGTTATCTTATCGGTAAACCGATTTTCCTTAACTATCTGAAGCAATGCGTAGAACCCCATGGTGTAGTCGGATTGCCACGCCCAAGGTTATGGGTACGATTCCTAACTCCACCTAAGTGTTTTCCAGTCTTAATTCTGAATGCTCAAAAAAATGTATTTGGAAGCCAACAAAGCTTACAAGGCCTTTTGCAAACTAAAAAAAAAGAAAACTTGGACAAAAAGCAAACGGAGAACCTAAACTGCAAAAACTCGTCATTTTGGAAAGCCATTCAAAATGTCATAAGAAATCAGTTCGCATTAAACACTCAGCTACCTGTATCGATATTCCGAGAACATTTCGAGAAACTTGTGAATGCAGAACCCAGTGAACGAGAAATACAGTACGCTAGAAAAGCTTTTCCAACCATATTTTAAGACTACGATACGAAACACTTGCTGAAGTAATATTAACAATATGCAAACTGATAGAAAATAAAGCACCCGGCTCAGATTTGATCCCAATAAATTGGTTAGATATGATAAGGAATTTGAGCTGTATACAAGAATATGTTTGATTCCGGAGCTATACCGGTTTTTTAAAAGGGTGATAGGATGGATTAACCAAACTACACCATAATATCCTTTTCCTCAACTCTTCTTAAAAAATATTTATGGAGATATTGCAATGACGCCTTATTACATACATGGTTTGAGACTACTAATTTGCTAAGTTAATATCAAATCTGTTGTAGAAAAGACTATTCAACCGTGTATCATTATCTTCAACTTTACAAATCACATACTTTTGTTGACTTTTAAAACTGTCTTTTTCGTAGACTTTCTTGTAGCTTTTGACTCGATAAAAAGAAAGAGTCCCAAGTATCAATTGTACAATGATATTTAAGTTCGGTAGTGTAACTGAAGGCATTTAAAGTCAAACATGGAACGAAGTATGGAATGGCTACCTGAGCCCACCAGCTTTCTCTTGAAGACCTCAAAATCATGTCTTGAGGAATTACATTCGACGAACTCCTGATCAAGATATTAATGAATGCTGACGATCTTGTTCTTTTTTACAGAATTTAATGAGTCACTCCAGTTGATGATCAAGTATCAAGAGATTGCGTAGCTATAATTATTGCTCTGAGTGGAACTTGACTGTCAATCTAAATAATTCGAAAGCAATAGTCTTCCGGGGAGGAAGATGCCTTCTAGCTCGTAATGAAAAATGACGACCGAAAAAATGTATGTACGTTTGTATAATCTACAAACTTGTAGATTATCTTTACAAGCCAAACAATTTTAGTGACCACTTTTGCGCTGAGAATATACAAATGATTTTTCGAGCAAGAGGAGAACTTCTACCCTTAAATTCTATTCCACACAGAGACGATCTACTGCTGCAATGTTCTATGTGTAACACCCGTTAAAGAGAAAATGTTGTTTACTGCACAGCAAAAGCTTTAGGTTAGTGAAAGTACGGCTTCAGATATGGCATAAAAACTATTAAAGTGCAAAGACAAGCTGAAATTGATTAAATTTGTGAAAAATTCTTTAATAAATAGAAAAAAAGGTAATAAAAGGAAAAACTAAATAAATTTTATTTTATTAAATGTTAATTTATAGAAAATTCAAGCTATCATCTGGCTGACGGAATTGTTGCCCATGCTTTAAGAGATTTGAGTATAGATATAAAATAATAGCATTTACATTACTTAAGCAACTTGAGAAATAAAATCAGATTTTCTCGTAAGCCACTTGAAGGATTTCGCTGAAATAATAAAAATTCTTAAATTTTTCATAAAAAGCTTTTCTGAGTTTTTTTTTAATTCTTGTTATTTTCAAAAACTGTATTTTTTATATTTTTTTTTCTAATAAAATCTACAAAGTGCTAGAAGTTGGCATGCTCAAAAAATTTAGAACATATTTTCGAAGTTTCCAAAAAAAAAAAACTGAAAAAAGTTTTTTTCAAATATAAAACAATAAAAGACATCAGATGGCTCAATTCATTTTTTTCCAATCAACGTTTTAACTAGTAATTTTTAAGTGTTTAATAAAATTTCATATGATTTTTTCCTTTCATTAATTTTCCAAAATCTAAAGCCCCAAGGCCACTGTCACACTTAAGAACAAGTTCGTGCGACCCAGTCGTGTACTTTATTTAATATACCTACATATGTAATGCATACATATAAGAAAAGCCGGAGCAAGGTCGGACACTTTGCAGTCTTCCTCGAGGTCAAAAACTTAGTAAAATGTCAATTAACACAGTACCTATGCAATACAATTTCAAAAAGACGAGTTCGACCAGTTTTTTAAAAGTGCTTTTTTTTGAAGAACTTTTCGAAGACATATTTGATTGTTTTTTGGATTATATCATTTTGATTAAATCTATAGTTTTTATCTGGCAGTATAATTTAAAAAATGTCAATCCACCCGTTCCCAACATCATACATACATATTTCGAAACCCAATTTTTTTTTAATTATTAAAAATGAAAAAAAAAGTTTTTGTGAATTTTGAAATGCCATATCAAAAAGAGTAATAAATGAGTTCGTGTGTCGAAAATTTTATTGAAATCGGATGTATAGTTTACGACAAAGCTTGATTTCGAAATACCGGTTCTCTGAGAGGTACCGTTTTTCCGATTTTTTGCTAAATAGCATTCTGAAAGTTTTATCAAAATCGTTGGAGCCGTTTATCATCAGAAAATCAATTTTCTTCTTCACGATTGTATGGCAAGTACAGTTATTTTTTGGCCAAGACCAGAAATTAAAAATGTGTTCCGAGGGACGTCCAAATAAATACTAAATACCAAATTTGTTAATCGGCGCATTCGTTCAGGCTCTAGAGGTGCGAACAGACAAACAGTCAGACAGACAGACTGACAAACAGACAGAAGGAATTTTCAAAGCCACTTTTTTCGACTTATCTATCATCGTTATGTCATGTGTGATTGTTATCTAAAAAATTTTTTTTGCACGAATCCTTTACTTGCCTCATTGCCTTATTACTATATAATCGCAAGTAAAAAGTAATTGAGGAAGAACAGGAGAAATGTTGAAAATGCAGTTTCCTTCCTCTTCCTCTTTTTCCACAGGGCCATCGAGGTCAAAAAGTTATAAAATTGTTAATAAACTATCACTGAACATTCCAAAGTTTCATTAACTTCCGTGCTTTTTCCACCTTAACCCACTTTTTTTTCGTGTCGACTGGACTATTACATTAAAAATATTATCAAATTTGTAAAGAGGCTTGCGACAAAGTCTGATTTAAAAAACCGCTCACCTATGTGAGGTAGCTTTTATAAGATTTCGTAAAAAAATCGTTCCAGCCAAAAGAAAGACTATGAATGTAGTACTTACATATATCAACTTACAGAACGTTCATCTGTTCATGGAATGCTTCTCCCAGAACTCCATTGGCTTGTACAGATGTTCTTTTGCAAAACCAGTCCTTTAAAGCTAAGTGCACACGATTGCCAGGTCTGCAAATATTGCCGGATCTGTCAGTGGAAAATTTGTCTCGAATGGCTGACAATCGTGTACACACAAAATTAATTTGCAGAAAAATTGTTTGGCTCCCAATTTGTAGACAAATATCTGCCAATTAATTTGTAGATATCTGGCAATCGTGTACACGCAAGCTGACAACCGTGTACACACCAAATTAATTTGCAGAAAAATTTGTTCATCAATCATTTTGAAGACAAATTAATTTGCAGATGTGGCAATCGTGTGTACACAAAATTCATTGGGAGATCACCAAATTTTTTTCATTTTCTGACGTTTCTGCAAAAATGTCTGGCAATGAATAAATTTGCAGGTGCAGTTTAAGGAACATTTGCAAATTTATTCATTGGCAGACATTTGCAGAAAATGAATTTGCAGATCCAAAATTAATTTGGTGTGTACACGGTTGGCAGAAAATCTACAAATGTTTGCAAATCTATTGCCAGCTATTTGGCCAAATTAGTTTGTCGACATTGTCAGCCAAATATTTGGCAACAGATTTGCAGACATTTGTAGATTTCTGCAAACCGTGCACACACAAATTCAATTTTCAGCTCATTGTCAGCTCATTTTCACACATTGTTAGACGTTTGCAGATCTGACAATGATTGTCAGACCTGGCAATCGTGTACACTTAGCTTAAGCTTGTTTGTCTGTAATATAAAGGTACGGACTTCAGTGGGCGTTGTTTTGCGCCTATCACCTGATCCGCATTTATAGCGCTAAACTGTATACTAATATTGACGTTCTAACAACCAAACTCAATTAACACAGCCGTTTTACAAATGGTTTTTAATGACTTAATCAATTTTTTATTTGTTTATCTACTCTTAATACCAATTAAAGTTGAACCCTAAATTTGTTTCGTTTTCAAGTGCTCAAAACTTATAAAACATTTAGACGAAGATTCCGTCAAAATACTTAGGTATGCCAATGCCACGTAAAAACTCGTTGTCTGCATGCATTTTTACAGCAGAAAGAGAATGAGAACAGTGGTAAACAATATAAAATTTGGCATGCATGAAACCAAAAAAACACTCTCGATTCGATCTCGAGCACTTTTCATTTTCCATGAAGCCAAAAAACAATCTAGATTCGATCTTAGATTGAATCTAGATCGCTTTTTGTGAATCTCGTTTCAGAGCGAGATTTACACATACTTTCACACACACACAAATTGACATTCCTTAACGTCATCAGATGGAAATTTGTTATTCTCATTGTGGTTTTGTGTTTTATTTGCAAAATAATATTTTATTATTTTTTTTAAAAGTGGAGCAGCAATTATTAATTATATTTCAATATCATCCGATGATGAAGAATTTTTCAAAACTGGAAATTTGTTAAAGCAAAACGATAGGCATTCCGTCAAAGATGTTGTTGCATATCAATCAAACAAAGAAGTGGACTATCATTTCAGCTATTTATGAAACATACACAATAACAAAAAACAAAATCAATCTCATTTTATTAATATAACATTGCCAGGAGTTTTGTTTGGGGAAGAGTGGCACCATTGCATACTTTTGGGAACCAAATACAATTTTGGAGTAATACCTTAAACTTCTAAATGGTAAATGGTATGCGAAAACTTTCGTCAGCAATATTATTTGAAATTCACTAAGCTATAAGTTTGTAAATCATGTTTTTTGTCTAAGTCAAACTATTTTTGAAATGTAAGTCAATACATACATATAAGCGAAACCCCCATTTTTTGACCTTTGTTAGCAGGTGCCAGTAGACCGGATCAATGAATACTGATAGTATGACAGACTAACTAGAGGGATTTCGTCGCTCTATAAATTTTATACTACATATTTAACGTAGCTAGCTCTTAGACTATAAGTTCATGCGCTTGTTTAAACGTTGATCTTTGTTCATTCAACGACAAAAATATCCACAACATTGTAGCATTTCGATTACTTCCTTGGGCATATTATCTGTAAACATTTTTGTAAGCTCGCTAAAAAAATATGTTAACTTTTATAAAAACTGTCATTAAAACTTAATAAATTATAGATAACTTCAGAGAGATCGATACATCGCTGTTAATTGAAGAAGTGAAGAGACATCCCGAATTGTGGAATTCCTCCAAAGTAAGTTGCCACGATAGAGATAAGAAAATAAAATCGTGGTTCAATGTTTGCCGTGTTGTTTGTGAAGAATTTGACAAAAAGGACCAACAGGAAAAAAAAGACTATTGTAAGTAAATTTTGTTTTCAAATATCTTTATCACATAAACACATTTTTGAAACCAACAAAAAAAGCAGAATAGAGGTTTATGAATTATGATAATACTTACTTGTTTTTAAATACACCCCATAAAAAAGCTTTGTCAAGTCGAATGATTAAAGAAAGTAAATTTATTTTCAGGTAACAAAATAATGGTGAAATGGAAAAAAATCAAAAAAGGCTATGAAAATCATTTAAAAAGAAAAGCCAAATCTGGACTTGCTGCGGAACCCGGAAGGCAGTACATATATGGGCAGCAGTTGTCGTTTTTGCAAATACCTCATCCTAAAGTTGAAACAGAGTCCAACTTTGATGAAAACGACGACGAAGAATGTATTGACGACGTTGAAGAAGAAGTAGATAAAAAGGCTAGGCGATTTAAACAATTCAATGACCCTCTGAGAACAAAAAGAAATGAATTTGAATCCCGATTTAATGATTTTGTTAAGAGGCCGATTCGTAAAGCTGATACCACAGTGGAACAAAACTCAGACAAGTCTTTTTTCGATAGTATTCTCCCATCTATTAAGGACTTCACCGAAGATCAGCGATTGGAACTGCGTTGTGACATATTAAACTCAATCAAGCGATTAAGGACGTCCTCACGCGAGCAAAATTTTAGATGCTCGCCAACAAATCTTCCTGATCGCAATCTACCTTCACCAAACTCTTCTTATACCTTAAGTGAGTCTCAATTTCATCACATTTCACCATCTTAATTATATCCTGAAGTAAGTATGTATCAGACTTCTTAACCAT
Source organism: Platycheirus albimanus (assembly GCA_916050605.2). Taxonomy (NCBI): domain Eukaryota; kingdom Metazoa; phylum Arthropoda; class Insecta; order Diptera; family Syrphidae; genus Platycheirus; species Platycheirus albimanus. Next base: position 50,977,744 of record OU696697.1, on the reverse strand, counting down.
CAACATCGTCATCAACACCTTCAACTGCTATGAACGAATCACAAGAACTTCTCATTGAACACATAGAAAATCTAAAACATTCATCAACTAAAGAACAGACAACTAATTTGAATTCAAAACTATAGTGTTCATCTCCTACTTTTGCTTATACGCAATTCAGAAGCAAAAGATGAAGTTCTTCGAAAATTATTTTGATATCTGATAGCAGGTAAAATAAAATGCACGACTGGGTCGCACGTACTTGCTCTGTGGGTGCAATAGTACGATGAAAACAAACTTTTCGACCAATGAGAAGAACTCATTTTTGAAAAAATTGGTAAAACCTAAAAAAATTTGACTGAAACTGGAAAAACCGATATACGGGAGCTAACGTTAAGAAACCTTTAATATTTAAAATTAAGACGTTATCTTTTGGGTGTTATAAATGATACAAATGTCCACTTATGGCCAAATTGAAAAACCGATATACGGGAGCTAACGTTAAGAAACCTTTAATATTTAAAATTAAGACGTTATCTTTTGGGTGTTATAAATGATACAAATGTCCACTTATGGCCAAATTAATAATACTGTTAAAAGCAATTTCCGCTATTATCATGTGTAGCCAAGAACTAAAAATGCAGTTTTCTTTGAAGTATTCTATATATGTTACATACAAAGTTTCATAAAAATCGAGGAAGCCGTTTTTGAGTAAATTTGAAAAAACGAAAAAATTGGCCAAAATCTAGTGGCTCTTTGTATAGGAGCCACCATTTAAAAAAAAGAAACCGAAAAAAAATCAATGCCATCTGGTAGGAAGCTGTAAGGAACTATACCAAACAATGTTTGAGTGAATTCGATGCAACCGTTGACAACTTATGGCCATTTCAAAAAAAGCCGTTAAGAGCAGATCTCCGTTATTTGCATTTTTAGCCAAAAACTAAAAACGCAGTTCTCTTAAGAACACTAAAAGAATATAACACACAAAGTTTAATCAAAATCGTTAGAGCCATTTTCGAGCAAATTAGATAAAACCAAAAAAAGTTGGCTTAAACTCAACGGCTCTTTGTATGGGAGCTACCATTTAGAAACGCTTCACTGAAAAATTTATAAAACCATCCAATATAACACTATAAAGAACGATGCCGAACGAAGTTTGAGTCAATTCAATCAAACCAGTGCGAACTTATGGCCATTTGAAAAAAAGCCGTTAAAACCTGATTTTCGTTAGGACTATTTGAGCCAAAAACGAAAAACGCAGTTTTGTTAGAAATGCTTAAAGTAAGCTAAATTTTGAGTTTAATTGAAATCGTTAGAGGCGTTTTCGAGAAAATCCAAATTGAAAAAAACCGTTATTAGAAAGGTACCAGTTTGAGCCGGGCTGAAACGAAATAAAAATAAAATGCACGACTGGGTCTCACGAACTTGCTCTAATGTGTGACAGTGGTCTAAGGGTTTGAGATTTTGATAAAAATAAATTTTTCAAAATTCTTAAATAAATACTTAAACTAATTTGAGCTGAAAAAAAAGTACGCCATTTTATTTCTTGGATAAATTTGAATTTATGAGAATAAATTTATAAAAATCTGTATAGCGGTTTTTGAGAAAAAAAGTTTTTTTTGAAAAACTTTTTGAAAAATTTTTTTAAAAAAAATTCAAAAACGCCAGTTTATAGGTATTCAGCAAATACATTTATTTAAAATTTTTAGAAAAAAATTTAACAAGCAGTTTTCAAAATATTAATTTTTTAAATTTAAAAAAAAAAATGCTTTTAAAAATACAAAAAAATATTTTTCAAAAATATTGGTATGCAATACAAATTGAGCTACCTATAGCTATATGTGTGTGAAATTTCGAAAGAATCGGTTGAGTCGTTTTCGAGTTAGTCGAAAGCAAAAAAAACGGTCCTATGGAAAGTACCGTTCTTAGCCATTTTTTAAAAAAAAATTTTCAGCCATATGATTGGTCGTACCTAAAAAGCAACACTGATTTTCTTAAATCGAAATCGTTAGAGCCGTTTTTGAGAAAATTAAGCTTTAACGTAACGGTTGTATGGCAGGTACCGTTATTTTATGAGCTAAACAAAATTTCAATTTCCCCTCTGTACAATACCTAAAAAATGGTGGAGGCTACCGACTGCTAGATATTGTTTAATAATAATAAAAGCCAAATGCAGTCTTTGTTTTTTAGTCGATGTTTATTTAATATTTGCCGACGTTTCGATTCTGGTTAGAATCTTCTTCAGGGCCTGGAACAGGAGAGTGGATTCATAACAATAACATTTATACATACATATATATTCATATCAATTTTCACTTGAACAAAATTATAATGTTAGCACTTACTGTATAAGTAATATCGACTGTGTCTGTAAAGATACTTTCTCAACAACAGCCATATAAACAATATTTTTTAACAAAAAATTATGTAAATAGCTAGCATTGATACGTAAAATTATTATAAATTAATAAATAAAAAGGCGAAAATCTTAAGCAAACTTAATCAGCAAAACGTAAACAATTATTTGAAGTGAAGGAAATGTCAAACTTTTCCATGACATTGACAAGCTTCAGTTAGTGGATCGTATACAGGGTGGTTCAAATTTTACAAACAGATAGGTACTTTAAATATTTTGGATATTTTAAGATATTTTAAGACAATTATGAAAGTTTTTTAAAAAGGTTCATTTAAATATCACTAACATTTTTTGATTCTACACTTTTAGAATTTACACAATTTTTACAAGCTTTTATGTGTATTTCTTCTAAAATCATACGTTTTCGGTAGAATTTCTCACGTTCGAGTATTTGAACCTTTTTAAAATTGAAATTATGTTTGTAAGTGGCAGCATGCTTGGCCAGGGCAGTCTTTGTCAACAATCGGATAGCAAGGAGTGCCCTGGCCAAGCATGCTGCCACTTACAAACATAATTTCAATTTTGAAATCATCGTAATGTCATGTGTGATTGTTATCTCAATTTTTTTTTTCTGCACGAATCCATAACTTGCCTTATAGTTCCTATAATCGCAAGTAAAAAAATTAATAGAAGGGAAGACTATCAAAAAAAGGTAAAAAAAGAACAATATCCCATGAAAAACGCAGTGCTAAAAATAGATTATTACATTTTAATGATTGTATTAAATAGAGGATTCCTTCATATTATCCCAGTTATCTTATCGGTAAACCGATTTTCCTAAACTATCTGAAGCAATGCGTAGAACCCCATGGTGTAGTCGGATTGCCACGCCCAAGGTTATGGGTACGATTCCTAACTCCACCTAAGTGTTTTCCAGTCTTAATTCTGAATGCTCAAAAAAATGTATTTGGAAGCCAACAAAGCTTACAAGGCCTTTTGCAAACTAAAAAAAAAGAAAACTTGGACAAAAAGCAAACGGAGAACCTAAACTGCAAAAACTCGTCATTTTGGAAAGCCATTCAAAATGTCATAAGAAATCAGTTCGCATTAAACACTCAGCTACCTGTATCGATATTCCGAGAACATTTCGAGAAACTTGTGAATGCAGAACCCAGTGAACGAGAAATACAGTACGCTAGAAAAGCTTTTCCAACCATATTTTAAGACTACGATACGAAACACTTGCTGAAGTAATATTAACAATATGCAAACTGATAGAAAATAAAGCACCCGGCTCAGATTTGATCCCAATAAATTGGTTAGATATGATAAGGAATTTGAGCTGTATACAAGAATATGTTTGATTCCGGAGCTATACCGGTTTTTTAAAAGGGTGATAGGATGGATTAACCAAACTACACCATAATATCCTTTTCCTCAACTCTTCTTAAAAAATATTTATGGAGATACTGCAATGACGCCTTATTACATACATGGTTTGAGACTACTAATTTGCTAAGTTAATATCAAATCTGTTGTAGAAAAGACTATTCAACCGTGTATCATTATCTTCAACTTTACAAATCACATACTTTTGTTGACTTTTAAAACTGTCTTTTTCGTAGACTTTCTTGTAGCTTTTGACTCGATAAAAAGAAAGAGTCCCAAGTATCAATTGTACAATGATATTTAAGTTCGGTAGTGTAACTGAAGGCATTTAAAGTCAAACATGGAACGAAGTATGGAATGGCTACCTGAGCCCACCAGCTTTCTCTTGAAGACCTCAAAATCATGTCTTGAGGAATTACATTCGACGAACTCCTGATCAAGATATTAATGAATGCTGACGATCTTGTTCTTTTTTACAGAATTTAATGAGTCACTCCAGTTGATGATCAAGTATCAAGAGATTGCGTAGCTATAATTATTGCTCTGAGTGGAACTTGACTGTCAATCTAAATAATTCGAAAGCAATAGTCTTCCGGGGAGGAAGATGCCTTCTAGCTCGTAATGAAAAATGACGACCGAAAAAATGTATGTACGTTTGTATAATCTACAAACTTGTAGATTATCTTTACAAGCCAAACAATTTTAGTGACCACTTTTGCGCTGAGAATATACAAATGATTTTTCGAGCAAGAGGAGAACTTCTACCCTTAAATTCTATTCCACACAGAGACGATCTACTGCTGCAATGTTCTATGTGTAACACCCGTTAAAGAGAAAATGTTGTTTACTGCACAGCAAAAGCTTTAGGTTAGTGAAAGTACGGCTTCAGATATGGCATAAAAACTATTAAAGTGCAAAGACAAGCTGAAATTGATTAAATTTGTGAAAAATTCTTTAATAAATAGAAAAAAAGGTAATAAAAGGAAAAACTAAATAAATTTTATTTTATTAAATGTTAATTTATAGAAAATTCAAGCTATCATCTGGCTGACGGAATTGTTGCCCATGCTTTAAGAGATTTGAGTATAGATATAAAATAATAGCATTTACATTACTTAAGCAACTTGAGAAATAAAATCAGATTTTCTCGTAAGCCACTTGAAGGATTTCGCTGAAATAATAAAAATTCTTAAATTTTTCATAAAAAGCTTTTCTGAGTTTTTTTTTAATTCTTGTTATTTTCAAAAACTGTATTTTTTATATTTTTTTTTCTAATAAAATCTACAAAGTGCTAGAAGTTGGCATGCTCAAAAAATTTAGAACATATTTTCGAAGTTTCCAAAAAAAAAAAACTGAAAAAAGTTTTTTTCAAATATAAAACAATAAAAGACATCAGATGGCTCAATTCATTTTTTTCCAATCAACGTTTTAACTAGTAATTTTTAAGTGTTTAATAAAATTTCATATGATTTTTTCCTTTCATTAATTTTCCAAAATCTAAAGCCCCAAGGCCACTGTCACACTTAAGAACAAGTTCGTGCGACCCAGTCGTGTACTTTATTTAATATACCTACATATGTAATGCATACATATAAGAAAAGCCGGAGCAAGGTCGGACACTTTGCAGTCTTCCTCGAGGTCAAAAACTTAGTAAAATGTCAATTAACACAGTACCTATGCAATACAATTTCAAAAAGACGAGTTCGACCAGTTTTTTAAAAGTGCTTTTTTTTGAAGAACTTTTCGAAGACATATTTGATTGTTTTTTGGATTATATCATTTTGATTAAATCTATAGTTTTTATCTGGCAGTATAATTTAAAAAATGTCAATCCACCCGTTCCCAACATCATACATACATATTTCGAAACCCAATTTTTTTTTAATTATTAAAAATGAAAAAAAAAGTTTTTGTGAATTTTGAAATGCCATATCAAAAAGAGTAATAAATGAGTTCGTGTGTCGAAAATTTTATTGAAATCGGATGTATAGTTTACGACAAAGCTTGATTTCGAAATACCGGTTCTCTGAGAGGTACCGTTTTTCCGATTTTTTGCTAAATAGCATTCTGAAAGTTTTATCAAAATCGTTGGAGCCGTTTATCATCAGAAAATCAATTTTCTTCTTCACGATTGTATGGCAAGTACAGTTATTTTTTGGCCAAGACCAGAAATTAAAAATGTGTTCCGAGGGACGTCCAAATAAATACTAAATACCAAATTTGTTAATCGGCGCATTCGTTCAGGCTCTAGAGGTGCGAACAGACAAACAGTCAGACAGACAGACTGACAAACAGACAGAAGGAATTTTCAAAGCCACTTTTTTCGACTTATCTATCATCGTTATGTCATGTGTGATTGTTATCTAAAAAATTTTTTTTGCACGAATCCTTTACTTGCCTCATTGCCTTATTACTATATAATCGCAAGTAAAAAGTAATTGAGGAAGAACAGGAGAAATGTTGAAAATGCAGTTTCCTTCCTCTTCCTCTTTTTCCACAGGGCCATCGAGGTCAAAAAGTTATAAAATTGTTAATAAACTATCACTGAACATTCCAAAGTTTCATTAACTTCCGTGCTTTTTCCACCTTAACCCACTTTTTTTTCGTGTCGACTGGACTATTACATTAAAAATATTATCAAATTTGTAAAGAGGCTTGCGACAAAGTCTGATTTAAAAAACCGCTCACCTATGTGAGGTAGCTTTTATAAGATTTCGTAAAAAAATCGTTCCAGCCAAAAGAAAGACTATGAATGTAGTACTTACATATATCAACTTACAGAACGTTCATCTGTTCATGGAATGCTTCTCCCAGAACTCCATTGGCTTGTACAGATGTTCTTTTGCAAAACCAGTCCTTTAAAGCTAAGTGCACACGATTGCCAGGTCTGCAAATATTGCCGGATCTGTCAGTGGAAAATTTGTCTCGAATGGCTGACAATCGTGTACACACAAAATTAATTTGCAGAAAAATTGTTTGGCTCCCAATTTGTAGACAAATATCTGCCAATTAATTTGTAGATATCTGGCAATCGTGTACACGCAAGCTGACAACCGTGTACACACCAAATTAATTTGCAGAAAAATTTGTTCATCAATCATTTTGAAGACAAATTAATTTGCAGATGTGGCAATCGTGTGTACACAAAATTCATTGGGAGATCACCAAATTTTTTTCATTTTCTGACGTTTCTGCAAAAATGTCTGGCAATGAATAAATTTGCAGGTGCAGTTTAAGGAACATTTGCAAATTTATTCATTGGCAGACATTTGCAGAAAATGAATTTGCAGATCCAAAATTAATTTGGTGTGTACACGGTTGGCAGAAAATCTACAAATGTTTGCAAATCTATTGCCAGCTATTTGGCCAAATTAGTTTGTCGACATTGTCAGCCAAATATTTGGCAACAGATTTGCAGACATTTGTAGATTTCTGCAAACCGTGCACACACAAATTCAATTTTCAGCTCATTGTCAGCTCATTTTCACACATTGTTAGACGTTTGCAGATCTGACAATCATTGTCAGACCTGGCAATCGTGTACACTTAGCTTAAGCTTGTTTGTCTGTAATATAAAGGTACGGACTTCAGTGGGCGTTGTTTTGCGCCTATCACCTGATCCGCATTTATAGCGCTAAACTGTATACTAATATTGACGTTCTAACAACCAAACTCAATTAACACAGCCGTTTTACAAATGGTTTTTAATGACTTAATCAATTTTTTATTTGTTTATCTACTCTTAATACCAATTAAAGTTGAACCCTAAATTTGTTTCGTTTTCAAGTGCTCAAAACTTATAAAACATTTAGACGAAGATTCCGTCAAAATACTTAGGTATGCCAATGCCACGTAAAAACTCGTTGTCTGCATGCATTTTTACAGCAGAAAGAGAATGAGAACAGTGGTAAACAATATAAAATTTGGCATGCATAGAGCTAAAACCAGAAGAAAGATTTTTATTTCGTCAAAATACTTATGCCGACTAGTGTTTACCTACTTTCAAAAATATTTCTCAGCAAAAATATCATTGTTTACTTGTTGAAAATAATTAAATACATACTTACATATGTATATTAAAATTTATTTATTTGGAGTGAACATTTAATCTTCGCTTGCGTCTGGCACCCTTTTGGCCCCGACCAAAATGTGTGGTAATAGGTAAATCATATTACTAACTATACCTCTACTGCTGGTATACAAAAATTCAGCTTTGCACTAATGACGTTAATGCATCATTTTTTGGCGCCTTTGAGGCTTAGCCACGCCCAAACGCTCCAGCGGATAGCTGCCAGATGTTGATTTTATTGATTTTCAACTCAAGCTTAACAACATAGATTGAAAATTTTCTGTGCACTAATGACGTTTCCAAAATGTTCACCAGCTCTCCGACTATAATGTCATGTTTGATTAGAAAATAAAAACAATTTTTTTACGAATACATAGTTTGCCTTGGAAAAAGAACTTTCTAACTGAAGGTTTAGAATAAATATACAGGGACTGGAGATACTGCTGTTTCTGAGTTAACGTAAGCCTTAAAACGGTTATAATCGATTAAACCCTATATTGACATACAATATGGTCGATAGCAAACAACTTGGTACGACCGATTAATGTTCGGGTACCTATACATTATACATACATACATACATATGTACTTGTACATGTATCAATACCTTCTTGGAAAGATAATCTTCTATATAGATAGATAATACTAAAATTATAAGTTTTGAGCATTCGCAAAGCTGAAAAATGTTAACCAAGTGTGGCAACAAAAAGAAGTTAGGTGAGATAAAGAGCTTCAGTTAAACATTTTAGATTGGTCACAAAAAAAAGATGCAAGTCAATCGTTCACAAAAGTGCCTCTTCCAACGAAATAGGTTTAGAGGTGGCTCATCTAAATATCCGCGGACAAAATATCCGCGTAAACATATCCGCATATACCCAACCTCGCACCTACCCCAAGTCCAATAGTGTTCCCAAGCAGGGGGTTGCAGTTGACTCCTTACCAGCGCCGGATCTAAGATTTGTTCAAGGGGGGGGGGGGGGGGGGGGGCAAAAGTTGAATTTGGGCCCCCCCCAGCATTTTTTTTTTAAAGTTTACGTACAAAACTTGAACTCGTATCTAGGAATAACCTGTTTTTATCTTTATGCTCTAATGCTTGATGCTGTTGACAATAGCTTATGTACGATACATGTCATAAAAGTCTGTTTGAACCAACCTAAGAAAATAAGGTATTGCTAAAGGTTCTCATGTTACTGATTACTCAAAATGCAATCTTGGCGTATGTGCAAAATAAAACCTTTGGGGTATGTGCCATTATCCAGATTGATTTGATAATTTTTCTATTTATATTCTATTTTCTATTATATTCTATTTCATAAAAAGTTAAAAGGCTGTATGCTTATTAGTGATTCTGTCCGATAATTTGATTGCACATTTAACTTTTACTCACCGATATACAAAATCATAACTCTTCCATAGAACAGCTTTAGTGAAATAGCTCAGTAGTACACAACACAAATTCTTTTTCATTTTTACTTGCTCTATAGGGCAAGTATTGGTTTCGTGCAGAAAAAAAATCGAGGTTTTAATCAAACATGACATTACGATGATAGAGAAGCCCAAAAAAGTGGTTTCCGCCATACCGTCCGTCGGTCTGTCTGTGCGTCTGTGCGGTTGTAATGATGTGCGCTTTTTCACGTCATGCTACAGCCTAAACGGCTTGACAGATTTTCTTCAAACTTGGTATATCAGTTTGAAGAAAAACAGTTGTCGAGGTTTTTTTTGTTTCGTTTTAGCCCGGCTCAAACTGGTACCTTTAATGTAACGGTTTTTTTCATTTTAAATTTGCTCGAAAACGACATTAACGATTTTGATTAAACTCAGAATGTTACTTACCTAAGATATTTCTAACAAACTAGCGTTTTTCGTTTTTGGCTTAAATGGTCGTAATGAAAATCAGGTTTAAACGCCTTTTTTTAAATGGCCATAAGTTCGCAACAACTTGATTGAATTGACTCGAACTTCGTTTGGCATTCTTTATAGTGTTCTATAGGATGGTTTTGTAAATTTTTCAGTGAAGGCTTTCTAAATAATAGCTCCCATACAACGAGCCGTTCAGTTTTAGCCAACTTTTTTTTTGGTTTTTTCTAATTTGCTCAAAAAGGGCTATTACGATTTTCATTAAACTTTGTGTGTTATATTCTTTTAGTGTTCTTAAGAGAACTGCGTTTTTTGTTTTTGGCAAAAAATGCTAATAACGGAGATCTAGCCTTAACGTTTTTTTTTCAAATGGCCATAAGTTGTCAACGGTTGTATCGAATTCAAACCTAGCGCCTTCACGTTCTCATTTTTGTGTCGTCTAAGTCACGAACACACATCGCCCTTGCATTTTTGTTATGTTTTGCGCTCTACGTCACGGACTTACATGCCAAATGGGAAAGTCCTATCTGGTTTGTCGTCAACTCTTGAACTATGCTTAACTGGCTGCGCAAAATGGTGAAGCTGCAGCAGTAGCACTTAGCGCCGGAGTAAATGTCAAAAAAAGTAGCTCACTATAAGCAGCATTCACGAATACAATCGTGTAGCACTGAACTCAAACAAAAATCGTGTCCACCATTTCGTTTGTTGTTGTTTTCCATTGTAGCACGTTCGTGAAGTTCAAACTCAGTCGACTTCAACTTCAGCTACTCTCTGTGCTGCAGCTGCTTCTTCACATTGTAGCCGTGCAATACGATTTACGTACCTACATTTAACTTTGACATTGCTACGTGCTAATGCTGCAGCTTCACCATTGTGCGCAACCAGTTACGACGAACAGATGATGGTTCACTCTTTGTTTATATGCAAGACCGCACTACGTGGAACTGCACTACAATAATTGAAATGCACGTATTCTTTGTATGAAATTAATTGAATTAAGTAGCACACCAGTAAACGGTTGGTAGTCTACCCAACTATTGCAGAGCTGTTTGCAGTACCGCAAAAAGGGATTTTTCCTACATTTGCGACACTCTCTTTTACTCTTACTCTTACTTTTTTTTTGCTCATCTTTTAATTTTGCGCCCTGCTGAAGGGCAACGAATGTGTTTATCATTTTCAATTTCTTTCATATTTGGAACAAGAAATAAATAAACATTGCATTACTTTGGCGCCCTGATGTTCAAATGTTGAACCTACTTTTTTTTTGCTCTCCTATATTTCTTCATCTTCCATTTGGCGCCCCCCAAGGTCAGGCGCCCGGGGCAAGTGCCCTCCTTTGCCCCCCCCCCCCCTAGATCCGTCGCTGCTCCTTACAAAGGTCATTGTTTACGTATACACCGTAATGCTGGGTGCTAGCACTGTATTTATGTACTCGTATATATAATTGTTGGCGGATATTATGTCGCGGATATTTTGTCCGCGGATATGAAAGCGTGCACGTTAAGCTGCGGCCTATAACGGATTTTATACAAATTTCATTTTGTTTCAATAAAAACGGTTGTCGAGGTTTGTTAGTTTTGATCTGACTGTCAGTCGTAGCGGGTTTCCGCTATGTAATTGCTCGAAAATGATACTATTCATAATATGTATACATGTACTTACATTGAACCTGGGTTATTTTTGACAAAATATAGGTTTCTTGTTTCTGCCAAATGATCAAAACGAAAATCAAGATTAAACGTTTATTTTCAAACGGCCATAAAGTTGAAAACGCCTTGATTGAATTCACTCAAACTTTGTTTGGAATAGTTTTTCATAAGATAGCATTGTAATTTTATCAGTAAGGTACTTCTCTTTCAACATTAGCTCCCATATAACGACAACGAGTCGCTCTGTTTTAGCCAACATTTTTATAATTTTCTTTCAAACGACTTTACTAAGATTAGAGGAGTTTAAAGAATGATACGTTTTAGTTTTCGGCTAACAATGCAGTTAACTGAAATCTGGGTTCTAACGTTTTTTTTTTTTTGTTAACTGGCCATAAATTCAAATTCAAAGCAAAGAATACGAAAAGCGTGTGGGCATTGTAACGGGTGATTTTTTAAGAGGTTTAGAACTTTTTTTTTTTAAAAAAACACAAAAAATTCGAAAAAATGAATGAATTATTTATTTGAATCGATAGTTTGAACCTTGCAATTTAATGTTTAAAGATAATTTCATGCAAATGTTGACCGCGGCTGCGTCTCAGGTAGCCCATCCGCTGAGTCCAATTTTGGCAAACTCTTTCACACATATCGGCCGGTATCTCACGAATGAATGCATGGATGTTGGCTTCCAGCGCGTCAATCGAAGCGGGCTTGTCCCTATAGACATTAGCCTTGACATGCCCCCACAAAAAATAGTCTAATGGTGTCAAATCGCACGATCTAGGCGGCCAATTGACCGGCCCGAAACGTGAAATTAACTGTTCACCAAACTCGCCTCGCAATTGCGCCATTGTTTCGCGTGCTTTGTGGCATGTGGCACCGTCTTGTTGAAACCACATATCATGCAAGTCAAGAACTTCCATTTCGGGCAACAAAAAGTTTGTTATCATCGCTCGGTAGCGTTCACCATTGACAGTAACGCTGCGATTCGCATCATCTTTGAAGAAATATGGCCCAATAATGCCGCCGGCCCATAAACCGCACCAAACAGTGGCTTTTTCGGGATGCATTGGTAGCTGTTGCAATGCTTCTGGCTGATCTTCACTCCAAATGCGGCAATTTTGCTTATTTACGTACCCATTCAACCAAAAATGAGCCTCATCGCTGAACACAATTTTTCGATATTTCGACATTTCGAACCGAGCACGAATTTTGATAGTAAAATTCAATAATTTGCAAGCGTTGTTCATTTGTAAGACGATCCATGGTTAAATTGCAAACCAAACTGAAGCTGTTTGACAGTGACACAAGGTACTAAACACACGTCAGCTGTCAAAACCAGTGTTGCCAAAACCAAACCAGCTAAAAAATCACCCGTTATATAAAATATAATGCATACTTACAGGGTCCGTCAAATGAAGTGTTACTAATTTTATGTTGGCATCACTGGCGACGCGGGAATATATTTTTTTTTATTAATAACTGTAAGAAGATTCACCGTTGTACTTCTGGCTTTAAAAATCAGCACCGTCTCATGAAGCTCGTTTAACGCAACAATTTCTTGCAGATCATGTTCCCCAGTTCAATTCTTCTCAACAGTAGCCTCACCAGATCTGAATCCAATGGACTTCTGTGTATGATCCATCTTGGAGGATAAGGTGTCATCAAATTTGGAATACAAAACTCTAAAAATGAATCAACTATTGAACTTTGAGTTGGTAACAGTTCATTTGACGCACCCTGTTGTATATAGTATTCCCATGGAACAGAATTTTGTATTTGTGCAACTTCTCGTTTGATGCTCTAGTCTCTAGTGTCTAGTGTCTAGTACTCGTATAATGCAAATCGTAATAGATGAAATAAAATGCTTCTGCAAATTTTCATTAGATGACATACCTACCATTCGTTCCGCATCTCAATATTGCTATAGAAATACATATAAATATATATGCAATGGTACGGGGGGGGGGGGAGATGCTCCGTCAGGAATATAAAAAAGGAAAGGAGTTTACAATTCTGCAATAGGAGTTTAACATGAAGATGCTTCTGTTTTTTTTTTTGTATTAAGTTTCGTCTAAGCACTTTCATTTAAAATTTCTTCTTAAAGGTTGCAAACCGATATAAGCTTCAAACTATCCATCATGACGTTAGTAAAGTGGTAAACAAAATAATGTCAATCCCATTTCAAAGTGATCAAGAACCCCATCTGAATATTATTATCCAAATCGATATGCATATTTCGGTCGTGGCGCATCAACAAATTATTGTTTTTGTATTATTTGGGCATTGTTTACTGAAATTACTTGTTGCATAAATTCTGTCAAATGTCACTTAAACATTTATTTGGCCTACCTATACCTAAATTTGATCCTTAAACAGGTCTGCACTTCATCAAAAGCGTTATGATCCAGTACCAGCCTCCGATTCTGACCAGTCGCTTTCTGTGCTAACAAAGACAAACCAAACCAAAATAAATAATAAACTTGCATGCAATAACTAAATCAAAAAATACCTAATCCAAATTAAAGTTAATCGATATGGCCTGTTGTGAAAAGGGGCAATTTTTAATATATGATACAAATATTTTAAGCAAAAAATAACTTGTTTTTAAATACTCTTAAGTACCTACTCTGGATTTTTAAGAAGAATTGCAATTAACAGCAGAATTTGTTTATTTTTTTTTATTAACAAAGCTAATATTAATGTATTATCAAGTAATATTGTTAGAATTTGAAATGCTGGTATAAAAGACTGAGCAAATGTACAGTACAGCATCAGAAGTCAAGTTTCAATCTTTGAATTCACCCAAAATAAAACATACAAAAATGAAAGTAAGTTGTGTGCTTATACCTAAGTACTTTTTTAAAATGCTTTTGCATCGATTTGAATATCTTTCTATTAATTTGTATAACTATCCTTGTAGTTCATCTTGTGTTTAGTCTTGTTAGCCGTTGTTGCAGTCAACGCAGGTGCTCCTGGGCCGTTGCTTTTGTCAAAGCCTAAGGCAATCGTTTTGCCAGCTTATAAGCCAGTTTTAAATCCGAAACCATTGTTGCTGAAGCCCAAAGTCGCAGTTCTGCCAGTTTATAAGCCAGCTCCTCAAATTTTGAAGCCGAAACCAACTTTGGCACCATACAAGCCACTACCAACTGTTAGATTAATCAAACCAACGTATGCACCACTTAAGGTAATTCCAACTGCACCACGCAAGAATATTATCATCAAGTCAAGTCTATCGAAAGTTCCACTTCAATCACAAAGTGGCGCATATAACCCATCATGGTCCGGATAAATTAAGTAAACTGAGAAACGAGAACTATTAACTGTGCAACAAATATAAGAGTAATGTACATTGTACATGCTTCAATTTAACTTCAATAAAAATATATTTACTCACTGTTGCACACTCGACAATTAAGTTTTTATACTTTTTTACTATTTCTCAAAATATTAAGAGCATCAATGTTCCGATAATTTATAAAAATTGATTTAAAAAGAAGATCACAAAATTGTCAAAAATGGTGAGAGGTTGGTTGTAGGTTGGGTGTGTGTTTACTGGTGGCGGAATGTGTGGGGGTGAGGAAAAAGTTGACAAAAATGGTGGGTGGGCGGTTACTGGTGGGAGGATTTGGTGTAAGGTGGGGGGGGGGGGGGGGGTTGAGGCAAGAATTGTAAAAAGTGGCGGGTAGTTGGTTGGTGGCTGAAGGTTGTATTAGTGGGGGTGGTTTTTGAGGAGGGTGTTGGGTGAGACAAAAACAAAACAAACATGGTGGGTAGTTGGTTGGAAGCCGGGGTTTGGGGTTGAGGGTTGGTATTGGTGGGCGGGGGGGTTAAGTATTGAACAAAATGGTAGGTGGTTAGGTTTTTGGTGGGGTGGGTGGTTGCTGCTTGGTGGGATGTGGAGTGGGAGGAGGGGGGTAAGGTACAAATTGTCAAAAATGGTGGATGTTTGGTTGGTTGTTGTAGATGGGCTGGGTGGTGGTGGGGGGACTTGGTTTGGGGGGGGGGTGACAAAAATGGAAGGTATTTATTTATTTATTGGGTGGTTACTGGTGGTGGGGATTTGGTATGGAGTGAGGGGGGGTGAGGAAAAATTTGTCAAAAATGGTGGATAGTTGGTTGGTAGTTGTAGGTGGCTGGGTCTATTGCGCTGGTGGGGGGATTTGATGGGTGGGTTGAGGAAAATTTTGTTCCTATTTATAAATGAATATACAGTACTGTCTGGCTAGCGTGAACTAATTATTGCACAGGCTGTCCCTGCTATCAAGGTTGTTCACACTATCCAATATTTTACTCATCAAGACACGACAATAGTTTGCGTAATGTTTTAATGCAAAAATGTGTGTAGGTACGTTTGTGTAAGACTACGCAGTCTAAAATAAAGGGAAACCCCCGAAATGGGAGCATACATTTGTGGTTCATGCTATCGAGGTTTTTGTTGTTCAAGCTATAGAGTGCTCTGTATAAAACAACTGGTGTTCATGCGAGCCAGGTGTTCACGCGGCCCAGTGTTCACGCTACCCAGACAGTACTGTAATATGTAATAGTTTGTTATTATAATAAAATAATATTTAATAGTGTCCGACCGAAGCTTCGGCCTAGGCTTCGGCTTCGCCCACATTCTGCTAAAAAAACTACAATCGGCCAAACCTTCGGCTTCGGCCAAAATAGGCGGAAGTTTTAGATTTTGGTTGCTCTGCGTCGTGGTAGGCGCTGAAAAAAAATTCTATTTCGTTTTTCGTAGAACGTGGAACCGTTATTAATGCACAAGAGCCGGGCAGTCACATTATTAGTACACAACAAGACCAAAAATAATTTAAGTTTGTGGTTGTCGTGCGTCGTAGTAGGCGTTGAAGAAATTCATTTTCGTTTTTTCGGCAGCTGCCGTCACATCATTAGTAGACAAGAAAATTTTCTAAACCTAAGTTTGTGAGCGTATTTGTTCGATCTTGGGTTTCTAAGAATTACTTTTTTTTTTTTGTTATTTATGAGTTATTTGTTTTTCTTTTACTTTATTTCAATAAAATATTAATATTTTTAATGCTAACATTCCAGAAAAAATTTCAAAAAATTATTATTTTTTTCAGTTTTAGTCAATCAATCTGAAACGATAAACGAAAATTCTTCAAGTTATTGAAGCTTCGGCTTCGGCCGAAGGTTGTTGTTAAGCCGAACAATCGGCTTCGGCTTCGGCTTCGGCTAGAAATCGACCTTCGGTCGGACACTAATATTTAATATATTCATCTATAAAAATCAACCCTCTCTTTTCTGCTACATTCATCGAAGAATTTTAAAATGATGCTAAACAATTTAATTCTTTACATTTTGTGGGAGTTGATTGACTGGAAGTGAACTCACTTGGTCACTTCAGAGCTAGTTCATAGAGCCTAAAACAAAAACAATTACAAATGCAATCAATATTGAACTCGAGTTCCAGTATTATGCAAAGATTTCACTCATTGCGATTAAACATGTATTTGAAAACGTTTCCTTGCAGCCCTTTTATTAAAATTTTTAATTTTAAATAACTATTGTATCCTAGTAAAGTATATACAAACCAATTTTGTTTTTCGGGCCAACCCCAACAGCCATGTTTATACAAATTAATTGCAATTATGACGGGAAATTTTTCAATGAACAAAGCATTGCAAAATTTTACTTCCTGATATTGCAAGGGTTTTGTGATTTAATATTTGGCCCATTGCGCAGCATTCCTAATTCGTATTGGCAAGATACGCTCAAATGTGCTTTAAATGACCCTACACTGCAAAATACGTTCATTAAATATGTAAATCCAAACAAATTATTCTACACATTTTTTTAATGACAAAATGTCCGTTTTTATTAGATCAAATTCAATTGAAGAACTTTAAGCATAATTCAGATGTATTCCAAAATTATTATGGGATATAGGCTCCACTCTGTGCATTCTTTGGAGCTTTTGGAAGACTTGAAGAAGGTTTGATGATTATATTCCTGCGGGGTACAGTTGGAACAACCTTGGGTGCAATAGATGGAACATACGCTGGCTTTGATTTTGTTAATATTGTTGGCAATGGCTTGTATGGTGCGGGTGCCAAAGTTGGTTTTGGTTTCAAAATTTGAGGCGAAGTTTTTAGAACTGGCAAAATTACTTCTTTCTGCTCAATTATTGTTGGTCCATCTGCGTTGACTGCAACAACGGCTAATAAGATCAAACACAAGATGAACTGCAAGGGAAGCAATCAATATATAAAAAGAAATAGAAAAGAATGTTTTAATTAACAAAACTTACTTTCATTTTGATATACAGATAGTAATACTTTTAATAATATATTTGGTGAGTTCTACGACGCTAAAGTGACTTCTGATGATGTACCGTCCAATAGCTTGGTCTTTTATACCTTAAAATTGCCGAATTTGACACTTAAAATCTAATGACACATAGTTTTAAAAGATATTTGCTTCGTTGTTGAAAAATAAACAAAATTAGTTATTAATTGCACTTCTTTTTTAAATGCAGGATTTCATTCGAAAACAAGTTATTTTGCTGAAAGTATAATAATAATAAACAATTTGTTTTTTTGCTATGTATCACAACAGGCAACATTTTTCAATCTATTTCGGTTTGCTGTTGTTGTTAAGTTTTTGTTATGCAAATTCTAGTTTATTAAATTTTGGTTATTTCATCTTTATTATGAAGAAAGTGAAGAAAGTAGGTAACTGGCCATAATTAAAAGTTTTAGTGAGAGGTGAATATTTTAATAAGGAGGTTTCATCCACATTTACACATGAAAAGTAGTTATGAATTCGGGTTGTACTTGGAGCCGTATATAGGCAATTATGCGGTAAATGATGCTATATTTAATATGTTTTTGGAAATAGAATTCTAGCTCTAAGGCTAATGGTACCTGTTTTATGATTTTGAATGAAAAACCATTTTTTTTAAGCTCCAAAATTTCGACAAAACTTTCTGAGTGGTGTTTTTTGTGTCAGCTTTATATTTAGGTTGGACGAGATTTTTCAGGAAAAGAACGGGATTTTTTTCAAATCAGATTTTCTTGTAAACAACTTGAAACTTTTCTTATAAACGAAATAATATTGCCTCTTAAAATTTTCAAAAAAGCTGCATTGAGTCTTAAACAAAAAAGTAGTTTGATCAATTTTTTTAAATTTTATTTTACCAAAAAAAAAAAGAAGACAAATTTGAATATGTTTTCCAAAAGTTAAGAAAACCATATAAACTAAATGGCCGAACGATTTTGAGGTTTTGTTTTCTTAAAATTCAAAACAGTAGGTAAAAGAGATCAGATTCTTCATTTTTTCAAAAAAAAAAAAAATTAAAACTAGTGATTTTTAAGGGATTATTAAAATTGCAAATGATTGTTGCCTTCTGTTTCAAAATCTGTTTCAAAATCTCAAGCTCCAAGACCACTGTCACATATAAGAGCAAGTTCGTCCAGTGCACTTTATTTATTTTATGGTTCTCTTCTAACAAAACATTGTAAAAAATTTTTCGTTTTTGCGTAAGCCAGATACAAATCAGCTTGTAAGGTGCAGAAAACAACCTAAGTAAGTATATAAGTGTTTATGGAGTGGATCGAGAATTTATACCCGTTCGTTTTTGGAATAAATACTTAAAAAATATACAATAAGCTCCGCTTATTTAAATTACGCTTTGCTGAAAATAAACGCTAAATTGGAAAAATAATCACGACGAAAATCATTGAATTACGTTGAAAAAACTTCTAAAAAACATACTAAAATTATTTTCACTTTAACTGAACACTTTACTTTCACTTTAGATAATGTGTTTGTTTTGACAGCGAAATTTAATTTAATTTAGAGTTTCATTATCATTTTGTACTTGCTCTATAAGGCAATTATTGGCTTTAATCTAAAATGACATTACGATGCTAGAGAAGCCCATAAAATGCTTTTCGTCACACCGAGAGGGTGTGCGGCTTCAAACTTCTTCGGTGTTTTCATTTTTATTTTTATATATTAAGATCGTAATGTATTAAATCTAAGGTATAATTTTCTAGAAAACTGCGATTTTTTGCTCAGATGGTCTAAATCAGGCCAAAAGCTTTTATGACCATACGTTGCGACGGCTTGATTGAGTTCACTCAAATTTTGCTTGTCATACTTCCTTATATAGTTTCCTGAAATATGACGTTGTAATTTTCTCAGTACTCTTGTTTTGTTTGGCTTAAACGACAAAAAACGCAAATCCGGTCTTAAAACTTTTATTAAATCGTCCATATTGTTAAAAAAATTCTTCTGATCGTGCTACTCCACTTTTTTTAGGTACCTATGCTTTTTTTAAACAATATAAAATGTCACCATAATATTGAAATGCCTGAAAAAGAAAACTATGAATTTAAATTTTACGTTGGACAAAGAATTTATTATTCTTTTTCCGTTATTAATCTCTGGTTAAATGATTATTTCTAGTTATACGGAGTAAGCTTCAGAGAAAATACCACCTAGGTAAAAATGAAAACAAAATTGTCGTTCCAGTTAAGTTAACTGGGGTTCGGTTGAGATTATAATACTGGTTATTTCTGTTTATTTTATTTTATAATTTATGTGTTATCAGAGAATATTATTATATTGTGTGTGTCATATCTATTGTTTTGTTTTTATTTATAAATTTATATTCTAAAAATAACGAGTCTAAATTAGACAGGTTTTATTGTTGCTTTTTTTAGTCATCATTGCTTGTGACATATCAGCTAAGATTTATAGATTAAATAATGAAGTACATAAAGTCCAATATTTATATATTCAGCTCACATGAGTATAAATACAAACTTAGTACCTTTAACTGCACTTTAGGCCAAGATTCCACAGCCTCGTTTCGGTTTGCTTAGCACGAAAAGTTAAACTGCAGAACATTTTCATGACTTTTAAAATGTATTAGGCTCGATTCTTGCGTAAATATAATACAATATTCGGTTGGTCTGGTTTAAGGAACCATAATGCATTGATCTTATAACACGCATTCATCATCCACAAATTGAACAAGCAATTCAGTGTGCACACCTGAAAAAAAAAAACTAAAACGAAGCGGCAAACTTTTAAATTTAGGATTAAATTAACACATTTTACAAATAAAAAAAAAAAAAAAAAAACATCCACAAAATCTATGAATCTTGAATAGGTTTTTGGCTTTTAGGTTAAATGCTTATTTGACTGGACTATCGTTCAGGAAAATAGGAAGGAAAAAGTAACATATCGTCGGTTTACAAGCAGAAGGCACTAAGTTATATTTTTAAGGTTTTGAGATTTTGATGGGATATGACTCAGAATTATGATACCTATGTATGTACTCAAAAAATACTCTTAGTCATATTAAACGTCGCTTAGGAGTTATTTAAGGTTTCACTTTGTACGAAGTCAGTAAAACCATCTTTAATACTAAAAGCACGCACTAAGTTCACTTAGGGCAAGAAAAATAAGTTAACTATCTGAGTACAAGAAGAAAGCATTAAATGAGACTTGATGTTTTTGTTGCCTGTCAAAGGCAGTTGAATCTCATAAGTTTTTTCAAGTTATCTGCTCGGAAAGTGTGTTAAGACGCATAATTTTTTTTCAGAATTTGATGTGAATTTTCATTGAATGTTTTAAAAGTCAAATAAGAATTCTCGTTCATGGCAAATGCTCCATTTAGCTAGATAAAACGAGCATATAAAGTTAAGGTATGATTTGATTATGTTAAGCGAGTATTGTTGGACTCACAATAATGATGTTTCAAATTAAAACAGTTGAAGAAAGAGGGGAAGAACCATGAAATGCTTCTGAATAAATAAAAGGTTTGTAGAGAGAAATGAGCATGAGTTGGTTAATAAAATCTTATCAGGCATAAATGAGGCCATGAGAAGCATAGTGGCCTAACTGATTTTTTCATTATTTTCACTAGAGCAAAAACAAAAAACAGGCTTATTTTAAACAGATGTATTTCTTAAATTAGGTAAGATATTATTGATTTTATTTTTGTGGAATCTCCACAAAAGACCAAACTTTAGGATTTTATCAGAATTGTCATTTAAAATACCGTTTTAACTGCTTTTAAAGTCAGTTAGGCCACTATGGCGGTAAAGCAAAAATAAACAAAATATATGAAGTAGAAAGATAGGCCAAAACATAAGAGCTGTTTTCAAAATGATATTATTTTTATTTTCAAATTAAGTCGAAGTGCAAGGTACACATTCACTTTCAGGTGTTTTTGGGTCCAGAAAAGCATCTTCTCATTTTTAAAACCTAGAGATATGGTTCAAAAATTGTTTCTGGTGGGATGAGTTCAAGAATAGCCATTAAATCCCTATTTCTCAATGCTAAACCTTCCATCGGGATATAAAATAACGAGATTTTTAGAGTAGAATACTTTTCAAAAAAAAATCTTACAAAATTATGTACAAAAAAGTTTCAAGTTTCAGCTCATTATATAAAAAACACCACCTGTCCATTAATGAGATTTATGCTCAAGCTTTGTGCAAATGTAGGTATGACTTGAAGATCGTATAGCCAGATCTTGCAGCGTCCAGGGAAACATATATACAGGGTAAATTGCATACGGTGTGACAAAAAGCAAGAGCGTGCAGCGGAATTGCCTTCCGCTTAGCCGGGAGTGGCAATTTTCTAAAAAAAATGACTTAAAACAGAAAATTTTTGTTTTTAAAAACAACGGTAAGACGCACAATGCTTTTCTATATATTTTTTGTTAAGCTAGAAACCTCTCCTTTTCTTTAGTTTTTAAATCAAAAAGGTTTAGCGAACCGTTTTTGAAAAATAAATTTTTAAACTCAAAATTTTGAAAAAAAAATTATTTTTTAAATGCAATTTCTGAGAAAATTGAAAATAACAAAAACCACTTTTTCTTAGAAAAACCTTTTTTTTTTATTCTGTACTTGTAGGTCAATTCATGAATTACAGGATTAACTATCCTTTCACTATTTTTAAATATTCAGCATCTTATTAGCCTACAAAAAAGTCAACAAGTTCTGGATAAATCCTAGTTTGTACCTTTTTTTTTCATTAAGAACATCTGAAAATTGCCCTGCCACTTTTTTTGTATTACCGCGGTGGGTGGCGGTGCCGCTATTCATGGGCTTTTTTTTCAAAATTTTGAGTTTGAAAATATATTTTTCAAAAAGGGTTCACTAAAACTATTTGTTTTAAAAACTAGAGAAAATAATAAGTTTCTAGCTTTACAAAAAAAAAAAAAAAAATGCCGGAGGTTAATAGACCCCTAAGCAGATATTGACGTCGGTAAGTTCTAGGTCAAGAGGTCGAAATCGCGGGAAGATTATTATATCAGGCCATGAAAGCCGTCCTAACTGCCATTTTGTTGAAATTCAATTTCTTAGCAAAATTGAATCCGTATCTCATCATTTCTGAATTAAATTTTTTCAAATTGAAAACCTTGTGCAGAAATTACGGCACTTTTTATACTTAGGCCAACCATACATTTTTTCTCTTGTCTCAACCCAACCTACACGCCCTAGCTTTTTGTCACACCGTATGCGATTCACCCTGTATAAGGTTCAAAAGCAAGGTGGAGAAGAAATTTAATGGTCTTTCTCCAATTTTAAGACTTCGAATGGATTCTTTGTATTAAAAACTTAACATAATGTGCATAAAGACAAACATCATATTTTAAGAAATAATTAACAGTATATTCACCCGCACTTATGACTATGATTAATACAATATTGATGATGCCTTTTTACCAATGATTAAATAGAAACATTGGGCTAACTTTATTTTTCAAGCAAAAAGTTTTATTATGCGAGTGCAATAGTGGCCTAAGGGAGATAGGCCACTCTGGCACTCATGCTTTTGAATTTTGTATGGTTGGCCTAAGTATAAAAAGTGCCGTAATTTCACCGCAAGGTTCTCATTTTGAAAAATTTAAATGCAGAAATGATGGGAATGAGGTACGGATTACATTTTGCTAAAAAACTGAATTTCGACAAAATGGCAGTTAGGCCACTATAGCTCTCATGGCCTGAAATAATATTGGTTTTTTAATTGCCCTAGGTGAAGAAGCATTGTGCAACTAAGAAAAAAAACAGAGTATGATTATTACGTCCTATAGAGGGGTTTAGGGAATAAGCATTCTAGCTCTAAACTAACGGTGTACCTGCCATATGAATTTTAATGAAAAACTCATCTCAAAAAGCCTCCAACCATTTTGATAAAACTTTCTGAGTGTTTTTTTTTTGGTAAACTTTAAGTTTTGATAAGAATAGATTTTTCAGGAAAAGTCTCATAACGGTACCTCCCATAGAACCTTTTTTCATATCAGATTTTCTCGTAAGCCACTTTAAAGAATTTCGGTGAAATTTTCGATATGGAGGACCTTTATAAACGAAATAATTTTGGTACTGAAAGTTTCGAAAACTTTATTGTTTAGTTTAAAAGAAAATATTTATAAGTTTTTCCCAAAAAAAAAAAAACAGGAATATTTGTTGAAAGGCTTTCCAAAAAGTTTTTCGAAAAAACGGTTTTTGAAAAAAAAAAAAACTGGTGGAAAAATTTTGAATTAAGGAAGTTTGTATGAATTATTATAATCGCAGTTAGGCTGCTACCAGAAATTAGAAATTTTAAGGAGATTTATGGAATGAAACAACAATAACTTGTGCTACCACCAAGTTCGATTTTAAAAATGTTTTTTCTTAAAACAATAACATATCAAAGATTTTTAAAGTGACTTATATCTAAATGCATTCACCTGGATTAAGAACCCCATTTATGATTTGCTTAAATATGTATATTTGTTAAAAAGAATTGCGTTTGGGTTAAATTTATTTGCTTTTCGGTTAAAGTAATTTGCTAAGGGGTTTAATATATTTGCAATTGGATTAAATTAATTTGCTATTTAAGTTTAATATATTTGCAATTGGATTAAACTAATTTGCTATTTGGTTAAAGTTATTTTCTAAACGGTTAAACTTATTTGCTATTGTGTTAATAAAACGTGCGAATGATATAATATTCTGACTCAGATTCAAAAGAATAGTTGAATTAGCCATGTCCGTCCGCCCGTCCGTCCGTTCATATGTACAAAGTACATATACTCTCTTGAGGTCGCAATTTTTGAGCTGGAAAGCTGAAATATATAAATATATATATATATGGTATCTATAATCTTTGGTTCAAGAGTAAGGCTTAGTTCTTGAACCGGTAAGATCCGCCTACAAACACGCCCACAATCGCCATTTTCGTTAAACAAATTCAATTTGGCAAAATTAAATTATTTTTTTTTTGTACAGTTACGATAAAATCGCAACGCTAAAATTTTGCACACGCAGGCTTTAGGTAAATCTCCTTCCAATTAAATACAAATATTTCAGTTTGGGCGTGGCTAACGCCCACTTTTCATACCAAACTAGCAATATTGTTTTTATAAAATAACTATGCTTATATTAGAGCGAAAAACATTAAATATTGTGGTTGTTACTTGTACATAAACATCTCGTGTATAAAATCAAAAAAAAAATCTTTTGGGAGTGGTTAACGACCACTTCGAAACTCTACAAAAAATGTTTTTGCAAATAAACGGTATTTATAATAAATCCCCAAGCCCACATTTGTGCGTCTCTTAGTCGAAACTAAGAAGCTTGTATATGAAAACTTTTTTTTAAAATTTTGGGCGTGGATTACTTCCACTTTTCATGAAAGAACAAAAAACGTAGTTTCAAGAATTTAAGGTACCAATATTCTATTTTAAACTTTTTTCTGTTCTTTATATGAAAAATATATCTCTACATTTTCTTGTGTAAAATTAGTCAATACGCCCCCTTTTAAGGATGTAATTTTTATAAAACGATTTTATTTGGGTAAGATCGTTAAGAAACTACTCGGTTGAGCTGTAGTTTTACACATATGCCTAAAAATTGACCAAAGCTCAGTTAGTGCTTTAAATTTTTTTACAAATTCTTAGGACACCCCCCACTTTTAAGAGGCGTTTCCGTCCAAAGTCGTAATATGCAATAGTTTTTAAATGTTTTTTAACTTTCGGTCGCGGTTTTGAAGTTAGAAGATAAGCACTTTGGTGTGTATTCCCTGGTTACGTAGAAGAGTGCTGTTCAAGAATTGTTAAATACACCCATTATCGCTATTTCCATTCAAAATCTAATTTTTAAAAACTCAAGTTTTGTCTTGTTTTGTTTAAATGGATCTGCAAGCTTAAAATTGAATTTCACTCTCATAGTAATTGTCCTGGCAGAAAAAATTCTCAACTTTGGGCGTGTCACATGGCTTTTTTTATTGCGCCAGCAGTTATTGAACATCTGCCACACAAAGTTAATGTTATTGAATTTTTTCTGTCTGCTAAAGAAGAATTTTGCTTCTGAAATTGGACCTGCAAGAGGCGAATGCATACACAACTAAGTTGCAAAAGTCGATACGATTGTACTGTTTTCGATACACTTGGTTTTGCTTAAGTACACAAATACACTGTCACCAAATTCGATACAATTTTGCACTTCCACTTTATATAATAGGTATACTATGCAAGTTTGGCCCCCACGCCCCCACGGAGGATAAAGATGACACGACCAAAGAAGAATTCTACGATCTTCTCGAGAAGACGTATGATGAATGCGCGAATTCGACACTAAGATTATTCTTGGTGACTTCAACGCCAAAATCGGAAAGGAGGGTAACTTTGGTTCGACAGTCGGAAAGCATAGCCTGCACGACAACACTTCCGGTAACGGACACAGGCTTATCGACTTTGCTGCGGGGCGAAGTGTCATCTTAGCTAGCACATACTTCCCACACCTCAATATACACAAAGGGACCTGGCGGTCTCCTGATCAAAATACGGTCAACCAAATTGATCACATTGCGATTGATAGCAGACATGCCTCCAGTGTCATGGATGTCCGCACTTTCCGAGGGGCCAACATAGACTCGGACCACTACCTTGTTGTAGCTAAAGTGCGAATGCGGATCTCCACCAGACCGCAGAATCGAACATCCACTGTGAGAAAGTTTGATGTTGCGAAGTCACAATCGCAAGAGACCGCCACAACCTTTGCTAACCATGTCGCCTCTTATCTCTCGACAAGCCCGGAGCCTGCGCCAAACCCAGAGGCCCAGTGGCAACATTGCAAAATGGCCATCAAAACCGCAGCTACTGGTGTTTTGGGTTTCATTTCATGGTTCGATCTATGCAATTCATATTAAAAATATCATGCAACAATATTTTGCGCACAAAATACAAACCAGATTGAGTTTTTTAAAAACCCATGTGTTTACCTAATTACAACAAAACATTTTTCATTCAAATAAAACTAACCGCAGCAATCTCGTGACTTTTTACTCCCATGCAAAATTTCTCGTCTTTCGCATGCTTTCCGTTTACGATCTAGAATGGCATTGGAAATAGCGCATTCATATTCTAATCCAAATCGTATGCAAACTCCCCTTACCCCTCGTGTGCTGCTTTATTCCACCTTTAATGCATAAAATCGATGCTCAAAATAATAGCCATACTGCGAACAGCGAGTCAAAGGAAAACAAATAAAATCTTAGCCAGTCATCGCATCATTGGCAAAGCACAAGCAGGGTTGAAAATGTAAACCTAGAAAAGGAAGCAGATTGATAGGAAAATCGAAGTAGGTTCGCAAAAAGTATTTAGTACTATGTAGGGTCTGTAATAAAATGAAATGCACGACTTTGTCGTGCAAGGAAAATCAAAATATTTGCTTAATATGAAGTGTTTGTGTCGCGCATTTCGAGCATAATGGCCGTGTTATAAGATACGTTAATTTTACCGTTATTTGCGTTATACAAAGACGTCTAATTGAATTAAGCTGCTGCTACATCAGATTCCCGTTACTTGAATTCTAAGCTCAAACAAAAGAACGCAGTAAGATATCAAGAAATTCTCCAAACAAATAAATATACAAAGGGTTTACCACGATATCTAGAAAAAAAAATGTTGAGCAACAAAATCTAGAAATGAGAAAATCTAGAAACGAAATATTTAGAATTAGATAAATCCAGAAAACCGAAAATCTAGAATTCTTAATCTCGAAAATCCAAAATCTAGAAAAAGAAATCTAGAATTAACATAATCTAGAATTAATATTAATACTAGATTTAAAATTCTTCTAAATATAAAAAAAAAAGGTTGAAAACTTTTTTTTCTAGATACTGGATTTCCATCTTTCTAGACTTTTCCATACTCTAGATTTTTCTACTTCTAGATTTTATCTTTCTTTATTTTTTTTTTTTTTTATAGATTTTGTCCTTTCTAAATTCTGTAACTCTTGATAACATAGTGATCCCACCCACAAAGTACATACAAATGGTTTAAACCATTTTTGAGAAATTTGGTAAACATTTAAAAATTTTTTTCTTAAAACTGAAAGGTTCGATATGTGGTAGCTACAATTAAGCAACCTTTAATCTTTAAAATATAGGTGCAATCTTGTGGGTGCTATGAAAGATATATCCTTTAGGAAGTGTGAACCATTTCGTTAATGTGGTTGTCCACTTTTGTCCAGTTTAATAAAACCTTTATAACCTGATTTCCGTTCATATCATAAAAAAATTAAGTTTTTTTTACCTTATGTAACAAAGTTCAAGCGTTTTTTGAGAAAATTAGAAATAAAATGCACGACTGGGTCGCACGAACTTGCTCTAATGTGTGATAGTGGTCTAGGCTCTAGGGGATTGAGATGTTGATAAAAATAAATTTTTCGAAATTCTTAAATAAATATTTTAAGTAATTTGAGTTGAAAAAAAGTACGTCTTTTTATTTCTTGGATAATTTCAATGTATGAGACTAAATTTATGATCTGTGGAGCAGTTTTTGAGAAAAAAAAGTTTTTTTTTTTTTGAAAAATGTTTGAAAATATGTATTATTCAAAAAAAAATTCAAAAACGCCAGTTAATAGACATTTAGTAAATACATTTATTTCCAATTTTTGAAAAAAAATTTAATGAGCAGTTTTCAAAATATTAATTTTTAAAATTAAAAATAATGCCTTTTAAAATATTTACAAAAAATATTTTTTTAAAATGTAAATTTAAAATGTAGAGGTACGCGTTCTCGCAGCATAAATTAAGCTACCTATACCAAATACATATATACATATGTATGGTATGAAATTTTGAAAGTATTGGTTGAGCCGGTTTTGAGATATTCAAAACAAAAACCGTCCTATCGAAGTACCGTTTTTAGATATTTTTTAAAACTTTTGGTCGTACCTGAAAAGCAACAGTGATTTTTTTAAAATTAAAATCGTTAGAACCGTTTTTGAGAAAACTAAGCTTTTACGATCGCGGCATTGAACATTTTTAGAAAATTGAGCGACGGATTGATTTTATGTTTAAATATAGAAGGTATAAAAGTTTTCCATACAAATGAAAAATAATTAATAAATTCGTTTTTAAACGTAAATTTGCTTCTTTTTGCTTTGCTTTTGGATCCTTGGTGTAGCCAACCTAATATTGGAGACCAGGAATCGCCACTGGTGCTACGGCAGAAGCAATGTTCGAAAGTTCTACCAAAGGGTAAAACATTCGTCCAAGGGTTACAAAGCCCGAGCGGAAGCATGTAGAGACGAGGGTGGGAATGTCCAACCAGCTAATCGCTGTCAGGCAGAATGATCTATTCGATTTATATGATGATGAACAAAATCTCCGTCCACCCGACCAAGAAGAAGTTCGGGTAGCAATATCTAAACTAAAGTCCAACAAGGCTGCTGGAGCGGATGGCCTTACGGCTGAACTCTTCAAAGCAGCAGGAGATGACTTGGTGTGGAGCATACACCAACTCATCTGTACAATCTGGTCGGATGAAAGTATGCCTGACGAATGGAAACTCAGCATTGTGTGCCCTATCCACCAGAAAGGAGATACTCTAAGTCTATATAAGTCTCCTAAATGTCGCATATAAAATCTTGTCGGCCATTCTGTGTGAACGTCTGAACCCTTTTGCACGTAAACTGATTGGCCCCTATCAGTGTGGTTTCAGGCCCGGTAAGTCAACCGTCGACCAAATTTTCACACTTCGGCAGATCTTGGAAAAGACCCAAGAATTCCAGATCGATACTCACCACCTCTTTATCGATTTTAAAGTCGCCTATGACATCGTGAAAAGGAACGAGCTATACAGAGACATGTCACTTCTTGGCATCCCTGATAAACTCGTTAGATAGTGCAGGATGATTATGGAGAACTCCCGCTGCTCCGTTAAGGTTGGTAAGAACACCACCGACTCATTTAATGTCGAGAAAGGTTTACGACAGGGTGACGCGCTGTCATGTAACCTCTTCAAGCGGTACGATTTTTTTAAATCCGTTCAATTACTTGGCTATGCTGATAATATTGACATTATTGGAAGAACGAAGCGCGCTGTAAGTAGAGCATTCGCAAGTATTGAAGTGGAGGCGGCAAAAATGGGTCTGGCTGTAAATGAAGATAAAACAAAGTATATGCTGTCCTCGGGTGAAGAAGACCATCACCGTAGGCTCGGACAAAACGTCACAATGGATAGATATAACTTTGAGGTTGTCAAGGACTTTGTCTATTTGGGTTCTACTATAACCTCTCAGAACAACATCTGTGAAGAGATCAGTCGAATAATAACTCTTGCCAATCGCTGTTTCTTCGGGCTTAGAAGGCATCTTAGTAGCAAAGCCCTCTCTCAAAGGACCAAGGAGACACTATACAAGACCCTTATCATCCCAGTCCTGCTGTAAGGGGCAGAAGCGCGGACACTGACACAATCGGATGAATACAGGCTGGGGTGCTTTGAGAGAAAGATTCTTCGGGTGATATTCGGGCCTGTATGTATCAATGGAGTATGGAGGAGAAGATACAATGACGAACTGTACGGGCTATACAGCGATATTGACTTGGTTAAGAAGCTGAAAATTCAGTGGCTTATATGGCTGGGTCATGTGGAGCGTATGGACGAAAACGCTCCTGCCCGACGAGTCTTCAATTCCAACCCGGAGGGCCGACGCAGTTCTGGAAGACCCCATCTAAGAGGGCGTGATCAAGTGGAGAACGACCTCAACCAACTTGGTGTGCGCAACTGGAGGCCACTGGCTAGCTGGCGAGCATTGTTGGTTGAGGCCGTGGTCCACAATGGACTGTCTGCGCTACCTTAAGTAAGTAAGTACAATGCTGATAGGCCATTTTTCATCCCTACACATACAAAAATATAGAGAATAGACATATGGTAACCAACAGTTCGCTGAAAACGTACTGTAGCTCTCGCTTATGTTTAAAATACACATTTTTTTAATGACAAAATGTCCGTTTTTATTAGATCAAATTCAATTGAAGAACTTTAAGCATAATTCAGATGTATTCCAAAATTATTATGGGATATAGGCTCCACTTTGTGCATTCTTTGGAGCTTTTGGAAGACTTGAAGAAGGTTTGATGATTATATTCCTGCGGGGTACAGTTGGAACAACCTTGGGTGCAATAGATGGAACATACGCTGGCTTTGATTTTGTTAATATTGTTGGCAATGGCTTGTATGGTGCGGGTGCCAAAGTTGGTTTTGGTTTCAAAATTTGAGGCGAAGTTTTTAGAACTGGCAAAATTACTTCTTTCTGCTCAATTATTGTTGGTCCATCTGCGTTGACTGCAACAACGGCTAATAAGATCAAACACAAGATGAACTGCAAGGGAAGCAATCAATATATAAAAAGAAATAGAAAAGAAAGTTTTAATTAGCAAAACTTACTTTCATTTTGATATACAGATAGTATTATTTTTAATAATATATTTGGTGAGTTCTACGACACTAAAGTGACTTCTGATGATGTACCGTCTAATAGCTTGGTCTTTTATACCTTAAAATTGCCGAATTTGACAGTTAAAATCTAATGACACATAGTTTTAACAGATATTTGTTTCGTTGAAAAATAAAAAAAAATTAGTTATTAATTGCACTTCTTTTTTAAATGCAAGATTTTACTCGAAAACAAGTTATTTTGCTGAAAAAATAATAATAATAAACAATTTGTTGTTGTTAAGTTTATGTTATGCAAATGCTAGTTTATTAAATTTTGGTTATTTCATCTTTGTTATGAAAAAAGTGAAGAAAGTAGGTTTTTGGCCAAAATATTAAAGCCTTAGTGGAGAGGTGAATATATTAATAGGGAGGTTTCATGAACATGAAAAGTAGTTATGAATTCGGGTTGTATTTTTAGCCGTATATAGGCAATTATGCGGCGAATGATGTTTTATTTAATATTTTTATAGGTACATATATCGATATTTTGTGTCTATGCCTAAATCATTTTAAATTTTTTTTTTTATAATGCACACGCGCTCAAGGGGTTTGTTATAGCCCTTTTAATGATAAGTCACAGCGCGAGCGATAGGAAGTTAGGAAGAGAGGGAAAGGAGGTGTCGATGAACATTGATCTTGAATGTTTGAAGATCAAAATGGCAAGGAAAAATTGTGCCAGGCAATCCATTCCACATTCGTGTTGTACGGCTAAAGAAAGAATCTCTATATTTCACGGTACGTCCGAAATTGGGCTCAAGTGTAAACTGATGAGCGTTCCTAGCAAGACGAGTATTACGGGGGAAATGTTTAAGGGGTGGAACGCAACTGGCTACCTCGAGTGAGCATTTTTTGTAAAAGAATCTGTAAAATAAGGAAAGACATGAGACATTTCGACGATGTTCAAGTGACGGAAATGTTTCCATAATGCTTCTCTCTCCTATCAATTTTAACGCTTTTTTCTGAACTCTGTCGAGCAGGTGAAGAAAAGTTTGAGAAGCACCTGCCCAGAGATGGGAGTTATACTCGAGTTTAGGGCGTATAAACGCTTTGTAAATTGTAGCCAGATCAGAAGGGGTGAAAAACTTCTTGCATCTATTAAGAAAGCCTAAGCATCTTGCAGCAAGATGCAGATAGCGCGATGATACATATAATTTATAGCGATGAGTTTGACTTCTTAATTATATGTATAACGTCTAATGACTTTGTCTATAATATTCATACCGTCCAATTGGTTTGTCTAAAATATGAGAACATAATATGATTTTTTTAATTAAATTTATTAAACTCTATTACTTGCGATTATAGGTACTATAAGGCAAGTTATGGATTCGTGCAAAAAAAAAAATTTGAGATAACAATCACACACGACATTACGATGATGGAGAAGTCGAAAAAAGTGGGTCTGGAAATTCCGTCCGTCTGTCTGTCTGTCTGTCTGTCTGTCTGTCTGTCTGTTCGCGCCTCTGGAGGCTGAACGGGTGGGCCGATTTGCTTCAAATTTGGTATTTAGGATTTATTTGGCCGTCCCTCGGAACGTATTTTTTATTTTTGCTCTAGGTCTACAAATAACGGCACCTGCCATACAATCTTGAAGACAAAAATTGATTTTCTCAAAAACGGCTCTAACGATTTTGATAAAACTTTCAGAATGCTATTTTGGCAAGAAAATCTATCTTTTGGTTTGAAATTTTTTTTCAAAATTTGTCTAATAACGGTACCTCTCATAGAACCAGTATTTTCAAATCAAATTTTCTCGTAAACTATACATTCGATTTCAATCAAATTTTGGCCACAGGAAGTCATTCAAAATTCTATTAATATGGCATTTCAAAATTTTCAAAAACTTTTTTTTTTGATTTTTTATAATTTTTTCAAAAAAAATTTTGGTTTTCGAAATATGTTGGAAACGGGTACATTGATTTTTTTTTAATTATTTTTCAAATGTAAACTACAGATTTCCATATATTTGCATACTCAAATAAATTTCAAAATATTTTTTGAAAAAGTTTTTCAAAAATAACCTTTTTAAAAAAAAACTGGTCCAACGATTTTCAATATTTTTTTTTCCTAGATTGACGTATAGCTTTGAAATTTTATTGCATACTTAGTTTTTCCGAGAAAACTCTTAAACTAATTTAAAAAATAAAAGAATTTTCGAAATTATTTAATTTTTTTTAAATCTCCATATATGCAGCCACTACGCAATTGCTTATCATAAGAGCAAGTTCGTACGACCCAGTCGTGCATTTTATTTTTTTATTGTTTTTAGGTTGAAAAATGGGCAGTTGCAGCAAATTTTTCTTTTAACTTCAATGCGTTCATTAGTTTACATTTTTCATAGTAAAAGATTTACTGGGAATGTGAGTCATTAATATTAAATGATTTTCACATAAGAACTCAAAACATAAAATGTCGAACGTACCTACTTGATCCGTGGGTGCAATAGCAGCACGATGATATATAGCACAGTTTCCTAGCAAAGAAGTTCAAATTCTTTGCCTTAGAAGTGCTTCTATCCCGCATTTTGAGCATATTGAAATTGTTATCAGATACGTAAGTTTTGCCAGTTAGTTCGTTAAACTAATACCTCCAATGAAAATAAGTTGTTTGTATACAGATGTCCGTTATTTGTATTTTAAGCTTGAACGTAAGATCGCAGTTCGCAGTTATAGACCAGGGATAGGATCGATAATTTTTGAAACCAAATAAAATTATAGTAGAGCGAAACCCATTGGATAAGGAAGAGAATACAACAAATATGAAATTAAAAATTAATTAAGGCGGGATTTAAGGGTACAAATCGGTTAATCTCGATTTCCGGCAATACAACAGGTCTTATGGGAAAAATTTATATGGTAAAGTTGTAGGTTATTAAGAGATCTACAACTTTTATAAATGCACTTTTTTTCACATAACTTCAAAATTTATGTGAAAAATCCAAAAATCAAATGTTTGGTTTTTTATTTTTATCTTTTACAAAAAACACTTTTATTTCACGAAACAACGTTTGCAAATCGTGCAAATTTATTACCGAAACAATGGTTTGGCTCGCGGGGCGTATCGCGCGCACCATTTATTTATATTTCTTAAATTTCTTTACGATCAGCCGCGTCTGCCACTTCGACTTAGTCTGGACCCGAAACCCCCCCGTGGATCCGACACTGCGTTTGTCTGTTCTTTTATGAAAAGTAGGCCTAAGCAACGCCCGAAATCTAAAAATTTGCTTCTGTATCTATATACAAACTTTTTAGTTCCGATTGATAAACTGTTGGATTGTAGCTTTATAAGAAGTGTAGCTACGTACCTATATTTTGCAAAAAGGAGTTTCTATAGTTTCTCATAAAAAGTGGGAGTCAGATACGCCCATGTAAGTACCTACTAATAATTTGTAAAAACAGTTTTGATCATTACGTATGTAAAGTGGGCGTCAGCCCTAAATCGACTCGTCTTTTGATTCTGGAAACAGATATAAATACTTTTCTACACCTTCAGACATGACATTGAACTGATAGAGATGTCCACGAAAGTGGGCCGCAGATTCTGTCAGTTCAAACCTCTGTAGAATAAGCGAGTATGCACTATATTGTCCGCTAGTTCAGCCTCGATTCAGCATTTTAGCCTTATACATTTCTCATTTGATAGCAACTGCCAAAACTCCAAAGCTTATTTATGGTACAAATTACAAATTTCAAGCTTTTGTTTAAGTTATAATTCAGCTACGTGATCGGTTGGTAAAATATATTTGCTTAACTCATACTTCCCAATGTGCGGTATTTAAAGTATTAAATTATTTTAAACTAATAATAAAGATATAAAATCATAAAAATTAAATCCAAATTCAACCTAAAAGTCGTTAATACGAGTAAAATCAGTTTTGTTAAATTTGAAAATTTGTTTTAAATTCGATTTCAACGTAATGCCGTCGCGTCGTGTAGTCGATGAAGAAGGTGGTAGTTGGTTGGTAGAGTAGTGCGCGTCGGTATCGGTAGCTCAATCGCGCAGAGGTTTGAAAAGAAGATGAACTTTTTACTGAAACAAGAAATGCTTTTCAATTTGAATTGAAGGAGGAAAAAAAGTAAACATTGTTTGTGTTACAGAATATTTATGTATACCTACTAGCTTTTACCCGCGGCTTCGCTCGCGACAAATACAGTGTCTAAGGGATCGCAATGCAAATCTTAATTTTTAAAAATAAAGACCACTTCTGGATCGCACGAACTTGCTCTAATAAGACAAATGAGATTAAAAAAAATTATTTTTCGAAACTCTTGTTCTTTGAATGAATTTCAATTTATGTTAGTAAAAAAAGTGGTTTCTTAGAAAAAAAAAAGTATTTTTTGGCGAATATTTTCCAAAAAAAAAAAAAATACCACAACACATAGGTATATGTATATGTATAAGTGTTTAGCCAACCAAGCTGTACAGTCGTGTTTACTTTTTGCTCTCAATTCTTTTTTTTTTTTTTTTTCATTATTCTCATTCAAGTTTATAGTTTAAACTTTCAAAATGCCAAATAATTGTGCTATATGTGGCTTAAGAATTCTTGGTGACAAATTAATTGAATGCAAAGGTTTTTGTGATTTAATTTTTCATAAGAAATGTGTGAAGATCTGTGATGAAACAATTAAAATCCTCCAATCACAACCCAATCTTGTATGGCGGTGTAATGCCTGTAGTAGTGTTAGTTCTTCTCTTTTATCGCTAGTAGTCCAACTTAAAAACGATGTTGCTATCTTAAAATACAAGATATGCAATTTGGACTCAAAAATGGATACGGTTGTTAATGCAAATAGTATTTCTATTAATAAACCCTATTCTCAAAATATATCCGATTGTTCAACATTAGCGATTAATGAACCTCAAGCACCAACAATAAATGTGCAGTCAAGTATTCCAACAACTGAGCCAACAAGAACAACAACAACAACAACATCATCATCATCATCATCATCATCATCATCATCATCAACTTCTTTTTCGTCATCTTCATCATCTCAAGCAGCAAAAACAATCGATTCTACTATTTGCCAGCCCAGTGTCATAACTGGTTTTTCATCTAACGCAGAATCTGAATCCACACCTCCACCATCATTGCCTACAAGCGAGCTTGACGTTTCCACAAAAGTGCATGAAATCGAAGTGCAAGGGAATAAAAAACGATCAGGCCAACGAACCCTCACTGGTAACTGGACTGGTGTTGGTCTTGATAGCACAAGTACATTGTCTCTATCATCTGTGCCAAAAATGAAATTCTTACACCTCTCTCGTTTGCAAACAGAAGTTTCTGAGGAAAACATAATTTCTTTCGTAGCACAAAAACTCAAGTTATCTGAAAATGTGCTGTTCTGTAAGAGATTGACTAAGAAGGATGTTGAAGTCTCAACTCTTCATTTTATAAATTTTAAACTCGGTGTTCCGGAGTTTTTATTCGAAAAAGTTTTCAACGCTTCTTTTTGGCCCTTGGGTGTACGAATAAAAAATTTTACTCAACGCCAAAAATCAAAAAACCAGAATGCTGTGAACGAAATCCCGGAAAATTGACATGTGCTAAAATTTCTTCCCTACATCCTTCACAACTGAAGGTTTTCTATCAAAATGCCGGTGGCTTACGCACTAAAACAAATGATGTTTTTATAACTTCAATTGCACACGACTATGACGTAATAATTCTGACGGAAACCTGGCTGCAACCTGATATCTTCTCTTCTGAGTTGTTTGACTCGTCATATGCAGTCTACCGAATGGATCGAACTAATGAGTCTGGAATGGTTAGAGGAGGAGGGGTATTAATTGCAGTCCGCATTTCATTTAATAGTAAACAAATAAATTTTCAATCGATCTCAGTTCACTTTGAACAATTATGTGTTCATGTTTATTCAAAAAATGTTACTGATAAATTAAATAGATTTGATTATGTTTTCATAGTTAATTACATAAGACCTAAGAGTAGTTTGGATTTGTATATTGAACTAGTATCAAATGTAGAGTCTTTATTAAAGAATTTGTCATGCAATCAATACCCATGTATCTTTGGAGATTTTAATCTTGGTGACATTGACTGGCGTTATCAAGAAGATGATCAGTTGCTAATGCCATTTGGTGTTACTAGGGATGTGGAAATTGAATTGGTTGACAATTTTTTCTCGTTGGGATTAATTCAAATTAATCATGTCAAAAATAGCTTAAATAGATTTCTTGATCTTGTTTTCATTTTGAATGATATTAAATTTAAAGTTTTTGAATCAAACTTTCCCTTAGTTAAAAATCAAATTCATCATAAAGCAATTTTGGTTATTCTCGAATTTTATAACTTTCAAAATGTTAGTATTGATAACAACAATTATTTTTTCAATTATAAGAAGGCCGACTTCATCTCATTGAACAATTATTATAATTCTATAAATTGGGAATTGGTTAAAGCTGATCAGTCTTTGGATAAAATGTACTCGATTTTTAAAAGTTATTTATTTGAGGGTGTTCAAAAGTTTGTCCCTATGGTTCGTAAGAGAGCGTCTTTCAAATCTCCCTGGTTCAGTAAAAGGCTTAAGAATTTAGAAAATGTTAAAAATAAAGCTTTTAAAAAGTATAAGTCATCGGGAAAGTCTGAAGATAGGTATCATTTTATGCAGTTAAGAAGAGAATTTGATTTCTTAAGCAGATTTCTTTATTCTCAGTATATAGGTTCGGCAGAAAGAAATATCAAATATAACTCAAAATCTTTTTGGGTTTTTTTGAATTCGAAACGTCAAGTTTCTGATTTTCCAACTTCTATGGAACTGGATAAAGAATGCTCATATGATAATAAATCTACGTGTGATCTTTTTGCAAATTATTTTAAATCCAATTATAATTTAGCCATTATAGAAAATTGTACTAATATGTATAATGAAATCAATTGCCAAGTCGATTTCGGTTGTTTTTCCTTCACAGATCAAGAAGTTTTAGATGGTTTGATTCATCTTGATTTAAACAAAAAAGCGGGCGTGGATTCGATTCCCCCACTTTTACTTTCTAAATGTGCTTTTTCGCTTTTTAAAATTTTGAAATTCATTTTCAATAAATCGCTTCATACTGGTGTTTTCCTTCAAGAATGGAAACTGTCCTCGATTAGTCCTATCTTCAAAAGTGGCTTTAAACATTTAATTAAGAATTATAGACCAGTATCTAAGCTTTCAGCCATACCAAAACTGTTTGAAAAATTAGTTTATGATAGGCTTAATTTTGCAGTCAAAGGAATCATAACAACAAGACAGCATGGTTTCTGCAGTGGTCGGTCCACTACTACAAATTTATGCCTTTTTACAAATTTTTGCCTCAACTCCTTGGAGCATAAAATGCAGGTAGATGTTTTATACACAGATTTTATAAAAGCATTTGATAGAGTTCATCACAAGCTTCTTATTAGAAAACTTGAGAAATTGGGTTTCAATCTTAGTTTTCTCAAATGGCTGGAATCTTATTTATCAAATAGAAAGCAGATTGTAAAAATTGGAAGTGATCAGTCTTTTTTTATTGATGCAGTGTCAGGTCTTCCGCAAGGTAGTCATCTGGGGCCCCTACTTTTTAACCTTTTCGTTAATGACATTCCGAATCTCTTTGAGTTAACAAATTGTCTAATGTTTGCAGACGATATAAAAATATACCATCAAATATCCACAAATGAAGATTGTGAAAACTTTCAAAAAGAAATTGATAAATTATATCGTTGGTGTGAATATAATCATCTCTATTTAAATATCTCCAAATGCAAAATATTTAGAGCCTTTCGCTCTACACCAAGAGTAATTTATAATTATAGACTTGGTATCGAAATTTTATCCACTGTTAGTGAAATTAAGGACCTTGGCGTTATTTTTGATTTCAAATTGTCTTTTGCATCACATATAAATTTCATCGTATCCAAGGCAAATTCACTTCTTGGTTTTTTAAAGCGAAATACTCTAGTTTTTAAGGATAGTTATACCTTAAAAGCTATTTATACTTCATTAATTATACCTGTACTAGAATATTGCTGTGTTATATGGTCTCCCTTTTATAAAAATTCTTCTGATAGGATCGAAAACATCCAAAGGAGATTTACAAGGTTTGCATTGAGAAACTTAAGTTGGCCAGAAGGTTTACCCTCTTATAGGTCAAGGTGCGCCTTAATAGATCTCAAATCTTTAAAAAGCTGTAGAGAAACTCTGTGTACACTTTTTGTAAAAGATCTTGCTATTGGTAGACTAAATTCACCCGAGTTATTGAATCTTGTACCTTTTTATGTTCCAGAGAGAAATCTCAGAAGCAGAGACGTTCTCTTTCTCGTTCCCAGTCACAGGACAAACTATGGAATGAATGAACCTTTAACTCGTTCGTTAACGCTTTTTAATTCTATTAATTGTGAAGTCGACCTTCAAATGAATAGAAATGTTTTTAAACTAAGTGTTTTGAGAATTTTAAATATTAATTAATAAATGTAATATTATATAAAACATTGTTAAGTAATCAACAGATACATGTCCATTGATGAATAAATAAATAAATAAATAAATATATGTAACTATACTAATCATTTTAAAATAAAGTGCATGACTGTGTTGCACGAACTTGATCTAAGTGTGACAGTGGTCTTGGGGTTTGAGATTTTGGAAAAAAGCAGGGAAAAAATGATCTGAAATTTTGTTGATCACTTAAAAATCACTAGTAAAAACGTTTTTCAGGAAAAATGAAGTACACCATCTTATTTCGTTCCCTGTTAAGAATTTTTAGACATTTTTTTTTCAAAATCGTTCGACCAGTTTTTTCAAAAAACAGTTTTTTTTTGAAAAACTTTTCGACAAAATATTCCAAATATTTTTTGAGTATGCCAACTTCTAGCACTTTGTAGTTTTTATCAGAAAAATAAAATTTAAAAGCGGTTTTTGAAAAAAAAAGTTTTTTTTTGAAAATATTTTTCAAAACAAATTCAAAAACGCTAGCTCATAGGTATTCAGCAAATACATTTATTTATAATTTTTGAAAACAAATTATTATATTTATTTAATATTAATTAGCAGTAGTTTTCAAAATATTAACTTAAATTTTTTTTTAATGCTTTTAAAAATACAAACAAATATTTTTTTAAAAATATTGGTATGCAGTACAAATTGAGCTAACTGCACCTATATATGTGAAATTTCGAAAGTATCGTTTAAGCCGTTTTCGAGATAGTCCAAAAAAAGCGGTCCTATGGAGAGTACCGTTCTCAGACATTTTTTAAAGCTTTTTTCGAGCCATATGATTGGTCGTACCTAAAAAGCAAAACTGATTTTTTAAAATTTTTGTGAAAAATAAGCTTTAACGTAATGGTTATATGGCAGGTACCGTTATTTTTTGAGCTAAAAAAAATTCAATTTCCCCTCTATACAATACTTAAAAAACTGTCTTTGAAGCAATACGGCCCACCAGTTTGGGCTGTAGGTGTCTATACATACAAAAAGACAGACAGACATATAGACGGACATAATGTTTAGACCATCTGTTTTCGTCTTCGCTATCATCGTAATGTCATGTTTGATTGTTATGTCAAAACTTTTTTTTTCGACGAATGCTGTTTTCTTCTTAGGGAAACTCAAAGAATATTACACACAATGTTTAATCGAAATCGTAAAAGACGTTTTTGTGCAAATTAGGAAAAAAACCAAAAAATTTTTTTCCAAAATTGAACGGCCATTGTTTAAAAAGGTTTTACTGAAAAAATTGCAACCATCCTAAAGGAAATATTGAAGAACTATGCCAGACAAAGTTTGAGTGAATTCGATCAAGCGGTGTCCAACTTATGGCCATTTGAAAAAAGCCGTTTAAACCTGATTTTCGCACGAAACGAATACTTGCCCTTAGTAGAGAAAATAAAAATCACGAAGTGCATGAAATGCATATTGATTTAAATGCCCATTTTCATAAAACGCTTCAACAATCTTAACGCGCTGCTCAATTGTGTACCTATAGCTCCATGGTTGATTTTGTGAAAGACTGACTGAAACAAGGGAATGTGAATGTCAAATAAAGTTTTGCATATATCTTGACGTTTAGGTGTGGCTCACAATAAACATTGTGCGTTATGGTTGGACCACCCTTAACTATAGATTATCAAAAATGACACGCGAACGAATATGGTCTTGTCTGGACTCAAGGCTGCTGCTTTATAAAGGCTTAATTTCGTATTTATAAATTTCAGTAAAACATGAAAAAAAGGACAATATAAAGATACATATTACGTAAAGTTTCTTTTGAGGAAATAGGGTGCTGCACAATCTTTGAATATTGCAGTTTAACCTGCTAATTTTTTTTTCCTTGTCATAGCTTTAAGTATGAATATGCAAGCTCGTCTCTTTCCGGTATTGTTTAAACCTAATGATTCATAACTCACTTTTCAAAATCGAATTAGTTATTAATCATACCTATACAGTAAGAAACATAATAAATGATCTAACAAATGAGTTCCGATGCGGTACACATCCTTATCTTTATACCTTCAAAAATCCATTTTTTTTTGTAACAGGCTTACAAAATTTATTTTATTTCATATAGGTATGTCTAAGGTACAATGAACTTATATGTAAGTTCTGGGCCACCTTTTCACTAAACGATGATTTAATTATAATAAATGTAAATAAATAAATAAATAGGTATACATATGTACATATGTAGTAGCTTCATCAACTTCTGTTCAAAAAAAAGTTCAATTCAAATTAAATTGTATAAAAAGACCGGTCCTGTTGGCTGAAACAAATCATTTAAAATTTAGTGTCGAATCGGGTATATCGTCAATAAAAGCATCTTCCAATAATTATCTGCAATGAAGTTCAAGGTGGGAATATTTATTTGTTTTGATTTAAAATTTTTAACTTTCGTTTCCAGGCGATGTTATTTATCAATTTAATTTTGACAATCACGTTGTTTATTGCATCGGCAAAGTCATCTTATGTGCCAGTGCTTGTGCATGCGCCAGTGGTTCCTCCATCTAGTTCGTCCAGCTCAACCCATCATGACAACTTCAATTCTGCTTCAAAGAATCTAGCCAGGGCTAAAAATAACAGTGGTTTGTAAAAATAAAAATAAAAGATTAAAATGACTGATGTTTGGCGTGTTTTTTTTTTGTATTTTTTTTTTTTGTCAAGGCCTTGTTCCATAGAAACGTGGTTTTTAAAAATGTCACCGTTAATTGTTTAATGTCCATACAAAAGTATTAGTACTGAAAATAATTGTGTATGCCTTTAGACGTGTCTACTAGCTGAACCCGGTGTGGACCATCATTGTTAAAAATAAATAACATAAGTACTTTATACACCCACATATTCTGTGGCTGTCTTTGATTTACATGAACGTTACCGCCCTGCTCGGTATGTCGAATAGTTTTATTTTACTTTTCAATTCGAGTTATAAAAGTTTTATAAGTATAATTTATTCATCTACGATCTTCCCGTTATTAACAAACTTAAACTTGAATTACAAACTCAAAAAAAAATTCCTTTGTGGATGTAGTGCTTGGTTGCTAACCTAGTGTTGTGGGTTCGAGCCCCAGTCTGGGCAGCAACTTTTCAATATTCCCCCAGCTTCAACTGGCCGCCACCCGTGGGATTTTTGTGAGATAAATATAACCTAATTCTCAATCCATTGTACCAACAAAAAAATTTTCTCTATCTTTCTATTACTTCTTACTAATGCCGTGCAGTTTGCATTTAAAAGACCTTAGGTCTTACAGGCCGAAGCCGGCTAATTCACTGTGCACAATTCACTGTGGTACACAATTCACTGTGGCGGGCAATTAACTGTTGTGGACAATAATTTACAGTGGTGGATAACTGTGGTGGAGTTATACGCTGTGGCGAAGATTGAAGATAATTTTCCTTATGTTGTTTTCCTTTTATTTTTTAAATATTATAACCTTATGAATTTAATATGAAATTTAATCAAAATTCATATCTTTTTTAACTTATATATTTCTGAATTAAACATTTAAATGTTTAGTTTTCGACCTGGTTTCAGTTTGTTTCGATAACTGAAAAAAATACTACAATTGGAACCAAGATCTGTTAGATTTTTGTTCTCTGTTAACTGATTCAAAGAAAAAAACTTTATAAAGAATAATACTAAACCTTTTTAAAATTAAGGCATTGCGGACAGTTCACTGTGGTGGACAATTAACTATGTGCATTACACTGTGGTGTACTATTCGCGCGCGCGAATATTACACCACAGTAAAAAGCACACAGTTAATTGTCCACCACAGTGAATTGTCCGCCACAGTGAATTGTGCACAGTGAATTGTAAATACAGTGGATTGTGCACAGTTAATTGTGCACAGTGAATTAGCCCAGACCCCTTACAGGCATATACAAATATAATTAAACTAGCTGTACCCGGCGCACGTTGCTACGCCCAAAAAACATTTATTTAATGTGAAATTAAATTTATTTATTTATTTCATCTCAATGCAAGCGGATAAACAATATTTTTGGTTGAAACCTGCATTTTCTCGTCTTCGACCCGATCGGCCATTCCGAAATTTTCGCTGATGTTTCAAACCGTTAAAAAATCTATGAAAAAATCAAAAAAAAAAAATGAACCAAAAAATGTTAAAAGCCTGCATTTTATTTTTGTCTTCCACCCGATCGGAACCAAACCTTCACTGGAACCATCCATGGACTAAACCATATTTAGCCTGAAAATTTCATAAAATTCCGTTGGGCGGTTTAGGAGTCCATACACGACATACATACATACATACATACATACACACATCCAATTTTATATATATAGATTATTATTATTATTATTATATGCAATGTGCAGCAGGCTTCGCACAGGATGTGATACCTACATACTTGTTGAATTGGTCTCTCTAAAAGAGAGAAAGTTAAAAATAAAATGTACGAATGGGTCGCACGTACGTACTTTTCGTTATACCTACCTAAGACCTCCAATGAATTAAGTCGTTTTGAAAAAGATATGTCAGATACTTCTATTTTTAGTCAAAACTCAGGAACGCTGTTATCAATGACCTATAGTTACTCCCAACAAATACCCACAAAGTACATCAAAATTGTTGAAGTCATTTTCGAAAAGTTTAGTAAAAACTAAAAAAATGGTGGCTAAAACTGGAACCCGATACACGGGAACTACCGTTAAACCTTTTATATTTAAAATGTAGATGCCATCTATTGGGTGCTATGAACGATATAATGACAAAGGAAGTCTGAACCTTTTCGTTAGTGTTGTTGCCCATGGTGATGGTTGGGTGCTGTATGAATAGGGTAGGCCCTGATTGATATCAACATGGCGATGCCCAGCGTTGCAACTGTCTCATACGCATCAATTGTGCTTATTTTACCTCCAAGTGGTAGCCATCGGGTACTGGTCTTGTCCACCCGGACTTGACTTGCTGAACTTATAAGCGCGAGTGTTGATCACAGAAAAATAGCAACACTATAATTGCCCTGCCATAAAACTCCTCTGTTTCTCTTGTTGGGTAGCAGTTTATTCTGTACGAACCCCTCAGAAAGCAAGCGAGCGGCGGATGAGCTTCCAATTAAGTGAACCAACGGCGACGCTTACAGACAATATGGTAGGCACCCCATTGAGCTACTTCGACATATTCGGAGCTCAGGTCTTTGGGTCCTTTCACTACTATTAGTCAGGGTAGTGAAATAGAGAAGG
Source organism: Platycheirus albimanus (assembly GCA_916050605.2). NCBI lineage: Eukaryota > Metazoa > Arthropoda > Insecta > Diptera > Syrphidae > Platycheirus > Platycheirus albimanus. The sequence continues at coordinate 50,933,012 of OU696697.1, read as the reverse complement.
TGGCGGATGAGCCCATATAGGACCAACGGTAGCTCTCACATCCCCGTAGTGGGATACTGACTCTGGATTTTCTCCAGCTCCTTTTGTCCAAGGAGAGCAGCATAGGGCCTGGTCCCCCAGGTTGGGGGTTGTGCGTCGGGGTAACTTCCCTACCACGTAAAAAAATTCATAGTTCCGAAACAACCAACTGCCTCGGATATGGATGACCCTACTGATGACGACCCTAGCAAACGAAACAAGGACAACGAATTTCGGTTCTGCACGTGGAATGTCCGGACCCTTAACAGACCACGTGCAGCCGAACAATTAGTGGAAGCCCTAGATGGTGTCAAAGCCGACATCACAGCCATCCAAGAAGTGCGATGGGATGGTGAAGGCACAAGGAGGATGAAAAACTGTGACATCTACTACGGCAAGTGCTACAGGACAAGAAACCAGCGGCTATTTGGATGCGGATTTGTGATAAGAGGAAGGCTTAGGCAAGAAGTCTTGGGGTTTCGTGGCATAAGCGAACGCATTGTCACAATCCGCATTAAATCCAAATTCAGCAACATCTCGCTGATCTGCGTCCACGCCCCCACGGAGGAAAAAGATGACACGACCAAAGAAGAATTCTACGATCTTCTCGAGAAGACGTATGATGAATGCCCGAAGTACGACACTAAGTTTATTCTTGGTGACTTCAACGCCAAAATCGGAAAGGAGGGTAACTTTGGCTCGACAGTCGGAAAGCATAGCCTGCACGACAACACTTCCAGTAACGGACACAGGCTAATCGACTTTGCTGCGGGGCGAAGTGTCATCTTAGCAAGCACATACTTCCCACACCTCAATATACACAAGGGGACCTGGCGGTCTCCTGATCAAAATACCGTCAACCAAATTGATCACATTGCGATTGATAGCAGACATGCCTCCAATGTCATGGATGTCCGCACTTTCCGAGGGGCCAACATAGACTCGGACCACTACCTTGTTGTAGCTAAAGTGCGAATGCGGATCTCCACCAGACCGCAGAATCGAACATCCACTGTGAGAAAGTTTGATGTTGCGAAGTTACAATCGCAAGAGACCGCCACAACCTTTGCCAATCATGTCTCCTCTTATCTCTTGACAAGCCCGGCGCCTGCGCCAAACCCAGAGGCCCAGTGGCAACATTGCAAAATGGCCATCAAAACCGCTGCCACGGACGTTTTGGGTTTCATTAGGCGACCACAACGAAACACCTGGTTTGATGATGAGTGCAGGCTCGCACACTTGGCCAAAGACGAAGCCTATCATGCAGTTCTGAATGCCAGAACTAGAGCTGCCAAGAGCGCTTTCCGTGCGGTGTACCAGCAAAAGAGGAAAGAGGAACATCGGCTTTTCAGACGAAAAAAAAGAGAACTGGAAAAACGAATGGTTGAATCTATTGAGGGGTGCTACGGCAGAAGCAATGTTCGAAAGTTCTACCAAAGGGTAAAGCATTCGTCCAAGGGTTACAAAGCCCGAGCGGAAGCATGTAGAGACGAGGGTGGGAATGTCGTTGTAGATACACAGTCGGTGCTGAGAATTTGGAAAGAACACTTCTGCAGACTGTTAAACGGCGAAGACAACCAACTAATCGCTGTCAGGCAGAATGATCCATTCGATTTGGATGATGATGAACAAAATTTCCGTCCTCCTGACCAAGAAGAAGTTCGGATAGCAATATCTAAACTAAAGTCCAACAAGGCTGCTGGAGCTGATGGCCTTACGGCTGAACTCTTCAAAGCAGCGGGAGATGACTTGGTGAGGAGCATACACCAACTCATCTGTACAATCTGGTCGGATGAAAGTATGCCTGACGAATGGAACCTCAGCATTGTTTGCCCTATCCACAAGAAAGGAGATACTCTAAGCTGCGCCAACTACAGAGGTATAAGTCTCCTAAATGTCGCCTATAAAATCTTGTCGGCCACACACTGATTGGCCCCTATCAGTGTGGTTTCAGACCCGGTAAGTCAACCGTCGACCAAATTTTCACACTTCGGCAGATTTTGGAAAAGACCCAAGAATTCCAGATCGATACTCACCACCTCTTTATCGATTTTAAAGTCGCCTATGACAGCGTAAACAGGAACGAGCTATACAGAGCCATGTCGTTTCTTGGCATCCCTGCAAAACTCGTTCGATTGTGCAGGATGACTATGGAGAAGTCGCGCTGCTCCGTCAAGGTTGGTAAGAACACCACCGACTCATTTAATGTCGAGAAAGGCTTACGACAGGGTGACGCGCTGTCATGTAACCTCTTCAACATCATTCTTGAGGCAATCGTACGCAACTCGCATGTCAACACCAGCGGTACGATTTTTTTTAGATCCGTTCAATTACTTGGCTATGCTGATGATATTGACATTATTGGAAGAACGAAGCGCGCTGTCAGTGGAGCATTCGCAAGTATTGAAGTGGAAGCGGCTCGAATGGGTCTGGCTGTAAATGAAGATAAAACAAAGTATATGCTGTCCTCGGGTGAAGTAGATCATCACCGTAGGCTCGGACAAAACGTCACAATGGACAGATATAACTTTGAGGTTGTCAAGGACTTTGTCTATTTGGGTTCCACTATAACCTCTCAGAACAACATCAGTGAAGAGATCAGTCGAAGAATCACTCTTGCCAATCGCTGTTTCTTCGGGCTAAGAAGGCATCTTAGTAGTAAAACCCTCTCTGAAAGGACCAAGGAGACACTATACAAGACCCTTATCATCCCAGTCCTGCTGTATGGGGCAGAAGCGTGGACACTGACACAATCGGATGAATACAGGCTGGGGTGCTTTGAGAGAAAGATTCTTCGGGTGATATTCGGGCCTGTATGTATCAATGGAGTATGGAGGAGAAGATTCAATGACGAACTGTACGGGCTATACAGCGACATTGACTTGGTTAAGAAGCTGAAAATTCAGCGGCTTAGATGGCTGGGTCATGTGGAGCGTATGGACGAAAACACTCCTGCCCGACGAGTCTTCAATTCCAACCCGGAGGGCCGACGCAGTTCTGGAAGACCCCATCTAAGGTGGCGCGATCAAGTGGTAAACGACCTCAACCAACTTGGTGTGCGCAACTGGAGGCCACTGGCTAGGGACCGGCCTAGCTGGCGAGGAATGTTGGTTGAGGCCGTGGTCCACAATGGACTGTCTGCGCCACCTTAAGTAAGTAAGTGTTGCCCATTTATGGCCAGTTTAGTAAAACCCTTAAAACCGATTTTCGGTATCAACATTTGTAGCCAACAACTAAAATGCTTTTTTCCTCGAAGCCTTCTACGATGGATATTACATATTCAAAGTTAAATAAAAATCGCTAAAGCCTTTTTTGAGCAAATTAAAAAAAAAAAAAAAATCGAAAAAAACTGTGCAATCCTATGTAGTGGCTCGTTGTATGGGAGCCACCGTTTAAAAAAGGAGAAACCGAAAAAAAGCAACGCCATCTAATAGGAGGCTATAAGGAACGATGCAACCGTTGACAACTTATGGACATTTAAAAAAAGCCATTAAGACCAGATCTCCGTTATTTGCCAAAAACTAAAGCAACTTTCTTAAAAACTCTCAAGGCATATTACACACAAAGTTTAATCCAAATAGTTTGAGCTGTTTTCTAGCAAATTAGAAAAAACAAAAAAATGTTAGCTTAAACTGAACGGCTTGTTGTATGGACGCCATCGTTTACGTTTAGAAAGGTTTTACTGACAAAATTGCAGTGCCATGCTATAGAAAGCTATATCAAACAAAGTCAATTAAATCAAGCCGTTTCTAGCTCATGGCCATTTGAAAAAAAGCCGTTTAAACCTGATTTTCGTTCAAATACAAAATACGCAGTTTTATCAAAAATATCTTAGGTCTGTTAAATTTTGAGTTTAACAGACCTAAGATATTATCTTATTTTAATGAAAAAAAAACCGTTACTTCAAAGGTACCAGTTTGAGCCGGGCTTAAACGAAATAAAAAAAACCTCAAAAACCGTTTTTCTCTAACTCAAAATTTAACAAACCTTGGGCATTTTTGGTTAAACTGCGATTTTTCTTTTTTCTTAATGGTCATAATGAAAAAAACATGTTTAAACGGCTTTTTTCACATGGCTATAAATTCGCAAAAGTTCGATTGAATTGACTCAAACTTAGTTTGGCCGTTCAGTCTAAGCCAACATTTTTTTTTGTTTTTTTCTAATTTACTAGAAAACAGCACCAACGGTTTTGATAAACATTTGTTTGTAACATGCCCTGAGAGTTTTTAAGAATACTGCATTTTTAGTTTTTGGTTAGAAATGCAAATACCTAACGGAAACCTGGCCTTAAGGGTTCAAAAAAGAGCCTTATACGATTTTTATTAAGCTTTGTATGTAAGTAACTCACTCAGAAGCCTTCGAAGAAAACTGAATTATTAGTTGTTGGCTACAAATAATAATACCGAAAATGGGTTTTAACGGTTTTATTAAACTGGCCATCCCATAGGTGGACAGCGACATTCACAAAATGGTTTAGACTTCCATAGGTGGACAGCGACATTCACAAAATGGTTTAGACTTGCTTAGGTAAATATCTTTCATATCACCCAAAAGATGGCATCTACATTTTAAGTATTAGGTATATCGCACTTCGAATTTTCCACTTTTAGCCACATTTTTCAGTTTTTTTCCAAATTTGTACCTGCTCCATAGGGCAAGTATTGGTTTCGTGCAGAAAAAAAATCGAGGTTTTAATCAAACATGACATTAAGATGATAGAGAAGCCCAAAAAAGTGGTTTTCGCCATACCGCACGTCGGTATCCGTCTGTGCGTCTGTGCAGATGTGCGCTTTTTCACGTCATGCTACAGCCTAAACGGCTTGACGGATTTTCTTCAAACTTGGTATATAGCAGTTTGAAGAAAAACAGTTGTCGAGGTTTTTTACTTGCGATTATAGGTACTATAAGGCAAGTTATGCATTCGTCGAAAAAAAAAGTTTTGAGATAACAATCAAACATGACATTACGATGATAGCGAAGACGAAAAAAGATGGTCTAAAAATTCTGTCCGTCTGTATGTCTGTCTGTCTGTCTGTCTGTCTGTCTGTCTGTCTGTATGTAGACCTACAGCCCAAACAGGTGGGCCGAATTGCTTCAAACTTGGTATATAGACTTTTTTAGGTATTGTACAGATAGGAAATTGAAATTTTTTTTTAGCTCAAAAAATAACGGTACCTGCCATACAACCGTTACGTTAAAGCTTATTTTTCTCAAAAACGGCTCTAACGATTTTTAATTAAGAAAATCAGTGTTGCTTTTTAGGTACGACCAATCATATGGCTGAAAAAAAAGTTTTAAAAAATGGCTAAGAACGGTACTTTCCATAGGACCGTTTTTTTTGCTTTCGACTATCTCAAAAACGACTCAACCGATTCTTTCGAAATTTCACACACATATAGCTATAAGTAGCTCAATTTGTATTGCAGACCAATATTTTTGAAAAATATTTTTTTGTATTTTTAAAAGCATTTTTTAAAAAAAAATTTAAAAAATTAATATTTTGAAAACTGCTTGTTAAATTTTTTTTTAAAAATTTTAAATAAATGTATTTGCTGAATACCTATGAACTGGCGTTTTTGAATTTTTTTTGAAAATTTTTTTCAAAAAGTTTTTCAAAGAAAACTTTTTTTCTCAAAAACCGCTCCACAGATTTTTCTAAATTTATTCTCATAAATTTAAATTTATCCAAGAAATAAAATGGCGTACTTTTTTTTCAGCTCAAATTAGTTTAAGTATTTATTTAAGAATTTTGAACATTTTATTTTTATCAAAATCTCAAGCCCATAAACCACTGTCACTCATTAGAGCAAGTTCGTGCGACCCAGTCGTGCATTTTATTTTGTTTAGTTTTAGCCCGGCTCAAGCTGGTACCTTCCATGTAACGGCTTTTTTCATTTTGGATTTGCTCGAAAACGGCTCTAACGATTTTGATTGAACTCAGAATCTAAATTACCTTAGATATTTCTAACAAAATAGCGTTTTTTGTTTTTGCCTTAAATGGTCGTTACGAAAATCAGGGGGGTCATTCCGTATCTCGATTATCGTCAGACGATATCGTAAAATTCAAAATTCACGTAAAATTAAAAATCACTATCGTCTGGACGATATCGTTTTGATACTTAAATTTTTGCTTCACGTAAGCCAATAATCGTCAAATCAATGTCGTCTAAACGATAGCGTTTGCACGATAGCTAAATAGGTATCGTTTCTATTTGATTTTTAAAATGTTTGATAATTTTATCTTTAATTGATAGTTTTAAACGACTGATTGGGAAACCAACTTTCATTTCAATACGCGTTTTTGTTATTATGTATTTAAAAAAATATCATACATATATACAAAATATCTTACATTTTGGAAATTCCTCTATAAAATCAAACCAAACACAAAACTACTTAAATTGGGGAGAGTACGATAACTGAGGCGCCAAGATTTAATAACGGTTTTGTGTAGAGGCGTCAAATGCAAGTATTTTTTACTATGGCTTTCAAAACCGTTATAGTAATGTATTTTAAGTATTGCCGTTGTTTTTTAATATTTATTTTTCCATTCAAGACATTTTTTTCGAAAATCGACCCAACCTCCTAAACGGGGCAAGGTAGACCCCCCCCTCCCATAGTAAAAAAATACTTGCATTAGACGCCCCTACATAAAACCGTTATTAAATCTTGGCGCCTAAGTTATCGTAATCATGCCCTTAAATTCACATTAAATTTAAAATTTTTTCTCAAAAAAAAATCAATAAAACCGAAACCGCGAATGCACGAAAAATAAGTTAAAACGTATCGAAAATGCGCGAAAATTAAAAAAAAAAATACACAAATTTAATTCACTACTTCATTATTTTGAAACATTTTTAAATTTATTCAAAGAAAAGCGTAAAATTTTTGTTTTTTGACATTATATACAGTTTGAGAGTTTCTGAAAGATACTAAACGCTCTAAAACTACATTTTAAAATAAACGATAGACGACACGATAGACGAGACGATAGTAGTAAGTTACGTGAAGCAAATTATTGACGATATCGTTCACGACTATCGTCTGGACGATGATCGTTTTGAAAATTACGGAATGACCCCCCAGGTTTAATGGGCTTTTTTCAAATGGCCATAAGTTCGCAACGGCTTGATTGAATTGACTCAAACTTCGTTTGGCATAGTTCTTTATAGTGTTCTATAGGATGGCTTTGTAAATTTTTCAGTGAAGTCTTTTTAAATGGTAGCTCCCATACAACGGGACGTTTCAGTTTTAGCCAACTTTTTTTGTTTTTTTTCTAATTTGTACAAGAATGGCTCTAACGATTTTGGTTTAAACTCTCAGATGGCATTGCATATTTGTCAGTTACTCTTTTTTAAATGGTGGCTCCCATACAAAAAGCCACTAGGTTTTGGCCAAATTATGTAGTTTTTTCTTATTTACTCAAAAAAGATTCTGCCGATTTTTGTTAAACTTTGTATGTAATATTCATAGAATGTTTTGAAGAAAACTGCATTTAATTTTTTAGCTACAAATGATAATAACCGGAAGTTAGTTTTAACAATTTTATTAATTTGACCATTAGCGGACATTTATATCATTTATAGCACCCAAAATATGACATCTAAATTTGATATACTAAAGGTTTCTTGACGTAAACTTCTGTATATCGGGGTTTCCAGTTTTAGCCAATTTTTTCAAACATGAGTTCTTCATATTGCTCGAAAACTTTGTTTTTAGCGTACTATTGCACCCACAGAGCAAGTACGTACGATCCAGTCGTGCATTTTATTTATATATTACTTTGGTATGGGTATTTGTTGGGAGTATGCCATTGATAACTGCGTTGTTAAGTTTTGGCTTAAAATACAAGTACCTAACGAACATATGATTATAAACAACTTAATGCAAGAATTGGAGGTCTTAGTATAACGAATTCACGGGAAAATTGTCCTTATCTTCTAAAAATGTGAATTTTCACTTCTTTGCTTATTTTATACATCTGAGAGCTAAGAGTATGTGTTAATAATTATCATTGTGCTATTACACCCACAGAGCAAGTACGTGCGACCCAGTCGTGCATTTTATTTAATGTGACTAAGAAGTTTTTTATTTTTTGATTTGATGAAAACATAAAATATTGATAGTTACTGTTATTTGTATGTTTATATTAAATGAAACATTTTGCCAACGGCAACGTAAGGAAATATCATTATAGTTTTATGTAGAAATGCTAAGGAAACATACAAGGGTGTTGGGAACAAGAGGATACGCCGATTACACGGACGATTCCCCACGAGAATCCTTTTGGAAGAAATAATCAGGGGCCGAATTTCTAAGGAAGACGGAGCAAAGTATAAAATTAAAAGGAGGACAATTTTAAACGATTTTAATAATTAAAATAGAAAAAAATCCTGATTCGCGGAAAGCGTAAACAGCGGAAAAAAAAATTTGGCCCAAGAGAGAATCAATTTGGGGTGTGAAAAAAAAAATTGGTTCTCTCTTGGGAAATATTTTTGGCCTTTTGACGCTTTTAGAAAAGTGTCACTGGAACATATGGCTAAAAGTCGCAGAAAATATGGCCAAATGACACTTTGCCAGGTGACATATTTTGAAAGTGTCATATTGCCATATTTCAAAATATGGCCATATGACACATGGCCATGTCACGGCACAGTATGAAGAAGGTATTAATTGAGCTACATAAACCTATTTATATGTAATTCGACTGAATCGGTTAAACCGTTTTCGAAAAAGCCGAGAGCAAACAAAAAACGGTCTGAGTCGTTTTTGAGAAAAACGATGGCAGCGTTAGTTTTTGAGCTGCGAAACAAAATTCAATACCTAAAAAACTCGATATACATACCTAGTTTGAAGGAATTAGGCAAACATAATGGCGTAGCGATTGTTGGTGCCGCCCGGGGAAGACCTAAATTTTGCCGCCCCTAGTAATTTTTTCACACTCTAAAAAATTAAAAAAAAAACTTTTTCGTCTATGGTTTCAAACAGTTATACCTACACATAATGTATGCCAATAAATTTGGTAACTTTTCTTCTCCAAATTTAGTGAACTGTTGTCTCTACTACTTTATAGCAAGTGAAGCAAAAACGAAGCTGCAAATTTAAAATTTCCCTATTGGTTTTTTACCGATTTGCCAATCTCTAACGAATAAAAATGACTTACCTCAGGATATCAAACCAATTAATAACGTAAATTAATTTTTAATTATCTAAATTCAAATTCTTCAGAAAATTAGGATTTTTTCATTAATTTTCCATGCAATTTTATTTTTTCTTTAGCTTTTAATTTCTTAATTTATTAAGTTTGTTTTTAAATTAATTTAATTCATTAATAAATAAATAATTAATTTCACAAATAGAATATTTTTTAAATGAAAGTACTTACATAGTTTTAAGTAAAAAACATACATATATTCGTAGATATTACAAAAACAACACAAGAAACAAGGCAAGGATAAGTGAACTTTTCAAATTTAACACATGCCTTTACATGTAATCTATATTTTTCTTATTAACTATCGACTGGGATGTTTGCAATTGCAAACAAAGCTTATATGCTTCACTTCATATAAACAGGACAAAACACAATCACACGAATTCAATCGAGTTCACTGTTCACAACACACATACGCAGTTTGCCTGGGCCATAAATGATAATTACATTATTGGTGAAAAAACTACTTAATTTTTGTTTATTTTATTAGGTACCTGGATATGGATAATTAACTTTAAAACGACAACGGCAAAAGAGACAAGACTTCAACTTTTTCCAACTAGAATGTTCGTTTATGTTTGGAAACTGAGCAAAATAAAACACAACTTCACTAACTCAATACTCAATAGACAGAGGTATCTGCAGTTGCAATGTTAACACGCATTTGAGTTTACTAGCGAAAAAAAGCTTGCTATTTACATCTACATTCTGCATATCATATTATGTACATATATGTATGTAAAACAAAACACTATTATAAAAACTTTTTATAAATAACGTTAATCGAAATAATTTGTTTGAGGATTGAAGAAAAGGCTTACTTTGTTGTTTCCTTACCCACGTTAACGGTATTTGCGCTGTTAGTACTAATGATAGACACTTCGTTTAGAACTTTATTTGTAGGAGAAAGAATAGCCCTAAATAAATTTGAAATCTTTTCTCAGTTTTAAAATACCTATCCCATTTCAAGCTTGTTCCACTTTTCCTGTCCATCTAATTTTTTAACTTTCGGGTCAGTTTTCTCCGAAAATGCATAACAAACATAGCGTTTTAATGTATTTTTGAATAAACAGTTACAATTTTTAAAATAAAAATCAGTGCTTTAAGCTGCAAATGTTATGAGTTATGAATAAAGACGATTTTTTTGGGTTTAGGTAATTAGTATTTTATGGTAAAACAGGAAATGCCTACACATTTTATTGTACTTGGGAAAACCTGCAGCAGGTAAAAAAGGAGGGTTTTCTGATTTTGTACTTGAACGATTTTTTTCTTAATACAGTACTGTCTGGGTAGCGTGAACACTGGGCCGCGTGAACACTTGGCTCGCATGAACACCAGTTGTTTTATACAGAGCACTCTATAGAGTGAACAACAAAAACCTCGATAGCATGAACCACAAATTTATGTTCCCATTTCGGGGGTTTCCCTTTATATTAGACATCGTAGTTTTACACAAACGTACCTACACACATTTTTGCATCGCATAATCCGTTTTTGTTCATATAGTTGTAGGTACTGATCACAATTTAAAAAAAACCGTTGACGTTAAAACACGTGAAACTAACTCGGCTTTCGGCAACCAAAGTTCTTATCGTTTAAAGAAAAGGTGATATCATCGAGAAACTGGAAAGGGGTGTAGCTTCATTCATTTTATCCCGGAAATACAGTGTTGCGTTCGCTCAAAAGAAAAATCTTAAAACATTACGCAAACTGTTGTCGAAGTGTCTTTTTCTTGATGGGTAAACTATTGGATAGTGTGACCAACCTTGATAGCATGGACAGCCTGTGCAATAATTAGTTCACGCTAGCCAGACAGTACTGTATATATATATATATATATATATAATATATATATATACTAGCTTTCACCCGCGGCTTCGCTCGCGGCAAATACAGAGTTGGCCTTCGCCATAGTAATTTTTAAAAATAAAGTCCACTACTGGATCGCACCAACTTGCTCTAATAAGACATTGGTCTTGGCTTGAGATTTTGAAAAAAAAAAAAAAAATTCGAAACTCTTATTCTTTGGATGAATTTCAATGTATGGTAGTAGAATTATCAAAATTTGTGGATTGGTTTCTTAGAATAAAAACATTTTTTGGAGAACATTTTTCAAAAAGAAATTAAATTCCTCCAAAACATAGGTCTTCTGCATTTATAACTACTTATTATTTTTTAAAAAGTTAATGATCTGTTTTCAAAATATTAAATTATGAAGAGAAATGTTTTTGAAAAAACGAAAAAATATTTATTAAAAATATAGGAATGTAGTACTTAGGTATTAATTAAGCTACTCTAACCTATATATATGTATGTGTAAATTTCCGACAGAATCGGTTAAACCGTCTTCGAGAAAGCCGAAAGCAAAAATAACCCATCCTATGGAAGGTACCTTTCTTAGCAATTCTTGGTAACTTTGTTTCCAGCCATTTGATAGGTCATACGGTCATACATAAAAAGCTAAACTAATCAAAATCGTTTGAGTCATTTTCGAGAAAAAATGAGCTTCAACATAACTATAGTTGCAGGTACCGTTAGTTTTCGACCTGCAACAAAATTCAATTTCCCTTCTGTACAATACCTTAAAAACTCGATATACCTAGTTTGAAAGAATTAAGCACACCCGTTTGGGCTTTTGTAAGTGTCTTTAGGTACATACATATAGTCAGACGGAAAGGCAAACAAATAAGACAGGCAGACGGACAGATTTTTTTGACCAACTTTTTTGGTCCTCGCTATCATCGTTCAAACTTTTTTTTTCCGACGAACTTGCAGTTTATGTATATTCGCATGTAAAAATTCCAGCGCATTTTAATTTGGGTTTCATTATTTCAATTTTCATAAGGATCTCCAGTTGAGAGCTGAGACTAAAGAAATGTATAGCCTATAAGTAACTCACAGATAGTGTATAGCTTTCTTTTAATTAAAGAATTTTAAAAACGGTTAAGTAGCTTAGCTTAGGAGCTCAAGCCTTACAAATAAACGCACTTACTTTTCACATTTTTACTATAATGCAAGTTATGCATTCGTAAAAAAAAATCTAACTATCAAACATGACATTACTATGATAGAGAAGTCGAAAAAATTGGGACCGACAATTCCGTCTGTCTGTCCATCCGTCTGTATCGGCACCTACAGCCTTAACGGCTGGACCGATTTGCTTCAAACTTGGTACATAGTATTATTATGACGTCCTACAGACGGGTTTTTGGAATTAGCATTCTAGCTCTAAAACTAACGGTACCTGCCATACGATTTTTAGGGGAAAATTGATTTTTATCAAAAACGGCTCCTACGATTTTGATAAAACATTCTAAATAATGTTTTCTGTGCAAACTTTATGTTTTGTTCGGAATAGATTTTTCAGGAAAAGTCTTATAACGGTACGTCCCATTTAAAATTTAGATGTCATCTTTTGGGTGCTATTAATGATATAAATTTCCGTTTATGGCCGAATTAATAAAATAGTTTAAAAAAATTTCCGTTATTATCTTTTGTAGCCAAAAACTTAATTGCAGTTTTCATCAAAACATTTTATGTATCTATATTACATACAAAGTTTAATAAAAATCGGCGGAATTTTTTTTGATTAAATTAGAAAAAAAAAACTATATAATTTGGCCAAAACCAAATGGCTTTTCGTATGGAAGCCACCATTTAAAAAAGAATAACTGACAAAAATGCAATGTCATCTGATACAGAGTTGAAAGGAACTATACCAAACAAAATTTGTTTGAATTCGATAAAACCGTTGCGAACTTATGGCCATTTGAAAAAAAGCCATTTAAACCTGATTTTCGTTACGACCATTTGAGCCAAAAACAAACAAAAAAACGCAGTTTTGTTAGAATTGCTTAAAGTTATCTAAATTTTGAGTTTAATCTAAAATCGTTTAAGCCGTTTTCGAGAAAATTCAAAAAACCGTTACTTGAAAGATACCAGTTAGAGACGGGCTAAAACGAAATAAAATTTTTTTCTTACACGAATGCATAACTTGCCTTGTAGTACCTACCAAAGGTTAAAGTAAAATCCTCAGCAACCGTTTTTCTTCAAACTGCTATATATACCAAGTTTGAAGAAAATCCGTGAAGCCGTGTAGGCTGTGGCTGGACGTGAAAAAGCGCACAGACAGACCGACGTACGGTGTGGCGAAAACCACTTTTTGGGCTTCTTTGTTATCGTTATGTCATGTTTGATTAAAACCTCGATTCTTTTTTTTCTGCACGAAACCAATACTTGCCCTAAAAAAAGACAATACACTATTATTAAAGATTATTTACTTACTGTATGTATGTATGTATGTACGTTATGTTCAAATTGATCTGCAAGCTTAAAGTTGAATGTCACTGAGCTCATAGTAATTGCCCTGGCAGTAAAAAGTCTCAAATTTAGGCGTGGCACACGCCTTTTTTATTACGCCAGCAGTTATTGAACATGAGCCACACAAAATTAATGTTATTGAATTTTTCCTGTCTGCTAAAGAAGAATTGTCTTTCTGAAACTGGAACAGCGGCTGGCTGCGGGAGGCGCACGCATACACATACAAAAATATAGGGAATAGGGTATCCAACAGTTCGTTGAAAACGTACTCTAGCTCTCCCTTATGTTTTATTTTTTTTTTTATTTTGAAATATTAAAAATCAAATAAATTTTATTGAAATAAATTCCAATAAATACTACGAATAAATATTACTTTACAGTGGAACAAATCTTATAAATGGGCTACAAAAAATTCAGCTTTACGGTTTTAACATTTTTTTTCTTCTAAACCATCTACATTATGGTCCCTTTCATTGAAAAGAATATATATAAAAATCCACCCATCCTAACTCTAGAAATAAGGTCACACACAAAAATAAAATTGATTTTTATATATATAGATATATACCCAAAAATTATGCCCTAAAATATTGCCTAAAAATTAGGGGACACCCTGTATATGAACATTCTTACCTATCTTTCTTAAGTTTAATATAATATATAATATATAAATAGTTTTAAACTATTCTGTTTTTTGTTTGCCTTTTTTTTTGATTGCATATGTATGTAGGTACCTATCTATAATATAAGGAGTTGCATATTAAGTAGATATAGTGTCCTTCCTATTATTTACATATAAGATACCTCTACCTACCAATTACTTACTGTGAAGCAGTGTTAATGCTGGTTAACTTTTTAAATAAATTCTTTTTTTTGGAAAAGAATAAGTTTTCTAACTTTAAAAAATTAACTGCTCCAAATTGCCGCCCCTTGCCAAGTGCCGCCCGGCGCCAGACGAACAGATTTTTTTGACCAACTTTTTTGATCTTCGTTACATTATTGTAATTTTCGTAGTGATCTTTAATTAAAATTAGAGAAATGTATAGCCTATGTTACTCACAGATAATTTAGCTTTCTATAAGTGAAATTTTTAAAATCGGTTCAGTCGTTTAGGCGTGATTGACTTACAAACAAACAACCTTACTTTCACATTTATAATATTAAGTAAGTATGATGATATTAAGCATTTGATGAAATAAAAGAAACTGGTTTGTTTTCTGTTAAAAAAAAAAAGTTTTATCTACCCTTAAAATCTTTTTTCTTACAGATATGAACTTTTGATCCATTGCTATTGAAATACAATACCATTGTATATATAAACTATAGTATACTACTAATTTATTGAGATGCGCCATCTATGGACGGCGAACTGAGCACTTGATTTTAGAGGTTTTGTTTAGATTACCATGGGAAGCAACAACAACAATTAATTTTTACGTTCAACCATTTTTTTCCATATTAATAACGAAGAAGTACGTACCTACCTATTACTCTATATTGATGTTAATACCAAGCATTACTTATAAACTCTTTGTATTGATCTCACAAGGAGCCACATAAAACACATTTTCCAACAATACTAACATTCTTGTCCTTAACAGCAATGCTACATATTTGTTTACCCCAACAATGTCAGTATTGCTTGCACGACCTAAATAGAATCTGAGTTTGATCTAAGTTAGTGCGAACAACTCGCAAACACTTTGAGCACATTGTGTTCCAAGATTAAACTTTATTCAAATGAATTGAACGGGCTTTTGGGCCCGGATAGTTTCCAAAAACTGACCAAAGCTTTTGCCAGTATTTTGATTATGTTATTTTTTCCTTGGAGCTCTGGAAGATCCAATGGGTTGCTGGACACCACCAATTTATTTATTTATTATTTATGTGATAATTGACCGGTTTGAACCATATAAAATCATTGATTAAGTATATTTACAAGTTCTTTACTTTTTACAGTGAATAAACTTTAATTATCCATGTGTCCATAACATCTTGCTAAACGTATTACGTTGCCAAGCTTGAAATAACTATAAATTAAAAAAATAAATTTCGAAAAAGAATGAAATTCGAATTTAGTTTATCACCGGATATGTTAAATAAAAAAATCCGCAGAATGTACTTCAGGTAAAAGGTACAAAAATGATGCAATGAATAAGAAGCTCTTTTATTGACAAGTTAATTTTATAACTAAAGTTTTGTTTGTTTATTATGACTTTAATCTTCTGCCAAACAGAGATTACGTTAGCATTGTTAAATTTCTACAAAGACTTTTATCAAAACAAAAACTATAACTGCAAGTTCAGCTTATATCAATTTAACCTTTATAAACGGCCAAATAGGTTTTTTTTTTGAGACAATATTAATAAAGCGAAAACCTTTTTATCGAAAGCTCAAACCCAAAACATACCTTAAATTAAAGATAGACTTTTTTACTCCAATTGCGCCATTGATTTTTTAAAAAATGCACTCACACTCAAGGGGTTAATAACACCTTTTCCACAAAACAACGATTCGTATTTAGGAGGGAAGGAAAAGAAAGATATGAAAGATACAGAGGATATTTATCTCACGGAAATTACACGGGTGGATTTCAGTTGAAACTGCGGGAATAAAGAAAAATGCTTTAATCTGATTAATATTGTGTTCCAAATACTGATCATTTAAATCAATTCCTGTTCAGTCAATTAATAATAAATGTGTATTTCAAGAAAATTACTAATCAGATTAAAGTATTTTTTGTTTTGCGTTGAAATAAATCTAGAATTCATTAGCATTATTTTGGTACCAAAACCCCATTACTGTATAGTTTGTTTGCTAAATCGTCTCAAAATCAAAATTTTCACTTTATGCACTTCAATGAAAGCTTTAACCGGCCCTTAAACTACACCTTTAACTTCTACAAAGTAGTTTAAAGAAAAGCTTTCGAAAAACCCGCATTTCTAGATATTGGCTCTAAGACTCATAATTGAAGCTGTGTTTTAACTCCTTTCCCAAAATGAACATTAGTTGGCGATGCGATGGGCGAGTTATAGTTATCTTAATTGTTTTTTAAAGCGAACAAAAATAGGAATCTATACTGTGCAGGCGAGTAGCTAGGATTTTGTTTCGGGAGGGGCTTGTCCAATTTCGAAGAAGTAATTCTGTACATTTACAAACATTTTAAAAATCTATATTGAATGTTTAATTTTTGTTTGTATTTTTTTTTAAGTGCAACTTTTCTCCATCGCCCCAAATTTTTTCGTTCATCTCTCGCATGTCGCAATATGGCGGCGCAGATGGCTCACATCAGCTGACCGTGTAGCATGTATTCTCACTCATTCGTTCACGTGCTTTGCGGTATGTGTGTGCTTTGATCATTGTATTGATGTATGTAACAATATTCACTTGATCGTTGATCATGATGGACAACGATACAGCTAGTGAGTGAAAAAACTGGTAAACATGGGAAAAACCAAGAATAGTGCGAAGTGCCAATGATCCGAAAAAATGTTTCACTTGCATCGTGGTTTCATATATATACACACAATTTTTTTTTTCAAGAATATGTTTATTAAGAATGCGTGCATCTATCAAAATGAAGACATCGCACAATGTTAATTAAGATTTTATATAAACAAAATAGCTTAATATCAACAGAAAATATTCTGATATTCTGCAGGAATGGAAGGAAACTACAATTTACCACCGAATCCGAACGGCTATACTTTTTATGACGTTAATTACCTACTCTTGGAAGATTTGTCACTTCCTCGCAAGAGGCAGTACCCCGGAAAAGAACTTAGATGGAGTCAGTGATCGAACCCAGAATCTTTGGTGCGGCAGTTCGACACAGTAACTAATACTCGACGGGGTACTACTTTATGTTGAAAAGAAAAGTTAAATAAAAACTTTTCTTTGAGACACCTTGTATATACATACAAAGTAACTAACTTACATTTGTCACTTTTTACTGGTCGAACAATTTTGAAAAAAAATTCGTAAAAATTCAAAAAAGTAAAAGAAACCTGATGGCTTACTTCATTTTCTCCAAAAAAAAAACGTTTTAGGTATTGACTTTTAAGTGATTTATAAAATTTCATATGATTTTTTTGATTTTTTTAGTAGCAATCGAGCTTTGCCATTTCATTGTTTTTGAATTTCTTTTAAGTCAAAAAACGCAACTTTGAGTGTAATGTGGTAGCCCAGTCAAATTAGGAATGAGAGATAATAAGCTGAAAATTGGTACACACCTTCGTCACATAAAATCTCGCGCCTGTGCCGTAGGTTATTCAAGGTCAAAGGTCAATTTACCCAAAAACGGTTAATTTCATTAAATGGGTCAAAGTAGTTCATAAAATTAGTTCGATTAGTACTATTCTTTGAATTGCTATAACGTTTTACCTGTAAGTCTTGGGGTCAAAACTCGAACAACTATCTGTGTTGGGAGTTCACTAAGAATACGAAATATAATTTTAAATTTATGCTATTGCATTGACTTCATAAAACAATTTTCTTCTTTATAAAGTAACAAATACATGAAAAAACATAAATAAGACAACCTAAACAAAAAAGCAAATTATTAATAAAAAAAAACAAGTTGCGTTAACAATTTTATAACAATAAAGAATATAACAAAATTTGTTTCGAATAAATCAGTCGAGTACTTTCTAAGATAATGAGAATGTTTAATGAATATGAAAGAAGATATATATAGCGGCAACAAAATCATTGCAATATTTTTAGACTTTTAAAGAACATTTGAAACAGTAGATCGCAATTAGCTCCTCATCAAATTGTGTATATAATGTATGGTGTAAAAGGCACTGAATCCGATTCGTTCTTTAAATCATAGTATTTTGAAAGTTAAAAAACTTAAAAAACTTGGTGTTACTCGTAATAACTCATCATGTAGGTATGGATGCTATCGTTTCTGAAATGGTTAAACATTAAACAGAGGATAATTTTCAACACGTTAATGTTTGTGTTTAAGATGAAAAATAACTTGATACCTAAATACTTAATATTGAACTAAGCATATTTAAAAAAATTACTAAAAATATACATAATTGTATATAAATTCATGTTCTTAATCTTATTCATTGATGTTCCAAATATTTATTTCAATACGAAAATTGTTCCAAAGTGTGAATATACACTGCGCGTCATCAGGTTAGCACACCTTCTCGCGTAAGTGATTCCTGCCAAACGAAATGAGCTAACAATTTAAAACTATTGTTGCCTGTGGTCAATTCGATTCGTAATTAAATGAAGCAAAAATAATGGTTTTTCGTTTTTTTATTATTTTTTAATAATTTGTTTTTGAAAATAACACAATAAATAAAAATTAAACTTGAGTCATCAGTTTAGCACATATTATTTTTCTTTAAGTTAAGTTAAGCGTTTAAGACAAGAACAGATTTCTTAACTTACATATTTAGTAATTTAAAGAATTTTTTATAAATTTAGTAATGTGTTGATCCTCCCTTGTTGAGAATGACCTCATAAATTTGATTGGGAAGTGACTCGTACAATTTTTCAATGTAATCCAAAGAAATCGCTGACCAGGCGCTCTTGATTCCTTCAATAAGTTCCGCTTTGCTTGAATATTGTTTTCCGGGCTCGTAAACTTTACGAACCAGCCATCCCCACACGTTTTCTATTATATTAAGGTCGGGTGAGTAAGGCGGCCACTGCATTACATTGATTTTTTGGCCCTGAATCCATGTCTTAACCACCCGGGCCGTGTGGATCGGTGCATTGTCGTGTTGAAAATGCCATGGCAATTGACCAAACAAATTTTTGAAATGTGGAAAAGCAGTTTCAAGTACGTTTTTGCGGCAGAGTTATGAGAGTTCGATGCTTCTCTAAGTATAGCTCTCTTATCAGTATTAGAAATTATTTTGTTATTGTCGCCTTTATTATTTTTACCGTATCCCGATTTATTGCACAGAAATACGAATATTACCTTTCGACTCCTATCGATTTTTCGAGCTATTCCACTTATTGATAGCCCTACTTCTTTATAAGCTTCAATTTTCCTTTACCCATATTGTTTTAAACACACTACTTGAACACACACAAAAAAAAAAAATAGTTATCATACGCATTTAACTCTTGAAGAAAAACTAATTAGAATTTGCCTGTGCTAACCTGATGACCTAAAAATAGAGCACAGTTTTCCAACGAAAATTAAAAAAAATAGCAAAAACTGTCTGACGGGGTCTTTTCGTTGCAGGTTTCAATTGCCAATGATAGTTTATACAAAGGTGAGAAAAATAGAATTCCAAAAAGTAGCTAAATTTTAACAACAACAACAACACGTTTAATTATATTAAGCTTATGAGGGGTGTGCTAACCTGATGACGAGCAGTGTAAATAAAATACAGGATACAGGAGTCGGACGTACATACTTATGTGAAGAAAACGAAAATACCTTGGGTTAAGCTGTATGTTTAGTTGAGTTCTATGCATACCGTACCTTTTGAGAAGCATATTTTTTAATTTCCTTGTCAACTTAAGGCCTATGCCAAAACCTAAAGTCACAATATTTTACAATTCTATCCAATTGTTTATTGAGTCTTTTTCAAGAACATTATGTATGTACATCGTTTTTTATTTATTTATTAAAGGATTTGGTGTGGGCTCATAACACTAAATATGTTTTTAAGGCCCCTTAGATAAACTTAATACATTTTCAATATTCTCATACTAAAACCTTAAACTAATATTTTAGAAAGAACGAGTGAATTCAAAAAGAAGTATAAAATCATAACTTTTTTTTACACCACTTTTTGTTTTACAATATTTGTTCAGAGTATGTAGCCTGGAAAATCATTTAAAATAAGTAATTTTACTAAATGATCTATACTCATACTTAACTTGAATCTAGAACCTACTTATTATTGTAGGTACCAAGATTGAATAGAATATTTTACATGCGAAGTTTGAATAAATTCGTTACAACGATTTTTTATATATAGCTATGTACATGTACATATGATGTACCTATACCTATACATACGTGTTAGCAAGTCCAAACAATTTTCGAATGTCTGTGTCAAGTTGTGGTCAGTTTAACAAAACCATTGAAACCTGATTTCCATTATATGTATTTAAGCTAACAATAAAAACGTTCACACAACAAACAAAATTAAACCAAAATCTTAAAAGCCCTTTTCGAGCAAAATAGAAAAATCCTGAAAACAGCTACCGTTTAGAGATAAAACATAAAAACGCGATTTTATCGAAAGCACTTTAAAAATGTTACATTTAACATTTTATCAAAATCGTTAGAGCCGTTTATGATAAAATCTGGAAAAACATAACTTGGAAAGTACGAGTTTAAGCCGGGCTTAAACAAGATATAAACAACCCGAAAACTGTTTTTCTTTCTCATATCCAATACTTACCCAACGGAGAGTGTGCAAATCATTTTCAGCTGCTTTAGGATGTCTTTAGACAGTAAACGATCCTAATCCGAAGAGTTTGCCAATTTTATCTAAGCTTAAGACAAATAAAAGATTACTAACCAGAGGGCAAACAAGTAAATGTTTTTGATTTCGCCAACAGTATTGTATGTATGTACGTACGTGCCTACGGATTTTGATCATATAGCAGTGACCTCTAATGGTAAATTTATAACCTGTCCACTATGGCCCCATGTCACTTGGCAGATCCGGTCCTTTTGTTTAACAGAGTTATCATTTGGTTTGTTCATACTTTAACTACCTGCGAAGTACATTCATAAAGAAAACCTTTTATTATAATCAAAGTTATTTATAAGATTTTCAAAATGACTTTATACTGACGTAACATTTGTGTAAAAAAAAGCTATAAATGGATCATTTTTATATTAATTTTCGAAAGTATCAAGACGGGGCAAACAGTATGGACCAGTATAAAATAATGATAATTTCCTTGAAACATTTATTCCAGCAGCAACAGTCAACCAGGCTTATACATTCCAAGAGCTCTCATTCATAATTTTTATTAAGATACTTCACAGAAAATGAACTTTAAGGTTTGTGATTTTTTTTTTTGTATTAATGAAAGATAATGTAATAAATTTATTGTTACTTTTACTTAGGTTGTGGTTTTTGTAATTTTTATAATAACTACCTTTTTGCAAACTTCACTAGTGATGTCTGCAGCTCACATTCCAGCGGATATGATAATTGGCATGCCTTCAAATTCGAATGAAAGATCACAAGCTGGAGTTGTTAGACCAGGGGTCAACTCACGAACAATTAAAATACCAACTGAATTGATGTTTTAAAAGTTCAAGGTAATTTTAATTTTTTTTTGTGTATAAAATAAAAAACCTAATGAATTGGTTGAAAATTAATTTGACCTAGAATTTTTATTTTCATAACATTTAATAATTCAAGCTTTGGAAGATATCAATTTAAACCCCAAGGTAATGGCATGTGTGGGGCGAATATAAGTAAACCATGATTTATTTCAGCATACGCTATTAAAAGCACGAAATTGTTTCCAGATGTTTGAAATAAGATTGCCAAATGTACAAACACTTGCGATTATAACTATATGTAGATACGTTTCTTACAATTTTCTCAGAATAAGCCAGTGAACACATAATAATGTGTTGGCTAAATCTCTGATTGTAAGTTAATGCTTGAGATAATAGGCTTCTTGCTTTGGGGAACTGATAGTGCAAAAAAAAAAAGATTCGTACAAAATTGATTGCAAATAAATGGAGGAAGAAGTAGAATAAATAAAATATAAAAAAAACTACATAAATTTAAATTCATATCAAATCATTGTTTATTCATATCATCAAACTGTTAGAATCATCTACTTCTTCAATAACGTGCTGTACACACTGGGACTTGAATAAACTGCAGGAGCAGCTACATAGGGTGAGCTCACAACATGGTTTCCAAGACCCAAACCAGATGCACTGTACACGGTTGGAGCAGATAAACCTGCACTATAAACTGAAGGATATCCTGAGTAGGCAGAGTATGTCAAAGGTGCATTGTAAAGAGCTGGGACTACTCCAGCGGAGTAAGTAGTGTAAGGAGCAGTGTAGGCGACAGCATTTGGAACCCCAATGACTCCAGCTTGAGCTGCGGCAATGCACAGAGCGAGGCACAGAAGGAGCTAAAAGAAGAGGCGGTTATATATATTTGTTGAAAATTTTAGTCCTTAATTTGAAAGAAAAAAAAATAGATTACTTTCATGATTTATGTTTTTGGTATAGGTAATTACTTTGAAAGAACAAAATTGTAACTGATAATGTGAGTATTAATTGCACGACATTTTATACGTTAGAAATAATAGGAAGTTATACCAACTCCTACGATTTGGACCAGTTTTGCTTTTGGTTAGGATTGGCTATGGCTTTGTCATACTTGTGTCAACCCGTTTCGCTGATGAGGCTTGACAATAGGGAATACAAGATTATTTTGGCGAGGGATTAAAAGATTTGATATGGTATCAAATGTTAATGTTAAATGTCTTCTTATGTTACTTGTTTGTATTAGACAATTTGTCGGTCTCGGTTATATTGCCCATTGCCCACCTGTATGACAACCGGATGTATTTGTATAAAATATTTTAACTGAAGAAATTTAATGCCTAGTCTAGAGGGTTGCCCTATATATCTTTATATTTTGATTATTGCTTGGGAATTATGTACATAAGAAGTCAACGAACCTGTCCAAACCTTTATATTTTCCTTTTTTTTTAAATTCTTGTACCTATAAATGATTTCTGTGATTATGATACCGATATATTCAATCCCGCAAAAATATCCCCACAAATATTGTTCAGTATTGCATACAATTATTTTAATAAAGTTCTAAGAAGAGCAGTCGCCTGAAATGCTGCCAAAAACATGGCGGTGATTATTTGGAATTTGTATTTGTATTTTGGTATATTTGGTATTTTTCGATCAGTTTACGTTTTACTTTTTTTTCAAATCAATGAGTCTTTTATTTAAAAAACTCTTTTTAAAATGTAATACCTATTACTTAATTTAATTTGGTGCCCGTAGACAATTTGGATTCTTCATAATGTTCTTTAGAAATACATAATGTAGATTTTTACTGAAAAGAAGTGACATGGTTCTGTATCTCTATAGCTCGTTCCTTTTCAAGCTATCATATGCGACTTTAAAATCGATAAAGAAGTGGTGAGTATCGATCTGGAATTCTTGGGTCTTTTCTTAAATCTGTCGAAGTGTAAGAATTTGGTCGACGGTTGACTTACTGGGCCTTAAACCACACTGATAGGGACCACTCAGTTCAAATGCGAAAGGGTTCAGACGATCACACATAATTGGCGACTTTTACGTGACTTTTACCTCTGTAGTTCAGAGTATTTCCTTACTCGTGGATAGTGCACTCGATTCTGAGATTCCATATACTTCATTCCGACCAGATTGTACATTGATGCTCCTCACCAAGTCATCTCCGGCTGCTTTGAAAAGATCAGCCGGAAGGTCATCCGCTCCAGCAGCCTTGTTGGACTTTAGTTTAGATATATGGCGTCCTTAAGGCTGTACAAAATAGCCAACCCTCAATTTATTTTTAACTTAAGCAAAAAAATTAAATTTCCATTTAATAATAAACAATAACTTAAAGAAAAGAGTGAAGTAACTACTTACATTATACTGTAAAAATAATTTTTTTGGAGGAAAACTTTAATTTTTTTTTTTAAATTTGACATCAACATATTAATCTAAATAATGTTTTACATTATATTGAATACGGTTTGGTTAATAGGTTTATTAAAATATCAATCTGTATTCATAAAATTTTCTGGGAGCCCACTTTCTCTGCATATAGTATTAGGTACATTATAGACCGAGATCCAACGACATAATAAATCAAGGCACTTGTTAACTAAAAATTATAGTTGCAATGGATTTTATTGTTTAAAATAGTCTACAATTTTCTTCAGTCTGGTAAATGTGTTGTATTGTGTTGTGCTTTTGTTTTATAGTAAGAAAATGTCTGTGTCTACTCTCCGTAGTGATTTAGCTTGTCCCGTTTTTGGAAACGGACAAGATTTTAGAAGCTATGTATGTATATGTTGCCGACTAAGGAAGATACTATAAGATGTTACTTGTGGGTAAGTCGCAATAAGCCAATTCAATTTAAACATTTGGCTACCGACACTTGCGAGGAAATTTGCGAAAAATTATTGAAGCTCTGGCAGACAGCATCCATTCCTACTATAGAACGACGTTCAGTTGTAAGAAAGATAAAGCAGTATTATGAAAATTACAAGAATTTACCAAAGCTAAATCAAGAAAAAACTTGGATTGAAATAAGCAGCGCATTCAGATATTAAAGAACGAAGCACAATCTTTATTCGATAAATCTGCTTGTAAGTTTGATAACTCTGATTTGTGTAGATGTGAGAAAGAACTTTAGGTTCCAATTTTGGAGAGACCTTTTTTAGTTGACCAACGAACAAACCGACAAATGGGTATTGGCAGCATAGAGTTAAAAACCTCTATTAAAAACACCAGGAAATTGACCCGAAAAAGAAATTATGAAAGCAGACAGCAAAAACACCTAAATGACCCACCTCATTCGTCTAACGATATGGAGATTTCGTCCGAAGAAGAACCAGAGCTTCAAACTGAAGAAGAGATTTCCTTAGAGATGGAGCCGTCAACTTCGTCGGCAGGACTGTTAAAAAAAAAACCTCAAAAGAAAATTTTAAAATCATCGATGCCTGCTGTCGCTCATGCTGTGGACAGATATGGTATTTCAGATAGGGCTGCAGCAGCAATTGTAACCGCAACACTGCAAGACGTTGGTCTTATCACAAAGGAAAAAACAGATAACGTAGTAGATCGTAATAAAATAATACGAGTTCTTGAGAAAGAAAAGACTTTCCTAGTCAAGAAACCTTTGATAATCCAAGAATTGTTTGGACTATATTTTGATGGACGAAAGGGTAAGACTCTTTCCATGTTTGATTCTTTAAGAAGGAAAATTGTTTCCGAGGAGCATATAAGTCTGGTCAAAGAGCCAAACTCAACTCAGAATATATGGGACACGTTTCGCCATCGAGCGGAAAAGCAACTAATGTTAGCAATGCAATAAAAGACTTCTTAAATGACAAAGGTGTGGACTTGAATAAATTACTTGTAGTTGGATGAGATGGAACCGCCGTAAACACAGGATTCAAAGGTGGTGTAATAAAATGCCTAGAACAACAATTCAAAAGACCATTGCAGTGGTTCATCTGCCAACTACACGCGAATGAACTAACATTGCGACACTTGTTCGAGCACCTTGATGGTCCTACGACTGGACTCCGAAGCTTTATAGGACCAATCTGAAAAGAATTGAAAAATTGCGAGATTCTTCCATTAGTAGACTTTAAATCAATTAGCTGTGCTCTACCAGATGTATCGAATGCAAACGATCTAAGCACCGATCAATCATACCTCTTTCATATTTGTACCGCTATTAACTCTGGTCATTGCCACGAAAGCCTTTCAAAAAACAACCCCGGGAAAATTCTTCATTCCAGATGGCTTACCACGGCAAATAGAATTTTGAGATTGTATGTTTCGAAAAATTCTCCAAATGAAAATTTGTTGCACCTGGTTAATTTTATTTTGAAAGTGTATGCTCCGATGTGGTTTTCCATAAAAACAAAACCAAGTTGCATCTATGGATCGATAAAAAATAAAATTCAAAGGAATGGTTTTTTTGGGCATCCAGAAAACATACTTCTTGCGATGTTGGCAGACGAACGAGAACCAATGAAGGTGTTGGCTTTGCGAAGGGTTCTGAAATGTAGAGATTCGTCAAATCCCAGTGCAAGAATATTTAAAGTTCCAGAATTTAACTTCAATGCAAAGGACTACATCGACCTCATTGCTTGGAAGGAGGTGAACGTTTACGAACCACCACTGCTGAAGAAAATTATATTTATTTGAATTCATTAAATACTAACTAATACATGTACATAAATCTTATATCTACGAGTATAAATTGAAAGTGATGTCATCAAAGAATGTATCCAATCACCAGGAAAAATTAATTCAGTGATGTTGCCCCTTTTGAAGGAATTTCCTTGTCACACTCAAGCTACGGAAAGGTCAAAATTGTAACAGAGGCCTCTGCTGCTGCATGCGGCACTGCCAGGAGAGATGGGTTTATCAGAACAACACTAGAATCCCGGAAAATAATGCCTGTTTTCAATTCCAAAAAAGATTATAAATTGGATTAAATTTCAATTTGCAATACCTTGTTAATGGTCAAAACAATTAATCAACTTTGTAAAAAAAGGATTTTAATTCAAGAGTTTGTTTTTTAACTATTATACTGCAATTTCAAACGATTATAAAAAGAAATTAATGTTTTAATTTATTTTTTCCTTTTAATTTTCAGGCGTAAGAAAATTATATTTTTTCGAAACTTCATATGGCCTGGGGCGGTATAAAAATATTTTTTTCGAAAACTTTATCTGCACCATATTGTTTGTTTTTGATGCTGACAACTTTATATCGATGGCCAAATTAAAAAAAAAAAAAATCGATCCACCCTATTATACAGTGCCGTTCGAAAAATGTTGGTCAAACTTTTTTTTCGACTTTTGCCAAACTTGTTGCAATAACTACATATATTTTAATGAGGTTTCGTTTTCTTATGCGGTTTCAATCGTTTCATGATACATTTAGAGTAATATAATTTTTTACACGCGGTCACGGAAGTAAAATGTTGATTGACCGAAAAATGGATTTTTTGAGTACCTTGCTCATTTTTACGGATTAAAGAAAAATGCTTTATTGTGCAGTTTTGTTTTTTGTTTTGTTATTGCTTCTCAGAAACATTTTCTATCTTATTAGTACTTTTTTGGACCTCCTCTTGCTTTTATTACAGCTGCATATCGGCGAGACATTTACTTAGATAGGTTTTTCCATGTGGAAGCAGGTATGGTGTTCCAGGTCCGGATAAGTAATTTTTTTAGGTTTCAAATTGACACTGGACGCTACTTCACAACCTTGAGTTTCATTATTGACCAAATATTCTCAATTGGATTGAGATTTGGACTGTAGGGAGGCCAACTTAATACATCGACATTATTTTCTTCGAAGTACTTTTTAACCTAAAAAAAAAAATACAAATATTATTTTTAGTCAAAGAAGTTCTAGCTTATTTTAAAGCCTGATATTAATCTTCAATGTTAAAAAAAAAAGTTCATACTTACAATTTTGGCTGTATGGCAAGGAGCATTGTCGTGTTGAATAATAAATCTGCAAGTGTCACCAAAAAACTCCAGCGCAGAGGGCTCAAATTCATTTTTCAGCACCCGTAGGTAAACTTCTGCAGTCACTTTCGATTCTTGGCTTTGCACTCGTACCTCTCATAAATTCCAAGAACTGCGCCGGAAAAGGGTAATAAAGGGTTTGACCAACATTTTTCGAACGGCACTGTATAATGTTGTAATACAAATCCTTTGAGGAGTTATTAGTCAAGAAAAAGCTTGTTTGGCAGCATTTTGATGTGACGACCAGAGGGTAAAATAGACACAAAGTATTAAAAAAATTTTAAAATCAACTCATTTGGGTAGCAAGAAAAAAACCGTATACGAGGGGGCTATTCCCCTTCGTTTAGCCGGGATCAAAATCTGATGCTCTTATTAGTTTTCAGTTCAATTCTGAAAACTGTATGGCTGTATGATTTTTTGTTTCAAAGCTATTAAAATATAACTGAACCTACTTCTTCACAAAACACGAACAAATTGGCTTAATGATTACCTGTGCATTGTGCCTTTGTCCTTTGTGCAATCCATGTGATCGTAATCGTAAGATACAATATGATACCTGATAAGATGATACAATTATTGTACCATTATTCAGATAGTTTCTGACATTTTGTCATTACCTATTATTCAAATTAATTTATCTGCGATATGAGCAATCAAATAGAAATGAATCGAACTGGAATTATTATTGATAATTGGTTTGGTGAAATATAAACGACAAATAAAACCCAATCCAAGGTCAAGATTAATTCAATCAACAGTCAATTCAGATGACTCTACAGTTGAAAATAAGAACAAGAAACAAACTGGTTGCCGAAATCACAGCACAGCCTATCTCAACCATCACCATCAGCATATGGTATACAAAATGAAACAATTGGACCCTAAAGTGTAGGAGCTACATACATCATGCCTCTAGCACTGTATGTACTTCCTATTGATATTTGATCATATAAATAGCTTCAAGTGACAATAATAGAATAGTGACCATTATTCCGTCTCAAACAACAAACCAAAACTTCATCATGAAAGTAAGCTCCCGTCAATAAGATCGGCATCGATAAAATATTAACTATTTTTTTTCTTTCTTAGTTCCTTTTGTGCCTCGCCCTCTGCTTCGCCGCTGCTCAAGCCGGTCTGGTTGGAGTTAACAACGCTCTCGCTTATTCCGCCCCCTTCACAACCTACTCAGCTGGAGTGGGTCCAGTGTCAACCCTCTACAACGCTCCTTTGGCATACAATTCACCATTGACATACTCGGCTTATTCTGGATATCCATCCGTGTACAGCGCAGGACTGGCTCCAGCTGTTTATAGCAACGCTGCTTACGCTAGCCCATTGGTAAGGTCTGGTGCTTATGCTGCTCCAACTGTCTACTCCAGTCAAATAGTGGCAAATACTTTGTTAAAGAAGTAAACACGCAACATACTATGTATTATGATTTGGACAATACTTGAGACAAAAATAAAGAACCATTAACCGATACAATATAAATATTATATATATTTTTTTGATTAAAATGAGTTCAGATTTAAATTATCATGAACAGGATCAATATGTCCAAAGGATCTTTACAAATCTTCACTTTTTACTTGCGATTATAGTTCCTTAAGGCAAGTTATGCATTCATAAAAAAACAATCAAACATAACATTACGATGATAGAGAAGCCGAAAAAAATGGGCCCCACAATTCTGTCTGTCTGTCGTCTGTCTGTCTGTCTGTCTGTCTGTCTGTACCTCTGCCTGTATCGGCACCTACAGCCTAAGCGGCTGAACGGCTTCAAACTTGGTACATAGTATTATTATGATGTCCTACAGAGGGGTTTTTGGAATTAGCATTCTAGCTCCAAAACTAACGGTATGCCATATGATTTTTTATGAAAAACTCATTTATCTCAAAAACGGCCTACGATTTTGATAAAACTTTCTGAATGGTGTTTTTGAGTAAACTTTATGTTTTGGTTAGAATTAATTTTTCCGGAAAAGTCTTGTTACTGAACGGATTTCGATGAAAATTTTAAAGCGAAAGCTCTTTTATAAACGAAATAAGATTAGTTCTTTAATTTTTCAAAAAAAAAAACTTTTTTTGAGTTTAAAAAAAAAAGTTAATTTTTTTTTTAATTTTTGGTTTTTTCAGAAACCGATTGTTCAAATTTTTTAAATTTTTGTTTTCTGATAAGAATATTAAACTGCTGAATGTTGACATACTCAAAACAAATTTGGATTGTTTTCGAAAAGTTTAAAAAAACCGCTTTTTTGAAAAAAAGTGGTCCAACGATTTTGAAAAAGAATTCCTTAAAATTTTTAAAAGTAAAAGAAGTCTTATGGCTTACTTCTTTTTCTCCAAAAAACTTTTTAACTATTGATTTTTAAGTGATTAATAAAATTTCATATGATTTTTTCAATGTTTTTTTCTCAAAATCCCCAAGACCATTTTTCAATATTAGAGCAAGTTCGTACGACCCAGTCGTGCACTTTATTTTTTATTGAAATTAAGATTTCCTAAGACTACATAATGTATAACTTTGATACGCTTTGAACAATAAGCTCGCTGATATGGTTTCCGCGAAGGGGTTGTAGGCGAGGGTTAATTCAATTAAAAATTTTGTGGTCATTGTAACTAGAGATTGCAATCCCGGAATGTTCGTTTCAATACTGCGATTTGTAAAATTTGATGTTTTGAATAAAGAATCTTAATCTAAATCTGCTGAGATTTCGGGATTATTTTTTTTTTTGTTGGAACTTATTTTTTTATTTATTTGACAAAAATATTAACTGCAAAAAACAATAACAAAAATATTTACTTAAGTAAAAACTTATTTATAAAAACTCTTTGAAACAAAAATAAGAACTTTATAATTATGAATAAAATAAAAATTCAGTCAAAATTAAATATTAAACAGAAAGTAATAAAAATGACGGCGCCAATGCGGTTCACAATAGATTTTATTTTTTTTGTATCAGTCCAATTTTGTTTGGACTTGAAATAAAAGTTTCTTTATTCCGGTGTGGATTCTTCGAAAGTTGTATTTGGGTTTTATAGGTAAACTAGAACATCAGATAGATCTGCTTTGCGCAGCTGGATTAAACGTTCAACTAAAGCTGTTCTCATTTTTTTTACTTAAGAGCTGTATACCTACACAAGTTAGAAAAAACTACATCCTAAAAAGCAAAATTAGGCAAAGTTGTAAAAAAAATTACAAATGACTCTCTGTGATTTTCTTCCTTTCTGTGGCTATTTTTGTCCATAAACCATAATGGTAGCCAAGTTAATATAGAAATTGCGTCGTTGTTCAGTTTATATCTTTTTTTTTATTTTGACAAAAACAGTTTTAACAATATAGTTTCACGTAACTAAATTGTTACAAGAAGTTCCATCTGTGAGTACTGAAGGTGCATTTTTCAGCGGAAATTATGTCAATAAAAAAGGACAGCAAAAGAAATAAAATGCACGACTGGGTCGCACGTACTTGCTCTGTTGGTGCAATAGTCCGATGAAAACAAACTTTTCGATCAATAAGAACAATTCATTTTTGAAAAATTTGGTAAAAACCAAAACAATTTGGCTAAAACTGGAAAACTCGATATACGGGAGCTAACGTTAAGAAACCTTTAATATTTAAAATTAAGACGTTATCTTTACGGTGTTGTAAATGATACAAATGTCCACTTATGGGTTATGGCCTAATAAATAATACTGTTAAAAGCAATTTCCGCTATTATCATGTATAGCCAAAAACTAAAAATGCAGTTTTGTTTGAAGTATTCTATGTATGTTACATACAAAGTTTCATAAAAATCGGGGAAGCCTTTTTTGAGTAAATTAGAAAAATGAAAAAATTGGCCAAAATCTAGTGGCTCTTTGTATAGGAGCCACCATTTAAAAAAGAGAAACTGAAAAAAAATCAATGCCATCTGATAGGAAGCTGTAAGGAACTATACCAAACAAAGTTTGAGTAAATTCGATGCAACCGTTGACAACTTATGGCCATTTGAAAAAAAGCCGTTAATAGCAGATCTCCGTTATTTGCATTTTTAGCCAAAAACTAAAAACGCAGTTCTCTTAAAAACACTAAAAGAATATAACACACAAAGTTTAATCAAAATCGTTAGAGCCATTTTCGAGAAAATTAGAAAAAACCAAAAAAAGTTGGCTAAAACTGAACGGCTCGTTGTATGGGAGCTACCATTTAGACAGGCTTCACTGAAAAATGTATAAAGCCATCATATAGAAGACTATAAATAACTATGCCAAACGAAGTTTGAGTCAAATCAATCGAGCCGTTGCGAACTTATGGCCATTTGAAAAAAAGCCGTCTAAACCAGATTTTCGTTACGACCATTTGAGCCAAAAACAAAAAACGCAGTTTTGTTCGAAATGCTTAAAGTTAGCTAAATTTTAAGTTTAATCAAAATCGTTAGAGCCGTTTTCGAGAAAATCCAAATTGAAAAAAACCGTTACTTGAAAGGTACAAGTTTGAGCCGGGCTAAGACGAAATAAAAAAAATCTCGACAACCGTTTTTCTTGAAACTGCTATATATCAAGTTTGAAGAAAATCCGTCAAGCGGTTTAGGCTGTAGCATGACGTGAAAAAGCGCACATCCGCACAGACGCACAGACGCACAGACGCACAGACAGACCGACGGACGGTATGGCGAAAACCACTTTTTTGGGCTTCTCTATCATCGTAATGTCATGTTTGATTAAAACCTCGATTTTTTTTTTCTGCACGAAACCAATACTTGCCCTATAGAGCAAGTAAAAAGACATACGATGCTATAGCTGTAAAAAAAAGGCCACACATCTCGTGATTGTCCCAATAAAAAGATAAAAAACCTTGAAAACAATGGGAAATCAGGGACTTCCTTCAGTGCGGTATTTCTGACCGGTAATTTAATTCGAGGTGACTGGTACATTGATTCAGGTGCTATACGCAACATCTGACTATGAACCAAAATTGGATTTTTAATGCGAAGAATCCCTCGATTGCTAATATTATACTGCGGCCAATGATACAAAAATGAAGGTTGAGACTTGTGGATCTGTAAAGTTAATAGCTGATGTCGATGGACGACCAAACCCTATCGAAGTAAAGAACGTTTTGTGCATTCCGGACTTAACAGCGAATCTTTTATCAGTAAGTCAAATGACAAAACGTGGACATGTGGTTAAATTCCCTACGGATCGGTGCAAAGTTTGTGATCAAGGAAACAACTTTTTGGCTACAGCTACTTTGATCGATGGCTTATATCGACTAAATGGGATGAACCAGTGCGGCTACATAGCAGTTGCATCACTGGATAGCGCTGAAACATGGCATCGTCGTTTGGGCCATATTAACTATCAAGACATGAGGAAAATGAGATTTTGAGCTTTGAGTGGTATATCATTTTTAAAAAAACAGTGGGGAACATGTTTGTGTTACTTGTTTGGAAGGAAGGCAGTCACGGTTACCGTTTAACAAAAAAGGTTCGAGAGCATACTGGAACTTTGGAAACAGTGCATGCGGACTTAGGTGGACCAATGGAGAATACTTCCATTGATGGAGCTCGCTTGGATTTGTTTTGGTTGATGATTTTAGCAGAAAAACTTTTATTTATTTTCTGAAATCAAAGGATGAAACTTTTTCCAAGATCTGCGAGCTTAAATCAGTAAAAAAGATCAAAAAGTATAGATCCGACAATGGAACTGAATTCTGCAATCATCAATTATTCCAAAAGTTGTTCAAGTCTTGTGGCATAGAAAGGCAAACGTCAACGCCGTATATACCACAACAAAATGGTCTAGCTGAGCGGACGATAAGAAGTTTTGGGCAGAAGCGATGTCAACAGCTGCGTATTTGAAAAATCTTTCCGTCTCTCGAGTTTTGAATGACAATCTCTCCGAATCATATTGTGAAATCATCGGGAATTCGAAAGTCACAAAGAGAGTCCAAAAAGAAACAATTTCCGGACTATGTGTCATATTTGGCGAGTGGTAGCAGTGGAGAACCGTCAACTTTTGAAGAGGCTATGAAAAGCGTACATTCCATGGAATGGAAGCATGCATTGAAAGACGAATATCAACCGTTAATTGACAACCATACGTGGGATTTGGTGATCTTTCCAGATGATCGGAAGAGCATAAACTCCAAATAAGGATTTTAAGACCAAAACCAATTCAGATGGTGCAGTTGTTCTGTACAAGGCAAAACTGGTGGCAAAAGGATGTAGTCAGCGCCCTGGGATTGATTACTAAGAAACGTTTTCACCAGTTGTTCGATATTCGTCTATAAGGTTACTCATCGCACTTGCTTCAAAATTTAACCTCGATATAGACCAAATGGATGCCATCACTGCATTTCTTCAAGGAGATGTGAAAGAATTGGTCTACATGGGACAAACAGCGGGTGGCAATGGTACAGTGGATGTAGTGCTTGGTTGCTAACCTAAGAGTTGTGGGTTCGAGCCCCAGGATGGGCAGCAACTTTTCAATATCTCCCAGCTTCAACTGGACGCCACCCGTGGGATTTTCATGAGATTAATATCACCTATTTCTCAATCCATTGTACCAACAAAAAATCTGTCCTATCTTTCTATTCCTTCTAACTATTGCTGTGCAGTTTGCATTCAAAAGACCTTGGGTCTTACAGGCATATAGTTAAAATTATTATTATATTATTAAACCAGAGGGTGGTATACCATTAACTCAAAAATTGAATTTTTTGAGTTATGCCGGTTTTCTTAAACAGCGACGATATGTATAGCCCAAGGACGAAGCACATCGATATCCGTCACTACCGTCACCATTTCACCCGTGAAAAATTGGAAAAAGGCGATATTCAGGTCGAATACATCAATACAAATCGAATGAAAGTGGATAACTTAACAAAGGCCTTATCCAATGAAAAACTTTCATTTTATACTAAAAACATGAGTTTAACTTAAAAGTAAATTTTTAATATTTGATTCATTAATCATTTTAATTTCTTTTTTTTTTAATGATAGTTTATTATTTTCATACTTGGATTATTTTTAATAATTCAATATTTCGAATTGATTAAAAGGGGATGTTGTAAAATTCACTTTATAAATTTATTCAATTTTCAATCTAAGTAACCTCTTCTATAGTAGCATTGACTTTTTGTAAATTATTATTTTCACTTCATTAAAATTCTTCAATCAGTTATTCACATTGTTTTTGTTTATAACTGAAAAGACCTCGAAGAATCTGAACTCTACTACAAATTTAACAAATACTGTTAAATGATGACTGTAATAAACTTCACAGATCATCCAGTCGTTTGAAAAACTAAATACAATGAAAAATCGGTTCAGAATTTTCTATATGAAGGATTCTGGACCAAGATAATGTACATACATACATACATATTCATTGAGCTGGAGATTTCTATTCATAATCAAAATGTTGCTGCTTTGAGAGACCATCATTCTACAGTGTTCTACTGAAATAACTGCTGTGCTGTCAAGGGGGCGAATAAAGTCGTTTCACTCTCTCCTAACAAACCAAAAGAAGTTACTGAGTGCAATATTGATGACGTACGATGACGCGTCGTCGACGCGTCGTTGGCAAATATCAAGTAAAGACCATTTATAACTTTCCCTTCGAATTATAAGTTGATTTTAGAACCGTTAAATTTATTTTATTTTAAGAACTTTCAAGCATCGAAGGATGCTTAATTCGCCGTCGCGTCGATGAAAATAACTCCACCTGACGCATTCTGATGTATTTTTGTTCACTTCTTATGAAAGATGAATCATGTTAACATATGGGTTCATTGGAAAAAATATTTTCTTTTAATATATAAACTGCTGTTACATATTTTGTATCATTCAGTCAAACATCAGCTTCAGCCTTGAAAAAAGTATTCTCATAAAAACCAAAATGAACTTCAAGGTCTGTTTTTTATTAATCTTAAATCCCAAACCAATCTGCTATAACTCTTATTATATTTTTGTATTTATAGATTGTTTTATTTGTATATTCGTTGCTGGTGACTGTTTTGATAAGCCCCTTTGTGACTTCACAAGTTCTTATTCCAGGAATAAAGTCAACTGCTATTGGTGTCCTATCCAATGTAAATGGGAAACCTCAGATTGAAGTTGTAAGATCAACAATAACAGCTCGACCAATTCAATTCCCATGACCAGATCATGAGTATTACATTCAAATACAAATTATTTAAAAAAAAAATTGAAACTTAAAAGTACAAATATATTTATTTAATGTTAAAATTGAAAATATATTTAATTTAATTTATACATATTGTTGAAAGTTCGGCCAAAAATCCACAAACTAACACAAACTGCAGATATTTATCAATCGACAGACATGAGATTTTAAAATTCTCCATTTGGGCATGTTTGTGGAAATATGTAGAAAACCAATGACCTAGCACATCAGGTGTCAGGTCTTTTGATTTGAATTGAATCTTCAATAGGGATACATTACTGGCTTACAAAGAGTTCGGACTTAGTTTATTAAAATCTTCGAAACGCGAAGGTTTAAAATGAGTGAATGATTCAAAATTTCCGAAGAAACTATGGGTCTTTGTTTCACAAAGTTCATCGTCTTTATTTTTTTCCTTTCTTTGGAATTTGTTTGTCTATTTTTCCTGGACTGTGAGTAAAGAAAGTGAAACCAATTGATTCGCTTCCTAGATATCGCTTGTTGCGGTTCAAATTGAATACTTAGAATAATTACCCTTTTGAGGGCTGTTCTAGGAAAAAAATGCACTATGGGATTTCTTACGCTGATCATTGAACTGTTTCAGGGCACTTGTTGGCTAGATTCCAGTCTGACCACGAGATCGTGAACTAAATTAAATCACATGAAAAAGCTGGCCCAAAACGCAGTTTTCTTTCAATAAGCAAGATCTTAGCTAAAACTCTCTTTTCATTGAACAAAGCATAAAAAAGTAATCGTTATAAATATAAACAATCTTTATATATGTAAATTAAAAAATTTAAAAAAAAAAAAAATTTCGCTGTTAGAAATCTTTCAGAAGTTGTGTCAGGTCCTGTTAAGTAATACAAAAATGTATCCTAATTATAATCATGCAAACTTAACAAGCCTGTTGCTGTTACAGCTGAACTAACTTTAGTTAAAAAAAAGTAAGTTTGTTCGGTAAATCGTTCTTTATTTTTGTCTCAAATATTTTTTAATCAGAATAGTATTTTTCGTGTTTACTTCTTCAACAAACTATTTGCCAAGATTGGACTGGAGTAGACAGTTGGAGCAGCATAAGCACCAGACCTTACCAATGGGCTAGCGTAAGCAGCGTTGCTATAAACAGCTGGAGCCAGTCCTGCGCTGTACACGGATGGATATCCAGAATAAGCCGAGTATGTCAATGGTGAATTGTATGCCAAAGGAGCGTTGTAGAGGGATGACACTGGACCCACTCCAGCTGAGTAGGTTGTGTAGGGGGCGGAATAGGCGAGAGCATTGTTAACTCCAACCAGACCGGCTTGAGCAGCGGCGAAGCAGAGGGCGAGGCACAAAAGGAACTAAGAAAAAGAAAAATAATTAGTTAGTATTTTGTCGATGCCGAGATTATTGACGGGAACTTACTTTCATGATGAAGTTTTGGTTTGTTGTATGAGACGGAATAATGGTCACTGATCTATTATTGTCACTTGCAGATATTTATATGCTCAGACATAAATTGCTATGGGCTACGAGTAGATGTAGCTTCAACTGTTATTTCGTTTTAACATGACAAACAATGATATAAGTTTGCTGTGATTTTGGCAACCAGTTTGGTAACTTGTCAACAATTTCAGCTTAAAAATATATTTGAGTGACTGTTTATAAAATAAAGCTTTAATATTTTGCTTAAGAGCAGTAAGATATTAATGTGTGTATGGCTTCGATTTTCCTGAAATTCTGTGTCCTGTTTTGCGCTTTGTCACATCAAGCTACAGCCTTAAAGGACTGAACTGTTAGTAGGTACAACCGAAAGAAAATTTTTTTTTTTTTTTTTTTTTTTTTTTATAATGCACTCGCACTCAAAGGGATATTAATACCTTTATAATGAATTAACATGTGCGAGCGAGGAAAGAGAAGGAATAGAAAGATAGGAAAGAAAGGTGGTACAGTGGTTTGAGATTTTATGTGATAATTATCTCATGGAAATTCCACGGGTGGCATCTAGTTGAAACTTGGGAAATAAATAAAAATTGCTGCCCTCGGCTGGGTTTGAACGCACAGCTCTCAGGTTGAGCAACCAAGCACTACATCCACTGTACCATTGCCACCCGCATCGTGTAGGTCTTCATTTTTAGGAGAATAATAACCTTTGTTAATGCGTTTAAATAAATTTTATACCTTGTCTAAGTTTTAAGATATCCCGTTTCCGGCCTGTTCCATTTTTCCTGCCCATGCTAATTTTATTGACTTTCGGGTCGTTATAATATTTTTTTTTGTGAATGAACGTATGCAGAAAAACACACAGGAAAAAATTGGAAGAAAGGTTCTTATTGCGTTAAACTGCGAAAATTATGAATAAAAAACGAATTATTTCTGGGCTAAGGTAATTTTTATTTTGTGTGTGTTCTAAAATAATAAAACCCATAGATTTTATAAAACTTGGGAGAACCTGCAGCACGTAAAAATGGGTTTTCTGATTGTACACCTAAGTTTCTTACACAGTTGACAATAAGAATGGTATAAAAGATTTATTATTTATTCATCAATATCATTTCTCATTTGAAACGCCAAGGCAATAGTTGATTACAGCCATTTTTTGAAATGTCTACATTTACAAACCAAGAATACCTACGCAGATATTATTTAAGTTTATGTGCAGTGCAAATGGAAGTTCAACAAGAAGTGCTTCCCAAGAAACTTAATCCCAATCGACGACCTTCAAATCCAAAGTCCATTCTTTCTAAATGGCCCAGAAATCTTAGTCGTTGAATCCGAATTTTTCTTACTATAGGCTTATGTCGCTGTACAGCACGTATAGGATGGCGTTTAATCTTGTTCTCTTCTGACAGGACCATAAATCGTACGTACTGAACTTTTCTCTCGAAAACTCCATGCGAGCGGGGGCAGGATGATGAGTGTTCTATAAAGCGTCACCTTGGTTCTTCTCGAAAAATTTAGTTTTTAAAATATGAACTTTTTAAATAATTTTCCCAGGTGAATACTGCAGATTTTCTTATATTGACACTAAAAAAATTTTAAGATATTTTTTCGAAAAGTTTTTCAAAAAAGCATTTAAAAGAAGAAACTATTTTCATTATTTTTTCCCGGATATATACATTCATATATATATATACTACTCAAAACAAAATAGGGCCCGTCCAAGATTTATTTTTAATTTTTACGGCTCGTTGTGATCCCATTTTCACAGAGTGTGAAATTTAAAAGTTCGTTTTGTGAGTAGATATAATAAAATTAACATTTTTCACTAAAGATTTATATAATCTTTAGTGAAAAATGTTAATTTTACTCAATTTCCTAACTCTTAGCTGAAATTATTCCTAGAAAAAAATGAAATTAACATTCATAATAAATTAAGAACCCTGTGGGCCCTATTTTGTTTTGAGTAGTTTATAAATAGCGAAGAAATATTATAGCATACCTACCTAGTTTTCACAAGAAAACTCTTACACTCTTTAAAACAAAAATTAAATATTTTTCTAATTTTTTTTTCTTCAAAATACATAACCAACCCGTCAAGCATTTTATTTTTAAAGGAATAAGTATATTTTGATTATTTTAACAGTAAATATAAAAAAAACAAGAACACATAGAAAAATTCAAATTACTTAACGGAAAATGCATGACATTGACATGAAGGTAATGAAAAAAATGATTTAAAATAATCCATCAAGTTATTAATAACAATGTTGGTTCGCAATGGATATAATTTTCAGAAGCCAAACCAGTTACCTATTCAAAATTGAAAAAAAACATACATAACATACTCGTAAATATGTATATATGTATGTACATACATAATACATTCTGAAACAAAATTGTTCCGCAATAGTACTTATCCGCATTGGAAACTATAAAATGTCGTTCAATCGAGCTTCATGTATCAGTGACAAATAAGCAGTCCCTAATAACAAATCAAAATTCCATCATGAAAGTAGGTTAATTAACTCTAGTCTTGACTCTTGATTTTCGGTCTTCGGTGTGGGCAGACAATATTTAATAACAATTTTGTTTTTCAGTTCATTTTGTGCCTCGCCCTTTGCTTCGCCGCTGCTCAAGCTGGACTTGTTGGAGTTAACAATGCTGTCGTTTATTCCGCCCCCTTCACAACCTACTCAGCTGGAGTGGGTCCAGTGTCATCCCTCTACAACGCTCCTTTGGCATACAATTCACCATTGACATACTCGGCTTATTCTGGATATCCATCAGTATACAGCGCAGGACTGTCTGTTCCAACTGTATACAGCAATGCTGCTTATGCTAGTCCTTTGGTAAGATCTGCAGCTTATGTCGCTCCAACTGTCTACTCAAACCCAATTGATGCCGGTACTCTGCTTAAGAAGTAAGCAGAAAATGTAGAACAAATAAATAAGTAATTAACTAAAAATTGCATCGATTTATTTTGAATTTCTTAGGTGTTGTGTGTAACTTACTGGTTATCAAGCGAATGGGTCTAGGCTAATTCACTGTGCACAATTCACTGTGCACAATTCACTGTGGGGACAATTCACTGTGCACAATTCACTGTCGACACAATTCACTGTGACGGACAGTTCACTGTGGTTGGACAATTAACTGTGTGCATTTCACAGTGAAATGCACACAGTTAATTGTCCAACCACAGTGAACTGTCCTAAATACCTAAATTTTAAAACGGTTTAGTATTATTCTTTAAAAAGTTTTTTTTCTTTAAATCAGTAAAGAGAGAAAAAAATCTAACAGATCTTGGTGCCGATTTTAGTAATTGTTTCAGTTATTGAAACAAACTGAAACCAGGTCGAAAATTGTTAGATGTCGAAAACTAAACATTTTAATGTTTAATTCACAAATATAATTTAAAGAAGATATAGATTTTGATTAAATTTTATATTAGCTTCACAAGGTTATAGTATTAATAAAATAAAAGGAAAACAACGAAAGGAACATCACCTTCAATCTTCCATTTGAGGTATTTCAATGTTTGCTCATCACTGTAGAGGTGAAATTTATTCAACTTTCGCCACAGCGTATAACTCCACCACAGTTGTCCACCACTGTTAATTGTCCACAACAGTTAATTGCCCGCCACAGTGAATTGTGTACCACAGTGAATTGTGCACAGTGAAGTGTCCCCACAGTGAATTGTGCACAGTGAATTGTGCACGGTGAATTGTGCACAGTGAATTAGCCGTCTTCGCAAGCGAATAGTCTCGAGTTTTCTTCGGATTTATGTATGTACTAGCATTAACCCTCGGCTTCGCTCGCGTTTCTCCTGATCTAAAGTAGCGTGTAACTTGAGGAGTCGTCTCTCGTATTCTAGCTACTTTTATAACTAGAGCTTTATTATTCCTCTGCGAAAGATTAGATTTGGGTTTCCTGGACATTTCGAAAGACTACGAATTATCAACAAAAGATTGGCGAACTTCGTTTTGCCCAAATTCATTAATTTATTGAAAATAATAATTCCAAGCTTCCACATGATGCTTCTTGCAATCTGATCAATTCAAATTCATCAAAAAAAAAAACTTCTTTGTTCCTTGGGCGATTTCAATGAAAATAACAATATTAATAGCGGAGATTAAATTATAAAGGCATAAATCTTGTCCAATCCTTATTGCGAAACGAAAATAGTCATTTCGCAGATCCCGCATCTTTTGTTGTTCTAACCTTTGTTTTTCGATACTCTATCAGCAAAGTCACTCACAGGTAAAAAAAAAAAAA
The DNA here is from genome assembly GCA_916050605.2 of Platycheirus albimanus. Classification (NCBI taxonomy): domain Eukaryota; kingdom Metazoa; phylum Arthropoda; class Insecta; order Diptera; family Syrphidae; genus Platycheirus; species Platycheirus albimanus. The sequence goes on along the minus strand of OU696697.1, from coordinate 50,891,348 downwards.
CAAATGTACAATTGGCCTTCAGATGTAAAAAGTGAAATATAATAACACAGTGGGACACTGGGGCGTATACGCATTTTTCCTTTTTAATTTTGTTTCCTTCATTTATGTTTGCACACGTTCGCTAAAAACAACTATAAAATATTAAAGTACACTCGGGCGTATGCGTACTATTCTGCTGGGAAGGGCAGAACTACGTTTGCCGTTTGGCGTTTGTCGACAAAGTCCATACTGCCGTATAGAAAAGTTTTGCGTATATTTAATAAGCAAAATGTATGTCCTTTTCCTCTATGTCCTTTTCTGTACCCCTTGAATGAAAAATTTCATGATCATCAGCTGAGTAGTTAGAGCGTGAAAGCGTTACAAAAAAAACAAATGAAGAAAACAATAAACTCACCGTCAAATTTAAATTTCGCGTTTTTATTTAATGTAAAAAAATCTAAAAGTTAAACAAAGAGATTCGAAGTTAGGATCAGGATTCCAATACCGTCCTGTAAACAACATTAAATGACTTATTATTTTCCGCCAGCACGTGCAAGTTTCGAGCACTTGAAACACGTGAACAACCAACATATAATTGACCATGTGAGAAGCATGGAGTGCCCAAATGAATGCCTGCCACTTTTAAGGTTTGGCCCTGGGATTTGTTGATGGTCATTGAAAAAGCCAATTTTAAGGGAAATTGCAACCTCCTAAATTGAAACGACAAGTTATTTGGAATAATAGGTATGCGGGGAATTAAAACACTCTCTCCTTTGGCAGCTCCTGTCATTATGGTGACTTTTATAATATTACTGCCTAGCTCTGTGATACGAAGTCTGGTGCCGTTGCACAGTCTGGGTGCATCAAGGTTTCGCATCAGCAAAACTGGAACACCAACCTTAAGCTCCAGCTTATGGGATGACACGCCCGTTAACTCCAAGGAGTTGAGAAATTCAATGGGGTAGGTAGTAGTATCATCATTAGCCATCACAGTGTCTATTGATGTGTATACTTTTGAATCGCCAACGATCCTGTTTAAAATTTATTTGTTTATTTTATTGACCCACTCGTTCTTTGGCGACAGCACTGCCCTCTCGCACAACCACATCCTCTGTAGCCACTGGATGAGAAAATTCTTCGGAAAATAGAATTTTTCTATCTGCGTCCGATTCTAGATGACCTTCTCCTATTTGCAGCATTTTATTCGCAAAAACACCCGATTCGTGGTCGTTCTACAGGTGGACACGCATGTTGCACGTAAGATAGAGATTCTCAATCCTGGACCACAGTGGCGACGACTTGAGACATGCGTTTATTTCATCCGCCGCCGGTGTGCCCCTCTCTATAACTGGCAGTGTTTGTCAAAAATCGCCTGCGAGTAAAATGATAATGCCGACCATTAGCGCCTGGTTGCCGCAGTTGTCCTGCAGGCTGCGGTTTAATGCCTCTAATGCATGCTTGTGTGACATTGTGCACTCGTTCCATACTATCAACTTGCACTGCTGCAAAAGGACTCCCCGGCCGCTGTTTTTGGTGATGTTGCATCTTGGGGTATCTTCGCTTGCAAGATTAAGAGGTTATTTGAAAACGGAATGTGCAGTCCTGCCACCGTTAAGCAAAGTTGCAGCGATGCCCGAAGAAGCCACAGCCAGGGCAATATTTCGGTCTTTGCGGAGTTGGGCCAGCAGAAGATCAAGCACAAATGTCTTACCTGTACCTCCTGGTGCGTCAAGAAAGAATAATCCTCCCTCTCCTCTATTGACTCGGCGCAGAATCGTTTCGTAGACTTGGCGCTGCTCGGGAAGCAAGTGTGGTGCCATTTCATTGACATGGGCTTCTAAAACGGCAGGTAGGCCGAAATCAGCAAGATGTTTTCCAGATATGGAAATCATTTTATCCTCAATCAAAATAAAGCTTCCTTGTATTTTTCCCACAGCTGGAGGGGATTGGATAGTCCGCAAGTGCTCACTAAAACTGCGAACAGGTCCCTTACTTTGGTCGCTGATTGAAAAGGATGGCTTCCGCATCCCAGTGGTTGTCGTTTTCTAACAGCACGGGCCTCGCATGCTTGCCTGAAAGTTACTCGCTCTTCACCATCTACGGTTTTAAGAATCTGGAAACTTGATGGGCCCCGAACCTCATTAAGTAGCATTCGCAAGCAATAACATTCAAAGTTGCTGACGTGCACAGTATATATTCGACCCGATGCGTCTCTTGTCTTCACACCTGGCCAGTTTTCAACCGGTGTACCCTGTACACGACGCTTCCATTCTTTCCTACTTGGATTCCATGTATAGTATCTTGGTATTTCAGAATAGAGTAAAGTTTTTGCGAAATTGTCATTTTCGCACAGTTGGAAGAATGCAGTCAGTGTTGTTCTTGGAGGCGTTGCTACTCTATCTCGGAAATTCTGAGAAGTGAAGTACACTCGCCCACCAGTGGGTAAGTGGATTGCCATTTGGGTGACTGTGGGGTGTCTCTCGTGCAGCGGTAAGCCCAAGAAACTCCACGCTGCTTCGTTGCTGCTGACGTATCTACCTGCCCCAAACGTTCATCTCTGGCGTTAATACCGGCGTTATCTTGTTGGACACTGAAAACCGCTTGGTCATTTCCTTTGCAAATATATTTACAAATGTATTTAATAGCTTGAACAGAACTGCAGAATCCAACATTTAAATTTGCGTTAAATATTTAAGACAAAAGGGGCGAATAAGGCAAAACCCAGCTGTTGTCAACTTCAACTTCTACAGGGCCACCACGAACTCTTATTTTAATAGACCTAGCACCATGCTCGGGGCTCTTCACCTGTATTGGGGATATATGTTGCTATTTGTCTGCGTATCCTTCAATGGTGGCCTGGGATACTTTTTCGTGCACTTTCCCTCCTTCATGCAAGGAGACGATTGGTTTTGTACACCGCAGGGTCCTTGAATCATATTTTTCACAATTATGCCATGCAAGTGTTTTTTCCATATTCGGGTCAGGAATCTCAGCACTTATAATTTTGTCAATTTGATTGGGACGTATTTTTTCTTTCAGCCACAACAATAAATGAACGCGAGGCAATCCACGTTTCTGCCACTCAATCGAGTACAAAAAGCATTGTACCTCTCCAAATATTTGGCCTTTAGTAAGTAGAGCGACTAATTTTTTATTTTTATTTATTTTGAACACTCTAGCTATGAGATCGTGTCTTTCGTTTGCTTTCTGGCCAGGTTATTTAAGGGCAGGATTACCATTTGTCCTAAATTGATGGGGTCGACGTTACCATCGGTTCTTATGGCATCCTGCAAATGTATATAGCTCTCTGCTCGCAGCCTGGTCTGATTGAGTGCAATATATCTCAAACGCTCACTCTCTTTTTTGACATACATGTCCACCAGAAATTGAAGAAAAAGTTGCCTACGCCGCAAGAGTAAATTGAAGTCATTTTTTGGAACATCATGTGGAACGCGTAAAAGTCCATGCAGGATACCGCTGTTTGTTTGGTATTGGACGGCTAGTAGCTGGATTCATTAACTGGATGTGAAAATGATACCCTCCTGCCCTTTCCAAAATATGAGAGGGTATTCTAAAGCATCGTAGAACCGGTGCGTGTCAGCGATTCTTTTGGAGAGTGTGCCGTCGCGTGCTCGTAGAACAATGTCTCGAGCTGTTGTTTGCTCGCTGCCTGCAATCACGACCGCTATTTCGTTGCTCGTTGGAGCGTTGTAGCGTCGCTCAAGTTGTCTGCGCGGCACGCGGTCAGGGTGGACTACTACTTTACAGCTCTCATCTGGCATGTTCTCAAGTGCCATTTTGAATTCTCTGACTAAGGTGTTATTGCCGTGCAGTACTCCTTGTATTTTACGGACCTTCTCTCTATCGACCCCTTGAATGAGCCTAGACCGTAGCTCAATTTCGGCTTTCTCGTCACCCATGAAATACACCTGTAAGAACGTTGGTTGCATGTTCGAGGTAGGAAGTAGGGAACCAATTCTGTGATAGATACACTTGACCTTGAATGGTAAAAATCGGAGAAAATCCTGGCATCGCAATCAATCTGTCAACACCAAAAGATGTCATATGGAAGCATGAATTATATTTTCTAATATTATTCAAGAAACGTCGTGATTCCTCAGTCTGCTAAGAAAATAACATTTTCAAAAGCTTTACTGGCTCCTCTATTGAAGGAATAGAAACTTTTCCTCCAGAACAACACATTCCTGCAGTTTCTTCCTTCCATTTAAATGCCCTGCAAAATCGACACTCTTTATTCATCGTTTCCACTTTTATAAGCCTATGACTGACATAGTCAAGATTCGAATCATACTCAAACTCTGCTTTATTAAATACGGACCACGTGTTTCTTGTATATGTACGTTTTCCGTCGCTGTGCCATTCGGTCAGCATCAATGGCTCGTCGACGATTTTCTGCCTCTTCAATTGATTCATTAGCATGTTGCGATGCCAAATATAGTGAGTGTTGTAGCCGTATCAGTTGTGACGGATCCGGAGTTTCAACAGCACGTTGAGATGCTAAATATTCGGCCTGCTGTAGTCGCCGTTGTTGGGTTTGCTCCGGAGTTTCAGCCGCACGTTGAGATGCCAAATGTTCGGCGTGCTGTAGTCGCCGTTGTTGAGTTTGCTAAATATTTGACGTGCTGTATTCGCCTCATTTCCGACTGCTCCGGGGTTTCAGATAATCTAGAAGCAGCCTGTCGCTGCACTTGCTCATTTCTTCAAAGCTCCGCTTGAGGAGTCGTCTCTCGGATTCTATAGCTACTTTCATATCCCGAGCTTTATTACTTCTCTCGAAAGATTAGATTTGCATTTTCAGGGCATTTTGAAAGACAAATTATAACTAAAATTTAAAAACAAAAATATGTAATTGTAAGTATCCCAACTACAATATAATTACATTATGTACCTGAACTACAAAAAAAAACAGCAAACCATCAATAAGTCAAAACAAAGTCCGTATTTATCGATAGCGACTTTTAGAGATAAATGAGCGGAAGGTTCTTTTGAAAAACTACAAAATATTAAACAAACCACACAAATTATACCTAACATAAGAACAATGTACTTAAACCTGTAGGGTGTAGGCACATAAAATATAACTAACCTTTAAATAATTAAATTACAAAAGCACACAAATTGGAGTCCTGTAAAAAGTCGGTTAAAAAGAAAACAGCAAACCAGTAATTCAAAATCGAATTCTTACTTTATAACCAGAACGAACAAACTGATCAATAACCTCCTTTTTTGAAGTCGGTAAAAATCAAAACAGGAAATCAGTTATTCAAAACCAAATTCTTGCTTTATAACCAGAACAAACCTTATTGGAATCCTGTAAAAAGTCGGTTAAAAACAAAACATCAAATCAATAGTTCAAAACCAAATTCTTACTTTATGACCAGAAGGAACAAACGTTATCCAAATCCCATAAAACGTGTCTATTTTAACTCTGGCTATTTTAATTTTTGTACTTCTATTTTTAACTTTTTTGAGAGTTTTTATGGTTAAAAATTATATTTTCATTTGATTTTGCTAATTTCGTTTGACACCAGGCTATCTTCCTTCTTTTTCTTTCTTGTGTCTTTTTAATTCTTTCATATTTTTTTATTTTGTTTACTACTGCCGTTGCCTTTGATTTTATTTCCAAGTTGTTATTTTGTTTTGTTTACTTCTGCCGTTGCCTTTAGTTCTGTTTCCAAATTGACATTTTATAAAATATTTGTTCAATTGTAGTTTAATTATTTTCAATTTAAGTGCATACCGTTTTTTTTGACATAATTCGAAACACGATTCCTGTATGCTTTCCCATAGGAACCGTGCATTTTGCCGTGATAAAAATTACACTTTTTCATTTCGAACAACTAAGCTACCAGTATGCAAAAAAAACATGTTTGTTAATCCTTTGCTGTATGAAAAGTTTAAACAAATCAATCCCAAACTAACCATACAATTTACCTACTGGATAAATATTAGTCTATGTATATGCAATTCCAGACTATAATCTATCTCCGTGCCAAATTTCATCCAGGTCCGATTAGCCATTCTTGCGTGATTTCAAAAATTAAATCAAATCTATCCCACGGGAACCATACATTTTACCGCGATACAAAGTAGCCAATATGCTATTCCAGACTATAATCTATCTCTGTGCCAAATTTCATTCAGATGAGTTCAGACATTCTGGTGTGATTTCAAAAATTAAAACAAATCTATCCCACGGGAACCAAACATTTTGCCGCGATAAAAAGTAGCTAATATGTTATTCCAGACTAAGCTATCTCTGTGCCAAATTTTATGCAGATCCGTTTAGCCGTTCTGGCGTTAGTTAGCAACAAACATCCAAACATACAAACATCGTAACTTTCACATTTATAATATTAGTAGGATTTGCGATGAGGAATCGGTTTCTTCAACATTTTTGAACAGTTTGGTTTCAGGTTTTAGAGCTGATGGTTAAGAATTAAGTGAGCGGAAATATAACTTGGTGGAGAAAGACGGATTTGGTGGATGTGAGCCGAAGACTAAATGTTATTTTGTAGGTATACATAATCAAATGGTTTGATGTATTAGTTCAACTAAATATTGGTATCATTGCAATGGCTTGTTTCTGAACCCGGGAGTTATTGGGAGATTTTTATTTAAAGGTAAAAGTTTCTTTGATTTTGAAAAACTATCATTAACTAGCTTCACTGTTTTTGTCTATGATAAGATTAAGAAACAGAGTATAGTTTTATTTTTAACTTACTTACTTAAAGTGACACAGACAGTCCATTATGGACCACGACTTCAACCAACAAACGCCTCCATCAGCTAGGCCGGTCCCTAGCCAGTGGCCTCCACTTGCGCACACCAAAATATTTGAGGTCGTTGATTGCACTACCTTAGATGGGGTCTTCGAGTACTGCGTCGGCCTTCAAGGTTGGGATTGAAGACTGGGCGGGCTGGAGCTCATTACGCTCCACATGCCCCAGCCATCTAAGTCGCTGTGTTCTCAGCCTTTTTTTTAAACCACGTCATTATTGCATATGAACATTTTGTAGAATGTCCATATTATGTATGACATAACATGATGACAATCCAGCTGTGCTAACTTAGGTACCAATTTGTTTATTTTAAATTAAATTCTTTAACCAACTTGACTTGAAAAATTATAACCAATTTAACTTGAGTGATTACAACAACGCGTTGCTGTTTTTGAATGAAGCATTGTTATTTTTAACGCAGTTCATCAAAGCCTTCTTGTTTCTTCTCCAAGTTATTCCCAGTGTTTTTTCGATATTTATATTTTTAAAAACTCTGGCTTTAGCAGCTTGTCCTGTTGTTTAGGAACGTGTTCGGTAACTTAAGTTATGAAAATGTATCAATGAAAATTTTCTTACCTTTTTCGTTTTCTCTGAAAGCAATGCTAATGTCAAATGTCAATTTTTCCTTCGAAAGCTTTCCACTACCATCTTTTAATTTCGAGTTGGAGTGACTACGAAGGTGTTGCTTTAAAAATAGCGCCGTTTCATCCAAGTTTCAGACCTATAGCCTATATTTTAAGCTGGCGTACTACCATTACATCTGCGAAAATCGCATTCAACTCCATGCAGTAGTTTTTGCGTGATGCACATATACATACAGACAGACAGACAAACATTTTAAAAACTGTTGTTTTGGCTTCTGTGGGTCTAATAGAGACTCCTCATTTTAGATTTTCATCTTATATTTTCAATGTACCTACAGACATCAACCTGTTACAATTTTATATTATAATAATGTATAGATGAAATAGAGCGAATAAACGCTGCCATAATAGAAATAAGAACACATCAGAAATAATTTTATTTTAATTTAAAGCTCTTTATTTAATACTTTATTTAAAGATTCATAATTTTGAATTAACATGTAAGGCAAGTACTCCATCGTCTTCATTCGCACCTAGAAAAATGTTCGCTTTCCCGTCTGGTCCCACTGTAACAGTTTTTCCCGAACAAGAAGAGCCCACTTTATTCCCCGAAATAACATCACAATAACTTCCCACAGGTAAACACGTACTCAAAGTCCGATTCAAATCAGATGCTTCCTGGTTGAAAGCAACAAATCCCTTATCACCCCGGCAGAAAGATATTTGATCAGCTTCATTGTCCCACCAATTTTTGAGAGCAGCTTCACCAACAACGTTCTTAAACTCAATCATATTGTATATCTGGCGCCACCGATGCTCACATATCCATCCATTCCCACAAGATCCGTCTTTATTGATAATGGGCGATAGTATTGTTTTGCCGCCATCTTTACTTGGTGGGCCCTGATCTGTGTTTGAGAAATCAAAAGAGCTCATAATCCGAGTATTGCCATACGGGTAGGCCAACATAAATGCAGTAGCCATTTTGTATTGCTTCGGTTTTTTGTAGGTCAAAATTTCCCCACCAGCTCCATGTCCTCGCTGGTTATCATGATTGTCGATGAAAACCAATGCAGCCTTTGGAGGCATAAGTCCCCATCCAGTGCCGAAATTTGCAAGCCATTTGAGTTGGTTTACTTTATTGAAAGTCTTTCCAATACCATTAGAATACCGAAATTCCGTAACGGCTCCCAAGTCAGTATATTCACTACTTGAAATGGCTTCACCTCCCAGATCGATAACTTCTTGAAAAATAAATGGCTTCGAACCAGGAGCGAAACCATGTTTTGTGCTTAGATTGTTCACACGACTAAAAATGACCTAAGTTTATAATAATTGTTATCAAAGAGTTTTTTTTTTAAATAAAAAGACACCTTTCCAAACCTTTAAGTCAGCTGGCCACATATGTTTGCACGCGTCCACACGAAATCCGGCAACACCTATATCTATCAGCTTATTCAAGAATTCCACAATGCGATCTCGGGCCCAGTCCTTACTTTGATCTAAATCCTTTAATCCAACCAATTCACAGTTACGAACATTGAAAGGATCACTGTAGTTGTTGAGGGTACACGTTGGGTGGAAGTCGGAATTAGAAAACGGTACAGCTGGATAGATTTTATTTCCCGGGTCTGATGTTGACCCAGCGGTTCCAACTCCACTTGCTGCAGCCATGTGGTTAAAAACAACATCAGGATAAACGAGGATTCCCTGCTTGTGGCAACGTTCCACCATGGACCGAAATTCGGTCTCATTCCCAGAACGAGTAGTGAGAATGTAAGAGACTGGTTGATAACGCTCCCACCATGGGCGTTTAAGAACTATAACATTTTCATTTGGAGGAGATACCTGCAAGTGCACGATATGAAAAAACACAAAAGATGAATTAATTTCTACAAAATAAAACCTGAACACCGCCGTATCCCTTAGGACCAAGAAAATTTTCGCATTCAGCTGCAATATCGTTCCACTTCCATTCGAATAAATGGACTATTGAGCTGCGGTTGGCCTTTTGATTCAACTCAAATTGTCCAAAGGTAAGGGACACTGATCCCAGGAAGAAGAACGCTAATGTAAAAAGCAGTTGCATCTTTTGTGTATATCTGCCTATTCAAAAATTATGACTGTAAATGGAAGACAAAATACTTAGTTACATACTTGTTATAAGGTAGCTTACATAATCATAAATATTTTTCCCCTACTCTGAAATTATTGCCCAAATATTTAAAAACCAACTTATGTTTTTGGTGTAACTTGTTTCTTATTTGTTGTCCAAAAACGGCTCTAGCGATTTAAGCTTTGTCTGTATTATACTTGGAGGAAAGCAGAAATTTAAGCAAACTGTCTTTTTAGTTTTTGGCCAAAAATGCAAATAATGGAAATCTGGTACTAACGGCTTTTTTTCCAAAAAGCAATAAGTTAACTCTGAATCGAATGTACCTACTCAAACTTTGTTTGGTATAAATCTTAATAGGGTAGGGTAGCCTCAATTCGAACACTCCCAGTAGTCAAACACTTTTTGATAAACACCGTTTAAACTGCGTTGTTTTTAATATTTTGGAATTTCTTCTTATGCAAAATTTTAAGTGTGTTATACCCCTTAACTCTCAGAAAATACCAACAAGCACAATCAAACGATTAAAAAATGGTAGTTTGTATTGAGCCTTTAAAGGAGTGGGGTAGTTGAGGGTTTTGGTAGAAAATAATAACTGTTGCGAGTGTATTGATAAACTGTGGTTTTAAGGTGAAATTTAAGGTGAATAGGTACATATTATTAAAGGTTTTTTCTTTATATAATTTATATTTTAGTTCATTTACGTAATTATTTGACCCAAAAAGTTAATTATTTCATTTTATTTCTGCTGTTCGATCAAAGGAAACGAAATCTCTGCGAGTTTCCTATTCGAAGCTTTAAATATTAGGTATAAGAAACAAAATAATTTTTACGTAATTATACCAGTAAATATAATAAAATCTTAGGGGCCAATATTCGAACACCTTTTTTCACTGTTCGGATTAAGGAAACTGTATATATACATATGTAGATATACTTTTGGTTTCCTTCGTCCGAACAGTAACACTTTCATTTATGACGGAGTTGTCTCAAAACTTCTTGCCTCACATTTGGAAACTTTATTAGACACAATGAAATTGAAAATTAATTATTATAAATTATTTTAATGTTAGGGTGGGCAAAATCGCATCGTCACCTCCCCGTGGTGCCCGCTGGATAGCCGAAAGGTGAACTAACGACGAGTGTTGGATCCATCGGATCCATAGGTTGTGGATCCCTGAGTTCTCTTCTCAGGAACTAGGAGCAGGAGAAAAGATACGCTCTGAAAATCCAACCACCAACACGATCTACACGTCATGCACAGGCCTCACAAGCCGGACATGAAAGGGTAACGAAGTTGTGATGAAAAATGTAAAGTATGCCTTGGATGACCAAACTAAAAATGTTGACGAGCCCCCCCGCAAACGAAAAACGGACAACGATTTACATATATGCACCTGGAATGTGCGTACACTAAACAGGCCGCGTAAAGCCGAGCAGCTAGCCGAGACCCTCGACAGTCTCAACGCAAATATAACTGCTCTTCATTAGATGCGATGGGATGGACCGGGCCTGAGAAAGACAGAAAGCTTTAATTTTTACTATGGAAAATGCCATCACCTTGATGGGAGATCGCACTTGTTTGGGTGCGGATTTGCTGTCAGAAGAAGACTTAGGCAAAAGGTCTTGAGTTTCCGCGAAGCCAGCGAGAGAGTGACAACGATCCGCATTAAAGCCAAATTCCACCACATAAGCCTAATAAGCGCCCATGCCCCTACAGAAGAGAAAGACGACGCTACCAAAGAATGTTTCTATAAGCAATACCCAAAGCATGACATTGAAATCCTCTTGGGAGACTTTAATGCCAAAATTTGGAGGGAGGACATCTTTGGTATGACGATCGGAAAACACAGCCTGCACGACACCACCTCCGACAACGGACTCAGGCTCATCGATTTTGCAGCGGGAAAAAACATGGTGCTGAGCAGCACACGATTTCCACATCCCGACATCCACAAGGGCGCATGGCGATTCCCAGATGGTGGAACCTGCAACCAAATCGACCATGTTGTGATTGATGGAAGACACTCCTCCAGCATAATGAATGTCCGTACATTCCGAGGAGCAAACTACCTAGTTGGTGCAAAACTCAGAGTACGGATCTCCATGGAAGTTCTTAGTCGAACACCGACTACACAGAGGAAATTCAATGTTGAACGTCTTCAATCGGAAGAGACCGCCGCTGCCTATGCCGACCGCGTATCCCTCGAGCTTGCGAGAAATACTTCGACTGATGACATGAACCCGGAAGACCAATGGCAGCTATGTCAACAAGCCATAAGAAGTGCTGCGTCAGAGGTATTGGGCTTCTCACATCCTCCCCCCAGAAACCACTGGTTCGACTCCGAATGTGCTCAGGCAAACAAAGCTAAAACGGAGGCATACAAATCGTGGCTCCAGAGAAATACTAGAGCATCCAGAAATCTCTATGTTGAGCGAAGGAAAGATGAGAAACGCCTACTCAGGAGGAAGAAAAAAGAACACCATCAACGCGAAGTCGAGGAGATGCAGAGATGTTTTTGCAGAAAAGAGGTACGAAACTTCTACAAAAGGGTGAAACAGTCTACATCTCGTTTCACAAGCCGCCCTGGGCCCTGCAAAGATCATAATGAAAATACCATAGTGGAAACGCAGGCGATGTTAGCCATCTGGAGAGACTACTTTAACCGGTTGCTAAATGGCGATGACAGCCAAGATCCCGCCCAAGATCAACTTGTTCCAGTAAATCTAGATGACGACCACGAATTACACCCATTCGACCAAAACGAAATCAAAGTAGCCATCACCAGACTAAAGATGGCGGGTTTTTAAAATAGTTTAAGGTACTCCTTGCAATATCAACTATCCGCCAGTGAAAATCCCGTCAAAATTGGTCCAGCCGTTAACGTGATTAGCCGGAACAAACATACAGACAGGCAGACAGACAAAAATTAAAAAAAATTTTTTTTGTTAAAATTACCATACCTATAGGTATACCTTCATAATGCATGTAGTAAAAAGTTGATAGGTATTTCGAAATTACAAACAGAAACTTAATTTGTATTTATGTGGTGTAAGGATTTGATGATTTAAACCGAAGTTAAAACCTACACATTTTTAGATACTCACAGTCACAGTTACTATGTTTAAGCATATTATTTAGGTATTGTTATATTTTTAACACAATGTGTCGATTTTAAATTACATGTTAATGTTAATTTGTGTTGTCTGGATAAGTATTATTCGTCAAAAAATAATATTTCAGTTAATTGGACCGAGCCGGCGCGCGTGGCGAGGTTAAACACAGTTTGCTCTCAGAATCAGTAGCGCACTAAAGTCTGACGACTGTTTTTTTTTATTGTTAGCTGAGGGTACACTGCAGAATTAAAAATATAATTATTGCTTTATTATAAGTAGTGTCAAAGAGTTTCGTTCTAAATAAATTTAATGAATCAAACTAACACGAAAGTATTTGCATGTCGACCTTTATTTTACGACTGAACAATAATAATAAATCATCGAACTTTCGGAGACTGCCACTGCCTATCTTAAAAACATCAGCAACCTATATACATCTATCTATCTATCTGTTTTTATGCATGCTTTTGGTTTGTACTGACTCTGTATTAGATTTGCAAAAAAAAACTATGAAAATTTAAACAAAACAACAAAGCGATAATGGATAAGATTAAGGTCAAAAAATGGGTTTTGTCACCCTGTTTGTTGCTTCGCTTCAATATGGGCGACTGTCTGTTGTCTGCCTGTAATGTTTACACCGAGCTTCAGTGAAAACAAATCAAAATCCTCATTCCACAGATTTACTTTAAACTACAAAAAGAGGTTTTGTGAATTCCTAGAGGAGCCAGATCGATTCTCCCAACCCATCAGAGATGCAATCTTTCATGTTGAGAAATGATCTAGAATTGCACTTTTTTTTTTGCATTGAAACTTGCAAAATTGAAGAAGATCAAATCTTTTGACAGAAAGAACAAATCTTTTCTTGAATGAAACTCGCTAGGTATAAGATTTCAGTTGCATCATAATGAAATGTACGTACATGTTCTATATTAGCCAACTTATGTATGTATATTGATCTTTATGAATTTAAAATTGGAATCTTAAAGAATTATTATTAGTTTTCTGATATCAGCAAGTGAGTGCGACCCAGCAGTATGATTTATTTTACTTACAAGTTATTATCAACATTTATTTCAGCAATAACAAAACCAAAAAATTCAATATATATGTATATTATTGATAGATAAGATGTATGAAAAGTTTGTATTGTGTTATTCAATGTAAGAACAACCATGTACTAATAAATTATAAACAAGAGCACACCCTCCGAGCTGTTATCTGGAAAGAATCTCGATTTATGTAGATATGCATATCTGTAAACGAATCTTTAGAATTTTGAAAAGATTATTTGTAATTCAATTCGTGAGCAAATTGTCTTGTTCATATACATACATGACACTTTATGAAATCTGATCGAAAGTCATAGAGAGAACAAGCTAATTAAATTACGATTATCGATATTGACCTCTTTTTATTTGAAGTACCTACAACCTACTATGATTAGAAGAAAATTAAAATTAAATTACGAACGGTAATTGCAGGGTTGTACGAAGGTTGCTGCATGCATAAATCTTTAGAAATGACAACACCAGTGCGAAAATTTCAAATTTGACATTGTCATCGTACAGTTTAACATATTAAATGATAACCATAATCAGATTTTTCGCAGTTATTTTTATTTGATGTTTTACTATGTTGTACTTAAACAACCTTGGAGCTGCTTGCCTCATCAAAGCATTGGTTGGTCGTACGTTCGCCGTTGTTCCTAGCATAATGGTGCAACTCTTTTTGGTCCATGCATACCTCGATGGCATAGTTATTCCATTAGTCTACTGCTTGATGAGCAGATCAACAGAAGCCTATGAAGAGCTCTGGCTGCAACTATTTCGATGTGCATTCGATCTAGACATTGCTTTGGAGCCAGAACTCATCACATCGGACTTCGAAAGTTCAATAATAAATACCAACACTAGCTTCTTCCCAAATACCGACAAAAAAGATTGCCTTTTCCATTTTGGACAGATTATTTGGAGGAGAGTCCAGACTATGGGATATACGACCAAATATGGACGCGACGAATCGTTCTCCCAGGAAGTGAGGATGTTGAAGGCCCTTGCATCGTGCTAGCGCAGAACTCTGCTCAAGAGTCAAGACTAAGACACAGTGAATCTAAAGAGCTGGCCAAATAGTTCAAAAAGAATTATGTTGGCACGCCAACTCGACCACCATGGTACCAAAACCAATAACCACCTGGAACTTTCACCACGGAAAAACACTTTCCGAGAACACAAAATAGTGTTAAAGCGTGGCATCGGCGCGATTGAAAGTTGTGGTCAGGGATTGGACTTTTTTTTTAATTCTGAAGTAGATTCGAAAAAAAGCTGCAGTAGATTTAACTGTTTCGCAGTAGATTTTTAAATTTGAATATACAGAGTTGGTCGGGTTAGGACAAAAGAAATTATACCGGAGGGGGGTATATTCCCCTCCGTTTAGTCAGGAAGGGCAATTTTCTAAAAACAAATTATTGAAATTGGAAAAATAAATATTAAAAAACTACAGTAACTCCTAAAATACTATGCTATACCTTTTTGTAAAGCCAGAAATTTCTTCTTGTATTTTATTTTAAAATAAAATTATTTTAGTGAACCATTTTACAAAAATTAATTTTCAAATTCAAAATTTAAAAAAAAACATTAAAAATTGATTTTGAAAAATTTTTTTTTTCAAAAGTTTACGAACTTAAGTACTAATTTTGCTGTCAAAACTTTATGTTCTTATTACTTTTAAGTCCAACTCGGAAAACCGTATGGGTCTAGGACTTTTAGTTGCCAAGCTATTCAAAAATAACCTACTTCTTCATATTAAATTGGCCATATGTAGACACCGACATTAACAAAATTGTTCACACTTTCTATTGCATATAGGTATCTTTTATAATACCTACAGATGGCAAATACGTCTTAAATATTAGAGTTTTCTTACCTGTATCTACCATACATCGAGGTTTTCAGTTTTATTCAACATTTTTAGTTTTTACCAAATTTTTCAAAAATTGCTTAAACAATTCTGACCGACTTTGTGGATAACACAAAGATACACAAACACTTCTTATACAAAGAGTTTGAACTTCTTTACTTTTTTATACAACAAAGAGTAGTTGTTATTGCTCAAAAATTTATTTGTTTCTGTAATAGGAATCGAGCTTCCTGTTTTTTGCATTTTCACAATGTGCATTTTTGACAAACTGTGCCTTGCAAGATTTGTTGTATTGTTTTCTTAAGTCTTGATACCTACAAAACTTGCCAAAGTTTTGATGGTTTGAGCCTTGAAAATTAAAAAAAAATTGTGTGGATTAAATTTACATATAAAATATTTTTTTCCCCTAAGAACAAAAGTGCAGTAGATTTTATTAAAAGGCAGTAGATTTATTTTTCATAAAAAGTGCAGTAATTCTACTGCAATTGCAGTAAAGTCACAACCCTGGATGTGGTTAGCCAACGACACGCCGCGCCGCCGCCGGCCGCCGCGCCGCGGGCTGTATAAGCTTATCGCTGACCGCGGAAAAGAAATGGTCATGGCGAAACTTGTAGTTGAAAAGATTCGCAGAGGTGAAGATAATAATAATTGGCTCTTAAGTGCGGCCGCACACAATTATTAGACGAACAAAAGTTGTGATAAAAACAACTTGGTCAGAAAATGAAAAAAATGTATGAACGATTTTGAAATAGCTGTATTTAACTGTAGACTGGTTGGAGATTAATCCGCATACGTAAACATATTCTGTAGGGAATTCGAAGCTCTAAACTCTATTCATGTCAACTGTTTTCCCTGACCAATAGGTTAGACGATATGAAGTAGCTTTTACGTAGCCCAGTTGTCAATGACAGTCACGATTTGGGGTTCGGTCCAGAAAACCAAGGGCCTCCTCTCCCTTTTTTAAAATTTGTAATTACTCAACAGGCTGAGGAGGCTATTGATTCATAAACAAGTATTGAATCATAGCTCCTCATAAGCGTCACTAAAATGACGATCATTTAGATACTATTACTCATGTTACAAGGCCTCAGTCTTGAACGTTAATGAGTTGTCGTTCCAGTCTCTTTCGACTTTCTGTATAATTTTCTTGAAGATTCCTCTTCAAACATAAATAGGAAAAGTTTGCATCTCTTTCGAATATTACTCGCCACTTATTAATGAATTATGTCTCCTTACCAATACCACTGCTGTGGCAAGGCGGTTATACATTAAACGATCTCAGGTAAATACCGCGGCTGGAACATCTACCCTAGGATTGTTTTGGTTGTCCGACCTCTCAGCCAAGACCAAGAAATCGGACGTAAGCCCCCCCCCACCCCGACAAGGTACAATCCAAGGGAGGGGGGGGGGGGTTATTTACGTATGAAGGATGACCAATTTCAACATCTTTTGAGTTTAATGGAGCCTTATATAACCAAACAGGACACATTTATGAGGTCACCAATATCAGCTGAATAGCGTTTAATTGTAACTTTGAGATATTTAGCTACGGGAAATGACTACAGCGATCTTAAATTTAGTTCGAGGATATCAGCTCAAGCTATTGGAAAAATAATTCCAGAAACTTGCTTGGCAATTTACAGCACATTAAATACTTATATTTAAAAGTAAGTTTATTTCATGTTTATTTTTTTATTGAAATAAAACATCATAATTTGTATTTCAGTTTCCATCAACTGAAAATGATTGGAAGGTTATTGCCAACGGATTTAGAACACAATGGAATTTCGAGAATTGTCTCGGTGCTATGGATGGGAAGCATTTTCTTATCACTAAGCCCTCAAAAAGTGGTTCATACTATTTCAACTATAAAGCAACGCATAGTGTCGTTTTGTTTGTCATTATTATTATTATTTATTATTATTCAGCTTTAATAACTCTTAAAATGTTCAATACAAAAATGTGATTTTTTAAAAAAAAATAATACAAAATTAATTAACATAAATCTAGAGAGTTTGATGAGTATAAGCCTCCCCCTTCAACTTCCATCCGCTTCTGTCTGTAGCTTCTCTCCAGTAGTTCGGACAAAAAGAATGTATGTCGTCTCTCCATCGCTTAAGTGGTCTTATAGCATTTCTTTTTCGGTCTAGGGGTATCCAAACTGTTGTCGTCTTGGTCCATCGATCATCAGTTGAACGAATTATGTGGCCAGCCCAGTCCCATTTCAGTTTTCTCATTTTGTGGAGAACGTCTTCAAAACCGGTCTGAATTCGTATCCTTTCATGGTTTATTCGTTGAGAGATTCTCACCTTTACAATCGATCTTTCCATAGCCCTTTGACAAGACTGAAGTTTTTGTTCGAGGTACCTTGTAGATTGCAAAGTTTGACACCCATATGTTAGAACTGGTAGAATCGTTGAGTCAAAAACGTATTTTCTTGTTTGTTTAGAGATGTTTAATTCTAAGAGATTTCTAACGTTCCAAAATTGTCGCCAAGCATTTGTTATTCTTTGGTTAACATTTTTTGTGTCCTTATCGGTAAATGATATTATTTGGCCGAGGTAAGTATAATCTTCTACATACTCTAAAATTGTATCATCTATTTTTAATTCTAAATGATCTACATATGTAGTACCCCGTGGCGTAGTGGTTAGTGTGTCGGACTGCTACGCCGAAGGTTCAGGGTTCGATCCCTGAGGTTGCCACCTAAAGTTTTTTTCCGGGGTACTGCCTCTTGCGAGGAAGTGACAAATCCTCCAAGAGTAATTAATGTCATGGAAAGTGCTTCTCTGTTAGCCGTTCGGATTCGGCGGTAAATTTTAGGTCCCTTCCATTCCTGCAGAATATCAACGCACACACAGGAATGGTTGAGAGTGTAAGTCACAGGCCCCGGCCCCGCTTGGAGCTGTTGTGCCAAAAATTTTTTTTTTTTTTTTTTTTTTTTTTTTAAATGATCTACATCTCCATTAGACATGATTTTCGTTTTTTGTCGATTAGTTGATAAACCCACTTTCTTGCACTCGAAACTAAGATCGTTGAGCATACCTTGTAGTTCTACATCGCTGTTGGCAATCAATACAATATCATCTGCAAATCTTAAATTTGATAAGTATTTTCCATTTACTCTCAAACCCTTTTCTTTCCAGTTTAACTTTCGGAAGATTTCCTCTAAGGTCGCAGAAAAAAGCGCTGGAGAAAGTGGGTCACCCTGTCTAACTCCTCGAGTTATATGAAACATTGGTCCAATCGTTTCTGTTTTTATGAATGAAGTATTTTCACTGTACATTTTTTTCAGAACTCGGACGATTTTCCGCTGAACACCTTGTTTTAATAACGCTTCCCATATAAAAATTTATTCAACCGTGTCAAACGCTTTGGCAAAGTCTATAAACGCGAAATAGAGAGTTATGTTATATTCTTTGGATTTTTCGATGATTTGATTGTTTGAAGATGATCCATAGTGGAGAAACCAGATCTAAACCCGGCTTGTTCAAAAGGTTGATTAAACTCTAAATTGGCTTTTATTCTATGACATAAACATTTAGCAAAAACTTTGTATATGCATGATATTATGCTTATGGGCATGTAGTTGTTAATTATCATCTTTGCTACCTTTTTTGTGTATAAGGATAATTTCAGATTTTTTCCATTGTTCAGGAATTTCCTCGGTGACCAAAACCTGGTTGAAAATTTCTTTTAACCAGTTGGCCAATGAAAACTTTGCATATTTTAAATATTCTGCTGCAATTCCATCATTTCCATTGCATTTTTCGTTTTTCAAGCCATTAGTTGCATTCTCGATTTCGCTTTTCAAAAGTAGTGGAAACTCTTCTTCTTGACTTTCAAAGACAATATTTTCGGTTGTGCAGCTATGCAATTGTGTTGTGTATAAACTGCTATAGAATTTGGTAGCTATAGAATTTAAATCTTTTCTTTGATGATTCCTTCGCATGTTATCAGACAGAGCAACTATCCACTCCTTATCAGTTTGCATCGAAACTTTTGCTTTTTTTGTTGATTTCGTTTCTTCTATTATTTTTTTAAGTTTGTCATAGTCAATGCAAACTATGAATTCATTTATGTTCATGAAGGTACCAATATTAGAATTTCCGACGGAGGGATATTAAGAAGAACTGATTTTTTTAAGAAATTGGAAAAACATGAACTTAATATACCTCAACCGGAAAAACTCAAAAATTGCTCGTACATTTGCCCATATGGATTTATTGGTGTCGAAGCGTTTTCTCTGTCTGAAAACATATGGAAACCTTTTTCTCAAAGTGGAATTTCCAAGGAAGAACGAATTTTTAATTACCGACTGCCGTCGAATCGTTGAAAACGTTTTCGGAATATTATGTTCGCCATTTAAAATATTTCAAAAGCCTATAAAAATCCAACTTAAACACGTAGATGCAGCAATTTTAGCTTGATGCGCTCTCCACAATTTCTTAAGAGCGCAATCCTCACATTATATAACACAAAAATGCGTTAATCGAGAAGATTTCGAAAGTTTTATATTACGAGATTTTCCTACTACAATTTGTGCTGTTTAATAGTTTCTCAAAGATGTCGTATGAAAATCTCGTAATACAAAAACCTCGCACTAGTTATCGTCTATTAGAAGAAAAAAAGCTGAATTTTTTGGAATTTTTTTTATCAAATTCTGAAAAATTACCTGTTTTTCGAAGAGCTATAAATCGGTAAGGAATAATTATACAACAATTTTTGTACCAACAGAATTGTAGGAAATTTAACGTTCTACCATAAAATGGAAATGCTTTTGCTATAGAGCGTAACGAAAAAAAGTTACCGAGGAAAAACCTTTGCAAGGACGAACATTTTGCAGTTACCCCTTCCCCCTCCCCCACCTCTTTTTCCATAGGGCCCTCGAGGTCCAGAACTTCGTACAATATTAATTAACTATCCCTGAACAATATCTGATAGTTTAATTAGCTTCTGACCTTTTTCCACCTTCCACCCACTTTTTCCAACCTGTCGACTGGACTAAATGTATGAATGTGGCATATATGTGCATAGCATGTAGGACGTGACTCCTTCAAGTTTTAAAATCACGATATCTCCGGAATGGTTATTCTTACAAAAAAATGATATAAACAACTTTTGTAGATAATTTTATGGTCTACAATTTTGTTTCATGTATTCTTATGATAAAACATACCGTTTACTAGAAAAATTGTAAAAAACATTTATTTGACCTTTTGACCTTGAATAACTGCTTACGCACCAGTCGGATCGATGGGAATGTTGCTTAATTTATTTGAAATGGTGTTTCCAACGTCTGTACCAATTTTCAGCTTTATGCGAATTTTTGCAAACTGAAATGTCTATTTTGACCGGACTATACCATATCTCCTGGAAGTTGGCGTGAAGATGAGCAATTTTTACACTTGGAAACATATAATTCCGAAAGAGCATCTAATTCAGCAAAGGACATCAGAATCAAACTAAAAGACTACTATATCAACGAAGGAAAAGTTGAGTTTCAAAATAAAATGTGTGGTTTTTCTGATAACTAATACATTTTATTTATTGATTTATGTTAACGAAAAAGATCGATTAATGAATGCTTAAAGAAACTGGTCTTTAATTTGTATTTGCTTTATTGTAGAACATATATACTGCTGGTTCCGTTCTGCATAATAAGATGGTGCTGGTGAATGATGACATTATTAAACAAAAGTATTTCCATCAATCACAAAAGTTTGCTGTGGTTCTTCTATTTCTTGTGAATCTGGAAATAGGACGAATGTGGAATTTATTGTCAGCTGGCTTAACCTGCCACTGATGAGTACATCCGAAACAATTTTGTCTGCAATAAGTCTTTGATGGAGCTCCATATTTCTGAAATGCTCAGCAAATCTTTTTCCAAGAATATCGAATTCGTCATCTTTCTTTTTATCATCTTGACCCATACAATTTAATAATAATAATTTTAACTATATGCCTGTAAGACCCAAGGTCTTTTGAATGCAAACTGCACGGCATTAGTTAGAAGGAATAGAAAGATAGGAAAGAATTTTTGTTGGTACAATGGATTGAGAATAAGATGATATTTATCTCAAGAAAATCCCACGGGTGGCGTCCAGTTGAAACTGGGGGAATAAATAAAAATGTCTGCCCAGGCTGGGGCTCGAACCCACAACTTTTAGGTTAGCAACCAAGCACTACATCCACTGTACTCGCCTTCTCGAAAAATACTTTCTCTTGCTGATCCAAAGACAATTTCTTTCTTTTTACAAGTTTTGAAGAATGAGAGTTGATGCTGCTACACTCTGTAGGTGTCTGAGGTGGAGTAAAACAATCCTGGAGAATTCAATATTCATTAAAAGAATGGCTAAAATAGTAATAGATAAAAAACTTACATCTGAAGCATTTTCCAGTTCACAGGACTCCTCATATCTGCGGAATAATTTGTCATTGACGAATTCCCTTCTCTTGTTGTTTCGCTATTATTTAAAAAGAGAAGCCCGTTGTAGTACCACAAAGTGGGTACATTACATACAGATCATTTGCTCCACTGCCAGTGCCCTTTGATTTTATAATTTTTTTGAATTCTCGTCCAAAGGCAGTTCTCAAATTTGCAATTCTCTTGCGGACAAAATCTTTATTGGCGTTTGGATTAATTTATTTGCATGTCTCTGTTAATTCCTGCAATGCTTCTTCTCTTAACTGTTTGTTACTATATTCAGAAATGTAAATATTCCACAAACAGGGTAAACCGCGATTCATTTCAATAAATTCAAACCAGAATTCTTTGTCTGCGATTGAAACCATGTTTATATTTTAAACGTCAAAACAGAATAAAACTAATTTTTTTTTGGGTGATATCCAACAAAAAAAATTTTCGCCTGTGAACAATTTAAACCTTTTTTGTTTTTACATTTTGGCACGAATGCAATATGCAATATAAAACTGCCCTATTTAACAAGTTTTTAACTATGGCTTTGCTTTTGATACATATTGAAGTCGTTCAAATAAATTCTAGGAAAACGTCGCAGAAATGTGTTAAGTATTAAGTGTATGAAAAGACATTATATTTAGGACATTTGAACTTCCGGAGGTGGAAACTATACTGCACAAATTGTTTTCGGAAATACGAAGAAAATATAATAATAATAAAATATTATATATATGTATCATTGGAAAGGTACATTCATTACGTTTAATAATATGTATGAAATATCACGGAAGCTCACATATTTCAAAAGTTAGTGACGAAAACCCGAACGAGAAGACCAAAATACAAAACAAATATTGAAACATAAAACATTTATTTTGTCTTCCTTTGAATAATTTAAATTCTCCGCGCAAATGCAAGTTGCTGGCAGAATCGCAGCTTGTAGGCTAAAAGAGAGTCATCGTCGAAGTTGCAACTTGCCTGAAAGCCTGATTCACAACCTCGCGTCACGACGAGACGAGAGCGTCGCGATAATCGCTGTCTATTTTTCTCGTTCTGAAAAATCAGAACGAGAAAAAGTGATAGCGATAATCGCGACGCTCTCGTCTCGTCGTGACGCGAGGTTGTGAATCAGGCATCTCTCTATTAGTATCTTCTCTCTGACCCAAGTACGATTGATTACAAATACTATTAACTATTAACTGATGAATATACATACCCTTAGCGGAGCAACGAAGTTGCGTGAGCGCGGTGTGCCCCCGAAAAAGGAGGAGAAAATCAAAAGATCCCGCTAAGTGAGTCACCCAGATACAATTGATTACAAATTATATTAGGTAATACAGGCGACTGCCTAAAAAGAATACAGGAAGTTTAATATTTTTGCAACGGCCAAACGACGCGATCAAACGTTTCGCGATAAAACGTTTTGCGAACAATCATAGTCAACTCGTCGTATTAAGTCATAATATAAAGGAAATCATCATTTGTATTTTTTAATGAAATTTTGGACGTCCTGGAAAGGACGGATTTGGTTGCAATGCTGGTCGTCCTGAAAAGGATGGATTTGGGTGAACTATTTGTTTATGTTGGCAATATTTAGCAGAAACGGTTTTTTGTGGTGGTTGTCCTACTGCTCAGCACTTTCTGGATTCTTTCATTTTTCTGGACGGTTCTTGTTTTTGTTATTATTATTTATTTATTATTTCCTTCCCCAGGTCGCCTACGAGCTTATAAATCCCTGTGTGTATTTGCCGACACGACTTTAAGTCGACGATGCCACGCTTCAACACTATTTCGGGTGCGAGGAAAGTGTTGGTCCGTGACGGATGCTCCCGTCGGTCGCATTAAGGCTGATATCGTGGTCTGCGGACTCGGCTGCCAATGTAGCTCCGTTTGAACGAAGTGGCGGGATCTTTGGATTCTTGGTATCTCAAGCCCTCATAGTATTCCCGGAAGTACTGATCCACTTCATCCGGTGGAACGAACGCAAGTGCCTTCAGCATTCTCACCTCCTGTGAAAAGGATTCTTCTCTCCCATAATTGGCAGCGAATCCCATGGCTTGAACTCTTCGCCAAATAATTTGTCCGAAATGGAACAAGTAGCCTTTTTTTGTTGTTTGGGGGAAGACCGTGGTTGTGGAGTTCAGGATTGCCCGTTCGAAAAGCGAGATTATGATTTCTGGCTTTAGAAAGGCATTGAAATCGACGGTACTTTTGAAAAGCTGAAGCCAGGACTCCTCATAGGCCTCCTCTGTTCTGCTGCTCATTAGGCAGAACACCAATGGGACAACTCTACCGTTGAGGTAGCCGTGGATAGAAAATAGTTGCCCCATCATGGTAGGAACCACAGCGAACGTGCCATCTACCAGCCAGCATTTCGGTTGGGAAAGTAGTCCAATCGAACTTTTCGCCTCCAGAAGGATATTTTTCCCGGTAGAATAAATCGCTTCTGAGAGTTCACCTTCTATAAACCGTAGGTGTGTGGGGATATTAATTTCTTCCACGCTTTCTGGCTCTCTTATCAGGCTCGCTCGCACCCGGTGAATTTTCATTTTCTGAACTCTTTTGGTTGGTGGATTAACACGGCCCGCTGCGATGGCTGGTTCCACTTCAACAGTTTTGTCCCTTATTATGGTGCTCGGTGGGAGTGCACCTTTTGCCTTATTTTTGAGGTTAAAATTGGCCTTGTGGATTTCCTTTTCATGGTCCAGGTGTGCGTGGCTATGTTCTGTTATGCTTTTTTCGATGATAAACACCTCCCTCGTTCAACGGTTTGCAACCGTGCCTTACAGCTGCAGAGTTACCGCTCGACGCATTTCCAGATACGCTTCTCCTGGTGGAAGAGATAACCATCCTTTTCTTACATGACTTGCCCTCTTTTTGAATACACAATCTGTATAAAATTAAATTAAGTTAACTTTTATCAGAAAGACTAAGCAATAAGCAGATTTAAAATAAAATCTGTTGAGCATTTTTCAGATAATTGAATGAAAAAATCAGTGCTATAGAAATACAGCTTAAAGCCTTTGTTGGTATTTTTTTTCAGAAAATTTGAAAATATAAAATTTGTCTTACCTGTTCAGTATTTTCCATTTTTTTTTTTTTAACATTTTCCGTGAACTTGATATGTAACACTTAATACTACACTATACTTGTTAAACTATTTCACTTGTATCACTTTCGCAAGATATTTTTTGTAATTTGATACCTGGGCTGAAATCATGAGAATCGAAGAGCGAACAATTGAGTTTTCCATTTTCCTACCATATTTTCGTGAAATCTTCCAAAAAAAATTCTTTTTTTCATTTTTTGATACCAGGCGAAAGTTAAAAATAAGAAAAAATCTCATTATCAAACCAAGAAACTCATACATTTTCCATAATCAAAAGCATGATAATATTTTCTATTAACTGTCAATTTATTTATGTCTTTTATTTATGTCTTATGAGTTTTTTTTTTGATAAGTGCAATTTTTGTATAAAAAATCTGATTTTTTTTATTTTGTAAAAGACGAAACGTTTTGCGACGAAACATAGCTAACCCGTTTGTTTTTGTTTAAACTGTTCTATTAATAAAAACAAAATATTTGTAACCAAATTTAGAGTTGGTTAACATTTAAAAACTCCGGTAAGAAATAGTGAACAATTTCGATATAGTGAACAGGCTTGGTTTTTATTAGTTCACTATATCGAGCTTCTATTGTATAAGTAGAAACACGAAAATTGGGGTCTTTGGCCCCCACCTCTCATCTAGCTCACCCCCTAGACATCAGGACGTTTTACATATTAACCTCCTAGGCACCCTGAACAAATTTCTAAAGGAACCGCTTTTCTGCCAGCTCACGCACTCTATTCCTCCTTTTGAGGCATTCATTGACCGGACTACTAGGATAGAAAACATTAACACTTTGCGGAAATGGTTCGTTAGAAAATTGTCAAAGCCGTTGGAAGGGAATTCATGAAGCCCAGAAGTAATCAAATTGTAATCAAACGTCAAACTTTTAATGAATTTATTGAGCTCGAAATGGGGCTGGTGCCTATTGAAGTATACCTACTGTATACTCTCAACGAGGACTGCACTGTGTACATAACTGGCTGCGCACAATGGTGTAGCATAGCAGTAGCAGTAGCACGCAGCAATGTCAAAGTAAATGCCAAAAAAGTAGCTCACAAAGCAGCATACACGAATACAATTGTAGCACTGAACTCAAACAAAAATCATGTCTGCCATTTTGGCTTGTTGTTGTTTTGCAGCGCAGCAGGTCGTGAAGTTCAAGTCGAGTCGACTTGTACTTCAGCGACTCTCTCTGCGGCATCTGCTACTTCACATTGTAGCCGTGCAATACGATTTACATACATTTAACTTTGACATTGCTGCGTGCTACTGCTACTGCTACACCATTGTGCGCAGCCAGTAAAGATACCAAATAGGTATACAATCCATAATAATTTTGTTTGATAAATCCATTATTGCAACTTGCAAGCATTGCATTATTGCATAAACAGGCCAGCATTTTTTCCATATTCCCCCATCTTCAACTGGATGCCATGCCACCCGTGCGATTTTCGTGAAGAAAATATGTATAACCAAAGGTATAACCTTAATCTCTATACACTCATACTACCCACTGTTACAATAAAAATTTTAAACAATTTTTTTCTTTCCAACTAATGCCGTTCAATTTGGCAGGGGTATGTTTCTGGTATTTTCGCTTGGCCATACTCTATCTACCGGTTTTTTTTTCGCGCCGTGAGCATGGCACTGACACGTGCCTTGCCTTGTGGGTTATGGCTTTTTCAGCCTTTCCAGTGGAACAAAACCGGTTTAGCAATCAATTAAAGCGTCGGCGACTCGGCGTCTATCCTACCTATTTCTCATTGATTGGCAATTGGCTACGGCTACTGTGATTCCAAACCGGTTTAGCAAGAAAGCATCATCTTACAATCTTACATCTTTCATCTCGTAAAACCAAACTGGTTTAGCAAGAAATAAATCTCACCTCGTTTCCTATTGGCTCTGATAGAAAGAAACATGTTTTGTGAAAAGTTACTTTCTTACTTGCTTTATCTTTTGTTTTTGTTCTAGTAGAAATTAAATTAAAACTAGTTCAGCTAGATTGCCTGTGGTGCGTTCGTTTTCTCCACATTGTTGTTATGTCAAAAATAAGTGTTGAAGTGTCATGTTAGAGATTGTTACGATTGTAACAATTTCATTTAAGAACGACTTCTGTTGTTCTGTCAAATGAAATTTAATTATAAAAAAAGCAAAACATTTCACTCGAGTTTGACCAAAATCACATGGAGCTTACGTTTTTCGAGATGTTTTCATTTATTGATTTTGTGAAATAGTTTTCAACAAGAAAGTTGTCTTGATCTCAAACAATTTTTAGCTAATAATCCACATTTTACTTTAATTAACAAAATGTTCAGAAAGATAAAGTGCCTTTATTTATATCTGTCCTCAAGTTTTGATTTTGTAACTTTATGCAACAAAAATATTCGAAGCACGCCTCCTTTCTGCTATCACGCTGAAGAAAGTCCTTGATGCCATCAAGGATCTCCTTAATGAAGGAACTTTCGAATGCACTGATTCTGGAATTCAAGTAAGTTCATGACTTCCTTTAATTGTGTTTTTAATAAAATGTTTTCCACCACTTCAGCTGCAAGCGATGGACAACTCCCACGTCTCCTTAGTGTCTCTTAGTCTTCGCTCAGATGGTTTTGACAAATATCGCTGTGACCGAAATATCTCAATGGGAATGAATCTCGGCAGCATGGCAAAAATCCTTAAATGTGCAAACAATGAGGACAACGTAACGGTTAAGGCTCAGGACAACGCCGACACAGTCACAGAATCAAGAAAAAGTTTCCGACTATGAGATGAAACTGATGAATCTAGATCAGGAGCAGTTAGGAATTCCAGAAACTGAATACAGTTGTGTGGTGCGAATGCCTTCAATGGAATTTGCTCGCATTTGGAGAGATTTTGCGCAATTCGGTGAATCTGTGGTGATCTGCTGCACCAAAGAAGGTGTCAAATTCTCAGCTTCAGGCGATGTTGGATCGGCTAACGTCAAGTTGGCACAAACATCAAATATTGACAAGGAAGAAGATGCCTTCACAATTGAAATGCAGGAACCAGTAACGCTTACATTTGCTTGCCGCTACCTGAACGCATTCACAAAGGCGACTCCTTTGTCAAACCAAGTGTAGATGTCGATGTCAGCAGATGTTCCCCTTGTAGTTGAATATCGTATTCCCGATTTGGGACATATCCGCTATTACCTTACCTGGCGCCAAAGATCTAAAACGATGAGAACTTAGTCGAGGGGACGCTATCTTCTGTTATAATTCATGTTTATCTAGATTTACACAATTTTTTTTTCTATAAATCCTCTATTTTTGATATCTTAACTGTATGTAATGTAAATCCGTAAGAATAAAAAAAAGAAAAAACAATAATTTGTATTTGTGAGTTAAAGAACACAAACGAAGTCATTTTTTATTTAATTTAACACTTATAGGTTTATTCTTTACATTATTGATTTTTAACAACTTATTATCTTATACTGCCTCAATTGGGAGCCAAAACGAAGTCGGGCTACTTCATATTCCTGCTCCATTTTAGAAAAAATTGCCTGCCTTGATTTGGGTGTAGGATCCATGACCAAGTCAACTGATATAACTTGAGCGCTTGTCAGTTGAGCATGCGATGTCGTTGTTAGATTGCCAATTGCTTGAATCGATCTATAGCAGGCTTCCAAGTCATTAGACCAGGTGAGCAGCTCGATGATTCCCTCCGTTATGAGGCAGCACATGTCGCCATTGGCTGTAAATTGCTTCTGTGATATGGTAGCGTTAAGATAGAATGTTGCTATTGCTATTTGAAGATTGGCGCTGCCCGACTTAATTCCTTTGACAATTTCAATTGTTGGCTCCAGACATGACTCTACTTGCTGACGGCCACTATGGTGATTCATCATACAAACTAGTACTACGAATAGGAAGTTATTACTGTTGCAATCAGTGGGTACTAGGCGCAGCTACTATCTTCAGTTTGTATTGTATTTAGTTGAAAGAAAGGAAGTGTTGGGGCAGTCGCACTAGAGGGCGACACAGTTAAACGTAATCTTCAATTCCGCTTAGGAGATCTATTTCTGTCTTATCACAGAACAGGTGGAGGTATTGATGTAACAATCAAAGCAAGCTGTCCAATGATTAATCTGGCAACCCAATTTCCAAACAAATACAGGTCTAAAGAAGGTTGTTTTTTATTTTTCTGATCTACACATTAGCTTTCTTGGGAAGCGACCCGAACGCAGATATGACCGTTCCCTTAGTTCCGGTAACTGTAGTTGTTAAAGCTGGTGGTGCTGTTTTGACTGGAGCCGGTTGATCCCATTTTGATATTCTAAGCAAAATAAACAAAAAATAGCACCAACTTTACTAAACAATGGGACAAAAAACAAACTCACCTCTTTTTAGCTTCCTCCTCGACTTTCCTCGCTGCTGCTGTGGCTTGTTCAATCTTATCACTATCCTTCTTCTCCTTCTGCTTCTTCGTCATTTCAACTTTCGGCGCTTTGGCCAGTTCCTCGTAGAAACTTTCCTGACCCATTGCAAGGGATCATACATTTCTGGCGGATAGTTCGTTCCGAATTCATTGATGTCGCAGAACGAAATGAGTTTCTCATAAATTCTACGGTTGGTTTGCCTTTAGGCTCCGGAGGAAATGAGAAACCATAGTGAGTTGTTTTCTTATCATTAGTGTCTTTTGGCAAGTTAGCTTCGGCAACGTTTTCCTCTTCGCTTTCGGTCTTGTCATCGTCTGAGACGATTGAGGGGTTGCCACTGGAGTTGGTGGTTTGGGAGGGGGAAAGTTCGTAGCAATGGTATGAAAATAAAGCTGGAAAATAATTTTTATTATTATTTACTTACAACTTGAGATGAGGTTGAATTTAGTGAATCCGAACTCCCATCGTCCTGGTTGTCGTCCTCGTTCTCAGAATATTTTGTGGAACACACACACTTCTTGTCAAATGTAAAATTTCTTTTTTTTTTTTCTTTTTTTTTCTCGCTTTTGACAGATTAACATTCTCAACTCATGTCTTGGAGATGAGTTGGATATTGTTACAGAATGTAACTTTATTGTGCATAAACGAACGACGCGGATGTTACACTTTGTCACAATTTCGGAATTTACGAACGTCAAAAGTAAAACATTGTTGACAATTGTTACACAAATCCATTAAACGAACGTACTACTGGCCTGGTGGCGGTTGGCGGATACCGGAAAAAATGTCCTTTATTTATGATTTCGACGTTGATTTAACCAAAAATAGCGTCGAAACTGTAGATCCACTCGCTTTAAGTTTTGGCAATGAAACACGTTTTGCTGGCTTTGCGATTCGATCGTGGCCGCATCTTCACTGCAAGACGAATTTCGTGAATGTCACCAAATATCGGTTGTTGAGCATGAATAATATTCGACGCCAAAAACATTTGTTCGCGTTAGAGACCGCATAATTCGACAATCGCACAAAATGCAAGTACAAAATCTGGTATAGAAGACTACATTTTTACTTGCGATTATAGGTACTATAAGGCAAGTTATGGATTCGTGCAAAAAAAAAAATTTTTTTTGAGATAACAATCACATGACATTACGACGATGGAGAAGTCGAAAAAAGTGGGCCTGGAAATTCCGTCCGTCTGTCTGTATGTCTGTTCGCGCCTCTAGAGCCTGAACGGATGGGCCGATTTGCTTCAAATTTTGTATTTAGGGTTTATTTGGCCGTCCCTCGGAACATAATTTTGATTTTTGCTCTAGGCCCAAAAATATCGGTACCTGCCATACAATCGTGAAGAAAAAAAATGATTTTCTCAAAAACGGCTCTAACGATTTTGATAAAACTTTGAGAATGCTATTTTTTTAAGACAGTCTATCTTTTGATTAGAAAAGATTTTCAAAATTTGTCATAACGTTACCTCTCACAGAACCAGTATTTTCAAATCGAAATTTCTAGTAAACTTTACATCCAATTTCAATGAAATTTTGTACACAGAAAGTCATTCATAGTTTTATTATTATGTCATTTCAAAATTTTCAAAACCTTTTTTTTTTTTTGATTTTTAATAATTTTTCAAAAAAAAAATTGGTTTTCGAAATATGTTGTGAACGGGTATATTGATTTTTTTGACATTATTTTTTCAGATGTAAACTACGGATTGCCATATATTTACATACTCAAATAAATTTCAAAATATTTTTTGGAAAAGTTTTTCAAAAATAACCTTTAAAAAAAAAACTTGTCGAACGATTTTCAATATTTTTTTTTTCATTTAGACATATAGTTTTTAAATTTGATTGCATATATAGTTTTTCCGAGAAAACTCTTAAAATAAATAAAACAACAAACGAACTTTCGAAATTATTTTTAATTTTTTTTTTTAATAATACATAAATGCAGCCACAAAAAAATTGCTTAGCATAGGAGCAAGTTCCTGCGACCCAGTCGTGCATTTTATTTGAGTTTGTGTAAGCCGGTTTCACAGAGACACGTTATCAATTTATTATAAGGGGCTATTTCCATTGCTGTAAAATGATGATATTTGGAGCAGCGTAGCTGTAGGGTTTGAAGTACATTTAACAAAAATGATAAATTTGAAAAGTTGGTAGGCTAACCTAACAAGTTTTATTTTCAATAACGAAGAAAACAATTGGTTTTGAAAACTGGACGTAGTGTCAGAGAGAAGATACTTATAGAGAGAGGCATTTTCGACGATGGCTCTCTTTAAGCCTACAAGCTGCGATTCGTACAGCGACTTGCATCTGTATTAAACTCAATATAAATAAAGTGCACGACTGGGTCGTACGAACTTGCTCTAATGTGTGAAAATGGTCTTGGGTGCTTGAGATTTTGAGAAAACAGCGTTGAAAAAATCATATGAAATTTTATAAATCACTTAAAAATCAATACCTAAAACGTTTTTTGGAGAAAATGAAGTAAGCCATCAGGTTTCTTTTACGTTTTTGAATTTTTACGAAAATTTTTTTCAAAATCGTTCGACCAGTTTTTTCAAAAAACAGTTTTTATTGAAAAACTTTTCGAAAAAATATTACAAATTTTTTTTGAGTATGCCAACTTCTAGCACTTTGTAGTTTTTATCAGAAAAATAAAACTAAAAAAATATAGATAAAGCCGTTTTAGGAAAAAACATAAATTAAAAAAAAAATTTGAATCTTTTTTAAAAAACTCAAAAAAACTTTTTTTCAAAAATTTAACAATGTATATTATTTCTTTTATAAAAGGGCTTCTACATTAAATTTCACCGAAATCCGTCAAGTGGCTTACGAGAAAATCGGATTTCAAAAAAAGGGTCTTATGGGAGGTACCGTTATAAGACTTTTCCTGAAAAATCCATTCCAACCAAAACATACAATTTGCACATAAAACACTATTCAGAAAGTTTTATCAAAATCGTAGGAGCCGTTTTTGAGAAAAATTAATTTTTCACTAAAAATCGTATGGCAGGTACCTTTAGTTTTAAAGCTAGAAAGGTAATTCCAAAAACCCCTCTGTATGACGTCATAATAATATAATCTACCAAGTTTGAAGCAAATTGGTCCAGCCGTTTAGGCTGTAGGTGCCGATACAGACCGACGGACAGACAGACAGACAGACAGAATTGTCGGACCCACTTTTTTCGACTTCTCTATCATCGTAATGTTATGCTTGATTGTCAAAAAAAATTTTTACTTGCGATTATAGGTACTATAAGGCAAGTTATGCATTCGTAAAAAAAAAAATTTTTTTTTGAACAATCAAACATAACATTACGACGATAGAGAAGTCGAAAAAAGTAGGTCCGACAATTCTGTCTGTCTGTCTGTCTGTCTTTCTGTCCGTCTGTCTGTATCGGCACCTACAGCCTAAACGGCTGGACCGATTTGCTTCAAACTTCGTAGATAGTATTATTATGACGTCCTACAGAGGAGTTTTTGGAATTAGCATTCTAGCTTTAAAACTAACGGTACCTGCCATACGATTTTTAGTAAAAAATTAATTTTTCTCGAAAACGGCTCCTACGATTTTGATAAAACTTTCTGAATAATGTTTTCTGTGCAAACTTTATGTTTTGGTTGGAATAGATTTTTCAGGAAAAGTCTTATAACGGTACCTCCCATAGGACTGGTTTTTTGAAATCCGATTTTCTCGTAAGCCACTCGCCGAATTTCGATGAAATTTTTAATGTGGACATTAAACAGGAGTGCGAGAATCTGTCGCCCGAAGTTTTCACTGAAATGATGAAAAATGCCATAAAACGAGCAATCAATTGTGACGGCGCCCATTTGGCCGATATCATCTTCTCGACTTGACCAATACAATTCCTAAGGTTCAAATAAACATAATCAAAAAACAGAATCGAAGTTTTTCATTTAGAAATAAAATGCACTACTGATTCGCACGAACTTGCTCTAATGTGTGACAGTGGTCTAGGGGCTTGAGATTTCGATAAAAATACATTTTTCAAAATTATTAAATAAATACTTAAACTAATTTGAGCTGATAAAAAGTACGCCATTTTATTTCTTGGATACATTTGAATTTTTGAGGATACATTTATAAAAATCTGTGGAGCGGTTTTTGAGAAAAAAAGTGTTTTTTGAAAAACCTTTTGAAAAAAATTTTCAAAAAAATTTAAATACGGTATTCAGCAAATACATTTATTTAAAATTTTTAGAAAAAAAAATTAATAAGCAGTTTTCAAAATACATATTAATTTAATTTTTTTTTTTAAATGCTTTTAAAAATACAAAAAAATATTTTTTTTTAAATATTGGTATGCAGTACAAATTAAGCTACCTAAAACTATATAAGTGTGAAATTTCGAGAGAATCGATTGAGTCGCTTTCGAGATAGTCGAAACAAAAAAAACTATGGAAAGTACCGTTCTTAGACATTTCTTAAAACTTTTTTTCAGCCATATGATTGGTCGTACCTAAAAAGAAAAACTGATTTTTTTAAAATCGAAATCGTTGGAGCCGTTTTTGTGAAAAATAAGCTTTTACGTAACGGTTATATGGCAGGTACCGTTATTGTATGAGCTAAAAAAATCAATTTTCCCTCTGTACAATACCTAAAAAACTCTATATACCAAGTACGAAGCAATTCGGCCCACCCGTTTGGGCTGTAGTTGTCTATACATACATAACAGACATACAGACGCGATAGAATTTTTAGACCATCGTTATTCGTCTTCGCTATCATCGTAATGTCATGTTTGATTGTTATCTCCAAATTTTTTTTTGACGAATGCATAACTTGCCTTATAGTACCTATAATCGCAAGTAAAATAAAGTGCACGACTGGGTCGTACGAACTTGCTCTAATGTGTTAAAATGGTCTTGGGTGCTTGAGATTTTGGGAAAAAAGCGTTGAAAAAATCATTTGAAATTTTATAAATCACTTAAAAATCAATACCTGAATGGTTTTTTTTTGTTGAGAAAATGAAGTAAGTCATCAGGTTCCTTTTAGGTTTTTGAATTTTTCAGAAAATTTTTTTCAAAATTGTTGGACCAGTTTTTTTCAAAAAAACAGTTTCTTTTTGAAAACTTTTCGAAAATATATTCCAAATTTGTTTTGAGTATGCCAACTTCTAGCACTTTGTAGTTTTTATCAGAAAAATAAAATAAAGCAAATATAGACTAAACCGCTTTTTGGAAAAAAACAAAAATTAAAAAAAAATTTGAAACATTTCAAAAAAACTCAAAAAAACTTTTTTTGAAAAATTTAAGAATTTATATTATTTCTTTTGTAAAAGGGCTTCTACATTTAAAATTTCATCGAAACCCGTAAAGTGGCTTACGAGAAAATCGGATTTCAAAAAACCGGTCCTATGGGAGGTACCGTTATAAGACTTCCTGAAAAATCTATTCCAACCAAAACATAAAGTTTGCACAGAAAACACAATTCAGAAAGTTTTATCAAAATCGTAGGAGCCGTTTTTGAGAAAAATTAATTTTTCACAAAAAATCGTATTGCAGGTACCGTTAGTTTTGGAGCTAGAATGCTAATTCCAAAAACCCCTCTGTAGGACGTCATAATAATACTATGTACCAAGTGACGTCACAATAAGGTTTTGTTTTTATTTTATTTCTATACGTGAAGACTGGTCACGAATTGAATTTAAAGGGCTTATTCTATTATTATTAAAACCATTTGAAAAAAGCACATTTAATATAGGTACATACAAAAACACATACAAATTAAATTAATAACATGAAAGATGGAGAAAATACAATAAAAGTTAATTTTGTGATCTTAAATCAAGTTTAATTAGAACGAAATATAACTAAATATCACAAGTCACAACACAATTAACTATTATAATAAGTGTATCACAGATTGGTTTTTATTTAATCCAGATTTGATTAAAAACAATACCACTCGATAATGCACACACCACATTCGAAACCTGTCACGACTTAATAACACAAAACTTATAGTACCTAATATTTATAACAATAGGTTTTGTTCAGTGTAATTTTTTAGTAATGCAATTTTCCAAGCCCCGCGTCGAACCTATTCTTGGTAAGCTCATTTTCTATTGACGACAAAGCTTTCTCTGCACTATTCAGGTCATCAACAGCATAGAGATTTTAAGCAAACGGCAATATACTTCTTTCCCTATCGCTCCGAGACTTCAAATGAGAAATCCTACTTTGAAGGAAAACAATTAAATTCTCTATTGAGTTTAGTTTGGCGGAATATTTATTATAATTTAACTTAAAGTGTTGTTATCATTAAAATCCCCTGAAATCAGATTTTAAATAATCAAAACTATATTTCTTTGTGTAAAAAAACTTTACTTTGTTCAAAACGTGCCTCCAAGTGTGCAAAACAAATACTTTTATATCGGAGCAATTCGCGCTAAAATGTTTAAGAAGAAATAGTTTACTTTTAAAACAATACTAACTAGTTTTCAATTCGCAATTCGCGTTAAAATGTTTAAGAAGAAATAGTTTACTTTTAAAACAATACTAACTAGTTTTTTAAAAATAAAATAATGATAAAAAAGTGTGCCTGCAATATGCCGACAAATTGCTGTGTACACGGCTGTAATAGCAATGCAATCACGAACAAAGTAGAGCGTTTCTATGCTTTTCCAAGAGTTTGGAACCGCTCCTCAAAATGTAAACAAACTTCTAAGCTGCGATTGAAACGTTGGTTGGCAGCAATCAATAGAAAAAAAAAATGCAAAAGTGGCACGAGTTTGTTCCAAGCATTTTATATCAATCAGAATTGTATTGAATAAATAAATTGGAAATACAAAATTACTTTTACAGGTAAAAGTGCTCGACTCAGCGATGTCTATAATCCGGATTGGGTCCCTGCTCTAAATTTGGGATACCAAAAAAGGACGAATACCTCATCAATTCTAATGGAAGGACGTCGTGAAAGGGCTATCAAAAGAGCTGAAAACAAACCTCCAAATCTAACAAACGTAGAAATTGTAAATGATTTGTTGGTTTCTTGGTATTAAAACTGATAAGGTATTATGGTCCTTTTTTATTATCCCAAATTAAGGGAAGGGACCCAATCCGAATTATGGACATCGCTGAGTCGAGCACTTTTACCTGTTAAAGTAATTTTTTATTTCCAATTTATTTGATCAATACAATTCTGATCTGATTGATTTAAATGCTTGGAACAAATTCGTGCTACTTTTGCATTTAATTTTTTTATAGATTGCTGCCTAGCAACGTTTCGATCCGGCTTAGAATAAATGTTTACATTTTGAAGAGTGGTTCCAAACTCTTGGTAAAGCAAAGCTCTTCTTTGTTTGTGATTGTATTGCTATTACAGCCGTGCACACAGTAATTTGTCGGCATATTGTAGGCACACTTTTTTTTATTATTATGTTATTGATAAAAAACTAGTTATTATTGTTTTAAAACTAAACTATTTCTTCTTTGAAATTATGATGCTTCCATTTAAAAGTATATTTGTTTTGCACACTTCGAGGCACGTTTTAAACAAATTAAAGTTTGTTTACAAACATACCTAATTATATTTTTGATTATTTAAAATCTGATTTCAAGCGATTTTAATAAAAATAACACTTTAATTTGAATTATTAAGCAGAGAAGGAATATTCCACCAAACTAAACTCAACAGAGAAATTAATTGTTTTCCTTCAAAGCAGCTAGCTGTCAACTTTTTTCTTGATTTGACATTCTTTGACGTAGCTATATGGCTTTTTGCACAATTACCCCACGCAGAAGAAACATACAACATAATCGACTGGAAAATCGCTTTGTAAATTAAAAGTTTGTTTTCCTTATTTAATTTGAATTTTCGGATAGTAAATGGATAAAGAATTTTGATGGTAGTACATAATTACTTTTTATGACGCAAGTTATGCATTCGTAAGAAAAAAATTTGTTTGGACAATCAAACATAACATTACGATGATGGAGAAGCCTAAAATACGAGTAGTTGGTCCGACAATTCTGTCTGTCCGTCTGTCTATTTCGGTACCTACAGCCCAAACGGCTGGACCGATTCGCTTCAAACTTGGTACATGGTATTATTATGATGTCCTACAGAGGAATTTTTGGAATTAGAATTCTAGCTCTAAAACTAACGGTACCTGCCATATGAATTTTTATGAAAAACTCATTTATCTCAAAAACGGCTACTACGATTTTGATAAAACTTTCTGAATGGTGTTTTTTGAGTAAACCCTATATTTTGGTCGGATCAGATTTTTCAAGAAAAGTCTTATAACCGTACCTCCCATAGGACCGGATTTTTGAAACCAGATTTTCTCGTAAGCCACTTCATGAATTTCTATGAAAATCTTAATGTAAAAGCTCTTTAAGCGATATTATATTAATTCTTTAATTTTTCAAAAAAAGATTTTTTGATTTTTCTAAAAAAATAAAAAAAAAATTTTAACTTTGGGTTTTATCAAAAATGGTTTGTTTAAAGTTTTTAAAATTTTTGTTTTCTGATAAGAACTTTAAACCGCTAGATGTTCACATACTCAAAATATATTTGGAATATGTTTTCGAAAAGTTAAAAAAAAAACACACACACCATGTATCCAGCCCATACACACAACACATTTCAGTCCACCGACGCAAGTGTGTGCACAAGTGTTGTGTGTATTATGGGCCGCTTTGGAAGACCATTTTTGCTCTTCACTCTTTGAAAATTGGTTTTGCGCCCCCTTCAGGCTGACACCCAGGGCGACTGCCCCCATTTGCTCACCCCCGCCCTTCCAGATCCGGCACTGGATGGAGGAACATATAAGCTAGGCCCAGGAGCACCACGATCTGGGTGAGCCAACATGATTAAATTAGTAAGCGAAATTTCATAAAACAAAAAATGGAACTATAGTTATTTAAAAATACCATACCAAAACACATGGAAGCTGGAGAAAAAGCCCAACTCTTGTAGGTATACTTTATCTTCGATATACTGGTCAGTATCAATAGGACCTTTAACGGCTGTTTGTAAAAACTGGAGACGTGGCCTGCAGCAGTAATGAAGGGCATTTGTTTTCCTTCAACTAATAAAATTCAATGAATTAACGGGGTGTCGCACAAACTTGCTCATATGCTTAATACTATGGTATTAAAAAAAACTAAAGAGTTATTTAGGACGAACTTTAAATGGAACCATTGGTTTGAGAGTTTCCTAAAAAAAATGCAATAATATTTCATCAATAAACTGCTATATCTAGCTAAAAATTTATTGAAGTTTGACTAGTTTCGTTTCAAATTTGTTGTAGGTACCCATGTAAACAAGAAATGTTTACCACAGTCCACAACACACAAATTCTGAATATTCGTACATCAATCTGAATCCCAACTTTTTTAATTACATCACACACAAGCTTTACTCAATTTACGTCTTTTATTCACACCTTTAAATCTCGCATGACTCAAACGTAGCGAAGCCGGTAACTCAACTTAATAACGAGTGAAAAACCCCATTGTGCATTGAATTGTTGGAGATATAATTATACGTCCTATTATCCCATTCAAAAATCGTTGTGGAATTGGCATCTGTATTAATAAAAATGGTCAGTGATGAATTTGTTGTCCAAAAACGACAATTACTTAACTGAAAATAGATCGTGAAAAGTAGGTGGTCATTTCCTGTTACTATTATCTAAATCTAAAAGTGTCATCGGGTCTTGCAGAATTGAAATTAATAAAATGTTTAGTAACGAATTCGTCTAGCACAAAGAATCAACATTTAAAAACTAGAGATGATACAAGTAAGCCTAAAGTTTAAAAAAAATCACGGAACTCTGGTTAGAAACTTATTTTGTTTTAGTTCATTGTGTGCTTCGCACTGTTCTTTGCTTTGGTACATGGTGGTGTCGTTGCAATTCCCCAATACGCTACCTTTCCAGCCGGAATAACTCCCGTGGCAGCCGTGTTCAACACTCCAGTGGTCTATGATGCTCCGCTAAGATTCGCCCCAAACCCTGGATCTGGAAACCCTGCACTCAACAACCCAGTACTTGCTGGTCCAGCCGTTTATCCAGGCGTTTACCCAGTCCAGAACCAAGTCATTACTCCTGCATATGCTGTACCAGCCGCCGCCGTAACCAACTCAAAGCCAATTATTATAGCCAATTATGAATTACGGTGAGGGGTTTGAATAAACTTTACACCAAGACGTGGACTTAGTGGTTATGTGACGTAAAATGTATCAGATTTGTGTTTACTGGCCTATACTTTAGTGACACAAATGAGAGTAGCTAAGCCGAATAAAAATAACCTTCGATTTTATCGAATTGTTTATTTTATTGTTGTATTTTTAAAATATATTTTGATTTTTGTCGACGACACATAATTTTTGACATAATTGAAGGTCAGAGATTGGGTTAGTATCGGGTTGAATGTGGGTTGAAGTTTTTTTTTTCAATAAAATTTGGTTGAGTTTGATTTTAATTTTTGATGATGTCGCTGAGCTAAGGTAAAAAAATAAAGTACGCGACTGAGTTGCACTAACTTGCTTTAATGTGCTGCAGGTGCCATGAACTAAGGCCAAACGAATTAAGGCCATAATGGCGTTAATTCACATTTAAGTGTGTACTAGCACCATATCCAAGATATGGCTTTAATTCACTTTTAAATGAGAACTATAGCCATAAATCCAATGTGAACTAATGCCATAAAATGTTTTGATCTCTGAGGTACAGTTAGTACAAGAAAACAACGGACGTTAGGTGGATGAGGAGACAGACGAGGAGCCAGACGAGGGGACAGACGAGGAGGCAGATGAGGGGGCAGACGAGGAGGCAGACGAGGAGACAGATGAGGAGGCAGAAGAGCAGGCCGCCTGCTCGTCACCTAACGTCCATTTTTCAAAATGAACTAACGCCATACGGCTTAAGTTGTCCTTTTAAGTTGAATTGAGGCCATATCCTGATTATGGCACTAGTTCGAACTTAGATGTGAATTTACGCCATTATGGGTTAAATTCGTATGGCCTTAGTTCATGGCACCTGTGCTAGTGCTACAGTGGTCCTGAATCTTGGAATTTCAAAAGAAATACAAACTTAAATTGATTTGAGCTGAAAAATGCCATTTTTTGGGTGAATTTCAATGAATGAGAATAAAATTAACGAAACCTGTGGAATGTTTTTGCAAAACTTTTTAAAAACATAAAAAAAATTAAAAACGCTTATATAGAAGTAGCCAGCTTATACATACGTTTAGGCACTTATCATTTTTGGACAAATATTAATGAAATGTTTTCTATAAATATAAATTTTTTAAAAAAGATTAAGAAAATGCTCTTTTAAATATAAACAAATATGAATTAAAAATATTGATATGCACCACAATTAGAGGTACCTTAGCCTTTACCTACCTATATGTTTAAAATTTCGAAAGAATTGGGCAAGCCGAGACAGTCGAAAGCCAACAAAAATATTTACTATGGAAGGTACCGTTCTTGCCAATCGTTCGTAATTTTTTTCCAGCCATACGATAGGTCATCACACCTAAAAAGCTACACTCATATTTTTAAATTAAAATCCGTAGAGCCATTTTGGAGATATTTAAGCTATTTTTTGAGCTTAAAACAATTTCTATTTCTTTTCTGTATAGGATACCTTAAAAACTATATATACATACATGTGTATGTACCAAATTTGAAGGAATTGCTCACCAGTTTGGGCTATAGGTACATAGATACATAAGACAGACAGATATACACTCGGACAGAATTTTTAATCCAAGTTTTTACGTCTTCGCTCTCATCGTAATGTCATGTTTGATTGTTATCTCAAAGGATTTTTTTTGACGAATGCATAACGTGCCTTATTGAACGAAAATGATACAATCGCAAGTACAATTGAGATAACAATCACAATCACACATGACATAACGATGATGTAAAGAAGACGCCGAAAAAAGTGGGTTTTCGATTTCTGTCTGATCGAACCTCTAAGTACAGCCTAAACGGATATGCCGATTCTCTTCAAATTTGGTACTTAAAAAATGTATGGATAAATATATATATATATATAGTATAAGTATATATATGTATAGATATATATATATAACATAGCGGTAACTGATGCCATACAATCATTAAAAAAAGATCGATTTTCTGTGCTATTTTCTAATAGCATCGTTTGACTGAAGTTAGACTGCTGTTAAGTGCGGCTTAGAAAAGGTACGACGAAGCATATTTGACAGTAGATATATTCTAACATGATTATAATAAATTAATAGTGAATTGATTTTATATAAGAAGTTGCTCTAATGTGTGGCGGTGGTCTTGGGACTAGAGATTTTGAAAAAAAAAAAATTTACAGGAAAAATTAAAAATTAATAGTTAAAACAAAATTTCAAAATCGCTCGGCCAGTTTTGAAAACATATTAAACATTTTTTTTAGTATGCCAAATCCTAGCACATTGTAGTTTTTATCCGAAAAAAAATTAAAAATAAAATTGAACAATGCGTTTTTGAAAAACAAAATATTTAAAAAAAAACT
Source organism: Platycheirus albimanus (assembly GCA_916050605.2). Classification (NCBI taxonomy): domain Eukaryota; kingdom Metazoa; phylum Arthropoda; class Insecta; order Diptera; family Syrphidae; genus Platycheirus; species Platycheirus albimanus. The sequence goes on along the minus strand of OU696697.1, from coordinate 50,849,385 downwards.
TTGTCTTTTTTTTTACTCAAAAAACTTTTTTTTAGAAATAATTTAAGAATAAATTCGTTGATAAGAGGGCTTTGACACTAGAAAATTTCGTCGAAATCCGGCAAGTTACTAGAAAATCTAATATAAAAAAATGGCAGTTCAATTTCGTCTTTAATGTTCTGCAATATAGTTTTGTCCCATTCTAATAAAATTTAAATTGAGATAACAAAATGTTGTTACATAATATATTTGTTTTTACTTTTCAAATATTATCTTTTGCTATTATTATATTTTCATATAATCGTAAAATAATAATTATTGCGGTTTAAATGCTGAGTTCCCGAAGATAGTGTTCACTTCAGAAGCAAAACATAAAAAACTTGGATGGGAAACACAAAATACCATGATGGTTTTTCGCATGGAGCAACTCAGCATACTCGGTATTTCTGTATATAATGTCTTTAGTGTATGGTGGATTAAAAATTAAAGTTGTTCTGCATACCTATTTCTGCTAAAAAGAAGGATACAACATAAAAAATTATACTTTTTCTATAGAGATGGGAGATAAGAATGCAGAACATCTAGATAAATCAAGATTTTAGGAAGTTGGAGAAATCAAGTTCAAGACAAACATGCTCCTCTTGACGAGAACGGATATGTGTGTTTATGAATGAAACTTTTGTATAATGACGTATAGCTCTCTTCCGCTTTATACATATACATATGTATCTACGTCATTATAAGGAAGAGTGAAAGAATACACATATACGTACTCGTTTTGACATTAGTCTCCGACCATAGTTTTAGTTCAGTCGTTCTTTTCCGAAAATATTTATTTTATATTTTCAACGTAGTTAACGAGAAGTTTTTACCCACGTGCATATGAATTATTTGTGTCAAAAGGAGGATATAACATTTCCAAAGCATTATATCTGCACTTTTGATTAGACATTACTTTTGTATGAATGTATTATTAAATAATATTTTATTGAGTATATATTCGCTTAAATTTTAAGATTCATGAGTATATATGCTTACAATAGGTATTCTTAAAAAAAAAAAACGTCATTAAAATAACAACCTCAAATTATTTTCCGAGAAGAAGTCCGCCATTAAGTGAAGAAATAAGTGGGCTACCTAACTGCAGTCCCAACGGAGATCCCAATTTGAGTCCACCTAATCCTAGATTTAAAGGCAAACCACCTCCGACAATTTTAGTTGGTCCAAGTCCTAGTCCTAATGGCGACGAAATAACCTGAGGTCCTAGCCCGTTTAAAAGAAGTTGTTGTTGTGCCAGCCCTAGGCCCAGTGGAGAGATTCCAGGTACTCCGATTGGTACTCCGAGCGGTCCAATGACTCCTGAAGCTGTTGCCACAGTAAAGAAAAGAGCGATGCAGATGAAAGTCTAAATAATAAAGGTTAGAAATTATTGCAATTTTGAGAACATTTTAAAATAATTGTAAATATAAAAACATTACAGACTTACCTTCATTTTTGATATTTAAAGTTGGGTTGACTTGGGTGACTTGTTGTCTTTAAAAGTTTAGAATATGTTATGATTATCATATTTTCGGCTTGGCATATTTATATGAATTTGGAAGACTGAAATTCTTATGCAGAATTGCATCAGATAATACTGCTTGAACGATTATTGAACTTAAGCAACATTGTATGCAGATAATAAATGTACCAGAGCGGGTGTATCTATGGTAGATATGCTATATAAAGTAGGTTAGATTTAAATCGAATCTGCATGGAGCTAAGCTGCAAATTCGGTTATACTTCCCACTACTGGCCGGGCGGTTTGCCTAGGCTTTGTTTGGATGATGCAAAATGTTCACACTTTACAAGCATCAAGCAACTAGAGTTAAATCACACTCTGTTTTGTTAAGAGCAAGGCTAAAGTTTTAACATGAATTGGAGATATTATTTAAAGTTAGTTAAATGGTGGCGTTATGGTATACGAATTTAACTTAATTTTATAATTAAAAATGCTTCGTAGAAGGGTGTGACATCAACAATAACAATGCTTATGCTTACATAAGTTTCCATAAGATTTTCTACTTGGCCAGTGGAAAAATCACAACACATGTAATTTTGGCAAATATTTCGTCAAGCTTAAACTAATTTGAGGTTTGTGCAAAAAAGTGTTAATTTTTGATTTATTGGAAAAAATAAGTGTGGTATACTTTCTCATTGGCAAATGTCTTTCCATAGAGAAACAAAAACATTAAAAACAATTATTAGAAGAAATATTTTGATTATGTACCTCATTTTAAAAGAATCTGTTATATTCATGCCGTTAACAAAGTTTTGAAGAGTTCAACTTCTCGTTCCAAAAATATTAAAACAAAACTCAAAGAAAAATATCAAAAGCTCAAAAGAAACATTTATTCAAAATTTTTAAATGTATCCTGAATCTAATTGTAACATGTTCTTATATTGAAATATTAACTGAAATCAACTGTGTATTTGCGAGAAGTTTGATACAAAATATCAGAATCTATGTAGGGTTTACCGATAATAAACGCCAAAAATGCATCCCTACGTAGTGCTGAGGAAGTGCTATAAAAACCGTTGTTGTTGCACCTTGAATTAATGTTTAAATGAAAGTTTTCCTCTGAGATACTACTAAAGTTACCATTATTAAAAAGTTTAGAGTAAATCATCCTTTAAGGTTGCAGAGGTACGAACAGGCAGATAGGCGGACAAACAGATCCATTTTATTCCAACTTCCATATGCCATGTTTGATTGTTATCTTATTTTTTTTACGAATCCATATTTTGTCTATATTACAAAAAAATTGCTTAGTTAAGGGCACCGCTCGGAATGCTCATCTTATCCCTCAAGCCTGTATCTATTTTTATCTCTTTTCAAACATTCTAAGCGGTCGTACTGTATTAACTTATTTTAAGGTCATTAACAACCCCTTGTGTGCAGATTCATTATATATCCACACAGGGACACAGGCGTGCATTTCAAACCATTATCTTCCATACAGCACATTGTACATTGATCTTAAGCGCCAAACCCACGATCAATGCTCATTGGCCACATTGATGAGAGCTTAACTCCATTTGCCGTTCTTCATTCATTGTAATTGAGATGGTTCAATGGATATTAGAAAACAGCCAGTTCAATGAATATTGACAGCAAACATTGATTGTGAGGAGGACGATTTCAACAAAATTAAATTTTCGACAAGTGTCGCACACTTCTGCTAGACGGATATTGATTGAATTTCGATCAGAATGATAATGTGTATGCTATGGTCGAAACATTATATGCTTATTTTAACACAGGTTTGACTATGGTAAATGTTCAACTTTCACCAATGGTCAAAGCCCATTGTGAGTTGTTATCAAGTTTCCAGCTAAGCCAACTAAAGCAGTTTTTATTGCATTTAAAGATAAAATCTTATAGCAGAACTAGAATAATTATACTTATTTCACTCTCCCGCAGTATAAATCGTTCTCCCTTCTTTCAAAAGTATAATCATAGCGGGTACAAATTTGGCTTTTCGGGTGTTTAAGCTGGTGCCGTGCAATAAGGTCGTGCGTAATAAGGTCGAAGCATCTTTATTTCCATTTGTTATTATAAATAATGTCAAATTAAAAAAAGTTTGAGAATGGAAATAATGTCAACCTCTGTTATTTAAAACAATTATTGCAATTATAGTGAAGTCTTGATCCAATAGCACTACTTGAAAAAATTACCTCGATTAGGAAGATCACTCCAAAGATCTGGTAATCCTATGCAAAGCTTTTAAGTACGATATTTTCTTCCCATATTTGAAGAGAGGAATATTTTTGTTGGAAGTATATTTTAATACGTCGATAGAATAGTTTATAATGAGAGGGAAAGAGGTTGCATGCAGCATGGAGAGGGGGAGAGCACTCGCTCCTTCCTGCGCTTCACGCATCACACACAATCTTTACCATCTTTATCACGTTTATTCCAGAGAGATTATATGAAGCAGAGTTTAATCTTTGCAGAAAATTTCATTTTGCCCACAAGCTGTCCCTTAAGTGTTGCGAAGGTGTGCGTAAAATTTCGCACACACTCTCAGCACGTAAAGGATTCTTGTTGTTTTCACAATTATTTCCAAGCACGTTTTTAAATAATTAAAAAAAACTGAAGTAGGTATTGGATGGTGGTACGTACGAAAGATTTCCCTCTCCGTTATGTCCTCTCTGATTTGTGAACATTAAAGTAATTTTTTTCTCGTTCCCTCATTTCTACACAAATGTTTCCATCTTTTTTTTTTGCTATTTAAATAAAATTGAAATTATGTCCCTTCTTTCAACCTTATTGCCACTTCGCTATGGCAATAACGTCCACCCTTACAAAAGGTGCTGTAGTGCGAATATTGTATGCACTGCACTTTCTTACAAATTCCACGGGCAAATAAGCTGTTGGTCATCGGAAACCATGCGAACAAACAATGCTGCTGAAATAGCACATTCCGATCGTCCACGAGTAACTTATTTGCCCGTCATTGGAAACCACACTCTGCGAGTGCGGGAGAATTTAGAGTTAGCGGCATAGCCGCATAAAGAAAATAAAAGTCAGATTAAATAAAGAAGTAAAACGGAATAGACGTGGTTTTTTGAATGTGTTTTACATATCAGTGCAATTCAACAATATTAACACATAGAAATGGAAATTATACCGCTCTGACCTTATTACGCACGATTTTATTGCGATGATATAGAAGGCCGTGTTGACTTTATAAATCTAACTGTTCTATCCCTCGGGATCAATATTCTTTCGGGATAAAATGTCAAAATCGTTCAGTAAATAAGAATTTTCGGAAAAACACTGCACAATTCAAATAGCTTACGTTACTCTTCAAAACATCAAATATCTTCCAGTGATAGTACCGTCAAAATTGGTGCTGCCGTATTCGAAATAAATCGGATCAAACAGACAGAGAGACAATTAAAAATTGGTTTTTTTTTTTGTTATAAGTACGATTCATATTCTCATGCATCTTGTTAAAAGCTGTTCTATTACAAGCAGATACTTCAATATCGCTTATCTGTTATCTTTATAGATCAGTTAAAATTCAGCCTGAAGAAGGTATATCATTTTATTTATATGCCCGTTTGGGGTTTGGGTCAAGAAGGAAAATACTAAAAAGAGAATCGAAATATATAACTTCTCCTTAAACAAATCAGTCTTGATTTATATCTAGTTTTGTTTTCCAAATTCCAAAACCTAAGACTCTTAGTTAACTGACGGATATCCGCTAAGGACATTCTTATTTTCTCTAGCAGCCGGGTTGTGGATTCCATTTCCATCTCCCCAAACTCCAAAACAGCACTTTACTTTTAATCACTTCTGATGAGGAAGATAGCAGAGCAGTTTAACATATAGCTCTGCTGGATGCTGAGGCACGGAGATATTCCAATAAAGACGATGAGCTTGTCAAAAACCGAGCGACATTATACCCATGTTAATTGAACCCATATAGTTTTTTCGGAAATTTTGAATCTCATTCACTCTTTTCAAACCTTTGTTAAGAAGATTTAAATACTAAGATCGAACTATTTGTTATCCAGTGATGTCCCCCAATTGAAGATACAATTCAAATCAAAAGACCTGACACCTGATGTGCTAGGTCAATGATTTTCTACATACGAGTATTTCCACAAACATGCCAAATGGAGAATTTTAAAATCTCATGTCTGTCGATAGATAAATATCTGCAATTTGTGTTAGTTTGTGTTTCACATTAAAAGCTAGTTTTCAGTCAATTTCTCAATTGAGGATTTTTGGCCGAACTTCAACAGAATAAGTAAAAATTAAATTAAACACATTTTTAATTTTAACATAAGTAAATATATTTGTACTTTTAAGTTTCAATTTTTTTTTAAATAATTTGTATTTTAATATAACACTCATGATCTGGTCATGGCAATTCAATAGGTCGAGCTGTTATTGTTGATCGTACAACTTCAATCTGAGGCTTCCCATTCCCATTTGAAAGTACACCAATAGCAGTTGACTTTATTCCTGGAATAAGAATTTGTGAAGTCGCAAAGGGGCTTATCAAAACAGTCACCAGCAACGAATATACAAATAAAACAATCTATAAATACAAAAATATAATAAGAGTTATAGCAGATTGGTATGGGATATAAGATTAATATAAAACAGACCTTGAAGTTCATTTTGGTTTTTGTGAGAATATTTTTTTCAAGGCTGAAGCTGATGTTTGAATGTATGATACAAAAATGTAACAGCAGTTTATATAATAAAAGGAAAGATTTTTTCCAATGAACCCAGATGTTAACATGATTCATCTTTCCATAGGAAGGGAACAAAAATACATCAGATTACGTCGGGTCAAGGTATTTTAATCGAAGAGACGGCGAATTAAGCATCGAAGTGAATCTGAAAGTTCTTAAAATAAAATAAATTTAACAGTTCTAAAATCAACTTACAATTCGAAAGGAAAGTTATAAATGATTTTTGCTTGACATTTGCAAACGACGCGACGACGACGCGTCATCGTACGTCACCAATATTGCACTCAGTAACTTATTGTTGGTTGGTAGGAGAGAGTAAAACGACTTTATTCGCCCCTCGACAGTACAGCAGTTATTTCAGTAACAGTTAAGAATGAGGTTCTCCCAAAGCAGCAAAATTTTGATTATTAATAGAAATCTCCAGCTCAATGAATATGTATCTTGGTCCAGAAGTCTCCATACAGAAAATTCTGATTTTTCATTGAAATAATGTATTTACATATATTTTTTCAAATGACTGGATGATCTGTGAAGTTTATTACAGTCATCATTTATTAGTTTTTGTAAAATTGCGAGTAACAACTGACCACAAAATCGTTAACTGAATAAATTAAGACTCGCCTACAACCACTTCGCAGAAACTCTATCAGTCTTAGGCAATCTTAATCTCAATTCCTTTGGAAACCCTAAGGTATAAGGACATTGATATTGTTCATGATATTTAAAATCTGAACTAATTTTAATCAAAAAATATTATTAATTGTATTGAATCGGTTAATCGTTCTTTATTTTGGTCTCAAGTATTTTTCAAATCAGAATACATAGTATGTTGCGTGTTTACTTCTTTAACAAAGTATTTGCAACGATTGGACTGGAGTAGACAGTTGGAGCAGCATAAGCACCAGACCTTACCAATGGGCTAGCGTAAGCAGCGTTGTTATAAACAGCTGGAACCAGTCCTGCGCTATAAATGGATGGATATCCAGAATAAGCCGAGTATGCCAATGGTGAATTGTATGCCAAAGGTGCGTTGTAGAGGGATGACACTGGACCCACTCCAGCTGAGTAGGTTGTGTAGGGGGCAGAATAGGCGACAGCATTGTTAACTCCAACAAGACCAGCTTGAGCAGCGGCGAAGCAGAGGGCGAGGCACACAAGGAACTAAAAACAGAAAAAAGTATCTAATGTTTTGTGGATACCAGGCTTATTGACGGGAGCTTACTTTCATGATTGAATTTTGGTTTGTTGTTTGAGACGGAATAATTGTCACTGATCTATTACTGTCACTTGAAACCTATTTATATGATCAAATATCAATAGGAAGTACGGACATTTGTTGCTATAGCTAGGCTATGGAGGTGGTTCCAATTGTTTCTTCGTTTTGGTTTGAAATTTTGATGGTTTAGATAAGCTTTGGGCTGATTTTGGGAACCAGTTTGGTAACTGTATTAATAAATTGTGGGTTTGTTTGGTGTGTAAATAGAATAAAGCCTTAACCTTGAGCTCCAGCAAGTTCAAATCATAACTCCTAAGATATTCATGTTGGCTTTGAAAAGATGTTTCAGCGCTTTAGCAGCTGCTTGATGGGTCGACTTCTTTTTGCCTGACCGTCCACTCATCTGCTTAGCCGCTTGGTTATTATACATGTTAACGTTAAAAGCCCCTTAAGAAAGATGTTTGAAAGGTCTAAGGCGGCCTTAGTATGAGTAGTTTTTTTTTTTTTTTTTTTTTGAAATTGCAATATATTTCCACAATAACTTCCGTACCTACCTATTGAAATTGGGGCATTCAGTACCTACTCGGAAAAAGTTTTTTTTTTTTATTTCGAAACTTTTATTATTCGAAACTTAATATCAATTTTCATATTTTAAGCATCGCTTACGCCCAATTTTTCATAAAAGAACAAAAAAACGTAGTTTTAAAAATTAAAATCTCCCATAATAATTTTGAACCAAAATTTTTCGAACGTTATATGAACAAATTTTCTTAAGAAAGTCATTTGGCTAAACTTTTCCAATACGCCCACGTTTAGGACCGGGATTTAAGAAAAACCTTCATGTAGGTAAAATTAAAAAAAAAAATAACCACTCGACTCAGCTATATGCTAAAAAATTACTTACGATCAAAGCTCAATTAGTGCTTGGTAAATTAAAAAAAAAAATTGAGATGCCCACTTTTCAAGGGCGTTTTTGTAAAAAGCTTTAAACTTTGCATTAATGTTTACTCTATCGGTAGCAGTTTTTAAGTGAGAAGATGAAAAAGGAGATGGCCCATTTTCCTAGGGAACCTGGGCCCAGTGCGTCCACTAATGAATCTAGTATTAAATGAAAGGTGATATTAAGGACATTATGTGGGTGAAATATTTTTAAAATCGTTCGTGGGGTTTTTGAGATATTTGAGCTTGAAGTTGACTAATTCAGAAGCAGAATTTCACTTATTTTTCCGACAAAACTGCTTATATTTTCCGATGTAAGATACATAGAGAAATAAATCTGGTATCAAATGAAAGGTATTTTGTTAACCTTTTCATCGCATTAAAAATTATTTTTGTACATATCCTATATTCTCCAATATTTTGTTTTAAGTTCTTAGAAATCAAGTTTTTTGTTCTTACTTTTTAAACGTCAATATCTTAAAAAGATCGGCAGTGATTCCTAATTTTTTAACATCATTATAAAGATTATTTATTTACCTTTAATTTGATATATAATTTAGTGCTCTTTATTAAATACAAACTTAGTTTTGAACTAACTTACACTAAAAAGCATATTTACATGCACTATAAGCTATGCACTTTTTTGTTTATCGTTATTTTTTATAATTTCTTAACCAAAAATAGCAAAACATGTATTATTTATTACTTACTTTAAGCCCGATAAACAACATTTATATTGATGACAATCTAGGTGATGTTATTTAAGAAAACATGCATCATGCTACTTCGAAAATATAGTCCATGTAAATAACTTACCGTTTTCTTTTTATTTTCAGAAGAAGTTTATAAAAGACACATAATTATGTAGATGTAATAACTTATGGTCTTTATTTTTTCAATATTTATATGTACAAAAAGGTTTAAAACTAAATGATTTTTATTAAAATGAGACATAACTTTTAACTTATATTAAATGCGAAATGGAGTTATTGCATTGAAATAATAGATTTTTATAATTCATTTTGGTTTGATTACATACATAATAACCTACGTCCTACATTAATTATAATATTTAGTATTATTTCAGATTTATTCTCCTTCAACTTCATTGTCTATTAAAATAGAATTTAAAAATAAAGCTGGAGCTATGTTCATATTTTGTTGGTGACGAGCAAATCCTAAGTACCACAAAATACTCATAACATGAGCGCAGCAACCAACAGTTCTCATTCCTACAAGACAATTGCAATAGTACGCTTCTATTGCGTTGCAACTATTGGCTACATCAGATTCATTACTGACAAGGATGTATGTAAAATATATTTTCCCACTGATGTGTCGAGATTTAATGCGACCTCTAAGTAAATACTTGTTTCCAACCAGGCTTTGATGTGTAGAATTAATTCTTAATACATTTTCACAAACTTCTATTATATAACTTCCATTGCTTTTAAGATGTTCCCCACAATAAGAGCGAGCTTGTTTGATTTGATAATTTCCCAATGATATTTTACGAAGCTCTGTCAAATCAAGCAAAGGAAAGTTATTTAAGCTTGGAATGTGTCCGTTAATTCTACGAAACACTGCCCTAGTTCTATTTAAGTTATTTTCCTTAACAAAATCGCCTAAATGGTTGGGAGTATTTAATCTACTCAAAGCCAACTCCAGTAAAACGCTGGCATCTGTATTGTCTTCTAACAGAGGATGGAACTTATTAAGGATTGCAGCTGCAATTTTAAAATCATCCATTAAGTGAGGAGTAGCTAAATTAAAAAAGTTTTGGCGGAATACTTTAAAATCTCTTTTAAAGCGTCCATTGACAACTTCCACAACCCATCTTACCATTGTAACACATCTTGTCTTGTTAGCTTGAGCTGTTGTCAGCTGATTATTCCCTTCCAGAACAGTTTCAGGCATGTGAGCTTTGTACCCATAAGATTCTAGGCTTGAGCATCCCTGAAACCTCTGTCTAGGATAAAAACATCATTTTCTCTAACAAAACGCCTCATGTTCCCATATTCATCTCTAAAAAGATTTTTAATAATTGTTGCATCAGAATCAATTGCTGCATAAGGTCCGTATACGTCTATTATATAGCCGTCACAGCATGTCATCATAAAGGGTTTGACTAAATTCTGAAACTTATGCAGACTATATGTTGCTTTTTGGAAACTATAATTTGAACTTTTTTGGAGGTAAACATAAGTTCCGTCACATATGATAATGGCTGGTTGGTCATTTTCATTTAACTGTGTGTTGCCAAAAAGTCCATTTGGAATCATATTGTTTCGACTAGCTACGTTCTGAATAGACATATGTTCCAGACCTAAGTTAAAGGGCACAAAATAATTTAACAAACTGCTCCTAGCTGTAGACAAGTATCGTTCTAGTGTTGCGCGAGGGACGTTTAAAAGGGATGAAAGCCTACGATCGCTATCACCGGATCTTAATTTTGATAAAAAAGTAAATAGTTCAATACTTTTCAATGCGGGAACAAAGCTGTGCAGTTCTGTAAACTGCTCTGAGCTCCTACCTATCCAATAATGGCATAAAAAAGGATTCATACTACCTATGTTATTAAAATCAACTGGCTTTAAGGCAATGTCAGTAAGTGTTGACATCATTTCATCCATTTGCTCTCCAGTAAAGTCACTTAAAGCATTACCTTCTACGAGATTTATCCAATCCTTTGGCAATCGGCAAACACGCATCGTCTTTCTGTTGATGCAACTCTTTTGTAAACAGCTGAATTTACTTTTGGCTGTGCTGGCAATGCATTCTGTTCAGGTTCTTGAACGATATTTTCCCTTGCAACAGGAAGCAAATCATCTTGTCGATTAGCATCATGCACCCGACTTCTGTTTGCAGCCCTATTAGCACGCAGCCAACAGGGAGAACAGACTTTTGTTAAATTAAGGTGCTAATATATAATTTATAATAAGCATAAGGATTTTAGTTTTAACAAATGTTATACATTTACCTGATTGTTTGGAATCCATTGCAATAAAAAAGTTCTTTCCATGCATTCTTGTGGTACGTTTCGTGATCTACGAGATCTTAACGAAAGTCCACAGCACAAGCAAATTCTAATGTGACCATATTCTCGTATTGGATTACTTGTTAAAGTGATTCTTTCCAAAATCCGAAAGCAATTAAAACATATGAAGTCGGAATCAGATATCTTAAATAATAATTAATACAAATAAAACAGGAAAGGATATAAGGAATTTGCAGATCTACTACACGTTATCCTATTTTTTTCGTACTCAATTTTTATTTTTATTAATTTTATTAATTTTTTTATTAATTTTATTATTTATTAATTTTCTCATTTTATAAGCAAAACATAAAAAAAAGAAATACTGAGTATGTGTTTGGATTTGTTTTTATTTTGCTTTAAAAAAAAAAATTAGCAGCTACTATAAGTATAGAAAAAATACGGTTTTTGTAAATTAAAAACATTGATATACTATCTATAATTTATTCTTAGTATGCTAAAAAACTGATCTTTTCACTTTTTATAAAAAAAAACAACGACTTACTTGTTCTGGAGATATCCAATTAACTAAAATTGATCGACGCGGATTTGAAAGCATTTCAATCCTACGAACTTGCAAAATATTTTGTTGTAAATGTATTCTACAATTAACACATTGACCACTATACATTTTCACTTTTTTTTACGCACTTTATATATTTACATACAATGCATCGTAACTTAATACGTAATAAATAATGCTTTTTAGTTTAAGCTGTTTAATTTTTTCTTCAATATGGGAACACAATAAACTATTTAATTTAGCGGAGCTTACACCTGCAATTAAAAGGCGCGTGGGAACTCTCAATACCAAAGTGTCACGTTATATTGTACGAGAGGCATTATCAGATCATGTTTATTATCTTAAACAAAAGAAGAGAGGCTTAATCGAATCATATTTACATTTACAAAAATAAAAAGAAAACGGTAAGTTTTTTACATGGACTATATTTTCGAAGTAGCATGATGCATGTTTTCTTAAATAACATCACCTAGATTGTCATCAATATAAATGTTGTTTATCGGGCTTAAAGTAAGTAATAAATAATACATGTTTTGCTATTTTTGGTTAAGAAATTATAAAAAATAACGATAAACAAAAAAGTGCATAGCTTATAGTGCATGTAAATATGCTTTTTAGTGTAAGTTAGTTCAAAACTAAGTTTGTATTTAATAAAGAGCACTAAATTATATATCAAATTAAAGGTAAATAAATAATCTTTATAATGATGTTAAAAAATTAGGAATCACTGCCGATCTTTTTAAGATATTGACGTTTAAAAAGTAAGAACAAAAAACTTGATTTCTAAGAACTTAAAACAAAATATTGGAGAATATAGGATATGTACAAAAATAATTTTTAATACGATGAAAAGGTTAACAAAATACCTTTCATTTGATACCAGATTTATTTCTCTATGTATCTTACATCGGAAAATATAAGCAGTTTTGTCGGAAAAATAAGTGAAATTCTGCTTCTGAATTAGTCAACTTCAAGCTCAAATATCTCAAAAACCCCACGAACGATTTTAAAAATATTTCACCCACATAATGTCCTTAATATCACCTTTCATTTGATACTAGATTCATTAGTGGACGCACTGGGCCCAAAAATGGGCCATCTCCTTTGTAAGTGTAATCCTTGGCAAGGCAGGGTGTGGTTTAAGAATTGTTAAAATATATATTCTTATATCACCTTCATTAACTTTTATTTCTCATGAAAAAAACTATGAAAGTTCCTAATATTTATGACACACCCTGTTTGCATGACAAATCTGGTAACAAATATTTCGTCACAAAAAACTAATGTTGGAATAGCGTATTTAACACATCGTCGCAGATGTAATGAAACTCACGCTTTTGTAATGTTATGTCGTCTTTGATGCATTTATTTTGCATTTTAGAACTTACATTCTATTGGAAAATATTCAAAATGAAAATTCAAATCGAAAAAACACAACATCAAAATTTGTTTCATTTAAATTGATACGAGCATTACATTACTATTTACCTTTGTCCTTCAGTAAAATTAAACCTATTATAGAATATCCCTTAAAATAAACACTTGCTGAAATGTGACTCAAGAAATTCCCACCTGACAATATCGATATGATCGAATAAAGAAGGAGGGACCAGATATTAAAATAGACCACTATGTGCTTTCTGTCTACAATATTCTGCTTCTGTCATCAGAAATCATATCGGCAAGATATACCAAAATCTAAGCCTTTACCAAGCTAGTATGGTATCCGAAACTGTAAAGATAGGCAACTTGATCTTATTTTCAATACCGATCCTGATAACTCCTCTGTATCACTATCTACCATCGACAACTATCATCCTCCTCTCATCCTCTCATTTTATCATGATTCTCCACTACCAAATCCTCCCCCTACAAATCAGAAATCTTATGATTTTCATTTAGCAAACTTCCACCATATTAATGAATATCTCGATAGAGTTTATTTTAACTTTGATAACCTCATTGTCAAAGATGCCACAGAAATATTTTACCGGGAAATATTTAATTCAATTTCTATCTATGTATGTACCCTTTAGTCGCCATAAAACATCGATTGCATCCCCTCTTTGGTATAACCGAAAGCTTCGCTCTTTGCTTCACAAGAGAAACAAGTTATGGACAATTTTCCTTCGCACTGGATCTCCCACCAATTGGGTGGGTCAGAAATCCATAAATGCATTGTGAACTTCTGACCCACCCAAGTGAGCCAAAAGTACACAAGAAATGTCTGTGTACTTTTGGCCAATCGATCATGGACTTTTGACCCACTCAGGTGAGCCAATAGTCCACAATGATGCAAAACTTTAAATTTTATTAGAATCAATGAAAATTCTTTATCGCACTCTTTACAAATGGTGATCATAATAGGAACTTGGGCTAAAATTAAAAATTAAAAATTATTATTTTAGGACTAGCATTTGCCCGCTACTTCGTACGCGTGGATTTTAGAAAAAAGTAGGTATCTCATATATTTTTGTTTTTGCACAACCGGTTCAAAATGGGGGGTATGCGTGGTATGAAAGCTATATACTTTACCAGCTCTACAGCTGTAAGATTTTTGGCTTCTGTATAATATTATTTCGAAGTATCATAACGGTTTAAATTGCAAAAATGGAGGGTTAAGTTCTGAATTCAAAACGATGCTGCGCGCCGATACTGCTATTTATGACAGCTCCGCTTCATCAGTTTTGGGCGCAAGTATTGCTCGTTCACCGTTCTTTATGGTTACATTATTTTTCGATTTCTTCTTTCGCGGAATGAGGCATTGGGTATATGTTGGTAAATAGCGCCATCTATGATGTTTTTGATGTAACTTCTATTCAGAACGACTAACTTATTTCTATTCATGTATACGTAGATAAGTGTGGCGCTATTTTATTTTGTAAGTGAGACGCTAACTTCCTTAAAATCTTTTAAGTTCATTGAATAACGTTCGATTGCAGCAATATTAAAAAAAACAACCAGAATTATATATTTTCCTGCGATAAAATATAGCCTATATTTTAAGTTGGCGTACTACCAATATATCTGCGAAAACCGCATTCAATTCCATGCAGTAGTTTTTGCGTGATGCGCGTACAAACATACAGACAGACAGACAGACAGACAGACAAAAATTCTAAAAACGGTTGTTTTGGCTTCTGTGGGTCTAATAGAGACTCCCCATATTCAGGGCCGTCTTAAGTCATACCGGGGCCCTTGGGCAAACAAAATTTTGGGGCCCTGTTGGAAAGTGAGAAAAGTGAATGACAGAAACATTTTTGTGCTATAATCATGTATTTATTATAAATAACAGGTACAAAGCAAATATATATATATGTATATTGTATATATACAATGTTATTTATAAGTTTGCTGGTGGCTCGATTACGACAGTGGTTTCTTTCGCGATTTCTGTTGTGCAAAATCTTCTATTATATCTTCAAAGCTTATTTTATGAAGGATGTCACTTTCAATGCACATAATTGACAAATTAGTTACTCGTTCTTGTAACATAGATGTTCGTAATTCATTTTTTATTCTCTTTAACTGTGAAAAAGAGCGCTCCCCACTACAATTGGTAACCATTAAGCAGAGGAACATTCTTGTAGCAACTTCAACATTAGGAAAAGTTTCTTCTAATTGATCAGACTTTATTAGTTTGTGTAAATCTGAGATACTCAAATCCATTGATTCCTTTGCTATGTTCTTTATATACTGCCTTAAATGAAAACATTCAGATTTGAGTTCAGATGCATCAACGTCTTCGTGATAGAATTGTTCAAATTCATTGCATTTTTTTGTCAACTCACCAGAATCGATTGTTATTAATTGACAAAGAAAACTGAAACGATTGTAAATTTCTTGGTATGCAGCCGAACGACTTTTTAAATGTGCATTTAATGTATCGATTATAGGAATGAACGTGTCTACATAAAATTTTTCTTTGCCACTCAACTGTATAGACTCTGCTGATCCTTCTAAAAAAGTAACACGTGTGCTACGAACTCTTTTTCTTACAGATTTATCTTTATAGTCAGCATTTGGATCTTTTTCCTTAGCAGCCAATTCGTACTGGTCGAAATTATTGCGTGCGTTATCGGTATAATCGATCAAAGATGCGTAAAGTTTTTTGCAACGTCCATGGCCATAGTGCTATTCTGTAAGCTCAAGCTTGTTTTGTTCATAATACCCAATAGATCATTCCATATCTCCGTTAGAAGTATAGTATTTAATTTTTTCATTTTTGAAGCTAGGCTTTGGGCTTCGTTTCTTGTTTCTGCTGGTTGATTTTTGTCACTTGCAATTGACGACAAAGCTTCAGAAATATTTAAATAACTGCTTTGCAAAGCATTAACAGCGTTAGCACGTGCAGCCCATCTAGTATCCGGGAGAGCCTTCAAGACTTTATTCCCACCCAAATGCTCTGTCATGATTTTCCATCGTTTGGTCGAAGCCGAAAAAAAATTGAACAATTTTTGGATAAAATGAAAGTATGCTACAGCTTCGGAAACACACCCAACGGCCTGAACACCTACTAAATTCAGTGAATGTGCCGCACATGGGACGAAAATTGCAAATTCACATTTGTCTTTTATTCTTGACTGAACACCAGAATACTTTCCAGCCATGTTTGATGCATTGTAATAACTCTGGCCACGACAATCTTTTATAGGAATATTAACACTTTCTAAAAAGTTTAAAATGGTATCTGCTATGTATTCTGCGTTATGTTTATCCATAGGCAAAAATTGTAAAAATCTCTCAATAGGCTCTCCGTCTGTTACGTATCTAACGATGAAGGTCAGTTGGTCAATGTGAGAGAGATCCGGCGTAGAATCGACACTTATAGAATAGTATTTTGCTGATTTTATTTCTTCAACAATAGTTTTTAAAACTTGCTGTCCCATTATATTGATAAACTCATTACAAATATTTGCAGACAAATATGATGTGCTTCCTTTTCCACGATTTCCGTAGTTTCGTATATGATCAGCAAGAAAAGGATCATATTCACTTATCAGTTCTAAGCATCCTAAATAGTTTCCGTTATTTTGAGACCCCAATATCTCATTATCACCACGAAAAGCAAGACCTCTAGAAGCCAAAAATTTCACTACTGTAACAATTCTTCTAAGTACCAATAATTGACTTCTGTATTATATTGGGACAGCAACTCACTATCAACTCGTCCAGTAGTTTTGCTTCTTGCGACATAATTCATCATTACTTGCATGTGCTGTAAACTGTTCTCATGCTCAATTAATAAGTTACTAATATGCTTCCAATCTTTATATCCATTCGGAGAACTCAAACTATTATGTCCAGTACCAGTAATAGTATTAAATAGACGGCAGCAATAACAGTACACAGATTTTTTTGACGGTGAATAAAGCAGCCATTTTCTTTCTAAAGCCTCACCATTCGTCAATTTACGGATAAAAACATTTTTAGTCAAGTATCTAGTTTTCGTTTTACCACTTGAATCTGGAAAACTTGTAGAAGTTTCGGAGAAGTCACAATTTTTATTTTGGAAAAACTCTGGCCCTTTTCGAATCCATATATCACGTTATTCTTCTGATAAAATTTCAACACAATACGTACCAGGATCAGCAGATATATTTTCCAAGCTTGTAGTTCTTAACTCAGAGGACCTTGAAGTAGATGGTTTAGCACCTGATGTGTGTTGGTCATTTTTTTCGCACGTAGGATCATTTTCACGTTGATCTTCAGACGTATTTTGAACTTGAGGTGATGAGGGTGAAGCATTAGTCAGCCTTTTTGTTTCTTCAACCGTAAAAAATGAAGTGAGTTTAGGAAGTTTGTTAATTATGTCTTTTTGAGCATCAACTTTTTTTCTTTTTTGTGAACCACTTAAATATGTTCTATTCGACATAGTGAAATAAACAAATGAACAACAGGTTAACACGTCTATTATCTGAAATAATTTCTATTGTTTGACACTTTTGGAGAATTCCTCAACCATAAAGAAATGTAGCACCGAAATTTAAAAAAAATATCAGGATTATAAATATTGTAGGTACATATGAATCACGAAAATTTTCTAAAAGAAAAACGTAAAAATACAAACAAATAATCTTAAATCAAATTCTGAAACTTACATTTTTCGCTTCTGTATTTACTTTGAACAATGCCGCAACTACAACTTTTACATTAACAATAAGCAAATGAATGATACAATTTTCAAAGTAGCTTGAAACGGGCTACTAGATTTAAAAAAGAAAAAAGGACGTTAACTGACTACTAGATTAAATTGTTAAAGCGAATGAAAAACACAAGGGAAAAAATATAGCAGAATGAAGTATAAAGAAGTATAAAAACATGTACCTAGCTGCATATAAACAAATTTCAAAGATTACTAGATTTATAGATTTAGTTTATTTTTAATACGTTATAAAAGTTCGGCGCGAATTTTTAAATGTCTTTACCAAAAAAGGTTTTTTCATCCATGGATGTATACATTGTTCATTGTACAAACACCTCACGTCGGAAACATTAGTTTGGTTTATCCCTGAAAAGTTATAGTTCTCCAGAGAACACTTGGTCTATAGTAGTTTAGTGTAAGTGAATTTATCAGCCTTTCGGGGCCCCCGTGATGATGGGGGCCCTGGGCACGGGCCCCGTGTGCCCCTATGGTAAAGACGGCATTGCCCATATTAGTTTTCCATCTATATCTTCAATGTACAGACATCGACCCGTTACAATTTTATTATATGTATAGATAATGAAAAACTAACAATAAAGTATTTTTACGTCTAAACTTCCCACCTTAGGTAATAAGAGTTTCCAAATAGTTTGGATATTCTTTTGATTGCCTATAAAATATAATTTTTTATATATATATGATTTCATCACAAAGGGTTTATTTACAAAACAAAATTTTTACAAGTTATAAAATTGAAAAAAGAGGAGTTATAAGTCTTGTAGTAAATTAATATATTCTGCTATTTTCAATTTGATTATTGTAGTAATTAATAAAATAAATTAAGATGTAGTAATAAATAAAATAAAAAATACCAAAAAATCCATATTTCTAGAATCGAGAGCATTCAGCGTCGTTTCCCAAGATTTGCTCTTCGTGGTCTCTCTTGAAATGATCCTTTGACCCTACCCCCCTATCAAAATCACCTTCAATTAATTAACCTGAACTCGCTACAAAAACGAAAGGAAATATCCGAGATTCTCTTTATTCATCGACTCCTCTCCGGTTCCGTTGACTGTAAAACCCTTTACATTTTTATTTTCTTCAACACGAACCCTCGTAACTTAAGAAATCCTCGCATCTTCTATATTCCTCCATACCGTACCTCATATCTCTCCAACGAACCCTTAACTCGAATGCTTTAACTTCAGCATTCCATGCCTTAAACTCCTACTCCGGAATCACTCTCCCAATTAGTTTTAAGCTTTACCTGTATAGTTTTTGAGTTAGAGTAAGATATTTGAAGCTTGCAATAAGCTAAATAAATGGGGGTATTGCCGCCACCAAAATTAAATTAATCAAACAGGATAGCATCAGAAGGAATTATATAAATTCATAAAAAAAAAATTCTAACATTTTATGACTTTGAAATGTATTAATCCCAAGGTTAAGGTTGTATTCTGTACAAAGCCACGCCAAACAAATCCCAATCAAAACAGCAGAATAAATGACAAACTGGTTCCCAAAATCAGTCCAAAGCTTATCTAAACCATCGAAATTTCATACCAAATCGAAGAAACAATTGAAACCACCTCCATAGCCTATAGCAACAAATGTCCGTACTTCCTATTGATATTTGATCATATAAATAGGTTTCAAGTGACAATAATAGATCAGTGACAATTATTCCGTCTCAAACAACAAACCAAAATTCAATCATGAAAGTAAGCTCCCGTCAATAAGCCTGGTATCCACAAAACATTAGATACTTTTTTCTGTTTTTAGTTCCTTGTGTGCCTCGCCCTCTGCTTCGCCGCTGCTCAAGCTGGTCTTGTTGGAGTTAACAATGCTGTCGCCTATTCTGCCCCTTACACAACCTACTCAGCTGGATTAGCTCCAGTTTCATCTCTATACAACGCTCCTTTAGCATACAACGCTCCATTGACATACTCGGCTTATTCTGGATATCCATCAGTATACAGCGCAGGACTTGCTGCTCCAGCTGTTTACAGCAATGCTGCTTATGCTAGCCCATTGGTAAGGTCTGCTGCTTATGTTGCTCCAACCGTCTACTCTAGTCCAATCGTTGCAAATACTTTGTTAAAGAAGTAAACACGCAACATACTATGTATTCTGATTTGAAAAATACTTGAGACGAAAATAAAGAACGATTAACCGATTCAATACAATTATTAATATTTTTTGATTAAAATGAGTTCAGATTTTAATTATCATGAACAGGATCAATGTCCTTATACCTTATGGTTTCCAAAGGAATTGAGATTAAGATTGCCTAAGACTGATAGAGTTTCTGCGAAGTGGTTGTATTCGAGCCTTAATTTATTCAGTTAACGATTTTGTGGTCAGTTGTTACTCGCAATTTTACAAAAACTAATAAATGATGACTGTAATAAACTTCACAGATCATCCAGTCATTTGAAAAAATATATGTAAATACATTATTTCAATGAAAAATCGGTTCTGAATTTTCTATATGGAGACTTCTGGACCAAGATACATATTCATTGAGCTGGAGATTTCTATTAATAATCAAAATTTTGCTGCTTTGGGAGAACCTCATTCTTAACTGTTCCTGAAATAACTGCTGTGCTGTCGAGGGGCGAATAAAGTCGTTTCACTCTCTCCTACCAACCAACAATAAGTTACTGAGTGCAATATTGTTGACGTATGATGACGCGTCGTCGTCGCGTCGTTTGCAAATGTCAAGCAAAAATCATTTATAACTTTCCTTTCGAATTGTAAGTTGATTTTAGAACTGTTAAATTTATTTTATTTTAAGAACTTTCAGATTCACTTCGATGCTTAATTCGCCGTCTCTTCTATTAAAATAACTTGAGCCGACGTAATCTGATGTATTTTTGTTCCCTTCCTATGGAAAGATGAATCATGTTAACATCTGGGTTCATTGGAAAAAATCTTTCCTTTTATTATATAAACTGCTGTTACATTTTTGTATCATACATTCAAACATCAGCTTCAGCCTTGAAAAAAATATTCTCACAAAAACCAAAATGAACTTCAAGGTCTGTTTTATATTAATCTTAAATCCCATACCAATCTGCTATAACTCTTATTATATTTTTGTATTTATAGATTGTTTTATTTGTATATTCGTTGCTGGTGACTGTTTTGATAAGCCCCTTTGCGACTTCACAAGTTCTTATTCCAGGAATAAAGTCGACTGCTATTGGTGTCCTATCCAATGTAAATGGGAAACCTCAGATTGAAGTTGTAAGATCAACAATAACAGCTCCACCTATTCAATTGCCATGACCAGATCATGAGTTTAATATTAATATAAAAAATATTTTTAGAAAAATTAAGTAAAACCTTAATGTACAAATAACTCAATTGAAACTTGTTTAATTTGTGTGTAATGTTGTTATAAATTTCTTCAAAGTATCCTTTTAATCCTCATATACTTTCTGTTGGTTTTATTTTCAATTCAAGAAAAAGAATATCTTATTGTATTATTCATGGAATTCGACGAATGCATAACTTGCCTTATAGTACCTATAATCGCAAGTAAAAAGTTAGTGAGGAAAAACCATTGCAAGGTCAAACATTTTGCAGTTACCCCTTCAACCTTCCCCTTCTCTTTTTTCATAGGGCCCTCAAGATCCAAAACTTCGTAAAATTTTTACTAACTATCCTTCAACAATATCTGATAGTTTCATTAGCTTCCGTCCTTTTTCCACCTTTCACACACTTTTTCCAACCTGTCGACTGGACTAAATTTATGCATGTGGCATATATGAGCATATCATGAAGAACGTGACTCCTTCAAGTTTTAAAATCGCGATATCTCCGAAATGGTTATTCTTACAAAAAAATGATATTAACAAGTTTTGTAGATGATTTCATGGTCTACAACTTTGTCTCATGTATTTTTCTGATAAATCCTACCGTTTACCAGAAAAATTGAAAAAACCGTTTAGTTGACTCTTTTACCTTGAATAACTTCTAACGCACCAGTCGGATCGATGGGGATGTTGCTTAGTTTATTTGAAATGGTGTTCCCAACGTCTGTACCAATTTTCAGCTTTATGCGAATTTTTGCAAACCTAGCACTATTTTTTTGTCTATTTTGACCGGACTTTACAGCCGAATGAGTCTAAATTTTGATTTTCCATCATATACATACGTACATAGTTCTTTGAAATAGGTCAATTCGAATGTTTATATTAATTCTTCATTCTTTCTGAATGGGGTTTTTTGAGTAAACTTTATGTTTTGGTTGGAATAGATTTTTCAGGAAAAGTCTTATAACCTCTCAGAAAGGAAGAGTTTTTTCGTAACAGATTTTCTCGTAAGCCACTTCACGGATTTTGATGAAAATTTTAATGTAAAAGCTATTTTATAAACAAAACAATATTAATTCTTTAATTTTTAAAAAAAATTTGTATCGAGTTTTTTTTTTTAAAAAAAAGTGAATTTGTTTTTAAATTTTTGTTTTTTTTTTTTCAAAAACCGTTTGTTAAAAATTCTTAAAAAATGTTTTTCTGATAAGAATTTTAAACTGCTAGATGTTGACATACTCAAAAAAATTTGGAATATGATTTCGAAAAGTTTAAAAAAAACCGTTTTTTTTTTAAACTGCTCGAACAATTTGAAAAAAAATCCCTAAAATTTAAAAAAAGTAAAAGAAATCTGATGGTATACTTAATTTTCTCAAAAAAAAGTTTTAACTACTGATTTTTAAGTGATTAGTAAAAATTCATATATGTATAGTTTTTTCAATGCTTATTTCCTAAAATCTCAAGCCCCAAAACCATTTTAATACATTAGAGCAAGTTCGTACGACCCAGTCGTGCACTTTATTAAATTTGTCATTAACTTATGTTCAATATTTTTTAAGCTCAGGCTTTAGGTTGACCAACGATTTCCAAATTGTCTTCACCTTTCTCAATTCCAAAATGAATTTCATTATTTCGTTGATACGCCCACGCCATTCTTTTTGATGTAAAATAAATTCCAATATCCCCATGCATCCCAATTGAGATTACTCCGGCTGTTTCGTTGAAATGCTTGGTCATAGCTTCAAGGGCCGATTTTGAAGCCTCTTCTGCTGACATTCCTTTCAGTTGCATAAGGTGCAAAATCCGGGATGCTAAATTATAGCGCATTATTGTTTCCCCATGGCCAGTTGCTGAAACAGCTCCCATATTATTATCTGCATACGTTCCAGCACCTAAAATAGGAGAGTCACCTATGCGGCCAGGTAGTTTTCCAGTTATTCCACCAGTTGAAGTTGCAGCAGCTATATTTCCTTCCATATCAATTGCTATTGCACCAACTGTTCCCGGCTCACCAAAATATTCAGATTTGTTCAATTGAATTGTGCTATTTTTATAATTTTCTAATGCTTTTTTGGCAGATTCTGTAACCAGTGCCCCTTCAGGAAGGATCTCAAAACCCTGGTCAATGGCAAAGCACATCAAACCCTCTCCAGCCAAATATGTGTGGGGGGACCTATCCATAACGCGACGTGCCACAGAAATTGGATGCAAAATATTCTTTACAATTGATGCACACCCACCATCTAAATCTGCACCATTCATAATGGATGCATCAGCCTCGACTTCTCCATCCCAAGTGAGCACCGCACCATAGCCCGCATTGAAATTTTCATCCAATTCCATGGAACGGACGGCTTCTTCAACAGCATCTAAGACACTACCTCCATCAATTAGGGTTTCGTATCCAATTTGAGCGGCTAACTTGACTCCTTGAAACTTGCCCGCAATTTTATCGTCACTTATATCACCAGCACCTCCGTGGACGAGGACAATTGGAACCTGAACATATCGCTAAAGGAACAAAGAAATGGTATACGTACGCATATTAAATGAACTAATTAACAACACTCACCGCAAAAGCAACACTTGAAAAAATCGTCACAACCAGGAACTGTAAAAAGAAACAATTTGTATTAAACAAAAGGTTAAGTCAAAAGGTTCAGGATTAAGTTAAAATTTTTGGACGGCTATTATTAATGGATTGACTTTTAGACTTCATTTGGACTATAAACATAGACTCAAACATGTATACTAAAGATCCTGCTGAATGGCCTGCATATTTCTGCCGAAGACTATATTTAATGTTTAAATGTTTATTTTACATGAAAGCTTCTTAAACTAAAAAGTTTTAACATCCTTGCTTATTTTATAACATAAAATTTTTGTTATTGTTCAATAAAATAATGTTCAGTATCATGCTATTGCACTCACACAGCAAAGTCCAAGAATTCTTAATATAGCCCTTTAAAAGTTAAACTGAAAAACGCACGATTTCTATTTCGTCAAAATACTTATGCCGAATAGTGTATGTATTAATCCAGATTATTGAAAATAGAGATAACAATGAAGCAGGATATTAACAGCACTCAAAATGGAATCTTGGGACATTTAAAAATAAGTATTGACTCAGCGATTTGTCTATTCAAGTACGCCCAACAAAAGTCATTTTGTGAAATTTACAAATATTTTAATAAAATTTTAAGGAGGTTTTTGTATGAAATTTTTATACTCGCAGTTTAAGGCAGCTGCTTGCCGAATTTACAATGTTTGTTTGTTAAACAAAATTTCCATTTTTCTCTTCGATTTTTTTCACTTTCATTTCACGAATATGTATATTATAAATTTAAGAAAATGTATTGCTTTTCCTGTGAAATGAATATTGGAGTTGCATCGTGAGGGGAGCCTATACCTACGATACCCACTATACTAATCGTCTGAAATCCCACAAGAATTTTTCAACTGATGAAAAAAATCGTATCGATCCACAAATATTTTTAATGCAAATTTGTTCAGTGAAAATCATAAATTGTGAAGTCAAAAACAGAGTGAAGAAATTTAAATCAATTTGGTATGTGGTGTTGGTTTTAATTTAAATAAATAATTAAGGTGTAAGTGCAAATCAAACCAAATTTCTATTGTACAATTTCATCAAAAAAAAAGTCAATGTTAACATCATATCCATAATGATTATTAATTATGTATGCATATAAGTCTATAAAACCTTAACAAGTGGGCTTATTTGATTTCAACTTAATGCCTAAATAATTTTTAATGAAAGAAGTTTCAAAGTAAGATTCAAAAAAAAAAGTTTGGTTTTTCCATCCGTACTTTGAAAAAAAGACTGTTAATTTTATAAAAAAATTTGTTTTCTTAGATGCCACAGATATCTTTAAAGTGACAATACAAAATATTTGTTTGATAAGTTTCTAATTTTTACTTGTGATAACAGGTACTATAAGGCAAGTTATGCATTCGTCGAAAAAAAAAGTTATGAGATAAGAATCAAACATGACATTACGATGATGGCGAAGACGAAAAAAGATGGTCTTAAAATTCTGTCCGTCTGTATGTCTGTCTGTCTGTATGTATAGAGGACTACAGCCCAAACGGGTGGGCGGAATTGTTTCAAACTTGGTATATAGAGTTTTTTTTGTATTGTACAGAGGGAAAATTGAAATTTTTTTTAGCTAAAAAAATAACGGTACCTGCCATATAACCGTTTAGTTAAAGCATATTTTTTTTCAAAAACGGCTCTAACGAATTTGATTTAAGAAAATCAGTGTTGCTTTACAGGCACAACCAATCATATGGCTGAAAAAAAAGTTTAAAAAAATGGCTAAGAACGGTACTTTCCATGCTACCGTTTTTTTTTTGCTTTCGACTATCTCGAAAACGACTGAACCGATTCTTTCAAAATTTTATACATATATGGTTGTAGGTTGCTCAATTTGTACTGCATACCAATATTTTTGAAAAATATTTTTTTTGTATTTTTAAAAGAACTTTAAAACAAAAAAAAATTTTAAAAATTAATGTTTTGAAAACTGCTTATTAATTTTTTTTCTAAAAATCATAAATAAATGTATTTGCTGAATACCTATGAAATGACGTTTTTGAATTTTTTTTTGAAATTTTTTTTCAAAAAGTTTTTCAAGAAAACTTTTTTTCTCAAAAACTGCTCCACGGATTTTTAAAAATTTATTCTCATAAATTCAAATTTATCCAAGAAATAAAATGGCGTTTTTTTTCAGCTCAAATTAGTGTAAGTATTTATTTAAGAGTTTTGAAAAATTTATTTTTTTTTAAATCTCAAGCCCCTAGACCACTGTCACACATTAGAGCAAGTTCGTGCGACCCAGTCGTGCATTTTATTTTCATAAAGAAAAAAAAACAGGTGGCGTATACTTGTTTTTTTTTTTGTATTGGTTTAACTTTGAAATCGAATGCATAAATGAAGCTTCAGTTTTCCATTGTGTTTTTGGGCTACCCTGTCAGTCAAGTTCACTGCACTTTATTTGTTAATATTTTTGTTAATATTAGTTGATTCACAAATTTATGAATTACATTTAACGCACGCTTACTTAGCTATCGTGCTGTGTGCACGCTTACTCGATTTCACATTTTTAGAACTGGTAGTGGTATGTATTAGGTACCTAACCATTAACCAACTAAGTCTGAATGCAACTTATTGTATGGTATTGTATTTTCTTAGCCAGCTTATTTCGGAGTGATTAGATATGCTTATCGGCTTTTGTTAAAAATAAAACTCTAATAACAATAAGTAATTCCAAATCAAAATTTTGAAATGCAAAAATTCTATTACAATTTTTTATTCTCAAAACTATAATATAGATAATATTATATTTAATATTCGTAGTGAATTGTCTGGAGCAATTTTCAAATTATTTTTCAATAACACTCACACTTGCGATAACCACCATAATTCTGAAAGTGATTACTTATCCGGTTGAGAGCCAAAATAATACTACCACAGCCTCAGACATAAATCTACCTTTTATCTGTGCTACAAGCTAAAGGTAACTTAAAGTAAAGCCCAGGGATCACAATCTACTGATAAAGTAGTAAGTTTTAATGGTTCCCATAGTACAACGTAGAGGTATTCTAATTCTACTCCCAAATAAAAGCGTTCAGCGATTATGTATATATTTCTGGATGATATTAATTAGCTGAATAACTGCAGTTCTGTTGGTTCACGTTGCCATTTAGATAAAAATGTGCTTTATAACTCGAAATAGAATTTTTGTTTACTTAAAAAGTGCTTCTATCTCATGCGCCATGATCAGTAGTCCAAGACTGAAACTGTTGCACAATGGCCAGTTCGAAATAGTGGAAATGCATCTCGGGATGCAAAAAACGACTAAGCGAACGATTATTTATACCAAGTCAATAGTGTGCTGCAGTGCAGATTAACCTGGACAGGGACTGCACAGAAATGATTGACGAACATTTTCGATATTATAGGAGTGGTTCGAGTCGTTCGTGGGACCAATATCTATATACATATTTAAAAATGTAAGGATTTATTTTTGATAACACCACTTTGTTCGTTTCTTGATTTCTTTAAAACATCCTGGCAGGAAATTTATATAAGCCGCTAGAAAAATAAAACAAACATATGTATACCTTTTACTCAATAATTTATTTCTTTTTAATTTACATATATTAAGAAAATCTCTCCTATTCCTCCAGCGTCGTCGGAAATGCGGTTAAGAAATCTCTTGCTTGTAACCTAGTTAATGACCTTCAACAGTCCATCATCGATCTTTTGGTGCGTAAAAGTTGAAATGCAGAATTACCATCTCTATATTGCTTCCTTCTATACACTAATAATTTGTATGAGGAATTCATTAACTGTTTAGACAGCATATTTAGAACTGGAACCTGAAGATGAGATCCTTTTCGTAGGTGATTATAACCTACATAATTTGATTTGGACACAGAACGAAGACAATAATATCTACATTCCAATAACTGCCTCAAATATCAACGAATATACTCTAATACATGGGATGTCTTCACTTGGAATGACTCAGTTTAATGGTATCACAAATTCGTCAGCTAAAGCATTGAATCTTGTTTTTTTCTCCGCCAACGTTAACTCTGATGTTGCAGGGGATCGTCCAGCACTATAGATATATCTTTTACTGGCTGCGCACAATGGTGTAGCTGCAGCAGTAGCACGTAGCAATGTCAAAAAAAAATAGCGCACTAAGCAGCATACACGAATACAATGTGCAGAACTGAAATCAAACAAAAATCATGTCTGCCGTTTTGGTTTGTTGTTGTTTTGCAGCGCAGCACGTTCGTTAAGTTGGATCCGAGTCAACTTGTACTTGAGCTACCCTCTGTGCTACAACTTCACATTGTAGCCGTGCAGTACAATTTACGTAGGTACATTTAACTCTGACATTGCTTTGTGTACTGCTGCAGCTACACCATTGTGCGTAGCCAGTAAACTTAAACATACATTCTACTCTTAACAAATTAAGTAACAAACTCGAATTCAACTTCAAAAAAATTAATTTTATCGAACTCTCCAACATACTGCAAAATATATTATTTTTTTGTATATACATATGTTTTGTTTATTTTTCCAGAATAAGTTGTTTCATTACAAATATTTATATACACCAATATTTAAAGGCATGGCCTTGGCCGTCGCCCTGGTTGGCAATTAAAATTTATAACAGTTGCAAATCTTGAAAAATAATTTTATAAATTAATAAGCTATACAAAAAAGATACATATATCAGAACAATTTGTTGAAAAACTTAATATTAAAATGCTTCTTCGATTATTCTGCTTTTCTTTTGCAATAGAAGAATATCTTGTCCCAGCTTTCTACACCATTTAGTATATTAACTGTCCTTTCCATCGGCAATATATCGACACCAAAGTAGAGCCTTCTAAATTCCTTAAGTATTGGACACACAGCGATAAAGTGGAACATATCCTCACGAGTTTGCATAATACAAAGAGTGCAGAGAATTGGAAGGTCCTCTCTATGCGGAATATAATTTAAATTTAACATTTCCCCACTAGATTTTAGAATCATGGATATTGTTTCAACGCTCATATCTTCTTTGAAATAGTTCCTTTTTTCCAAATTGTAATTAAGCTGGCTGTAGTAAGCTCTAAAAATCGAAGATCAAGCTTCTTCTTCAAATCCTTCTCTTAATTTTTCATCCAAGCTTCGTAGAAAAGCATATATGTACATTTTCTCTCCAGCAAGCAACATTGTTTATTGAGACATTTAGATGTATGCCATATTTCTGCCCTAAGTTCAACCATTCTTTAAAAAATAGGCTGTTGGTATTCACCGCATGTAGTATGACTAGCTTTGGTAGGCGGGAGTCTGGTGCTGATATCAATTTGAGCACATAATCGAAGCGAAGCTTTAGAGTATTGATGAAAAGTTGGGCTAGTCCCGTTTCCAAATACAGCATATAGTTTGGGGTATTGTAAGGAAGTTTAAATAATCGCTTCAGCAAAAAACGTAGTAATTTTTCCATTATATCGTACCATCGATAGCCCCAGACTTGAGCACCGTAGAACATCACTGACCTAGAAGTTGCTTCAAACACGTTATACTTGGCAGCTAAACTCAGATCCTTTGCACACATACAGTTTTTCCATGCTGAGTTGATAGCCGTTTTGGCTGTATTTAGTTTTCCAGAAAGATGGTGCTCAAAATTAAGATTGGATGTTATTTTTACTCCAAGGTAATTGTATTCTTTAACTACTTCGATTTCTTCAAGTCCAAATTTCCATCGCTCGTTTTGAGCATATTCCCGCCACCTCTTCTGAAGACCATCACTTTGGATTTTTGTAAATTCACTGTGGGATTCCACATTGCAATATATTGAATGTAATCAATTGCTTACTATCTGTGATATTAATGTTATGTTATGTATAATGTATTTTATCGTAATTATTTGAAGTATTTTATTAAACTATTCCAGTTAAATCGTCTCATAAAGAATCAAACGATCCACCATGGTTTGATCATTTTATTATTATTTTGCTCAAACAGAAATGGAATTAAAAACCAACCCTAAACTATTTTGGCAAAAAGAAAAAATGGTGGTTATCCTAGCTCTGACATATTTTAACTCTACAGGCCAAACTTCAGAAGAAATTACAAATATGTTTGCAGATTTTTTTAAAAATGCGTTCGAGGATACTAATGATAATGACCTTAACACTGATTTCAATATCTCTTCCCACGTTCCATTAACTCATCTTAGCTCTTTTAATTTCCATATTACTGAAGATACAATTACTCAAGGCATTTTTAAGCTGGATGATAACCATAGTCCGTTTCCTGATGGTGTTCCAGCCTCTATCTTGAAAAAATTGTCTCTCGTTTGTGTAATCCTCTATTTATTCTTTTTAATGAATCACTTAGTTGCTCTTTTTTTACCAATCTTTGGAACAGTGCTTATATAAAATAACCCCTATATACATAAAAAGAGATTGAAAACTGAAACCAAAAACTATCGACCGATTGCTAAATTATCTGTAATTCCAAAATTGTTTGAATCCATTGTATGTTATGTCGTCTCTTTAACTTTACTTCTTTTTGTTTAGATGCTTTTGAAGACCGTGTTCAAATTGATTGCATCTCTACAGATTTTAGAAAAGCATTTGACAAGGTGTGTCATAATAGCTACCCTTATTAATAAATTAATTAACTTACGACTAAACAATCATTTTCTTAATTGGATTACATCGTATTTACTTAACAGACAGCATAGTGTAGTTTTTTGCAATGAATATTCTAATCACTTTCCTGTTAATTCCAGCGTACATACCTCAGGACAGCCATTTATGTATGTTCAATAGTCAGTTAACCCTGTGAACTGTAAAATACTAAATATATATCACCTTTTTGGGTTAATATTTGCTCAATTCCAAATCCAATTCCTTTTTATTTAACAATAATATATTTATTTGTTAATTTCCTTGGTTTTTCAAGTCAAACTTGTTTCCTTTTTAATACAAACAATAATAATAATAATCGAAGAACAAAATCATTAGCAACAGAAAATAAACAATCCTTAGCAACAGGAAAAATTAAATTTAATTTAAAATAAAATTAAAAAACGGAGTAGTAACTATATTATAGTGTTTTGTTTGGTTCAGTTGAAGTTGCCGTCGTAAACAATGTATGACCTATTTTGTTCATACTTTTTATAATTTACATCGTCTTAATTGTCCAAAATTCTTCTGATCACTTTTAGATCATATAATGAACCAATAAAACATTAGAATTTATTAAAAGATTCTCACGCGACTTTCAAGATCCCTTCGTTCTCAAGCTAAGCTCCTGTTAATTTCATTTGTGAGACCCATTCTTGAGTACGGCTGTGTTGTCTGGACACCTCAATACTCTATTGAAGCAGTTCAATGAAGGTTTTTGCGATCCTGTTTCCGTTTTCTTCCTTGGTCTCAGGAATCACCACTTCCCTTGTGTTCGCATAGGTTGGTTTCGATAAATCTTCCATCACTTGAAAGCCATCGAAAATACATATATCCAGTTCTGTTGTATTACTGGTATAATAAGAGGAAAGATTTCATCTTCATCAGTCATATGCAGGCTGAATTTTAACTTTAGCCAAACAAGACAAGCATAAGATTACGGCAGCATTTGTGCCAAATTTTTAGCATGTCAAACTATGTATGGTGTTAGTCCTTTGGATCAATTAGTTACAATTGTATATTAATTTTTTTTTTCTCATATCTTCTGTAAATGACGTACATATCCATACAAACGTTTTAACACACATTCATGCATACAAACGTATCGATACGTATTCTTTTTAAAGCCTGGGCGCCACTTTAAAAAAAAGCACCGAAAACGGAGTCCTATCAAAAATTCAGCACTTTTTTTAAGAGTTTAAATAATTTTTCGAATGCCAATTTTCTATAAATACTTTTCTTATGCATTTGTTTGCATTTTGCATTCTTCTTGAACTAAGCTTATTCAAACCTTTTTCTAAATCTTCTCCTGTTAGACAGCACGCAAATCACGTACATATATACCTACATATATTAACAAACATACTAATATACTCGTATAAACGCGCCTGGCTCACTTCCTTTAGCTTGACATAATGTACAATGCTTAGTAGACCAGAGTGAGAGGCTATGTAGCATGGGATATAAT
Organism: Platycheirus albimanus; assembly: GCA_916050605.2. Classification (NCBI taxonomy): domain Eukaryota; kingdom Metazoa; phylum Arthropoda; class Insecta; order Diptera; family Syrphidae; genus Platycheirus; species Platycheirus albimanus. The sequence goes on along the minus strand of OU696697.1, from coordinate 50,817,284 downwards.
GAGAGCTAGAATATGAAATACAGTCATGACTTATGATTTTATTTTTTGTTCGTTCTCTCTCAGATTAATTAATGCGATTAATTAATTTGTTTGATTTATTTGCTTAAAAGTCTCATGCCGCATTTCCGTTTCGTTGGGTTTCAAATCATTACATGAGTGTGGTGGAGCGGAACTTGTTTCCTTCCGCCAACCAGCAAACCTAACCTAACCTAGCTTCATCATATTACCAACAGGACGATGCTTCAAGCCCTCCCACACTGGAGGTTAAGAGATGGCTTAGTTGAATAGGAAGAAATAGGCCAGTTCAATACTCACCTGCTTGCAAGATCTTTTTTTTCTGCATGGGGAAGAATGAAAGAACTTGTTTACTCCGCTGAAATAACAACCACCATTTCTTTTTTTGTTCTTTTTAGTAGTACCCCGTGGCGCAGTGGTTAGTGTTTCGGACTGCCACGCCGAAAGTTCTGAGTTCGATCCCTGACTCCACCTAAGTTATTTTCTATGGTACTGCCTCTTGCGAGGAAGTGACAAATCCTCCAAGATTAATAAGTTCGCATTTGGCGGTGTAGGTCCCCTCCATTCCTGCAGAATATCAACGCCTACACAGGAAAAGTTAAGAGTGTAAGTCACAGATTTGGAGCTGTTGTCCAAACAATTTTCTTTTTCTTTTACCAACATTTCTATCCTATCCTATCTTTCTATTCCTTCTAACTAATGCCGTGCAATTTGCGTTTAAAAGACCTTGGGTCTTACAGGCATACAGTTTAAATTATTAATATTAAAATCTAAAAATGGCTCCAAATTTTATGAAAGGAATTGAACTAAAAATACAAAATTGCTCCAAAAATATATACACGAAAGGGGCCAGTTATAGCGATACGGAAAACCAAACCGAAAATATTTGCAAACGGAAAATTTAGTATGTTATAGTTCGGTTTAAAACACAAATGCTACACTGATAAATATAATTTTAATATAATAAATATAATATTAAATACATTTTTAAAAAAGTATACATAAGTTGAATTCATATTTTTATTTGCAAAATAAATTTTTTGAGTTGGTTGCCACCGATCAGTACAACACTTGTGTTTAAAATCGAATCATAACATATAGGTACCTAGACGCCTAGACCTACTAAATATTCCATTTGAAAATTTTTTCGGTTTGGCTTTTCTGATCGCCCCAAAAAACAACAACAAATAAAATGCACGACTGGGTCGCACGTACTTGCTCTGTGGGTGCAATACTACGACGAAAACAAACTTTTCGATCAATAAGAACAACTCATTTTTGAAAAATTTGGTAAAAACTAAAAAAAATTTGGCTAAAACTGGAAGACTCGATATACGGGAGCTAACGTTAAGTAACCTTTAGTATATCAAATTTAGATGTCGTCTTTTGGGTGATATAAATTTCCGCTTATGGCCAAATTAATAAAACTGATATTACCAATTTCTGCTATTGTCATGTGTAACAAAAAACTAAAAATGCAGTTTTCTTTGAAGTATTCTATATATGTAGGAACAAACAAAGTTTCATAAAAATCGGGGGAGCCTTTTTTGAGTAAATTAGAAAAAACGAAAAAATTGGCCAAAATCTAATGGCTCTTTGTATAGGAGCCACCATTTAAAAAAAAGAAAATGAAAAAAAATCAATGCCGTCTGAAAGGAAGCGGAAAGAAACTATACCAAACAAAGTTTGAGTGAATTCGATGCAACCGTTGACAACTTATGGCCATTTGAAAAAAAGCCGTTAAGAGCAGATCTCCGTTATTTGCATTTTTAGCCAAAAACTGAAAACGCAGTTCTCTTAAAAACACTAAAAGAATATAACACACAAAGTTTAATCAAAATCGTTAGAGCCGTTTTCGAGCAAATTAGAAAAAACCAAAAAATGTTGGCTAAAACTTATCGGCTCGTTGTATGGAAGCCACCGTTTAGAAAAGCTTCAGTGAAAAGTTTACAAAGCCATCCTAAAGAAAACTATAAAAAACTATGTCAAACGAAATTTGAGTCGATTCAATAAAGCCGTTGTGAACTTATGGCTATTTGAAAAAAAGCCGTTAAAACCTGATTTTCGTTAGGACTATTTGAGCCAAAATCGAAAAACGCAGTTTTGTTAGAAATGCTTAAAGTAAGCTAAATTTTGAGTTTAATCAAAATCGTTAGAGCCGTTTTCGAGAAAATTCAAATTGAAAAAAACGGTTACTTGAAAGGTACCAGTTTGAGCCGGGCTAAAACGAAATAAAAAAAACCTCGACAACCGTTTTTCTTCAAACTACTATATATCAAGTTTGAAGAAAATCCGTCAAGCCGTTTAGGCTGTAGCATGACGTGGAAAAGCGCACATCCGCACAGACGCACAGACGCACAGACAGACCGACGGACGGTATGGCGAAAACCACTTTTTTGGGCTTCTCTATCATCGTAATGTCATGTTTGATTAAAACCTCGATTTTTTTTTCTGCACGAAACCAATACTTGCCCTATTGAGCAAGTAAAAATATTCATAGTTTGGGGTGATTTTTCTACATTGGGGAGATTTTATTTGTATGCTTGGGTGATATTTTATTTTGAAAAATGGACCTATTTTAAAATTGTTTGCACAGCCTGCCTCATTCCATTTTAATAATCTATTACAAATAAAGATGTCGCTAGACCAAAAATGTTTTCCTTGATGTACCTACCGCAAAACATGGAAATAGGATTACTTTGTTTTTTCTCCATCAAAATTAATAAAAATTGGAAATATGTACCAGAAAATAAGAAAAAAAAATATAAAACTCGAGAGGGCAAAAAGTGCCCTCTGTTAGATTAGTCATTCAAAAAACTGCACGATTTTATCGTAAAATAGTTTGGGGCCATATTTCCAATTATTATAAATTGGGGTGATTTTTCATATTTTTAAGTCTCCAAGTTGGGGGCCATTTTTCATTATGAAATCTGAAGAACAGCGATTTAAGCACAGAGGACCTTAAAGAGAGTGAAATCTTTCGTACTTATCACTTTCCAACACCTATTTCTGGTAATTTTTTTTAGTTTTTTGACATCGTGTCTGTGAATAAATTTGAAAACAAACACCACAAAACGACGAGGTGAGTTTCGATTGTTTTGATATTTTTTTGTATTGATCTCAAAATAAATCATTTTTTATAATTTGTTATGATGTTCGCCGTGATAAAATCGAATCCCACATCCAAGAATTAGAGACCGAGACCGAAGCAGTATCAATATCGCCCAAATGTTCGGTAGTATTCCAAGGTAAGTCCTGCGTTTGTCCAAACTATTAAATGCTTCAAAAATCTCTTCATTCTTCAGATACATGTGAGGCCGTGAATCTCTAGGAGAACTTACAAACTTTCTAGACATAATATTCTAGTTTCCTGCTTCCCTCCATTGACACAGAGATTGTATTCGCAACCCCGCTGAAATGGATATGTGGAAGGAAAAAAAATCCTATAACAAAAGTAGTTCACTTAAGGCCTTCTAAAAATATACCGACAAACCTTAAGTGGAACTACTTTTGTTCTAGGATTTTTGTATATGTAGCTTCGAATTCCAATTAAACAATGCTATAAGTAGGACAGATCAATAAAGAATCTAAAAATGTAAGAGGCATTTCCATAAGCCAAACCATAACAACATCATGTCGGAAACAATAACTTTTATTTGCCAATTTTCGCCCAAAAAAATAAAAAATTGAAGATGAGACGAATAACTTACGCTGTCATTTGTAAGCGGATTGGCTGAAAACATTTTTAGTAGATTTTTTAATTACCTCATTTCGGCACTAATGAAAACGTAGTATAATTCTTCGAATAAAATTATATTGCTTGCTATAGTCCATTACTTCTTAAATTGTTCCATTTGAAACACTAAAATTTATTACGAAACTGTCATATACAAGAACAATCTAAAACATAAATTCTTCTATCAAACGTTTAAATTCTTTAATCAAGTTCTATTCAATTTTATTTTACAAATTGATTATATCTATACAAATATATCAAAATCATAAGAAAACTAATTTGTGGAGCACGTTGAACGAAATCTTACCATGTGTGAAAGGGGCATAACAGAAAAATCCATTACCTCTGAACATACCCATAAGAATTCATGAACTTTCAAAAATAACCGCCCAATTTTTGAAATAACTGACAAAGGTAGTGTATGCGGACAGCTGAGAGTGTATGCGAGTTTTTACGCACACTTTCGAAGCTAATCGGATTTATCTGTCAAATCAGCTTTCCTTCGTATATTCTCTCTGAATTTAAGTTTAAATATTTTTGTTCGTTGCCAATCATTAGCAGATGTAAACAATTTCAAAGTTTATCAACAAACTCAGTTGAACGTCCATTTTGTATACCCTATTCCATAGAATGTGTATATTGTATTGGGTGTGGAGTTTGCAACACAGAGAAATAATACCGTTAGGTATATAGAAAAGTATATATATTCTGACTCAGAATCAAAAGCCTAGTCGTCCGTCCTTCCATCCGTCCGTATGTATACTCTCTAGAGCTCGCAATTTTTGTTGTAGAAAGCTGAAATTTGGTATATATAATCTTTGGTTCAAGAGTAAGGCTAAGTTCTTGAACCGGTAAAATCCGCCCACAATCGCCATTTTCGTTGAACAACCTCAATTTGGTAAAATTAAATTATGTTTTTTGTACAGTTACGATGAAATCATAAAGCTAAAATTTTGCACACGCAAGCTCTAGTTAAACTTTCTTCCAGTTAAATAAAAATATTTCAGTTTGGGCTGGGCTGAAGCCCATTTTTCATATAAAACCATCAATATTGTTTTTATAAAATAAGAATTGTTATATTAAATCGAAAAACATTACATTTTGTAGGTATTACTTGCACTTAAACATCTTGTGTATGGAATCAAAAAATTTGATTTGGGCGTGGCTGACGCCCATTTTTCACTAGAAACTATAAAAAAATAGTTTTTGCAAATAAACGGTATTTATAATGAATCCACAAGCCAATATTTTACGTCTCTTAGCAGAAACTACAACGTTTGTGTATGAAAAGAAATTTTGGATGTTTGGGCGTGGCTTACGCCCACTTTTCATGAAAGAACGAAAAACGTAGTTTTAAAAATTTAAGGTACATACCTGCTACCAATATTCAATTTAAACCATTTTCCCTTCCGTTCGTTTTATGAAAAATATCTCTACATTTGCTTGTGTAAATTTTTTCAATGCGCCCACTTTTAAAGGCGTGATTTTTATGAAATACCTTTGTTCAGGTACGATCGTTTAAAAAATACTCGATTCAGCTGTAGTTTTACACTTACGCCTAAATACTGACTAATGATCAAAGCTTAGTTAGTGCTTCAAATTTGTAAGACACGCCCACTTATAAGGGGCGTTTTCGTCAAAAGTCGTATATTGCATTAATTATTTAACGTTTTTTAACTATCGGTCGCAGTTTTGAAGTAAAAAGATGAACACTTAGATTTAAATACCTTGGTAACGTAGCAGTGTGGTTCAAGAATTGTTAAAAACACCCATTATCGCTATTTCCATTCAAAATATAATTTTCAGTAATTTAAGTTTTGTCTTGTTTTGTTCAAATCGATCTGCAAGAATAAAATTGAATGTCACTGAACTCACACTAATTGCCTTGGCAATAAAAAGTCTTAGCTTTGGGCGTGGTACACGCCTATTTTTTACTGTGCCAGCACTGATTGAACATCACACCACACAATATTAATGTTATTGAATTTTTTTCTGTCTGCTAAAGAAGAATTTTGTTTCTGAAACTGGAACAGGGGCTGGCTGCGGGAGGCGAACGCATTCACACACAAAAATATAGATAATAGGGTATCCAACAGTTCGTTGCAAACGTACTGTAGCTATCGCTAATGTTTTATATTCAAAATCAAATTTTTAAATTGAATGCTATGTTAAAGGTTTCTTTTTATCATGTATAGTTTTGTTTAAAGTTTTTAAGTTAAGAATGAAATATTTAGAATTTAAATTTGGTATAAAAACTATTCTGCATTTATACAATATTTAAATATAAATACATTTATTTACATTTTATTTTATCCATATGCGTTATATATATATGTATGTATGTATAAATAATCTCTTATTTATGAATATATGATCAATTGTTTAATTAATTAATATTAAAATTTAAACTTCAGTTTTGTTTTTGTTTGTATTTCTTTTTTTTTCATTAAAATTTTATTTAAATAGAAAAACATTAAAAACTAAAAATTAAATAATATAAAACAATTTAAAGTTTTGTATTTGACTTAGCCTGTTTGGGGATGGAGTTGTTGTTGTATATAATATATAATGTATATATATATATATAAGATAATGGTTTTATGGATAGATGTACTTTTTACACAGTGTTATTTGTTTAAATTAATTAATTAATTAATTAGCTTTAATTTAAATTCTTCTTTTTGTATTTATTTTAATCTTAAAATGTATTTAACCACATCGTAATACCATGCAATCGATATATAAATGACTATATAATAATATATATTAATAATTAATTTACTTCTTTCATTGCATTTAAATTCACATTTACATTTATTTTGTTATTATTTTTGTTTTCTTTTTTTTTTTAATAAAATTATTTTGTTTAATCATTCATGTAAAAAAATAATGTACAACTCTTTTGTTTCGGGGTTAACTTTATCAATATAAGTAGATTTTTGTTTAATTTGTTTCCTTTGGGCTTGAGGGTATAAGTTAGTTTAACATATTTATGTTAGTAGAAGTAGAAAAGTTGATTTTATTTTAAAAACAAAGAAAAAAATTAAAATTAATTGAAACTAAAAACTTTATCTATAGGAAGGAACAGCAATGGGAAAATCCTGCCTTGGTAAAAGCTCATAAGCTGACAGGAAACAAAACTTTAGTTAGCCTGCGTCATTTACGACAGCATTAATTTCAAAAATGAGTGCCAAATCAAAATCTAGATTGCACACAGCCCATTGGCTGAAATCAAAAGGCTTATTCAAGACCAAACTGAATCGCACGAATTAATACAAGGAATTAATGGTATGTAATATCAGAGATTGGAGAATATAGGAACCTAAATATTCCCAAAAAGTCCATTCTTAACTAAGAGCAAAACCATTTGTTTACATTATATCGAAAACGAAAAGTCTTGGAGAGCAAGTCATCAGTTGACGTAGAAAAGTTTAAGTGATGGAAGAAGCTATAAAAGCTTTATAAAAGCTTTGTTGGTTTGGAATTATTTACGATGTATGTTTTGAAAAACAAAAATGTTTGAAGGTTTTGAAAATAAAATGACTTAATTAAAAGCTTTTGATTTTGGTAAAAATATTGTTTGCTCTTTGTTTTGTTTTTCGAAACGAAAGCTCTTAAAGCTTCTGTTTTTGTTTTAATATAGGACCTCAAAAGAAGGTAGATAGAATCTTAGGTTTCGAAGCTGGACCAAGGGCAGGATTGGGTAAAACTTTCTTAATGGGTTATACAGATATCTCATAGTTCATATCATAAACACTAGCTCGATCTGGTGTTGGTGTAGTGGCCCTCTGTTGATTGCCAACAGAGGGGGAGGGGCCTAAGCTATTGCCCGACATATTGTTTGCTGAATTCACTACACTGCCATTGTTGCGGTTCTGTTGTTGTTGATCCATTGTTTGCATTTCCATGGAATCGGTCATTTCTAGAGCTCGCACAAATGACATTGGCCTAGTTGGTGTTTGTTTTCTTTTAATCTGCGGTGAGGGTTGTGTTTGTTGCATATTTGGATTCGGAGGGAAGACAGGAATCCCACCTCTCAGGGCTGGTTGATAGCCGCCACCACCACTGCTCGCACTGCCAACCATAGTATTCGTGGACGAGGACTGAGCTACGACGGTACTCGTCGAGGGATTATTACTACCTCCGCCACCATATCGCATCATTCCATATGGCTGTGATGTTTGAACTGGATTTGGTGTTAGATGCTGTGACGTGGCCACAACAATAGTTGGACTCGTCGGATTCGACCGATGGTGATGAATGTCGTATTGCATTTGATGTTGTTGCTGTTGATGGTATTCGTTCAATGGTAGGCGGACTTGATTGAGAACATGACTCAAAGGGTGTTGCGCCATATTCATATACTGGGCAGGGTGATGATTGGGCATAGTGCCTGCACTATTTCCGCCGCCACCATTTGCGCCGTTATTGAAGCCAGGAGATGTATCCTTCCACATATAGACACCGCGTTGCGGGCTACCAGCAAGCTCTCGTATATTATCGACTGTGTTGTTCGTTCGAGCGTAGGACAATTCGTTGGCGGAGGGACCACTGCTGCCTCCACCTTGTCGAACTAGTTCGCCTTCGGATAGAAAACGTCGCTGGGGCGATCCATATTGGCTATTATTGGCTAACATCATTCCCCCTATGGCACTTCCAACTCCCATGCCACGTTGCTGTTGTTGTTGCTGCTGCTGCTGTTGTTGTGATAAACCATTGTGGTGAATCATCATTTGTTGCTGTTGTTGTTGCTGTTGGGTGGGTAGGCCAGGTGCATATTCATAGTAAATTTGTGACTGTTGTTGTTGCTGTTGCTGCTGATTGTTGTTTGGTTGTAGCGATTGTTGTTGATTTAAGCCAACGGCTATGAAGTCTGGTCGACGTGGTTGTGTTGGAGTGCCAGGATTAGACCTAATTCAATGAAAAAGATACGAAAAATGAATTAGAAAATATATTTTTAATGAGTATATTCATTCTAATGCCGACATAGAGTGCAGGCAAAACTGAGTTTGTTTTTTGTACCCAAAGAAAACAAAATAACACAATCTAATGCTCGACCAAAATGCAGATATTGTTAGATAATAGAATGAAGAAGTTTTTTCTGGTAGAGCAGAGCGACAAAATGTCTTGAAATGTTATGAGCTTTATTGTTAGACTTTTTGTTTTTGTTTTGTGAAAATGGAATACTGAACACTGATTAAACTACATGAGAATAACTTTGTCGAGCAGAATCTAGAGTCCTGGCAGATGGAAGATTGCTCCGATAATGATTGAGAGTAGTTTAAGCTTTAAGATGTGTAGTATTTTGTTTTATTGGCGTAAGTGATTCGATTTAAAAAAAATGCGACTTGTGGGGGAGTACTAAAAGTACAGCTTCCAATGTTGGTATTTAAAAGAAAAACAAAGTGTAGAATGCGTTCTGATATAGACATTTCTTTTTCAAGACATTTGATATTTCAAGACTGTTTTCGCCCACCTTTTCGCAACCTCTTAAACACGTCCACAAAGCACAAGCACTGTGAAGTCGCACAGTCAATTGAAAAAACCGCAAAATTTTATTGAGATTCCAGCAAATATATGCCTTATCTGTGCCTTGCTAAGAACAAAATCAAGAATCTCTAACATACAAACTATTCTGTGAAAATTGTATGGTCCATTCGAAGAAGTATTCTTGGTCTTGATTTCTTCATAAAGAGAGAGTTCCAATATAAATAAATTGTTACTCTGGTAGGCTTGAGGCCAGTTGTGTACAACTTTCTATGATGAAATCAGACCTCAGCTTTGAAATCTTGAGAAGTTCCAAAATATGTCAGAAGTCACAGTGAAAAATTCGTAACAAAATATCTGACAGCAACCGTGGAAGGGAACCAAAACTACTTGCTTAGACGCAAAAGCAAGTGTTAAGTTTAATGATAATTATTATTATTTATACAAAAACACTTTAAGTGAACAAGTTGGTTCCGTCATGAATTTAAAAGTATAGCACTTGAAATTCACCGCTTCTCACATTTCTTTAATTCAACAAAAATAAATCTCACGTGCATATTTGAAATTAAATTTTTAGTCAATATGCAGTTTTAACTATTAAAACAAATTGTATGCAATGGAAACAAATCTTACAACTCGATTGAATACCTGAAGTGTTTTATTTCAATATTGTCTTCGTTTATATTACGCCAGTTAATTCTGCTTTGGAAAACTTTTCACATCATTCCTTCAACACGCAGTGTATTTTGCGTAAATTGATTTTTGAGTCAAAAATTTAAAAAATCTTATTTTTGTCCAATTTCCATCCAGAATTTTCTTGTTGTTATACAGTACCAAGACATTTTTTATGTAAAATTTAAGTCGTAAACTAAAAAAATTATGATGAAATCAACTTAAAATGGGAAGCGGCCGAACAAATATTGTACACAGGATATAAAAATTTCATCGACTGTTAAAATGTCGACTGATATCAATTTAAAATCCAGACTATAAAAATGTCGATTAAAAAGATTTCGTTAAAAATGTCGACATATATCTTGATTAAAAATGTAGTTCTTTTTGATTGCATCCGCAGTTTAAATTTTGAAATTATTTTTAAATCATACAAAGTACGTAATAGTACCCCAGGATCGATAATTTTTGGTTTTTATTTTTATCTTTTACAAAAAAAAAAAATTAAAAAAACCAGATATTTTGACGTGATATTTTTCGATTGAAAATTATAGAATCTTTTTTCGATATTAAGTCAAAAATATGTGAAAAAATAAATATTTTAAATAAAAAAATTGCAGTGTGTTTGAGACATAAAAAGGCAAGTTTTCACCACATTTTGTGAAATAAAGGTATTTTTTGTAAAAGATAAAAATAAAAAACCAAAAATTTGTTTTTTTGAATTTTTCACATAAATTTTGAAGTTATGTGAAAAAAATGCAATCATAAAAGTTGAAGATCTCTTAATAACCTGCAACTTGGGCATTTAACTTTTTTCCAATGAACATAATGTAGTTTTGCCGGAAATCTAGATTAACCGATGTTTACCCTTAAAATCCCCTCCCGCCCACTTCCCGACCACAGATTGCATGTAATTTATTTTTCCTTTCATACGTGTTATATTTTTTTCCTTTTCCAATTGGTTTCATAATCATATAATTTTTTTTTTTTCATTTTTTAAAATTTTCAAAGGTTAAGGTTTCAGCCCTGGTTTATAGGGGGCAAGACTGATCAACAGTCGCAAAAGTGAATGATGTTCACATGCATGCATTGCCGCATATGAACATCATTCACTTTCGGTGACCAATGAAGTAGATTAAAAACTTTTTAAATTTTACTGTTCAATATATTTTCTTCAGAATTCAACAAATTCCGTTTCAAATTTTAAAGTGTCAAAGTTTTGGTGTTTCAATAAGTGCGTATGTAAATCCTTCTTTGAGTTGGGATTCCTCAAAAAAAAATAAGTTTACACAAGAAGTAAAATCATGAGCAAACTCCCCAATTTTCTTCAATAAAATGGTCTAAAATTACATAGGATTTTATTTATTTATTTTTGATGTTTATTTCTATGACGAAATAATTTGTGTAATAATTTAATTAGTTAATGGACCCGAAAATACCTATGATGAATGTTTACTAACTTTATTTGATACTGGTTAATACTATGAATGTTATAATAAATATTTTCTAACCACGCTAACGTTTCATAAAAAAAGAACGGACACATCAAAGCAAAAATGTAAACACAAATCTAAAGCATAAAAACATTGACAAAAACCTTTCGTAACAAAATTAAGCATTACAAGATGATTGGTTATAATTTTATTATTTTTATTTCACTAAATAAAAATATGTATAACATTTATATAAAAACAACAAAAATATAAAACATAATAATCAGAATCACAAAAGCCCAACCACAGCTCCAAAATAAATTCTTTTTCAAACATATTCTTTGATATAAGTGATGAATGGAAACCATTTGCAAAGACAGTGCTTTTCAATAAAATATGTTAACAAAAAAGTCTTTGGACAAAATTCGTTTTCTAAAGCACTAATAGCTCACAAACTCACCTCACCTGCTATTTTTCTGATGCAAAGGACGACGACGACGACGACGGGGATATTAACAAATTGAGTTTGATTCGGATGTTTGGAGACTATTTAAAAATTAATTAGGATTAATAATTTATTTTTGTTATGTTTTTTTTTTTTTTTTTTTTTTTACTATTACTATTTGAAACCATGTTTTCTTAATGGGTTTTTAGTTCTGGTTTGATCAGTCTAACAAAAAATCAAATTACGGTGAGCATTGAAATACAATTTTGTAATATGTAAATTAAAAAAACCAACTTAAAGTGACGCAACGACATTTAATTTAAACAATAATTTTTAATACCAGGTTTACGAACGAATAAGAGTTGACTTTTCGAAGAAATCTCAAAGCTAAAAGTTTCGATGTTTGGGAGATCAGTCAGTTTACAAAAACTGTCAACTGCAAAATGAAAAGCGTCATATAACTTACCAGTCGCGATTAAAACTAAAAAATAATATGAGAAATACAATCAAATAAGCAGTTCAAACACCGTAGACATTTCTACATGCACTATATTCCCAATCTGATAGTGAAAATCGAACGAACTTATATATATCTCTTAAAATATATACCTATAAATATGTATGGCTTGGCTATAGACAGACAGAGTATACCGATTTCCTGACTTCTTTCCGTCCCGGCGACTTTGTGAACTCGATAGGGATCACAACTCCCTTACTCTATCTACGGTTTTACACCATGGATACACCTTTGAAGTTCGTTGTATTGAATTTAGAAAAGTTTCCCGGTGTCATATTGACCCATGCATTATAGTTCGGGCTTTTAATAAAGGACAGATGTTTTGCCGTGTCGCGGAATTCTACAAACTGGTCCTTTTTCGTTTGGATGAAAGCCATGAGTTTGAACGTATATACCAAGATCACATTATTTCTTAAATCTCAATTCCTAATACTCATTTTTACTTGAGATTATAGGTACCTATAAGGCAAGTTATACATTCGTAAAAAAAAAATTCTAACAATCAAACATGACATTACGATGATAGAGAAGTCGAAAAAAGTGGGTCCGACAATGCTGTCTGTCTGCCCGTCTGTCTGTATCGGTACCTACAGCTTTAAAGGCTGGACCGATTTGCTTCAAACTTGGTACATAGTATTATAATGACGTCCTACAGAGGGGTTTTTGGAATTAGCATTCTAGCTTTAAAACTAACGGTAGCTGCCATACGATTTTCAGCGAAAAATTAATTTTTCTTTGATAAAACTTTCTGAATAGTGTTTTATGTGCAAACTTTATGTTTTGGTTGGAAAAGATTTTTTAGGAAAAGTCTTATAACGGTACCTCCCATAGGACCAGTTTTTTGAAGTCCGATTTTCTCGTAAGCCACTTGACGAATTTCGATGACATTTTTAATGTAGAAGCCCTTTTATAAAAGAAATAATATAAATTCTTAAATTTTTCAAAAAAAAAGTTTCAAAAATTGTTTTTAATTTTTTCTTTTTTCCAACAACGGTTTTTCTATTTTTTTTTAATTTTATTTTTCTGATAAAAACTACAAAGTGCTAGAAGTTGGCATACTCAAAAAAAAACTTGGAATATATTTTCGAAAAGTTTTTCAAAAAAACAGTTTTTTGAAGAAACTGGTCGAGCGATTTTGAAAAAAAAAATCGTACAATTCGTTTTAGGTATTGATTTTTAAGTGATTTATAAAATTTCATGATTTTTTCAACGCTTTTTTCCCAAAATCTCAAGCCCCAAGACCATTTTAACATATTAGAGCAAGTTCGTACGACCCAGCCGTGCACTTTATTATAATAAGTTTAAGACTTAATAAATGTTATTTAAAAGTTAATGTTCGTCTCTTATTTTCATTTAATTAAAACAGTACTGAAATTGAGTAAAATTTTTTTTATAACTTTGATATTTTTTTAATTTAAATATTACTTCTGGGTCAAACAGGTTAATAGCTGTTGATACAAATATAGGAATTCATACAAATTTTGAATTTAATTTTTTTTTAACGATGTCAAATCGCATGATCGCATGGTGGATAATAAAAATTACGCTACCAGGAAACTTCTCACGCAATTGAACCATAATTGGTCATGTTGTGTGGCTTTTTGTCCTGATTTGTTGGAACAAAATATCGTCCGCCGGCCAAAAAAAAGAAAAAAAAATGCACGACTGGGTTGCACGAAGTTGTTCTTATGTTTTATAATTGCCTACTAGCTGCATAATGTATGTAGGTACATTAAAAAAAATTACAAATTATTTCGAAAATTCTTCAAGACACGAGAGAATATTTGCCTTAAAGATTCGTAGGCTTTTTATACAAAGACAATGAGTCGAGTTTGAAAATATAACGTTCACAAAAGAGATAACATGGTGCGTGCTACCGCTTTTGTGAACATTAAGCAATGACTCTCATCTTGAATTTAAGAATACTCGTTTTTTATCAAATAACTCGCTGATTCCAAAATATGTAATTTGATATCCGAAAAGTCTCCAAAAGTTAATGGGATCAAACGTTGCTTTTAATGTTAGTAGTTTCCATTCATTTTAGATAGATTGCATTTATTTTCATTGGTTCAAAGCTATCCAAAATACACAGTTTGCTTTCATCATTATGGAGGTTGCTACATAAGTCTTGCTTCAAAAAACCATAAAATGATAAAATGGGTAACCTATCTTTATATAAAAATATTTTTTTTCCACAAATAAAACCAAAAATAATAAAAGGCCGATATGAAACTGTCTAATTTTATATATAAGCGCTGTGTATGGGCTCCGATGGCAGATGTAAATAAAAACTAACAAACTAAACAAATAATATAGATTTTTTAGAAATTATAAAGATTAAACTTAAACTACAGCACTCATTTTCATAAAAACATACATATATGAAGAACAAAATATTTAAATATACAAAAAAAGCAATCAACGGATTTTGATCGCCATCATTGTTAACCTAAAGCAACTTTATAAATTATGTTTATTATTTTATTTTAATTACCGGTAAAGGTAAATATTAATCGAAGGTACTTCCAGCTATGTCCATCTGTTCGCAATTACCGCGGTTTTAATATTGATTTTAATTTTTTTTTTCAATGTTCAATTGTGTCAATAAAGAAAGATTCAATGCAAACATTTTTGTTTTTGTTTTTAAGAAGAAAAAAAAAACAAAAATATATAATAATTTTGTTGAAAAAATTATTAGTTAAAACTTTAAATAATATTTTGGCATTATAAACAATTTTAAGGAACAACTATTTAACTGCACGAAAAAAAAAACAGAAAAAGAAAATATAAGTAACAAAAAGCAAAAGGATGATATAATAAGGACTGTTTTATACTGACCTTCGGACTGGACTAGACATGGCTAAGGGGGTCGCTACGCCCAGTGCTTTGATTCGTTGCTGCATTGTGGGTGTGGCTGAGGTAACGGCTCGATTTTGTGCTGCCACTATTGCTGGATTGCCTGGGTGCGTTGGATGGTCAGGCGAAAGTGCATCAGGATTGTAGACTCGCTGTGGTTCAAGCCCTCTGAGGAAACAATTAAACAATTAGGATTAAAAAAAGTCGTTAAACTAAAAGAGAAATAATTTTGATTACACTTGTACTGATACAAATCAAGGATCTTTTAAGATAAGAAGGAATATATCGCCCAATTATTAAAAATTGCCAAGGGGAACTAGTTCCACGACAACGCGAATATATAGGTGTGAAATAAAGCTGGATCATTTAGAATGGGTTGAAATAAAGGGTTTTTCAACAGGGACACTACAAAAGTAAAGCGACAGGGACAGCAAACGACGCTCTTTTGACATTTCTCTTCAGTAAGGTTTGCCATTTCATGATGGAAAGATATACGAACCAACAACGAGTCGAAATTATGAAAATTTACTAACGAAATTCGGAGTCAGTGGCTTCAACGTTAAGAGCGCTACGTCCAATTTATGGTCGTCATAATCGTCCTACGAGTAGCAGATCAACAATTGAGCGTCTAGTGGAAAAATTTGAATCCACAGGCACAGTACAAAATGTTCCCGTGCCAGTGCGACAAAGAAATGCCCGTAGTGTCGAGAATATTGCTGCCGCTGAGGCTTCAGTTGCAGAAAGCCCAAATGTGTCTCTCACACGTCGTTCTCAAGCGTTGGGCATCTCTGTGACGTCGTTGTGGCGAATTTTGCAAAAAGATCTTGGCCTACATCATTACAAGATTAAATTGACGCAAGAACTGAAGCCGCTTGACCACCAGAAGTCGTATTTTCGTGAATTGGGCTGTGCAACAACTTGAAAATGATTCGGATTTTCATCGAAAAATCATCTTCAGCGATGAGGCTCATTTCTGGCTGAATAGCTTCGTCAATAAACAAAATATGCGGTATTGGTCAGGCAGCGATCCACACGTACTCCATGAGTCATCATTGCATCCCGAAAAAATTACAGTTTGGTGTTGTTTATGGGCCGGCGGCGTCATTGGGCCGTACTTCTTCCGTGATGATTAAGACCGGCACGTTACTGTGAATGGGAATCGCTACCGTTCAATGATAACCGAATATTTTTGGCCCCAATTGGATGATATGGACTTGGAGGACATATGGTTCCAACAGGACGGCGGGGCGCCACAAGCCACACAGCGAATGTCACAATCAATTTATTGCAAACCAAGTTTGGATGACGTGTTATCTCACGAAATGGTCCAGTCGCTTGGCCACCTCGGTCGTGCGATTTGACGCCGTTAGACTATTTCCTGTGGGGCTACGTCAAGTCTATGGTCTATGCCAACAATTCAGCGACGATTGATGAACTTCGTACGAATATCGAAAGTGAAATTGCAGCAGTATCGGCAGATTTATGCTTGAAACCCGTCGAAAATTGGGTTCAGCGTCTGGACTTCTGCAAGCGTGCCCGTGGTGGCCATGCAAAAGAAATCGAGTTCCATACATAATGGCATCGAACGTACTTTCACAGGAATAAAGAATTTCATTGATATCCAAAACCGTTTTTGTTTTCTTTAAAAAAAAACTTTTGTAGCGCTCTTATTGAAAAACCCGATAGTTAAAAATCGTATCTGAGGGGATCCACATCACGGAATAAAATTGATGACTTATATAATGCCGATTCCGTACGACTAGCAGTGATGTATACCTCATAACAAGATTTACTTTTGCAGGATTTGTCAATGTTCCAGGGGAAAAAAATATAGGTAGAATCAGAGATCGAACCTTGAATCTTTTACGGCCCGGTATTCGGCGTGCAAAGGATTAAAGACAATAAATGTATCGGAAAAATATCTTTCATAAGGAAGTTTAAAAAAAAACGCGAGGAAATTCGTTTTGCACAAGACAAAGACGTCATCAAATCTCGTTCTTCCGAATTATAATTATAACACCTCTGGCATAACTTGTTGTTGGAGGAAAAACAATAGATTCAAAAGCATCCGGAAATCTTCTGAAACCAATTCTCTTACACGAAAAACTCTTCTGTCGAATTTTTCTTATTCATTGAAAGTCAGAATTCATCCAAGAAGCACACAGACGGGGGTTGCTACTAGTGTCCCGAAGTAAAAACATTCATTACGAAAATGGTTTTATTGTTTTTTAAAATATTTATTTGAGACCAGTTTTTCCACTAAGCCTTGGGAACCTCCAAAACGTGCGTTTTGAGAAGAAGAAATCATTGATGGCCAAACCAGGACTGTACGGCGGACGGCCCATCAATTCTATGGTTTGACTGCTCAAAATGCACTAGCTTCAGCCAATTTGTGAGAGCTTGCATTGACTGATGATTTGACTTTAGCGATTGATTTCACTTATTTTGCTCTGAACACTTCTGACAAACAAATTGTGGTTTGTCATTCGGGATGGAAGGTTCTACGTTGCTGTAACTGCACAGTGCAACATCTCCATATGTCCAATTATTAGCTATCATTGCTCAATCTCATGATTACATGAAGATTTCACGAACCAGTTCATGCACAGCTAGAGCTTGGAAAACATTCAAGAAATCCGTTTTATAGCGAAGCACAGTCACTGTTGAATTCGGAAACCAGGTAAACACGGTTGCTCGAGATGATGCTTCATCTCGATGCGAGTTGTTGGTTTAATCCACGTCCAAAATCATGAAAAATC
The DNA here is from genome assembly GCA_916050605.2 of Platycheirus albimanus. NCBI lineage: Eukaryota > Metazoa > Arthropoda > Insecta > Diptera > Syrphidae > Platycheirus > Platycheirus albimanus. Next base: position 50,799,364 of record OU696697.1, on the reverse strand, counting down.
ACTTCACAAAATAGTTCACAATACAATTTAATTTTTTTTTCCAAGATAAATGGGACTATAACAAAACTTTTCGAGTATGATTGATTACCAAAAAAAAAAAATGTCAAATTTTACGATGCCAATGTTGAATTGACTCGTGTTTCCATATTTGCTATATTTGCAATATTTGCAATATAAAGCTATCCTCATAAATAATTCAAATGTGCGCAAAAGAAAATTTGTTTGAAGTATCTATTCGAACTGGGTAAAGTGTCGGCAGTTTTACCAGTTTCGCTTAGGTCGACACAAGTTACATGTTTATAAATAAAAAAAACCGTGAGTTTTATTGAATACAAATTAAACACGAAGAAGGAGTTTAAATCCCTTTATCCCGCAAATCGGGCTGCAGGCATGAGTGTGACATTGGCAAACCAAGTAAGACGTCTACTTGCGAGTGTACACTGCTTTGAAATATTGAAATTGAACATAATGAGTGGTTTTCTGAGTGAAAAAAAAACATAACAAGAAGCAGATTTTTGGGAGAAAACGAGTTAACATTGCTGTAGACCTAGAAAATTATATTTTGTTTTAGTTGACGCCTTATGACCAGCTGGGGATTATCGAAGAGAAATCTTAAAACCACTATAAAATAATAATAATATAATTTGTTTTCAACTTCAATAAGATACACTTAAGATATTGACTTACCTCTGCCTTGAATGAGGACTATGCCGCGGATGATACATTCTCATGTGGCGCGGAGATTCTGGTCCACCACCTCCACCCACACCACTGGGTCCATTCGTACCAACCACCATGCTTGTGTTCTCAATCGGTGGCAAATAGAAATTACTTGAATTATGCCGCTGCAACGGTGGGGTGGGCTCACAATCTTGACTTTGTGAAGCCTGCGGTGGATCCATGTCAGTGTCAGAGCAATCACGACCCGGTGAAAGCTGAATAAATGGAATATAGTAATACTTTGAAAATGTTTTTTTTTTTGTTCGTTAATTTTTCGTATTTGTAATTCAATAAGAATCCTAAGCTCAAAATTTAAATATACTTAAAGATTTTCTATAACATATAGATTTACTACATATTAAACGTATTTTTTATTTTTATAGTAATTTAATTTTGAATATTTATCAACAATTATTATTTTTTATTTAAAATGTTTAAAGTAATGTTAAATGCTTTGAATAAAAACCGAAAAGGAAATATAACACAAACTTTAATGTATGTTGAATAATAAATTTATTTAATATTTGCTATTGAATTAAAAGTATTTAAAGTATTAAATTTTTGGATTTAAATTTTGAATATTAACATCAATATTTGTTTAAAATGTTGGAGAGGTGGGAATAAATAAAATTGAAAGATAGATTATTATGGAACAAATAAGATTTATGTTAAAACACAATGAACATTTATAAAAAAAAGTTTATATATATTTGTTAAAAAAAAATCATAGGTATTTATGTAGATAGTTACATGAAAATATAAACATTATTAATTAATTCATTGAACAAATGTAATCTTAATTTCTATTTAAGAAAATATAATATTAATAAACATTAGATTAGATTTTTGTTGTAAATAAAACAAATATTTTTTATTGGTTTACCTTCGGTTCGGTGCGTTCTTTTAGTGTGGACATGTTATGACCAATTTATATACAAAAGAAGATCAGTAAGCAAAACTTAAAGGAAAAATCTGCATGCACTCAATCAAGTGTTAACTAATTTTTTATTATTATTTTTTTTTGTGCGTGTTAAAGCAAAGATTAGCCTAATGGGAAGTTTAGTGAGATTTTATTTTATGTTAGGATTCTAGTAACAATTAAAAAAAATATATTGTGTTGTATGTATATGACCAGTTTCGCTAAATCAATTAAAGATAGCTATCTATCCACTATATATTTAATGAACACTTAAAACATTTAAATTTAACTACAGGAAGAGCGAGTACCAGAAGAAGGGGTACATGTCGAAATTTTAGAAATGATTAACATGGACGTGATTTTCAGTAATAAACCCAGTGTCGTGTCGTTCTAGAGCTTTTAAGTCTCGAAGCATTGATTATTTGAGATCTAGTTTTACAACAGTGGTTGATCATCCGATTGCCTGCTGTCAAACCGAAATGAACTTAGTATCTTGGAACTGGTCACCAATCAATTAAAATATGATGTCAAATATTAGTAAGAGACCAAATGAAGCAAAGTCCAACTTTAATGTGTAGTACCTACTCTTAATAAATCGTCATCAAACTTTGACGTTTCTCCCACCACCACCACGTGAATACATTTTTTGGCTAATTGAGATTTCCATTGAACAATTGAACGAACCGAAACCAAATCAATCAAATCAAAGATCAGGTATTAGGTTAATACATCAATTTTGGTTTGTTTTTTCAGAAAGCAAGAAAAATTTGCAATTGACACCAAAATCTAAAAATCTTAATGGACTGCCCTATAACTTCTTTTTTTCTTTGCTTCATGTCCACAAAATAACTGGCTGACGCATTGAAAAGTTATAAGTAGTGTAAAACAAGTAAAACAAAATAAAGTCCTGTTCTATAGGGGTTTTTAATAAAAACCGGTAGGTGTTGAAATGGAATATAATAAGCGGTGTGGGGTATGTATTAAACAAAATTAATTTAAAGGCTTATGTATGCCATTATGTGTGGAATATGACATCGTTCAAAACCCGCCTCGCCTTTTACGGGGGCTCTGATCGGAGTGGTCCTATTTTGAATGATTCTTTCACATTATAGTTCCTGCTGAACTTTTTTGCTCAAATTTGGCCACCAAACTTTAAAAAGTGTACTGTGAAGGGCCACCAAGTCTACCTTAAAATTACCGTGGTCATAATAAATAAGAGAATTGACAGATGTAATCTAAACAGAAGGCCGCCAAAATCTACCCGCACCAATTGAAAAGGCTTTTACTTTAATTCACAACTTGGAATGCAAAGTGTGTATGTAGAGGCTCGTAGAAGAATTTTTCGAGAATGGATATTATTTGACAAGAAATGACACTAGATGTGATGACAATACGAATTCAATGGACAAAGAGTTTTGTTTAGTAAGACTTCTAGTATTAGTAAATACTCGTATAATTTTTGAAGGTTTTTGAAATCTTTTCCAGTCAGCTAATCTGTCTGAAACAATACAAAACTTAGAAAGCGATTCAAAAAAAATTTTTTGGCAGCTAATTTTCGAATCATGTTCAGAAAATGGAGTTAACGAAGGACTCAGGAAGAACGATATTTTTGCGCAAAACATGCAACAGTTTTACTATGTTTGGTTAGCTAGGATCAGTTGCTGGAGCTGAATACTCCTTCTAGCGAACGAGTAAGTAACTTCCATCCGTTTTCTAATTGTTGAACAAACAGATTAGGATAAAGTCACACTCAGCATTATATAGGTAGTATTATTATGTTCAGGGTGTTTCCTTATTGGATGAAAATAATTTTTGAAATAATTTATGGGTATATATTTTCAAAAAATATATGAATTTTGACATGAATTCAGTGGTGCTTTTAAAAAATTTTTCGTATCAAGATAATCAAAAAGAATGCAAAAAGATTACAAAAGAGACAGATTATGAAGAGAAGAGACTTTGGAAAGAGGCTAAGACCCAAGTTGTCAACTGAAAGTTATTAGAATTTAAACTTTCAGTTATCACTAGATATGAAGTTAAAAGTATCTACATCCATGAGTGCGAGCATTGAGCAAAAGTATTTATTCGTCTATAAGAACAAATTGTGAATATTTGTTATTCAATTCAAAAATCAATCATTCAATTATTCGAATCAGTCGCAATCTGGAGTAAAAAACATCCGGACATGCAGTGTCGCCCAGCAACTGGTTATTCGTTATGCAAGGAGGATATATTGGTTTATATTAACAATAAAGATAGCCTTATTCGACATTTGAAAGTTTTGTGTTCTATTTTCCTGTCTAGCAGAAATACTACTTTGGTTGAAAAAAAAAAAAATTTAAAACTAAAGAAGTAACAAAATAGAAAAAACATTGAAAATTTACAACATTTTGGGGTTCTACGCATAAATTAGTTACACAAAATTAATAATTATCAAAATTAATTTCCAACTACATTACATTAATTTAATTTGGATAGACATAATGGGATGTTTAAGGGATTTAGTTACTTATATGTATGTATTGTATATTATGTACTTTCAATTTTATTTTAAAACCTTTTTTAAAAACTTACATATGCGCACATCTACGTGACATAATGTGTGAGCACAGAAAATAATATTTTCATTTTGTAAACAAAATTAATCATTTTAAAAACAAGAATATTAAGAAAGGAAAATATGTAGGTAAATAAATTTATATAAAATTTATTAAGCTTTAAAAATATACGATACCGCATTTTTCTTTTTTAATAAAATACATTTTCTACATAGGTTTTACATTATATCAAGCCGAATAAAAATCACTTCGATTATATTTCAATTTCTAGGAGTTTTATAATTCGTAGATGTTAACCATAAGGGAGCAGACTTGGTGTCAGCTAAATGCAGAACAACAGTTCTTGGAACTTCCCAATTTTCCGGGCAACAAATCAAAAAAGGGGATATAATAACGCTATCCAGGATATAAAGGTCTGAATTCATTCCATAATTTCTGGGAAGGAGACCAAAGGCTGAATTATAATCATTGAACGAGAACGAAATATAAGGTATGCTGATTTTGCGTGTGACGTCACACTCATCATGTTGTTTAGAGGAGCAATAAAAACATTCATTGATTTCCCGCTTTTTAATACATATTGTAATTATTGCCGGTTTTGTTTCTTTGTTGTGTGTAATACCTAAGTATCAAAATGAATAAACCAAGGAAAACTAAAGCTTGTAAATCTTACTTCAAATTTAATAAGAACGAAACAAAACCATTAAACGTATTATTATTGAATCGTGACGGGTTTCGGATGTAGTGCGTTTTATCATCCAGTGAAATTCTTTTTAATCGCACTACGATCAAATATACGATCAAATAATTAAATATTTATGATACAAAATCAATGTTGTGAAGTTAAGTTCTATTTCGTAATTAATTAATATGACAAAATTGTCTTCTATTTTATTTTAATAATTATTAATTTTTATGTTTTTTGTGTGTTTCAAGCTCTTCTAATGGTAAAATAATTCGTTAAAATTCAATTCTTAACTTATAGAAATAAAGTAAAAATATGCCGATTGTGACGTCACAAAACACCATGATGCTGTTTTGTGTGATGCAATTCACAACTCAGCGTATTTCGTATTTCTACTTGCTATAAAGGGCAAGTTTTGGTTTCATGCAGAAAAATATTGAGGTTTTAATCAAACATGACATTATTATTTGATTTTCACCATACCGTCCGTCGTTCTGTCTGTGCGAATTTGCGGATGTGCGCTTTTCACGTCATGCTACAGCCTAAACGGCTTGACGGATGTTCTTCAAACTTTATATACAGGGTGATTCACGAATGTTGTGCCAAAAAGCTAGAGCGTGTAGGTTGGGTTGAGACGAAGGAATGGAAAAGAGGGAGGTGGAAATGCAAAATTTTCGACCTTACTCCGGTTTTTCCTTAATAACTTTTTTTCTTTACGTCCTACGGAAAAAATAAAAAATTTCCTACAGTTTGAATGTTAAAAAAATTGTATGTCAGTTTTTTTCCAAGAAACGGAAAAAGAAGAGGAGTGTGGGACTGAAAAATGTTTGACACTGCTCCGGTTTTTCCTTACGTCCTATGGAAAAAACGTAATTGAGACGTAATTGTAGAACGTTTGCTGAAAAATTGTTGTATGTCAATTCTTAACGAAAACATCGCGCTTCGAAAAATAGCAATGTCAAAAAATGCAGAATTCCACCATATTTCTCCGTATAGGTATATACCTGAATAATCAATTTTGAAAAATGACTTGTTTTTCGAAGCGCCATACATCGGTAAGAAATTGACATACAAAAATGTTTGTACCAAGAAAATTGTCTGATAATGCTCTACAAAAAACTAGAATATGTTTTTGCTATAGGACGTAAGAAAAAAAAGTTATTGAGGGAAAACCGGAGCAACGTCTTTTAGCACAGGGATCTCGGAGTCAAAAACTTAGCAAAATGTTAGTTAATTATTCCTGAACGCAATCCCCAAGTTTCATTAACTTTTGACTTTTTCCAACTAAACCCACTTTTTCCGACCTGTCGACTGGACTATTAATTGAAACGATTCTTTCTGTTCTGTCAAATGAACAAGCTGCCCATAGCAAATGTTTCCTTTATTTCTCACCTTTCCATGGATGAACCAAATGTAGAATGTTTCAAGTTGAGGCTCAATGAATCGAAATGTTGAACATGCATTGTAAAATAATTTTTTTGAAAACTACAAATTGCATTGATTCCAAAAAGGTAAACTAAATTGAAACTACAATCGAATTGAATGACTTGATATAAATAATAACAAATGTATGAACCCATGTAGAAAAATATTACTTGGTTTTTAAATTTCCAAAAACAATTCAAACGTAAATAGCCAGTGCTTTTGAAAGCGCATTCCGTGAGCATAATTGCTGATGGCCCCGCAAATAGCAATAAAAGCAGTCAATTCAAATTACTTTACTTAAAACTTCTAGCATTTAAGGATCACTCTAAAATATCTGCAATATTTACATAATTTTTTTTATTATTTTAAATTTCAATCATTCCAACCGTTACTTTAAATTAAAAACGAAAAATCAAAACTAAAATTAACTACAAAACTTTACTTTTAACTACGCATTGAGATGAATTTAATAATATTTTGCATTACACCCAAACGTCTTCATTCAAAAAAATTAAAAATTAAATTAAATATAATATTAAACTTAAACAAAATAAATTAATTAAAATAGGAAATAAACAAAAAAAAAAAACTATTATTAAATTAAAAGAGATAGACAATCAAAATATAGATAGAGAAAGAGAGTCAAAGAACGAAAATAAAAAAAGCTCCAAAAGAACAACAAGTGTACCCACCTTACTATAAAGCGTTGAACTGCCCGACCGTTGATTATAACCATTGCCCTGGTCCGTATAAGTCTTTACCTGAGTATGATGTCTATCCCGGTCGTAGTAATTTGATTGCATCCCTGTGGAATTTTGGCCAGTTGCATTATTGCGACCCATGCCGCCGGCACTCGGTGTGTTATTCTCCCTGTCGCTGGTTATTGTACTGATGCCTTGGTTATCTTTATGCGACCGACGAGCAGCATACTTTTCGGGCTTAAGTAAGCTGAAATTGTATATTATTGGAAGTTATTCCTATAAGATAAAATTTTAATGCTTTTGTGACTTGCCTTGGATACTGTGGACCGAACTGAGTATAGCAGCAATTGTGCCAACAACCACGTGAGAAAGGATTATATCCACCTTTAAACTTGCCTGTCACTTGTTCATTTGTTGTTCGACCACGAGACACCAGTACCATATGGAATCCGGTTAAACCAAATATTGGGATTGCCAAAACTGTCACAATGCCCATAAGGCAAATACTGTTAAGACTTTTGGAGTTAAGGAAAATTTGCATTTGATAGAAAAATAGTAGTATTCAAAAAAATATTTGTATAAACAATTTGTGTATAAATAGTTATAATAGTTATACAAAACTAAAAAGTTACAAATCTACTGATTAAAAGTTTTATATAATATCCTTATAAGAATAATTTTTTGTTGGTATTGAAATAAAAGCTTGAGACAGCGCCAGCGGCGTGAATTGTTACTAAGAGAGTGCACTAAAAAACTAAAGTGATCGAATTCAATTAAATACATATTGAGTGGTATAAAAAAAAATCTTTTTGCAAAATACTATCTTTATTGTTTTTGACCGTATTCGAGTTAAATGAAAGGAATGGGGTTGGTGGAGTAAACTACATTATAAATTCAGACCTGAGACACACATTTCGTCCTTTTTACGCGCACTTAACGACTACTATTTGAATGTTTTTTTAGCTTGATAACGTTTTATAAATCGATGAACAACGGCTGCACGCACGAAAAAGCATGACCCTGAGTCGACCATGAAAGCACGATCGTCCTAAACGTTCGACTTGTGACACATCTAGCTCTCTTCCACTCCATCAACCAATGCGTCCGAGTAGAAGAGAGACAGCGGCACCACAACCTAACCTACACGTGAACTGTTGCCAACTGGTCATCACGTAAAGTAATAATTGTTTGTAAAGGGAGACCCACAAAATCCCCAAACCCTTAAATCTCCATGTTTTGAAAAATTTCCAAATTTAAAATCTCAAAGACCAACATTTTTATTTTCAAAATCCCTGAAACCGAAATCCCCAAAACCAAAATTCCCAAAAATGTAATTTCCAAACTCAGCCATTTTCACTGCTATCTTGTGACATTTATAAATAAAACTAGCAAACCCATGCCCGCTTCGCTTAGCAGAGTTCCAATGGGCTGGTACCCGTAGTTTATCCAAGAGGCGTATAAAATTCATTCAATTTGACAGGCTTGAGAAATGCTAAAATTGAATGGTATGGAAAGAAAACTTTGAATAAAATTCGTTTTTTTTTAAAATTCAGAATCAAATCGCTGGTACTAGTACTCTGCATTCATTCAAATCTATTGACTGTGTAACAAACGAAGATGAAGCCACTTATTATCCAACTGAGTTTTTAAACTCCTTAGATGTACCTGACTTACCACAGCACAATTTGCAAGTAAAGGCGGGCTCGGTAGGCATCAGCTTCGAAATCTAAAACAACCAAAACTATGCAATGGAACGCGCTTGGTGATAAGAAAACTGATGAGTAATGTCTAACATTTTATTCTAATGCTTTCTTATTAACAACATTTGTTGTATTACCATCTTTTACATAAATAAAAAGTGCGGTCGGTTTCCCTACTCTAGAACACCCAACATACAGTTGACCATATGAGAAATCAATACCGCAAATTTTCAAAGACTGACCTTGGGCTTTATTAATAGTGATGACAAAAGCAAGGCGAATAGGAAATTGATGACGTTTAAAATCAAAAAATGACAAATCAGGTATAATCATTGGAATGCTGGGGATCAAAACATCTTCCCCTTTATATTTGCCACTAAGAATCGTAGCTTCAATAAGATTGTTCATTCACTTTTTTACAGCTAGTCTAGTACCATTGGAAAGTTTAAATTGATTAATATTACGCAGCATTATAATCGGGGCTCCAATTCTTAGAGCTAAATAATGAGGTGGCAGTCCCGGTAAATCAATTCGAGTTCAAAAGTTTCGTCTGGTAGTTCACTACGTCATCCTCATTTATAATTGCATCATCTGATTTGTTGGCAACAAATTGTCCATCTATTTCTTCTAAAATAGATGCATTAATTTCAGCGACATCTTTATTTTTGCCTTTAGCTCTTTCACTTAACCAAGTACGATTTTTATAGTTCTCCGAAATACTTGGAAACTCACTTTGATCCAATTCTTCCTTTGAATTCCTTATACAATAGAAATTTGCAGTGTTATTTGAATTTTAACTATCAATGTCAACGGACATTTTTTCATTTCCATTATCCAACAGCTGCTTTGAAAATTCTGCAGCAGATGGATAATTTTAGTGAGTGTTAGTGTTTTAACATATATCCACAAAGGAGAACATTTAAGGCAGGCATTGACATCCGCAGTAGTCGATCGGTTCAAAAGCAATTTAAGTGCAGAGTGCGCTGTACGACCACCATTAATTGATTGCATGGTGGCAAGTGCATTTGCAACATACGTAGCATACATGATACTTTTTTTTTTACAGACAAACCTGGTGCAAATAAATACCTATTGGGCAAAAAAAGAATCATTAAATTTGGTGTTGTCAAAATCGAGTTATAAATGCATTTGTTGCAAATGTTGTATAGTATATGTTGCATAATGCTTCATAATTATGCATACATTTCAGATATGATCAATTTTTGAATTTGCTGATTAGTTAATTGCATGGTGGCAAGTGCATTTGCAACATATGCAACATACGTAACATACATTGTATTATTTTTTTTATACAAAAACCTGGTGCAAATAAATACCTTTTCAGCAAAAAAAGAATCATCAAATTCGGTATTGTCAAACTCGAGATATAAATGGTCAAACATAAATCAAACTCATTTTTATATATATAGAAGAAGAGAAGAAGATAAGCAATATACAAAATAAATAATAATAAAAAAAATTTCATATGTAGATGTACAGGGTGGACCATCTAGTAGTTTCTTTTTTCCGCTAAAATCTTGACAGAATGTCAGTATCATACCGGCTCGGAACGAAATGAGAAGCTGTTCGTTTGAACAACGCTACTGCGCATCTGATTTAAAACTGATTTAAGTTTATAATGGTCGACTATTTAAAATTGCAAACAAGTTTGTTATTTTCATTAGGTATATTCGTTATAAAAGAAAAAAAGAAAAATAACGACGTTTTGATTATTCCCCATATTTCGAGTATATCTAAGAAATTACAATGGCGCGCGCCAATATAATTTCTTAGATATACCCGAAATATGGTGATTTCGACCCTTGGAGATTTTGGTTTTAAGAATTACAAATTTGTAGATTTTGGTTTTGGGGATTTAAAATTTGGAGGTTTATAGGGTTTTCACACCGAGCTAAAACGCGGTTTTCGCGAAAAAACACCAAAACCTGAACGAAAACACAAGTTTTACCAGACGTTTTTTCTCATCACAAGTTTTATAAAACGACTGATTTTATATAAAACCTGTCGAAAACTTGTTGGTATACAAAGCAAACACACCTGAGTTTTTTGTGATTCTTTCAGAACACACCTAAGTTTGTTGCGATTCTTTCAGAACACACCTAAGTTTCTTGTGATACTTTCCAAACACACCTAAAAAGCGCATAAACGTCAAAAGAAAAAAATCAATCATAGCAGCCGAAAATATTTTCATTTCAAAATTTGATAGTCAGTTGTTGTAAAAATGAAGTGAAATGTCAAACGAAAACTTGAAAAGTCCGGTGTTAATGATTTTCAGGTTTTCGTAAAATTTTAGCCGAAAACCGGGTTTTCGGCTCGGTGTGAAAACCCTATTAGGCTTTGAGGATTTTGGTTTGGAGATTATGATTTTGGAACCCGGGTACCTAACCCGTTTGTAAACCAACTTTACAGACAACCATTTTTTTCAGAACAGTAGGAGCGTTCGAAAATAATTGGAAGAGAATTATGAACTATGTAGATACCGATGTACAAACACCAATTTTGAATATCTGATAATCTTACAATGATTATTAAAATAGAACTGGGTAAGCCATTCTGCAGTCGCGTTGTGAGACAAAAAAAAAGCACTTCTATACTTAACATTACCTACAAAATTAGGCTCAAGTGAAAATTAATGCGCATTTCCAGCAAAAAGCGTTTCTTTCTTTAGTCTACTTTAACGATGTCTAAGCGAAACAAATGTTTCTACTGAAGATTCAGCTTCTTTCATTTTAAAGGTGAAAAAACACCTGACCAACTATGAGATTTGAACTTAAGCTTCAGTAATACGCACGCGGATTAAAAAATTGTGCTTATTTTAATAAAGTAATACAAGGATGCCAACCTTATCAGTTTCCTATATAGCAGATGCCATTCAAGAATACATCAAAAAGGACACGTTTTCTAAGCATTAAATTCCCCGTTGTGATTGATTTCCATACAGTTCTGTTAAGTAATTTCTTACCCTTAAGAGGCAAATTGTCCCGCAACGCAAGCTGATTTGTTATGTATTGAAAGCTTAAAGCAAGACAATTATTATTGAAAGCAGTTATTAGAAGCGGCAATGCACTTAAACACCTCACCTTTGTAATGTTTTAAACTTTCTTCTTTTAAGCATATGATGCCATCTTCAGAGCATGTCTTCATATGTTTTGAGAAAACATAGCGATAGCGACTAGTTAAATTGATGACAAAAATTATAAAGACCTTCCCAGTTTGCTATCTGTGAGAGGCCATAGTATGTCGGGATAGGGGATGAGCTCATCAACAGCCTTGATAGGGAGGTCTGGGTAGGGGGAGCAGATGGATATATCTTCAAACCTAAGCCTAGGCATCGTTCGTACGGAAAACTAAGAGTCAACGTTACGCACAGGGTTTACAAAGTACCCCAGCACCGGAGCAACCCACGAGTGGATTCCGACAAGTCATCAGGTTCGCTGAAGAACCAAACCTACGGAGTACGTAAAGCTAAACGACTCCTTAGACACTTCAAAGATAAAGAATCCTATCAACTGAAGTGCCACCGCCCAAAGCAGCTACTGTTAGGAAACCTGTAAATAAAGAGGGAGGAACTCCTTTACAGCAACCAATTGCCACATGTTCAACATCAAATGTTAAGCATGAGTCAATTGATTGGGGGCACTAGGGCACCGTCTCTCCTGAAGATAACAAACAAAATACACAAAACTGTCTCACAAAGGTAAGGAACAGTTTCCGAGTTGCCAATGTCGACTATAACAATCTGGAAAGCTTACCGAAGACCAGTAGAGATTTATTGAACTGACAATCCTGGACGGCTTGAACGATTTCTAATACAGAGGATAGGCCCTATTTCTTACTAAGGGCAGTTAAAAATTCTGAAAGGCTTCAAGGTTATGGAAGCAATTGGGCAGCTAAAGAAGTTCATCGCCAACGCAGAAGTACCGTGGACTAAAGCGGACTTGCGTGTTGTCGAAATGAAAGAACTGTTGGAAATCACAACCTAACCTGGATATCATGTTTTAGATAGCAGGTCTTGTGCAACGTCCATGTTTATAATTATTTTTTACTTTTTTCCAACTGTAGCTATTCTTCAATTTTTAAATTTTTAAAAAATCTTTTTCATTCCGCTTGATACAGATTATGATATAATAAACTTAAAAGAAAAAGAGATAAGTTAGTTGTGTTTTTAAAAAGGATACGCTACAATAGGTTCTGTTTGCCGTATGTTCGGCATATTCTTCAGAACATAAAATAAGCATAATGAGAATATACTCAGCATGTGTATCGATAATGATACGAGGAAGAAAAAGAAAAACCGATAGTTTCTTCGGCCTATACAATTGTTCACCCATGGACAATGATGGTCGAAAGTCTGAAATTAAATAAAACAAATTATAAAAATATTCAAATTGATTTTAAAAATAAACTATAAACTCACTTCTATACAATGATTGCATACTGAACAATGTGAACATCTTGGCGGTCGATAAAATTTACAAGTGACGCACCATTTCATCCGCACTGTTATTCCATTTATTTCGGCGTTTTTATACAGCGGCGCTCGAAATTCCTCCTCACGATCTTCATCAGGAGATGCTGAAAGAACATAAGTTAATGTTTATATTGAAAAGCGGGTTTTTAAAATATTAGAAGATGTCATGGACGTGCTTGTGCATTATGATTTTGAAGCTGATAAAATGACGGTGCCTGGCGCAGCGGCGGTGATGTTTGGCGAGTTAAATGTTTGGTAAATCCTGCAAGTGTTCTGGAGGATTTGGCTTCGGATACTATTTCTGTTGCGTGATGTTTTTTGTAATGAAATGATTTTGGCGTGTGATATCCTTTATGATTTTTTGGTGCATTTGATTTAAAAATGGTTTAAATGATATTTTTATTATATGCAATTAATTAAAAGACATATTAATCTTAAGCAAAACTTATTTGGGGCTTTGTTTTTGGTGAAATTTGGTAAGCATTAAGAAATCAATGATTATTTTGTAATTTTGCGTCATTGAAAATTTGAATGAAATCGTTGAATATTTCTGACATCAAGTGCGGCAGCGATACAAGTCTACTGAATTACTTTTTGGGGTGCTTAAGGTTTTAGAAGCAATATCAAAAATTCAAAAAAAAAAAAAAAAGTACAGAAAGGCACTTTCGTAGAATTGTTATAAGTTATGATTATAGCAAAATGGTAAAGTTTCGTCTACCGATCTAGTGCTTTCAAAGTATCTTTCGAGGTTATCGCCCATGAAAAGAAAACTTTGTGCAGAAATAGTAAAATTACACTAAAAACAAACATTTAAAAAATGTCGAGTTCTCCTACAAATCCAGTATGAAACAAGACAGCTGTGCAGGACAAAGACATGTCGGTAGCAACATTTTCATTTTGATGATTTATTTTCATCTACTGCACGCAAGTAATTTGTTTGCCAGTCACTGTCAGTAGACATATAGTCTCTAGCCAAGGACGGGGACATTGACATTTTGATATTTTATACATCACCTGTTGTATTAGTTATGTTCGATTTGAAATTTTGATCGAATATTTTTAATGAAAGAGACTGAAAGTGAAAAAGTTGAGACTATAAGAAAATAAAAAAATAATTTCGGTTTGATTCGTTATAAATTCTCAGAAATTCTCTTCAAGAAAGGCTGAGCTAAAGAAATTCGTTTTGGCAAACTGTGGTGAGGAGTAGGAACTATGGCCATTTCATTAGAATTATAGAATAAAATGGACAAGTAATATTACGACGATTGTTTTGAACATTTTTTTCATTTTGTCAAGCTTCTAGTTTTTTAGGTTAAGGGCCTTTTTGAAATACCTAAATAAATAAATTGTTGGCGCAACTGCTTCAAGCGGGGCCTAGTAACCTACGCTCTCAACAATTCCTGTGTGTGCGTTATTCTGCAGGAATGGAACAGAACATAAGATGTCAGCCCGGAACCTTTGACGTGGCTGTCCGACACACTAACCACTACGCCACAGGGTTCTAAGCAGGCATTGTTTTAGATTCCATAAAAAAGAGGCAAATTATTATGCTTCACCTAACAAGAAATGAGCATTGTACAGTTCAAAGATCAGATGAGGTACAATTGCTTTCATCTTTTCATTAAGTTTAAAAGCTTTGCAGAATTTGTATAAACATGAAATTCGTGGTTATTGTAGGTGAAACAAGAGGTTTCGGTTTCTGGGATGCAATTGATAATTGGCAGTGCTCTGAGCTTAACATATGAAATACATACCTACATCTTCAGGTTTAAGATGCACTTGATTCAATTATTAGATTAAAAGTTTCAGACAAAAGATAATCTATAAAAACACCTCAGAAACAAAAGGGACAGGTGAGCTAGATTTATTAGCACCACGCAGATAATCCGAAACTCTCAAATTTGTATCGCTTAATAAAACGGTACATTTTCAAACTGCCTATTTATTTTATATTTTATAAACACAAACCAAATCCACACTCCACAGCTATATTAATTCATTCCCAAATGCAATTAGCCAAAGCTTTTCACATCTTTAATCATTTTTCATTTAAATGGAGAAAAGGAAACTAAAAGGACTCAATTAAATTAACGGCATCAATCATTTTCCGCTATTGATATCATTTATCATTTCCAAATTGATTTTTTTTATCTTCGTGCGCCTACGGTGCTTTGGGGCACAAAAAAAGCCGCATTCATTACCTTTTGGAATCACACCGGGGTCCATAAATGTCGCTAGAGTAAAATTTGCTAAAACGAAAAACGTGATGACACCTTGATAAGCTGGAACCCATGGATGTCGGTAGACGTAGTATTGGCATCTGAAACGAATACAAATTTTAAAATTACTTAGCATATCTTTCATAAAAAATAATTGATTGTTAATCGAATTAATCAATCTATAAGTGCTGATATGAATACATACAAATACTCAAGCGACCTTGAAAGCAATTACATAATATATATTCGACCGGGTCAAAGCAGAATTTTCAAGTAATTTTATTAAGTAAGCTTCACCATATCACCATGCCATGAATGACGATGTAAAATTTGTATAATTTTTCCGTAAGGACTTTCTGCCATAAATACATTATATTTGAGTTTCAACAGCTGAAAATATGAAAATGTGAAAATATGACAAGACACCAGAATAATTGACCCGGAAATCCGTACAGACGACGACAAAATAATGGGAACAAAGGCACAGTGGAGACACTTAAAGTACGCCCGCCTTAATGTGCAATGCTATAGAATATGTAAGTGGTTTTATGCAAAACGAGCAGTGTGGAACACTTAAGTGTGTTTAGCATTATTGCCCTTCTAGTACATAGAGGAACTACATGTACCATAGCAGCCAGTCCCAGTACGCAGTAGTATAGATGAAAGTTAGGGTATATGCCAAGAATATACCCAGGAAGGAGTTAAGAATTTTTCTTCATTATAAAACCTAATTGCTCCTTGGAAGTGTTCCTTGTTATTTCTCCTTTTTGAAGTGAAAAAAAAAACTTTTTTTTTCTTTGACTTAACGGCAGGTGACTCTTAGCCTAAGAAGGATTCTGTATGCACAGCAATTTTTCATTGAGCAAAATAAATTTAAACAAAGGCTTTTGTTGACACATATACAAACACACATACCCGCACAGAAGCTGACTGCAGGAGAATATTCAAATAATTTTTTTTTGTACGAAGGAATGAGTTTCTTTTTACTCATTCAAATGCAAATAAGAAAAATGTAAATGTTTCCTTCAGGGCGGAGTTTCTTGAAAATTAAAACAAAATATTAATGATGTTTGTCTTTGAGTTTTGCAATCGATTTTCGTTTTAAATTGAAAGCTATCTGACAAAGTAAATTGATGTGAAATTAAATTTGTTATACGTATATGTACATAGCTTCTGACAGAATTTTTCGTCCGGAAAGAAATGGGGTGAAATAATCCAAAAATATTTTGCAGCGTTGGATTGACGGTACTTTTTACGATTTGATTAATTCCATTATTTTCATTACAGTATAGGAACTCGGTATTTCGAACACTTGCCAATAGGTACCGCGAAATTTGTATGGGTGACGTGAAATAAGGCCAAACGAAATAAGGCCAAACGAAATAAGGCCAAATTCCGAACATTTGGCCTTATTTCGTTTTCCAAAACGAAATAAGGCCGAAATTTCAGTTTGGCTTAATTTCGTTTTCGAAAACGAAATAAGGCCAATTTGGCATTATTTCAATATCAATTTTCACACCTCTAAGATGATACGGTATTGAGGTTTATCTGATTTTTTTTAAATTTTCAAAAACGTATATTGGTGATATGAGACTACGTTTGTGTGGGAATGAATCTCATGGGTATTGCAAGTATCTGTTTTCGGAAATTTTAAAGAATCAGATAAAATAATCGTTAAAAAATCGATGCTTTTAACGAGTTCATTATCTATTTTCAAACGCAATGGATTCAAAAGGTATTTATTTGATTGTCTTTCATTTATGTATTAGAAAAATATTTTCTGTCATGAGTAAAATCACTCGATTTTTAGGAATTGAGGTTTATCTGATTTTTTTTAAATTTTCAAAAACGGATATTGGTGATATAAGATTACGTTTGTGTGGGAATGAATCTCATGGGTATTGCAAGTATCTGTTTTCGGAAATTTACCTTTTCAATCCATTGCGTTTGAAAATAGATAATGAACTCGTTAAAAGCATTTGTTGCGTTTCGTGACCACGCTTGTTGACCAATTTCCGTTTTAATCAAATCAAATGCAGTTATCATGTTTTGTGCGCTCAACAACGGAAGCGCAAACAATTTTTGAAAAATTCTTTGAACATTTTGGTTGTTCCTCATTTTATTTTTTCAAAACTTTAAGCACTTAACAATTAGAACCGTGAACCAAAGCCGAATTCCTAATTTTTTATTTTCGGTCTTATTTCCATTATTTTTTCGCTCTTATTTCTATTAGTGCATGGAAATAATTCCAAAACGAAATAAGGCCAAAATCTGAAATTTGGCCTTATTTCGTTTGGCCTTATTTCACGTCACCGTTTGTATGTCTGTTCGCGCCTCTAGAGCCTGAACGGATGGGCCGATTTGCTTCAAATTCGGTATATAGGATTTATTTGGCCGTCCCTCGGAACAAATTTTTTATTTTTGCTCTAGACCCAAAAATAACGGCACCTGCCATACAATCGGGAAGAAAAAAATTGATTTTCTCAAAAACGGCTCTAACGATTTTGATAAAACTTTCAGAATGCTATTTTCCTAAGGCAGTCTATCTCTAAGTTAGAAATTTTTTTTCAAAATTTGTTTTATAACGGTACCTTCCATAGAACCAGTATTTTCAAATCAAATTTTCTCGTTAACTATACGTTCGATTTCAATAAAATTTTGGACACAGAAAGTCATTAATAATTTTAATAAAATGGCATTTCAAAATTTTCAAAAACTTTTTTTTTGATTTTTTATAATTTTTTCAAACAAATTTTTGGTTGTCGAAATATATTGGAAACGGGTATATTAATTTTTTTTTAAAGTTATTTTTTCAAATGTAAACTACAGATTGCCATATATTTGCATACTCAAATAAATTTCAAAATATTTTTTGAAAAAGTTTTCCAAAAATAACCATTTAAAAAAAAAACTGGTCGAACGATTTTCAATATTTTTTCCTAGATTTACGTATAGCTTTGAAATTTTATTGCATACTTTGTTTTTCCGAGAAAACTCTTAAACTAATTTAAAAAATAAAAGAATTTTCGAAATTATTTAAATTTTGTTTAATATCCATATATACGAGTATGTAGCCACTAAGCAATTGCTTATCATAAGAGCAAGTTCGTGCGACCCAGTCGTGCATTTTATTTTTTTTAATGGCAGCCCTGAAAATTGATAGCTTGGACTGTGCCTGTACTTGTTTGAAAGACTGAGTCGTGGGTTTTAGTTTTAATGTATTTAATCAACAGTTTCCTCTCTCAGAAAAAAAAACTTTTCTAGACCTGCTAGTCATTTATAGTTATGACGCCGAACCCTAACCTAACATCAAAATACAAAAAAATTCGAAACAGCGATTATGCCTTAAAAGCTGCAGTCTATTACTAAACAATTCGAAAGCATTTATGTAAGCTGTTAAAATGCAGTCCTCGTTCTCGCACTTAAACAAAATACAAAAAAAATCAATACAATCATTTATGAGAGACATATTGAGAAATAATTTCGCAAAATGGTAAAGAAATATGTACACATACAGTGCAGCTTGTATATACTTTTTCCATATACATTATGTATGTAAAAAGTAACATAGGTAATCCTGTGTATAATTTGTAGGTACTATAAAACAAAATATTTCCCTGGATGAAGCGACACAACGGCAACACAGAACAACAATTTTATTAAAATAGGTACATATTACAAAAATAATGTACCTATGTGTGTACGTACATACATATGAATGAATATGAATATGAATGTATTGTTTAAATATGTATAATATATATGTATTTTTATATTCATGTCACTAGTTGATTCTTGTTGAAATACAGAGGAAGCACGTGGGGCTTCATTGCATTTCATTTCATTTGCAATCACACCAAAATGAGATAATCCGCTTTTCAAGCCTCAATCTGACGCATACGCAACGCATTTGACATTGCTTCACTCCAGTGATTTCTTATCAGGCCGGAGCAGAGAAGCATTCAGTTTCCATTCCAGTAACGAGTTGTCATTCAATGAAACAATATACCTACGCCATACGTTCGAATTAATTTATTTATATATTATGCAATGCAGAAAATGATGTTTCTTTGATGGGTGGTTCTCAAGGCCATTCAACAAGGTGGGATTGTAGGTATACGTATATGTATATCAGATACTCGTACATCCAGACAGCAAATGTTTAGATAGAGATGTGAAACAGCGTGACTCCCAATTTTATGAGGCCGACACGACACAGCATGGGACTTGGGCAGGAGCTCATCTGATGTCTGTAAAGTGGTGATGTTATGTCATGGTTATACTCGAAAGTATGCTTTGGAAGATAGCTGATGATGGTTAGCGCTGGAGATGAATACGGTTTGGGTAGCTTGAGAGGAGAGTTCTTAATTCAATCGCTTTAAATTATCGGGTTGAAGACGTACATATATGTAGGTATGAAGTGCACAACCACATGCCCAAATGGAAAAGTGAGACAACAGGTGGTGGCTTTTATCAACAGCATGATACAACTATGGCGATTGACTATACATTTTGTTGGTCGTTTATGGTCCTCATAGAAGTGTTCAACACACAGAGACTCCAGAGGAAAGGTAGGTTTTGTGGTGGGAAAAGTTAAACTGTATTATGTGGTCTGGTAACTGGTAATGCGTATAAGATGAACTTGATTGGAATGTGCAGTTAGGTATTCTCTAACTAAAATGGGGTTTGCGAAATACAAAACATAAGAATGAGGTTTGATTGAGAAGTGCTGGGCCGTAAAATTGATTAATTATATTTGAGAATTAATTGAAACGTTATTATCACCGAGAAATCATGTTGAGGTTAGGCAGATGGAATTTTTTTTTTTTTTTTTTATCAAGATTGATTTTTGATTTAGAAAATTACATCAGTTACTAATGCCAAGATTGAACAGCACATCCAAACTAGAAGACTTTATTTTCAAAATTAATGTTCATTCTAACATCTACCCGCCATTTGAAAAACACTGAATATACAAGTAATGCACTGATATAACCTCAGCCAGTTTCACCAATACCAATGTAGAACTAATTTTTTTGTTTTGACATAGGTGCTTGGAAAGCCACTGGGCACATGAAATGCGAAGATACAAATTTAAAGTTACACGAGGGATACGGCCTGTGAAGGAGGCGGTAAGATCCCTTTTTCCGTAAAGTAAGTCACCCACAATGGGGAAACTAATGTGTGCGGAAAGATATTGCTATGATAAAATATAACTGAAATTGTATTAACATACCTGAGAGATATGAAGTAAGGAGCTTAAGAGTGTATTATGTCTAGCGTTATTAGAGAAAAATTTCGTTGAGTTTATGACAGTCGAAATTTACATCTGCCACGATAATTTTTTTAGAATTTGAGTCAGGATGGTTGGCTTTCAGCGTCGCGCCAGGACGAAACGATAGCTTGAGTTAAAGATTCCTTAAATTTACAATGGATAAGAACAAGTGTAAGAGTCTTACAATATGGACTTCCGAACTGTGACAGTTGATAGTGGCCATCTTGTTGGAGCTACATCTGTCATATTGGCGGATATATTCAGTCTGTTTTACCAACTCACCATGGATGTTTAACAGCACGTGCAAATAATAAAATTGTTTTATTAAAATGGATGTTCTGTTCGAACAACGTTCCGCGAACTTTGCCAATTGTACGGTCGCCATAATCGTCCTTCCGAGAGGGCTATTCGCAATGTGGTGGATAAATGTGAATTGTCCACGATATCGGGTGATTTGACCCCATTAGTCCTTTTTTGCGGGTTTTTTTTTTAAAGTCGCAGGTCTATACGAATAGCCCACAAGCCACACTGGCTTTCAAAGCCAACATAACCAATGCCATCGGTCAGGATGACATTCATCCTGATTTATGCACTGGAGTTATGGGAAATAGGACACTTCGGATGCGCGCCACCAAGAGAAGCCGCGGCGGACATTTAAGCAATGTTATATTCCACACATAATGGCATCGATAGGCCTTTTAAAAGTATAAAAACTTTCGATGATATCTCACACATACTTGGTTTTATTTAAATTTAAAGTTAGAATGCATTCGAAGACCTTAAAATTTAAATACCTAGAACCTACTCGTATACAGAAGATGCAGGCAGTACAATAATTTCTAGTGCGAACAATTCTATGCACACCAATATTTAAATGACCTCAGACAACGTTTTCTGAAAACCAATAGACAAGCCCCACTATGAAGTTGCATAGTTGTGATTCCAATTCCCCAAGGGCTCAAAACGAACTGTGCCGCCTTAATGTCTTTCTATTTGGGTTTGAATAGTGTTTTAAGCTGTCAGGTTTTTATTTTACTGACAAATAAACTAAAACGGATTAGAAAGATAAAGAAAAACGGCAAATTACGATTACAAAATTGTTTTGCAAATACACATTTCCCAACTTTTATATGGACAATTTATGATAATTCAGCATCTCAATCTTCGAATATAAAGAAAATTTAGTATACAAAACTATCCAAGTTCACACATTAATGGATACTTGCATTTATTATACCTAGGATAAGAACTTTGATTTAAATAAATTTATCGATTTTCAATGTTTCTTTGATTTACGACCCGAACGAATTTATTGCCATTTTTATATCTTCCAAAGAAGCACTTTTACAGATTTGAAATTAATTTAACGTAAAAGAAAAAAAAATTATAAATCAAACAGCGATTTGAACAAGTGAATGCGATGTGAAGTAGACTTTGTGTCGTAAGAGGTTGAATCAATGAGTAAAGTAATTGCTTTCTTGGAGCGAATTTTTGTACTTGAGATTTTTAATATCATTTAAGAAAGCTTGAATAAGGAGACTTCACGGTTCAAAGGAGAGCTCTTTGTTATTAATAAATGCAAAGCACTTATAGGAATTGTGTATTTTAAGAACATCTGACATTGAAATTCCGTAAATACCTTATACAACATACCGAGCATGACTTGAATATGATACAAAACACGTGGTGGTCTGAAACCAAGAGGATTTTGATAAACAATGAAACACCGATGATGTGAAAGTCAAAATTTGGTCCCGGCAATATTTTCTGTCAGCGGAACGCTCAAAGATAAACCTTATTTTTATAATGCTTCACTTCAGATCATTTTCGGCCCATTGATGAAAAAAACAGACACTAGCAGAAGTCCACTGGCGTAAGTTCAACATTGTAATACGAGGTACGAGCTCTTTTCAAGCAGGCAGAAAACACATTCAATGGTCCTCAACACTAAGTGTGGCTTAAGAAGGTCATAAGTTTGATAAATGCAACAACGTCTAAGCAAATTCTTTTTTATTAAATGCGAACACAAAGGTTGTTTATATCCTTCTCATGAATTAACCACTACAAGGGTTCAGGAAAGTTGGATAGGAGATAAAATTTTAGTTTTGAATGCCCTTTTTATTGCAATGGGAAGAAAGAATAGAACCGGACAAAGCATAATCAAATTCGTGATGTGCGTCTTACCAAGAAGAAGCCTATATTCTTAACACTACGTCAAATATTGGACTAGAGAGAATACTGATGACCATTCCTACCAATAGAACAGGGCGAAACGTCACGATGGACAGATAATTTTAAAGTTGTCAAAGACTTTTTCCATTTGGGTTCCACTATACCCTCTCCGAAGAGATCAAGTGAAGAAACACTCCTGCCAATCGCTGTTTCATGGCTTAGAAGGCATCTTAGTAGCAAAGCCTTCTTTCAAAGGACCATCAAAGAGACAGTATACAAGACCCTTATCATACCAGTAAAATCGAGGCGCGGGAGACAGAAACCAAAGTAGCTTTAATATTCGATGGAGCCAGCAGGTAGAGGGAGATATTCTTACAGATAAAATGCAAAATTTAAGATTGCAGGCTAGAGATCAAGGGGCTTGGAAGGGCATATAAAGTAAGGCTCAGGAGCCCCACCCCTTCTAGCGCCATCAACAGCCGTTAACAACATAAATTACCAAGGAAGACTGAGCATTTCACGGCATTTTTGGCGATATTTAATATGTGTTCCTTCCTCAGATACTGGTTTGTGTTACACATACAAAATAAATAAATTGTTGGCACAATAGCTCCAAGCGGGGCCGGGGCCTGTGACTTACACTCTCAACCATTACTGTGTGTGCGTTGATATTCTGCAGAAATGGAAGGGACCTACAATTTGCCGCCGAATCCGAACGGCTAACAGAGAAGCACTTTCCATTACATTAATTACTTTTGGAGGATTTGTCACTTCCTCGCAAGAGGCAGTACTCCGTAACACAACTTTTAGGTGGAGTCGTCAAGGATCGAACCCAGAACCTTCGGCGTTGCAGTCCGACACACTAACCACTACGCCACGGGATACTACTTGTGTTACACATACTTAGAACTAAAAACTGTACGGTTTCTTCAGTGCAAGTTCTACTCATATATTGGGAATATTGGGTAGGTGATGCTTTAGCGATAGAAGACAGCATTGAATTGTTGAAGTATTTAGTTGTTAATTAATTAATTAATTGCGACCAGAAGTTTAAAAGCTCATTGTACGCTGCCTTTGTAGTTCTATACGTCCAAATAACAGGGTAGTGGATCTGGAAACACGTATAAAAGGTACTTACTTACTTAAGGTGGCACAGACAAGCACCAGTGGCCTCCAGTTGCGCCACAACAAGTTGGTTGAGGTCGTTCTCCACTTGATTGCGCCGGTGCCGTGAAATAACGCCGAATGCAATAACGCCGAATTTCAAAATTCGGCTTTATTGCACTTTACGAAAGTGAAATAACGCCGAATTTTGACGTTCGGCCTTATTTCACTATAATAAAGTGAAATAACGCCGATTCGGCGTTATTTCACTTTCTAAATATTATTTTTATGACTTTTCATGTGTCTATCATATTCTCTAAATAAGGTACCATCCTGAAAGCTTTGGAATCATTAAACAAATGTTTAAGTACCCTTTGTATATTTTTTTTGTACAGGACCAATTTCCACTTAAAAATAAAACAAAGCAAATATGTTCTTCCCAAAAGTTCGTTTTAATAAAAAAAATTTTTTTTTAATAATTCTTTTTTGTTGAAAAATACATACTTAATAAACATAACAGATTTACATTTCGATATTTAAAATTTTAATTATTAAGTTTACGAAATGCATACTTCATTATATTTTTAAAACCTAGTGCTGTTAAGAGAAGTCTTTTGAAGTAAAAGTTTCAGTATTTATTGAACTTAAAATGTATATATAGATACCTAGGTTCTATATCTATATCAAGCTAAATAAAATGTCAAACTTTCATTCGAAACCGTTGATATAAGTGCAACATATAAAATCCAAGCTTTGCAGAATTTGAGAGAAAAATTTTTCAGATCCAAATTTTTTGAGAAATTCATCAAATAAAAATAAAAAAATCGCGCGATTTTTTTATTTTTATTTGATGAATTTCTCAAAAAACTTGGATCTGAAAAATTTTTCTCTCAAATTCTGCAAAGCTTGGATTTTATATGTTGCACTTACATATATCAACGGTTTCGAATGAAAGTTTGACATTTTATTTAGCTTGATATAGATATAGAACCTAGGTATCTACATATACATTTTAAGTTCAATAAATACTGAAACTTTTACTTCAAAAGACTTCTCTTAACAGCACTAGGTTTTAAAAATATAATGAAGTATGCATTTCGTAAACTTAATAATTAAAATTTTAAATATCGAAATGTAAATCTGTTATGTTTATTAAGTATGTATTTTTCTACAAAAAAGAATTATTAAAATTTTTTTTTTTTTTTACTAAAACGAACTTTTGGGAAGAACATATTTGCTTTGTTTTATATTCGGCTTTATTTCTCAATTGGAATTCGGCGTTATTTCACTTTCTTATAGTGAAATAACGCCGAACGTCATAATTCGGCGTTATTTCACTTTCGCAAAGTGCAATAACGCCGAATTTTGAAATTCGGCGTTATTGCGTTCGGCGTTATTTCACGGCACCATTGCGCCACCTTAGATGGGGTCTTCCAGAACTACGTCGGCCCTCCGGGTTGGAATTGAAGACTCGTCGGGCTGGTGCGTTTTCATCCATACGCTCCACACGACCCAGCCATCTAAGCCGCTGTAATTTCAGCTCCTTTACCAGGTCAATGACGCTATATAGCTCATACAGTTCGTCATTCAATCTTCTCCTCCATACTCCGTTGATACATACAGGACCGAATATCACCCAAAGAATCTTTCTCTTAAAGCACCCCAGCTTGTATGTATCCGATTGTGTCAGTGTCCACGCTTCTGCCCCATACAGCAGGACTATGGGATGACTAGGGTCTTGTATAGTCTATAGTGTCTCCTTCTCTTTGGTTCTTTGAGAGAAGGCTTTGCCACTAAAATGCCGGTGCCATGAACTAAGGCCATACGAATTAAGGCCATAATGGCGTTAATTCACATTTAAGTGTGTACTAGCACCATATCCAAGATATGGCTTTAATTCACTTTTAAATGAGAACTATAGCCATAGGTCCAATGTGAACTAATGCCATAAAGTTTTTTGATCTCTGGGGTACAGTAAGTACAAGAAAACAACGAACGTTAGGTGGGTGAGGAGATAGACGAGGAGGCAGACGAGGAGGCAGATGGGGGTGCAGACGAGAAGGCAGACGAGGAGCCCGCGAGGGGGCAGACGAGGAGGCAGACAAGGAGGCAGACGAGGAGGCAGATGAGGAGGCTGCCTCCTCGTCTGTCTCCTCGTCTGCCTCCTCATCTGCCTCCTCGTCTGCACCCTCATCTGCCTCCTCGTCTGCCTCCTCGTCTATCTCCTCATCCACCTAACGTCTGTCTCCTCGTCTACCTCCTCGTCTGCCTCCTCGTCTGCCTCTTTGTCCATCTCCTCACCCACCTAACGTCCATTTTTCAAAATGAACTAACGCCATACGGCTTAAGTTCTCCTTTTAAGTTGAATTGAGGCCATATCCTGATTATGGCACTAATTCGTACTTAGATGTGAATTTACGCCATTATGGCCTTAATTCGTATGGTCTTCGTGCATGGCACCTAAAATGCCTTCTAAGCCCGAAGAAGAAGATTGGCTGAGTGGTTATAGTGCAACCCAAATAGATAAAGTCCTTGACAACTTCAAAGTTATATCTGTCCATATCGTGACGTTTTGCCCGAGTCTATGGTGATGATGTTCTGTACCCGAGGTCAGCATATACTTTGTTTTATCTTCATTTACAGCCAGACCCATTTTCGCCGCCTCCACTTCAATACTGGCGAATGTTCCACTGATAGCGCGCATCGTTCTTCCAATAATGTCAATATCATCAGCGTATAGCCAAGTAATTTAACAGATTTTAAAAAAATCGTACCGCTGGTGTTGACATGCGAGTTGCGTACGATAGCGTGTTTGAACTTATTCCGGTTTTCCACAAAACGGTTGGCTTCTTAAAATCGATAACTATAGATGTTTCTGATGCCCAACACGGATTCGACTGATGACTTCTGTTTGGTTTTAAGAATGCTTTCGACCTAATTTGGAGAAAAGACTTTTATCTTAAAAGCTAACCAGACTTGGCGAAAGTAAATTGTTTTCAAGAGTAGCAACCATTCGATTTTCCTGCATATACTGTTACATATTGCATAGTTGGCCGCAGTTCAAAATTTTGGATCAGTTTAAATGCTGCTTTGATTTAAGCAGAGCAAATTTTTCTCTAACAGGATTTTTTATTCATGGCAGTAATCTTGATAGCAGCAAAAAGATGAAATTCTTCATGATTGATCTACGATTGCAGGGTATGGCCAACTTTTATAGGCTTGAGTCATCATTTCAAGGTTTCCAAGCCAATGATCAGATTTAATTTTTTTGTAACGCTCGTTCCAACACTTGAATCAAAACATGTCCAACCCCTTTCCCAAATATTAGAACGACTAATTGACTTAAGTAACAATAAATAAAGATTTAACGACTTATATGAAGTGCAAAAGATTGGTCTATATATTAGATTTTCTACCGCGATTAAGCTCATAAAATCATTAAAATAGAATTTTCACTAAAGGAGAAAGAAGAGGTGGTGATATACGGTTGAAATGTCCTTGTTTGGTTATCGATTTTCTCTTTACATTTTGAACACAACGAAAAAGTGGCTATTGTTGTCTGAGCAGTTGTTTCGTATTTTTTTTTTTTTTTTTTTTTTGCAATGTAGTTATTTTTCATTCCATAACCGGACCAGCAAACAGAATAATTTGATGTGACTTTAAATATAATTTTCAAAATTTCGATGCTATTATGTTATGAAATGAAGTTTGCTTTTACTTGTCATTCAACTTCATTAATTCTGCACTCTTATAGAGGTTTGAAGCATGTATTTATTTAAATACCTACTGATCATTTGTTTGAAAATCCAAATAAAAATAAGTGACTGATTTTTGGGGAAAGAATTTCAAAACTCGATTTAAAAAACCAAGAATGAAATGAAAAAGATTTAAAAGGCAAATCTTCAAAGAGCCTTCTCATCATATCATCATCATATCATATTAATTTATTATAAATGTGAAAGTAAGGGTATTTGTTTGTAAGGCTTTCACGCCTAAGCCACTGAACCGATTTTAAAAATTCTTTCATTAATTAAAGAAAGCTACATTATCTGTGAGTAACCTAGGCTAAGTATTTTAATCTCAACTAGGGATCCTTACGAAACTTAAAATAATGTAACCCAAGGTATCAAAAATAATAATTGACATGACCTTTGCTGCCATTTTTACATGCGAATATACAAGTTACAATCAAACATGACATTACGATGATAGCGAAGATGAAAAAAGTTGTTCAAAAATATGTCCGCCTGTCTGTCTTGTCTGTTTGCCTATCCGACTGTCTGTATGTATGTATACAGACAAACAGGTACATATACCGAGTTTTTTAGGTATTGTACAGAAGGGAAATCGATTTTTTTGCAGCTCAAAAACTAACGGTACCTGCCATATTAAAGTTATGTTAAAGCTCATTTTTTTCGAAAACAGCTCAAACAATTTTGATTAGTTAAGCTTTTTAGGTATGACCTATCAAGGCTGGAAACAGAATTACCAACAATTGCTAAAAACGGTTCATTCCATAGGACCTTTTTTTTTGCTTCCCGCTTTCGCGATTCGGCTTACTGCTAGAACACAATGGAGCCGGAGCCGTATCCGCAAACGCATCCGTATTGCATGTCAAAATATTGAATACACACGAATTCAATGTTTTGAACACAACGTGACGGATCCGCAAACGCAGCCGCAAAAGCCGACGGACGAGTTGGCCAACTTTAATAAAAACCTGCGTATTTTTGACATTCCATACAAAAAAAAAGAGTAACGCAAAGTGCTAATAAAATCCTTTTAGAAATTAGGTCAGGTAAGTACTAATTTATAGAAAAGACTATACATGATGCGATATATGTTTTATCATATATTATATGCATATATGTATTGTATATGTATGTTTTTCAGTGGAAATTGTAAAAAAAGAGGTGGAGTACGTACGACTCCATTGTGGGCACTTCTAATTAGGTACGTACGTCATGCGATACGGTTGCGGCTGTGGTTCCGGCTGCGTTTTTCTATTGTGTTCCAACAGTTAACCGATTCTGTCGAAAATATACACATACTTGTACAGGTCGGTAGCTCAAATAATACCTACTGCATACCAATATGTTTAATAAATATTTTGTTGTTTTTTTCAAAAAGATTTCTATTAATAATTTAATATTTTG
Organism: Platycheirus albimanus; assembly: GCA_916050605.2. Classification (NCBI taxonomy): domain Eukaryota; kingdom Metazoa; phylum Arthropoda; class Insecta; order Diptera; family Syrphidae; genus Platycheirus; species Platycheirus albimanus. Next base: position 50,770,238 of record OU696697.1, on the reverse strand, counting down.
AAAACAGCTCATTAATTTGTTTCTCAATGATAAGTAGGTATCTATATGATAAATGCAGAATATACCTACATATGTATTGGGGTAGTTAAGTTTTTTCTTATTTTTTTGAAAACAAACACTTTTTTCTAAGAAACCACTCCACAGATTTTGATAATTTTACTCTCATAAATTGAAACTCATCCAAAGAATAATATGGCGAACATTCTAAGAGTTTCAAAAAATTTATTCTGAGAGTTTCGAAATTTTTTTTTTTTTTTTTCAAAATCTAAAGCCTCAAAACCAATGTCTTGCTAGAACAAGTTCGTACCACCCGTGGACTTAATTTTTTTAAATTGAAATTACTATGGCAATACCTTAGACACCGTATTTGACCCGAGCGATGCCGCGGGTAAAAGCTAGTATGTATACATACAAATACCTAAGATGTCCTTTTATAGCTCTTTTACACCGCTTCATAAACTCGTTTTTTTTTTTGTAAAGTCTCAAGACCAAACCACAAGATTTTGAAGGAATTTTAAGTTTTCAAAAGTTATTCGATACAAGCAAACAATTTGACAACTAATTGGCAAGACAGTGATGTACCTACACTCAAAATACAGGATTTTCTTTCATCGACATTTTTAGTTTTTCATAAAACGTTTCCCAAACAAAAAGAAATATTTAAAAGCATTCAGGATTTTAAAAACTTTGGTGCAATGACGGCAGTATCCAAAATATTTAGTTAATAATTTTGTTTGTATGAGGTCAACAATTTGAGGACTGATTTCAGTATTTAAAATGAAAATATTTGTAAGGTCTTAATGAAACGTGTATCTACATCTACATATTATATTGATTTAAAATGTGTTTACTGTTTTTAGAACTAAAAAAGAAAACTTTAAAAAAGAAAACATCATATCAATTTTGGGCCGATTAGCAAAGGCTTTTAATAAAATGAAAATTCATAAGGTTCCAGAATTGATTTCTTCAAAAACTTTTATCCAAAATTCATCAATTCGCCCACAAGTTACTTTGTGGAATTTTTGGTGGGCAAGTTTTTTTTAATTATTTTCGCTGTTTAAGCATCAGATCCCTACATACTTGAAATGTTTAAAAGGATGATCCTTATCTTTCCGCAAACTATAGTTGCATTTGCTGAGTTCCTTTTAAAAACAGTTAACTTAAATCCTTTTGTAAAGACTTGTAAATTGTGTAGAAAGAAAGGGGCGGGGCTTCGTACTGCCCGTTTCCATTGTATATACATTTTTATAGTTGTCTTACCTAGGTACTTGACATCAAATGTCAAATATTGTTGTTTTTGCTTCCCATGGCAATCTTGACAAAAACCACTCTAACTCCCCAATTAAGTGTATGTGAACTTCATCCATAGATGACGCACCACACATTCCTCTTATTGGGAGTACTATAGATTATAAATACAATGCCGTTTTCTGGTCCACATACATGCTTATTACAGACATTTATTTGAATGAAACATTGATTCCCAAGTAAAAGTGTAAACAGTTAAAATGTTTGGGATCTATGATTATTGGCGAAGAAACTTGTGACGACGACATCCTCACTCCGTTATTCTAAAAACTCCTTGTATAAACAATTGCAGCGACAGCAGTATTAAATTGACGTCAGAAATGTTACAATCCAAAACCGGAAGTTTAGCCGACGCTCACTGACGTCAACCCGGCGGAACACAAGTGTGAAGCAGACAAGTGGAAGAGTTCTTACGCACCTGAAATCATAACGGCGGGCGCCGAAAAAAAAGAAGACATTATTTACAGTTCACAGTTGGGGACAATTTTACTGTGGGCAATTTCACTGTGGTCATTGTATATAAAATCTATAGTACTCTGGAGATGGTATTTGACTGTGTCGCCATCTAGTGCCTCAACCCTTCCTTTATTATAGCTTTATACAATACAATCTGAAGGTAGCAGCGGCGCTAGTACCTACTGATTGCAAAAGTAATTACTTCATATTCATTATTAGGTATACTTTTTGTACAGCAAAGCTGTGGTGTATTATTTGTAGTTCGCACACTCGAAATGTTAAGAGTGAATTGTCCGGCGCCGCAGGGAATTGTGTGAAACAGTGAATTGTCCATCGAAATGAATTGTCAACCAGAGTGAATTTTGCATATATACATTTATTTATTCAATTCGTTAAATACTAACGTGAGCAATATTTATACAACATAATACTTATAATCTAAGTTAATTATTCTAAGCTATTAAAGAACATAGTTTTTATTTTAATGCATTTGACGTTATCATTTACAGAGTCTATACAAAAGTAAAATCTATTAAATATTATAGTCAATTGATTAAGGGGGCTATTGGCACCATAGTTTGATCTACTAAATATACGGCTCAAAGGTTGCTGTAGTCTTATACTTGTACGACTAAAACTGAAATTTAACTGACTTAAAACTGATGGGGCTGATATTGACCCATTAATAATTCCAACAATAAAACAAAATTGTAAGTACTTTCTATGATTTGTGAGTGAAGGAAGGCTTATTAAAGCGAGCCTTTGAGAATAGGTTGGAAGTATATTTTCATGTGACCAAGGAAGAAAACGAAAGCAGAAACGTGAAAACCTTCTCTGAATTGATTCAAGTCTTGTTATATGAATGGAGTAGTGAGGTGCCCACACTATACAGCTGTATTCAAGTATTGGTCTCACAAATGAAACAAACAAAAGCTTAAGAACACAAGGGTCACGAAAATCACGACCGAATCTTTTTATGAATCCTAGGACCCTATTAGCTTTTTTAGCTATGTAATTTAAGTGATCATTAAAAGTTAACTTAGGATCAAGAATAACTCCTAAGTCAGAAAACACTGAGACTTTACATAAAGGACATGAATCGAACGTATAATTAAAAACAAAAGGAACTTTTTTACGTGTAAAACTCATGGTTTTACACTTGTCAACATTTAAAACAAGACGATAAATAATAGAATGATTTATTATTGTTAAAGAGTTTGATACTGCTAAATGGGGCGTTAATACACTGGACATGAAAAATTCTCCGACAATTTCCTCTACACATAATAGAGTCAATCATGTAATCAGAGATTTTATCACAGGAAGCATAGTGGGCCATATTCCTTTACTAGTTCTTTTGGGAAGGTTTCAATTAATATTTTTAATTTTGTCGATTTTTAGTTTTGTATGTAAATAAATAAACAAATAAAGTGTCTCCTAAAATAAATTGCTTACAGTGAATTGTTCAGCTTCTGCTTCAAAATATACCTAGCCTATAAATGTAAGGACTAAAATCAAATTAGACTAAAGAGCATGTTTTAAAATATGGAAAAATATATCATCCAACAAATTGGTAAGGATAAGTGATGTGAATCGACAATCATGTTTGCAACTTTGAATTTTCTTGAAAATTTATTCTCCCATCAAAATTGAAGCCAAACATCTTACAAGTCAAATAAAACACTTTGAGTTAAAAACAAAAAGAAAAGAAAAAAATAAATTGATTGCTTCATTATCAATTTTCTGAGAGTTCGCCTGGCAGTGTTCCAAGAAGTTCACAAACAGAATAAACTCATTTGAATCGTTTCTCTCTTGTTAACATATCTTCCGGCCTCGATGCATTTTAAGCCCACATATCTACTTGAAAACTTGAAAAAAAGAACATAATTTATATCTCAAAAGCAACTCTGAGCCAGCCGAGGCAAACACCATTGACTGCGATGACAATGACAAAGGCATAAGGAAGCACTAGGCCTGCCAGCAGTGGTTCAATTTTGTTCGGTTTAAGTGAGTTATTGCTTAAAAGAAATTGCATATCTGAACCATTGACACCAAATGGGTCAATCAAATTATACCAGCGCAGCGCACGCCTACGATCTTGCTTATACTAAGTGCGATGCAGTGGAATAACCTCCTCAAGAACATTTTTGTTTTATACATGATGCAGAATCCAGAATCAAAATGCAGAACACTCTGTCAAGTCTTCTGACAGCAGCAGCTTGATAATTATAAAAGCAGTATGGTCGGACTAATTGATTAAGAAACCATAGAGCGGAACAAGCGGAGAAGAATCATTAGGGACAAAAAAAGATTCAAATCCAACAGGTCCTTCAACCCTCTCTAGGAAAAGAAACGACGACTCTTTGACAGCTATCTACATCGGCATCGACAACGTGCATCAAACTTTTTGCATGACAAAAATAACGATATGGCGCGCGTCACCGTATATAAAACGTCGATGCGTCTCCTCACACAGGGACAAACCAAAATCCTATTTCTGACATATCCCGTATTTTTGTGGCGCGCGCTTTCGTTAGCAAGAAATAGCAAGTGTAATGTGACTAATACTGATTCGATTAAAAATAGAATGAAAATCAATTTAACAGCCATTCTTGCCATGTGGCAGGCGCTCTGTTGATTTTAAATGCGTCATCGCCGTTCCCAGCGACAAGGGAAAACAGAGAAAGGTATAGAATGAAAATTATAATACCAACAAGTTGGTTTTATCAAATTGCTTATGGAATTCGAAATTTATACTCAAATCAAAAAGTGACAGGTTGTAAAGGAAGTTTTTTTGGAGGCATATAGAACTTAAAGTTGGCAGCATTGCTTTTATTGGCAGCCATTTTGTCATCTGCCATGCAATTTATTTTTAGTTTCGTTTGACATTTCATCATGAATCGACTGACGCGACGCCTGAAAAACGCATGCAAATTGTGCAGATTTATTTAAAAAAAAAACATGATTCTGTTCGTGTAACGCATTTCTCACTAGGTATACGTCTATTTAATATTTTTGGTTGAATGGCTACATCAATAAGCAAAACTGCTGAATTTGAGTGTAGATAATCTTCAAGCCATTGTTGAGACGCTATGTATGTACTGTGCACACAACCCCATTGAGTGCTAAGAGAAATTTATTCTACAAGTCATAAGGAAGGTTTATAGAGCAATCCGATACCATTCCGATAGATGGCGCAACAAATGCATTTAATTGCACTTTGTCAAATAACTAACAAATGTGAGTTTGGTTTTAATATCTTCTTTGGTAGGGTTTTCTGAGGACACTTGGTAAAAAATCGGCTTAAAGGGTTGCAACAAATTGGACTGCAAAGTTTAAGCCCATACAAAATCTTATATTTTTCTTCGATTTAAATTTAAACGATTGATCAGATTGTGATGAAACTTTTAGGATCTTCTGAGTACGTCGACGAAGGTTTGAAATGGTTTGCAACAAATGCATTTTTAGTGCACTTTGTCAAATTATTATAATAAATTTCAAAAATTGTCAGCCATTGGACTGTAAAGTCTTAACCCATAATAAATGTAATTGGATTTGCTCAAAATTCGGCGAAGCGGTTTGCAACAAATTAATTTTTAGTTTATCGACGAACATGTGTGTTAATTCGCTGTAAGACAAGTCAACACAAACATTCTCAAAACCACTTTAGGATATCGGGATTCGGGAATGGCAAAATTTGAGTTGGCGTGATCAACAATAATGGGATTTTATCCCCGCCGAACTTCTGGCAAATGTAGCTCAATATTCAAGCCATTATCGACAATGTATTCAGAGCCTAACAACCTAATACAAAAATCCGAAATAAAATACTTCATTCATTCTTTATTGGGCGTAACAACGTACGCCGGGTAAGGCTAGTATTCAAATAAAAATGGCACAGAATTTTGTGGCACTTTATACAATTTATCTTTGTTTTATTTCATTTTATAGTTCTATTCGGTAGAACCGTAGCGTAGTAGTTAGTGTGTCGGACTGCCACTTCGAAGGTTCTGGGTTCGACCCCTGACTCCACCTAAGTTCTTTTCCGGGGTACTATGCCTCTTGCGAGGAAGTGACAAATCTTCTAAGAGTATAAATCATGTCATGGAAAGTACTTCTATGTTAGCCGTTCAGATTCGGCGGTTAAATGTAAGTCTTTTCCATTCTTGTAGGATATCGACGCACGCGCAGGAATGGTTGAGAGTGTAGGTATGTCACAGGCCCAGCCCGTTTGGAGCTGCTGTTCCAAGTATTTATTTTATTTTTTATAGTTCGATTCCTCTAAAAAAAAACACACCCAAAGCAAAAATTAAAAAAGCCTATACGCCATTTATCATTTTATACTAAATCTGGATTTTGTAATAAGCATTTAAATTAAATTAAATTATTCCACGCCACTTTCGCCCCCAGATACAAATCGCGCTGGGGTCCATTTACAGCGAGCACGACAAATTACCAAAGCAAAAGGTTTCTTCGATACAATTTGTAGTACAACTTTTAGTGTTCGTATTGGCAGCAATTTTTTTACAGATCCAATACAGACGTTCCAAACAATATAATTATAGAAATTATAAATGCTGCAATAAATGCAAAAGGAACTTTAAATAAAAAATAAACATAAGACACTTGAAAATGTATTGTCTTTATCTGAGAGAAATCGCACGTTTCTTTTTTTCAAAAGGAATCGATCGATGAATATCAATCAAGAATGAGTGATTGAGAGGAAGGAAGCACAGCACCGCACAGCACGGAATACACATAAGTACGAGTATATCGTGTGTTACTTTAAAAATTTAATAATTATGAATTTCATTTTTTTTTTAAATATAGGAAACTATACAGAATTTAATGTACAGCCTCATTTTAATTCAATTTGTATTTGTTAACTAGCAGACCCCTATCAGAATTGTTTCGCACACTGTGACAAAAAATTATAAATCAGAATTGGAAAAACTACCATAATCGTCTCATTTGGTGTATCCTTCGCCGCAATACGGATATTGGCAATTATTTCATTTTTATGTAAGATGCTTTATATCTTTTTGCCACTGAATCATAATCAAGGTTTCCTGTAAAACCTTATATTCTTGATGTATGTAGGTTATAATGTTTCGTCAGTTACTTGTATTTTTAGCCAATACTCTTAAAAACGCAGTTATTAATGAAATACATACTTCCAAAACATACATACCAACAAAGTACCTAAATCAAAATTGGGTAGGTAATTTTCGATTTTTTTTGTAAAAACTAAAAAAGTAATGGCTAAAAATGGAAACCCGTTATACATGGGAGCTACCTACCGTTAAGAAGATTTTAATATTTAATATGTAGATGCCTTCTGTTGGGAGCTATGATAAAGATATTAAATAAGTACCTACCTTAGTAAGTTTGAACCAATTCATTATTGAATGTCGTTGTCCACTTATGGCCAGTTTAATAAAATTGTTAAAACAGATTTCCGTTACTACCTATCATTTGTAGTCAAAAACTAAAAATTCAGTTTTCTTCAAAGCCATCTATCTATATACCTAATAGACAAAGTTTAATAAAACATCGTTAGAGCCTCTTCTAGCATTTTAGAAAAAACGAATAAATGTTGGCCAAAACCTAATGGCTCATAGTATGGGAGCCAACATTTTCAAAAGAGTAACTGAAAGAATTCAACGCCATCCTAAAGTAAATTGTAAGGAATTATGTCAACCAGATTGATTGAATTCGATACAACCGTTGTCAACTTATGGCCATTTGAAAAAAGACGTTTGACCATTCCCAAGAAAAAACGCAGTTTTGTCAAAAACGTCCTATTTTTGTTGAATTTTAAGTTCAATCAAAATCGTTAGAGCCGTTTTTGAGCAAACCACAAATGAAAAAAACCGTTACTTGAAAGGTACATGTTTGAGCCTGGCTAAAACGAAATAAAAAAAATCTCTACAACGGTACAAACAAACATAACGATGAGAGGGAACTTGAAATAATGTGCACGACTGGTCGCACGAACTTGCTCTTATGTGTGACAATGGTTTGGGACTTTAGATTTAGTTTAGAAAATATACTAGTTAAAAGGTTTTTGGGAAAATGAAGTAAGCCATCTGATTGCTTTTACTGTTTTAAATTTTAGGAAAAAAATCACTTTGTAATTGTTATCAAAAAAATAAAATTTAAAAAAATTGATCCAACCGTTTCTGAAAAAATCAAAAATAAAAAACATTTTATTTCAACTTAAGCATTTATATTTTTCGTCTATAAAAAGGCTTCTACACTAAAAAATTTCATCGAAATCCGTCAAGTGCTTTACGATAAAATCTGATTTCAAAAAACCGGTCCTATGGGAGGTACCGTTATAAGACTTTTCCTGATAAATCTTTTCTAGTCAAAACACCTAAATATTTGTTTTTTGTCGAAACAACAAAATAACCTTTCGTAAATAATACACACAACGGAAGTGAAACCAGGTGAGAGGTGACTCATGTGAGGGAAGCATAACCGAAAAAATCGCCACAAGCATAACTTATGTGGATACATTTACATATGTGTGTACCTACACATAACATACAAAAAAACCTATCGTATGTTTTAATAAGTTTGATCTTAAACGAAACCTCAACAACACAACAACAATCATAAACAACGCCACCGCAAGTTATACTTTAAGCGAATTCACAATTTTCAACTGTCATGTGTGTTTGTGTCTTTCTGATATCGTCCTGACCTGACTTTCTAATTTTCCTTAAAAGTGCATTCTCGGAGAAGTGTGTTTTTAGTACAGGTCCAAAGGAGTGAATACACTTTCTGCCTGCATTTCTGCTCCATATTCCATTGTTCTGTTGCTGATAGTGATGGTGTATCCTATTGTTTTTTTTTTTTTTTTTTTTTTTTTAAGCAACGCAAAAAACAAAAATGACAACTATAGGAGCATAAAAGTATAGAGATGTAGATAGTATATAGTTTTGTATTAAACTCTTGTAGATTAAAAGAGTAGATAAACAATTTCAATGTGGGAGTGAAGTGGAGTTATCCTCTTTTTTTCACTTATGTGTATCCTTTGTATGTTTTATTGCTTTCCTGGGTCTGGTTGAATGAATTCTTTTTTTTTTTATTGTGCGTTGGATTTTGTTCAAAAGGTCTACGAAGTATATTTATATGTCGGTACGTATGAAGAATCAATTATATTTAAGCTGTGTAGATGGATTTTGTACCTATATGATAGACTTGAAGAGCTACCTATATAAAAGCAGTGACAAATAACTCTTTTGTTTATGAGTTACATACATATTGTGTTTCTAACTGACACTCACTTGAATTCAATTTAATCTTTAGTTTACTTGGTAATGTAAGATAAAAGTGTTTTATGAAATTATTAGATTTAAGCTTAAAGTGCGATATGAACAGACCAAAAAAGAATGCAATCATTTATTCTTTCACTTGAAATCGATAAGAGTTTTGAAATAAAATTTGTTTGAATGAAAAACCTTGATCTTAATTAAATTGTCATTTTTATGAGAAACATTTCGGAAAACAAGACAATGACAGTTTTTGACAAAATTACTCATAGTTAGAAAATAAAATAGGTAATCATTAGAACAGAAAAAAAAACCTTAAAACTGCATATAGGGTTTACAAATCCGAACCATCAATAACTGATATGAAACCGCCAAAGAAGTTCAATTATTCGGTTTGTCTTTTTAACTGTTATCATTGTAGTATATAGAATCCAATGACCTTATAAGTATCGAGGCAAAAGGATTCTCAAATGTTCTGCTTGTTCTTTGTGGTAGTCTAGTATTGACAACTTCTTGGTCGGTGTTTATCTACCCATAGGGACATGATAACTATTTTTCAATCAAATACAAAATATTTATAATAACTTTAACAAACAAAATGTTAATTCAAACAAACTCAATTCACGCGTTTTAAATAAAAAACCACAAAACCATGGACCTATGAACCATGGTAACAAATTGAACAAATAAAATGTTTCTGTCAAACACTGAAAATACGTTTTGGCGTAACAGTTTTCTCAAAAAATGTATGGAAACGAAAATCAACTAGCAGTGCAGGTCCATGATAGAATCTATAACACTCTCGTTATAGCATTTGACTGTGGTGCCCTCTGTGTCGCAAACTTCGTTTCTAATAGCCAATATGTAAAACACTGTAAAGATTGTTGCGACCCCTAGTTATTATACATCGTTTGAAACCAAAATATTTTTGGACATTTCCCCACCTCTTGTTTCATTTCAGAATATTGAGAAAGCTTTCTATTGTGCAAAATGATAACACAGCTTGGGTTGTGAAATCCTTTGAAATCTTTTTAGGAAATTTATTTCCCGAATTACTTTGCGGGTGGCAATGGTACAGAGCTTGATTGCTATCATTGATGAGAACCAAAGTCAATTTGGTTTTCTTCATTGTCGACATACGATCAATATTCAATGCGAAATTACTCATTCAATGAATACTGACAGTAAACCATGATCGTGTGCGGTCTCGCTTTCTACTCATACTCACTGATAGATTTAATTAACATTTTCTTTCATCGGAACTTTTTCATTGCATATTTCAATTTTATCGAAACTGAATCGAAATTTTAAAAAAGAGGAAACAACAGAACGGGAGATCATAGATAAGAAGGGGAGAGTACGATAACTGAGGCGCCAAGATTTAATAACGGTTTTGTGTAGGGGCGTCAAATGCAAGTATTTTTTTACTATGGGAGGGGGGGGTCTACCTCGCCCCGTTTAGGAGGTAGGGGCGATTTTCGAAAAAAATGTCTTGAATGGAAAAATAAATATTAAAAAACAACGGCAATACTTAAAAAACATTACTATAACGGTTTTAAAAGCCAGAAGTCTGTTCTTTAATCCTACATTTAAATTAAATCACTCGTTACAATAGTTTTCAAAATATTCGCATTCAAACTCGAAATTTCGATAAAAAAACGTAAAAAAATATCTTTAAACCGATTTTGTTCAAAATTGTGAAATGGAAAATAAATTTTTTTTTCTGTGATCGATGCTTCAATAAATATTTAATCGAACGCAAAAACCAAAAGCTTTTATGTCTTCTAGTTCTTGTGAAAATTGAAAATTACTGAAACTACTTTTTTATGAAATTCTAGATTCTTGGCATTTATTGTCATTTCATTAGAGGATTAATGTTGATGAAAGGTTTATCTTTGAAAGTAAAGTACAACAATTCAGTTAGCGTTACCCAGAATGCATGACGAGGAGTTAGAATTGCGTTGCATTCCACTTTCTAGTCAGTCAGTTTGTGAGTAAGGAGTCAGATGAAAAAATCAAGTCAATTTACAACTCACATGATGTATTTAAAGGGTATGTCAGTCTCGTCAATGAAGTCATCGTCTAGGTTTTCACTTTGGATGGTCGAAGTCTTTAAGTTGCAGACCAACACTTTCTCTCCCATAGACAAGACCTGACTATACTTTTTTGTATGTCCAATGTCCGCGGGTGTGCCCCCGAAAATGGAGCTGAAACCCCTAGATCCCGCGAAGCGGTCCACCCAGGTACTGTTGATTAAAAATACAATTGACACAGGCGCCTGCCAGGCAACGAAGTTGCGTGAGTGGATGTGACCCCGAAAAAAGGGGTGACACGCCTCAATATCCGCGGACAAAATAACCGCATACACCCGACCTCGCACCTAGCCCAAGTCCTATAGTGAGCCCAGGCAGGGGGGTTGCAGGGGGGCAGCATGCCCCCCCTTACATAGGTCATTGTTTATACACCGTAATATTATGCGTCGCGGATATTTTGACTCGGATATTTTGTCCGCGGACATTTTGTCGCGGATATTTTGACCCGGATATTGAGGCGTGCAGCCCGAAAAGGGAGTTAAAATCCCTAGATCCCGCGAAGCGTGCCACTCAGGTACTGTTGATTAATCCTTAAAGTTAGATCACCGTAAATACCAAAAATAAAAATCTCATAAAAAAGTAGTTCAAGTAATTTTCAATTTTCGCAAGAACTAGAAGACATAAAAGCTTTTGGTTTTTTGCGTTCGATTAAATATTTATTGAAGCATCGATCACAGGAAAAAAAAATTTATTTTCCATTTCACAATTTTGAACAAAATCGGTTTAAAGATATTTTTTTACGTTTTTTTTTATCGAAATTTCGAGTTTGAATGCAACTATTTTGAAAACTATTGTAATGAGTGATTTAATTTAAATGTAGGATTAAAGAACAGACTTCTGGCTTTTAAAACCGTTATAGTAATGTTTTTTAAGTATTGCCGTTGTTTTTTAATATTTATTTTTCCATTCAAGACATTTTTTTCGAAAATCGCCCCTACCTCCTAAACGGGGCGAGGTAGACCCCCCCCCCCTCCCATAGTAAAAAATACTTGCATTTGACGCCCCTACACAAAACCGTTATTAAATCTTGGCGCCTCAGTTATCGTACTCGTGCCGATAAGAAAGATAAATTGCTATAAGTTTCGGATATAAAAAAAAAAAAATTACAATGCAAATTATTGCAGTTCCTGGTATCACCATTCCATTGCAGATTATCAATAAGTCTGCCCTACCAACTCTTTAGATTGGTTTCGTTTTCTGGACAATTTATAGAAACAAACAAATAACTGGCTAGCTGGGTGGAGATTCCATAAGTTTCTGCGCAGTCGGATTTTTAGTTCCAATATCCTTCAACGGTTTGTTATGATGCGTTGAAACTGGGGCTCATTGCAGCATTATTGTGCCCTGTTGCATAACATTTTAAACAATCTGTATGCTACGAATAAGTTCACTCATTTGTCTCTTATTTATAATTTTTTTACTAAGATTGTTTTGAATATGACAACAGAGTTTGTTTTGTAAACTTCCAACATTCGAAATAAAAATATATTAGTTTTGTCTTTAACCATTTACCTAACCTATTTTGTCTCTTTGTTTGTGAATTATTTTTTGTTTTACAACAACACACATGTGTTAATTGAATCAATTTATCGTAATAAACACGAGAATGGATAACATTCTAGATTTCTTAATTATCGTGAAATTCAGTATAATGAAAATAAATCAATTTTATCACACAACCACTGATAGACAATGAAGTACCATGTCTTTCTCCACCGCCCCCATTGCTGGCTCATGACTAATGACACCACTAATTCACACTAAAAGCTGCAACGAAACAAAATCAAAGAACTATACACAAACACAAGAGAGCCTTTATTGTATATTTTATCAATCTACACCATCCGTAAATGTTTACATATTTATAGGAGGGCTCTTGACATTGGATCCGATAACATATCTATCGCGGCGCTCGGGCGGTTATCAAAACCTAAAATTCCCCTCAAATGAAAGAAGACTTCAATAGATATTTCTATTTTCATAGTCAAAAAATATTATTGAAAGCAAAATGTGCCCTTCACTTCGTTTATACCTCCTTCTACCCAATGATGTATAGATGGTCTTAAAAGTATTCGGGGTGATGAGATGAAAATCGCGTAATTTCTGGAAATAATCCAAAAACAAACTGCTAACGTGTAAACCGACATGAAAATTGAAAAAAAAAATCAATTCTATATCTAAGGAACTTAATTTTTTTTTTTTTTGCGAGGACACAGATTTTTTTCTGGAGAACTGCAATACTGATTGAGATTAAGCTTCTGACAAAAAGAACATTATTACAAAGGAACATTATACTTTGAAGTGATTTTTTAGGAAAATGCACACTTTATATTGTGCTCTCTTTCTCTTTTAAGTTTGCAGCAAAATGCAGAAAATTAATTCCTTCGGGATTGTACTTATCATCATCACCACCGCTGCCAATGCAGATCCATATCATAGGAACTAGGTTGAACATTTAAAAACATGCCTTCTGACGGACTTAGCGTATATATTATCTACTAAAGGGTTAGGGTCGACTTCTACCGTTTGAAAAAATTCCCTGTGGAAAACTAGATCACACCAAAATCTATTAAGAAATTAAGAATGGATTATATTAACCAGCTCAGTTTTTCTAAAATGGTTTCAAAATTGATTCCACCTTTGAGTGGTGAAAAATCAGAACGAGAAAAAGTGACAGCGATAATCGCAACGCTCTCGTCTCGTCGTGACGCGAGGTTGTGATTCAGGCATGAGTTATTCCTAACATCAACTCATCAGCGGACCCATTGCTTCAAAAGACCAAAGTGGAGGAGGAGCGATAACAAAACAAAACGACCCTTGACATTGAAGTACCAAATCTCGCCAGCCTTCTTGAGTATTTGCAGCTTCCTCAAAATTAGTGAAGTGTTATCTTGCAAGAATATAAAGTGGTTGCAAATGGAATGGAAAATACTTCGAATACAGGAATCAATCGTAGATTTTCCGCGGTTAAAAATGTGGAAATTTGTTCATTTTGGTGGAGGTTTCCAAAGATGAAAGAAGGTGATATCATGAATGCCGCAGACAGTTTTGTTGAAAAATATGGTTTGGACGTGACTCAATAATAAACGACTAAAATTATTCACCTGAAAAATATTTATGGAACAAACTTCATGCCTTGTATTCCTCCATTTGAATTGTTGAATGACATCACATCGAATAAATTTGACATATTTTTTCCAAATTTTTGTAAAGCTTTGCGCATAATATGTATAGGTATACGTGACATTACCAATCTCAGTATCTAGTGTTGAGAAATCTTTTAGCGAACTTGCAACGATTACAAATTATCATAGTTCCAGTTTGGCCCAAACAAGTGTATCAGGATTAGCAACACTTTGCCTGGAATCAGAATTGGATAGGAACATAGATTTGAATGTTGTGATCAACGTTTTTGCTTCCCGCAAAGCGAAAAAAGAATGCCATCCACTTGCACACATATAACAAAGATTTGTAAATATAAATAAATTGTTGGCACAACAGCTCCAAGCGGGCCGGAACCTGTGACTTACACTCTCAACTATTCCTGAGTGTGCGTTGATATTCTGCAGAAATGGAAGGGCCTTCAATTTACGGTCGAATCCGAACGGCTAACAGAGAAGCATTTTCCATGACATTAACTACTCTTGGAGGAGTTGTCACTTCCTCACAAGAAACAGTACCGCAGAAAAGAACTTAGGTGGAGTCGGGTATCGAACCCAGAACCTTCGGCATGGCAATCCGACACATTAACCACTACGCCACGGGGTAACTGTTTTAAATAAAATGTATATTTTATGAATAAAGTTTTTATTTGATTTAAATTTAGTTTTCTATTAATAGTGCCCCATTTACGACTACGCATTTTTTTTTAATAAGTAGGGCCGTATAATCGTACATGGTTTGAAACGGACCCGAGTATTCTCTCGGCGGCCCTGCGAATGCTAACTGAATGCTAGCAGGGATGCCAGGATGCAGCATAACTCAGTATAGCTCGTCTTAATTCACGCTGTCATTGGCTACTTCATTAACAATTATTAAGATGCTAAGTATGGATATGGAATTTTTGGATCTTTTCTCAAATCTGTCAGTCATAAGAATCAATTAGGCCGGGCGCGAAGGGTTTAAGATATTTGCATAAAAACCCGACAGTGTTTTATAAAATACATTAAAAGGCCAAATACTGCAGTTCGGATTATATCTTTTTATATGGACTGCGCATTCGATGCTGCGGTTCCCCTCATCAGGCATGCTTACGTTCACATCCGTCCGTTTGAATGAAGTGTTGGGAAAACTCCGTTAATTTTTTTTATTTTCCCTTTTCGTATATTCCCCATTATAGCAGGATACCCTGATTTAAATTCATTTAATAACACACTTAATAAATTTAAATTTTTGATAAAAATGATTTCGAATTGGTATACCAAAAATAATGTGTATGATAAATCAAGTTCTCTAAATGCTTTTTCTTGAATACCTTCTCACGAAGCTATTATTTTTGTGTCATTTTTATGATTGTTTTTGTCTCAAATGGTCGTAACGAAAATCAGGTTTTAACGGCTTTTTTTCAAATAGCCATAAGTTCACAACGGCTGAATTGAATCAACTCAAATTTTGTTTGACATAGTTTTTCATAGTGTTCTATAGGATGGTTTAGTTAATTTTTCACTGAAGCCTTTCTAAACGGTGGCTTCCATACAACGAGCCGTTGAGTTTTAGCCAACTTTTTTTGGTTTTTTCTAATTTTCTCGAAAACGGCTCTAACGATTTTGATTAAACTTTGTGTGTTATATTCTTTTAGTTTTTTTAAGAGAACTGCGTTTTTAGTTTTTGGCTAAAAATGCAAATAACGGAGATCTGCTTTTAACGGCTTTTTTCAAATGGCCATAAGTTGTCAACGGTTGCATTTAAATCACTCAAACTTTGTTTGGTATAGTTCCTTACAGCTTCCTATCAGATGGCATTGATTTTTTTTCAGTTTCTCTTTTTTAAATGGTGGCTCCTATACAAAGAGCCACTAGATTTTGGCCAATTTTTTTCATTTTTTCTAATTTACTTAAAAAAAGGCTCCTCCGATTTTTATGAAACTTTGTATGTAACATACAGTATTATTAATTTGGCCATAAGTGGACATTTGTATCATTTATAACACCCAAAAGATAACGTCTTAATTTTAAATATTAAAGGTTTCTTAACGTTAGCTCCCGTATATTGGTTTTTCCAGTTTCAGTCAAATTTTTTAGGTTTTACCAAATTTTTCAAAAATGAGTTGTTCTCATTGATCGAAAAGTTTGTTTTCATCGTACCATTGCACCAACAGAGCAAGTACGTGCGACCCAGTCGTGCATTTTATTTGACTGGTGAATATGACTGACATTTGCCGCTTTGTCAGCATATTCTTTGCCGAATATCCCAACGTGTCCACGTATCCACATAAGTTTTATTTTGTTGGAATGCATTATTAGGTGATCCTTTATTTTGTTTATATGTACCTAATAGCCGTGGTGTTGTTTGGGTTTTGAATGACGTTAAGAACTGACCGCCTATCAGAACATATAACGAAGTTACCAGGTAGCTGCTTTACGGTTATTGTTGCAGTTTCTAGGATCGCTGTTGCCTCGGCGGTAAATATTGAGGCCATATTGGCCAATTATTATACATTAATGTTTATCTTCATCATTGTTTTTGATATCATCTCATAAAAGCAGCAGTTCTGGTGGAGAATTTTTTAAAATTTAAAAGATTTCTAAGAATGCAGACGAACAAGTGGATCATCATTTCGTTTATTAGGTACCTATGTTACAAACCAGCTGTTAACGCAAACACACACCTTTACAAAAAAAAATCAATCTCTGTTCGTTTTCCGTGCAACCAAAAAAATTGTGAAATCTAGATCTAATCTCAAGTCAAATCTGAAATTGTCATAGAAAATACCATTAGTCTCTCCGTCATAAAGAAAATTCAATAACATTACTTTGTTCACTGAGTTCTGAAAGCGCCCTTGAATCGCCACAAATCGTTTTTTGAAAAGCCCTAAAGAGAAAATTCTCTATTTTTTGAAACCGGGTCGTCCTGAAGTCGATCGTGGTATTTTTCAGTAAAAACGTAAAAACAAACACCTAAAGCATAATGGAAACTTTAAACGCTGTTGGTTGTGACAATAATGTACACAATTAGCAGCTCTAACGTGTTTTTTGAGAATAGAAACCGAAACTCCAAGAGTTATCAAAAAAACCTGGGCCGACCCTGAGTAAAGTTCAAAGAACAAAGCTAGTTTTCAAGTCAAGCTTCAAAAGCTGAGTAATTTTGATGTTTGAAAAAAGTTCGAATTTCATTAAAATACGATAATCTTCTGCTTTTATTGTATTTATCTAAACAGTTCAACTCTAATTCTTTTTTTTTCGTTAATAAAGTGCTTTGTAAATAATATTTAACTATCTACAGCCTAAAGCTAAAGATCAATGCTCCGTCAACTTAATCGTACAAAATACAATATGTTTCTATCAACGAGCGCCTCAAATGAAGTTGCGTGTCAAAGATTCAGACAAAGCACATTTATAAACAATTTCCAAACCACCCATACAGCATACCGCATACCTCAAACAAATGTGACCTTATCGTGGCCTAGGTAAATCGTCAACATCCGCATCTAATTCGTTTTCCATTTTACGTGCCTTTTTGAATTTTTTTCTATTCGCTTATTTTCTTTTCGTTTAAATTTTATTTTGTGTGTATTTGTAGCTTTATAGCGACACTACTCAATGTACATAATATATATAGAAATAATTTGTAAACAAAATGATTGAGCAATTTTTTTAAGTCATACAAAAAATTATTTATAATGTGCTACCTACCTACCGTAAATTCAGGGCCATTATCATATTTTTTTGTTTGCTTAAAAATTGAGATAAATTATAGAAAATATTTAAAAAATTAGACCGGTTAGATGGAAACGTTGCCGCAAAGCATTAAAACCAAGTTACATCTAGTTTAAAAGTGAGTAAATACACATAAAATTCCACATGGCTTACCACCCCACCCGGCAAAGGTCAATATATTCTAGATCGGATAAGTAAAACAAAACAAAAGAAGAACCCCACTAAATAACAATGAGTAGGTAAACAGGTAGTATTTCAAATTGCAATCGAAAGTTTCAAAACACTTCTCATCTTCATCCATGACAAGCGCGCAAGGACACTTCAATTTGCTATACCTATCTATTTTCACTTTCAAGGAAACTAATTACACAATAACAATATCCCACAAGGAATACCCGATGCGGAAATAATACTGCTGAATGAAAACTGATCCCAATTCGACCCTGCATTGGCCCTAGCCCTTAGTAGTACCTTAGTAATGAAAATACCCTCAACACACTGACACCACTCGGTCGCATGACTAAACAAAGTGAGTAGGTAAACTAATGACAAAGCCAACGCCAACACGATAATAATGGTAGAGTGAGTGTAAGTAGAAAGGAATAGCGGGCAATAAAGCATGAAAACACAATAACCCTGGCAGCAGTCGTAGTGGTTTTGGCCTTAAGTGGGACCTTTTAACGCAGCGAAAATTAGGTTCCGCCTAGCAAAAGGAGCGTCTTCTATCGATCGTTCTCCAAATTGGGTTATAAAAACATTGAAACTTTGAAAATGAAAATGGTCTAAATCCACGAGTGGAATTGATTTCAAAGAAGGGTGGGTGTTAGTAGTGCTAGTGGTATAGTGGCGGTAGTGGTGGTGGGTGAATAGAATATAGAAACTCAATTGTAAGTGAAATTTACCGTTCTCCTTTTAACACCACAACCTAACCTCAGCCTTAGAGTAGAGTGCCTGAGGCCGTCCCTGATCCAGACAAAGTACGACAAACGCCCTTTCTTTTGTTAATTCCCTTCTCATTTCTATTTTCTACTTTTCTTCTTCTTGTTCGCTTTTGTTTTGTTTTTAACTAAATTATAGTTTTGCTTTCTCTTTTTTAACGTAATTTTGTACAACTAGCAGGGGGGTGGTTATGGGTTTGTTGCATGAGATAAGAAAATAGTTAGGTACCTGCTACTTTGCTAGCTACTCATGATAAACTTATTTTAAACGATGATCTAATAAATTCCTAATTTTTTGTTTTTAAATTCAAAACCAAGGACGAAAAATTCCAACCAAATGACACATTATGTTTTTTCTTCAAACAAACAAACTACATTAGTGGAACAAAAAATTATTCCTCTATATATGGGTAGGAAGGTGTTGGTACAATTTTTTATTTACAACACTAATTAAGTTAAGTAAACAAAGAAATTTATTCTAAGTTTCATTGCACGGAATTTTGAGAAAAAAAAAGCTAGGTGTCTGCAGTCTCCATACATGTGGCGGCTGCTTTTAAACGATTTAGAGCGAATGGTCATAGTGTGGCATCTATACACGTCTACATTCATGTGGAGTTCTATTTATAAAGAAAGAAACAACCATTTATTAGAAATTATTGTTTGTATAGTATGGAGGGGTTTTATTAATCGTTTCGCAACGATACGGACGGAGTATAAGAAATTTGTGTTGGGAAGCGTCGCAAAAGAAAAACATTAATTTGTTTAACTAAGGAGTTCATTTGTCCAAGCAAATTGCAAGGATTCTACAATTTATTTGATTCTATAAGATGTATTATTAGGAACAAAAGAAAAAGCACATGTTTCTGGTTATGCAGCAATTTCAAGTTTTTTTGTTTGTGTGTTAAATATAATTGAACAAGATACCTATATATGCTAAATAAAAATGTATATTTTAGGTGTTTCCTTTACTCTTTTCACTTGATTCAATTTGAAACGTCAAAATGGTGCAAGAGATGGGGGAAATACAGAGTACAGATGTCCAGGAAGGAATATTAAGTCCGGCTAGAACCAAAACTCAAACTAAGCCTTCAAAATAACCGCTCAGGAGAGATTCCATTATGAAATTTCATTTGTAACAATGCTGAAGCCAGCTTTCTTTTGGTGTTCCTTATGCTTGGCAACAGTGTTGTGAGCAGGGCAATAAAATAAATCACAAAGAAAAAAAGATATTAGTCCAAATGAGATAATTGACCTTTAAATTTTGTAAGACCTGTAGACATTGGTTTAGGATTGTTCAAGATTTAGGTGCCCTCTTTATCATGATGTGGAAAATAGTACTGGAACAAAATCAATCCTTTTTTTTTCAAGGGATACATACTAAACACCTTGCATTCATGCTTAACCTTATTCAAATTAACTTCATCATTTACTATTAAATAAAACTAAATACTTTTTTGTTGTCTCTAGAGCGATGATAGCAATTTAGTCGTTTGTTAATACGTCAATGTGAAGCATCGGCTTGAATACATAGGCTACTAACAACATCAGATTAAATGTAGGCCGATAAGCACGCTTCAGGTCTCAGTTCAGTTAAGGATATTGCATTTTGCTACGAAGTGATAAATTCTATAATCTCCTCTTTCCAAATTTAAGGCACACACCAATCTATATTTGCTAGTAAGATGGCTAGCGGAATATAACTCCCTGATACTTTTATCTGATATTTTGCTTTCACACACTGTTTAGATTTAGACCAATGGTTGATAGATAGACTTTAGCTTAATTTTAAAAGTGTTAAACCAGAGGAATTCAGAAGCCATGGTTAACTTCATTTTCGATCGAGTGACAAGGTTGACGGATACTTCCGATTACTTGGAGTGTGTGCGAGATTGGAGACGACAGGTGAGAGATCGAGCCGGTTGGAGAAGCGTAGTAAACAAGGTCTAGAAGCACCACGCTCTATTTGAGCCATTATAATTTAAGTAAAGTATGTTGAAAGTTTCGTCTTTCTGATAAACATTGAGGGATATTTTTATGAGAGTCTTTAATTTATTTATTTCAACTACAGACTGATATCTAAGTTGTTTAAAATGTTACAATTTTTATTATTAACAATAAATGAATATGTAAAAATGCCAAATAACAATAAATTTTACAGAGGACAAAATATAAACGGAAGTAAAAAAAAGCGTTTAACAAGATAATAATTTCTTTTTAAGATTGTTTTTAGACATATATTGAAATCAATAAGATGATACAAATCATTAAAGTCTTTGCACATTATAGGTAGTTACTAGTTCCATTAAGGCATAATTCACTCTGGCAATTGGTAAATAAAAAAAGCTGGATTTCGGGTTAATCTGGGACACGAGTTTATATTCAGCAAGCTCAGGATGTGTGCAGAACAAATTTTTCCAGATAAAAGTTCAAAGAGGAAAATGACATTATTCACTTCCCTCCTTTTCTTCAGCGTTGATAAACTAAGCAGCTTCAAACGATCTTCATAGTGCGGAAGACGTTGATTTGGATCCCATGGTAGATGACGGAGGACGAATAACAAAAACTGTTTTTGTACGCTTTCAATTTTATTAATAGAAACATCATAGGAACAGGAAGGACACCATACACAGCTACAATATTCCAAAATGGGACGAACAAGCGAACAATAGAGAATAATTGATATATGCGGGTCATTTAATTCTTTTGCGAACCTCTTGATTAATCCAAGGCGACTTCTTGCCTTACTTGTTATGTATGATGTCAATATGAGAATTAAATGAAAGTTAACATCAAATACAACTCCCAAGTTGACAATACTTTCATCGATAACAAATGAAGACAGTAAAGGTTCTCTTTTTGTTGAGTTCCATTCCATTGGAAATACACCATTCAGAGACTCTCAATATCATGTTGAAGGAACAGGTACTAGGTACCCACCTGGATTTGTAAATGCATAAAAAAGGTTAAAATTGTCAGCGAAAATTAATATTTTCGAGTAAAGGAGATGTACCGCAATGTCATTTATAAATAGTAAAAACAGTAGGTAGTGATCCGATATGGCTTCCTTGAGGTAGGTACTCCCGATAATACCTTTATTGTTTTTGACATACAATTTCTGTAATTAACATGCTGCGAACGATTAGTTAAATATGATTTGATTCTAGCAATAATCCACTCCGAAAAACCATATCGTTCTAATTTTATTAAAAGTACCTATAGAGTGGCTTACTCTATCAAATGCTTTAATAAGATCAGTATAAAACACATCAGTCTGAAATCCATTTTGCATATTTATATTTATTTGGTTTGTGAATTCCAGGAGATTTGTTGACGTAGATTTATGCAAGCAAAGCCCATGTTGTTCAGAAATAATTATTGGTTGGTATTTAAGTGAAGTATGTTGAAAATGAGAATAAAGAGCCATGAATCTAGAACATTTTCAGACTTAGTTTCGTCTTTCTGATAAACATTGAGGTATATTTTTATGAGAGTCTTAGATTCTATTAATTTCGTTCTATCCCAGCAACCAACAAAGTTTAAAATCCGCCTTTTAGTAAAAAAAAATTCGTCACCATTAATGCAAGTTTTTCCTAGTCTACGATACTGGTAAGGAAACTGATGTGATGAAGGTAGAGGCTGAACTATAGAAATCCTAGTCTTTCCTAGCCTCGGCATTTATACACGTAAACTTTAACATACGAATCGAGGTCGATAAACCAAAAATAAACCCAGTCAAACAATGCGATATGAATAAAAACAGTTTACGCTACTTGTGGTATAAGATTGGCGTTCCATAGTTTATGGTTGGTAATTGTTCTTTGTTGATTAGTGAGACGAATGCAATTATGTAATTTAAAAAAAAAAAATGCACTACGTTTCCAAAGTGGTTTTAAATGGCAATTTGCTTTTTAACTAGGTATGTAACATTATTTTCAAATTATTGAAAGTACGGCTGCCGTTTCATTGTGAGTATCATGAATTGAAAATGGGCATTTTCACTTGAAGTCTAATTTTTTTTTTTGATATTTTTCAGAACCTAGAAACATTTTAAGAAATTAATTTACCCTAAGTTGTAGGTACTCAATGTCCCAGACTTTAAGTTAATGCTGAAAACATCAGTTAACAATTTTTGACGTGTCAGTTTCAATAAAACACCAAAATTTAATCAATCATGGACTCATTATTGCCAATAGCCGTTGCGAACTGCAAAAACATTCTTCGACAGCCTCAGTCCTTTTATCTGCGAGCACTAGGAAAGGCCATATTTAGAGAACAACTTTGGTAAAGAAGTATTTTTTTTTTGTATACCTACACCATCTTCATCCATTTCAGTCGATAAGCTGATGGTTGTTGTAATTTACGAGGTTTTCTTGAAAAAAGCATTTATATACAAAGACGATGATGATAATGATGGTTCATGATGATGATGACTGGTAAGGAAAATGAGAACAGGAATGGGAAGACACAACAGTGCGGCGCGGCGGATACTTTCTTTCTAACATTCCTACATACCTTGGTTTGGTAATACTATATAGCTATACACACTGAAATCCGAACAAAAAAAAATAAATACATATCTCTATCTCTCAAATACTCACGGATAGAAGAAAAACAGGAAGGTTGTCGACAGAAGCAGGATCCAGGCAAACGTCGCAGGAATATATCGAGTTTTGACATCGCATTTCGGCATCTCTTCTTTCTGCTTTTATTGCTAATTATCCTTTGGGTTTGGGTTTGTTTGTTAAAATTAAATGCGTTAAAAAAAGTAAAATAATAATAATTGATAGCGGAGCCGCTGCCTGCTGGAGTTGGTGCTGCAACTGAAACTGACTGTTGGAGCTTTAGCTGGAGCTAGGGAGAGAGCAAGGAAACGTTTGCTTTCACTTTTTTTTCTTTCGTTTTCTTTTTTGATTTGTTTGCTCACGAAGGAGTAGGGGGTTCTTGTGGTGTCCTTCGGGATTAGGCAATTTTTCACTCATCCATAGATGGATTTTTGTATTATTAGCTAGCTACTTATTTTCTTGTTCGCGAAAAACCAGAGGACACAGACAGGTGTATAAAATAATTATATATACACACGCTGAACACTTTTCTTCTTGCGATTTTTTTTTTTTTTTCTTGCACACTTTTTTTGATGATCCACTACTGCGCCCGACTATCGAATGAAATTAATTTGAAAATAAATTTATTTTGCTTAGTTTTTGGTGTGAAAAAAGGGAACCACCTTTTTTATGATAACGATTTTTTCAGAAACACACTTTTTCTTTTTCTCGAGGGCGAGGGCGATGGCGATGGCGAGAGGGCTTTATAATTTTTTGCACGAAAAAAAGGCACTCGGAATTTACTCGTAATTTTTTTCGCAGAGTATTTTCATTCGATTTAATTTTTTTTTATAATTATTATGATGATAGATGAGTGTGGTTCGTGTTTTTCTTTATTTTCTTCTTTTCATCGGCGAAAAATGGAAGCGATCGAAAGTTTGGAATTTCTCTCTTCTGGTTGGGATGGAACTTTTTTCTTGCTTGTTGTTGGTTTCGTCGTTTTTGTTCGGGGATTAGGATGGAAGAGGATTTGATTCTTTTGTTAGGGTACTTGTTGGAAATGGTTAAATACACGAAGGATATTGTTAATTAAACTTTTTTTATTTTATATATATTTTTGTGTTAATTTGATATTTTTTTATGAAATTTTCTCACGCACTTCCATGTTCCCGAGACGACACTTTTTCACCTGTGCTCTGACTCTGACTTTTCTTAATTCGTCGTTGAGTTTGTTGTCATATTTTCTGCTCTTTGTGGAAGTTTTTTTTTAACGAAATGTATGTGGTTGATCTTTCAATATGGCTGACAGGGGGCGTTGGAGTTGGATGGCAATTTTCACTCAGACAGGGATGTTTGAAGTAAAGGAGGTAACACAATGATGGTATATTGCTTATTTTTTAAGTTTGTAGTCATCGTAGTTTCGTACGTGTTGTTGTTTAAAAAAAAATGCATTAACACCTGCAACGACGAAGAACAATTTAAAAATCATACAAATACTCTTAATTAGTTACTAATGTATCGCTCTTCATTCATTGTTGTAAAGTTTTTCTACTATGAACAACAAATGAATAGCTTTCATGTTGAGTTATAATTTGAATGGTTTTTATACAATTTCAGTGATTTTCACTAAATTCAACCTTTTGTAAATAATAATTGCAAAACTGACGAATCCATCTCGAAGCGACTTACCAGTAGTTTCAAGAAAAATTAAGTGGGAGAGGTAATGTCTTTAAAATAAATAAATGGGGCAGACTGAGCTAAAAGCTGAACAAAAATGTAAACGTCAAAAGTGAGACGCTTCCAAATCAATTCAACTGATAAAAAGAAGAAATAAATAATAAATAAAATTAAAATGGCCGACGAAGGTATTTTAAATGTAAAAACAATTTATTTCCAGTTTTTACTTGCGATTATAGGGTATGTACTATAAGGGAAGTTAAGCATTCGTAAAAAAATTTTTTTTTGGACAATCAAACATAACATTAGGATGCTTATAAAAGTGGGTCCAACAATTCTGTATGTCTTTCTGTCCGTCCGTCTGTATCGGCACCTACATCCTAAATGGCTGGTCCGATTTGCTTCAAAACTTGGTACATAGTATTATTATATGACATCCTACAGAGAGGTTTTTGGAATTAGCTTTCTAGCTCCAAAGCTAACGGTACCTGCCAAACGATTTTTAAGGGAAATTGATTTTTCTCAAAAACGGATCCAACGATTCTGATAAAGCTTTCTGAATAATGTTTTCTGTGCAAACTTTATGTTTGTTTGGAATAGATTATTCAGGAAAAGCCTCATAATGTAACGGTTCCTCCCATATAGGACCTGTTTTTTGAATCAGGTTTTTCCGTAAACCATTTGACGGATTTCTATGAAATTTTTAATATAGGAGCCTTTTTTTGACGAAATAATATAAATTCTTAAATTTTTCAAAAAAAGTTTTTTTTTTTTTTGAGTTTAAATTTTTTTTTTTAAATATTTTCTATTTTTCGTTTTTTTTTTCAAAAATGGTTGAATTTTTTTTTAATTTTATTTTTCTGATAAAAAGTACGAATTGCTAGAAGTTGGCATACTCAAAAAATATTTGCAATATTTTTTCAAAAAGTGGTTTTCAAAAAAAAACAGTTTTTTGAAAAAACTAAAAAACTGGTGGAACGATTTTGAAAGAAAAATTTCTTAAAATTCTAAACAATAAGCGAACTAAGGTGGCTTTCTTCATTTTTTCCAAAAAACGTTTTAACTAGTGATTTTTAAGTGATCAACAAAATTTCATATAATTTTTTCCTGATTTTTTTTCCAAAATCTAAAGCCCCAAGACCACTGTCACGACACATTAGAGCAAGTTCGTCCGACCAAGTCGTGCACTTTTCTTCTTTGGCATGAGGAAGAGAAATAACAGCAATCTTAAATTCGTTTCATAAAGTAGTTCAAAGCGCTCTGAACACAATTGGTTCAGAGAACGTTCAGAGCGAGCTCGATATACTTGAACTCTGTTCAGAGCTATTTTCTATATGAACAAAGAAAAACGCCTAATGACATAGTGCGCAGAACGAAGAGAAATGGGAATTTAAATGCGCTGTCTTGTATACTTGTATAATGTACGTAGTACGTAATGTACGCTTTCAGTCGTACTGATGCAGTACCTATATTTGTAAAAACAGTATTCATTTTATTTTTTCCTCCTTCCAATACTTTTGTAACTACTTTTTGAAATCGTATAATGTAGAACTCTCGTTTCATTATTACTTTCAATGATGACAGTTCTCAGCATATTCTTTACTCCCTTCCATCTCTTCCTTCTTCACCAGTATTCTGAAATGAGTTAATGCCTAACCACCAAGTGATAGTACTACCTATATACAATGCTTTTTCTTTCACGTATTATGGTTAAGCCTTAATTGTTATCGTCAAAAAAAAAACAACCCTTCGTCAAGTCATCACCCATTTTTCGATCCCACCCGTTCCGCCTGTGTCATTTTAAACGAAGTTACCATTCTCGCCATATTTGATTTGTTAAAAATTATTTCATATTCATGTTTACATTTTTCACACACATCCCAGGCAAGGTGGTGCATCCAAAAGAAAAATTCTCATTTTCCATATCCAAAAGTGCATCGCAGATCATTGAATATATAAAAAGCATCGCAAAAAATTAGACCTAATTCTATAATAAAAAGATAACTGAAATACATAAAAATTGCTACCGCCACAATGTCCCGTAGTGTAAGAGCTGAGACACGAAGTCGTGCCAAAGACGACATCAAGCGTGTAATGCAAGCCGTCGACAAAGTTCGACATTGGTAAGAAAAAAACTAAAGGAAAATTATTATATGATGTAGTAAAAAAAAATCAATTAATAGGGAAAAGAAATGGGTCACTATTGGTGATACGACAATGAAAATCTACAAATGGGTACCGATATCTAATAGCGATAAGAAAAAAATCCACCATCACTCGCAACATTCGAGTTCCAAGGACAAGGAGAACACATCCCAAAAAAGCACACCTCCCCAAATAACCCCCAGCTATACTGGAGGCCTCACTGCCGAAGATTCAAACACTTGTGAGTCCCGACGACCGTAGACCCAAAAGTCAAATCGCTGAGAATTTTCACTTATTTCCTCCGAAAACGAACAGAAAAGTTTGACTAACCCATATATACTTCTTGCAGGTTTTTCAATGGTAAGTGATTCGCAAGGTGCTACTGAGTTCGTATCTAGTATGCCGTTTTCTGAAGATTCGAACTCTCAAGGCAGCGATGGACCTGTGAAACGCTTGAAGACGAGTGATTAAAACCTTTAATAGACACATTCTACGCTCAACTCTCCACCACCACACCATCCTTTTGTCGTCCACGTCTCTGTAAATTTTAAGTTAAATAAGTTAGTAATTATTGCTAAAGCAACACTGCTGTTCGACGGTTCATTCATACGCGGAAACACCTACTCGTCCTTGAATTAGTTTATAGGTTATTCTTTCTTCCGGAAGTCTGTGATAAATTTTATAAGTCATCTTCATTAATTTTGGTTTCCGAGGAGTTCCCCGCCCATGATCAGTTACATTGGATGGGCGGCAGAAAGTACTGATTAAAAGGCAATAAGTAGTTTTCAACGGCCATTTTCAGTTGGTCATCATTCTGCTACAAATGCAAGGCAATGTATGCTTTTATACCCTGAACCCCGAAACCAAAATTGCAAGGGATCCCGTACATTGCGGACATGCTAATGGCTGATCGTTTACGTCAGTTCCTTAATTCGATTTTGAATCGGTAAGTAAGACCTAAACCGAAGCTGAATTTCAAGTCTGTGGTGTTTGGAGATTCTGATGATGGCTCATGAAACTATTGGCGGGTCCGGATTTTTTTTTATTGTCAAAAAAGTTTGGTTGTAAAAAAAAGTAGGTACATTAAAAAAAAAGAACATTATTATATCTCTAAAGACAGTTGAATTAGAAGACACATTAAAGTTAGTAGTAAAACTTAAATATTTATTAAAAAAATTAAAAAAAAAAAAACTCATTAAAATATACATAAATCAATATAAAAATTAGTGACAAATAATACAAAATAAAAAAACGCTTGAAATTTATTTTTTAGATGTTAACCAACTAGCCACATTAAATGAGAAGAATAATTTATCAATTAAAAAAACAATAAATTTATATTCGATCTTATTTAACGCAAAACAAAAGTTTGTGCATCTTGCATTATATATTATTTTCTAAGATTCATAATATTTTCCTTTCTTCATTTGTATTTTGACGCAGCTTTGCATTACATACTTTAAAATTATATGGCATATAGTGTTATTAAGAATTGTACAGTTAAAAAATTCTTTATTTGTAGTGCGTTTTCCTATTTATAAATACATTATATTATATGAATATAAAATGAAATGAATTATATCATAAATAAATTACATAATGAATTTCAAGAATGATTGTAATCAATTTTATTTAGCCCCAGTCAGAGAGCTTAGGGCTGGATGTTTCAAATGTGATCCTGATCATGTTTTCTACTGGAATCATTGTTGTTCCCATATTATGTTTTGTGTAAATAGAGAGAGCGGTAATACCGGGCAAGTTATTGCAGTCTTAAAATTGCCTTGCTTTGGCAACTTAACAATATTGTAACTAGGATAAGTATCGTGTTTTCAAACTCCCTATTCCCCTAAATCTTCAATCTCACCGATTCACTGTTCAAATCGACCGTCAGTTATTTCAAAGAGAAAATTTTGTGCTGTTTTTTTTAAACATCATCTTGCTGTTGAAATCTCGTGAAAAGTAACTGAAGCAGTACAAATAACTGAATAAAATATTTTTGGAAAATCAAACAAAAACATTACGAAGATAGGAAAGTCGACAAAATGCTGTGTGTCTGTATCGGCACATACGTCCTTAGCTTCTGCATTGATTTGCTTCAAACTTGGTTCACGAAATTTCAAACTACTGTTAGTTTGCCTCCTATATGGCTAAAACAAAAACTAATTTTTTGTTTGTAAAACGTCTACGACTTCAATAAAACTTTCTGAGTGTTGTTTGTTCTGCAAACGTCATCTTTTGGTATGAATTTTTGTTTCGGAATGTTCTTGTAATTGTAACTCCCATGGAACCGATTACCACTTGACGGATTTCGATGAAATTTTTTAAGTGAAACTCATATATGTACCAATGAAAAAAATTTTGAAAAAATCATATGAAATTGTATTAATCACTTAAAAATAGTTAAAACTTTTTTTTTGAGAAAATAAATGAAGCCATCAAATTTCTTTCACTTTTTGAATTTTAAGAAAATTGTTTTTCAAAATGGTTGGACCCGTTTATTTTTTTCAAAAAGGATTTTTCAAAAACATTTTCGAAAACATCTTCCAAATATTTTTTTTTGAGTATGTCAACATCTAGCAGTTTAAAGTTCTTATCAGAAAACAAAAATAGTTTGAACCATTTAACCGTTGAAAAAAACCAAAAACTAAACAAATTTTTTTTTTTAATAAATTTTTGTTTAAAACTCAAAAAAAGGCTTTTTGAAAAATTAAAGAATTAATATTAATTTGTTTATAAAAGACTGTCAACGGCCTTGGCCTCTGATAAAGCATCGCTTCCCAATAGATCAGCGAAACCAAGCATCGTTGCGCGTAGTTAGTTCGGAGTAAGCAAAATGAATAATTAACAATTGCTTATAGCCACAAGATACTGGGACAACATATTTTACTAGCACGAGCTGTTTGCAAAGAAAATGAGCTTGTAACTTAGCAACATGAATAATTGCAACAACTCTGATGGAATCTTCAAAACTTAGGTTGGAGTGAAGTTATTTCCCACTTAAAGTGGGAAATAACTTCACCAACAAAAGTGAAATTATTTCCAACAAAAAAATTAAGTTATTTCCCACTGGTGGTGAAGTTATTTCCCAGTGAAGTTATTTCCTTGCACCGTAATGTTGTTTATAAAAGAGCTTTCACACTTAAATTTTCTTCGAAATCCGTGAAGTGGTTTACGAGAAAATCTGTCATGAAGAAACTGGTTCTATGATAGGTACCGTTACAAGACTTTTCCTGAAAAACTAATTCCAACCAAAACATAAAGTGTTTAAAAAAACACCATTTAGAAAGTTTTATCAAAATCGTAGGAGCCGTTTTTGAGATAAATGAGTTTTTCATAAAAAATTATATGGCAGGTATACCGTTAGTTTTGGAGCTAGAATGCTTATTCCAAAAAACCCTCTGTAGGACATCATAATAATACTATGTACCAAGTTTGAAGCGAATCGGTCCAGCCGTTTAGGTTGTAGGTGCTGATACAGACAGACTGACGACAGAACTAACTGTCGGACCCACTATTTTAGGCTTCTCTATCATCGTAATGTTATGTTTTGATTGTCCAACAAACAAAATTTTACGAATGCATAACTTGCCTTATAGTACCTACCTTTAATCGCAAGTAAAAAAATTACAAGTCAATTTCCAAGTTTTATCAATGCAAAAAATGTAGAATAGGATTAATCCAGTACTTTTTGCATTTTTATTGTATGCCTTTAAGATGCTGGATATTTAAAACTAGCTTTGTTTGTTGAACTTTACACAGGTTCGCCACAGGTTTTGTTAACAACTCCAACGAGTTGTCAAAAAACCTGGGGTTTTTCGGGCTCAACAAACAAAGCTTATAATTAATGCAAGGTTAATTCTTTGGTTCATATAATTAACGTCAAAGTCCAGTCACGTAAGAACTAGTATTTTCTTAAAAAAATCTTTTTGCTATTTTTAATTTTCTCTTAATAAAACAGCTTTATTTAAAAAAAAATTAGGGAAGGAGAAAATCTACCTAGCTTACAGAAATGATATAGAATGCGACATCGTGAGTTCTACCGTTGTGTTTTAAGAATTTATTTCTCAACCCCGTATCCACACAAGGGGAAATAGACCCCATCCCATATGATTATTTTCCTGTCACGTCCCTACCTACACGCTCAAGCTTTTAGCCATACCTTAGGTAAAATCACGCTGAACAGCAAAGCATCAGCATCAAACGCACGGACCAATAAGATACAGACCGCCAACTCACTGTATTGTATGGTTTCTCTTTTTGCCTACAAGATAAAAATCAGCTGATATGCCATTTATTTTGAGAGTGTGACGCTCTCCCTTGCTTTTAAAACCCATTTATCAAACACACCTAAAAAATAAATGGCATACGCAGGTAAAGTTGCCATTACAAAATGCACAGAGATGTACATTGTACACGTATTCACAGCCAGGAAAAAATATTTCGAGGGTGTTTCAGGCAAGAGGAGTACGAGTTGGCGGTCTGTATATTGGTCCGTGATCAAACGTTTGATCACTTATTGATTTTGTAATAATTAGGGGTATTCACGATCTGGTGTAACTTGTCTTGCATCATTGTAAAAGTGGAGAAGTGCTACGTTTTCTTGCAATACAACAACAAATATACTGGATGTCATTTTGTTACACTTTTGCACTTTATCTATACCTCAACCCCATTGCAACAGGAAAATACAAGGGTGCAAAATTTGTGCTTTTGATTTTGACATTTGTGTCAACCTGATTTTGACATTTGTGTGAGTTTTGCTACAGATTGGAAGAAGTGAGTTCACGATCTACAAGAAATACAAACAATTTCGCACTTTTACAATACTTGGTTGCACCAGATCGTGAATACCCCTATTGTTTTTCCGATAGGTTACAAAGGATTGTTGTGAATTCATAATAGTCTGCTTTGATTGCATAATGGTGGATTTACATTATTCTGCATCTTGAATTCTGTAAAAACGAAGAATACAAACATACAAAAATCATACTTGTTCAATAGAGAGGGGACATACAAATGCAGAACATCATGGATACTTCAAGACTATAGTAAGTAGTAGAAATCAAGACAAACAATAATTTATATTACCTCTTTCCCGCTTAACTTTTCAGAAAAAACAAGTGGAATAAGAAAGTAAGAGAAATACCTACTCTATTTCCAATGAAAAAGGATAGGCGCTCATGTGAATGAGAATACGTGAAGGCACTATCTCTTTCTAACCTAGCAAATGATCATAAAATACTGCGATTCCTCGCCATAACTAAAAGTAATGCTATTAGCATATCAACAGGAACAGAGTACTTATGGAGATTGAAAGTACACCTGAAGTATGAACATTACTACATCCTTTAGTCCTTACTATTGTATTGAGATCTTGTAGTTCAAAAGTACTTTTTTGACGCTCATATTCCACTGGTTACATGAGCATTTCCATTGACATACGAGTACTATACATGGACTGCCAGTGATATATCATTTCCATACAAATCGCCTGGAAAAATTGACTCCGCGACAGTGCTTCTCTTGAACCAACTAGCGGCAAAAGGTGTGGTATTTTTTCAAAAAATTGTAGTGACATCTATTGCCACTTGACAAAAGCATAAGCGAAATCCTTAGAAGTGTCAATTCATACGAAGCATTCTTAACAGCTTAACCAGTCTCAAATTGAGAAGTTGTGAACATAGTTGGCTGCCAGGTGTATGGACATAAAAAAAAATCTCTTTATTCCACTAAGCTGTTAGTGTCATACTGACGAAACTGGTAGAACTATTCGTGCGAATAGCAAGTCTCAAACGGAGACATCTATTGGCATTTTTACAAAGTGCAAAAAAAGAAATGATAAATGTCAAAAGCCTTCTGACATGTTTTTGATTTCACACTTTGATCAGTCAGTGAATTGTTAAAAAGAATAATTCTTTTAAGGAAAGCTATCAAAGTTTTTAACTAATAAATAAATAAATACAGACGGTTCAAGTGAAAATAAATTAATAATTCATAAATTAATAGGTATGAATATAAAAAACAAAATTAAAGGAGTGTAATGAGTTAATTTATTGTATTAGTGTGCAAGTGAACAAATAAATGTGAATTTAAATCAGTGTACAATGTACAGAATATAGTATAATAATTTAATGAGAATTTAATTTCCTTATCAATGCGATGGGGAGGAACACAGCATCCAATATGACCACGAAACATTGCTTGGCGATGCCCAGCTAGGGAAATTCCTCACGAATCCTAGTTTCACAGCAAAGGAGTATGCTTGGTAGATTATAGCAAATGGATTCTCTGAAATTCTAGAAGATGAACAGTGGTCTTGTTTGTGGGATAATATACTTTCTAATCCTCCATATTTCATGGTCTTCTGTGCAGTGCTTATAATATTATCCAGAGGTAATCTATTTTGCGGTAAGGAAGATGCGGCAGAGTTCTTTCATGGAACAAAATGCTCTTGATTTAAAAAAAATCATCAGTTGTGTGGAAATCTACACCGCTGTTAAAAGACGATGAAGCAATTAATCTATCAATTCCTGTAAATAATCAAAACCATCAAATTGAGTACCAATCACGATATAAATCCGAACCGAATCTGAGTCGTATTATTAAAGACCATAAAGAAACACCAATGATAATTGTTAAAAGCAAATCATTAACAAGAAAACTCATCAAGGGAGTAAACATGCTATTAGTTTTGCAATGACAGCGTTTTGTACCAATTACATGAAATTTCTTCAAATTGGAAACTTTTTTAAGGAATTGGTACTTACAAAACACTGCCATTGCTAAACTAAAAGCTTCATTTTGGAGATTCAAATGGTTCTGAGTCACAATATTAGTTATCTTAATATTGTTGCAAACCATTTTAAATTTTAACAAATATTCAAAAAAAAGTCATATAGGAGATGTTTCCAGATTTTTTTTTTGAGACGAAATAATGTTGAAACGTCTCCTATATGACTTTTTTTTGAAATATATGTTAAAATTGAAAATGGTTTGCAGCATTATTAAGATAACTAATATTGTGACTCAAAACCATTTGAATCTCCAAAATGAAGCTTTTAGTTTTGCAATGACAGCGTTTTGTAAGTACCAATTACATGAAATTTTTCAAATTCTAAACGTTTTTAAGGATGTCTATCCATATAGTTTTTTAATAAATAATTGATTTTCTTCACTCACTGCACTAGGAAAACAATAAATATTACCTGTGAAAGGAAACACGCTTGGAATAAATTTTTTTGAACCCAAACAAAGCACTTCATTATTGTTTTTATTAATTGTTGAATATTATCTCGCTTATTACCTTTACAAACTTTTTTCTTTTAAATAAAATCAAAAAGTACCTAATAAGTGCGCCAAATGAAAGTGACAACGAAAGAAAAGGACAATAACCAACGAAATGTCAAAATTTTAGTTCTATCTTTGTCCGATGAGGATCAAGCGCGCTAGTGTAAAAGTGGAACCAACGTGAAATTGGCAACTAGCAGTCCATGCCCTTCAAGCAAAAATCACTGACTTCAGAATTCTCGGTTCATTTCTGGCTCACCTGAGTCTGCGTTTAACGAGGCCTCTCACGAAATTGCATGCATGGCATACAAAATAAAGAAAGAGATTCGAGAATCGAGTATTTTTTTTCTTTTTTAATAGATTGAGAGAAAGAGTGAGAGAGAGAGGGAAAGATAGAGGGAGGGAGAGATCAGGAGCCTTTTATTTATATGCGTAATATGTTTACTTTTTGGTTTGCATTGGAGAATGAAGACGACAGTAAAAAGAAAAAATTGGAAAAAAATAATTCGGGCAGTGAAAAAGTGTTTTTGAAGAAAATAAAATAAATAAAAATACATAGTTAATGAAACGAGTGCCCATTGTTATTTTTATAAGTTAATATTTGTTATTTTTATAAGTTGTGACCATCAGTTTTGTGGAATAAAGAATAAAAAATAAAAAAATATGGCAACAAATTTTATTTATATTTTGTTTTGGACGACAGAAGTTGTTTTCAATACTCCAACTCTTTTTTTGTTTTCAAGTTTGTTTTGGGTGCAATTTCGCTAAGCGGCACTAGCTCGCTCTGTCTCTTTCTCTCTCTCTCTCTCTCTCTCTCTCTTTTTCTCTCTCTATTTCTCTCTCACAAGTGAGTCCGTGGGAATTCTAATTTACATACTAAATGGAGCCGACAAACGTCGTTTTACGGCTCCGTATTTGGATCCGTATGCGGAGTTTAGTATGTGAATTTGACACCGCGCGTGAATCGAATTCGGATCCATTTGCTTGAAGGGTGTATAGTATGTCAACCACGGACCAAGAAGATACAGACCGCCAACTCACCATATGGTCTCTCTTTTTCCCACCAAGCTAAAAATCAGCTGATATGCCATTTATTTTGAGAGTGTGACGCTCTCCCTTGCTTTAAAACCCATTTAGCAAACACACCTAAAAAATAAATGGCATACGCAGGGATGGTTGCCACCACAAAATGCACAGTAAGAGATGTACACGTATTCACGGACAGGAAAAAATATTTCGAGGGTGTTTCAGGCAAGAGAAGTACGAGTTGGCGGTCTGTATATGGTCTGTGATGTCAACGAGCATTTCTAGTTGCCAAGCGTGCAAATGTAGTACTATACTCATATTAGAGGTTTAAAATGTACTCAGAAAATAAGTTTGGTTTGAGCCAAAAATACACGTTAAGCGCAAGATCGAAAAAATAAGAAATAATTAATTTATTTAAATATTTTGTTTTTTCATAAATGAACATAATTACACTGTGTTGTGTAGTTTATGCTTATAATAATAAATTAAAGCTATCTTTCTTTTTTAACTGTTTTTTTTCAGGATAAACAAGACTGCTCTTTATTTGGAACTAAATTTTGTACCGCTGATTATCGCCGTACTTCTTTGTTCGCAGGGGGTAGTAATTAAAAAATTGTACACTTTCACAAATATATTAATTTTTTGTTATAGCCAAGAATTTAGCTTTATTATAAAAATAAGGCTTTGCCATTACGTTTTATAAATGATTTCGGGCAAGTGGCATTCGCGGCTGTTCGTAAAGAAATATCAAAAATAAAAATAAACGGTACAATATAGACAGATATACCTAGGGTGCTTTTTTTAGGCGTGTGGTTTTTAAGAAGAAGTAAAAAGCATATAGTTCAATGTTATGGCCAAAAATTTAGCATTTAATAAAGGAAAGGGCTTGTCATTATATTTAAAAATGATTTCGGGCAAGTGGCCGCCGCAGCTTGCTCGAATAAACTCCGGGCGATTATGTCGACCGAATATTGGAAGCAGCGCGCGGTGCGTTGCGAACTGAACCAATATTTTGGTAACAAATGTACACGATTCGCAAACGTTTTTCAGGAGTAAGTCTAATTATATTATGAAATGACAAACCAAACTGAGCATAAATCAAGTGACAGCTGTCAAAAAGACAAACTCCGAAAAAAGTACTTATTGCCAGATTGAAAACCACCCGTCTAAAAAAACACAATTTACAAGGACGAAAACTTACATATGTGTAAAATATAAAAGGTTTGACAAATTAACTCGAAATTGGAGAGCATTGAAAAAAAATCAGTGTCAGTAGCAAAAGGTGACCCGCAACTAAGCTGCCAGTTGAGGAGCAATCACTAGACCACCTTTAGTACTGCTCCCTGAGTCTTCGACAATACTGTTTTCATTTGAAAAAGTGTAAAGGCTATATCACACTGCCAGTGGATTCACTGACCACTGGCAGGCAGTGTCGTCACGAAAACTGACGTGATTTGTACGCCAGTGAAGAAATTGCTCGTCAGTGGTCAGTTGAGAAAAAAAGGTTATCACATCTACTGACAGGCCTGTGCCAGTGTGTCCCAAAAATCACTGACACCTCTTGCGAGTCAGTGAAAATTTCTCCGAGTCGGTCAGTGAACTGACACCTGAAAAACTGACTATCACATTACTGACACATGCTTCACTGGCACACGACACTGGCAAGTAGAGTCAGTGAAATTTACGCGAAATCGGGTCAGTGAGCAGTTTTGCTATCACACTACACTGGCAGCACTGACTATTTCAATAGGCAGTCGCTGTCAGATCCTTGTTTTTTTATTTGTGTTTTAATTTAATTAAACAAAAAGTAAATTTATATCGGTGGTGTTTGTTTTTAACTTA
The DNA here is from genome assembly GCA_916050605.2 of Platycheirus albimanus. NCBI lineage: Eukaryota > Metazoa > Arthropoda > Insecta > Diptera > Syrphidae > Platycheirus > Platycheirus albimanus. The sequence continues at coordinate 50,732,770 of OU696697.1, read as the reverse complement.
AAAATATTTTAAAACAATGTCGAATCAAGAATTTTTGGAGATTGTAGAAATTGCTAGAGGCATCAAAGTTGACATCTTTAAACTCGACTTGCGGCTAAACTAAGCGACCTAGCGACTTCAAAGTGCATATTCGTGATCTAGGAAATGCCACCTTTCCATTGATGTATCGCATTATATGAAAAATCGACATTAATCTTTAAACACGATTTGCGGCTAAACTAGACGTGCTAGAGGCATCAAAGTTGACATCTTTAAACTCGACTTGCGGCTAAACTAAGTGACCTAGCGACTTCAAAAATGCATATTCGTGATCTAGGAAATGCCACCTTTCCATTGATGTATCGCATTATATGAAAAATCGACTTTAATCTTTAAACACGATTTGCGGTTAAACTAGACGTGCTAGAGGCATCAAAGTTGACATCTTTAAACTCGACTTGCGGCTAAACTAAGCGACCTAGCAACTTCAAAAATGCATATTCGTGATCTAGGAAATGCCAGTTCTAAAAAATCAAAAAAAAGTTGATAAAAAAAGTTTTTTCAAAACTTCCCAAAAAATACGGTACTTGAAATTTTTCAAGCAAAATATCAAAAAACAGGTCAGTTCACTGACTGGTTTTCTTCACTGGCACAACGAGAAATTTCGTGTGTTGCCAGTGATGGGACAGGGTCAGTACACTGACGCTCTTGTCATAAAAGTGTGTCAGTGGTCCTATGCGCCAGTGACTACTTATCACACTTGTCATTTTTTGAGTCAGTCACTGACGCGATTTGGGTTGGTCAGTGAACACGTCAGTGAACTGACACCTTCACTGGCGTCCCAAAACTGGCTATCACACTACGGATGACTTCACTGACGGCATTGTGACGCGATTTTGACGTCACTGCCTGCCAGTGGTCAGTGAATTCACTGTCAGTGTGATATAGCCTTCAGTCACTGACGCGATTTGGGTTGGTCAGTGAACACGTCAGTGAACTGACACCTTCACTGGCGTCCCAAAACTGGCTATCACACTACGGATGACTTCACTGACGGCATTGTGACGCGATTTTGACGTCACTGCCTGCCAGTGGTCAGTGAATTCACTGTCAGTGTGATATAGCCTTTATTGCTTATGGCATACGAAATACGATATGATTAAAGGCGATTCGTGGAATAGCTTCTAGGTTGTCAGGCAGAATAAAATAAATTGATATATTAAGGTGGCTTTAGATGAAACTGCAAGCTATATCATGATCTGCAAAAAATGAGGATGCAGAATATATAAATCATATTTGTGTGATAGAGAGGGAAAGCCAAATGCAGACGTCTTCGTGGATGCAGATTATCGGAATATTATGGATGCAGCTTGAAAATTATAGTGAAGACGAAAATGTTCATCTTCATCGTCTGCGCTATGATTGTTGTTGTTGCTTTTTCGTCTGCACTATAATTTGCTTGCAGCTCCATGTAAAGCCACTTTTAAACTACGGCAATGTAAATGTTAGTATGTACTTACCCTTAACTCGTTTCTAAAATTAATAAAGCATCTTGGCAGCACTGATTTTAATTTCAACATTTTGTCTTGACTGCTGTCATTTTGGTGTTAGTCACTGTGCGCTTACTGAACGCACTCGTGTGTATTCTTCGGACTGCATTCTTCCTTTCTCATAAAAAAAAGAAAACACAAATTAATTTTTCTCATTATTGTTTAAAAAAGTCTTAATTTTGCATTCAACAAAAACAACTCTTGCATCTACATAAAATAATGAATTCAATTATGGATATACCTAACTAAATGGCATTCAATTTCGACTCCAAATTGGTCTTATCAAGCTATACTATGTGGATTATGTGCGGGTGTGTTGACCAAAGTGACTAAAGGCATTGGCTCGTGCTTGCTAATTATTACAAAAGAAAATAAATTACACATTTCTTCTTAATGGCGAATTCCATTTTCTAAAATATCTTTCTATTGGTGCACCCCGAAAAATACGAAGTTCGCTTTTGTTCCAAGTGTATACTCTCGATTTCATGATTTTTTTTCTTCTGTTGCACTTTCGCACCTCTCAAACTCAACCAACTATCGACGACTTCCAGGCTCGGTTTTGTCGTTGTCGTTTCATTCCTCTTCCCCCGGCCGTTTCCGTCATTGAATCGCCTTCAAAGTACGAGGGTGTAGTACAAAATCGCATTGAACACAACAACAACACTTAAAGAAAGAAAAAAAAAAATCACAAAGAACTACCACTCCGTCGTCGCCACTCCACTTCAGCTTCATCACATTCGCACAACAACAACAATAACTGATTAAAATAAAAAATCGGAAAAAAATAGCAATATAATGCGCGAGTTCAAAGTTGTAGTCTTGGGGTCTGGGGGTGTGGGCAAATCCGCCCTCACAGTGCAATTTGTGTCGGGTTGCTTCATAGAGAAGTACGACCCGACCATCGAGGACTTCTATCGCAAGGAAATCGAAGTCGATAACTCACCATGCGTCCTCGAGATTCTCGATACCGCTGGCACAGAGCAATTCGCTTCAATGCGAGATCTCTACATAAAAAATGGACACGGCTTCATTGTGATGTACTCGCTGACCAATCACCAGACCTTCCAGGATATATCCAGCATGAAGAATGTCATCAATCGCGTCAAGGGCAGTCAGCCCGCCCCCATTCTCCTAGTCGCTAACAAATTTGATCTAGACTGCCAAAGAGAAGTCTCCACAGCTGAGGGCAACGCTTTGGCCCAGCAATGGGAATGCCCATTCATCGAGGCATCGGCCAAGGATCGAATCAATGTCAACGAAGTGTTTGCAACAATTGTACGAGAAATGAATATTTCTTCAGAGAAAAGACAGAAAAAAAGTGACTGGTGTTGCACGCTCTTATAGCGAATATTATTTTAAAGCATTATTAATCAAAAAAAAAAAAAATTAAAATAATCATTTACGTGCAAGTGAACTAAAAAAACATAAAAAAAGCAAAAAAAAATTAAAAAAAAACTTAATCCAACATAAAGGACAAATAACAAACAAAAAAAAAGCAAAAAAAAAAAAACAGTACTTTTATATATTAATGTATAATTTTTTATATATTGAACTTAAAATTCTATACATATTATATACATGTTTAGCTGATAAAAAAAAAAAACAAGATTTGAGAGCGATAATGGGAAGCATTAAGCATTTTTTAATGTTCATTGAAACGAAGAAATATTAAGAGCATTTTCTCCCCCCTTATCCCCTATTAATTGTCCACTACTGAAAAACGTACCCCGTCTTTATCATCCCTAACCTAATTCCCCTCTAGATGTATAAACACGATATGGATATATATTATTATAAAGAATAAAAAAAATTAAAATTAAAAAAGCATGTGGTAAATAAAAATAATTATGTAATGATATCTGAGTGGCAAATAAAAACATAAATAAATAAAAAAAAAAAGAAACTAATGTACGTTGTGTGCTGGTCTACAGGAAAATTAAACAAAAACAAAAATTTAATACATTTATTATTTTTTTTTTATTTACAAAACATATTTTTTATTTTTTTTTGGAAACTATTTTCCAAGTAAACTTTGTCAAATTATTATGAGAATTAAAAATGAGAAACCCTTACTACATACTTACAATATATTATATATCCCTATAATAATTTCACACTTGCTTAGATTTTACTTATATTTTTTTTTTCTTCTTCAAAAAAGCAAAATTTGTATAATTTAAGAAACTGTATAGCGCAAAAAATACCGTTAGTCAATAAATTTTCTTTATGAAAAAAATATAAATATGCATTGATGTTTTGTTTTCATTTTTTCATCTTTGCTATAAAAACATAAGATTACACACGTAAATGTTACTTACCACTTACGTAAGTCTTACTGTGAGTTGTAAAACTATCACTGGCGGGGGTTGTGTAAGCTGTAAAAGTTCCGTAAGTGTGACAAATTGCGTTTACACTTGTAAGTTTATCTTCTCTCAACGTATACAGCTTATATAAGTTGATCAGATTTACTGTAAATTACTTACGGAGCCGTTTACACGAGTAATTTTTTTTCAGAAGTTGCTTACGTGAGTATCTTACGTGAGTAAAACTTACTTGTATAATCTTAACCTAATGAGCAGTAATTTCTCTAGCAAAAAAACACAGATTGCTGCCGAGTCAAAAGCCAACATGAGAGTACTATGGATTCTATTTACAACGTTTTTCATTTGGAATAGGAACACGGATAGGAAAACTCACTGCTTTTGGTTTGAAAAGAACGTGGTTAAGCTATAGACTATTTCAAAATGTACCATATTGAATAGTTTAAACTTGAAGCTTAGTTCGCCAAGAATTTAGAAGAAGCGTACTGTTTAAACACGGTGAAAGGCATCACACTGAAACTTATGGTAAGTGAGCGTAACAGATGAATTATTTTCAATTATGTACTTTGTAGTGATGGGTGTTAGCTGGTACAGCTATATGCCCCTGATAAGTCATACCATTCTGCTTTCACTTCTAGTTTATATTTTGTAAAGTTTTTATATTTTAAGATTTCTAGCTCTAAGTCAAAATGGTTGTCTTTGTTATTTCGAAAACAATTCATTTTATTGTGTTATTGTTCACATGGGTCAATAGAGAGGAGAATGCAGTTTTTATTTTTTTCTCTTAAAACCACCGAATATCAAACAAAAAAATGAATCACCCTGTAAAGCAAATATTTTTTATAATCTTATAATGGATTTACTGCTGCCAACACCACCCACACAAAATCAATTACGATTCTTAAACCTAATCTGAACCTAATCCTGGTTGCAGGGTATAATTATAAAGAAAAAAAGTGTACGATTGGGTCGGAGGAACTTGCTCTAAACAGTGGTATTATGGTTTGAGATTTTGGAAAAAAAGCAAGGAAAATCAATGACATTTTATTGATCTCAAAATCACTATTTAAAATCCTTTTTGGAAAAAAAATAATTAGGCCATCTGATTTCCTTTATTGTTTAGAATTTTATGAAATTTTTTTAAAAATCGTTCGACCAATTTTTTCAAAACACATTTTTTTGAAAAACTTTTCGAAAATATATTCCAAATTTTTTTTGAGTATGCCAACTTCTGGCACTTTGTAGTTTTTATCAGAAAAATAAAATTAAAAAAAAAAAAAAATAAAATAGATTTAACCGTTTTTGCAAAAAACAAAAAATTAAAAAAAAGTTTGTAGACTTTTTTAAGAAAACTCAAAAAACTTTGTTTTAAAAAATTTAAATATTTGTATTATTTCTTTAAAAAAGAGCTTCTGCATTAAAAATTTCATCGAAATTCATCAAGTGGCTTAGGAGAAAATCGGATTTTAAAAAACCGGTCCTATGGGAGGTACCGTTATAAGACTTTTTCTGAAAAATCTATTCCAACCAAAACATAAAGTTTGCACAGAAAACACTATTCAGAAAGTTTTATCAAAATCGTAGGAGCCGTTTCTGAGAAAAATTAATTTTTCACTAAAAACCTTATGGCAGGTACCATTAGTTTTAAAGCTAGAATGCTAATTCCAAACACCCCTCTGTAGGACGTCATAATAATACTATGTACCAAGCTTAAAGCAAACGGACAGACAGACAGACAGAAAGTCGGACCCACCCTTTTTTTACGAATGCAAAACTTGCCTTATACAGGGTGATTCACGAATGTTGTGCCAAAAAGCTAGAACGTGTAGGCTGGGTTGAGACAAGAAAAAATCGTATAGGAGGGGAGGTCTATTCCCCTCCGTTTAGCCGGAAGGTGTAATTTTCTAAAAACATGACTTAAATTTGAAAAAAAATTATTAAAAAATAACGGTAAATCCTACAATGCCATATGCCTATACCTTTTTGTAAAGTTAAAAACTTATTATTTTATTGTAAAGTTTTTGTAAAGTTAAAAACTTATTATTTTATTGTAATTTTAAATGAAGTTATTCTATTGAACCGTTTTCAAAATATTAATTTTCAAACTCAAAATTTTGAAAAAAATTAACAAAAATAATTTTAAAAATAATTTTTTTCAAAATTTTACGTATTTAAGTATTATTTTTGTTCTCAGAATTCAATGCTCCCATTAATTTTAAATCCAACACTGAAAACCGTATGGCTCTATGACTTTTCGTTGCCAAGGTATTGAAAAATAACCGAACCTACTTCTTCACACAAGCAAGAAAATCTAGCCTTAGGCCGCGCCTCCACGAGCAATATCTATTTATTTCGGACATTATGTCAGATATTATCTCTGAAATTTATATTTCTGTGCTATGTGGGCAAATTATGTCATGAAATTTCATTCTTTGTCATGATCTGGCCAAGTGGATCTCGTCCTTTAATTTTAGCGCTTCAGGCTCTAGAACAATTAGAAGAAGCTGAATACGAAAAAAAGGAAACAAAAACACAATTTTTAGGGTGAATCCATTCTCATTTGCTACAAGACATCCATTAGGATGAAAGAGACTAATTTTTTTTGTAGAATGTCAATAAAATGCAAACAATTAAAAAACATCAAATAATCAACAAACAAAAAAATTAATGCAAGAGCAAATCATTAAAATGTCAAAATATCTAATATGTATGTCTAAAAACATCAAAAATCCAGACATAAGGGGACTCCACCAGAAATATTGACTACATGACACATTTCTTGCAATCATTTCTTTCTAGTGGAGGCCCAGGGTTACAGGATGGCACAAGTAATCATTTAGCCAATTTTTTCGTGTTTTTGTGAAGAAGTAGGTTCGGTTTTGCCAACAAAAAGTCATAGAGCCATACGGTTTTCAGTGTTGGATTTAAAATTAATGGGAGCATTGGATTAGAACAGAAATAATACTTAATTACGTAAAATTTTGAAAAAAATTAGTTTTAAAATTTTTTTTTAAATTTATTTCAAAATTTTGAGTTTGAAAATTAATATTTTGAAAACGGTTCAATAGAATAACTTCATGGCATTGTAGAAGTTACCGTTATTTTTAAATAATTTTTTTTTCAAATTTAAGTCATGTTTTTAGAAAATTAAACCTCCCGGCTAAACGGAGGGGAATAGACCTCCCTCCTATAAGATTTTTTTCTTGTCTCAACCCAACCTACACGCTCTAGCTTTTTGGCATAACATTCGTGAATCACCCTGTAGATTATAGTACCTATAATCGCAAGTAAAAATTAATAACTTACTTGGCGGCGCTCAAAGTACATTGTATTTTGGAGCAAGGCCTCAACCAACATAACCTGCCAGTCAGTCCCGTCCCAAGCCAGTTACCTCCTTGTATACTTCAAAGTTATATCGGTGTAAGGTGCACCAAAAAGGGCGAGTAGGTTTGATTAAGACAATAAATACAAAAATCGTATGGGAGGGTCTATTTCCCTCAGCTTAAAAATTAATGATATTGGAAAACAAAAATATTAAAAAATAACAGAAACTCCTACAATGCCATGTTATTAATTTTTTGCACCATAAATAAAATTTCAAACGAATTTTTTTTTCGAAATTTTGTGTTATTAAGTACTATTTTTGTTGTCAAAACTTAATGCTGTTATTAGTTTTAAGTCCAACACTGAAAACCTGAAAGCTCTAAAAATGTTTGTTGTTAAGCTATTCAAAAAAATTTCTACATAAAAACACGAACAAAATGTCTAAATTATCAACTGACACTGACCTGACGCTGACTATGATCGTAAAGCTAGATTTTTTTTTTGTTTTTGTGAAGAAGGGTGCGGTTATTTTTGAATAGCTTGGCAAAAAAAGTCATTAAGCCATACGGTTTTCAATTTTGGACTTAGAACAAATAAAAGCAAAACATTTAAATAACAAAAAAGTACTTAGTTACATACAACTTTGATAAAAATTTGTTTGAAAATTTATTTTTAATTTTTTTCAAAATGTTGAGTTTGAAAATTTATTTTTCTAAAAAACTTATCATTATAAAATTACAAAAAAAGAAGAGTCTTCTGGCTTTCCAAATTATTATGGCATGGCATTGTAAGAGTTTCTGTTATTTTTAATATTTTTTTTTTTTCAATTTAAATCATTTTTTTTTAGAAAATTGCCCCTAAATGGAGGGAAATAGCCTCTTCCCAGACGATTTTTTTCTTGTATTAACGCAACCTACTCGCTCTAGTTTTTTGGTGCACCTTTTACCGATCACCATGTATTTGACTATGGTGAAGTTGAAGATGAAGTTGAACTGCACCCGGCGGAAGGCAGTATCTATGATTTATCTTCACTTAAAGCCAGACCCATTCTAGACCCATTTTTCTTCTTCTTCTTCTTCTTCTTCTTCTTCTTCTTCTTCTTCTTCTTCTTCTTCTTCTTCTTCTTCTTCTTCTTCTTCTTCTTCTTCTTCTTCTTCTTCTTCTTCTTCTTCTTCTTCTTCTTCTTCTTCTTCTTCTTCTTCTTCTTCTTCTTCTTCTTCTTCTTCTTCTTCTTCTTCTTCTTCTTCTTCTTCTTCTTCTTCTTCTTCTTCTTCTTCTTCTTCTTCTTCTTCTTCTTCTTCTTCTTCTTCTTCTTCTTCTTCTTCTTCTTCTTCTTCTTCTTCTTCTAATTCTCCTTCGCCTTCTTCTTGAATACTTGCTGAATACATTTTTTTAATTTTTTGTTTCAAAACTGACAAATAAATGTATTTGCTGAATACTTGCTGAATAAGTCAATCCGATAAAGTCATTATCATCAGCATCGCCAAGTAATTGCACGGATCTATAGGTACAAAATTGTACCCCTAGTCACCCTAGAACTGGTATTTTTACCTGTTATTATAGGCACTAGTAGGCAAAAAGTTTTTTATAGAGTATTTAAGGTATTGCACAGATTTGTTTTAGCTCATACAAAAAACGGTACCTGGCATTTAACCGTTACTTTTTCTTGTAGCTTTTTTTTAATGTCTAAAAACGGTACTTTCCATAGGACCGTTTTTTTTTTCTTTCGATATGATAGCTCAATTTATCCTCCTTCCCATTTTTTTATTTTTGAATATTTAACAAAAATTTATATTTTGCAAACTGTTCATTAAATTTTTTTTATTTTTTTTTTTTTCAAAAATGACAAATAAATGTATTTGCTGAACACCTCTATAAATTGGTGTTTATGAATTTTTTTTGAAAATGTTTTCAAAAAACTTTTTTTTTCTCCACAGATTTTAATACATTTATTCTCGTAAATCCAAATTTATGCAAGAAATAAAATGTCATACTTTTTTTTTTAGCTCAAATTAAAGTATTTACTTAAGAATTTCGAAAAATTTATATTTATCAAAATCTCAAGTCACAAGACCACTGTGACTGTGACACATTAGAGGAAGTTCGTGCGGCCCAGTCGTGCATTTTATTTTCTTCGCCTGGGAAGTTATTTTTTAATATGATCAAGAGAACTTTTTAAGAACTCAAAAACACTAATTTGAAATGCAATCATTTGGTCATGACTCATGAGAAACCTCGTGTCATCAGACTAATCTAAAAAAAAAAGTCTTATCATTGGAGCCATTTTCGAACAATTGAAAAGCCTAGTTAGCAATTGTACGGCAGAGGTACCGGTAGACTTGGGCCTGTTAAATAAATTCAAAGTATACCAAGTTCCAAACAAATTGGCATGTCTACTGACAGACCCACAGACTTTTTTCAACTTCTACTATTATTATCGTAGTGACATGTTTGTTTGTTATCTTCAATTTACTTTTTCCAGGATACCATAATTATAATTACAAGTACAAATCACTAATTTTTTTATATATTTAATTAGGGATGCATAATTTTTTTTCTGGCCGATAGATTGTACATAATGTACATACAAAAAAGTAGAAACTGAAGAACAAGATAAGAAGAGAAAATTGAAGGCAGCTGAAAATGTTAGAACTTTAATTGACAACATTTTTTCTTCAAATTTCAAAATAAGCTCGTATCGAATCTAATGAAAACAGAGGACCTATATTATATCATTTTTTTTGTTATCTATTTTTTTTTTTTTTTTACAAAAACGAGTTGCTTATCAACGACAAAATTTTAAAATATTGTTTTTAAGTGTGATAATCCTCAGTATCAGATGAATTATGTTGGTATTGTGTTATGATAAAGGGTTCGTCTTAAATATGTATTTAATTTCAATAAATTTACTCGTTCTTCCGCTACCTACCTATATTATCATTATTTATTATTCCTTAAATAAAACTACAATTTATTACTTAATAAAAATTTAGATTAGATGACATTTATCATATTAAGATTAGATTACATTTAAACGTAGATATTGATACTCAATAAGAAAATTGCATATTCAGTGTTTTATTTATAATGATTTACTTTAACTTTTGTAAGACCATTATTCCTGACAAGTAAAGAAAACTGTATATGTACTCTAAAAGGGGTGTGGAAAAAACGACCTTCTTTCTAAGATATCAAAATGATAAACTGAAATCACGAAGCACAGTGATGCAGATATTTTATTACAACCCTTACTTTGCTCAAATTCATTATATGCTGGCAAAAAACTAAAGTGCATGCTTTTCCCACCCTAAAAGTCGTGTTCCTGGGAGTATTTCTAAAAGAGTTTGAGGCACTTCTTAAGTAATTCGTTATGGGGGGTATTCACAAAATCAGGATGTAAATATTTGTTTTCGTCGAAACTATTTATTTATAGGGCTAGGTATTACCTATGCATACAAAAAAAAAAAAAAAATAACCGACGTTAAAAAAAATGAATCAATACATTTTATATTAAGTTTTAAAGTTAAATACAAGTCAACAAAAGAGTACTTTCAAATTCGATAATAAAATGTACTAACCAATTCATCAAAAAATTAAATGCATATAAAACATATTATATAAATATATGTATCTACCTAGAACACATAAACATCTTTGTACATAAAATAAATCCAAAACCATAATGAATTTCATTTGTTGGAAAAACACATATGGGGATAATACAAAGACCAATTTAATTAGAATAATTATGACGATGATTCATCTTCTTGTTAATTAAAATTGTTGTCAGTCTATTTCAGAGCTTGTTTGTTAAAACAAACGCAAACGCATATTGCATCGAACGTAAAACATTTTTGTTCTGCCTCCACATTGAAGTATTTTCCAAGCATGAAATAGAGTTTATTGTTTCATTAATTGAATTCTTCCAGAATTTTTTGTTTTTGAACTTAAAATATTTTTAAATTGCAATTTAAATGTACATAGGGTAAATAATGGATTTGTAGGAGAAAAAAAAAATGGGATAGCAAATCAAACAACATAACGATGATAATATGATAAGGAAATCGAAACAAGTGGTTCTGGAAACACCGTCCGTATATCTGTCTGTTCACATATCTTCGACTTAAACGGACGAGCCAATTTGGCTTCAAATTTGCTATTTAGTATTTATTTCAGAGTTCCCTGGAAAGTAATCGTGACGAATTTAAATTTTCTCAAAAACGGCTCCAAAGAGTTTGATTAAACTGAACTGAATTCTGAATGCTGTTTTGTTAGGACAATGTATCTTTAGGCAAGAATAGCGTTTTCGGAATTTGTCACATGATGGTATCTACCTTTCATAGGTCCGGTTTTTCGAAACAGATTTTCCCGTAGGCTGCACAAGCGATTTGAATAAAATTTTAAAATTATATAAGAACAAGGAAAGTATTCTAATACTTAATTAATAATAGCGTTTTCATATATTCAGAAAACATTGTTTTTCGATTTTAAATAATAAACAAAAATCAAATTCTTTAAAAATGTTGGAATCTAGTTGATTCATGTTTAAAAAAAAAAAAAATTCATACCAAAGATGCATATTTCTTTGTATTGGCCTACTCTATAAAATTCCAAAATGTTTTTGCGAACAGTTTTTTTTTTTTTTTTTTAAAGAACGTTAAAAAAGAATATTGCGCCAACGATTTTCAATATTTTTTTTTCGTAAAAGGACATTGTTTTGAAATTTAATATCATTCTTAGTTTTTTCCCAAAAAACTCTCAAGGTAATTAAAACCAATGACTTTTCTAAATATTTAAATTTGTTTTTAACTACATATACATATGCCAGATCCTAATCAATCATATAGCAAGAGCAAGTTCGTGACCGAGTCGTATAGTATAAATAGTGTTAACACGTTCGAGCTTCTTTTTTTTCAGGATTCAATAATATTTTCGTTTCCGTCAAAGTAATTTAACCTACTCAAAAATCACTTTATATAAAACGAAAATTTTAGCTCCTAAGACCTTGTCTAAAAGCCAACTACATAATGAATAAAGTATTTTATATAATGTTGTAAGGCATATCAATAGAAAACGTTTGGGGAGTTAGACAAGAAAAAGTTTGTCTGGCAGTTTTTTGGTGTGACGAACATGGATTAAATTCCACACAAAAGTGTGACAAAAATGAAAGAAGTCAAGTCACATATATAATGTTGCAAGGCATTTTAATAGAAAGCCTTTGAGGAGTTAGAAAAGAAAAAGTTTGTGTGGCAGCTTTTCGGTGTGACAAACATGGGGTAAATTCCACACAAAGTATGACTAAATTTAAAAAAAATTAACTCATTCTGGTACTTTTGTAATAGAGCAGGTAAGATCTGTTAAGACAAGAAAAAAATCGTATGGGAGGAGGGTCTATTCCCCTTTCGGTCAGCCGGGAGGGGTAATTTTCTGGAAAAATGACTTAAATTGAAAAAAAAAAATATTACAAAATAACAGCAACTCCTACAGTTGCTGAACCGACGGACTTCCAGCGACTGCCCTTGACTTTGTTTATGGTCATGGCAAATGAAAGTTTTTCCTGATAAGTGAATGCATTTGAAAAGGAACGGCATATTGGTTGAAGTCAAGAGAATTCACAGAATCAGGCATTCTCTCCCTTGAACGGCCCTTTCAACCAATATCACACTGTTCATAAGCTTCGTCACAATCAGTCGGGTTCCATTGTATAGTTTTTGGGCATGAAGATTTCGTAGCAAAATGATGACAGACCCAATGCATAAGATGAGGCGGCGTGCCAGGAAAATCAAGATTATCCACTGGATAATTTAATTCATTGACATCGATATTTTTCGATAAGTGATAAGTTCATCCTTCGTTGAAGTGTATTGTATATTAGCAAATGGATGGTGAAGTCGATATTAAAACACTGTCAATTTTTAGTTCTCTGCAGTTCTTCGGAGAAAACTTCATCGATTCTATCCTATGATGACCTTAGTCATGCGTTCATTCCCTGTTGTTGATTTCGGAATCACGAGAAGTGTTTGTCGGAAATCGCGCCTACAAAGCCCCCTGTTGAAAATTAATAGAAGGAGGTATTTAATTTCAATCCAGTCGTTTTCAAGTTTATATATATATATATATATATATACATGTAAAAAGAAAAGATTCACTATTAAATTAGTTATTTAACGGATTTCAATGTTTTTTTAATTTTTATTTGTATTTGTCCATAAATAATATTTGAAATTCCTTTATTCTATTTAAAATAATTGTTAACTTTTCTTTTGGTGGAAGAATAGTTATGCGAAAATGGTATGTGCCAGGTCTCTGTTTGAATGCACTCCCAGGAGCAACGTAAACGCCTGTGAATGAGAAAATTGAAACAATTCATGATATGTATTATTTACTGTTGTGTGTATTATATATATATGTGCAAATATGCGAAACTTAAAATTCAAACTGAAATAACTTCTAAATCCAAAACCTATAATCACCTATGTATAATGTAAAATGTTGACTGACTTCTATAGCGAAATTAGTTTAAGTACTTTTTAAAAGCCTTATAAAATTTATATTTTAATTCTATCGGTGTGTTATTATGATTTATGAGTGTTGCTTTTAGAACTTTATTTGATCAACCTTTTTAAAGAATATGATTTGCGATGACCTTTATTCTTTGTTTTTCTGTGGATTTTTATCCTTCCAATTACTGTTTGGTTTTCAAATGAAGCAAGGTTCCCATCAGGCAGGGGAATATCTAATCTTATTTCATTCAATCAAATTAAAATTTTGCAGAGGGAGGGCATTTTATAAAATTAAGGTAGACAAACTATGAACCACTCAAATTTCATGATAAATAAATTATGTAGTTTTTTTTTAAATCCAGAAAACAATTTTTTGATGTTATCTTTCAATCAAGTTGTTTTTATTTTCAATTATTATATAATATGTACCTAACTCAAAATTTTGCAAAAGAAACACATAATGTTTCTCATTATTTACGTCATTAGTTACTATTTTCTGATTTTAAAATTTAATGTGATCATCAATTGCAAATCAAAAATTTATTTTTGAATAACTAAGAAACTTGAAATTGATAGGAGCTAATTTTGAGTTGGAAAACTAATTTTCAAGAATTATTTTGTATATGTACATTATGTATGTAGAAGATCATTGAAAAGTTTTCTGGCTCTGAAAATAGCTTTAGCATGGTCTTCGTAAGTGTTACCGGGGTAATTTTTCCTTTCTAATTCAATTCATTTTAGAAAACTGGCCCTTCCTTATGCCTAAATTTTTAGACTGCTTTTTTTTCGACCAATTCAAAGCAGAGCACGATATGACATGCGACTTTTATAAGTTATCTGTTATAAGTTATCGAGCATGAATATGTATATGTAGTCTTATTGAAATATACGTATTTATGTATGGCTTATTGTAGTATCTACTCTGGGTTAGTTTTGTACCACCTTTTAAACTGGAATATCTTTTTACAACACATTAACTAGGAAAACAAAAATATGTTTTGATTGCGTTATTTTATTTCTATTGAACACAGGTATTTAGAAATAAAGTTCACTGTGGCGTATGCGTAATTTTTTTTTGCGAAATTCGTTCATACGTTAAGACTGGGAAGCTCGGCCTAAAAATACGTTAACTCATGAACCAAAAGGCCTTTTAGATTCTTGAATTCTTCCTACGTAATTAAATTTGCAACTGTTTCTGAACCTTTAAGACCTTTAAACATCCACCCTTTTCATGACGTCTCTGCTATATATTAACCAAAATCACTACAAAATCAAAATGTTCAGACCTTTAGTTTCGAGAAGCTCATGAGCATACAGGAAATCGGGATGAACTCCTTGCTTCTTCGCCGCTTCGATAGCTTTTGGTGGCATTTTAATTTGCGGAAAAGCATACAAGGCTCCTTGAGCAACGTTACAGCTCAAACCTTCCAAGCCATTTAAGAATGTGTAAATAAGTTCGGCTTTCTCCGCCAAACTACCCAAAACACTATTGCGCTCCTTGATGTATAAATCATAAATAGATTCATTTTCTTTTGGTGGGTTCACCTATTAAAAGTCAAAAAGTTAACCAAACAATTAAATAGGTATGATTAAACCTTACCAACGCACTAACAGCAATTTGGCCAGCCGTCGTTGGACAAGACACGGGTGTAACTGACTTCTGAAGCACATCTTTAACTTGTGGATCAAAATTAACGAGCTCCATGAAACCTCCCCGAATTCCGCACTCTCCCAAATAGCCCTTTGAAATAGACATGAAGCTTGCAAGTTCTAGTTCGTTGTATGGAGCACCCATTGAAATCAAAACTTTCTTGAATGAATGAAACTTGGAGTCCTTGTCATGGATGTTATTTTGGTACACTTCATCGGCAAGCAAAACTAATTTTTCCTTATGAGCAAATTTAATGATGGCTTCTATGTTTTCAAGGGTCAGCACTTGGCCAGTTGGATTGCCTGGGTTGATGACAACGATAGCACGCGCTGCAGTTGTTTCTCGAGTTTCATCAATAGCCCTTTGAAGTTCTTCGATATTTAAGCTCCAGTTTGAGTCTTCATCGAGAAAATAGTGAATTTGTTTCATTCCATACTCGGCTAAGGTTGCAGTGTACAAGGGATATTGGGGAATGGGGATCATTACTCCTGGTGTTTTCCCACCAACTTTACAGCTGCATACAAAAGTTTAATAGTAAGAAACAATGATAATTCAATATTATCCGTAACTTTACTTCAAAAGAGAAAGAACACTTCGAATTGCTGAGCTCGCTCCAGTTGATAGATATATATTTTCCCAACTACAGTCAAGTCCATCCCTGTTTCTTATAAAGTCTGCAACTTGCTTGCGAACGAATTTGAAGCCCGCTGTGTCTGTGTAGGCTCCGAGAGATCCTCCGAGACAATTTTGGAGCAACAGTTTCGCCCGTTCTTTTACTTCTTGTGGCATATTGGAGCTTTTTAACAACGACTGATCGGAGCAAGTAGCTAGAATCTGGAAAATGAATTATATAATTATTCTTATAGGCATAGATTATACAGGTTGAGCAAAGTAAATGGATCATAGTTAAACATAACAATGAGATTTTGTTTAAGATTTCTACCATGGTCGAATAGAATTACCTTGCCACCTTACGCTCAACGTATTCAACTACAATAAAAATTCAAATTTAATTAATTCCAGCGAGGACAATGTAAAATCACTCAACTTAAGAAAAATATTTTGTATTCAAAATAATCCATAATGTACATTAGATATATGTATGTAAGTTTTTCTTTTTCTTTTTTTGTTTGCTATAATTAAAAAAAAATGTATGTACCGTTAGTTTTTAACGAAATAAAATGAAAATCAAAAATCAAAATGTATTAAATTTCAGAAACAAGAATCGTCTTCCCTGAGAGATGCAATCTTGTAGATGCAGGGTGGAATCCCCCGTGACGTTCAACCACATTTCGATTAGAATTAAAGCAATTTTAAGTATAATAGCGTCATTAAGTTCTGCAAGGTACTGCAAGACACAGTTAGCAGACGTCTTAGAAGGCAGCATAGCCTTGTCCACGAAAGTTACTTGCCCACTTAAAAATCGATCCGTCATCACCTCAAAGATGAAGGGTCGATGTTGAACGTCCTAGAGATTGATAATGACTGACCTTTCCACTTAAACTACACAGCGTGGAAGGAAAAGACCGCTCTTCATTCCACAATCCAAAGAAATGAGCCATTCCACTTTGCACACCGGGATGAAGTCATGAAACAAAGAGATATTAAAAAGATCCTCTTTCAAATGACCTCTCAGGGAGATTACCGGGGAATCTAATACACACGACACTCCATGCAAACTTTTGCTGTGTGAGCTGTGGTCTATAACTAGGAATTTTTCATCTGCTCATATGGAAGTGTAAAACAAAATCGTAGATTTCAGGCATCATTTTCGGTATTCTGGAATTCAAGGAACCACATTCATGTTTATAATTTGAAATTCAACTACTTAAAATGCTTATTTAGCGGGATGCACTTTGGAAGTTCAAACAAATATAGGAAGTAGGAGACATTTATGTACTTTCTTTAAGTGGGTGGAATGAACAATATTTCATACGAAGAGAATCCGTCATTTAAACTTAATAATGTGGCTTGTTAGTGACTTAAGAAAGTAAGATGATCAAATATAAAATTGCTTTCAACCGAGCCCTATCACATAACAAACCTGTCTTAAGTAAGTGATAGGTTTCTGTCCCATGGCATGCGCGTCTCCAATGTTTGGACGCATCACTTCTGTAAATGGTTTTTTCTTCCCCTGGATAAAGAAAAAGAGTAAATTTTATATACGTACTCGTATTTGCTAAATATTGAAATGACGAATCATTGCATTCACTTACCGCTGCAAGCTCTTTGGTGATTTCAGTAAAACGAATATCCAATGGGCCCAGGAGCTCGAATTCGATGTTATTGAAGTTGGGATTCATGTTGTTGACGTTGAGACATTTATATTTTGATGTTGATTCCATTCTCAATAATTTATAAAGATGAAGGCTGGTTGGCGATGCTATTTTTTAAATATATATAAATTGTGTCTTCCTTTAATGATTGTTTTTAGCTTAAATGCTCAAAGAGGGCCAGGACTGCCTTTGTCCGCTGTCTCTTTCAGCGATTTAGCTCATTCAATTTTTAACTTCGAGACCATAGTAAAATATTTTCACTAGTCGCATTCATGTTACTTTTAAGCTAGATGAAAGCTCTACGAATATTGGGAAATGACTTAGAACAAAATAAGAAGCATCAATCCTCTGTTATCGCCATCACGCGAAAAATGGATCATGCCCAAGTTAGACCAGCGAGTGTGTAATAAGTTCGCTTCACAAATGATTGATGTACAAAAATTGTCAGGTGTAAAGAAAAATATATACAAAATATGTATACATATAACTACAATCGTTCACATCCCATCGATGGTATGGCAGAAACAATTTTTATGGTTTCTTAAATGATTAAATCTCCCACTAAACGAATGCAAAGTGAAAAAAAAAATAGTTTTTAAGTCAGACTAAATAGCGATTTTTGAGAAAAAATGTTTTTTTTAATATCTTTTTGAAAACATTTTTCAAACAAATTTCTAATATATAGTTTATAGGTATTTAAGCAAGTGTTATACTTATTATTTAAAAAAACAAAGAATTAAATGAGATAAATATCACCTATTTTTCAATCCATTGTACCAACAAAACAAATCTTTCTTATCTTTCTATTCCTTCTAACTATTGCTAAGACCTTGGGGTCTTACAGGCATTTAGTTAAAATTATTATAAATGAACTGTTTCAAAATATAAATTTAAAAAAAATCTTAAAAATGCTTTTAAAGATGCATAACAAAATATTTGTATGAAGTATGAATTGAGCTATCTATGTAAACCTATGTATATAATGTGTACAATTTCGAAAGAATCGGTTAAGGCGTGGAAAGTACAGTTTTTAACCATTGCTTTAAATTCGTTTTACAGCTATATGATAGGTCATACCTAAAAAGCTACACTGATTTTGTTTAAATCAAAATTGTTAAAGCCGTTTTCAAGAAAAATAAGCTTTAACGTAACGGTTATATGGCAGGCCTGTTATTTTTTAGACTAAACAAATTTTCAATTTCACCGGTGTATAAAAACCTGAAAAAATTCTATAATACCAAGTTTGAAGCAATTCGACCCACCCGTTTGGGCTGTAGGTATCTATACAACCATACAGACAGATAGACATATAGACGAAAAGAATATTTAGAGCAAGTTATTTTGTCTTCGCTATCATCGTAATGTCATGTTTGATTGTTATCTCAATACTTTTTTTTCGACGAATGCATAACTTGCCTTTAGTACCTACAATCGCAAGTAAAAAACAAATTCGATAAGTTCTTTGTTTCTGAAAGTGAATAGTGCAGTTTCAGTTATCACAAACGATAATAGACCGTACACAGAGCGTAAATTAAGTTTACTGATTTGAATACATTTTCTATTTCATTTCAATCCAATAAAGCACATATAAAATATGACGAAGTATACGAAATTACATTGTCCAGGATAAAGAACAACTAATTACTTATCTATATTTCTTGTGCATATATAAAAATTATCAAAATATTATAATGCAGTGTTCTCTATCGTTAAATAAATATAATCACTAATCACTCACGGGTAAATAGGAACGAAACCGATGTTCACGTCAAAACACTTTGGCGATCTTTACAAAACCTTAAGCTCAAAAATTTAAATGAGCTTGTAGGAACGTAGTTTATTATTTATATTGCCCGTGAACCGTAAAGCTTTCCGTGGTTCATTGTATTATACCTATGTGAACATATCATTTGAAATTATTTAAAATCAGTACTGTCTTCCATACAGGGTGGCTATAAGTAGCTTAATTATATTTTGTAAATTTCTGTACAGGAAAATAGTTCTGTGGGAATGTGTTTTACTTTTCAAAGTAAAGTATATAACAATTTGGTGGGAAAGAACTATACTTTTTTAAGTGCATTCTAATTAAGGGTGAGCAATAACTCCTATTTTACTTGCAATTATAAATAGGTACTTCTATGTATGCAAGGCAAGTTATGCATTCGTCAAAAAAAAAAGTTTTGGGATATCAATCAAACATCACATTTCGATGATAGCGAAGAAGAAAAAAGTTGGTCTAATAATTCTTTGCATGTATGTATGTATAGACACCTACCCTACAGCCCAAACGGGTGGGCCGAATCGCTTCAAACTTTAGTTTTGTAGGTATTGTATAGGGGCGATTTTGAATTTTTTTTAGAGAACATAAATAACGGTACCTGCCATTGACCCTTAAGTTTAATCTTATTTTTCTCGAAAACGGCTTTAACAATTTTGATTAAAAAAAATCAGCTAAGCTAGGTATGACCTATCATAAAGCTAAAAAACAAATTTAAAACAATGGCTAAAAAGAGTACATACTTACCATATGACATTTTTTTGCTTAGCACTATCTCAAAAATGGCTTAACCGATTCTTTCGAAATTTTACACATATTTAGGTTTAGATAGCTCATTTTATACTGCAAACCAATACATATTTTAAATTTAAACAGAGAAAAAGCAAAGAAACCAACTTGTAGCTTAAAATAAAAAAAAAAGAAAATAAATGCCCCTATAAAAACGGTTTTAAATAACAGGCTGGTAACCCTGACAATAAAAATGTGCATTGTAGCTTTAAGTTAATAAGCATATTATCATATTATGTACAATGTACATAATGAATATACATATGATTTTTTTTTGTATGCGAATCAGTTTTGAAAATAATTCGAATAGCTGATATTGTTCAAATAAACAAAATAAAATCATTCAAATAAAATTCACACAATAAGTTGCAGTGTGTAGGTTGAACTCAGATATGTTATTTGGTTTCAGAAAGAGAAGCAATTTTTAAGACTAATACGAAAATCTCGAATACCTACATGCATATCGAACAAAAATAAGCTTTGTTTAAATGTATGCATCCTTCACCAATTACAAGAAACGAATGCAATTGAATACATAGCGAAGCTTTCGTGCTTAGATTTTTAGTAATTTACTACTCAAAACAAAATAGGGCCCATTCAAGATTTATTTTTAATTTGTACGGTCCGTTGTGATCCCATTTTCACAAAGAGTGAAATTTAAAAGTTAATTTTGAGAGTAGATGGAATAAAATAAAAAACTTTCACTTATCATTATGTACCTATGTACATTCTAAATTTTAAACTCAAATATATTCCCAGAACAAAATTAAATATAACTATTCATATTAACCTAAAAACCCTTTGGCACTATTTTGTTTTGAGTTGTTTATTTGTACATTTTTCAAACTGAAATGTATCATTGTAATAAGAGAAATCAAGGAAACGAAAAAAATATGTATACACCACAGCTAACTTTTTTTTCTAAAGACTAACCAAAGAAATTATAAAATTATAAGAAAAAGAAGAAATGTTTTTATTTTCCTAAAGGTAGTTCCACACTATCCCACAGTGTAATACGACATGTCAAAAATGTGTGATGGAACAGATATATAATAGCGTGGAAACAAAATATGACAGCGCAGATCTCATACGATTTGACAATTGTGTTTAGATCTGAAATATTTTTTTAGGATTGAATGTAAAACCATCACACATTCCTTCACACTTTTTTTTGACATGTCGTACTACACTGTGGGATAGTGTGGAACTACCTTAAGGTATTACTAAATGATATCTGCCTTTTGGAGCTGTGCGTATTTTTTCGTAAATAATCTCACGGCTGGATCAAACGAACTTGCTCTTTCAATTTCCGTTGTTTGCATTTTAAACCAAATACTTAAAACGCAGTTTCTTAAAAATGTATTACATACCCAGTTTATCAAAATTTTTAGAGCCGTTTTTGAGCAAATTAGAGAAAACAAAATTGGCAAAAACTGAGCGGCCGGGAGCCACGATTTTAAAAGTAGTAACTACAAAAACTGCACTGCCATCTCATAGCAAACTACAAATAGGAAACAAGAAACATAGAAAATCGATCAAACCGTTTAGGGTGTAGCTTGATGTGAACATACGCACAAACAGAACGATGGGCGGCATGGCAAAAACTACTTTTTTGAACTTAAATATTATCGTTATGTTATGTTGGATTGAAAAAAAAAATATTTTTCGAATATGTCTTTTATTAAATAAAAAGTACGAGAATGCATTTATTTTGGATGATTCTTGTACAATTCAATTGTCATTAAACATAAGGTTGTTAATGGTGTTTGATGATTTGAAAGCATATTGGTTCTAATGAATGTCATCCGGTTATTCATAGTCCGTTATACCAAGAAAAATAAGTATGTATAAGAAAACTTCAGCTTTATTACATAATCTCATTTTGTTTTTCCTTTTATATGTGTAAATGCAGTTTAGAAACTCTTATAACTTTTAAGTTTAAATCAAATTTTACAGTAACTAAAAACTTAAAATTAAAACATAAGCGAGAGCTATACATTACGTTTGCAACGAACTGTTGGATACCCTATTCCCCATATTTTTGTGTGTGTATGCGTCTGTCTCCCGCAAACAGCCGATGTTTCAGAAACAAAATTCTTCTTAAGCAGACAGACAAAAATTCAATAACATTAATTTTGTGCGGTGTGATGTTCAATTAATGCTGGCGCAATAAAAAAGGCGTGAGCCACGCCCAAAGTTAAAACGATTTATTGCCAAGGCAATTGTTATGAGCTCAGTGACATTCAATTTTATTCTTTCAGATCGATTTGAACAAAACAAGACAAAACTTAAATTTTTAAAAATTTGATTTGGAATGGAAATAGCGATTATGGGTGTTTTTAATAATTCTTGGACCACACTCTGCTACGTAACCAAGGAATATAAATCCAAGTGTTCATCTGTTTACTTCAAAACTGCGACCGATGGTTAAAAAACGTTAAAAAATTAATGCATTATACAACTTTTGACGGAAACGCCCCTTAAAAGTGGGCGTGTCTTAAAAATTTGAAGCACTAACTGAGCTTTGGTCAGTATTTAGGCATATGTGTAAAACTACAGCTGAATCGAGTAGTTTTTAAACGATCTTACCTGAACAAATGTATTTTATAAAAATCACGCCTTTAAAAGTGGGCGTATTGAAAACATTTACACAAGAAAATGTAGATATATTTTTCATATAACGAACGGAAGTGAAAAAGGTTTAAATTGAATATTGGTAGTATAGGTACCTTAAATTTTTAAAACTACGTTTTTCGTTCTTTCATGAAAAGTGGGCGTAAACCACGCCCAAAATTCAAAAATTTCTTTACATACACAAACTATTTAGTTTCTACTAGAGACGCAAGATTTTGGCTTGCAGATTCATTATAAATACCGTTTATTTGCAAAAACAATTTTTTATGTTTTTAGTGAAAAGTGGGCTTTGGTCAGTATTCAGGCATATGTGTAAAACTTCAGCTGAATCGAGTAGTTTTTAAACAATCTTACCTGAACAATGGTATTTTATGAAAATCACGCCTTTAAAAGTGGGCGTATTGAAAAATGCACACAAGAAAATGCAGAGATATATTTCTCAAATAACGAACGGAAGAAAAAAGATTTAAATTAAATATTGGAAGTGCCTTAAATTTGTGAGACTACGTTTTCCGTTTTTTCATGAAAAGTGGGCGTAAGCCATACCCGAAATTCAAAAATTTCTTTTCATACACAAACCTTTTAGTTTCTATTAAGAGACGCAAAATTTTGGCTTGCGGATTCATTATAAATACCGTTTATTTACAAAAACAATTTTTGTATAGTTTCTAATGAAAAGTGGGCGTCAGCCACGCCCAAAATCAAATTTTTTGATTTGATACACAAGATGTTTATGTGCAAGTAATAGCCACAAAATTTAATGTTTTTCGCTTTAATATTACAATTGTTATTTTATAAAAACGATATTGATGGTTTTGTATGAAAAATGGGCGTCAGCCACTCCCAAACTGAAATATTTTTATTTGATTGGAATAAGGTTTACCTAAAGCTTACGTGTGCAACATTTTAGCGTTATGCTTTTATCGTAACTGTACAAAAAACATAATTTAATTTTATTAGTTGAGTTTGTTCATCAAAAATGGCGATTGTGGGCGTGTTTGTGGGCGGATTTTACCGGTTCAAAAACTCAGCCTTACTCTTGAACCAAAGATTATATATACCAAATTTCAGCTTTCTAGCTCAAAAATTGCGACCTCTAGAGAGTATACATATAGTCCGGGAGCCAGCGACCTTTTTTGATGACCAAAAGCACAAAAGCTGAAAATGTGTTTTAAGCTTTACTTTGCTTCCATACTATATGGAATGGACCTCCAGCTGGCGCACTTCCGGGGGGTATGCCAGCAGCAGCCTCCGAAACACGTAAAATATTAATAAAAAAAAACTAATACCACAAAAGCTCAAACTTTGTAATGATGGTAATTATGGTATATTTTAACATAAAAACGTATCCAGCCGCACTTCGAGTGGGGGATTATGCTCCAGCTTTTCACGTAAATATGTAAAAAATATGGTCTGAGTGAACTCATACCACAAAAGCTGAAATTTGGTACACTTGTACCTAATATAATAACTTAAACGAAAAAAACATCCAGCTTCACATTAGTGGGGGGGGGGAAGTGTCCAGCTAGCGCAAAGAAGGACGCTGCGCATGGGCATGCAACCGAAAAAAGCGTATTTTTGACTTTATCAGCTGGATAGTTTTCCCTCACTAAATATGAAGCTGGATACTTTTTTTTGTTAACTTATTTAATTAACTATTATATTACAAAATTTCAGCTTTTGTGGTATCAGTAATCTATACTTTTTTTTTCATTGAACAAAGGGCGCCATCCATGCGCTCTTTTTTTTGGTAGATACGTAAGTATAACTTTTCTTCTCTTAAGTTTTAATTTCACCAAACTGACACCACAAAAGCTGAAATTTGGTACACTTGTATCTAATATTATAACTTAATAATACTTTTCCCTCACTAAATATGAAGCTCAATACTTTTATCTTTTAAATTATTCACTTTATCTACATACTTTTTAACTTTAAATACTTTTGAATTATCATTTTTTTAAGTAAAACTAAATTTAACAATTTATCTATCATAAAAAAGAGCGCATGGATGGCGCCCTTTGTTCAATGAAAAAAAAAAGTATAGATTACTGATACCACAAAAGCTGAAATTTTGTAATATAATAGTTAATTAAATAAGTTAACAAAAAAAAGTATCCAGCTTCATATTTAGTGAGGGAAAACTATCCAGCTGATAAAGTCAAAAATACGCTTTTTTCGGTTGCATGCCCATGCGCAGCGTCCTTCTTTGCGCCAGCTGGACACTTCCCCCCCCACTAATGTGAAGCTGGATGTTTTTTTCGTTTAAGTTATTATATTAGGTACAAGGGTACCAAATTTCAGCTTTTGTGGTATGAGTTCACTCAGACCATATTTTTTACATATTTACGTGAAAAGCTGGAGCATAATCCCCCACTCGAAGTGCGGCTGGATACGTTTTTATGTTAAAATATACCATAATTACCATCTTTACAAAGTTTGAGCTTTTGTGGTATTAGTTTTTTTTTATTAATATTTTACGTGTTTCGGAGGCTGCCGCTGGCACACCCCCCGGAAGTGTGCCAGCTGGAGGTCCATTCTCTTACTAGTGACACCAAATTAAGCTTTGGAAAACATTTTCATCTTTTGTGGAATGACTACCCTTTAAAGGTCGCTGGCTCCCGGACTAATACGGACGGACGGACATGGCTAAATCGACTAGGCCTTTGATTTTTAGTCAGAATATAATATACTTTTCTATACCTAACGGTATTATTTCTCTATGTTACAAACTCCGCACCAAATACAATATACCTATTCTATGGAATAGGGTATAATAAAAGAATAGGGGCTGGAACTTTAATTGCCTTTCAGTTATCTTATGGTGAATTCCACGACATTTTCGGATTCGTCCTCAGATTGGATCTAGATTTCACGATTTTCCTGGTTACATGGAAAATAAAATGAGATTGATTTTGTTTTTGTTGTGTGTGTCATAAACAACTGAAATGATAGTTCACTTCTTCGTTTGATTAATATGCAACAACATCTTCGGCGGAATGCCTATCGTTTTTCTTTCACAAATTTCAGGTTTTAAAAAATTCTCCATCATCGGATGATATTGAAATATAATTAATAATTGCTGCTTCACTTTTTTAAAATACAAACCCACAATGAGGAAAACAAATTTCCATCTGATGACGTTAAGGAATGTCAATTTTTGTGTTTGTGAAAGTAGGTATGTGTGAATCTGGCTCTGAATCGAGATTCGCAAAAAGCGATCTAGATTCAATCTGAGAACGAATCTAGATTGTTTTTTTGGCGTCATGGAAAATGAAAAGTGCTCGAGATCGAATCGAGAGTGGTGTTTTGGTTTCACGGAATTCAATATTAGCTTTGTTTGTTGAACTTTACCCATGGTCGCCCCAGGTTTTCCTGACAACTCCAAGAGTTGTCAAAAAAAACCTGGGTTTTCTCGTTCTCAAAAAACGCATTAGGGCTGCTGATTGTATATTTTTCACAACGCACAAATCAAAAGTTTCCATTTTGCTTTATTTGTTCGATTTGTCACTTCAACAGCTGATTCGTTACCTCAACTCGCCGCAGCTAAATACCGAGATCGACTTCAGGGTGACTTCAGGGCGACCCCAGGTTTCAAAAAACAGAGAATTTTGTAATGAGGGCGAGTAGAGGTAATTCAAAAAAAAAATTAGCCGTCACGGGACGCCCGGCAGATGTGAAACATTCAAGTTTACATTAAAATTCATAATTTAAAAAAAAACCATTAACAAATATGGAGTTAAATAATTTTTAATAACTTAGTGTTTCGTTAATTAAATCAGTATATTTGTCTTATCATTTTATTATAATATCAATTATTACAGATTATAAGTATTCATTTATAAACACATAGGAACAAAATTTTCCTCAACCCACCCATCAGATACCGCCATACTCCCAACCCACCTACAACTAGCAACCAACCATCCACCATTTTTTATAAGTTTTTCATCACCGAATACCTACCACCAGTAACCACACAATCCACCTGCAACCACCAACCCACCACCTTCCATTTTTCTCGATTCCCTCCCCCGAGTAAGTCCCCCCTACCACCACCATTTACCCAGCCCATTTACAACCACCAACCAATCATCCGCCATTTTTGACAATTTTTCCCTCACCCCCCCCCCCCAACCACACCAAATCCCCCCAAGCAGCAACCACCCACCCCACCTACAACCAACCACCTACCATTTTTGTCAATATTTCCCCCCTACCAACCCCCAACCACAAACGCCATCTACCCACCATGTTTGTAAATTTTGTCTCACCCACCCCCAACATCCTCCTCAAAATCCACTCCACCACCAACATAACCTTCAACCACCAACCAACCACCCGCCATTTTTAACAATTTTTTTCTGATTGGTGAAAAGATTAAAAAACGTAATTCCCACCGACTTCACCTAGAACCAACAGCCAACCACCCACCATTTTTGTCAATTCCCCCCGACACCAAACCAAAACCCCACCAGTAACCACCCACCCCACCTACAACCACCCACCCACCATTTTCGTCATTTTTTTCTTCACCAACTTCCCCACACCCCACCCCCACATCAACCACCCACCAGTACCACCCACCCCACCCACAACCACCCACCCACCATTTTCGTCATTTTTTTCTTCACCAACTTCCCCACATCCACCATATTTGACAATGTTTTCCTCATCCCCACACCAAATCACCCGCACTCGTAACTACCCATTCCACCTACAACCGCCAACCAACCACCAACCAAATCCTCCTAACAGTAACGACCCACCCCACCCCAAAACAAATCCCACACCTGTCTCGTCATTTTTTTCTTCACCAACTTACCCACACCCAACCCCACATCAACCACCCACCAGTACCACCCACCCCACCTACCACCAACCACATACCATTTTTGTCAATTTTTCCCTCCAACCAACTATCTACCATTTTTTAAAATTCTTTCTACAACCCTCACCAACCATCCAGCCCACCTACATCCTACAACCACCAACCGACCATCCACAATGTTTCACCATCCCCCCCCCCCCTCCCCATAACCCTACTCCACTATCACTCTACCCCCTCCACCACTACCGCCCCAGCATCACCAGCGACCACCCAACCTACAACCACCAACCACCCAACACTTTCCACTTTGAAAAATTGTATGGTCGTGACATTTTTTTGTTACACTTACGATCGATTTTACTGCCTAGGTGCGCCAATAGATGTTTCACATCAAAAAACACGCTGTGGCGACCCCAGGGTGATGGGTGACTTCAGTTCAGGGATCAACAAACAAAGCTATTGTTAAAGAAAGAATGAGTTAAATGCACAACTCTCTTTTTTATTCAGGGCCAGTCGGTCATCACACGTTAAACGCTGTGGTCATACCTTATTTCAATTAAGGACATATAAATATAACTAGTGTTTGTTTAAAGTGTGTAACAAATTTAGAAGTGGGATTTACCCGCAATAGATAAATAAGTTAAGAAAATATACATATTTTAATTATAAAATTGCTTGCGATAGCGGCCATTAATAAAGTGCACGACTTGGTCGAACGAACTTGCTCTAATGTGTTAAAATGACCTTGAGTGCTTGAGATTTTGGGAAAAAAGCGTTGAAAAAATCATATGAAATTTTATAAATCACTTAAAAATCAATACCTTAAACGTTTTTTTGGAGAAAATGAAATAAGCCATCAGGTTTCTTTTACTTTCTTGAATTTTTACAAAAAAAAATTTCAAAATCGGTCGACCAGTTTTTTCAAAAAACAGTTTTTTTTGAAAAACTTTTTGAAAATATATTACAATATTTTTTTTTGAGTATGCCAACTTCTAGCACTTTGTAGTTTTTATCAGAAACATAAAACTAAAAAAATATAGATTAGACAGTTTTTGGAAAAAACAAAAATTATTAAAAAATTTTGAAACTTTTTTAAAAAACTCAAAAAATCTTTTTTTGAAAAATTTAAGAATTTTTATTATTTCTTTTATAAAAGGGCTTCTACATTAAAAATTTCATCGAAATCCGTCAAGCGGCTTACAAGAAAATCGGATTTAAAAAAACCGGTTCTATGGGAGGAACCGTTATAAGACTTTTGCTGAAAAATATATTCCAACCAAAACATAAAGCTTGCATATAAAACACTATTCAGAAAGTTTTATCAAAATCGTAGGAGCCGTTTTTGAGAAAAATTTATTTTTCACTAAAAATCGTATGGCATGTACCGTTAGTTATAAAGCTAGAATGCTAATTCCAAAAACTCCTCTGTAAGACGTCATAATAATACTATCTACCAAGTTTGAAGCAAATCGGTCTAGCCGTTTAGGCTGTAGGTGCCGATACAGACGGACGGACAGACAGACAGACAGACAGACAGAAAGAATTGTCGGACCCACTTTTTTAGGCTTTTCTATCATCGTAATGTTATGTTTGATTGCGCAAAAAAAAATTTTTTTTTTTACGAATGCATAACTTGCCTTATAGTAACTATAATCGCAAGTAAAAAATAAATAAAAAAGAAGCAACACATCGTCGAAACTTTTCTGTTGAGTTGCATTAATTTGTGACTTTGTTTGTTATATTTCTTTTTATATTGGTTGTTTAAAAAAAATTAAATTTAACGAAATGAAATTTAACGAAAGCAGAAAAAAAAACGAAACGTAACGAAACGAAACGAAAATTACCCATATGTAAAAAACGAGAAAAAAATTAGAATAACAAAACGGTTCCTCTGTATGTAACCGTTGTCAGTTGGAAAACGATAATGATTTGCGTCCTTGTCTCACTTTATTAGGAAGTGAAACGATAAAGACAATGCAAATCAAAGTTTTGAGACAACATCTAAAAGCGAAGATTTACGGTGCAAGTGGGTGACCTAAGAGAGAAACAGTTGGTTAATGGGAGTAGGAAAAATGTTGCGAGGGCTGAGCTTATGTACTGAACCACAACAATGTAGTTGATGTAAACAATGAAAACGGAGCAACATTATGTCGCTCAATTGGAAGACCAAAAGAGAAAATGGTACGAGTAAGATCGTCGATTTAGGAAACTTAAAGGCCAGATAGACCCTGAATCGGACCAATTTAATGGCGAGGAAACGAGGTCGTTTCCTTCTGAGGATGGCCGAATGTTAAAAAAAGAAAGAGTTAAGAGTCAGTCGATCATCACACGTTAAACGCTGTGGTCATACCTAATTTCAATTGAGGAAATATAAATATAACTAGTGTTTGTTTAAAGTGTGTAATAATATTATTTTGCTGTACGGGATAACTCAAAAAATATTTCGTCACATAAACATTGACACCAGTTCCATAAACCAAATATATGTGTGATATACCAAGTAATCACAAAAAATACTCTGATTTGTCCACGATAAATGCTTTTTTGAGCTTCTCGAGCCTCTATATTACCAATGAAATACTACACCCATTGTTCAATTGCCAATCCTGTAGAATTACAACATGCGAACATGGAATCAGTGCTGTCATTGAAATCCAAGAAAAAGTTGTCCATATAATGGAACAACATTATTATGTTGTTATGGAAAAATTTGTCTAAGCCAAATTTACCAGTCTTAAATACTAAGATTGTTGAACCTAGATCAATTCAACTATCACTTTGAAGAGTAAATGTTATCCATTCGAATTGAACTCCTTGCCATTTACAAAATAAACCACAATTCGTTAACATCCTCACACGTTCATTTGAATTTTTTTATATTTATGAAAATTGGCGATCTAAACTTCTATTTAAACCACCATACGCGGCAGGGTAGAACGGGTTTTGGCGAACAAGCGTAAACAACACTTTGACGCTATTCTCCCACAAAACAAGTGTGATCTTTTAAAGTAAAACTAAATGCCTTAGAAAAGGCTAGTTTTTAATAAATTGAAACATATTTTCGATGATACTACGTTTACGTATAAAATTATTATGTTCAAAACCCAACGCTAAGTCAAACCATTCTAGGTTTGATTAGTCAATGCCCAACATTGAAAAAGGAACATCAGTCAAAGTCTGGTGTGTTTTTATTACGAGCTAAACTTTTTTAATTACATTTAATGATAAAATCTTATGGATGGTATCATTATAAATGTAAATCAAGAACTGCGCACTCTATCAGAAAAAAAGGATACATCCTTTATGCTGGTAACAATAAATTGTATGTACAAATATTTCATATGACTTTTCGGATGCGGAAACACTGTGTTCACTCAGTAAAAGGGTCATTTATTTTTCAGATCAGAGTTTGACCGATGAACTTGGGCAATGTTGAACATACATTCTTATGATTAACAGAATATATAAACAAAAGTAATATTTGAATTAATATTTTATTTCATATAATTCTCATGTTTCGGATCATTAATCGTTTACTGTACATATTCAAATAACTTTATTTTATTTCCTTACATAATACATTGAAAAATTATTAAAACAATTTTTCATAGCAGCCTTTTATTAACCAAAACAGAGTTTTATAGAAGGAAAAACATTAAGGTTGTCTTATTTTTCTCAAAGTAATCACGATTTCCAATTTAAATTTAACAAATAGGTTTTATTTATTATTTTTTTAAAAGTACCTTCAACAAACAAACTACAAAAAACATATTAAGTTGACATTATTTTTAACAGGGATAGGTTCTTTTTTAATGTTTCTTTTACATACAATCACAATATCGGTACACACACTTAATTGGTAATTTAGAAAAATAAAACGATTTTGTTGTAATTCTAATCAGAAGGTAGACTCTTTGTCACTTTTGGAGGAGTGCACTGCACTATAATATTACAATATAAGGTTCTACATTTAATTAGACATTATAACTATAAGTCACAAAGAGCTTATCCCTTCTGATAGTGTTTTCACTTGTTTAAGTGTTTATTAAAAAAAAAAAACAAAGATGAATCGAGTTTTTACTTATATCTTTCCATAAATGAAGCATGGAATTTCTGGAACTTATCCAACATGATCTTCAATTTCTCAGTTTGAGGAAGAATTGTTGTGCGGAAATGATATGTACCAGGCTGTTGTTTGAATCCACTGCCAGAGACAATGCAGATGCCTAGAAAACAAATCAATTAAATAGTAGAAGTTGCAGAGTTCAGAAAAGAAAGCACTTACCAGCTTCTTCCAATAATTCAAATGCATAGAAGGTATCAGGAGGCATGTTCTTCTGTTTTGCAGCCTCAATTGCCTTTGGTGGGATTTTAATCTGTGGGAAGGCATACATAGCTCCTTGTACTACGTTACAACTAAAGCCTTCGAAGCTGTTGAATGCTTTATGGACGAGTGCAGCTCGTTCCTTCAATGCAGCCAAAACACCATCACGTTCCTTGACATATAAATCATATGATTCATCTCCTTTTTTCGGTGGGTTAACCTTTAAAAAAAACATTTGATATCAAAATGGAAAAAGATGTTTTAACAGAAACATACCAATGCACTGACAGCTATCTGGCCAGCAGTTGTAGAACATAACGAAGCTGTGATTGATTTAACCAATGCTGCTTTGACTTGTGGACAGAAATTAATCAGTTCCATATAGCCTCCACGAATTCCACATTCACCAAGGTAGCCTTTGGAAGTTGACATGAAGCTAGCCAGTTCTAAATTATTGTAGGGAGCACCCATTTCCATCAATACTTTTTTGAATGAATGGAATTTCGAGTTTTTGTCGTAAATGTTGTGTTGGTAGACTTCATCGGCCAACAACACTAACTTTTCCTTGTGGGCGAACTTAATAATAGCCTCGATGTTCTCTCGTGTCAACACTTGGCCGGTTGGATTGCCAGGGTTGATGATCACAATTCCACGAATTGCTGTTGTCTTACGTCCTTCATCAACAGCTCGTTGTAGTTCTTTGACATCCAAACCCCAGTTGGTACTCTCATCTAAGTAGTAGCCTACCTGTCCGATGCCGTATTCGGCTAAGGTTGCAGAGTACAAAGGATACTGAGGAATCGGAATCAATACTCCTGGTGGTTTTCCATCGACGTGACAGCTTAAATAATAAAAAACACATTATAAATGTTGGCATAAAGATGACTACTGTTTGGTGAGGTCAATTAAGCTTACTTTAACATGGATATGACGCTCTTGATTGCAGGACTGGCACCAGCAGAGAGGAAAATGTTCTCCCATTTGCACTCAATACCATCGCGAGCGGTAATGTAATCTGCTACTTGACGACGAATAACCTCAATACCGGCTGAATCAGTATAGGAACCAACGGATTTTCCTTGGCAGCCATCCAAGCAAATCTGTGCACGGTCCTTGACGTCCTGTGGAATGTCAGGGTGGCTGAACAGGGAAGTATCATAGCAGAGAGCCATCATCTGTAAGGTGTTAAGATTTTATATTATATATTTAGGGGGTAGTAGAAAGAGTAGCATATCCTATCTTTTGTTTGTTTAGTTATAAAGTGTGCTAAAGCCATAACATTGACTTTATTTGAAAGATAATTC
Source organism: Platycheirus albimanus (assembly GCA_916050605.2). Taxonomy (NCBI): domain Eukaryota; kingdom Metazoa; phylum Arthropoda; class Insecta; order Diptera; family Syrphidae; genus Platycheirus; species Platycheirus albimanus. Next base: position 50,699,507 of record OU696697.1, on the reverse strand, counting down.
TATTTGAACATGATTTCTGGCATATGGCCACCGCGGATGGCTCCGTTGCAGTCTAATTTTCGATCACTCTTTCCAGTATTTGGAATCGTACATATTTCGGCAATAACGGAAATAATGTGTTCCAAGTCGTCAATCGTCTCTGGCTTATCGGTATAGACTAGCGACTTCATATACCCCACAGAAAATAGTCGCGAAATTAATCGGTCAAAAAATGTTTCCTTCAACATATCAATTATGGCATGCGCTGCGTGACTTGCTGCATCGTCTTGTTAAAACCATAGCTTCCCTCATGAAGGCGATTCAATTCAGTAAGGGAAAAGTCATAGATCATGGCTCTATAACGGTCTCCGTTGACTGTTACACTCTGGCTGGCATCGTTTTTAAAGAAGTAAGGACCAAATGACTCATAAAACACACCAAACTATCAGTTTTTCTGGATGTAATGTAAAAATGAGCTTCATCGCTGAACAAAATTATCTTGTGAAAATCGGGATGAACAGCAATCTCGTTTCAAGCTCATTCATCATATTCAAATAAAAATGGCATGGAATTATCTTCCAAATAAAGTCAATTTTAAGGTATGGTATGGCATCCAGATCCAGTATTGTAACTTATGATGTAACTTATGATGTAAAATTTTGAGAAAAATTAGTGTGAAGACTCTTTTTTTCAATTTGTTTCCTTCTTTAAAACCCTATCACATAATATTTTTTATTTCAACCCATTTTATGTGCTTTGGCTTACCGACCTCAAGTAGAGCACGCTGTATATTATACCAGATTATTATCATGAGATGTTGCAAAAGGCAACTTTCAATTCATATAAATGGATAAATAATATGACTTCGAACTTGGACCCATAGTAAACGAAATAGGAGAGAGGGGTTTAAAAAAAGGCTCCTTCGAAACTGTTAACATAATTCAATTATTTAGCTCTTCAAAAAGGTTAACTTTATTATACTTCTATCTGTAAGATGGAAGCTTTAGCCAAAAAATAGAAAACTGCTTTAGCGCTTTTCGGAAAGTTTCATCTTATTTGTCTCATGTATTTAGAAACTACATCCCATAAACCATAATGATGATCATAATTTGCAATCTCAAGCTAATGGTGCTTTTTAATATTCAAAATTTCACATTAAGATGACGTCACGAAACGACAAGCTAGGCACAACCGTGGAGAAACAAGTTCAAAATTGGAGCACTAAATTAGCACTTAAGGAGCACCTGTGTTTGCAGTATTATATTGTCTAGATTGACTTCAAGCTGGGGCCAAACTTAATCTGGGATTGGGGGAATAATTCAGCACTTAGAGAACAGAATGTAAGTAATAACATTTCAAACTCAGCAATATTTCCGAAATCAATAAATGAGAGGTAGTTGTACCCATGATACAATTAATAAAGATATGGCATTGCGCATGGTGCCAAAAAAAACGTCAAACTATTGTCAAAGTTCCGTGTGTTCTTATGACGTAGGCGCATAGGGTAGAGCGAAACAAAAAAGTTAAACGGGAAGGCGAAAACGAGAAGGCAGGTGTTCTTAAGGTGTTCTTATGACGAGATGCGCAGAACAAATCAAAAATGAAAATTGGAATGCGTTATCTCTAGTAGTTGTATCATGGTTGTACCCATATGCTACTACAATTAAACGTGCTTTGCGGTAGAAGATAATAACCTTTGGCCCCTATCTGGCAGTTACGCTTAACTGCTGGAACACAATGGAGCCGGAGCCGGAACCGCAGCCGCAGCCGTATCGCATGCCAAAATATTGTATACACACGAATTCAATGTTGTGAACACAACGAGACGGATCCGCAACCGCAGCCGCAAACCGCGACGGACGAGTTGGCCAACTTTTAATAAATACGTGCGTATTTTTGACATTCCATAAAAAAAAAGAGCAACGTGCTAATTAAAACCTTTTAGAAATTAGGTCAGGTAATTAAAAATTTATTGAAAAGACTATACATGATGCGATATATGTTTTATCATCTTTTATATTCATATATATGTATGTTTCTCAGTGGAAATTGTAAAAAACGTGGAGTACGTACGACTCCATTGTGGGCACTTCTAATTAGGTACGTACGGTTCCGGCTGCGTTTTTCTATTGTGTTCCAGCAGTAAGTCTGTAACATTGATCCAAGTCCCAAGGAAAAAACAAAACCTGGGTTTTGTTAGACGGTTTTTGGATTTTTCGCTAAGATGTTCAAGGACCTGCTTCTTGTTGGCTTATACACAGGGAAACAGTTGCTATATTCAAAACAAATCCTATAAAAGATACAAAATATACAATTCTATTTTCCTGAACTAAATTGTAGGTACTGCATATTAAATTCTCACATAATATTACGTTTCTGTATATTTTCTTTTAGGTAATAAATACATTTCTAGGTAGGTATCTACAAGAATATATTGTGTGGTGTGTACATTTAGTTCGCTTTGCTACACGTAAGATAATTTTCTTTAAGAGTTTTTCATTCATAATTCAATTACGTTCGGAGAAAGATTCAATTATGTGTCATACACAGATTCGATTCTATAATTGCAATGAATCTGTTATTGCGTTGAAGGTCAAATAAATTGTATTCGATGATGTAACATAATGCAGTTTCAGTTTTCAGTTTTAATGTCATACCTAAGTTTGTATATTTGTATACAAAAAACTTACCTGTCTAAGGTGAGTGATTGGTTTCTGTCCCATGGCATGGCAATCACCGATATTCGCACGGATGACCTCTGTGAATGGCTTTTTCTTTCCCTGTAAAAATAAACACGAAAATAGTAACTTGAGAGAATGGTAACATCAGAAATAAAGACATCAATCAATTATAAAATTTCATTAGGAGTTTTTTTTCACAGTTACTCGTAAATGATGATAAAAAACATAAGCGAGAGCTACAGTACGTTTTCAACGAACTGTTGGATACCTTTTTCCCTATATTTTTGTATGTATATGCATTCGCCTCCCGCAGCCAGCCGCTGTTCCAGTTTCAGAAATAAAATTCTTCTTTAGCAGACAGGAAAAAATTCAATAACATTAATTTTGTGTGGCTGATATTCAATAACTGCTGGCGCAATAAAAAAAAAGGCGTGAGCCACGCCCAAAGGTGGTAATTACTATGAACTCAGTAACATTTAATTTTTAAGCTCGCAGATCGATTTGAACAAAACCAGACAAAACTTAAATTTTTTAAAATTAGATTTTGAATGGAAATAGCGATTATTGGTATGTATTTAACAATTCTTTACATAACCAAGGTATACAAATCGAAGTGTTCATCTCCTTACTTCAAAACTGCGACCGATAGTTAAAAAACATCAACAAAAATGCATATTACGACTTTTGACGGAAACGCCCATTAAAAGTGGGCGTGTCTTAAAAAATTGAAGCACTAGCTGAGCTTTGATTATAAGTCAGTACTTAGGCATATGTGTAAAGTTACAGCTGAATCGAGTAGTTTTTAAACGATCTTATACCTCAACAAAGGTATTTTATCAAAATCACGCCTTTAAAAGTGGGCGTATTGAAAAAATGTACACAAGAAAATGTAGATGTATTTTTCATATAACGAACAGAAGGGAAAAAGGTTTAAATTAAATATTGGTAGTATACCTTAAATTTTTAAAACTACGTTTTTCGTTCTTTCATGAAAAGTGGGCGTACGCGACGCCCAAAACTCAAACATTTCTTTTCATACACAAACTTTTTTCTACTAAGAGACGCAAAATTTTGGCTTGCGGAATCATTATAAATATCGTATATTTGCAAAAACAATTTTTTTTATAGTTTCTAGTGAAAAGTGGCCATCAGCCACGCCCAAAATCAATTTTTTTGATTTTATACACAAGATTTTTATGTGTAAGTAATACTTACAAAATTTAATGTTTTTCGCTTTAAAATAACAATTGTTATTTTATAAAAACAATATTGATGGTTTTGTATGAAAAATGGGTGTCAGGCACCCAAACTGAAACATTTTTTTTTGATTGGAAGAAGGTTTACCTAAAGCTTACGTGTGCAAAATTTTAGCGTTATGCTTTTATCGTAACTGTACAAAAAACATAATTTAATTTTACCAAATTGAGGTTGTTCAACAAAAATGTCGATTGTGGGCGTGTTTGTGGGCGGATTTTACCGGTTCAAGAATTCAGCTTTACTTTTGAATCAAAGATTACATATACCAAGCTTCAGCTTTCTAGCTCAAAAATTGCGACCTCTAGAGAGTATACATACGGACGGACGGACATGGCTAAATCGACTAGGCTTTTGATTCTGAGACAGAATATATATACTTTTCTATACCTAACGGTATTTTTTCTCTGTGTTACAAACTCTACACCAAATACAACATACCCATTCAATGGAATAGGGTATAATTAATTACGAAAGTTTTATACATTATACTGTATTGCATTGTTGGTTCTTGTATGCTTACTGTTAAATATCTTATTGAAAAATATAATTTATAGAAAGTCCGTTTGGCTTTTGCTTTTGGGAATAAAGACAGCTTCAAGCTTTGGTGGACAAAATAAGTAGTTTTGAAGCTAAACAAATTTTACACACACAAGATATAAGGTACATTTTCTTTAAACCAAATATAAATATTTGAATCTCGACGTGGGTGACTCTGACTTTTTATACAAAATCATCAATATTGTTTTTATAGATTGACGGCACTTACTCGTACATATGTATATATTTGAGCGAAAAACCAAAAATGTTGTGGCTTTTAATTGTTAGTAAACATCTTGTGTAAGAGAGACAAATTCTTGGTTTTAGCCGTAGCTGACGCCCATTCTTCATAGTTTCTTATGAAATTCTATAAACTTATTTTGGAAATTAACGAAACTTATAATAAAGCCCAAATTTTTTCGCGCGCCCCCTTTTCATTAAAAAAACAGTCAAACGTAGTTTAAAAACTCAGAGGTACCCAAAATCAATTGCCACCAATTTGTTTCTTACGATTTATGAATGTATTTCCTAAAACAGTTTTGTGTGTAAACTTCTTCAATTTTTTAACTTTAAGTTTCGTGGTATTTACGAGTATGTAATAAATTTGTTCAGTTAAAATTAATTGACAAACTACTCTATTAAGCTGTCATTTTACGCATAATATGCTAAAAAAATGACACGATCAAAGCTCAGTTAGTGCTTCATATTTTCAATCAAATCTTAGAACACGCCTACTCTTGTTAAAACTCTGCATCTGCATTAATTTTCTAATCTTTACTAGCTGTAGATGCGGGTTGAAGTTTTGAAATAAGAAGATAAGTAATTCGTACATTATTTGTAATCCTTTGTTACGTAGCAGCGTGTTGTTTAAGAATTGTTAGGATTCAACCACGATCGCCATTTTGATTAAAAATATTGTTTTTCAAAATTTAACTTATGTTTAATAATTTCATAAAATAATGGTTTCGTTTTGGCAAATTAAGTTTTGAATTTTGGGCATAGGCATTTTTTATTGCTCTAATAGTAATCGAACAACGGACACACTAAATTAAAGTTAATTTAATTTCTACCGTCTATTAAAGAAGAATTCTATTTCTGAAACCAGCGGCCGCTTTTATTGTATACCCAGAGAAAAAAACTTGTCAAAAATCAAGGCCACAAAAAATAAAATACAGCGTAGACTACATAGATTCGAAAAGATGAACGTGCAACATTTTCGGTCATACTTGTTTTGAAATGCAGGATTTGCCGTATAGTGTCAATTTTATGATGTGAAACGGGCCAGCAAGTGTATCCGAAAAATCATTGAATTCAAGATCAGAATACAAATGAAAAGGGTCGAAAATATATAGCTATCTATTATCGTATTGTCATCTTTGAATGTTAGAACGTATAACATGCCATACAGTACCTATCGCAAGTAAAAAATAGCATGAGCACTTACAGCTCCAAATTTCTTTAGTTTTTAACCCAAACGATTTTTCGCATATTATCTATGAACTCAAGGTGTGTCTTCAAGCTGAAACACAAATAGTGAAAAATTAGAACTAAATGTTCAAGTCTTCATCTGGTATAGACCTCAACGATTTGGAAGAAATTTTGCATAAAAAAGTCGTTTTCTGCATATCGAATTTTTCAAAAACATTTCAAAATCATCATGCTTTAACAGCAAGCATGTGCGACCTCATCGTGCAGTTTATGATTTAAGACTATAGACGACAAGGCTACAACACAACAGGTGCTAGGCTCATAACAGTAAATTCTTTTTATAAGTGCATAACATTAAAATTTCCAATATCCCAAAATAATATGAAGCGAATGGAGTTACGGGAATATACATTCAAATTCTATACAAAACATTTATTCAATTGCAACATCCGCTGACTTTCAATTAGATACAATTACCACAACTCAAACGTTTTCAACGCTATAAATGGCACAACATTCTCACTCATATGGAAAAACATTTACATAAGTGAAAAAGTTCAATTGAATTAGAGCTTTTAACTAAAACAAACAAATGGATCGAATGACGTTTTGTTTTGCCGCCTTTAAGTTCAATAACTGTATAAATAAAAGCTGGACTGAAGAGAAGTAGCTCACACTTTGTTACTCTGAAAATGAAATAGCACTCTTGTAAGTACTTGTGTGAAACACAATTAAACAAGTTGATTTGATATATTTCTTATATCAATAATTGCAAGCTGATATCATAATACTTGATAACGAAAATCACCTCCCGATTATAAATTGGTAATTTGAGACAATTTTGCTTGCTTTGTAGTCGTTTGAACGACAAAAGGTGATAAAAAAATTGTGTAACTAGGGGCAGTCGTTATCGAGATGTTATTTAATTAGGATTCTGATTGCTGCGGTTGTACTCGTAGATATTGAATTAATAAACGTAATCAGATAACTTGATATTATACTATTCTGATAAATAGGAACAGTTTATCGGTTTAGAAGTAAGAGAGGGTTTTTACTGATGAGAATAAAATCCATAGCATTCTCTTGAAAAATAAATCAAATTTATAAAAGGAAAAGTGCATTTTCTTACTTTATTTTTATAACTGAACCAAATAACGTAAGTGATTCTATTGTAATAACTTAAGATGTAGAATAATGTTAAGTAATTAATAAATCACATGTTTTCAAACGGTTTTTCGATTTTATTCAAACGACAAAGAATTGTCATCTTGATGAGGCACAAAACCTATATCATGGTACGAAAAGGGAATTTGTTTTAATTAACTGTACCGGTAACGTTATGGGTATCGATATCAACTAACAACAGAACCAAAAGTATTAAATGGAAAGAGAATTCATATAGTGCTGGTGAGAAAAGGGTTTCTTGTGTTGCAAAGCCAAAACCCTTTGTACGAAAATTAAAATAAGTTCAAACAAGAAAAATAGTCACGTCGAAAGGTAGGAATTAAGGTTAGGTGGAAAAATGTCGGAAGTTAATGAAACTTTGGGAAGTTTTTAAGGGACAGGGATATTAACATTTTAATAAGTTTTTGAGGCCCTTGTGAAAAAAGGACAGGGGGGAGACCTTCAAGACAAACACCCAAAGCAAGTGAACATTTTTGGTTATTTGTAAAAAACGTACGTACATAACTCTACAACGTCTTTAATGACAAAAAAATCTGCTGCGAATTCGACATTTCTACAGAGTAATATGACTCCTCCCTGTTCTTGAGAGCGTAAATAATATCTATTATTAGATATAAGATTTGGAGATATGTGCTTTTACGTTGGCCAAGTGGTGACACGCCTCAATATCCGCGGACAAAATATCCGGGTCAAAATATCCGCGACAAAATATCCGCGGACAAAATATCCACGGTTTTCTGTCTGATACTTACAAAATAATTGCTGGTATGCCTCAAGGCTGCATCCACCCGAAGCTGGGGTATTATTCTCATATCGGAGCAGATACTCCTATAACACATCTGCGTTTCCTGGATATAATTAAAAATAGAGCCTTGATTGATGGGTGAAAGAACCGTTACGAAAACATTTGTTTAATTTGAACATCGTCGCAATGTTTCTTGTATCGCCTTGTGTGATCGCTACTTATTTAAAAAGTGTTCCAGTGAAATAGACAGATGGATTTCTTCTTTTTAAAAGATTTTTCCATAATACTCGCTGATCTAAGAATGCTTACAGATTGAGCCGAGTTTTGGACGTGTGAATTTTTCTTTAGCAGCACGGTACGAATTTCGAATGGATTGCATGTTCAATTTCTCCTTTCATTGTTATACACAGTAATATACAACTAATGTGTCTCGCTATCGGAATTCATTTTTTATCCAATAATCCTAAATACTCCTTTTGTGTTAATCCATGATAAGGGTATGAATAACACCTTGAGTGCGCGCTCATTTAAAAAAAAAAACAACAAAATATTCATCAAAACAATGGATAGGTACCATAATATTAATCAATCTCTCCTTAATTGAGTCTACCTACTTTTTTTATCAACTTCTTTGAATTGTTAAATGTGTTACAAGATAAGGTTTTTCAAAAATAAATGCATCCCATCTCCAATAAAGAAATACCTAAAGGAATCCATTTTCGTCACCGTGGCGATTTGGTTATTGTATTGGGCTGCCACCACGAAGTCAGGCTTCAACCACTGATTCAATTTATGTCTTTTCTGGGAAACAACCTCTTTCGGAGAAATGGCTAATGATCCAATATAGCAAATCTCATCATGAAGAAGTGCTAGCAGGCTGTATAAACACACACACTGGAATGTTAAAAAAAGTGAGCCCAGAGTCCAGTCCCGCTGCCCAAAATACTTCTTAACTTATTTTATCTGGAATCACGATTCTTTCACTTGAATGCTTTACACTGATGATTAACTTGTGAGCTTCGGTGCGAAACTCTATTGATCCAATCATGAGAAAGTTTAAAAAGGCTATAAAAAAGACACCTTTCTGTATTCTACTTTTCGTTTATTCATTCATATGCATATGAGGCCTTTTGGAGAAAAATAAAGATTTGTTGAAACCGTTGTGGAAATATTTTTATTTCTTGAGCTTAAAGTCCTGAAAGCTAAAATATGCTAACGGGCCCAGGAGGTATACAGACGCAATTCATCTTGCATAATTATTGATGTATTAAATGGAAGCTATTTTTAAAAATCGAAATCAAAGATAAAATAAAATCCATACAAAATAAATTTACGTGAGTATAATAAAAAACTTTTCTTTCTGCTAACACCATGAATTTTGTATGGATTAACAGTAACATACTTGTACCATCTTTGCAAAATCAATGGAAAAACACTCAGGTTGCCTCTGAGTTTGAGGCAAATTAACCTTACGTGTCGTGTCTATTTGTATGTTTTGTACGTCAAGCCACTTCAGTGTTTTTTTTTCAGGATGAGTATGCTCTTAAGAACGCAATTGAATGAAATTTGATCTTTAAACAATGTGGTTTGTTAGTCAAGGACGATTTATGCTCGAAGGTTCATTTGAAGCTCTATAAATTTCACTATCTTTACGGAGAAAATTTGGCCGATTGTTTTTTAAAATAAACTGGATAGCGTTAGTCACAGAGTCAAAGGACTTTAACTTGCCATTATTGTGTTGCATTTTTCATTCAATTATGCTACATTTACGGACGTGATTGATTCCATCATTCAAATTTTGTATTCAACACTTTCTTCAGCTTTATATTGGAACATAATAGGGTTTTTCGACATGTGATGGTTTCAAGAAGAAATAAAACGCACACAATTTAATGTTATGGCCAAGAATTTAGCTTTATTATAAAGATAAAGGTTTGCCATAATAATGCTTGAAAATGATTTCGAGCAAGTGGCTAGCTCAAATAAATTCCTGGGCGATTATTTCGACCGAATATTGGACGTAGCGCGCAATGCGTCGTGCGAACCGAACCATTATTTGGTAATAAATTTGCACGATTTGCAAACGTTGTTCAGGAATAAGTCTATTCATTATGAAATGGCAAAAAAAACTGAGCAATCAAGTGACAGCTGTCAAAAAGACCAACTCCGAAAAAAGTATTGCCAGATTGAAAATCACACGTCTAAAAAAACACCCTTTACATACATACAATATGTGGGTACTACGAAGTAAAAGATTCAATTATACAACCATCCGTAATTCTGCAAATTTGTTTTGTCTATTTAATTGAACAAAAGGCCATTAGCAGCGAGATGTAAAAATATGTTTCCATGAATAAGCACACATTATAATTACGACAGTTTATTTTGAACTGAACTAATCACCTTTTAATCAAGCAAAATGTTAATGACTCAGCTAGAAGCCAGACTCGCCGACTTGAGGCTAACGACATAAAAGATACAACACGTTTTTGTCTACAATTGAAACCTTAAAGACTTCATTTACTTAATAACGCGATATATGTATGTATGTGGAATGTGAAATATTTTGTTTAATTGGTTTTATTTTGAAGAATAATAATACAACTTTTCAAAATGAGTTCAGCGAAGATTCAAATTAACTGCAACTCATCTGAATTGGTTCAACATATTTCAAAAAATAAACTGTTGTCGCCTCCATATTTTTTACAAGGACACAACTTTAATAATATGTATTAAAAGAACATAGGTACACTTATTTTGAGAGACGAAACTAGGTCTGAAAACTAAACTATAGCAAAATGGATTGTCATAGAAAGAATACGATTTTTCAAAATTTTGAGTTTCAGAGTATAACAAAAAAAATCCCAAGAAATTACTCATCTATATACATAGTATGAAAATGTATGTATGGGTATGTCCAGTTTGAATTCCTTAACCACATAACAGATTTTTATGAATGGATGGTTCCTGTGAAGATTTGGTGCCGATCGTGTGCATTTGGTTCCGGAAAGGGAATCGATCGCACAACAAATGAAATTAAATTTCCCCCCATTTTAGTCAAATTCAGCCAAATGTTCAACGAGGGACTACAAAAATCCAGATTGCATGTGTGCAAACGTTCATTACAACGGTCAGCGCCCAAAAAAATGATGTGAATAGATGTAACAAACTAGTTCAGCTGAAACTGCCTGGCGAACCAGTCAAATACAAATCAATTGACACAGTGATGGACGAATAACAACCCGTCAACTATCGACACGAAATTTTTAAATTCGATGGCGTCACCAGGAATGCATCCACACATATTAAAATTGAAAGTTGGATCATTCAAAACTTGAACGCGCCAAAAACTGTGCAATGGAACGAGACTGACGGTCAAAAATTGACACATGTTTTTCGCACGGCTAATGGTATGTTGCTTTATATCGAGTTGGCAAATCCAAAAATTTTGAACATTTATACACCAAACAAAACGACCAAAACTATTGTTTATTTATTTAGTAAAATAATTTAATTTCACATTAAACACGCATGTTTTTTCTTGGGCGTAGCAACGTGTGCTGGATACCGCTATAGTTTCCAAAATTGGCAGTCTTAGTCTTTGAAAAACATTGAAGACTTTATTGTAAGTATACCTCCCCATAAGATTTGTTTATTAGTAATCCACCTCTTGCTAGCTGTTGAACCTATTCAGATGAGCGGCAGTGTAAGAATCAAATGGTTTTAATGAAGCATACACAAATGATAAATTTGCTTTGCTGTGATTAAAAACAAACAAGAGAAAGTGAAGTTCAAAAAATAAAAGAAGAACCTTAACCATTTTGCCGTTTAGATATATAATAATACATAATCAATTTGTTTTGTTTAAATATTTACAATAATATCTTACATTGCGCTCCAATTATAGGATGCAACTTTGACTATTCTCTTAAAAATGAATAAAGCAATGAAGGAGGTTATTAACTAAGCAGAGTTAAGTGTTATTCCTTTCGAAGCTATACAAAACATTGATCCTCCACAAAACTTAATAAAAAGTAGCTTTTTCTTCGATTTGAAATTGAAGTCTTTAAAAAGTTGTTTATTATTGTTTAAGCTAAGGATGTACCTTTCTTAACAATACAAGCTTGACTAATAGTTATTACATTGCATATGCCATAGATTCTGAAAAGTGCACTTTCATTTTTGAAATAAATAAATTAAGTCATTAATTGTTAATAGAAGCAATCAATGATTACATTAAAAGAAAAATTGTGAGTAAAAAAACTCAACAGCTTCCAACTTGAAATTTAAAATGAAATGAAATAATGAATCAATTTTATTTTAATCGATTCAAGATAAATTAATTAAGTGTCTTGAGTGTGAATGATGGGAAGAATTATCTGTTCTCAGAGATTCAATAAAAAATGTTGTTTTGGTGTGAGCATTTGAATTAATTCATGGTTTTACAAAATATGCAAGTTCTTAGTTGATCATGTAAGCCGAATATAATTGCAGGAAGTAAAATTGCAATAAACCTTTGGAAGCATTCAAAGCGCACTTGCGAAGCCTGTCCCAAATTCAAACAAATATAATAAAGGCTTTTATGGACCAAAAAACAAGCGGAGGTACAGGTTTAGTATTATACGGCTTATACCGTAGCTACTTAAATCTTTTATATCCATGTTATTGCGCGTTGTAATGGCCGATTCATAAAAGGAATAATTTAGATATACGGCCGCTTTTGTTACTGTCCTTCGATAATGTCCGTGAATATCAGCACATACATTCAGAAGACCACTAATAACAATCCCCGTGGTTGCTTGTCAAACTAAAATCAAAATTAGAAACAAAAAACTCTGGAAGGATGAAGTTGGCAATGTTCTTAACCTACGCTACTATGTAGCTAAGTCGAGGAAGCATTTAAGATTAAGTCACGACCTAAGATATACAAATTTGTAATATTTATGGGTTTGCGAATTCCTCCATTACTTCAGACATCCAAATTCCAAACACCAAAATCAAAAATTCCAACATCAATCAAACATCGGAAATGAATAAAAATAAAACATCAAACCAAAACTGTTTACTTTCTAAGAGCCCTATAAAAATTTGCATAAAATTTCACAATTTGTATTTCTGTTTTGAGTTCCTAAATTTCATTCATGGATTTGGAAGGGGAATAAAACAAAACTACCAAGCCAATATAAACAATGAAAGCGAATGACAAAATCCAAGGTCAAGGGCGTTTTCAACTTAAAAAAAGCAATAGTGAGATACACAAAGTAAAAGATATAAAATCAGTTTCTAAACACGCAACACTATAAACATCTTTTCTTTTTTAAGATTGTGAGTAAAATGATGTAGGAAAAAGGCAAAAGACAAAAAATGCCGAAAAATGTTTATTTTCTGCGGGTAGGAGATATTACCTAACCATCGCATACCTACAGGTCTGTATATTTTTTTTTGTGTATTTTTTCATGGTGAAATTGTATTGTTTTCAAAAACAGAAAAGAACGTTCAAAAATATTCCGGCCGGTGCTTTTTGCGCAACTCGTCTCAGCTGTCATGTTTTTTTTTTTTTTTTTTTTTTTTTAATTTTGGGGATGAAAGTGTGCTGTTAGTCCACAAACATTTCATAAGATACTCGTACGTCTTGTTAGGAAACATTTGTGGTATAAAAACTCATACATAATTTATGTAATATAGCCAAGGAAATATCATTACTTTTTAAAATGTATTTATAACAGACCTGGGCAGACTTTTTGATTTATTTTTTAAGAATAAATAAATATTCAGACAGCTTAATCAATTTCTCGCTAGTGACAGTGTTTTAAATAAAAAAATAAAAATGGATATTTATGCATATACAGGGTGATCGGTATAAGGTGCACTAAAAAGATAGAGCGTTAAGACAAGAAAAACATTGTATGTATTAAACAATAACGGTAAATCCTACAATGCTATACTTTACCTTTATGTAATGCCAGGAATGTCTTATTTTGTTGTGTTTTTAAATAAAGTTATTTCATTAAACCGTTTTTGAAAAACTAATTTTCAAACTCAAAATTCTGAAAAAAAAATTAAAAATTAATTTTTAAACTAATTTATTTCAAAATTTTATGTAATTAGGTATTATTCTTGTTGTCTTGTTTATGAAGAAGTAGGTTTGGTTATTTTTGATAATCTTGGCAACAAAAAGTTCTAGAGGCATACGGTTTTCAGTGTTGGATTTAAAACTATTAAGACAAAAAAAATATTATTTGATTACGTAAAATTTTGAAAAAAATAAGTTTGAAAATAATTTTGTTTTTAAATTTGAGATTGAAAATTAATTTTTCAAAAACAGTTCACTAAAAAACTTTATTAAAAAAAAAAAAAAACAATTCAAGAAGCGATTTCTGGCTTTACAAAAAGACTCGGCAAGGCAGGCAGGTGTATGGTTAATAATGTACCTAGTGAAAATGTTCAAAACAGATTCAAATAACGGTGTTGAGATTTAGGTGCTTGGCGTGACAGCAGGTTAGAAGAAGAAGTACAAGGATTCGAGCCTCACGGATCAAGGACGCCAAGAATCACGATCGAGGTCACAACTGGAAAGCGACTAAACGATTTGAGTTTTACTGAATTCGAGGTTATATGAGCTTTGTTATTTGAACGACCCATGTTTTGGTTGTCAAAAAAACCTGCGTTTTTCTGTTCTCAAAAAGCCCATTAGGACTGCTGATTGTGTATTTGTCACAAACCACAACATCAAAAGTTCCCATTTAGCTTATTTTGTTTGATTTAGATGCATTAATTGCATTTCTTTTAGGTTTACTCAAACAAATCAAATATTGAAGATATAGACAAGAAATATTTGACAGCAAACGTCCCTTCAACGTCTGATCCGTTAACTCAACTTGCCACAGCAAAACACCAAAATCGACTTCAGGGCGACCCCAGAAGATAACAGAGAATTTTCTCATTAGGGCGAGTTGAGGTTTTCAAAAAACGAGTTGTGGCGACCCCAGGGCTACTTCAGGGCTCAAAAAACAAAGCTACTTCTGGGCGAAACCAGGGAAAGTCAAAGATGTTATTCACCAGAGCAAGTTCAGTGTTCTCGAAAATCGCTTTATAAGGTGAAAAAAGGATAATAATAATTTTATTTTCTAATAATTTTTAACTATATGCCTGTAAGACCAAAGGTCTTTTTGAATGCAAATTGCATAGCATTATACAGAAGAAAATAGTAAGATATTAAAGAATTTTTGTGCAATGGTTTGAGAATTATGTGATATTTATCTCACGAAATCCTACGGTGCTGCCTAGGCTGGGACTCGAAACCACAACTCTAAGTTAGCAACCAAGCACTACACCCACTGCCACACGCAACGATTCAACGAACAAAACTGTATCCTTTTTGTTTTTTGCGGAAGTTTTGTTTTAAATGTTTAAATAATATTTTGTTACAATAATTTCTAATAACTTATAGTATTTTCAATTTTGGGGACTTGGAAATGAAAAAGTGTTTAGTTTGAGGTGATATATTTTAACTGCGCTAGGATATCTTTTGCTCTGAAAACTTAATGGTTTTAGAATAGCCACAGGATAGCAAAATTAACAAGCTTTGTCTTCATCCAGCCTGAAACTGCCTATTGGTATCCGGCCTGGTTAAACAATGACCATCTACTATAGTGGAAAGTATTCGGATTTTTGAGGTGCGGTGTCTTAGGAACTTTCTTGGGTTGCATTTATTAAACAATCGATATATGGCCATAATTTGTGCTAAGATAATATTTCTACATATAACAGATTAGATTCCCGGAAATTTCTTTGAGAGCTTTTTACCTTTAAATAAAGTTTCCACATTTATGGAAACTTTATTTGATATGTTAAGGTATCCTTTATCAATCTAACTGAAAAGTAAGCGTTTAAATGTCCAACTATAAGCACATGGAATCGTAAGATGGCATATCACTATGCCAATTAAATTTAAAGGGTAAATAAATGCAAGAGTTTCTATGGTTTCAAACTGTACTAGAGTACTAATTAATCTGATTCAGACCAAATTGAGAAAGCATCTCATAGTCTACTTTTAAGCTTAAATATCTAGCGAGTTTCATTCTCGAAAAGAATTGCTCTTTCTGTCAAAAGAATTGACCTTTTTCACTTTTGAGAGTTTCATTCAATCAAAAAGTGCAATTCTAGAACGATTCTCAACACGAAAGAATGCATCTCTCATGGGTTGGGAGAATCGATCTGAATACTTTTCTGTCAAACGTCAGATGAGAAATAATTTGTTATTTTTTGTTGTTTGTTGTGAAATTGTGCCAGTCTGTGATAAATATAACAAAAATAAACAAATAATGAACGAAAAACTTAATACGTACTTTAATTATCCAATTAATTATCAATTATCTAATGATTACTTTTTCCAATGACAAAAGACAAAAATGAAATGACAAAAAGTATACTTCAAATTGACATGGATACCCAAAACAAGTTTCATTCAAAAGGGCAATTCTCGATTTTGAGAACAATTCTTCCAAATTTGAATGAAACTCGCTATTAATTACAAAAACTTTTAGGGTGTTTGTCTAAGAGGCTTCATTCTACCCTAGGTCTTTCTTTATTAAGACGGAATCGTTACTAAAACATGACGGATTTGCGACTCGGCTAATCTTCAATAGAGCGGCAGCAGTGCTTCTTCAATTTACAAAGGCTCTCATCAATAATTATAAATATCAGGAGAGGGTGAAACAGGCTCAGCACTTTTGGCAATTGTACGATTGAAGTGGTAATAATTTCAGTTGTATATTTACTATAGGTGCGGTAAAAAATAGTAGGCCTTTTGTTGGAAATTATAAAACTATTGAGATTGACTCGTCTACTAGACACACACATTGAAAACAGTTCAATAAAAATCTTCGTAGGTTCTTTTATAAAAATATTTATCTTCTATCTCATTTTTGCGAATTCGCTAACAAAAGTCATCCATCAATTTATTGGTTAACAAACAGGCAATTGTGTGTTCGAAAATTGTTTAAATTTCAACAATAGGTAGGTGCACTTCCCTTTCTATTAATTGGTTCTTTCTCTGTGCCTTTTAATTTGAAAGTTTTTAAGGTTTTAAACTTCAAAAAGAGTACCATGGTCTGGTCACTCAATATAAAGTGATAGCAACAGTTTGAAATACAAAAAACTGATTTTTATCAAATATGGAATTTTAAAGTCAATCCTTTTATAGCTCTCGATAATAAAGAGAGTTTCTAAAAGCAATTTATATTAATTCAAATACATTATATGTATATCATTGAGTCACTGTACCACACACAACTTCTTTATAATGCATAACAAACCAATTAATTATTCACAGCTTAGCGGCGCATGTGCTGCCTTAAGAGGAACATTCAAAGTGATGTGTATTGCGTATTTTGCCTTTTTCAAGAAATATAAAATTTTATCATAAATATTGCTTTCTCAATCAAATATATACGCACTCATCCGGTAACGCGAAAAACAATGAAACAAAAAAAAATAAATAATGTATCCACACACAGCTGGCACTGTTATGTTTGCTTTTTTCAATGTGAAGGGGAAGGCTGGTTAAATAAACTTTCTGTTCCAGTTCACCCTTTTGCACCGACCGACCGTTGCGTCGAACGACCACTTTATCATCCAGAAAAATTGCATTCCACTTACCGCTGCGAGTTCCTTTTCAATTTCTCCAGCACGAATGACCAAGGGGCCACGGACCGCATACTCCATGGTTATGAAGTTTGGGTTAATGTTGTCGATGGCAAGGCACTTCGTTGACATTTTGCGCTTTGATTCAAGTCCAACAATAGAATTTGAAGCAACTTGATTGATGGCTAAAGAGCGCTTGGATTTAGTAGAAGTATTTAAAAAAGGAGTGAATGACGACGACGACGAGGATGACGATGAAGTTGAAAGGCGCGATTTTAAAACCAACGATGAACTGGCGGATGAAACACCACACACATTAGAAGTTCCTCCTTGACTGACGAGAATTTCTCGCTGCTGCTGCTGCTGTTGCTGCTTCAGGTTCAGATGATGAAGCGAGCTTTTCCAGCGGCGCACAGCATTGTTCGCCACAGTTGCTGTGGGGCCATAATTTTTTAGGAACATTGTGCTCTAATTTGTTTTTTTTTTCGTTTCTCTTAAATAAAAGAGATTTCTTTGGATTTGTTTTGAGAGCCGAGCGTGGGAAACTTGTTTCAGTTATTTCTTTTTATTTATATAAGAGTTGTATATGAGTTGAGTATAATGTGATACTGTTTTTTGTTCAAAATTCCTGTTTGATTGTTTTGTTCGAAGGGCTGAAACGGGAAGAACAAAAAAAAGGGATTAATATAATCAAAACGTTAAAATATTCTCTCTTGTTTTTCGACTGATATGGATAACAAAGCTTCTAAGGTGTGTTGTTTATAATAAGCTTTTTTATGTTTGTATAAAATCGTTACGCAACAAATTGAATTTGGCTAATAGCTAGCTTAGTGTTAATTAATATTTTAAAACAATATTTATAAATAAATATACAGTGCGAGATATTTGTAGATGCCTTATTGTGTACATGGGTGTCTTAAAAGCTCGGTGGCCTTCTACAGGGTGTCCAATTTTTTTCAACTTAAGCCTAATTGAAGTTTTCATATTATATCGATTTTTTATATACAGGGTGCTCTCTAATTCGTGATTCTTGATTATATGGAAAAAAATCGTTCTACAGTAAGGGCCTATCTCCAATTTTGATATCATTTTTAGGGGAAGGGTTTCTTAGGTGTTCCCTGACACACGTTAACGGAAATTGCGCTGTTAGTTCAAATGATAGAAACTTCGTTTAGGACTTTGTTTTTAGAACACATAATAGCCTTTGTACAGGCGTTTAAATAAATTTGATATCTTGTCCCAGTTTTAAGATATCCAGTTTCTAGCCTGTTCTGTTTCTTGCCCATGCTAATTTTTTGAGTTTTGTATTAATTTTCTCCAGAAAATGCTTTTAAATTATTTTTTTTTTATGAATATAACAATTGTTTAATTAAAAGTCAAACACAAGTATGTATGCACAAAAACGCACAGATTTTATGTTACCTGGAAAATCCTGTTGCAGGTAAAAATTGGAAAAAGGGTCTTATTGCTTGAAGCTACAAATGTTTTGGATAAAAAAGATTTTTTTTTTTGGCAAATGAAAATGACAAAAAAGTCAATTTTTACTTACCCTATGTACTATAAGGAAGCTGTGGGTTTTTGTCAAAAAAAAGACTATATCTTCTGGTTAGAATGGGTTTTTTGAGTTTGCATTATAACTTGAACTCTCATAGAACAGGGTTTTCCAAATCAGATTTTCTCCTAAGCTACATACACCAATTACAATAATATACATATGTATGTATATTTTTTTTTATTTTTTTTAGATAGACATTTTTGTCAATGAAATTTGATCGCATAGGTACTTAATTTTTTGAAGAAACAAATTAAAGTTTTTTCAAAATATTATAGCCTTTAAAGCGGCATATTATATTTACAATAATCAAAATCTCATTAAGCATACGAGAGTGTGTTAGTGAAATTATGGCACGCATGTATATGTATGCACGTTGTGTGTTTGCTTGAAGCAAAATCAAAATGTTTTGATACGCATATGCTT
The DNA here is from genome assembly GCA_916050605.2 of Platycheirus albimanus. NCBI lineage: Eukaryota > Metazoa > Arthropoda > Insecta > Diptera > Syrphidae > Platycheirus > Platycheirus albimanus. The sequence goes on along the minus strand of OU696697.1, from coordinate 50,680,072 downwards.
TAAGAAATTTTGATACGTGTATGAGCGGCTTAAGCACTTAAAAAGAAAAGAAAACTTTTAAATGGAAAATGAGTGCAATAGTTTCATTTTTTTAATGTGTACATAAGAACTATTCAAATTCAAATAATACAAAAAAGTTTCATTTGATTGTAAAGAAATTGAAAACGTGGCTTAAACTGGACGAAAAACAACAAAAACATTGTCGTTTTATAAAACTCATGGTAAACTGTATAGTCGATTTTAGCACAGTTGATGTCTCCTTGCCATCTTATAACATTCTAAACAAAAATTGAATTGGAATAACTCCTAATATGTCACATACAAATTTTAAACTAAATCCTGAAATAAGGCGCGAACAGAAAGTTTTCAAAACTTTGATTCCATTTTGTAGATTAAGACTTATATCTTACTTATCGTAATATACTTACGCAATTTTATACATGTGCTTGTCAACTTAATGCCAGTGTAATAAAACTTTTACAATAAAATGTATCTTCTTTGCACTTATACAAAACCAAAATATGTTGCATGGGAGCCACCGTTTAAAAAGAAGTTCACTAAAAAATTTCAATGTCATCTTTTAGGAACCTTTGAAAAAATGTATCAACCTAAATTTTAGTCAATTCTATGACATCATTACCAACTTATGGCAATTAAGGAAAGATCCGTTGAAAACGTTATGACTTTTTACTTAAAACAAAGTTTGAAGGAAATAGCTCAAATCGTTTAGGCTGTAGTTTAATTTGAAAAAGCGCACAGCCGCACGGTATGTCGAAAATCAGTTTTCTGGATTCCCTATCGTCGTAATGTCATATTTGTTTAAAACCTTTATTTTTTTTTATTTCTGCACGAAACCAATATACTTGCTTAATAGATCAATTATAAATACAAATTTTTTCCTTCCCTACAAAATATAAAAATAAAAATGGTTGCCTGAACTTAAAAGTAACGATAATATTTGCTAAGCCGTTCCCTTAGATTAACCATTATATTTACTATAGTTTACTGGCTGTGAGCTTTTATTTTAAAGTTTTAGCATTGAGACCTTAAAAACGAAAGCTTTTTTAAATTTCTGGAAAAATCAAATAGATACTCCAACCAATTACCAGAATCATTTTTACAGATATTCCCAGCAATTGTTGGTTGCATTTTAAAAATAAAATAAATAAGCCATGTTCACCAAGGTCAGTTATTTATAAATAAATACAAATTCAATGTTAGTTGGCAGTTGTTCAAAAAAGTCTTCTTATTTTAAAAGTGAAAATGAAAGCGACGAAATGTTTACGGATTTTATTTAATTATATATATGTATATATATATTTTTTTTTTGTGCAGTACTTGAATTGCAAATTACACCAGACAAACATTTTTTAAACGTTCCCTTAATAAACCGAAACACTCGAGAATTAAGAAAAAAGTTTGCGCTTGGCCAACAGGTTTCAGTGTCAGTGTGTAAACAAACAAAAATTTGATGGTTGTTGATTTACACGACCGTCTTACTTGCATGGCAAAACAAAACTTATACAGACCGCCTCCGCCGAGCCGTTGGCTCATTCATTTTTTCTAAATCATTTTTCTTTGTTTATCACATTAAAAATAAGTTTTGATTTCAAACATGGTTCTATATTAGTTCTAAATGAGAAGATTCAAAACACTTCAGTTCAAAGAAAGAGATTCATTAATCTTGACAATTCAAACAACTCTTTTTTATAATTTTTAAGTCATGCGACTTGCAGTCTTCCATCTAATTTATTCTCTTGTTTTGTTTAGACTGGAGAGAATACACTTGTTGGACGTGCTTTTTATAGCCGCAAAAGATAAGTACCGAGAAAAGATATTTGTGGAACCGCTATACACAAGTTCATTGCGCCTGATTTATCAAAAAACTCAAGGAAAATCAATACAAATAGCATTACTTCTTGTTTTTATTATGTATTAACTTGTATATTTTTTGTAATGTACAGCGTCACCTTTTAAATAATATAATTCTAAAGTCGAAATTCCAAACTGATAATAATATTTCAATGGCATTAGCACACTAACAATCGGCGCATAAATAAATATTTCGATTACGCAAAAGATTCAATAACAAAAGATCACTGTGAGATATTGATAAGGCGAATAATATAATAATATAAAATAAAGTGTACCGCGTACGACTAGGTCCCACAAGCTTGCTCTAATGTGTAAAAGTGGTCTTGGAGCTTTGAGATTTTTAAAAGAAAATTAGAAGGGTGAAAATCATAAAATTTTATTAATCGCCTAAAAATCACTAATTAAAAGTTTTTATTTTCCTTGGCTAGCCGAAAGCCGTCGCAGCTTGTGATTACTATGTTAGTCTTTATAAATAAAATAAATAAAAATATTTTAATTGAAAAAAAAGGAAGTATGTCATCTGTTTTTCTTTTACTAATAATAAAATGACCGTTACGTTACGTTAAAACTTATTTTTCTCGAAAACGGCTATAACGATTTTTATTTAAAAAAATTAATGAACCTTTTAGGTAAGACCAATCATACGGCTAAAAAAAAAATTTAAACAATGTTTAAAAACGGTACTTTTAATAGGACCGTTTTGTTTGCTTTCGACTATCTCGAAAACGGCTCATTTGATTCTTTCGAAATTTCACACATTATTATGTAGGTGTAGGTAGCTCAATTTATACTGCATACCTACCAATATTTAAAAAAAAATATTTTTTCTTAAAAGCATTTTTTATTTTGTTGTTTAAATTAATATTTTAAAAACTACATACTCATGTTTTTCAAATCGACAGATTTTTATAAATTTATTCCTATAAATTTAAATATATGCAAGAAATAAAATGGCGTACTTTTTTAGCTCAAATTAGTTTGAGTATTTATTTAAAAATTTTGAAAAATGTACTTTTATCAAAATCTCAAGCTTCAAGTCACTGTCACACATTAGAGCAAGTTCGTGCGACCCAATCGTTTATTTTATTTTCTTGAGTATGCGAGTTTTCAAAACTTTGTACGCTTTTTAACCGAAAGAAATGTCTCTTTTCTCATTTTTTTAATACAGCTACTTATATAAATAGCTCCAGTGAAATAGCCAGTTTCATGGGATGTTCATCATTATTCAGACATTCAAGACCAACGGGCATATTATGTATCTGCTTTTATATCCTATTCAACCTTTCTAAACGCTCGTACATTGCTAATTCATAATAAGGGTATTGACAACCCCTTATATTATAACAAAAAAAAAAAAAAACACTGCATACTTTCCTGCTTCTTCCTGCCAAGGGTGGTTTAAGTTTAATTAAAAGTTCAGAAGAGAATTAAAAGACTGATATAACAGTTGATCTGTTACATGACGACTTAAAACACTATCCATTATAGTAAATTATGGGTGACACGCCTCAATATCCGCGGACAAAATATCCGGGTCAAAATATCCGCGACAAAATATCCGCGGACAAAATATCCGCGGACAAAATATCCGCGGGCAAAATATCCGCATACACCCAACCTCGCACCTACCCCAAGTCCTATAGTGTGTCCAAGCAGGGGGGTTGCAGGGGGGCAGCATGCCCCCCTTACATAGGTCATTGCTTATACACCGTAATATTATGCGTCGCGGATATTTTGTCCGAGGATATTTTGTCCGCGGATATTTTTTCAGGATCTTCAAAAGAATACCCTTAAAACGGTCTCAGGAGAATTTTGGAAAGTTTTTTTTGTTTGAAAAAACAATTCGAACAAATATTTTGAAATTTTTTGAGTGAACAAAATTAAATTTAAGTCTAGAGAGCAGCATACGAGAAAAATTGAATTGAAATAAAACGAACTTGATCTTATGCTAGATATTTGCTTAAGGGCTATGTATTAAAAATAAAATGCACGACTGGGTCGCACGAATTTGCTCTAATGAGTGACAGTGGCTTAGGGGCTTGAGAATTTGATAAAAATAAAATTTTCAAAATTCTTAAATAAATAAACAAATTTGAGCTGAAAAAAATACGCCATTTTATTTCTTGGATAAATTTGAATTTATGAAAATGAATTTATAAAAATCTGTGGAGCGATTTTTGAGAAAAAAGTTTTTTTTGAAAAACTTTTTGAAAAAAATTTTCGACAAAAAATTCTAAAACGCCAGTTCATAGGTATTTAGCAAATACATTTATTTAAAATTTTTAGAAAAGAATTAATTAAGCAGTTTTCAAAATATTAATTTTTTAATTTTTTTTAAATGCTTTAAAAAATACAAAAAAATATTTTCAAAAATATTGGTATGCAATACAAATTGAGCTACCTACAGCTATACGTGTGTGAAATTTCGAAAGAATCGGTTGAGCCGTTTTCGAGATAGTCGAAAGCAAAAAAAAACGGTCCTATGGAAAGTACCGTTCTTAGCCATTTTTGAAAACTTTTTTTTCGTACCTAAAAAAGCAACACTGATTTTTTTAAATCGAAATCGTTAGAGCCGTTTTTGAGAAAAATAAGCTTTAACGTAACGGTTATATGGCAGGTACCGTTATTTTTTTAGCTAAAAAAAAAAATTCAATTTCCCCTCTGTACAATACCTAAAAAAGTCTATATACCAAGTTTGAAGCAATTCGGCCCACCCGTTTGAGCTGTAGGTCTCTTTACATACAGACAGACAGACATACAGACATACAGACGGACAGAATTTTTAGGCCATCTTTTTTCGTCTTCTTTATCTTTTTTTTCGACGAATGCATAACTTAACTTGCCTTATACATACATAGTATGTACCTATAATCACAAGTGAAAAAAAATTAATTTTTTAAGAGTTTTCGTGGGAAAACTAGGTATGCAATAATATTTCATTGCCTTATTATATCTGTCTAGGAAAAAAATAAAGTACACGACTGGGTCGTACGAACTTGCTCTAATGTGTTAAAATGGTCTTGGGTGCTTGAGATTTTGGGAAAAAACCGTTGAAAAAATCATATGAAATTTTATAAAACACTTAAAAATCAATACCTAAAACGTTTTTTGGAGAAAATGAAGTAAGTCATCAGATTTCTTTTACTTTTTTAAAAATTTTTTTTAATAATATTTTTTTTTTTTTTTTTTAAGGAAATTTTTTTTCAAAATCGTTCGACCAGTTTTTTTCAAAAAACGTTTTTTTACTTGCGATTATAGGTATACTATAAGGCAAGTTATGCATTCGTCGAAAAAAAAAGTTTTGAGATAACAATCAAACATGACACTACGATGATAGAGAAGACGAAAAAAGATGATCTAAAAATTCTGTCCGTCTGTATGTCTGTCTGTCTGTCTGTATGTATAGAGACCTACAGCCCAAACGGGTGGGCCGAATTGCTTCAAACTTGGTATACAGACTTTTTTAAGTATTGTACAGAGGGGAAATTGAATTTTTTTTTTAGCTTAAAAAATAACGGTACCTTCCATACAACCGTTACGTTAAAGCTTAGTTTTCTCAGAAACGGCTCTAACGATTTCGATTTAAAAAAATCAGTGTTGCTTTTTAGGTACGACCAATAATATGGATGAAAAAAAAGTTTTAAAAAATGGCTAAGAACGGTACTTTCCATAGGACCGTTTTTTTTGCTTTCGACTATCTCGAAAACGACTCAACCGATTCTTTCGAAATTTCACACACATATAGCTGTAGGTAGCTCAATTTATATTGCATACCAATATTTTTGAAAAATATTTTTTTGTATTTTAAAAGCATTTTTGTAAAAAAAATTTAAAAAATTCATATTTTGAAAACGGCTTATTAAATTTTTTTCTAAAATTTTTAAATAAATGTATTTGCTGAATACCTATGAACTGGCGTTTTTAAATTTTTTTTGAAATTTTTTTTTCAAAAAGTTTTTCAAAAAAACTTTTTTTCTCAAAAACAACTCCACAGATTTTTATAAATTTTTTCCCATAAATTTAAATTTTTCCAAGATATAAAATGGCGTACTTTTTTTTCAGCTCAAATTAGTTTAAGTATTTATTTAAGAATTTTGAAAATTTTATTTTTATCAAAATCTCAAGTCTCAAAAAAAAAAAATTAAAACTTTTTTAAAATACTCACAAAAAGTTTTTTTTGAAAAATTTAAAAATTTTTATTATTTCGTTTATAAGTGCTTCTACATTAAAAATTTCATCGAAATTCGTAGAGTGGCTTACGAGAAAACCGGATTTCAAAAAACCGGTCCTATGGGAGGTACCGTTATAAGACTTTTCCTGAAAAATCTATTCCAACAAAAAAATAAAGTTTGCACAGAAAACATTATACAGAGAGTTTTATCAAAATCGTACGAGCAGTTTTCGAGAAAAATTAATTTTTCACTAAAAATCGTATGGCAGGTACCGTTAGTTTTAAAGCTAGAATGCTAATTCCAAAAACCCCTCTGTAGCACGTCATAATAATACTATCTACCAAGTTTGAAGCAAATCGGTCCAGCCGTTTAGGCTGTAGGTGCCGATACAGACAGACGGACAGACAGACATAATTGTCGGACCTACTTTTTTCGACTTCTCTATCATCGTAATGTTATGTTTGATTGTCCAAAAAAAAAATTTTTTTTTTTTACGAATGCATAACTTGCCTTAAGTACCTATAATCGCACGTAAAAATATTGAAAATCGTTCGACCGGTTTTTTTTTAAACTTTTCGGACAAATATTTGACAAATTTTTTTGAATATATGATTTTGAGAAAATATGTAGTTTTTATCTGGAAAAATTATTTTAAAAAAATCAATTCACCCGTTTTCAGAAAAAAGTTTTTTAAAATTTGTATATCTATGTATAAATAGGCAAGAAATTTTTTGTGGTACCAATTGCGAGGTGGTTACCCAACCGATTGAGATGATATGTATATATATTGTTGGAAAGGTATTACTGAGTAGGTGTGCTGGGAATATTTTAATTTGTATTTTTTTTTTTTTTTTGGAAAATACAGGTGAAAATGTTTTGGTGTGTTTTTTTTACAATTTTTTTCGTATAAATTCGCTGTGAAATTTTGCTTCCCACAGTTTTAGCCATTTTAATAGCCGTTTTTTGGCCACTGGGCGATTCTAGTGCAATATAAATTTATTATTAATACATTAAATTTTTTATTAAAATCGAAAGAATAGTTTACGAGAAAACCTAGTTTGAAAAAACCGGTTCCATGAGAAGGACCGTTATAAAGCAAATTTCGGCAAAGCACCCTCAAAGTTGTGTCAAAATCGTTAGAGCCCAAGTATTTGTATTTGGTATTTATTTCAAAAACTTCGAATCAAGCATTCAAAACCTTCCATAGATACAACTTAGCTAAATTAAATTATAATAGGTAGAAATGTTATCGTCAAATACAACAAATTGTAGTTGTTTTAAAAAATTCCACAGCACTGCCGCCTCATAGCAAATTTATGATAACAATTTGCGGTGATAAAGCTTAGAAAAAAATCTGTTTTCATAACAAACGTAACATTACGTACTAAATAGAAAAAAAAACTTATAGAAACAACCGAGTTGAGCTTAAATATTTATGCATAAGGTTTATTGGAGGATTTATGTTTCTCAAAGGAAATAGGGACACAGATACATTATCCTGGAATCACTAAATAAATGAATAAAAATATACAAAAACTACGAGTTATGCTCTATTAATTAAACGAAAATAATGATATAACAATCGTCTGTACTTAATTGTTTCAATTGTTTTGAAGTTAACATAATTAAACTATATTATTTATAAAACATTGTAATAGTGAACATACAGGCCTTGTGGCAGGCTGTTGAAAATTCATCTCAAATCAATCACTGAGGGCTGAAGTATTTAATAATCTAAATTAATATGAAATCTGTAGTGTATTAAACACGTTCCTGCTTATATAAAAAAAATGGTTAGCAATTTGTTAAAATTATAATACTATGCTCACAGACTGAGGAGGTATGACTTTCTTAGAGTTCCCATAATCAAAAGGTTGATGGTTGAATATTCAATATGTTTGCTCAGGAACAAGTTAAACGGCAAGAATTGGGGACGGCGCCACCACATCTGTGCGGATTAAGATAAGATGCAATTGTAAAACACGAGAGATGGGAAAACAGGTACATAATACGTATACAATTTATTTGTTGCACTTGCAATTTTGTTGGTTTGGTCTTTGGTTATGTCATCAAGAAAAATAAATCAGAACAAGGAACTCCACGGTGGCGCTTACATATTATATTTTTGCAGCTCTAATCAAATTATCACGAACAAAAAATTCCACACTTTTGGAATGAAAAAGGCTTCGATTTTTTTAAATACATAATCAAATCACACATATGAGGTTCTTCAATTGCAAATGAAAGTATTTACTTCTCTTACCTTTGAATACAAATATTGAAAATGCTAAATTTTGAGAATCCAATCAAATTTTTTGTAAACCGGACCGAATTCCTTATTTATAATCTTTTACGGTAATTCGAGAACTAATCGATCTGTACGAGTACACTTAACGCGTCCACGAAAATCGACGGTAGAGAGAAAATGAACTGGTTGTGGCCTAGTGGCTTTGGGTATTGGGTGTGCTTCCTTCTTCAGCTTTTTCGAGTTTCTCTGCACTGCCCGTGCGCGTAATGTAGCAAAACAAGTGATTATTATTTTTGCTTTGATATAAAATTTCAAGATTAAATTTTACTCTTCGCTTGTGCTTGCTTATTGTGTTTATTTATTTATATTTTGTATTATTTTGTTGTTGAAGAAAACCCCACACACATACACATACCGATAAGCGCTCGGTTTTCCTGACAGCAGATTTGACACCGGCTGTCAACACTTAGTGTGTTCAGGAAACAGTGGTCTCTCTATATTCGGAACAAAGGTTCAGATATGCTAAACATGGTTTGTATTGCTCGCTCCTAAAAGTATGCAACGAACTAAACCAGACAGTAAATAAATTGTCTGCCAAGTGACAAGTTTCCAGCTATTTGAAATCGGTTGTCTAAATCCTATATCACAATGGCGTAATGGAAATGAACACAATATTGGACATTGGCATCATTAGAAAAGTACGCCCATCAGACATTCAATTTTAATATAAGAATTCATAAATACTAAAAACTATTGAGGAACAATGGAGTAAAATAATACAAACAAAAATTGATTTTCGTTAAAATAAATCAATATATATATATGTATGTATGTTTTTATTATTTTGATTACAATAATAACAATAATTACAGTATAAAAAATGGGTACATTTATAAATAGGAAACAAAAAAATACTTTAAATAGAAACTGTTTTCCAATGCAGCTACGGAATTTTATTCTGCGATTTCCGTAATAGTATCTAGCTGTTGAATGAGTATAAGACGGTATTAAAGAAATTATTGGTCATACAGCATCAGAGCGTCATGCTATTTTTCGTTTTTCAATGGCCGCCATTTCGATCTCATGAGGAAAAAAATAAATATAAAGGGAAGGCCAGGGAGGGAATGAGATGGTATACATTACACATTATTTTATTTTCTATCCAATACCAACCATAGGAAACTGAAATTGAATAACGTTGGGCTTACACCGAAGAATTGGTATGGTATGGAATTTTATTCCTGTTGCCTATAAAAAAGGTTTTGAAAGTCAAAAAAAAGAATCCGGGCTGATAAAAAGAGTCCGAATATCTAAGCCCGCACTAGGCCCCCATATAACCATCCACTATTTTTGAAAACTATCTACAAAAATGTAATTCCCACAACCCCCACCAACCCTCAACACCAAACCAACCACCCACCATTTTTGACAATTTTTTCTCACCCCAAGCCCCAACCCCTCCTCCAAGCCATTATTTCGCACTAAAAGTTGCCGATTTATGTAGAGTACTACAATTTTACGTGATATCATTTCAATTGTTGTTGCCATAAACAATGGAAACCACCCACCACCAACCAATAACCCACCCTTTTTGACAATTTTTTAATCGAGACGAAGATATAAATTCAGTTTGTTTTCGATTTCAACCATTTGTCAAAACTAGGGTTCACAAACTAATAGTGGATCTAGTATTTTTAAGCTTACTTGTATAATATGGCTTTTACACCTAGCTGAAAACAAGGTTTTCGTTTAAGATCCCCAAAACCTAAGAAAAACACAAGTTTAATAGGGTTTTCGTTGAAAACTCCCAAAAACCTTAACAAAAACACAAGTTTTACCATACATTTTTGCTAAACAGAAGTTTTCGAAAACGACTAGTTTTATATAAAACCCGCCGAAAACTTGTTTTGATGCCGGGATCATTAATTCAAACACACCTAATTTTAATTTTAGTTCAGCAACTTATCCAGCGCATAAACGTCAAACATAAAACAGCTTTTGGAATATACAGTTGAATCGCCCTAAGGCGAAAATTCTCTTAATACCAAGATTTGTTCGAGTTAGAGGAAGTTTTAGTGAAATAATTCGAATAAGAGGGAGATACTCTTTGTGCTGTTTAAAAGCGTTTATTTAACAAACAAACAAAAAACACTTCACATGAGAAAAAAATAATTGACAAATAAAATAAATAAAGAATAGCTAGCTCCTTGTTATGTTAAAATTAAGTATACATATATCGCTCATTTGCTGCAATAACGTCATAAAAGACTTAATATTCGGGAAATAAATTTTAAATTGTATAGCCATGGCATTTTTGTATGCAAAAACAAAAACAAAAACAAAAACAAGTCTATAACGAAACAAGTGCTCTCTCTTCGTTAGTTTTACAGGCTGAGAAATGACGTTCTGCAGGAGAAAAATATTACTTGAAATTATTAAAATTTGTAGCTAAAAAATCCTGCTTTTTGAATTGATATTGCAGCAAATGAGCGATATACATATGCACATCAAAATAAATTTTAAAAAAATATGACGTGCTACATTACAATATTAAACAAAGCCACATAAATTTACTTTCCTATTTTTTTACCTGGATATCGATAGTTTTGAAATAAAAACCTCTTTGAATACGCCAACAACTTAATCAAAAGAATAACAACGTTTTGACCTGAAATTGTAATAATATGTAGGTATTGTATGTGTGTAGGTAGAAACAAAATGTTAAGGTATAGTATCTAATTATACGAATAACAGAAAAAAACCATAAGACGCTAGTATATAGTTTGTTTTACTAGACATGGTTTTTTTATGAAGATAAATTTGATGTTCAGATGGACAATAAATGCAAAAAGTGGTTTCAAAAAATCCCTTATAGTCCGATTGACACAGCTAAAAGCTAAAAGTGAGCCAACTTTAACACTCGGCCTTGAGGTAATGGAAGGAATTTGTATATTACATAGATTCCCGTTTTCTGAACATGCTTACGTTGTGCTTGAGTGGGGCGCTTTTAAGTTTTCTGAAAGTTCTTATTATACAGGGGTGTTAATTGAAAAACCTTTACTACAAGACACAATCATTATTGCTAAGGTGTAAAGTTCTTTTGCCGAAGTTGAAGTATTATCAAAAAAAATAATAATTGGCAAACATTATAAACGAATAAAATAAAAAAAAAAAAAACAATCAATTAAACACAGGCAAAATATAGTTATTTTCTTTAACGGCTTCAGTTGATCCTTTATTAATGTTTATTAATTGTGGACTGAACTTTTTGAGCTTTCTTACGTTAAATTCGATTCAGCATTCAAATATCTGAAAACGGAACTCCTACATATGTATGTAGTTTATTTTGTGTAAATTTGTGTTCCTTTAAATAATTATAAATTGAACGTGAGAAGTGTTTATGGTAAATTGGGGCACATTCATTATCGGGACACGTTGCTTTAAGTGACAAGAATTTGTGTGGGTCGGGGCACTTTCAGCAGATGCCGAATGTGCCCCACCATTAAATAGGTATTCGCATTGTGTTGAATGCATTTTCTGGGTTAAATATAGATATGGTACGAAACTGCGAAAAAAGACCGTTTAAGACAATCTTATCCGATTCGGAGAGCCCAATAATTGGCATGATTCTAAAAGGGTTTTCACACCGAGCCGAAAACCCGGCTTTCAGCTAAAAGTCTACTAAAACCTGAAAATCATTCACACCAGGCTTTTCAAGTTTTCGTTTGACATTTCACTTCATTTTTACTTTACAACTGACTATCAAATTTTGAAATGAAAATATTTTCGGCTGCTATGATTGATTTTTTTTGACGTTTATGCGCTTTTTAGGTGTGTTTGGAAAGAATCGCAACAAACTTAGGTGTGTTCTGAAAGAATCACAACAAACTCAGGTGTGTTGGCTTTGTATTCCAACAAGCTTTCGACAGGTTTTATATAAAACCAGTCGTTTTATAAAACTTGTGATGAGGAAAAACGTATGGTAAAACTTGTGTTTTCGTTCAGGTTTTGGGGTTTTTTCGCGAATACCGCGTTTTAGCTCGGTGTGCAAACCCTATAAGGAAGCTTCAGAGGATTGGGTACATGGATTTTTTTTCTAGAAGTCGAACAAATACAGTTTTAATTTTGACTTTACAAATTATAAAGTCAAATTTTTTTCAATTTTTGTTATGCTTTATTGAATTCAAATTTATTTTTGGGTTATGTTTTATATCCTTAAAACTAAAATAATAAGAATTTTAGCAGAACAGCTCGTTTTTCTATTTAGAAAACTAAACGCCGAATGATCCCCATCAAATGCCGAAGCTGGTCAGGGCACTTTCAGCAAATTGACTTTAATTTTTGAAACATACAAATAATTGAAGAAAGTCAATATTGTATAAAAATTGCCTTTTAAATATTTTTCTTCAATATTGAAGTTCTCTGTTGCTTCAAAGAAATTTGTATTTTGTGTATTAATAGAGGCAGAACGAAGCTTTAAAAAATGATAACGAATGTGCCCCAGTTTTCCATATAAATAAATTATTTAATTCTTATTTTTTTCTTTTTAAATAGTTTTGAAGGTACATAAGTAATATTTGACATGTATGTATACATATGTAAAATTAATAATTTGTTTGTTGAAAAGAAACAAACATTATGTATTTCAAAATCTAAATTTGTAACGAGATTATTATTTTTTGTTGATAAATATGATTTCCATGTATTTATATTTGAATCGTATGCTTGCAATCGGACTAAAAAAACATGCCATGAGTAAATAAGTAATTTTTTAATTTTTAACTAGGGTCAGTTGGGGTAAATGGAAACATGGAGTAAATGGAAACGTCAGCATTTTTGCCGATAAAATCAGAATTTATGTTCAAGAAATATAATAGCCATACATTTTGAATTTTCGTGCAACTGGTGCATTATACCTCGGGTTCTTTTCTTTTGGTTTTTATTTAAAATTTCTGTTTCAAAGTCAACGTGTCTCAAAAAAGTAAAAGTCAATTAATTAAGTATTTTATTATTTTTGTTTTATAGTGTGTTTAAATAAAGATGTGAGTAATATTGTATTTTTTTCAAGTGTAGTGAATAGCAATAATCCAATCTGTTTAAACAGTTTCTCGTAATTAGTAGTAAGTTTTTTATATTAAAAGTGTTCTTATTTACCCCAGTAGAATTAACGTCGGGGGCAAATGAAAACATGAATTTGGGGTAAATGAGAACAGTTTCTTAAATGATGTTGTCAACAAAAAAAAAATTACATGTATATTATCATATTCCAAAAACTGGTTATTTTCAGCAAAATAAAAGGCCGAAAAGCACCTCTCATTACAATTCGATCTGTGCGAACCCCTGCCATTGCTAAAGAAATTGAAGATGAACGTTTTTGGGATAGTTTTTGCAATTTCAAAGATATCGAAATTTAAAATTAAAATCGAAATTTAAATTAAAAAAAAAAAATTAATAACAAGCAGTTTTGAACTTCTAAAAGTGTTAAGCTTATAAAATAATGAGAATAGCTTGTTCATTATCTAATGGCTTAGTCATGTTATGATGAATATTAAGTGTAATACCTTGACGTTTTCATATACCCCTAATTTCAAATTAAAATGAGGTAGGTAGATGTTAACATTGCGGGGGAAATGAAAACATCAAAATATTGCACTTAATATTGATCATAATGTGACTTAGCTATTAGAAAATGAACTCTTCTCATTATTTTATAAGATTAACATTTTTATAAGTTCAAAATTGATTGCAATTAATTTTTTTTTTAATTTTAAGTTACGATGTCTTTGAAATTGCAAAAACTGTCCCCAATTACTCCAACTGATCCTACAAAGGTATATTGCCTGTAAGATCTAAGGTCTTTTGCTTGCTAATTGCAAGGCATTGGTTAAAAGGAACAGGAAGATAGGAAAGAATTTTTATTGGTACAATGGAAATGTATTGAGAATTATATGATAGTTATCTTAAGAAAATCCAACTGGCGGAGTCCAGTTGAAGCTGGGGGAATAGTGAAAAATTGCTGCCCGGCTGGGGCTCGAACCCACAACTCTAGGTTAGCAACGAAGCCCTACGTCCATTGTAACACTGCCACCCGCGTACCTACAATAGCTTTGTTTGTTGAGCCCTGAAGTCGCCCTGGGGTCACCACAACTCCTTTTTTTTCGTTGAGCCCCAGGACGACTTCAGGGCTCAACAAACAAAGCTAAAGCATTGCATATATAAACTCTAGTATTCCCACTTGAGGTGCGCCATCTATCGACGAAAAACTAAGCTCTAGAATACCATGGGAAGCAACAACAACAATTTCCACCATTTTAATTGTTGTTGTTGCTTCCCATGGTATTCTAGAGTTTAGTTTTTCGTCGATAGATGGAGCACCTCAAGTGGTAGTACTATAGTTTATATAAACAATGGCTAACGGAATCTAGACATGACCAATATACAATTTTGTCATTGCATTGTCCCCAACACCTGGGGGTTAACTATACCCTCTTAAGTGTTTGAACGTTTAACCAAGGCTACAAATATAGATCGCGATACTCCTTCTGTTCGGCAGATCCTTGGAGCGTAGAGGCCGCGGCACCTCTTCGTCTTTAGGGTCCCTGCCGGGCTTAGCATCGTCGGTGTTTTGTAAGCTGGCTTCAATCCAATCATGAATGTGGTTGAGATTGGAGTTTGGAGTTTAAGAATGATAGATGTGCCTATCCTCCGCCTCCACGTGGCAACCCGGGAACAATATGAATGGCAGGGAAATTGTTGTAACTGAAATAGGAGTGAGTATCTACAGCTATATTTCTTTTCCTGGAAGTATTGATTCCTTACTGGAAACGTATACAAGGTAAAACTTGTATGCGGCTAAGAGAGGAGGGCTGGGTATGCGTATTTGGCTGTTTGCTTCTGCCTTGGCAGATGGTTGAGTGCGCATATCTAAGGCTGCCAGGCCTTGAGTATTGAAGGTGCTCATCTGGAAGTGACCTCACGGTTGCGAAGCTCCACCGGAAGCTTTATTCTGGTACCACGGGAGATAGTGCCCACCCAGGTGGCCGAGTCACCTGGGAGACTATCTATGAGGTAGGCCCCCTTGTGGGAGTATCGTGGTGGTTGTGGTTTATTCCATAGCGGAAACATATGGCATTGGGTAATATTGTCTACGGATGATATTATCGGATGCAAGAGGTGTAAGATAGACCTCGCCCCTCACCAAGGAGTGTGGACATGCCTCAACATGTTCCATAAAATTGGTACTAAGAGTCTACCTTGGGGTAGAACTTGATTTTGCCCTGGGGTGGAACTTGATTCTGCCTTGGGGTAGATCTTAGGGCTCTGGTCTAAGCCTAATTGGACTCTGCATGCGAGTAAGCTCGCCGTGAAATTAAGACTTAATTGTCAGGTGTTCACGTAAAGCTTATTTTCATCCTGTCCCCAACACCTGGGGGTTGAACTATACCCTCTTAAGTGTTTTGAACGCTTAGCCAAGGCTGCAAATAGAGATCGCGATACTCCTTCTGTTCGGCAGATCCTTGGAGCGTAGAGGCCGCGCACCTCTTCTTCTTTAGGGTCCCTGCCGGGCTTAGCATTGACGATATTTTGTAAGCTGGCTTCAATCCAATCATGAATGTCGTTGAGATTGAAGTTGGAACTTGAGAGGGATAGATGTGCCTATCCTCTGCCTCCACGTGGCAACCCGGGAACAATATGAATGACAGGGAAATTGTTGTAACTGAAATAGGAGTGAGTATCTACAGCTATATTTCCTTTCCTTGAAGTATTGATTCCTTACTGGAAACGTATGCAAGGTGAAACTTGTATGCGGCTAAGAAAGGAAGGCTGGGTATGCGTATTTGGCTGTTTGCTTCTGCCTTGGCGGATGGTTGAGTGCGCATATCTAAGGCTGCCAGGCCTTGAGTATTGATGGTGCTCATCTGGAAGTGACCTCACGGTTGCGAAGCTCCAACGGAAGCTTTATTCTGGTACCACGGGAGATAGTGCCCACCCATGTGGCCGAGTCACCTGGGAGACTATCTATGAGGTAGGCCCCCTTGTGGGAGTATCGTGGTGGTTGTGGTTTATTCCATAGCGGAAACATATGGCATTGGGTAATATTATCTACGGATTTTATTATTGGATGCAAGAGGTGTTAGATAGACCTCGCCCCTCACCAAGGAGTGTGGACATGCCTCAACATGTTCCATAAAATTGGTACTATGATTCTACCGAGGGGTATATCTTAGGGCTCTGGTCTAAGCCCAATTTGACTCTGCATGCGAGTAAGCTCGTCGTGAAATTAAGACTTAATTGTCAGGTGTTCACGTTAAGCTTATTTTCATCTTGTCCCCAAAACCTACTGATTATGGCATGAATGAAACTCTTACGCGCATGTGCATTGTGCAGGCTTTTTAATTCTAACACCTGCATTAAATGATAATGCTAGTGACCACATAGGTACTATGGTGTTGGCTAAATCTCTAATTGTAAGTTAATGCTTGCTGTAAGCTTCTTGCTTTCGAGATCTGATCCGCAGTCAATCAGGGAATTTTTCGTCAAGGCGAGTTGAGGATTTACAAAAAAAAAAACAGTTTTTGGCGACCGACAAATTCGTTTGCGAAACCTGACGATTTCTCGTAATGGATTTTGTATACAAATCTTGACTGTTCGTTTATGATGTCAGAAGCTTACCAGATATTACGAAGATTAGGATGGTTGTACGACGGCCCCTTTATTGAAAATGCTCGAATTCAAGAATATTACGAAACTTCAAAAAACAGAAAAATAACACCAAAAATATTGTTTTTAAATAATTTTCATTTAATGAATAACTTCCTAACAACCATTTATTTTTTCATTTTCAATTTTATTTTATGCAATCATGTTTTACATATATAACTACAAAGTGGTAATATTCGACAGAGTAAAAATAAAATAATTAAATCAATAAAGAAAAATGTACAAAGAAGAAAAATAATAATTATTATTTAAAAGAAAAAAATTAAAAAATACTCACAAATATTGTATTTTATAAATTGCAAGAAAACAATAAAAAACACACTTAAATAGTTGCACAAAAGTACCTATACTCTTCAAAACATTATGATGGATTAATAAACAAAAGCAAATTAAAAAAAAAACAGCAGAAAAATATAATAGGCGTTTGTACCCTACCATTATAAAAATAAAACTAAACATTAAAATACACTTTTTGAATTATAATCAATTTATTTATTACCATTTTTATTATGCTGATATATTTAATTTTCCTTCGTTAGATGTTTTTTCTTTTTAATGTTTTTTTACAATTTATACATAAATTTTTATTTTTTATTTTTTAAATAGTACTTAGAGTCAATAATAATTGTTTTGTTTTTTGTTCTTTCAAAATGGCGCATTTCTTCTCAGTTTCGTCTAATAGTTATTCTGTTTTTTTTATCGATATCGTCATATAAAAATATATATAAAATTTTCTTTTTAATTAATTTTTTCTATCTTTTTACATATTTTTCTCTAAAATATAAATATATTCTCTTTATTCTTGTTTTTTTTTTATTTTTATCTGTGTGTTAAATTGTTTTTTGTTTCCTATTTTTACTTGTCAATATAGTACTCTATATTATGTATATTTTCCTCTAATATTATGAACTAATCGTTTTTTTTTTTGTAACTTTAACCACAGTATAGAACGTTGATTTTAAATTATATAAGAAAAAATAGAATATAAAGAAGAAATAATTGTTTTAGGAAGATTATAACGATTTTATTTTTGTTTAACAAATATAATTGAAAAATCTATAATACGCTTAACAATGTATAACAAATTGCATGATTTCATTTTATTGTTTATGTTTTTTTTTTTAATTCAAATTTAACTTAAAAGCTTAGCTTTTTAGCAAATACATAATTAAAGTTGTTTTTTATAATACAAAATTTAACATTAAATGATTTTTAAATATAAATAATATCTTAAAAAATATTGCTTTGATTTGAATATTACATATTATATATATAGTTTTTTTTTTTTATTTAAACTTTACATTTTTAATAAAAAAGAAATAAAATAAAATAAAACAAAACAAAAACGTTTAACGGACGAAACATGTTTTTGAGGTCATTGCAAGTTCCAGCAGCAGCAGTGGCTTCAGTGGCGGGGAGGAATGTACGTTTTCTTTTGGAATGTTTATAAAAATACTTATTTTTTTGTGTAAAGTATTATATTTTAGTGATATAACATTTTGTTTTTTGTTTTTCTTTCAATCATTAATGTAGGTATCAATATTGTCATCAAAATAGGTTTTTTTTATACAAAATGGCAGCCGGAAGTACCTATGCTTATTAAACTTGTTTTTTTTTAGGTATGCTAAGTTGGACAGGTCAAATTTATTTGTGTGGTCTTAAAGGTTATAGCAAAAGGCGGTTTAAAATGTGTGAATGTCTGTATATGTGATGTTAAGAAGGAGGGGGAGACAATATTGCAAACGTTTAATTTAATATCAGCATTCAGACTTATCCTCTTCAACAAGGTATTGTGTATCTCTTCCTGTATCGGCTGAAGGATCCAGTTCTCTTGTACGCAATTGCAGCTGCGGTGATGACTTGTGCGTTATACTGCTGGGCGCTAATATTGCTGATACTGGCTCGGTGAATGGTCCGACTGGTTTTATTTTTGAATTGATGTCGTGAGGAACCTCATAAATTCCTGAAAAAGGACAAAATTGTTTATATCAACTTGTTAGGTTTAATTAAAATTAAGTTTTTAAAGGCTAATCGACTAAGCTGACAGTTGTCAACATTTTGACATTTTCGTGTTCTTAAAATGATACAGTAATTGTTATGTCCAATTGTGTTATGTCCAAATTTGTCAGTCGAAAACATTTTTCAAAATTAACTCTTTTCGGCTTCATCAAGAAGCAGTGAAAAAGGATTGACTGTTTTAATAGCTTCATTCTTTAAATTTAAGCCAGGGCTGGCCAGATTTTTTCGACGATTATCTGGTGAACCAGATTTGTCGAAAAAAAGTATGTTTTCAGTTTTGTAGAAACCCTTAAGGCTATTCAATGTACATAGATTGAGTTGATTGTTAAAAGTTTCCGTTTTGTTATATTTGTTTGATGTTTCTTGTGAATTCAATGCAAACAAAAACAAATCTATAATTAATCTCGATTTGATCAGTTTTTATAACACCGAACTCAGATTTAATCTAGATCAATTTTTGTGTCTCGATTTACAAGGAAATTTTGACATACTTTCACGCACACGAAAAAGTAAGGTATTACCCAGCAAACATTTTTCTTCACTTAAAATGAAGGTTCACTTTATGTTCAGCAAAAATGAAGAATCAAAATTGTATTCGAATTAAAAAGAGATCTACATTAGATTTTCATTCACATATATGAACAAAAATGATTGTGATCAAGAAATATACAAAAATCTAATAAATCTATCAAAATTTCCTTCACTCTTATGAATAAAAGTGAATGTTAACATACAATTGTAAAGAAAAAGCGCTTAAGTACATTCATTTTGGTGAATGTTTCTCTAATCATTTATATATCATTTTCAAAGATTCATAAATGAATGCCCATTTCTCAGGAGATTTGATTGGAATTGAATCGTTAGTGAATTCATATCTGAAGGTTTTCTTCATTTAAATGAATCATAATGATTCATTTTTGAAGGAAAATGTTTGCTGGGTAGCTTTGTTTGTTGAACTTTACCCAGGGTCGCCCTGGATTTTCTTGACAACTCCAAGAGTTGTCAAAAAAACCTGGGTTTTTCGGTACTCAAAAAACGCATGACGGCTGCTGATTGTATATTTTTCACAACACACAAAATCAAAAGTTTCCATTTCGCTTTATTTGTTCGATTTGTATTTACTTTCATCAAAATAAATGTATTCACTTGCATTTCATTTAGTTTTATCGAAAAAAAGACATGAAAAATCAAATACAGAAGAAAAATACACAAGAAATGCTTGACAGCAAAAGTCAATTCAACAGCTAATTCGTTACCTCAACTCGCCCCAGCTAAATAGCAACTGGGGTCACCCTGAAGTCGATCTTGCTATTTAGCTGGGGCGAGTTGAGGTAACGAATCAGCTGTTGAAGTGACTTTTGCTGTCAAGCATTTCTTGTGTATTTTTCTTCTGTATTTGATTTTTCATGTATTTTTTTCGATAAAACTAAATGAAATGCAAGTGAATGCATTTATTTTGATAAAAGTAAATACAAATCGAACAAATAAAGCAAAATGGAAACTTTTGATTTTGTGTGTTGTGAAAAATATACAATCAGCAGCCGTCATGCGTTTTTTGAGAACCGAAAAACCCAGGGCGACCCTGGGTAAAGTTCAACAAACAAAGCTAATATTGTAATAATAAAACTTTTTTTGCGCAAGTTATGAAAGAAATGCTTAAAAGTACAAGTGTTCGTTAGTTGAACTCGCTCAGTAAAATATCTTTACCGACTTCAGAGCGACCCCAGGTTTCAAAAAGCAACATTTTCTCGGTAGAAGCAAGTAAAAATTTTTCAAAAAACTTCAGCTCAACGAGTTATGTTATTTCGTTCCTAAAGCAAGGTTCCATGGGACAATGCAGAGGTTAAGACAATGAGACAAGACAATCAATGTTCCATTTGAACAACTGTTTCCAGGACAAGACAATTGTCATTTTATTGTCTTCCGAGCTTTTTCTGAGGACAATATCGATATATCGACTGGCTGGCATTGTCTTGTCCAACCCCGTTCAAGAAGCTCGGTACTTAAGTGAATAGCAACGATCTCAAACAATATTTAAATGACATTTAAACACTCATTTTTGACGTTATAACGATCTGAACATGCCATAAGGGTGACCCTAGGTGAATTGCGGAAGTAGACCTTGTGACAAAATAATTCGGCAATTAAACATGATATATCGGAGTTAGGAATACTTCATCGGCAATCAACCACCTAGAGCTTAGCTGATCCTGATATTGGTTACATTGCTATGTCTTACCTGATCCGTTTCCAATAGTTGGATCCGCTGTGGTTCCCGATTGTACAGCATCGTACATTGGATTCGAGAAATCACGCGTTTTATTACTATCAACTGTTTGTAGATTATAACTATCAATTGGAGGGACTTCACTTGGTGGTGGCATATTTTGGAATCCAGGTGCATTGAATTCAACATTTGTTCCATGACGGAATGTAACACTTTGTGATGATGAGAGTGTAGGAAGTCTGGCCAGTTTTCCACTGAAAAAATAAATAAAAATAATTTCATTAAAAATTTGTTTCATTTTCGTTATTTTCTGTTATTGAACTTACAATGGTTTCTTCCTTATGACATACCAAACTCCACCGGCAGCTAACATAACCAATAATATAACCATAATTGGAATAACAACAGCAGCTACATTTCCGCCACCTGGTCCAAATGCACCTCCTAGCGGTCGATCACAATGATCGCCAATAAACTCAGGCAAACATTCACAAGATAGATCTCCGTGTTCGTTTTCACTGCAGAGACCTCCGTTCTGGCATGGACAGACCCTTGGTGATGCACGTGGTCGTTCAGCTGGAGCATCACAAATAACCTCAGCTGTAGATCGGTGAGATGGCAGTGGTCCAGAATTATCGGGACAGGCACAACGGCGACCACCAGGCACAAGAAGACACAAATGTGAGCAACTGCTTTCGAAGCATGGGTTGCGAAGTGAAGTGTTGTATCGTTTTTCATGGTAAACCTTCAGCCCGGAGGGATTAACTAAGTTTCTCTGCACCACCACTTGAACTCCGCGTCCGAATTTGTCTTGTTGCATCAGCTCTCCACTGTCCCGGGTTACCCAATACATGCTTGATTCAAAAACGTCCAAGGAAACGGGATGACGCAACTGTTCACCCTTGGCAATTGTCTTTCGAAGGGATCCATCAGGACGACTAGATTCAATTGTATTAAGTTTTGAGTCAACCCAATATATGACGTGATCTTGTGAATAGTCGATTGTTAGTCCAGCGGGATGTCGAATGGCTTCTGTAATCAGTGGTCTTCGTTTAGATCCATCCATCCACGATACCTCGATCTTTGGCGCTGAACCAGCATCGGCCCAGAACATTCTACCCAATTGAGGGTCAACTGCTATTGCAGTGGGCACTTCCAATCCAGCGCTGACTACAGCTCTTCTATATCGACCATCTGTCTTTGCAACCATTACACGTCCACGTGGCTTGGAACCAGTCCTATCCACTTCAGTCCAATAGAGATTATCAGCCAACCAATCCACTGCAACAGCTGTTGGTTTTGATCCACCCTTCATATTTAAATCTTGGGCGAATCCGATCTTTGCCTGTCCATCTAATGCATTGACCATGTAAGACCGCTTAATAGTTTTATCATAACTATCAGCCCAAAAGATGATCTGTGCTTCAGCATTATAGTCCAAAGCTTCAATACGTTTCTCAGCTGCGACTACATCGAATTCTTCATGTTTCTGTAAATCGAGTCCTCGTATTTCTGGTCCATTAGCAAAAACTAAAACCACATCCTTTTTCTCAGCCTTGCAAACACCAGACATTCCATCAACTAGCCTGAATCCTTCTCGACATGAGCAAGAATAAGTTCCATTTAAGTTTTGGCACTGGTGGCTGCAGCTGTGAGTTCTTGTAGCACACTCATCAATATCATCACACCTCTTCTTTTGGTCCTTTGATATAATGTAGCCAGGATAGCAAGCACAAATATATCCTCCGTCTGTCAAATTGTGACAATGATGTTCACAGCCTCCACGAGTCAATTCAGAGCATGAACTACTTTCATGGCATCCCAACTCATCGGAAGCATCTCCACAATCATCGGAGTAATCACACACCTGTGATCTTTCAACACAGTTCTTATTGGCACATTGGTATTGCGTGTATAGATCGCATGGTCTCTGTTTGGTGGCGCATAAAGTCATATTGTTTTCATCCGATCCATCACCACAGTTGTCCACTCCATCACAAATCTGGTATCTGGCTACGCATCGATGGTTACCACATTGGAATCGGCGCAACGTATCACAGTTAAAGTTCGAACAGACCTTTGGATCTTCGTCAGTTCCATCACCACAATCATCGGTGCCATCACACAGATCAGAAGGCGACACACACAAGTTATTGGCACATTGGAAGCGAGACTCTGGACAATATCTGCCTCCTGGGAAGCGTGGTGGGCAGCCGATTTCATCGGACATATCTCTACAATCTCGATCACCATCACAACGGAAGTACGAAGCAATACAATGACCCGAAGAGCACTGGAATGTTCCATTCTTACATTGGTAGCCTTCACAATTCATCTCATCAGTGTTGTCACCACAATCATCCTCATGATCACATCGCCAACGGGAGGATATACACTTGCCATTGCCGCAGTGGAATTCAGATTCCGAGCACTCTCGATAGTTGCCCTTGCAAATAGTTTCAACTTCATCACTTCCATCTCCACAATCATCCGCGAAGTCACACATCCATTGTCTGTATAAAGAGAAAAAAGTATAATGCTGAGTTGTGCTTCATTAAGCGTATAAATTTCTAACTTACTTTGGAATACAACGGTTATTTGCGCACTTGAAGTCAGTTTCTGTTGAACATTTAGGACAGTTATCTGGCAGCTCATCACTATTATCGCGACAATCATCCTTTCCATCACAGAACAACCATTTAGGTATACACCTGTAGTTCGATTGTCCTGGGCATCTTTGCCATCCGGTTGTGCAGTTTCTCTGGCGACACATGTAAGCTGGTTCATCCGAATCATCACCGCAATCGTTATCAAAATCGCACATCCAAAGTTTGGGAATGCAACGACCATTCTTGCAGCTGAATTCTGTTTCAGGGTCACAAGTCCGCTTATCTGAAAAAAACAAAAAAACATCTGAAATTGGTCTTTTAAAAAATTTTCACCCGAACTTACGGCAAACTGCAGGGTCTTCATCACTACCATCTTTACAATCGGCATCACCGTCACACCTCCAACTGTCCAGAATACAACGTCCACTTGACTTGCATTTGAAGTCTGAGTCAGGACATGGAAGTTCACAGTTTTGTTCATCGCTACCATCTCCACAATCATCAGTTCCATCACAGATTGTCGCTGAAGGTGTACAGTTTGTGTTCTTACACTGGAATGTTCCTGCGCGGCAATGTCGAGCAGGACATGTAGCAGGTTCATCAGATCCGTCCTTACAGTCCTTTTCTCCGTCACATTTCCAGAACCATGGGATGCATTTTTCATCGTTTCCTTCGCACCGATGCTGACCAGATGTACAATTGGCAATACAAGTCTTACTGTCCCTTGCAAGGTAAAATTGATTGGGACACGCACATTTATAGCTTGGAGCCCCTTCCTCAATGTATCCTTCGATGTTAAGATAAGTTGACTCTGCTGGTGGGGAAATCAGGCAAAGATGTGAGCATCCACCGTTAGTTTTACCACATGGATTTGGATATGGAACCTGTCTCAGTCTATGATTGATATGTATGTCATATGGTCGGTGGGTGGTATTTCGCAAGGTGGTCAATTCCTTGCCTGTAAATTTGTTTGCCCTCATAATTGCCTTCAAATTCCAATCTGTCCAATACAGATAATCATCGAACAAGGATATCGCAAATACATGAGGGACCTTAGCTCCAGATAATACTATGTGCCTGTGTCGTCCTTCTAAATCAGCGTAAGCAATGTAGTCTAAATGAGCATCGGCCCAGTAAATGCGGTCGGTAAAGTAGTCAATAGCAAGAGCATTTGGCCAAGCAATGTCATCTTCCCATGTTAGAATTCTAGTGAAGTTTGAGCCATCCATACCCATTTTAGCGATATAAGCCTGAAGATGCCATGACGTGAAGTAAAGATAGCCTATTCCTGGATGAACAACTATGGCTCGAGGATCCACAACACCACTACGCAAGGTCTTTCGTTTGGTACCATCTAGCTCTGCTACATCCAGATTCTTTGAATGTCTATCGAGCCAATAAAGCTTTCGTCCCACCCAATCCACAGCTATGCCCTCTAGACCATGTGAGTCATGACGGACAACAGCTTCACGGGTAGGCTTCTCCTCCAAGCTAGTGTACTTTGATCTAAAGATGGTTTTCGCCGTTACATCGCAGAAATACATGTAGTCATCCTGGAAGTCAAAGTCCAGAGCAACAACATTCATCAAGTCCTGGTGCATGAGGTTGTACTGTTTGCCATCCAGCGACATATTCCTAACGTAGTACTTGTTCGTGAATATCAGCCAAGCTGTGTCGTTATCCTTTCGTTTGCAGGTGTGCTCATCAATTTGACGTTCATAGTATCGCTCGTCACATTTACAATAATACCCTCCGGGCGTATTCGAGCAGTGTTGCGAGCAAGCACCGGGAAGTTCCAAACATTCGTCGATATCCGCACAGGCTTTTCCATCAGCAAGCAGTCTTAAATGGAAAAATACACATATTGCTATTTCCTAAAATTTCCCTAGCATCATAATCATACTCACTTGTAACCCTGATTACAATCGCAATAGTAGCTTGTAAGTGTATCTACACACTTATGGCCACATTGGTGAATTTCAACCTTAGCACACTCATCTACATTGCAATGAGACGGTTCATCCGACTCGTCGGTACAGTCAGCAACCTTATTACAAACCAGGTGATAGTCGATACATTGTCCATTGGTACAAGTAAATTGTCCAGCTGGACAAGTGACGTTATCTTTTTTGCAGTCAACCTCGTCGGAATGGTCACCACAGTCATCTTCACCATCACATTTATACTGGTTGCGAATGCACTTGAAGTTCTGACAAGTGAATTCTTGAGGGGAACACGTTTTATATTTGGAATTACAGAATTTTCCTTCGTCAGTTCCATCACCGCAATCGTTGTCGTGATCACAAACCCAGCCCTGAAAATTCATAAATTCGAATAGTTAGATCCTTAAAAATATTGATGATAAAATTGTGAATAAAAAATTACTGACCTTATTGATGCACCGGTTATTGCCACAAGTGAACATATCCTCAGCACAGGGTTGCTGCGTTGAACAACTATGAAGTGTTGTGTTTTCATCAGCACCATCAACACAATCTGGATCACCATCGCAGATCCATTTTCTTGGAATACATTGAGCACGTCCCCAAGCCTTATTTTCAACACAAGTGAACTCTGTCTCTTCGTCACATTTACGGTCATCTAAGAATAGGGAACATATTTTTAGAATTTCAGCATGTCTCAAAAATATTTCAAAAACTTACTGCATTGATGTCTACTATCCTCATCACTGTTGTCCAAGCAATCGTTATCGCCATCGCATATGTAAATCCTTGGAATACAATTTCCGTTATCACAAGTAAATAGGTCACCGAAGCATGTCCTTCCTTCTGATTTACAATACTCTGGTGGTTCATCAGCACCATCACCGCAGTCGTCATCTCCATCGCAATACCACGTTGCAGGGATACAGCGATGATTTGGACAACGGAAACTATTCTGCGGACAAGTTCTTTGTCCACAATGTAGGGGATCTTCATCGGAGTTATCACCACAATCGTTGTCACCATCGCAGAGCCAATAAGGTTCGACGCAAATGTTGGTCTTTTCACATTTGAGATGATTAAGTGGACATGTGGTGTTTGTCGGACAGCGTTCGTGTGTTTCATCTGACGTTGCATTGTCCTTACAGTCATTGACTCCATTACATACCTGAGCCTGAGGTATGCATCTGCCATTGTTGCAAGTGAACTCACCATCCACACATGGCGGGTAGGTACATCCTACTTCATCAGATCCGTCTTTGCAGTCGTTTTCATGATCACACTTCCATGACTTAAATATGCAGCGACCATTATTGCAACGGAATTCATTAGGCGAGCAGGAATGGAAAGCACAGTAGTTTGGATCCTCATCTGAGTTGTCACCGCAGTCATCATCGCCATCACAAGACCACATCCGTGAGATGCATTTTCCGTTCTGGCAGTAGAATTTGCTGGATTCGCATGTGTTGTTTCTTGGAGCACACATTCGGCCTTCATTGACCAGTTTCGAATTATCATCACACTTGCACTCGGCTTTGCCATTCGGTGCTGGATGGCAACTCTGTGCACATCCACCATTATTAATTTGGCATGGATTGACTTGGCACTTTTGCCGTTCCGAACTATATACTCTGATGTCACGTGGTGAGTCTTCGAGTCGTTTGACAATCTCGACCATATTGGCTCCGGTGTGTTTCTCAGCACGATATACTCCACGAAGCTGAAGATCCGTCCAGTAGATGTAATTCCTGAAGACGCTGATTGCAAATGGATATATAGTTGCCGCAACCAATAGTTCACGTTCAGTTCCATCCAAATTAGCTCGTTCGATCTTCTCACGAACAGCATCAGTCCAATAAAGCTTACGATCATCATAATCAATTGCTAATCCACTTGGTTGGGATAGTTCCTTGTCGACTATTGCTCTCTTTAATGATCCAGCCATAGTTGTGCGGAATATTTTGCCTGAGGTTCCGAAACGTCCCCAATCGGTGAAGAATAGCGTTCCATTGCAGGGATCAAGAACGATTGCTCTGGGTCGTTCGACTCTAGCAATCATTACCAACTCAGTTCCATCGAGGTTCATTGCATATATCGAGTTATTTGAGCTGTCTGTCCAGTAGATCTTGTTTTGTGTCCAGTCGTAGGCAATTCCTTCTGGATTAATGCCCTTATTCAACACCACAGTGACGTCTTCTAATGTAGGACTGTTTGCCTTAGTATAGGCTATCCTTGCCCATGGACGGATTTGAGTGTACAAAAGGCGATTGTCCTTGTAGTCAAAGTCGAGGCCTACTACATTTGTCAGATTTGTCATTGGAGCAAATGGAACTTGCGTGGATCTTGGATCCATATTTACCGCTCTGATTTCTGTTCTCGTAGCAAAGACCAAGTACTCATTTACAGTCTCACATTTCCTTCCATCGGCATTTAGTTTTCCTGTAGCACAATCACACTTAAAGTTCAACCTTGATGGGCTGGATGCGTCAGGTGGGAAGCTGAAACATAGTTGATCACACCCGCCATTACCAAGTCGGGCACAGGGGTTGCTTTCATCTGGTGGCTGATTGTTGATATTGTAAATGGCAATATCACGCAGTTTTTGAAGATTTGTGCGAACTCTTTCAGGCATTGAACTATTGCCAGGAAGTTTAGAAGCCTTGAAAACTGTCAATAGATTCCGATCGACCCAGTAGACGTCGCCCAGATAAATTGCGATTCCCATTGGATTTGGTAAATTACGACGGATTATCTGTCTGTTTCCGCCTGAGTACGAAATCTTTTGAATGGTGTCCAATTTGGAATCAACCCAGTAAACATCATGAGTAAGCATATCCACAGTCAAATCACGAGGGTTCGAAATACCTGATGTCACTACCGGGGTCCAGTTTGTACCATCCAAGTAGGCCTTTCCAATTCTTGGATACTGTCCATAATCAATCCAGTAGAGAAGTCTCTTGATTGGATTCACAGCTAGCTCTCTGGGAGCATCATTTGTTGTTTTTACAAGAATTTTCCTATTTGATCCATCCAACCAACTGACTTCGACGTAGTTTTCATGAGGGAATACATTAGTGAAGTACAAATTTCCAGCAACCCAGTCGATAGTTATGCCTCTGATTCCATTGCTTCCAATGCCATCTTTAATTATATGCTGCAACTCGGTTCCATTTGGTCGAATCCGGAATATACCATTCCAGTATCCACGGTTGTATTCAGCCCAGTAGATCCATTGTTCGCGGAAGACAACATCAACATGCAGTATGTGATGCCCAGCTCCAGTGATTGGTACCATGGCTTCGGAGCTGTCAGTCAAACTATAACCACGAGTCATATCTAATTGTGAGACCACAGCAAATGTTTTATAAGCCACACAATTAATATCGCTGTCCTTCCGATAGCCAATTCCACAAGCACAAGTCCTAGAAGATCCCTCATCGGGAATACACAAGTGCTCGCATCCTCCGTTATTTGTCTGGCAAGGATGTTGCATCATTGATCGCTTCTTGTAGATCATCATGTTCTTTAAATCTGGTTCGTTGTCAATGATCACTTTAGGATTATCTCCTCTCGGCAAGTCCACTCTTACAATTTTCTCATACACTGGATCCAAGTAGTATAGTCTAGAATCAAGTATTCCTAAGCTTTTTGGCTTTGCAATGGCATTCGCTTCAGACAAGATTACTCTTTGATTTTCTCCATTGTAGTCCATAGCGCAGACAGCCGATGGAAACTGGGTACTGTAGTAGATCTGTTTCTTTTCAATGTCTAGTGCGATACTTTCTGGCCGATCAATATCTTCTTTCAAGACCATTGAATTCGTTCCTGCCATGTTCACTCTTCCGATCTTCACTGGAACCCCAAAGCCACCTTCGTCAATCCAGAAAAGCTTTCCTTCGCTAGGGTCTATGGTCAAAGCTTTGGGCTTTGACACAGATGTCTTGTTGCCATCATTAGCCAAAATAATCGTTCGATATTTGATCTTACCATCTACTCGGACTGCTTCAATATTGCTTGCCACTCTGTTGCCCATATAAATGTTTCGGCCTAACCAATCGAAAGCGATAGTGTATGGTGCTCCAACAATTCCAGTGTCCGAACCGAGGAACTGAGTTTTGTTTCCTCCTCCATAGGGTGTGGTATAGATTGTGCAATTCTCATCATCATCTTCACGTCCTTGAACCCAGAAGAGTGTTTCACCCTTACGATCGAAGTCCAACCCAGTGCTGCTGTCTATTCCAATTACTGGCGCTAAGGATCCTGCTCTAGCATCACCTCCGTTAAGTGGTATGTCTACAATCTGTGTTCCCTTTACAACCATGATGAACGGATTTTCTTCCTCTACGCAACGTCCCTCTGAGAGTAGTTTGAAACCTGGCTTACACTTGCAAGAGTAACCTTCTTTCGCACTTGGGCTTAACAAACACAAATGTTGGCAGTTGGCTTTCATGCAAGGGTTCTCATACATTGGCTGCAATGATGGATGATGTACATGGATTGAGAGTGGTTGACTGATCAAATGTGAGACAACAGTTTGATTCTTTCCACGGAACTTATTTGCCGATAGGACTCTGTTCAACTGCCGATCGGTCCAGTAGAGCGTGTCTTCAAACAGAGATAACGAGTGCGGGTGCAAAAGATAGTGGCTTCCAGCTAAAACCTGTTGACGTCCTGTTCCGTTGTAGTAACAAAAATCGATGAAGTCCAACTTTGAATCGGCGAAGTAAACCCGTTTAGTTGCAATATCCAGAGTAAGTCCATTTGGCCAGTAGATCTTTGTGTTTATGATAGTTTCACGCATGGTTCCGTCCATTCCAATTCGCTCTATTCTTGGGTTCTCACCCCAATCTGTCCAGAAAATGAATCTAGCACCTTCGCTTGGATCCAAGCACATGCCTCGAGGTTGAGTTATGTTTTCCCGTACCAAAACCAATCTGTTGGAGCCATTCTCAGAAGATACCTCAATAGTGTTGAGTTTACTGTCCAACCAGTAGAGATTCTGACCAACCCAATCATATGCAAGTCCTTCCACCAAATCCAGTCCAGTGGTTATGATCTCTTGAGGTTCCATTCCACGGTCTAATCGTGAAATCTTTTTCAGTTTCATGTCACTCCAAAAGATTGTTCCTGTGTGCATGTTTGATGCAGTTGCAACAACGTTTTCAACAATAATTGGAACTCTCTCAAGTCCTTGTTCTTTCAAATCTGCCACTAATATTGAATGACGATTTGAGATTATCAGGAAAGCTGCCGAATGGTTAACCGCTTTGCAATTATGCTTATTTGCTTCGAGTATATATCCGTCAGTGCAAGAGCAAAAGTAGGATCCTTTTGTATTTGTACAGGCCTGTGAGCACAAACCTGGTGGGTCACATTCGTTGATGTCTTCACATGTATAGCCATCAGTTGCAAGTTCCGAGCCTGGTGGACATATACACATGGCTCCCAGCGGTGTTTTTTGACATCCACTTGAACAAAGCCCAGTTTGATGCTGGCATTCTGCGAGGTCACAACCCTCACCTTCGTCGGAGCCATTTGGACAATCTGGGGTTCCATCACATACAGATGTTATATTCACGCATCTCTCAGTTACTCCAGGACATTGCCATTGCCCATGCGGACACTTGAATGGCGGCGCAACACAAGCATGCATAGAGCTTTCATCTGAACCATCACCACAATCATCTTTTCCATCACAGATGTAAGCCTTGAAAACGCAATTGGAATTGTTACACTTGAAGAAGTTTGGAGCACATGAAATCTGACCACAGTCTTCTTCGTCAGAGTGATCACTGCAATCGTTTGAACCATCACAATGCCAAGAGATTGGTATACAGAATCCAGAACCTTTGCATCGGAAGTGCTTTTCCATGTTACACTGGTTGGGACCGGTTGATGGACAACCCAGTTCATCACTTCCGTCATTACAATCTGGAATGCCATCACATTTATATGATTCTTCGACACATTGTCGCAGGTCAGCACACTTGAATTGGTTCGCAAGACAAGTGATCGGTGGACAATCCTTCTCATCCTGTTTGTCAAAACAATCGTCATCGCCATCACAGACCCAACTCTGGGGAATACAGTGTCCGGTTCTGGGACATGTGAACTGGAAGTAGGCGCAAGTTTTCTCGGCACAAAAATCTCCTTCATCAGAGCCATCCCCACAATCGTTCTCACTGTCACACTTCCACATGTTAGGAATGCACCGGCCATTTGCACAAGCAAACTGAGCAGATCCACAAGTAACGTTACCGCACTCAAGCTCATCTGAATTATCACCACAATCGTTTTCTTGGTCACATCGGAAGTTGAGAGGAATACAACGTCCAGACTTGCACTGGAACTCGTTGGATCCACATGTTGGTTCTGAAAAAGAAAGAAGTTAATTCATGCTTTTCACAGAAACATATATTTTCAAGATTGGAACTTACTTGTACAGTTTTGTTCTTCATCACTGTTGTCGAGACAATCATCATCACCATCGCACACCCATGACTTCGGAATACACCTTTGATTATTGCACGTGAAGTCCCAAGAGTTCGGACAAGGCTGCACAGGTGGTTCTGCAGTTGGATCAGCTACGCAAGAACGTTCATCATCTGCCAATCGCTCTCCATATGGACATGAGCACCTCGATTGAAGTTCACCCAGTGTTTCATTCATTGGCACGGCGAAACAGATTTTCTCACAACCTCCGTTGTTGTTATGGCACGGTTGCTTCTCGTCAATTTTTTGGACATCCCTACTGTAAACCTTCACTCCATACAAGCGGTTGGTTTGTGGCTCTCGAACCATCATCTCTTCCTGCTCTCCCGTGAGTTTGTGTAACCTTATGATAGCATCTAGTCTCCAATCTGTGATGTACATCCATTCGTTGTGAATTACAATAGAGAAAGGATGCCGCACAAGGCGTGAGTTCACCGTTCTTATGTCGGTACCATCGAGGTTCGAGTGCTGGACATGATCAAGTAACGCATCGCACCAATATACGCGATCAGCTTTGAAGTCAATTGAAAGTCCATTGGGCCATCCCAATGTAACATTCTTGAAAACTAAAAGATTTGTTCCATCAGTGTTAGCCCTTGTAATGTTAGCTGGTCGGTCCCATTCTGAGAAGAAAATGAATCCACGGTTCGGATGGACTACGATAGCACGAGGTCTCTTTAGGTTTTTAAGGAGTGTTCTTCGGTGGGTTACATTTCGTGTTGAAAGAACATTGAGTGTTCCTTTGCGACTATCAATGTAGTACAAGTTCTTTGAAGCCCAATCTACAGCAAGTCCTTCAACTCCTTCGTTCTGCGAAGCCAGGACAATTTCCCGACCAGTTCCGTTACGGTGCACACGATAGATAACGTCTTGAAGCACATCAGAATAGTAAATGAATTCATCACGAGAGTCATAGTCAAGTCCAACAAAACGAGCCCGCCTTGAAACTACCGGCAAAATAGCATCACTGAATCCTTCAATAACAGGTTCCAAAACTTTCCCCTTGATAAAACGCTGTTGAGAGTACATCAAAAATTCCCGAACAATTTTGCAGTTCTTCAAGTCCTTTTGCAACTGATAGCCTGTGTTACAAGCACATCGGTAGCCCAAGCCAGTAGGAGCTCCCTTAACGGCTGTCACTATGCACATGTGATTGCATCCACCATTGTTATTACCACATGGGTTAGAAACCCTAGGCTGACTTAGAGCGTGCACTGCAATGATAGCCTTTGGTTCCCGAATATCCTTTGCCTTGTATGTGACTTGAATGGAAGCTGGTCCCTCAAACTTGTCAACTGACATGATTCCCTGCTTTGTCGCATCCGTCCAGAAAATTCTATTTTCAAACAATGCCAATCGTGAAGGACTTGGAACCTGCTGACCTCTCAGGACCATAACCCGATTGTTGCCTTCATAATCTACTGACTCAATGTAGTCCAAGAGTGAATCACACCAAAATACCCTTTTCGAAATAATGTCAACTGTCACCCCTGAGGCCTTATAAGCTGCCTCCGATACAACTGATGTAGCATGTGTACCATCCATATGAGCTCGTAGGACCTGTCCTCCATCAGCAACGAACATCAAACCTGAGGTAGGATCAAGTGCCAGATCTGCCGGACTTGTTAAATTTGATCCCAGAACGACAGCATGCCAGTTTCCGCTTAGCTCAAAAACGTCAATCTTCTGTCCAACTAAATCGGCTACATAAATTTTGTCACCAACCCAATCGACAGCCAATGCCACTGGCGCCCACGTTCCCGGAAGCGTTAGGTCAAGCTGATTGATTGCACCGCTGAATTCATCCAATGGCAGAGATTGCACCTTCCTTGTTTTGGTATCGGACCAATAAAGTGCGTTTCGGCCGAAATGGAAAGCAAGACCACTTGCTGCTGTAGCGTTTGCAACAATCTTGGGATCGTTTCCATGCGATGACATGCGAACTATTGCTCGATCATGAGCAAAGATCAATTCGAGATTATTTGCGTCGCCCGCTATGCACTTAGAATTATTTATCAGGGAATAGCCACTAGCACAGTTGCAAATGTAGGAACCTTCGGTATTCGTGCACAGTTGGTCGCAGTGACCCCACTCGGCACACTCATCCAAATCCACACACGTTCTATTATCAGCGGATAGCGATTGTCCCGGAGGGCAGTAACAAACTCCACCAATCAACGACGGAGCACATTTGAATTCGCAACTTAGAGCAGGACATGATGCAATTGCTGTGGAATAAAACGGTTTAATTAGGGCCATGACAACAGCACCAAAATATCAACTAAAATATACTTACAACAAGCAGTTTCCTCATCACTGCCATCCTCACAGTCGCGTTTTCCGTCACAGAGTTGGGATTTTAGGATACATTTGGGTGAGCCACCAGGACCACCTCGTGGACAAAGGAACTTATTATCGGGGCAAGCTATCGCTGTACAATTCGCTTCATCACTCTCGTCAGCACAATCATGATAACCATCACAGTAGAAGTTGGCAGGAATGCAAAGGGCATTCGTACACCGGAACTGACCATTGTGGCATGGAGGAAAGTCTACATTCAAGGAGGAAAAGATATATGAGTTCATTCTATATACTTGATGGATCTAGTGCAAAATAGCCACTTACTGCATCCCTGTTCGTCGGACTTGTCACCACAGTCATCACGGTGATTGCACTTCAAAGCAGCATCAATACACTTCTGTCCGTTGGCACACCGAAACTGATCCAGGCGACAGGATTCACCGGAGCAGCCCTCTTCATCGCGCCCATTTCGACAGTCTAGATAGCCATCACACCGTTTCTCCTTTGGCACACATGGCCCAGATAATCGCCCACCTCCGGGAGCAGCACCACCGACCGAATTACAAAAGACGTCTGTAGTCTGGCATTTTCTATAAGCTGCAAGCAAAAAAGGACATTTTTCAAATTAAAAAGTTCAAGCACTGCACAGGCAAACATTAAAAAGAGTTCAAGGAGATGCTCTTGGTAATCTTACAAGTGGGTCATAGTTT
Organism: Platycheirus albimanus; assembly: GCA_916050605.2. Lineage (NCBI taxonomy): Eukaryota > Metazoa > Arthropoda > Insecta > Diptera > Syrphidae > Platycheirus > Platycheirus albimanus. The sequence goes on along the minus strand of OU696697.1, from coordinate 50,644,755 downwards.
CCTCCACACACCCGTTTCTTAAAGACTTACATTCCAACTAAAATTCATTTTTTTTTTTTTGGCAGGAAGCTTTTGGCATGTTAACTTTTTCAAAGATCCTTTTTTTTGCTTTACGAAATTACACGGTGAATGGCTTTTCAAGTGCCCTTACCAAAGAACTTCCTATTCGTATGCCAAAGATGAGAGAAATTGGGTTTAATTTTTTTTTTGTGTTTCCAACTGATTACGACCATGAAGGATGCAAGAGGTGCATACAGCATATAGCACACACAGGTGTACTGTACAATGGCTCTCTTCATTCACTGATTGAAATCCTGATTTTTTTTCAATCTTTGGTCGGGTAGCAATTTAGAAATGATGGCCTCACGTTTTTTTTTTCTTGTTCAAGATTAAAATAAAAAAAGTCCTTAAAATTCAAATGAACGACTTTCACTGCAGGGTACTTTATCTCCTTGAAAAAAACTCACTTCAAAATGAAGAAGAAGAATGTAAGTTGAAGTTGGAAAGTCTAAGGAATTAGTTGAGCACGGTTATGTCTTTCAAGAAAATTTAGATAAGATAATTCTTGAGAGGAACTTGGTTAAAGTGTGTTCTTTGGTTGAGTGGAGAGTGTTATGTCTTTTCGCGGAAAAACTATTTGTGCACTTAACTTGCAGGTGTGTAAATTACGATTAAATTTTGTAAATTATGTGAGTAGGATTTAATTTTAAAATTTAACAGGCTTAAAGTTCAGTTTGGTCTTGAATGAGATTTAAGAGAAAATCCAATTAGAATAATTGTGTAATGCATGTGTGTTCGTGGAATTGACGAGAGCGTATTAAACTGTTCATGCAACTTAATACTGATGTATAAATTATTAATTGGCCTGATTGGATTTCACATAATTCACAATTTTTAATACGAGTACTTTGAGGTACTTTGAAGATGTGGTTACATGAAAATTACTAGAGAGACTATATCAACAAAACTAGACCTAGAAAAGTTTATCGAAATCTAAGGAGTCGTTTTCAAGAAAAGAAAGATTTTGTATGTTTGATACCCTTAAATTTGTAAGCCGAAGAAGACATTTCAAAATTAAAATGTCTAATCAAAATTAAACAGAACCTTAGTACAAGCAAATCGGTAAAACCGTTTAGGCTAAAGAAAAGTGAAAAGGCAGACTGATGCACAGAAATTTTTAACCCGCTTTTTCGACTTTTCTATTTCCAAGTTTTATATTTCTAACTTTGACTCTGTAGGTAAATAAAAACTTTCATCTGTATAACAATTTTCTATAAACAATTTTAATCGTTTTCCACAAATTATTTTGAGCTTTTTTCAAATTTACTTTTTGGTGTAATGTTTCAAAACAAAAATTTTCTGAAATAATATATTGGAATATATAGGTAATATGGCGTCTCATGTAAAACTCGTATAAGATATCTTGTATATGGTCCATATTTCCAGAATTACATGGCAATTTCCCATCTGTCAAATAAGAGAATTAATAGAGAGCGGATCAGAAGACCGGTTGTCAAAATTCGTTTTATTTTTAATACTGTACGACCCACATTCTGTATTTCTGAATTCAGTTTTTCAAAACTGTGTATTCCCAAATATCTGTTTATCCAAAATTCTGTTTTCCAATATCTGCTTATGTCAAAATTCTGTACTTTGAAGAAGAATTCATTTTACATAAACCAACTGGATTCCATTTATAAATTATATTAAAGAAATTAATAAATAAAGAGAAGAATAATACTGAACAATTAATTAACATCAATTTAAAAATATCTCTCAAGAAAATTGTAAAATAAGTCAATAATATGTTAGCCATAAAGTAACTCTACCCTTAGAACAGTATCATGTAACGCGACCATAATTTCAGTATAGCTAATATTGAGCATGGAAATCCCTCTTGCTCAAAAGTATAAGAAATTAGAGTAGGACGGCACAATGCTACTCTTCAAGTGAGGCAGACGAATTGAGTTAAGTTCGCTTTTTGTATCTGACCTAGAAGGGCGCTTGGAGAGTTCGCGCAGTGTAAAATATATTAAACATAATAAATATAACAAATTTAACTTAACAAAAAACAAGTCCACGACTACTGTCTGTCGTTCAATCACCCAAAAGTAGGTAGAGACAAAAGCGATCTAAAATGTGCATGTGCAGACTGAAGAGCTGAAGAATTTACTATAAGAAATTCGTTTTGATAATTTATAAAAGTGTGCACTTTTTAACATTATCAAAATGAATTTCGTTTAAATACAGAATTTTGAAATACTGAATTTCCTTCATACTTACAGAATTTCGTGTAACCAGAATTTTGGATTACAGTATTTTGAAATACATTTTTTTAAACAGAATTTTGACCTTATAGTATTTCGACCCCGCAACTCGATATATATAACCGTTTTTACTTAGTAGTCCAATCCAGACCCTTTCAATCCGCTTTGCGGATTTGTGTTTCTAAATAGTCTAGACATTCATCATTTTTTCGATTTTAAGTTCATAAAACTAGTTTATTTTCAAACGATCACTGACAAAATTCAAAGATCATATTTGTTGGTTTTGTATTATAACAAAAATCTGACATTAACGATTGTGACATTTAAAAAGTATGCTGGTTTGGATTCCTTTTTATGGACCGAAATCAATGTCCTCTTCTTTTCAGAATAAGAACTTTCATCCAGTACCAAACGAACGATTTCGTATGTATAATCATTCGGAATGGTTCCGCACGATTAAGACGATTAAACTTGCTATAAGATTGCGGCGATTCCATATCATTCCTAAAGCGTTGTGGCTTTCTAGCAATGTTAATACACATATTATTTGCAGACTAAAAATCAATTATTGAATTTTAAACAAGACAAAGTATCTTGTTTTAATGTTTATAAACTCTAAGCTGCATATTTACAAAATTAAAATATACATAATTTTTGTACGTCCATTTTTAATTTTTGATTTTTCCTGTGTTAACCAATTGGTTTTCTTGCTTATAATCTCATTTAATTTTTTTAGTTGCAACCGATTTGTATTTAAATCAAAGTTAGGTCAAGCAAATGACAAGTCAATGTCTGGACTTTTTATTATTATAATAAATGTTTCTCAAGGTTAATGTTAATATTTCATAAGGAATCAACTCAAAAGTTGGAATAAAAACTACTCCACTTACATATATCAACTCCACATAAAAGACAAGAAAGTGTTAGCAGCTCTTTTAAGTTCCATCATGGCTTATGTATGTATGTACTTTAGCTTGTCATTTTACAAAGATATACATAAATTCATTTTCTCTTTTTTATTCAACTTAATTGAAATTTGTGCGAGTACCACGATCACGATAAAAAGTAATTACAAGTTCACGTGCGCACATTTGTAACCATAAAATACTAAGTTGACGAGTGAGAATACAAACATCGCTTCGTCACGTGTCGTGTTAAGGACAAAAAAGAAAAAAAAGTATTAAAAAAGGACCTCCTTCACCTTGCTCATTTTCCATCTTAAGTGAGATGCACTGTGACGTTGTTCCAATCCCAAAGGATTTATTCAGTCGAATACTCAAAAAAAAAAAAAATATAAAAGTGCCATGCAAAATTCTTGAGAGTAAGAAAAATGCAATTAAAAAATGCTCTTAAACATCCTTTTGTTAAGTTGCGTGTATTAAAAAGACGGGGTTACACAAAAAATAAGAAAACAAAAAACACTTAAAAGACATTCAAGCAAGTTTATTATGTTCTTGATTACAAACAAGACGCAAAATTAAAAACTTAAGAGGGCCCCGCAGACAAAAGGGGGGCTTTGTATACGAGACTACCTGCCTGTCACTCTATTCAATTTGACAGAAGAGTTATTTAAAACGCAATTCTAGAGTTGGGGAAAACTCTGACGGCACACAAGTTACCTAAACGTAATAACAACGTATGCTAATAAAATAGTGCACAGTGTGAATATTAATTTCATTAACATAAAAAACAAAACAAAAATAGACGTGATTTTTTTTACAGGAATAGGTACTCGTAATTTGAATTAGCTTTATTTATAAAAGGTATTTTACTTGCTCTATAGGACAAGTATTATTTTCATGCAGAAAAAATCGAAGTTTAATCAAACATGACAATTACGATGATAGAAAATATAAGTATAGTTTAAATAACGTACGTCATTTTGGATTATATCAGGTTTTTGGTTTTTTTTTCTTAAATGATCATGAGGAAAATGAGGCTTAAAAGTTTTTTTTTTCAAATGGACATAAGTTCGCAATGACTTGTTTGAATTGTTTCAGACTTTTTTTGTCATAGTTTTCTTTAGGATGACATTGCAATTTCTTCAGTAAAACCTGCTTAAACGGTGACTCTCATACAACAAGCCCTTCAGTTTTAGCAAACTTTTTTGGTTTTATACTTTCTCAAAAGCGTTCCTAACAATAATTTTGATTACATTTTGTATGTTTTTATATTATAGTTTTTATTTTAAATGGAAATAACGGAGATCTGGTTTTAACGGCTTTTTTCAAATGGCCACAAGTTGGCAACGGATTTATCGAATTCACTTAAACTTTGTTTGGTGTTGGTTCTTCCAGTTGCCATTAGATGGCTTTGCTGTTTTTTCCAAAAAGTTTTATTTGCTCTAAAAAGGTTCTATAGATTTTTATAAATTTTTGTATTATATGTATATACACTAATCGACAACTGATTAGCGCCCTCTATGCTTCTTGTTCTTGGAGCTTACCAATGAAAGTTCAATGAATAACATTTTAACAGAGTTTTAAAGAATTGAATATGAAAAATTTACTTTTTTTCCGGACATTTGACTCCTTACTCAACAGGATGTATGAAGTCATATTAACAATAAGTGGACAACGACATTAACGAAATTGTTCAGACTTCTTCGATAGCTCTTTTGATCATCTCAGTTTTGGCCAATACTTTTTAGTTTTCACCAAATTTCTCTAAAATGGCTGGCTTAACCAATTTTGATTGACTTAGTGTTTATATTTTGTGGAGCATTTCAATTATTACTGTGTTCTTAGTTAAAAATAAAAGTAAAGGGCATCTGTATACAAACAACTTTATTCTATTCGAGGTCTTAGTATAACGAAAAAATTAAAGTATCTTATAAAACTGAGTATATATTACTCAAAATTCGGGAAATAAACATTTTTTAAACAAACAATTTGAACTTCTTTTCTTTTTTATACAACAAAGAGGAGTTAGTTGTTTTTGCTCGAAAATTTGTTATCATCATTCTATTGCACCTACAGAGCAAATACGTGCGATTTATTCGTGCATTTTATTTTACGGAAAACCAAACCGAAAAAATTTTCCAATGGAAAATTTTGTATGTTCTGATTCGATTTTTAAGACAAATGCTACACTGATCGATGGCAACCAACTCAGAGAATATATTTTGCAAATAAAAACTTGAATTGAACTTGTACTTTTTGTTAAAAATGTATTTACTCATTTTTCTGTTATACGTATAAAAGAAAAATAAAAAATTACAATTTTAACAAAAAGTTTTTGTTCAATTAAAATTATTATGAATGCACTGGCACTCAACGGGCGATTTATACTACTATATTATGAATTCCCATAGTGCGAGCATTTGGGATAGAAGGAATAGAGAGATGCGAAAGAATTTTTGGTGGTACAGTGGTTAAGACTTCGGTGATATTTAACTCACGAAAATCGCACGGTTGGCATTCAGTTGAAACTGGAGGAATATTAAACAATTGCTCCCAGGCTGGGGCTCGAACCCATTACCCACAACTCTAGGGTAGCAACAACATCCACTGTACCATTACAACCCGCCATGCCAGTTGCAGCTGAAGTTGAGGTTAATTTGTAGTTGTGATGATGTATTACTCCAATGTCAGATCTAAATTATTATGTGGTTAATGTCAATATGAAATTCTCCTTTCCGGTTTTGTCAAATGAACACGTTGTCTCTAATGGAAGTACACATCTTTAAATAGATACGGATGGGAGTGTTATTTTTTTTTTTTTTTGGTTTGAAGCACTCTGTAGAAAACTTGACGGAACATAGCAATCCACTTATAAGTTCCAAGTTTGAGCAATTGCAAGCAACTAAAAATAGCTGAAGTGAGTTTTTTTTAACAAAACTGACATCTTTAAGCCATACTGATATCATAAAAAATATGTTCAAAATATTAACTTACTGCACTGTGATTCATCGGATTTATCTTCACAATCATCTGTCATATCACAACGAAAATGTGGCGGAATGCAATATGTTTTATTAAAAACATATTGCCCGCAACTTATTTGTCCGGTTTCACATTCCGGTGGAGCTGCAAAGAGAATTTAAAAGTTGTAATAACGCTTGCCGTATACGCAGTCAGAAATGCAGTTAATAACTTACGGCATGATTGTTGCTCATCTTCTCCATCTTCACAGTCTTTTTGATAGTTGCATACCCATAATGATGTTATGCATTTACCGCTATTGCAACGAAACATTCCCGTAGGACATGGCACATTAAATGCTACGGAACTTTGACCAATTCGACCCCCATCTGTTATTCCACCTGAAAAAGAGAGAATTAATTTTATTTAAAAACATTTCTACAGAAGAGTGTATATTTTTTATCATTTTTTTTCATTTTAAGAATAAATAACAACATTTCAATAACAAGATTCATTCAAATAATGTTTCAAAAGCAGAACAAAAATATTAAATAAAAACTGACCACGTATTTATGACAGTTAAACCTTTAGCTATATACAGACATTTCCATTTCTAAATTTTAAATATTTTTAATTCGAAAACGGCCACGAATCCTGCCACATCAGAGCAGATTTAATAAACCCCCTAGAGGCTTTTATAATTAAAATTACCACAGACTTCTTTCAGTTCGTTTGTAATTTCACCCTTTGCCTTTAGACAATCACACAGAAAGAATTTTAAACCCATTTCTTTTGGATCCTCTTTGGGGTTTGTGTGTGTGAGTATTTTCCTTTTTTAATTTTATTTTATAACAATTGAAGTTGCGGCAAATCTGACAGGACGTAACCACAATTATACTGCAGATTTTTGTATCCTTTCGTATTCTTGAAACAACTGAGCGGTTTCCTATGAGTCCTTTGGGAGAGGATATTCTGTGTGCTGTCTGCAGTGGTGTATTCATCACATCGCTGGTTCTGTTCTGATGTACTTATACCATATCCCGATGGATGTGAAAAAACACACACACACATACATATACCAGAAAAATGTAGGGTAAAGCATGTCAAACGTGAACAATTGAAAAGATAAATTCATTTAAAACATCAAAATAAAACTCTATTCCGCTGTTGGACTGGGTTTTGCATAATACAATTCTCATTTTTTTTTTCTTTGTCTGTCTCTTGAATGTAAAGTCCTTATGGCTTTTATATTGTAACGGAAGTTAAGGATGTGAATCAAAAATGAACATAAACTCATTTCCTTGTTAAAGAATATTTTTTCAAGCTATAAATACAGAGAAAATATTTTGAATTATCTCCTTACACTAATTTAAAATGCCGAAAATCAAAGCCAAAAGTCAATATTCCGAAATAATCCCGTACAGTTATCTGGAAGGACCTGACTCCGCGAGACCGAAGATACAAATTCCTTTTTAAAGGTAGCCCCGCTTAGGCAACTTCGTTACTCCGCTTAAAAGTTGTCTAGCAGGCTGTATAAATAGTTTTCTAAACCAAAAATTTAGGTATTTTAGCGGAAATGTGTAACATTCCTTGTATAGCTATAATGAGTGGCCTATTTCAAAGGACTTCGAATAGTCTTCTGTAAAAATTTGGAATCCTGCTCGGATATGTCGAGTTGTCTGGTAGGTATCCTTTATCAAAATTTCTTGATCGACCAAAATAATACCAGTATCAACACAAGCGAAGCTAAAAGTTATTGAATGCGAATGGACACAACTTTCCTACAAACAGGACAACTCCAAATGTACTCGTAGGTCATCGTCGAGCCTTTTTGTTCGTGCATGGGAAAATAAACGAACTTAACGAAAATAAACGACTTTTGTTGCTTATTTTATTGGATTTTGTATGAATATATAATACAAAATTTCTTGTTCCGGCTCAGTTGAACACAGCTCTCCATTCACTGTAGTTCTGGATCGGTCATACTTTCTACAAACCAAAAGCTCAGTTGTAACCAGTCTGGGTTAGGGGAGAGGGGCACATTTGAACAGTGCTAATAAAATCTGATTCAAAATATATATTTTCGAACCAAATCAGAAGTTTTTCACTTGGCAATACTGTTTTGTAAACCGTCAACGATTTTCGCTGGTCTTTTCAGTAGCCCCCTGAAAGGAGTTCGATGTGAATGTTTTAATGCTAATATTCTATTTTTTTTTTAAATATTTTGTAAGAGAATACACAATTTTTGGTGAGTGTTTTTATACCTAAAACAATTTTATTGGCAATGCGACTCATAGTTGATTTATTTTTTTCATAAAGTTATTTGTGAATTCTAGTTCCTATCTGTACCTATTGTATTTTGCTATGCTTACGTTTGCTACCTTATTACCTTCGTTTTGTTATTTATGAATAAAGTTAATAATATTACTATTACTAAAGTCGTTTATGTTAAGTTTTTGCCTTTTTCATCAACATAGAACAAAAAACAATGCGTATTTAGTCTTACTAGAGTTCGCCCCGTGGTCGAAATTCGACCATTTCTCATTTTTTTTTTTTTTTTTTTTTTTTTTTTTTTTTTGCTTCATATATGCATTCGCTGTTTCCTTACATGGTCCCCTTTCAGAATATATATAGGTTTGGCATATTTGTTTTGATTATGACAGAAAAAAAGGGTGGAAACTGGATTTTTGAACTCCGTATTAATATATATGATTTACAAATAAAACTATTAGAAAAACTACCGTTCAAAAGTGCCCCATAGCCTTGTTCCAAGCTGTCCCACATGAGGGGCATATTTGAACATAATTACTTGCTTCATTTCAGAAATAATAATAGTTTATATCCATTTCTATGAGTAAAATTATGTTATATGTCAATAGTTATACAAAAAATAGATTTTTATTATAGTTGGAAACAAAAAGTGTTCAATTGTGCCCCCTCTACTATCTATCATTTTAAAACATAACTGTCTTCTTGCAGAATTTTTCACATTCATAGATTAAGTCTAAGTCAGTATAATTTAAGAACATAGGTTCTTGATCTTGAAAAGAATTTGCTTTTCAAACACTTATAGGTACGTTATAATAACAAAGCGTATGTATTGTTTTGACAACGACTGTATTTTATTGCAATACAATTTGAATACAATTTCTCTTCGAACAAGGACTTTATTTATTTCACCACTTCTTATTCGTAATTACTTTGCGAAACGAATAAATGAATTCGCAAATAGGTAGCACATAACTACCTGCCTACCCAACAAACGTAACGAATTTTATAAATTGCTTCTGACGGAATACAGCTATTAAACCGAGAACTGCAAATCTGATTTTTACAAGTAGTCCCCAAGGATAAACAATTCAACTGAACACATCCACTCAAAAAGATGTATCATCAAAAAGATCACTTGTATTTACTCTTTGCATACCTAATTTAAAAAACAAAAACAAAAACAAACAAGCCAGTGAAACATCGTTATATCGCATTTCGTATCCATTCCATCAAGGCTGATTTAAGAGAACCATAACAGAAAACAGAAGTGTCCTTACAGACAGGCCGGCAATATATTTTATTAGCTTCGTTTATGAGTTCATTGCTTCATTAAAAATGAATATATTGTAGTCCATTATCCTCAAGTAGATTGGTATAGGTAGACACGGTACCCGGGGCTTTCCTTCTCCTACATGCATACATATTAAAAAAAAAACCAACAAGTAGTATGCAAAAAGAAATTGTTGTTAACATCTTTTGCAGAGATATGTACCTATGTTTAAAATTCCCGGCACGTTTTTTCCCCCGTATGTATAAACGAATTGAACTTCATCATGACATTCATTTTGTTTTTTTTCGTCTCTTTCTACATATTATATATCTCTTTTACTTTTTGATTTTTTCCTTTTGATTACAAAGTCAACGATTAAAATGTGACTGACAGCTTTAATCCGCTAAACAAACGTGACATAACTACAAAGATGTTTTCTTTTTGTGTCCATTGTAAATTTTGATTTGAAATAAACAATAAACGTGTTATTACAACAAAAGTATTTGTTTATTTATTTTATATTTTAACTAACAACAAAGAGTCCAATAAATTCATTTTCAATCCAACAATAGCAATTCTATGTCCTGATTACAGAGAACGAAGCGGCCGACGCGACGCGTCGTGGAATGTGGGGGAGGACAGGGAAACTATCGTTCTGACAGGTAACTAACTATTCACAGACAAAGATGGCGTGCCTTCCACGATTTGCAACTGACAGCTACACTGACACATAAAACATTAGAAATGAAGTGTAGGAACAAACCTACTGGATTGTGTCTGTCTGATCCTGTGATTTTTTGATTTTATTTTGTTGCACGAGTCCTTAGGGTGCAATTATTGCAGCACATCACTCTTTAACTCTAAAAACATCACATGAATTGCTTATGGGTATAACGTATAACGTATAACGTACATTTTAGAGAGATGATGGTATCTGTGCTACTGACTTTGGTGCCATATTGTGTAGATGCAGCAGTGTCAGGAGTTTGATCAGGATTCTAGAGTGGATGATGTTTTAATGATGGCTGCATCATGTTTGTGGCTTAAGTTTATTATAATGTTTTCTTTTGGGGTTCGTTTAATGATTATCCTTGTGGTTGATGGGAAGGATGTGATTAGAATTTAATATCGTTCGGCTATTAAATTTAATTGCTGTTCATTGTTCGCTCTGTTCAGGGTGTTAAACTAAGGGTTGTTAAGAACTTGATGATACCAAAAGAATATTAATGTGACTGGAAGAATGCAATGGCTTTTTTTGATAAAATTTAAATTAACAAATGAATTTTGTTGTGGCTGAGCTAGAACATTTTGAAACCATTTTTTTTTTCACTCAAGACTACCAGTTCGACAAGTTAACTATCTTTTGATATTAATTGTGGCCGATTGACCTTCAGATTATTCTGGCAATAGAAGTTACTTAACGTCTGTTATTGGCCCAGACTTAATTTTACCGAAATGAAACACTTTCATTGAATATAGCAGGATTCCTAAAAACGTACAGTTAGAGTTAAAAAAACAGTTTTTTTAACTAAACTCTTTATTTTTATTGAAATTTTTTGCAATAAGTGATTTCAAGATGAAGTCAAAGTTGAAAGGTATTTAATACCTCGCGCATTTTACATTGATGAGAACCTTCGATGGATAAGATATAACTTAACGGACTGTTTCATTCGCGTTGTTTTGAACCAATTTAAATCCAGTACTTACAAAATAACTACTGCTGTGTCCCAAAATTCCGTTCTGTTTCCAACTTTTTTATTTATGTTTATTATTGATCTGCTGTGTTTTCATTTCATTTTCATTTTTTTTAAACCTTAAAACTAGCATATATCAACTTAACACAACTTACTGGCACTATGCGGGCGTTTAAATTACCCCAAAGTAATACTTTTCATGTTCGTTTCCAGAAAAAAAATCCCACATTCCATCCTTAAACGCTTTCTACGTAGTACTCACACCGCATTCTTTAGCCGCACTTCAAGAATTTGAAATATGGGTTTTAGCTAGAAAGTCCAAAGGGTGACTATTGTGATACCACCAAATGTGCATTCCCCCCTAAATCCCAGAAACGATTTGATTTTCATGCGTAATAGAGAATTAGTCTGTTAACGAATTGGATCATTAAAAGTTAATAATTGCAGCGATGGGAGTACCCCAGGAGTCTAAGCTGGGTCGTTTTTTTGTTTGGTAAATATGTTGGATTTGCAGTTATCTGGAATACCTCTTTGGACTGGCAGCCAGCAGGGGTGAATGTTGATATGTTCCGCCATCTTCCTGAGAGATGATCGGCAATTGAGAAGTAGTGGAGATGGAGATGCAGCCTGACTATCCGAGAAAGCGGTGTACTTGGCCGATACCACGCTTTCTTTAAGCCGATTTTCTCAAGCGCCCATATTGTTTTGTTTCAGTAATATAAGAGTATCATTAACCCCTGTTTACACCCCTGTTTAGCGCTTTCTAATAAAAATAATGTGCACTACTGGGTCGCACGAATATGCTTTTATATGTGTGACAGTTGCATTTAGATAAAAAAAAAACAATAGATAAAGTTATATTAAATTTTAATAAACACGTTTTTTGGAAAAAATTTAGTAAGCCATCTGATTTCGTTTGCTGTTTCAAATCTTAAGAAAAAAAATTTCAAAATTGTTCGACCAGTTTTGTAAAAAAACTGATTTTAAAAACTTTTCGAAAATGTATTCGAATTTTTTTTTGATAATGCTAACTTCTAGCACATTGTAGTTTTTTCAGAAAAATATAATTTAAAAAATTGATCAAACCGTTTTTGAAAAAACTAAAAATTAAAAAAAGTAACTAAAAAAAAAAAACTCAAAAATTATTAGAATTAATATTATTTCGTCTATAAAAGGGCTTCTACATTAAAATTTTCATCGAAATCCGTCAAGTGGCTTTGAAGAAAATCTGATTTGAAAAAAATATGGTTATATGGGAGGTACCGTTATAAGACTTTTGCTGAAAATCTATTTCGACCAAAACATAAAGTTTATACAAAAACTACCATTCAGAAAGTTTTATCAAAATCTTGGGTGCCGTTTTTAGAAAAATGAGTTTTTCATTAAAAATCGTACCATTAGTTTAAGAGCTTGCATGCTTATTCCAAAAACCAGTCTGTCATAATAATACTGTGTACCAAGTTTGAAGCAAATCCATTTAGGCTGAAGGTGCCGATACAGACATACAGACAGAAGGACATACAGACATACAGAAAGAATTGTCGGACGCACTTGTTTCTACTTCTCTGTCTATTATTGCTGTCGTTGACGACCATCACACCCATTCTTTGATAACCTATCAAATAAATTGGATTAGTTTCATCTTAAACAGCTATAGCTAGTGGAGAAATTTTATTTCCTTTTGAGTTTTATTCTTTTTAAACATTTTCTCAAAATTAATAAACATAAAATCATGATTTTCTAAATTAAGTTAGGTCTAAGCCGAAAGTCCAAACATACGTATGGTTTCGCAATAATTTAGAGCGCCCACATAGCGCCAGTAAGTTGTGTTAAGTAATCGCTCCCTAATCATTTTTTGAAATCAACATCAGCTTTTGGATTTTGTCTTTGTGTGATTTTGTCACAGGTGTCTTGGTGCAGAATTGATCTCAGCTCCTGTAAGTGTTTTCTTGATAAATTCAATCAATTGCAAGTTAGGCGCTTCGTCGCTGATGCGGTGCCAACATGTCAGATAATTTGAGTTACATATGCATAAGGCAGAACACTTGTATTAAAAGTGTGTTGTTCGGGTCCTCTGGAGGTACTCGTAGGTACCATCTCAAAGAGTTTGCATCTCAAACTTTTAAAAGTTCAAAATATACTCCTTTCATCAACCAAATAAACAAACGAGAAACTTTTACATTTTCATTTTCATTTTCTGTCTTACAATCGGCCATGAAATATTTGAAATTTTCCCTCAAGGACACTAAAAATTATGCTCGCTGTTGCACATAAATCAAAGGACCAAACTTGGGCAAAGAGCCCTTTGTTTGAAAATATAAACAAAACAAAACAATAATGAAGAGCACAATAATTTGGACCCGCACAGTTGTGTCACCAAAGAATGAAATTATTCTTGCACAAAGCAACACTTCTTCCATTGAGACAAGGAGCGGTACAATTACACCGACCAGACTATGTTGTAAAGTTTAAAATGCCTTTGATATAACAGACAGGAAATGTTGAAATTCCTGGGGGAGAAATATCCTTTACATAAAACAAACAACTGGTAAAGTTTTGAAAACTAAAGCATATGACCAGGGTTGTTTAAATTTACTGTCGACTTTTTCGCTATATTTTTAAGGAACAATTATTTGCAAAGTTCTTTTAATTCTTACGTACATTGTCATTTTGGTGTTATTGACATAATGGTTTGAAAAAATTTGAAGAATGGGAACGCGGGCCTGAAATAAGGTTTAAAACATACGTTGTTGCGGTGCCATATTTGACACTTCGATATTCTAATAATCTAATATTCTGTCATCTTGAATTTCTTGTGGCCATCTATGTCTCTCTTCACAATTACTATCAGAAAATAAAGACTTTAATAGATGGGCTTTAATATTCTGCATATAACATGCTAAGATACCACTGAAAAACTTCGTCTGACTGAGAAAGACTTATGCAGAGGCTGCAATGACGATGATGAACTGTAGGTACATATGGATACAACCCACGTCCACTGTCACTGGTCACTGCCCAAGCCTCTGCAACAGAAGAAATAGAACTCCCTGAAGCACTATTTTAAGAATAGCGAAGAATTGTCTCACAGTTCAATAAAAGAGTCCTACAGGTTCACAAGAAGTACCGGGGATGGTTGAAAACTCTATAAGGAACACACACAAAATACTCGTGTACGCTCATTAAAAACCATTATGTTGGCAATCAAGGATTCCCACAGCGTTAACCGAACAGCTTAATCTGTTAGTTTTGTATTGTAGGATCAATAAAACGGTTTGATTTTTTTTGCTTTCTCAGGTCGAATTTAGAGTAAAAGGGCATGTTGAGGGAGCGATACAAAAGGTTGGTTTTTGTACGGGAATATCAGAAGCTATTTGCTTTTTCTCATTTCCAGAAAAGTAACTTCAAAGCCAATACATTACCTGTTAAGGGAACAAGAAGTGAACTCAAAAATATGCATTCCAGCATAGAAGTGATAAATGAGTTTCAATGGAAAATACCATAAATTATTGTAGATTATGATTCATGCAAAATACCCTGCTGGACAAAATTAGAGGAACGATGTTTGTAATAGATATGTATATTCGATGGCAATACGGGGTGATACGCATACGAGGTGTAGTAAGAAACTTAAAGGTTGAGAAGAGACAATATTAACCAAAAACAAAGTTGGGGTTTTAGGTCCAGGCTATGCGGGTGAACTCAATTAATATAGCAAAAATAAAAAAAAAACGGAAAAACTTATCAAGCTTATGTAAATGGATTCATTTATGTGAAAGAGAGTAGTGACGGTTCGGAGATGAAAATTAATTGAGTATGCTATTAGTTATAGCAGAACCACGCCCGCACTTACTTAAGGTGGCGCAGACAGTCCATTGTGGACCACGGCCTCAACCAACAATCCTCGCCAGCTAGGCCGGTCTCTAGCCAGTGGCCTCCAGTTGCACCACACCAAGTTGGTTGAGGTCGTTTACCACTTGATCGCGCCACCTTAGATGGGGTCTTCCAGAACTGCGTCGGCCCTCCGGGTTGGAATTGAAGACTCGTCGGGCAGGAGCGTTTTCGTCCGCACTCATAACCACAAAATTAAATATCATCAGGAGCGAATTTTATCATGTATTTTTTCTTTCTTTAATTAATTATTATTTCAAATCAAATTAATTATTTAGACTGATTAATTTAAGATAATTTTTTTTTGTTTCCTTAGTTTTTCTCTTTTTAATTCTTTTTCTTCTTATTTATTTATTGCTTTTGCTTGTTGTATACCTTCTGTCTTAAGAACTAGTGGGTGGAGAGTCTCAATTTTGTCTTGACATTATGGATGGCATGGCAGTAAAATCTGTCATCAAAATACTTTCAAATTTTCGTGAAGGTTTCAAAGAATTTTGCATTAATGCTCGTAGCCTTTATATAAATATTAATTGGTTTTTTTGAAGTATGTCTTTCACTCATCAGGGGTAGATATTATTTGCATTACTGAGGCATGGTTTTGACCATATGTCCCGAGAAGTGCATATGATATTAAAAACTATAATTTATTCATAAATGGTAGAGTTACCGAAACAATTGGAGGTGCGGTAGCAATTTATTGCAACACATCATTTAATATTAAGATCCTTAGTAATTTAGAAAGTGGCGGCATAGAGTTTCTTATTCGCGAGGTAACTGATGGAAATACTTAGAGTATAATAACCAAATAGAAGTTTTCTCCTCATCCTTTATTTTCAACTTTACAAAAATATTCTCTTCCAATTATGAACACATTATAATCTGTGGTGATTTTAACGCTGATCTTTTACTTACATTCACTAGGGCCACCCAATTGAGAGATGTAACGGTGGCAAATGTATTTCTCAAATTGTTATGTCACTCGTTTTGCCGCTAATTTAACACCAAGTCTTCTTGATCTTATGATTGTCTCTGATTTTTTGAATGTTTTTCTACAAGACCAATACATTTTTTGTAGCGAAAATTACACTTGGTTTACCTTTGATGTTCAAAGTCTAGGAGTAAACCCTCACAAAACTCAACTGGTCCTCTTCACAAGGAAATATAAAATTCCACAATTAAATGCTCCATCCATCAATGGAACTTCACTAATTTTCTCAAATGAAGCTAAATATCCAGCCCTCATTCTAAATAAGAAGCTCACCTGGAAACCCAACATTCAGGAAAGAGTAAAAAAGACCACAGTGACTCTCTTTTCTTGCAAAAAAGCAGTAAGGAACAAATGGGGCTTATCCCCACAAGCTACCCACTGGCTATACAGGGTGATTCACCAGCGTTGTGCCAAAAAGCTAGAGCGTGTAGGTTAAGTTGAGACAAGAAAAAAGTCGTATGGAAGGGGGGGTCTATATCCGCATCTTTTCAGATAACCAAGCAGCCCTTTAATCATTCGGGGCGGTTTCCACGAACTCAGTAACTGCCCGCAACTGTCGCTCATCTCTCGTGGAGATGGCAGAACAGTTTAACATTCACCTCTCTTGGGTGCCGGGACATAGACATATTTCAGGAACCTTCAAGGCCGATGAACTCGCCAGATATGGAACTACTGCACCAATTTCACAGGATGAATATTGGTATACCTATCGCTACGTGTAAACTCATGTTCAAACACGATGCCATGAAAAAAACCAAATTTAAGATGGTCAAATGTAACCACCTGTCATGCGACAAAACAGATCTTGGCAAAACTAGATCCAAATGTTTGTTATCTCTTGGTAGATCTCACCTTAGCTCCTTAATCGGTGTCATAACTGGACACTGTCTTAAAGGCAGACATGCTATTAGACTCGGGGTCTTCTCGAACGACTTCTGCTTCTGCATAGAAGTTGCATGGACGAAGAAGAAGAAGAGACTATAACTCATTTTCTTTGTTCATACCCTGCTCTCTCACAAAGACGAAAGTTGCATTTGGAAGAATTCTTCTTCAACGATATTAATGATCTAACTCAGGCAGACATACACTGTCTCCATCACTTTTAAATAATGGTTTCCAAATTAGTAAGGTAATTCCTTACCTTTATTATGTGCAAATGTATTTCTGCATATCTATATGCAGATGGTGTACAAATTAACTTGTACTGTCCGATTGTAGGACAATATATTGAATGTGTTACCAGTCTAGGTTTTATGCAATCAATCGCTCGCTTTCAGACGAAAGTCACGTTAATTTCATAGTGGGAAGAATCTATTCTGGATTACGTAGACTCTATCCATTAACTCCGACATAACTCCAGTTGATACCAAACTAAGACTAAAACTTAAGGCCCAAACATAATACGCAAAAGAAAAAGTAAGCAATTGTCAAAACCGAACGAAAAGTTTCCTTCCGATTTGTAAAGTACATAAGTTGCCCATAATAGCCTTAAAAACAAGAAGAAAGAAAGAAGAAGAATACCCTTTAGAAAAAAAGGAATGTCAGATTTTCGTACGTAATGTACGACTCAAAGCGTACATTACGTACGAAAACGCAAGTGAACGAAACTTGCCGAAACTGAACAAAAGCCATTTCGGGTTGGGTATACAAATCACCATGTATTTCTACTGTTTCGTAAGTCAACGTACGTACCATTCTTCAATTATGGTTAGCCCTTTACTTGTACCTTTAATATTGACTTCGCTAATGCCTGACTCATTCTCAACACAAAATCCTAGTGGCTTTTAATGACCTGATAAGAAACGTGTATGGTCTTCGGAGATACCAAAAACCAGCACATCTCATATTATCATCAACTTGTCCATGGATGTCTACAGCAGTTTGATGATGTAAGGTGCTGTATATTTTTGCACAAAATTATAAAAAATAAAGCACCGCTATACAATTTTGATAAACTCTTATTTGTTAATGCAATATGCAAGCAGGCTATGGAACTCTCTTCCTGGCCCAATTAAAAGAATAATTGGTACATCATATTTTAAAGCTAAATTTAAAAAAAACAGAATTTTTTAATGTTATAGAAAAACACTGTAATAATTTTATATAAATACTAGCAAACCCATGCCCGCTTCGCTGAGCAGATTTGCAATGGGCTGTTGCCTCTTAAAAATTCAGTTTATCCAAGAGGCGTATAAATTGAGAAATGCAAATATTAAATGGTATAGAAAGAAAACTTTGAATAAAATTCGTTTTTTAAATATCTTACATTTTATTCAAATGCTTTCTTATAAACCATTTATATCGAACTCATTTTTATTTATATAAGATAAGATAAGATTAAATCAAAGAAATATTAATTCAATGAAAAAAGTACGCCATTTTCTTGCTTGAATTTATTTTAGTTTTAAAGAAATAAAATGCACGACTGGGTCGCACGAACTTGCTCTTATGATAAGCAATTGCGTAGTGGCTGCATATATGGATCTTAAAAAAAAATTAAATAATTTCGAAAATTCTTTTATTTTTTAAATTAGTTTAAGAGTTTTCTCGGAAAAACTAAGTATGCAATAAAATATCAAAGCTAAACGTCAATATAGGAAAAAAAAATATTGAAAATCGTTGGACCAGTTTTTTTTTAAAAGGTTATTTTTGAAAAACTTTTTCAAAAAATATTTTGAAATTTATTTGAGTATGCAAATATATGGCAATCTGTAGTTTACATTTGAAAAATAATTTAAAAAAAATCAATGTACCCGCTTCCAACATATTTCGAAAACCAAAAATTTTTTTGAAAAAATTATAAAAAATCAAAAAAAAAAGTTTTTGAACATTTTGAAATGCCATATTAATAAAATTATGAATGACTTTCTGTGGCCAAAATTTTATTGAAATCGAATGTATAGTTTACGAGAAAATTTGATTTGAAAATATTGGTTCTATGAGAGGTACCGTTATTAGACAAATTTCGAATCAAAAGATAGATTTTCTTGCAAAAATAGCATTCTGAAAGTTTTATCAAAATAGTTAGAGCCGTTTTTGAGAAAATCAATTTTTGTCTTCAAGATTGTATGGCAGGTGCCGTTATTTTTGGACCTAGAGCAAAAATAAAAAATATGTTCCGAGGGACGGCCAAATAAATCCTTAATACCAAATTTGAAGCAAATCGGCCCACCCGTTCAGCCTCCAGAGGTGCGAACAGACATACAGACAGACAGACAGACAGACAGACGGACGGAATTCCCAGACCCACTTTTTTCGACTTCTCCATCATCGTAATGTCATGTGTGATTGTTATCTCAAATTTTTTTTTCTGCACGAATCCATAACTTGCCTTATAGTACCCATAATCGCAAGTAAAAAATGATCGAAATCTGCGAAGTGGTTTTTTTTAAATGGCAGAAGACATTTTACATCCAATTCATGTCAGTTCAAGAAATCCTGATCTTGAGGCTAATGATAATCAGGCTTTGCTCTTGATCGAAGATATATGTTACCTCATATGTGCGGCAGTTTGTTAGTCAGGTTAGGAGTGCCAGCCCCAGATCGCAGAGTAAAAGACTCATTTAATAGAGAATTGGAACGTGAACGTGAATATGATCGATATGAATTAGACCAATCAGTTAAAACGAATGAACTGTTGAACCCAAAATAGAAGAAAGTTTATGATAAATTAATTAATACAATTGATGCCCCTGGTGGAACAGGAAAGACATTCCTCATGTCATCGATTTTGGTCACTATTCGTGCGAGATCCGAAATTGCGGTAGAAATTGCTCATTCAGCGTTAATATTGCCATTAAATCTTCAAACTACTGAACAACCGACATGTAACATTGCAAAACACTCTGCAATTGAAAAAGTTTTAGTAGCCTCACAAATCAAATCTGGGATGAATGCACAATAACGCATTGGAAGCTCTTTATCGAACCTTAAAAGATCTGTCCAATTTCGGCAGCTAAGGATAGAGATGTGAATGACTTAAACTTTATAATTGAGAATCAAATCGTTGGTACTCTGCATTCAATCAAATCTATTGACTGTGTAACAAACGAAGATGAAGCCACTGATTATCCAACTGAGTTTTTAAACTCCTTAGATGTACCTGACTTACCACAGCACAATTTACAACTGAAGGCGGGCTCGGTAGTCATCAGCTTCGAAATTTAAAACAACCAAAACTATGCGATTGAACGCGCTTCGTCATAAAAAAACTGAAGAGTGATGTGCTGTCCGCGACTATACTCAACGGAAAATTTAAAGATAAGTTTGTTCTCATTCCGAGGATTCCAATTATCCCAACAGATATGCCCTTTGAGTTTAAACGAATTCAGTTCCCAATTCATCTTGCCTTCGCCATGACAATTAACAAATCTTAATTCCAATACTTGACTGTTTGTTTTCTCAACCCATGCTCACTTCGCTGAGCAGATTTCACAATCAAAAAAAGTCGTACAATTTTTCAATTCGTCAGGCTGGAGAAATGCTAATACTTAAGGAAGCACAAAGAAAATATTTGAATAAAATGCGTTTTTAAAATTTCTAACATTTTATTCTAATGCTTTCTTATAAACAACATTTTTTCTATTACCATCTTTAACATAAATAAAAATTGCGAACGGTTTCCCTACTCTTACTTACTTACTTAAGGTGGCGCAGACAGTCCATTGTGGACCACGGCCTCAACCAACATTCCTCGCCAGCTAGGCCGGTCCCTAGCCAGTGGCCTCCAGTTGCGCACACCAAGTTGGTTGAGGTCGTTTACCACTTGATCGCGCCACCTTAGATGGGGTCTTCCAGAACTGCGTCGGCCCTCCGGGTTGGAATTGAAGACTCGTCGGGCAGGAGCGTTTTCGTCCATACGCTCCACATGACCCAGCCATCTAAGCCGCTGAATTTTCAGCTTCTTAACCAAGTCAATGTCGCTGTATAGCCCGTACAGTTCGTCATTGAATCTTCTCCTCCATACTCCATTGATACATACAGGCCCGAATATCACCCGAAGAATCTTTCTCTCAAAGCACCCCAGCCTGTATTCATCCGATTGTGTCAGTGTCCACGCTTCTGCCCCATACAGCAGGACTGGGATGATAAGGGTCTTGTATAGTGTCTCCTTGGTCCTTTGAGAGAGGGCTTTACTACTAAGATGCCTTCTTAGCCCGAAGAAACAGCGATTGGCAAGAGTGATTCTTCGACTGATCTCTTCACTGATGTTGTTCTGAGAGGTTATAGTGGAACCCAAATAGACAAAGTCCTTGACAACCTCAAAGTTATATCTGTCCATTGTGACGTTTTGTCCGAGCCTACGGTGATGATCTACTTCACCCGAGGACAGCATATACTTTGTTTTATCTTCATTTACAGCCAGACCCATTCGAGCCGCTTCCACTTCAATACTTGCGAATGCTCCACTGACAGCGCGCTTCGTTCTTCCAATAATGTCAATATCATCAGCACAGCCAAGTAATTGAACGGATCTAAAAAAAATCGTACCGCTGGTGTTGACATGCGAGTTGCGTACGATTGCCTCAAGAATGATGTTGAAGAGGTTACATGACAGCGCGTCACCCTGTCGTAAGCCTTTCTCGACATTAAATGAGTCGGTGGTGTTCTTACCAACCTTGACGGAGCAGCGCGAGTTCTCCATAGTCATCCTGCACAATCGAACGAGTTTTGCAGGGATGCCAAGAAGCGACATGGCTCTGTATAGCTCGTTCCTGTTTACGCTGTCATAGTCGACTTTAAAATCGATAAAGAGGTGGTGAGTATCGATCTGGAATTCTTGGGTCTTTTCCAAAATCTGCCGAAGTGTGAAAATTTGGTCGACGGTTGACTTACCGGGTCTGAAACCACAGTGATCCAATCAGTTCACGTGCGAAAGGGTTCAGACGTTCACACAGAATGGCCGACAAGATTTTATAGGCGACATTTAGGAGACTTATACCTCTGTAGTTGGCGCAGCTTAGAGTATCTCCTTTCTTGTGGATAGGGCACACAATGCTGAGGTTCCATTCGTCAGGCATACTTTCATCCGACCAGATTGTACAGATGAGTTGGTGTATGCTCCTCACCAAGTCATCTCCCGCTGCTTTGAAGAGTTCAGCCGTAAGGCCATCAGCTCCAGCAGCCTTGTTGGACTTTAGTTTAGATATTGCTATCCGAACTTCTTCTTGGTCGGGAGGACGGAAATTTTGTTCATCATCATCCAAATCGAATGGATCATTCTGCCTGACAGCGATTAGTTGGTTGTCTTCGCCGTTTAACAGTCTGCAGAAGTGTTCTTTCCAAATTCTCAGCACCGACTGTGTATCTACAACGACATTCCCACCCTCGTCTCTACATGCTTCCGCTCGGGCTTTGTAACCCTTGGACGAATGCTTTACCCTTTGGTAGAACTTTCGAACATTGCTTCTGCCGTAGCACCCCTCAATAGATTCAACCATTCGTTTTTCCAGTTCTCTTTTTTTTCTTCTGAAAAGCCGATGTTCCTCTTTCCTCTTTTGCTGGTACACCGCACGGAAAGCGCTCTTGGCAGCTCTAGTTCTGGCATTCAGAACTGCATGATAGGCTTCGTCTTTGGCCAAGTGTGCGAGCCTGCACTCATCATCAAACCAGGTGTTTCGTTGTGGTCGCCTAATGAAACCCAAAACGTCCGTGGCAGCGGTTTTGATGGCCATTTTGCAATGTTGCCACTGGGCCTCTGGGTTTGGCGCAGGCGCCGGGCTTGTCAAGAGATAAGAGGAGACATGATTGGCAAAGGTTGTGGCGGTCTCTTGCGATTGTAACTTCGCAACATCAAACTTTCTCACAGTGGATGTTCGATTCTGCGGTCTGGTGGAGATCCGCATTCGCACTTTAGCTACAACAAGGTAGTGGTCCGAGTCTATGTTGGCCCCTCGGAAAGTGCGGACATCCATGACATTGGAGGCATGTCTGCTATCAATCGCAATGTGATCAATTTGGTTGACGGTATTTTGATCAGGAGACCGCCAGGTCCCCTTGTGTATATTGAGGTGTGGGAAGTATGTGCTTGCTAAGATGACACTTCGCCCGCAGCAAAGTCGATTAGCCTGTGTCCGTTACTGGAAGTGTTGTCGTGCAGGCTATGCTTTCCGACTGTCGAGCCAAAGTTACCCTCCTTTCCGATTTTGGCGTTGAAGTCACCAAGAATAAACTTAGTGTCGTACTTCGGGCATTCATCATACGTCTTCTCGAGAAGATCGTAGAATTCTTCTTTGGTCGTGTCATCTTTTTCCTCCGTGGGGGCGTGGACGCAGATCAGCGAGATGTTGCTGAATTTGGATTTAATGCGGATTGTGACAATGCGTTCGCTTATGCCACGAAACCCCAAGACTTCTTGCCTAAGCCTTCCTCTGATCACAAATCCGCATCCAAATAGCCGCTGGTTTCTTGTCCTGTAGCACTTGCCGTAGTAGATGTCACAGTTTTTCATCCTCCTTGTGCCTTCACCATCCCATCGCACTTCTTGGATGGCTGTGATGTCGGCTTTGACACCATCTAGGGCTTCCACTAATTGTTCGGCTGCACGTGGTCTGTTAAGGGTCCGGACATTCCACGTGCAGAACCGAAATTCGTTGTCCTTGTTTCGTTTGCTAGGGTCGTCATCAGTAGGGTCATCCATATCCGAGGCAGTTGGTTGTTTCGGAACTATGAATTTTTTTACGTGGTAGGGAAGTTACCCCGACGCACAACCCCCAACCTGGGGGACCAGGCCCTATGCTGCTCTCCTTGGACAAAAGGAGCTGGAGAAAATCCAGAGTCAGTAACCCACTACGGGGATGTGAGAGCTACCGTTGGTCCTATATGGGCTCATCCGCCACCTTCTCTATTTCACTACCCTGACTAATAGTAGTGAAAGGACCCAAAGACCTGAGCTCCGAATATGTCGAAGTAGCTCAATGGGGTGCCTACCATATTGTCTGTAAGCGTCGCCGTTGGTTCACTTAATTGGAAGCTCATCCGCCGCTCGCTTGCTTTCTGAGGGGTTCGTACAGAATAAACTGCTACCCAACAAGAGAAACAGAGGAGTTTTATGGCAGGGCAATTATAGTGTTGCTATTTTTCTGTGATCAACACTCGCGCTTATAAGTTCAGCAAGTCAAGTCCGGGTGGACAAGACCAGTACCCGATGGCTACCACTTGGAGGTAAAATAAGCACAATTGATGCGTATGAGACAATTGCAACGCTGGGCATCGCCATGTTGATACCAATCAGGGCCTACCCTATTCATACAGCACCCAGCTGTTTCCCTACTCTAGAACACCCAATATAAAGTTGACCATGAGAAATCAATACCGCAAATTTTCAAAAACTGACCTCGGGCTTTATTTATAGTGATGGCAAAAGCAAGGCGAATAGGAAATTGATGACGTTTAAAATCAAATGGCAAATCAGGTGGAATGATTGGAATTCTGGAGATCAAAACATCTTCCCCTTTATATTTGCCACTAATAATCCTAGCTTCACTTAGATTGTTCATTCACTTTTTTCCAGCTAGTCTAGTACCATTGCAAAGTTGAGGTTGATTAATATTACTCAGCATTATAATCGGGGCTCCAATTTTTAGAGCTAAATAATGAGGTGGCAGTCCCGGTAAATCAATCGAATTCAAAAGTTCCGTCTGATAATTCACTACATCATCCTCATTTATAAATGCATCAACTCATTTGTTGGCAACAAATCGTCCATCTATTTCTTCTAAAATAGATGCATTAATTTCAGCGCCATCTTTATTTTTGCCTTTAGCTATTTCACTTAACCAAGTACGATTTTTATAGTTCTCCGAAATACTTGGAAACACACTTTGAACCAATTCTTTCTTTGAATTCCTTATACAATAGAAATTTGCAGTGTTATTTGGCCATTTGAACTATCAACGTCAACGGACATTTTTCCATTTCCAATATCCAACAGCTGTTTTGAAAATTCTGCAGCAGATGGATCACTTTAGTGAGTGTTTTAACAATATATTCACAAAGGAGAACATTTAAGGCATTGACATCCGCAGTAGTCGATCGGGGTATGACCGGCAAAGTTCGTCTGAAGTCACCCGCCACCAATATCATGGCGCCGCCAAATATTACTTGGCTACCTCGCAAATCTTTCAGAGTTCGATCTAAAGCTTCAAGTGACTTTTTGTGTGCCATTGTACACTCATCCCATACAATAATCCTCCACTGTTGCAAGACTTTGGCCATTGCCGACGTTTTAGAAATATTACATGTAGGCGCTTCGTTAACCTGGATGTTGAAAGGAAATTTAAGTGCAGAGTGCCCTGTACGACCACCATTAATTGATTGCATACTGGCAAGTGCATTTGCAACATATGCAACATACGTAGCATACATGGTATTATTTTTTTACAGACAAACCTGGTGCAAATAAATACCTATTGGCAAAAAAAGAATCATTAAATTTGGTGTTGTCAAACTCTAGATATAAATGCATTTGTTGCAAATGTTGTATATTATATGTTGCATAATGATTCATAACTATGCATTTCAGTTATGATCAATTATTTAATTTGTTGATTAGTTGATTGCATGGTGGCAAGTGCATTTGCAACATATGCAACATACGTAACATAACATACATTGTATTTTTTTTTACACAAAAACCTGGTGCAAATAAATACCTTTTCAGCAAAAAAAGAATCATCAAATTCGGTGTTGTCAAACTCGAGATATAAATGGTCAAACATAAATCAAACTCATTTTTATATATATACATAGATACATAGATTAGATTTAATATTGATGTATTATTATCATTATCCGTATTGTTAAGTATATTTTAAAAGACTTTGTCTTATTGTTACGTTGGTTTTGAATAAATCTAATTGAAAATTGAAATGCGTTTTTCAAATTGACGTAGCTAAATTTTGGCACCCTGTGACAGCCATAATTTTGTGTGTGACATCTGTCAAATCTTTTGTTTGTTATTCAGTTAGTGATGATAAATCAATATGGCAAGTTACGCTTATTGATCACCACGTCCAAATGAAGTATCTTTTTTGTTTTTTATTTTTTTTTATTTAAATGAGTGTTGGTCAGTGCATTTACGGTGGACTTTCACAGTCGATTCTTCAACGTTTGAGACGCCCGGTTTGGTACTCAAAAAGCCAACATTCGTACGTTAAAAAAGGAAAGATCGACCGAGAACACCACCACTGTCCACGAAAGTATCCAGCAGTAAAAAGTAAGGCAGTCGATAAGTTGCCGTGCACAAGAAATTATTTTGCTCGAAGAAAAAAAAAAAAAAACCTCTGGTGCCACATTGTCAAAATTTGTTTCATTTATTAAAAACAAGAAAGAAGAGTGCAAACTTAGTTTGAAATTTTTTTCTTAAAACTTTATAAATCAATGAAAATATACAAACCAATGCTTTTTAAGGGACTAATCACTAATTAATAGGAATATTTTAAAGTATCTACAGACTTTTGTTCGTGTAGTCAAAAGTCCTTGCTGAAGAGAAATACAATAGCAACGCCCTGAACAAATCGAAACTGTGCGACTTAATTTTCAATTAAAATACATTTAAAGGATGAATACATAAGCTCCTGTAAATGTAATGTTTTTGTAAGCTAGACTGACAACGGTACTACGAAATTAATTAAGCATTGTGTTGGAATGAATTATGACATCGTATTTCGTGGAGACATTTATTGTTCTTTCCATTTTGTGAGATAGGTGGGTATTTTTTTTTGTTGGACACAAATGAGTAGACAAAAATGTATAGCTATCTTTCCAAATTAAACTTTTGCTTTAAGAAGAAAGTCAGTTAAACCATTCTAACAAAATTGAGTTTAAAACTTTTAATTAAATCTTTGATGGCTTCCAAATGCAACGGAGACCGAATTACATACCTTTATACGACACGATGACGGTGACGTTCAACGAATTTGGATACAAGAAACGATAGTTTTTCTGTGTTAATGTTTTGCAAGGACTGCAAGACTTAAAGTCTGTAATAATTCGTTCTTATAATAAATTAAAGTTAAGGACATTTTCTAGATATTTCTGTTTAAAACTTCTTGGCAGGTACAATATGATTTCTGGCATATGACCTCCACGGCTGGCTCGGACGTAGTTTTG
Organism: Platycheirus albimanus; assembly: GCA_916050605.2. Lineage (NCBI taxonomy): Eukaryota > Metazoa > Arthropoda > Insecta > Diptera > Syrphidae > Platycheirus > Platycheirus albimanus. The sequence goes on along the minus strand of OU696697.1, from coordinate 50,617,399 downwards.
TGCGAAGGTCCAATTTTCGATGACCTTTTTCATCACTTCTGGCCGTATTTTGGCAATAACGCGGCGATTGTGGCCCTCCAAGGTGGTCAATTGTTTCGAGCTTATCGGCGTAGATTATCATATCCCCACGATCTTGGAGGCCAATTCACAGGACCAAAACGTGAAATTATGCGCTCACAAACGTTTCCTTGAACAAATCAATTGTGGCACGAGCTGTGTGACATGTTGCTCCGTCTTGTTGAAACCAAAGCTCCTGCATATCATGGTTGTCCAATTGATGAATTAAAGTCAGTAATCAGCTCTATAGCGGTCACCATTGGCTGTAACTTTTTGGCCAACATAGTTTTTAAGGAAATAAAAAAAAAAAAAAAATTGTTGGCACAACAGCTCCAAGCGGGGCCGGGGCCTGTGACTTACACTCTCAACCACTCCTGTGTGTGCGTTGATATTCTGCAGGAATAGAAGGGACCTACAATTTACCGCCGAATCCGAACGGCTAACAGAGAAGCACTTTCCATGACATTAATTACTCTTGGAGGATTTGTCACTTTCTCGCAAGAGGCAGTACCCCGGAAAAAAACTTAAGGTGGCAACGTCAGGGATCGAACCCTGAACCTTCGGCGTAGCAGTCCGACACACTAACCACTACGCCACGGGGTACTACAATAAGGAAATACGGACCAATTATTCCACCAACCCATGAAGCACACCAAACAGTCAGTTTTTGTGGATGTAACGGTGTCTCAACATACAATTGAGGATTATCATCACTCCAAATATAGCAGTTTTGTTTATTGACGTATCCATTCAACCAAAAGTAAGCTTCATTGCTAAACAAAAAAATCGTTTCACGAGTATAACCATGTTTTTCAAAATAAATTCACACGATTTGGAAGCGTTGTTCAGACGTCTGTCTATTTATGTTGAAATGCCAAACCAAACTAACTGCCAGTTAAAATAGTGTTGCCAACTTAAAGTTCAATACCTTTAAGAAAAAACCCTTTATAAAACGGCTGTCTGTTTAGACAACCACGAGATCTGACATAGGTGGACCTCATGCAACGAGGAGTTCTTCCAGAAAACTCTGTGCGGGTGATCATGTAAAATGGACATGTAAGAGAGAGCAGTGACAAAAGTAAGGTGACCAGCTGATGGAGTCACCGAAGAATTCCAAATCACAGAAGTGTATAACAGAGAAGTGTCTTGAGTCCCCTGCTCTTTATTGCATTCCTTGACTACCTGCTTGAAGGTAATGTGACAAAACGTATGCGAAAAAATTAACAGCAGCTGAGATACACAGCAGGAGTAACAAAACTTGATCTTATATAGGAAGTACGAAAATTCCAGGAAGCGTTCACATGAAAAATACCATCTTGCAAAAAATAGAGCAAAACCAGTTCAGCTGGTATTGTCACTTTCAAAGGAGAGATCCTGAAAACTCTTCAGAAATGGAACAACCCAAGACCGGGGAGCTTGCCGGCGCTTTCTAAAGTGAAGCCGAGCAACTCCACATGCGGATCGCTAGTGTGAAGCAGATAAGTTGGAGAGTTGTGATCCATCTGAGATCATAACGACACCGAAAGAAAAAGAATAATTAGCAGATGATTTGTGAGAAGCTTTCTTGTTTTCATGTTTTACGAATTAAATGTCAGCAATTGTTCTCAAAAGGATCAAGACACACCGATTGAGTTTTCGCAGGGGCTAATCAGCATCGGCCACATTAACACCCTATGAATCTTGCTTGAATATCCGTCTTTCCAATAGGTTTTTAGGAGCTGCTGTATTCATATAACTTATAGAGAAAACAACCAAATTATGATAATGAGGAGGGGGTTGGTACGAACTCGCTACTTTGCGTGCATTCCTGTCTTGAATAGAGTATAAATAGGCTAGATTTTTGTGTAGAGCACTTAAGGAATCATCACAGAGAATACTCGGCAATCAGGCAATTCCTGAAATAACGGGTGGTTCATTACTTTTTGTACAAAGAGTCGGCTTATAAAAAGGTACTCCACTTTTTTCTTTTGTTTGGTTGTTTACGATATTGTGGCCCGAACTAGCCCGAACTAACAGTAGAAACATTGTTAAATTAAGTGGAACATCGATTTGGCTAATTAATTGCTCCCGAAAGCTGAACCTATTAAAAGTAGTTGGAAGAGTTCTCATTGTCATTTAGGTTTTTGTGCTATAACACTTTTTTGACTAAAAAATCCAATTTAAAAATGCACAAAAAGGGCACATAAAAAAAGAAACCTTGCTCTACATAGCTATAAAAGACAAGTGATTGCCTGTGGCAGACACAGTCCGGATAGTCTGCTGAATAGTGTTAAGTTTACGTTCGCCCATCGAAATGAATAGATATATCCATTCCCATTTTCCACAGCACGTAACAACATCGATTCATACATAACCCACAGCCTGGATTGTACTACTTTCCAATACTCAAATGGGGAACAATTTGATTAGAAGCCTTCCGAAAATTTGATCATTGCCCTTCCGTCGTTGTCTGCATTGCACTATAGAATTGGGTTTAGGGTGGTTTGCAGATGTTCAGATGTACTATAGTCTTCTTTTCTGGAACAACATTCTGTCCAACAGTGATCCACAAGCACATTCATTTTTGTATCGCCATAGCTATGTGGGGCAGATATCCCATCATAACCGGATGAAGGCATCCGTTTAGCTGTATGGATCTCACATACAAAACCCCCCAGACCCGCTTATCCATAAAAGGATGATATAAATAGGAACTCGTTGATACAGGATATGCAGCTTGCCCGGATGATGGTGGGATATTTTGTAGAATTTGTTGCACTTTAATGATATTAATTTACTCAGATTTCATATAAGAACGTGATGCTAGAGGACAATACTTTGGAATAGCAGAAAAACCAGCAAAACCTACTATACCTTTTTTTATCCGTTCGGTTGAACAAACCTAGGACATACCCGTTCATACACTCATATATAGTGTCCTAGAAATCACGTGCACATGTATGTATGTGTGGTGAAAGTGTGATTAATCGTTGCACGGGGTGTTGGTAAAGTGCCAATTTGTGCTTGTTTTCAAAATATCTCCCATAAGCCAGTAATATTTGCGGATGTAACTGTGAAATGGTGCTAGTTCCATTCGGATGATTGTTCAAATCGTGCATAATATTTGGCAAATAATCACAAATATAATTGCATTATCAGCCAAGCTCGGAATTGGTGTATAGTTTGGGTTTCATTATCTTGTAAATTGTGTAATCCCCGGCAAAAATTACTTGATGGTATTGGAATACTGCGTGTTTTGAATTGGATGTTAAATTCGAAATGAATTTTGGCGTTGGAAATTTATAGTTGCGGAGCAAGTGAGGGAGCTAAAAAGCAATTTGTCTATTTGGTTACTGAGGTTCAAAGAGAGATTTGGAAATATTCAGTGAAATCTGAAATGAGAGAGATTTTCAAATCAGAAAATTTCGTGCATTATAATTTAGGTGAATGGAGAAATGTGTGTTAAGTAGTACTATTGTGTATGTCTATATTATGATTTGCTGTTCACTTTGCTGGCTGAAACAAAATGGGTCCAGTAGGTATCAGTTGGTAGTTGTGCAAGACTAGGAACTATAATGATTATAAAACGCAATCCTTCCCGAAAATGGAGTTTTCTAGCAATATGACAATAGCTTTTTTTTGTCTGGTAATATTGCAATGAATGATTGATATGAATGGACGCGTAATTTAGTAATGAACAGTGGTAAACTATTTCGCTTTTAGACGCATTTTAATGGTTGTACATATGTATATAATACAAATTAATCAAACTTATTAGTTTCTATTGAAGCACAAGTTTTTTGACTTGCGTTTATAGATACTAATGGCAAGTCATGTATTTTTTTGAGAAAACATCATAACGAAGTCGAAAAAAGTGGGTTCGACAATTCTGTCTGTCCGTCTGTCTGTCTGTATCGGCATCTAGAGCCTAACCGGCTAGATCAATTTGCTTCAAACTTAGTACACAGTATTATTACGACGTTCTAGAGAAGGTTTTTTGTAATTACCATTATAGCTTTAAAACAAATGGTATACCTGCCATATGACTTTTAATACTACAATTTCGACATAACTCTTTCAATGGTGATTTTTGTGTAAAAAGTATGATGTAGTTGGAATAGATTCTTTAGGAAATGTCTTAAAACAGTACCTCCCATAGGGGCGGTTATTTTCAGATCAGATTTTCCCTTACACCACTTGACGGATTTCGATTACATTTTTAATTTGAAAGCCGTTTTATAAACTAAATAATATTGGTTTTTAAATGTGTCAAAGAAAGTTGTTATGAGTGTTTTAAAATAAAGTTGCATTTTGTTTTTGGTTGCTTCAACAACATTTTGTTCGAATTTCTTAAATTTTATTTTCCTGATTAAAGCTACAAAGTGCCAGGAATTGCCATCCTCAAAAAAAAAAACTGGAATATGTTTTCGAAGAGTTTTAGAAAAATGGTTTTTTGAGAAAAAAAACTGGTCAAACACGCTTTTGAAAACTTTTTTCCTTGAAATTCAAAACAGAATATTAAAAACGTTTTCACTAGTGATAAATACAATTTCTTTTTTCCTTGATAACTTTTTTCAAAATATCAAGCCATAAGACCACTGTTCGCTAGAAATAAGAATTTAATTTGTTACTTGTGATTATAGGGTACTAGTAGGCAAGTTATGCATTCGAAAAAAAAAATTCTAACAAACAAACATGACATTACGGTGATAAAGAAGTCGGAAAAAGTGGGTCCGACAATTCTGTCTGTCTGTCTGTCTGTCTGTCTGTATGGGCACCTACAGCCTAAATGGCTGGACCGATTTGCTTCAAACTTGGTAGATAGTATTATTATGACGTCCTACAGAGGAATTTTTGGAATTAGCATTCTAGCTTTAAAACTAACGGTACCTGCCATACGATTTTTAGTGAACAATTAATTTTTCTCAAAAACGGCTCCTACGATTTTGATAAATCTTTCTGAATAGTGTTTTCTTTGCAAACTTTATGTTTTGGTTGGAATAGATTTTTCAGGAAAAGTCTTATAACGGTACCTGCCATCAGGACCGGTTTTTTTTAAATCCTATTTTCCCGTAAGCCACTTGACGAATTTCGATCAAAATTTTAATGTAGAAGCCCTTTAATAAACGAAATAATTTAAATTCTTAAATTTTTCAAAAAGTTTTTTAATTTTTTTAAAAAGTTAAAAAAAATTTTTTTAATTTTTTGTCTAATTTTTTTTTTTTTATTTTATTTTTTGATAAAAACTAGAAGTTGGCATACTCAAAAAAAAATTTGGAATATATTTTCGAAAAGTTTAAAAAAAAAACTGATAATTTAGATAATAATTTTGAAAAACTGGTCAAACGATTTGAAAAAAAAAAATGTCTTAAATGTCTTAACAAAATCAGATGGTTTGCTTCATGTTTCTTGGCATCGACAAGTATTTCGCTAAAATTGCTTCCATGCAGTGCCGGATTAACCACGTAGCAAGAGTAGCAATTGCTACGGGCCCCGCGCGAAAGGGGGCCCCGCATATTTTAATCCACTCATCTCTGCCTGAGCGTAATTTTTTTTAGTGAAACTTATTAAGATGTGGTATATTGAATTTTTTGATGTCACAAGAACGTGAAACGTTACAACTTTTCGTATTAAGACAATCCACGTCAGACACTCGGTACCCGACTATTTCCTTGGCGTAAATAAATCAACGAATTTCATACGGTAAACGCACAAGTTCTGCAAAAAGTTGCTTGCATAAATGTGTAGAATTTCAGTCGGCCTGATAATCAGCTCTACAAAAAGTCTGACGTATGCAAGCACTCTTACCCGACACTTAGTGTGGATGTGTAGCAGAATTGAAATGGGTCGATTTTAATTGTTAAAATTATCTCTTTATTTGTAAGATTAACAGACTACATTATTTTTAGTATAATTTAGTAACCATATACCAAAAATCTACTTTCTAGAATATAAGTATATTGGGTTATAGAAGTTATGACCGAAAAAAAATATTTTATTACTAAAGTAATAAATTGGTTTAAAATATTAATTATAAAATATAACTTATTAATATTAATCTTAAAAGAGAGATTTCCTCAAATTGAATTTTCCATAACCATTTCGTAATCCTGATATAGTAAGATCATTACCAAATTCATAAAGAGCAATGCATTCAATAAACTATTTCCAAAACCAAAGAAGTTGAAATTCTAGACGCGAGAGTCTCTATAATTTTTTTTCCGCTTCTACACATCGTTGGAGTCTTCTTACGGAAGCTCTTACTTCGAAAATTCCGATTTTGAAAAGGTTGTTGGATACTAGGTGGTCCGCCAGAGCTGATGCTACGAAGGCACTTTTATGTGGTTTTACCACTATCAAGCAAGTTTTGGATGCCATTTCCAATAATATAGATCAAAAGTCAGAGTGTCGTAATCAAGCTTACGGACTTGTTTCAAAGATGAATAAGTTGGAAACGGGAATAAAGACAATTACGTGGAATGGAATCCTAGAACGCATGCAAGCAACTAGTGCGTCGCTGCAATCGTCTAAAATAGACCTTAATACGGGATACAGCCTTTATGAATCATTACATGGATATGTCCAAACAATGCGATCTACATTTTCAAATATTGAAGCACAAGCCAAAGAGCTGACAAGCTGTCATGAATATCAGCAACAGCCTTCAAGACGACGCAAGCGGAACACAAAGTACGACGATTTTAGCCGTTATAGTACAATTGACGAATTTGTTGAGAAATAAACACCTGGTAAAAAGTTTGAAATTGAGGTGTTTGTTGTCATTATTGATAACACACTATCTGCTTTAGACAAACGCATGAAAGCATATCAAAAACTAACTAGTGTTTTTGGAATATTTCGACAGTTAAAATCTATTACAGCAGACGAGATTTAAAAAAAAAACATTAATTATAGTCAGTGCTTATGAAAATGATTTGGAAGACAGCCTAGACAACGAATTAGTGCAGTTTGCCGAGCTGCTGAAAACGGATGTGGCTAGTGCGATTGACAGTACGAAAAACGAAGCTCTGGAAATTCAATATTATAAATTCCTAATGGACAATTCAGTAGAATCATGTTTCCCCAATTTAGAAATTGCTTTGCGCATTTATTTATCTCTCATGATCACTAACTGCAGTGGCGAACGTTCATTTTCGACATTAAAGCGCATAAAAAATGAGTTAAGGAATACTATGAGTCAAGAACGTCTGAATTATCTCGCTTTGATGAATATAGAATATGATTTGCTCAAAAAAATTGATACGAATTGGTAGTATTATTTCTAAATTTGCCCACATGAAATCTAGAAAAGCTACTTTGTAAAAGTTTAAAAAATAATAAGGGAACAGATAAATTAATATAAAATATAAGCATTATTTAAAGTATACCATTGATAAAATATAACATTTTAGCTATTCCTAAAAATATAATATACTTTGTATTAAGCTTAAACTCTGAAATATGTATTGAAAAAAATAATTTGTGTAGTATCATCAGTTTTCAATTGTTAGTTTCCTATCAAAATTATTCTAAATTGCCAGGAAATTTCATCTCAGGCTTTTTGAACTTGTCAGAGCCTAACAGCGCCTATAGTAATTTACTACACTATTAATTACCCACAAAATTGTAACCTATAGATAGCAAATAAACGTATTGAGTATTGAGTATTGAATTGTTTTTTTACCACTTTATACTTAAGACCCCATAGGTAGTAGATCGAGGGCTCTTTGAAAGAATTTGCTACGGGCCCCGCGCTTGCTTAATCCGGCACTGCTTCCATGGCTCAAGAACTCGATTTTTATAAATATGGAACCGAGGTATGTAATGTACCTGCAGTCACTTTCTCGATTCATTCATTCACTGTTGGCACAATTCACTGTGGCGGACAATTCACTGTGGTGGACAATTAACTGTGTGCATTTCACGGTGGTGTACTATTCGCGCGCGCAAATAGTACACCACAGTGAAATGCACACAGTAAATTGTCCACCACAGTGAACTATCCCCAATGCCTGAATTTTAAAACGGTTTAGTATTATTTTTTAAAAATTTTTTTCTATAAATCAGTAAACAGAGAACAAAAATCCATTTAATGTATATACATTTTTATAGTAATTTCATGGAACATTTTATTTTAGTTCTGAACGTCGTCAATGGCGGCGCTGCTTGTCTTTACTACTTTACATCTATTGTTGTTTTTGCTTCCTAGGGAGTTTAGACAAAATCCACTAAAATTACTCTACAATCAAAGCTTGTGAACGTCGTCCATAGATGCCGCACAAAACGTTCCGCTTCTTGGGAATACTATAGATTTTAATTACAATGAAAAATCTAACAGATCTTGGTTCCGATTGTAGTAATTTTTTCAGTTATTGAAACAAACTGAAATCAGGTCAAAAAATGTTAGATGTCAAAAACTAAACATTTTAATGTTTAATTCACAAATATAAGTTAAAAAAGATATAGATTTTGATTAAATTTTATATTAGTTTCATAAGGTTATAATATTTAAAAAAATAAAAGGAAAACAACATAAGGAAAATCCCCTTCAATCTTCCATTTGTGTTATTTCAATGTTTGCTCATCACTGTAGAGGTGAAATTTAATCAACTTTCACCACAGCGTATAACTCCACCACAGTTGTCCACCACTGTAAATTGTCCACAACTGTTAATTGCCAGCGACAGTGAATTGTGTACCACAGTGAATTGCCCCCACAGTAAATTGTGCACGGTGAATTGTGCACAGTGAATTAGCCGGCTTCGGTGGAGCAGGTACCCAGCTTCCATGGGAAATAAGTTCACTTCTCTTAAGTGGACTAAGTTCTCACTAAGTGAGAATTAAGTCCCTCGGTGGACTTAGTACCCGAAAACTTATTTCCCTGCACCATAATAAACAATAGGTTTAATAGATGATTTCAAGATGAGTTATGTTTTGTGAATATAGTGAGTGTAAACATACTCCCAACATTAATGAAATAAGTTGCTGTTTTAGGCTCCAAGTTAACAAAGGACTATGCAACTTATACTGGGACATCACTTTCCGTCTTATCGATTAGACAAAAGTGTTCATACGCGCTGGTTTTTCTCACAAACAAAAGAAGTTTTTCACGCTGAATTTAAAGAATTTTAAAATTTTACAAAATATGGTTGATCGAAACAAAATTTGTAAAATTCAATTGTTTCACTATTTAAATCAGAACTCCTTTATTGTTTGCTCAAAGAAAAAATTTAAACAAAAGCTTTCAAGTTATAAGTTAAGTAACGTACTCGAATATGCACAAAAGTGAAACTAGATGTATTGATGTTTTTTTATGGTTCACCTTCACCAAATGTGCTATCTGTACCTACAAAATGGCCAGCTTAATTAGAACCACCTGAATGCTACTCTTATTCAAAAGACATCGATGCATTCGTTTACTACACAATACTATACAGTTCTAAGTGTACAATGCATATGTGCAACAGCAATTAATTACCAAATAATGTCATGTTGTACCTTAGTTCCGGTTGGTTTCATGCCCGGCACTGCACAGCAACAGTATATAAGGACTATTGAGATTTTACTCACCGATGCCAAATCGAGTTTCTCTGTGCTCTGAAGCTATATCTAATAACAGGACTATAGGAGTCCACTTGCATGCGTTGTCATTGGTCCGTGGATCCATGGTCTCTGGTCTCTGGTCCATGGTCCATGCAAACCGAATCATGTGTAGTTGAACACCGGTTCTGTCCGGTTTATTCGGTCGATTTGAAACAAGTCCTAAATGTCAATTGGCTTTTGGCTTTTAGTCTAAGGAGCAAAACTTAGCCTCTATGCAGCAGCATTTAATTCGATTAATGATAAATTTGTTGCCATTGTCGGGAATCAAAATGATGTTATGAGAAGCTTCACTTCACTAAAGCACGCACTTGCATATGTGGCTACAACATGTGATAATGTTGTTTGGTTCAATGATTATGCAACTTAATCATGTTAACTAGCTCGATGATATAAAGTGTTTGTAATTTATATTTTAAATTGTTTCCTTTGAGAATTGTTAGAGTATGACACATTATATTCCTTTTGTTTTTGGCTTCTTGTATACGTCAACATTAAATTATTTTCATATTTTAAGGATGCCCAGGGTTTCTTATGATATCTTTGTGCTTTGCAATGCAGAATTGAGCCTTTAAGCTTATCATATTTATCTATGCAGGAATGGGGATCAAAACGAACAGACAATATTTTTTTTTATTGCTCCACAAAAATGTGCAAATTGCCTTCTGCAGTATGACTGCGGGGCTAGTGTATGGAAGTAATGAATAAAATTTATAGAACATTTTTCGAAAAACGAGATAGAACGACAGAGAGAGAGGGAGAGAGAGAGAGAGACAAGAAAGAGAACACAATCATAGAACATCCTCGGGCTAATGCATTTGTGTTGTTCAACAAGGAAGATGTTCATCAAGTTTACATTAAAGGTTTTGTCTAGTTGCCTTGTTCACTTTACAGCCATGAGAGTAGTTGTTGTGCATGCCAGGACATACTTGAGGACTCTTGGAATATTATATTTGAATTGTTTGAGTAAGGAAAATATTAGATTTGCCGTCGTTTGATTTCAGCATTTTTAAATAAATACTTAATGTAGATGTTATTCATATCAGTTACAGTTTTGAAAATCAAAGTGATGATACAATCATATTTTGAATAAAGCTTGCAAAACAAAATATTATACATATTTATAAAGCAAATAATGTCTTTTTCGTTTTCGAAATAACATAATTTAAATTTTCAATTCAAAAGCAATTATTCTGAGTTGACCCGTATTTGTCTATTCTAATTGATTAGGTATCCTACAAGCTAAAACTCTTGATAACAATCTAAAGAAGACCAAGACAAGTGACCCACGAAAGTAAGATTGATTATTTTTTACATGACTATTTCTGAGATAATAAAACAGAAGTAGAAGAGTTAACCGTATGACAAGATTAATTCTTAGAGGATTTGTCTCTTCACAAGAGGCAGTAACCTGGGGAAAAATTTAAAGCGTAAAGGGATAACCATAATTGAAGAATGGGTGCGTTCATTGCCTTACGAAACACTAGAAATACATGTGATTTGTATACCCAACCCGAAATGACTTTTTGATAAGTTTCGGCAAGTTTCGTTCACTTTGTTTCCGTACTCAATGTACGCTTTCAGTTGTACATTACGTACGATAATCGAACATTTCCTTTTATCTAAAGGCTATCCTTTTTCTTTATTTCTTCTTATTTCTAAAGGCTATTATGGCCAACTGGTGTGTTAAACAGATCGGAACAAAGCTTTTCGTTTCGGTTTTTGGCAATGGGAGAGCTGAGATAATGGACATTGCACCTTTGCATTTTCTTATTCTTTCACCAACAACCAAAAGAAAAATATCATTGGAAAGGTCTATTTAAGTCCAAAATTTTTCCATATGGGCATAAAGCTGCATTCCATATCAGACAAGAGAGTCATTCACTCTTTCAAATTAAGAATATGAATGACAAACAAAAAATAACGGCCAATTTTATTATTCTATTCAACTCCTCCTTTGCTTCCATTGCGACGTTACGTATGTACGTTACGATTTTTTAAGTTTGTCAAAACACAGTTTGAATGAAAAAGTCGTTTTGTGATTGCTTACAATAGTAATAGATTCCTATGTTTGAACTTTAAACGTCTTTCAACGCTAACAGCAAAGCGTCTTTGGGTTTTCCGCTTTACTCGTGTTAACGGCTCTTTAAGTTACAGTAAATTTAATCAACTTACGTAGCTGCCACAAGTTAAAAGAGAAACCTACAAGTGTAAAGGCGTTTTTTCACACCAACGGAATTCTCACACCTTACACACCCAGCAGTGATAGGTTTACAACTTACGGGAATCATTTTTTTTAATATAAGTTCATCTAAAAGCAAGTTTCTTTTGTAAGACTTACATAAGTGGTATGTTAAATTTACGTATGTAATCTTAGCCTAAAAAAAATTCTGAAAGATCGGGTAGTTATTATTTTCGAATAATAAAAAATGGTGATATCAGGTAAAAACCACTAATAAAAGTAGATCGTTTTGAGTGTTTTGATTTGAAAGTTCTGTTTTTGATCCAATTTTTGGCCGCCCCAGGCTGGATGCAGTGCTTATATATACCACACTGTATACTTTTCTTTAAATTATGTAACAATGCTAGCTTACAATCGAATCTGCCTCATTGATGTCCTCTGAAGCCAGAGGATCAACAAAATTAAAATATCGTCATGATGTAGTATTGTATTCAAAAAAATGTTATTGTATCAAGAGCATTTGCGTGCAATGATTTTCAATGATTTTCGAAGTGCATTAAACCAACAATCGTATACTGAACTCGTTTCAACTTTTGGTAAGCTCGCAATCGGTTGGTGTGCCAATAAAATCGGTGACGTGTGTGCACTGAAGTGAGATTTTTTTCGAAACAGAAGTTTCACGCACATTCAATATTGTATCAACATATTATTGGATGTCAAATCGTTGGATATCGAATTGTCTAACAATTTTGAGAAAATTCAGTCAATAATTGGACAAGGTGCCCTTGTACAAAAAAGTAACGAAAAACGATTAATTCTAAAAAGAACATCAACATTTGTTTGCGGGAAGTGGTCAGAAAAATAAGGAAACCAAATCGCAGAAGTGGAATCCACCACAAGAATGCAAGCTGTCACACATCGGCTGAACAAATGCATTTTTGAGCATTTAAAACATCGAACTGATGGGCCATCCTTTGGTTCATACATATATATTCAAAATGTAATCAGGTACCTCAAACGTAGTAGAAAAAGTGCTTCAAAAACGCTTCTAATAACTTATTACCAAGAATTATAGACGCATTATGCAATCTTTCACACATGAGTTTACATGAGAAATTGACTTTTTTCCTAACAAAAAGCTAACCTCTTTAACCTGGAACCTGGCGGAAGGAAACTGTGTCGAAATCAATCACTCCATGCTTCTGTGCAATTTTTATATGCTAGTATACTATCTCAGTGCCTCTCGTTTTTTTTTTTTTGGAGCATAGACAAAGAAAATAATCAAGCACAAAAGAATCCAAATTCCTTGGCGCAATTTATTTAAATTCAAAGCTAAGACCACATAAAGCCGAAGTCGTGCCCCTTTTATTTCACTTACCTTAAAAAGACACGAACAAAAAAAAAAACCCGTCTCGTTAAATCCCTTTGTCATTACTGAAACTGATTCTGTCACAGTTCTTTAAACCTTGTGTAAACCGTTTGCCTATCCCATTTTATCCGATTGAAAGCATTATCAATCCAATTTTCAAATTTGCATACGTATAAACCTACTCGTTTCCCGACAATGTCTCGCAAAGAGATTAGTTTCCACAACCATAGCACCTCGAATCTACCACTACCACTACCACCCCCGCACCATGCTTGCTTGGATGAATCGTACACAATGTTGTACTACTTTTAAGGAACAATAGCAAATCCTTGGGATACATACTTCTCAATATTTATCGCCATTTGGCTAAAGTTACATTGATTCAACCTAGTTTCAAAATGTGTAAGGATTTTCTTCCCTCTTCTGTTTAGTTCATGGGATAAATTAATTCATCAACCAACTTGTTGTCACGCATTTACGCGCTCTACTGTTGTCAGAGATAGCAGACCGACCGACCGACGGCGACGACTTAAAGATGCTGATTTTGTATGCAAATTTCGCAATCTCTGGAATAGTATGAAATGAAGATATATTCATTGCCAGTTGCCATTGCCATCATAGCTACCAGCTGGAGAGCTAGAACTTGGAATGTTCGGGGGCTAAGGGAGAAATTCAATTATTTGTAAATCTTTGCCAAAAATCTGCACGTATAGGGATCTATGAGGACATCTCCTTTTTTTGTCGGCTTATTTCATGTTTGCTTTGGCATAACAATTGAAACTCAACGAGCACGATGAGATACGACGAAGTTGAACGTTCCTTATCATTTGCCTAATATTTTTGTCAGCCCAAGGATGTTGGTTTGGAAATTTGGAATATTCTTGCCGAGGAAACGGAGAAAAGAACGTTTCGAAAAAAGGTAAGGATGTAGTAGGTACTTCGTTCTTGCAAACTTAACAAAAATTGACTTGTAACAAATTCAATTTTGCGACAGTGCTTTCAATTGTCCTGTTGGATGAAATATTACTATAAATGAATATGCTATATAATATACTCACACTCATGAATGTATATGTATTTCTATGTTGAAAACGAATGCATGGTAGATTTTGGCATTCACAAATTCAATTGTACAATTTTATTTTATTTTTATACAAAATCAAACATTCTCTTTAGAACTTCAGGACGAAAAAGCATAAATGGAGTATAAAAAAAAAAAATATGGAGCTTTGCTCAGCACTAACATAGATTTTGGATAGGAAAATGTGGGTTTTTTTGTCCTCAAAGATTTTCAAAAGGACATGTATTTGGCTTGAAACAATGGAGAAGAATACGTGCGATAAGTTTCTCGAAAGTGCTATTGTATGGTACTCGAATCTCAATTATTATAAAAGTATATCACTTCTGTATGGAAGAGACTCTACTAAGGGTTGTCAATAAATCAAGTATTCAAGTGAAATTCAATTTACTCCTTTCTCTTTGCTAAACGATTCAGTTATTGGAAAAGACATTTTCAGAATAAATTTGTGTCGAACAATTGTGAAGTCAAAGTAAATTATATTCTGCTAATATTTTGGAAGGACGTTAAAAGGCAGTTATTGGGAGGGCGTTTTCGTTTTTCTAAAATAAACAAAACCTTAAATTAAGTTACCACACTTATCTCGTGGAACACTTTTCCAATATAGTGCGTCATGTATTCAATTTGTTTCAAATTTTTCATTGAGAATAAAAGGCCAACTATAAAGGGAGAAGCAACTGGAGCCATGAGATAGGACCGAACAAAACGTTTACTTCCATTCTGTCGAATGAGCACTCTTCCTATAATGACGGACGATATCTATTAAAACAAAAATTCTTATCCAGCCATTATATTTTGATCTGTCACCCGAAAAATGTGAACGGGTAGTTTACGTCATCGATCAAAATAGGGAAAACAAAGCTTAGGTGAACCACTAACATGTACATTCCAAACAGTCGAAGACAATGGCGATCTGAGAACATCGCCATCTGTACCACATATTCTTAAAACTGCAGTGGACATGTAGACCGTATTGATTGACATCGCACTGAATAATCCGTACTATACGTTGCTTTTGGAGACAGCTGGGACAAATTTTCTCCCGAAAATGGGAAAGGGCAAATCAAATCTGGAAAATCGAGTCGAAAAGTGTTTTTTCGAGAATAATGAAAGTATAATCCAACTAGACCCAGTGGCAGAGGATACAAGAACGGTTCCAAGGTGTTTGAACCCCACTTTGCTGCTATAGAACTTTTCGGCCTAACAGTAAAAATAAATGTGTGTATCGAACTGGAAAGTTCGAATAGTTTTCAAATCCGATTCAAAGGCTACTTCTTCTGTTTGCACCCATACTCACAAAGACCCGTCTATGTCCAAAACTATGTACAAATGGCACATGTAGGAAAGTTAACTTTCAGTTTATTATAAGACTTAAAAGCAAGAAGTTGTTTTCAAATAAAATAAGACCGTAAACTTTGATAAAACTTACTCTTTCCGTCATTTTTAACTCATCAGTATATTTACCTGTAACAAAAAAAAAAAAATATATGTCAGTTCAAGTTGCTACAAAATACAAAATTATGTATTTGAAAGAATATCTAAAGATCTCTGTCCAAAAAGTAGTTACTCATTTCTTATTTTTCACTTAAAAAACACTAAATATGCATTATTTTCAAAAGCAATAGTTCTTATGACTGACTCTTTTTTTTTCATATTCCATACCCCACATTTTTCTTTAAATTAATACAAAAAGCATTCTTAAATCAACTTCAATTTAAATTATTATGGTTCAACGTCACCTATACGAGGATGTGTTCTCACCTTTTTACTCCAGCTATTTCCAATGAACAAGGAATACTTCGTTATAGAACCAATAAACTTTTAAATCATTCGGTCCATAATTTTTATGACTTCACTTAAATATTCTCACAAGGAAAAAAAAGAGAAGAAGATGAAAAAATAGAATAAGGAAGATCCCCTGAGTTATGCATTTTGCGTATATAAATTCATGCGAGATTAAAATATCTACAAATCGTACAGAGGGAGAATTTTTTGCCCTGTACAATGTAGGTATACAACCTTCAACTCCTGAAGGAAGAAAATGAAAGCAAAAAATATTCTATCACACATAAAGTGAGTTGAAAATTTTTAACTTTCATGCCACTAACTAAAATTTTTGCAAAATATGGCTGCGAATAAATTAAAAGTAGCTATCTGGCTGGGGTTGGTTGAAAGAAAACCTCACAGTTTTTTTTTTTTTTTGATGAACAGGTGTGGATTTGTAGAAGTTAGTAGAGCCTAAAACGTGCCTTACTTGTTCATACTTATTTCTCATTTGACATACAAAAAAGGGCCCTCCTTGTCCATATAAATGTCACATCCGTTCCTGAATTTTTCTTTGAAAAAAGACTATAATTTTGAGTTGCCTTCCGGAAAGTTTTTTTTTGGGTTAGTCGTACAAGTATCTACACACTGTTTGCTCACACTGTCGCGTCGGGCACTCTTGAAATGAAATGAAGAATTATACTGCATCTACAGGAATTTTTACATTTTCCACTTCCAAGCCGTATCCTGTAGGTAAGGTACATATTCTTATTCTTCTCGTAATGTTCATTTCAGAAACACAAAGAGAGACAATTTTCCAAATGGATTCTGAATTACATTTTAACTCGTTCTAAGGATAACACTCGAACACTTCCTAATCTCTCATTTTCAATGAATGGGAGATGACATATTATTCGAAGAGATACAAAAACGAAAACGTATCTACAAAAAAAAAAAAAAAATGTTTGCAAACGAAATAAAACAGATGAGAGAGAAATATAATAGAAAAATGCAATGAAAATAATGAACTCAACAGAATCCACATTTATACTCCAGCAAAAAGAGGAAATCCTTGAAACAGAACTTACTTTCCTATCGAGCACTGTTATGATATTTTTTGAAATGGGACATTTAATCCCAGCAGCAGCAGGACATATCCTCATGGTGGACATAAGGATACATTTCATGACCATAGAAACTAGTTGACATAGTAAATCGGTTCGATTACATTGCAAAATTGACAGAAAGGTAAAAAAAAAAAATAAGTTAAAAAGAATTAATGTTTGAAATAAAATATTTTAATTGTTTGTGTTTTATTGCAATTGATGTAGTATTGAAAAATATTTCTATACGATACAAGGATATGGAAACGGTTATTTGAATGAACAGATTGCAGGATAGATGCTTCACTTGGGAAGTTGATCGACTCAATGCTTAGTAGGAATGCTGAGTATATTATCTGCAAGTCAATTTCTTATCAGGGGTACCCACAAAGTGGTGTTCTACCCTTTGCCCTATTAGCACTAAATGTCAAACAAATTTCTGACAATGCTTTCAGCCTGATCGCTTATGAGGAAGACGTTGTCATTTCCGTTTAAAGAAAGCATCTTAAGCCTTAAAACTGGATTCGCCGTCTTTTTTTAAGTTTTGCGTTTCATTGGTATAGGTCTTAAAATTTCCGACAAAGCACGAAAATTTGATATAATCTTAGGCGATTAATCAAGCTAGCAATCAAGCTTACAGAGCAACTTTCAATAAAAGGGGTTCTAGATCCCAGGGTGGGAAGAATACATACTAAATCTATTGCATAATAAAATATAGTATTCACACTGGAGGTGCGCCATCTATCGACGAAAAACTAAGCCCTAGAATACCATGGGAAGCCACAACAATAATTTCCACCATTTTAATTGTTGTTGTTGCTTACCATGATATTCTAGAGCTTAGTTTTTCGTCGATAGATGGCGCACCTCAAGTGGTAGTACTATAGTTTATATATACAATGCTAAATCTCAGTCTTTCCTTACATCTTGAAATTTATTGTAGCGTGCTCCAGATGGAATTAATATCTATTAAGGAGGTTTTATCCAGGCTTAGCCAAGCTGTGCTAAAAATCATGATTTCCATCTCTTCCAAGTTCTCTACTGTCGGTGATCTCTCAGAGAGATTGCGTGACAGTTCCACATTCACTTCTGCTGGGTGCCAGGGACAATGATTTGCCATCAAACGAGAAACGACATTACTCATTTGAACTAAACGCAGTTATACATAGAGGAATTCCCATCGCTAAATGCAATTTTTTTGTGCTTAGGTAAGATGATACTGAGAAAACGATTCTTGGGTGGACAAATAGTAACACATGTCTAGCTACAAAACAGATTTGGCCAAAAAATTAATGAAACTATCGGCAGTTGTTTACATTGTCATTTAAGCATCATCATGTACAAAAAATTGTCCATAAACAGTATTTGAAAATTCGGTCAGTAACACTTTCCCTGTGATGGTAGTTACAACTTTTACTTATTTGGTGTGTTGGACTACAGCATGTTCTTGTCACTTTTAATACCCTAAATACGTATAAATATTGTATCAAGGAAAACCTTTTGAAGCTTTTATTACTTTAAAACAGTTTTAGCGAAAATCCCACTCTTAAAAAGAAGATTTAAAAGATTCCAAACTTCAGAGTCAATTTCCGCTTTCCGATTTTACACTTCACAATCATAAATTTTCATTATGAACGAAGAAGAATGTCCTGAGTGACATTTTTATGTTATATGCTTTTTGTTGGTCCTTAAAGTTTTGTTTTCATTTTGTTCCTGGACAGCAGGACATTGTGCTAATGAAAGCATTAACTTCAATGTTAACATCACGTAACCCATTAAAGAAACTTTCAACCATCGCGCAGCATTTGCTGGAATTGTAACATTTCCGCTTGTTAATGGTTGTTTAAATACTTGTCTTTAGGACGTTTATTGTTCAAATCGGGTTTATGTGCTTTATGTTGCCTGTTTCCTGATTTCAGTCCCTTTTCCAGTTAATTCAACCAACAACGCCAGTTCTTTCTTTTTCCGCTACACCTTTGTGTTCCGGAATATAGCCCATCAGCAAGTGGAAATGGAATGTGGGTTGGGATCGGGGTTGGGATTGGAATTGGGAGAAGGAGGGGGATTTGTGTTTACCCTCAACCAAAGCAAAGCAAAAGTGATTTTAACGAGGGGTTTTGTTATGCCGCAGCCGCTTATGCTGTTAAACTGGCTGAGCAAAAATCGATTTACCTTCATCATTCTCTTTTTCATTTTCATCAGAGATCCTCACGTTTGTGGTGACTGGTGAGGATTTCCATTCCTTTACGAATGACAAAAGTCTCTCTGTGTTTGCTTACAACCAGCTACATATACTGGGTTATGTTACGACGAGTTCAAACGCTCAGCAATATATACTTCTACTTACTCTCGCATATAGAGTCTCAGATTCTCCTGGTTTATTGGAGACATGTGTGGTATATCGTGTATTGATATCCCATTGGGGTTTTTGTCGTTCTTTCATTTATTCAAGAATTTTCTAAGAAAGAAAAATCATTTTCTTGGAATTTTTTTTGCAACTTTTTCATTGTTGCTTTTGTCGAAAAAAATAAATTGGACGGTCGATTAGTGGTGTAATCTCACCTTACGGTTGGATGATTTCCCCAGTGTCAATGGCTTGGCTTGTGTTTTGTAGTATAATACGAGTAGGTTGATGTTGATACATTCCTATACGAATTTCTTCTTGTTATATCAAGTATATAATATGGCTTCTTAGACACTTCTTGGAGAACATTTTTAAAAGAATAAAGTTAGCTGTAGAGTGGACTTAAATGGTTAAGCACTGCATTTCTGTAGCCTTATCAAGAAGTGACGTTTGAACGATTGGTTGCATGATCTGGAGTCAGTTGCCCCAGTGCAGCTACGGAAGAAGTTGGAACAGTGGGTTATCAGGAAAGGACTGTGTTGAGGATCAAATGTTTGTTGTCAGGATGATCCCGTTGCCTAGCACGCCAGAGTTCTTCTGTCCTTCTCGGTAGGAGGTGCCAAATTTTACCTTTAATATCCTGGAGTATGGTTAAGCACTATGAAAAAATTTATATTCACAAAGAAATATACGGCGAAAATAGAAAACAGAAAAAATTCTATTTTAGGGTCGAT
Source organism: Platycheirus albimanus (assembly GCA_916050605.2). Taxonomy (NCBI): domain Eukaryota; kingdom Metazoa; phylum Arthropoda; class Insecta; order Diptera; family Syrphidae; genus Platycheirus; species Platycheirus albimanus. The sequence continues at coordinate 50,597,189 of OU696697.1, read as the reverse complement.
TATAGCAACATTCGGGGGCTTAGAAAGAATTTCTATGCCGCTCATGTCCATACTGCTAAATACAGGCCAGCTGTTTTGGCATTAAGTGAAACTCAAATAGGTGATAATTCTGATCCGTTAGAATTTAACCTACACGGGTACAGCTTGGTGCCATTATTCTTTTCCTATCACGGATTAGCCGTATACGTTAGAAACGACGTTGATTACCAGCTTCTACCACAATATGGTCAGTGTTCAAACACAGACTTCAATTTCATGTGGTTTAAATTCACCGTCCAAAAGCACGTCATCCATACATGTTTTATTTATAGGAGCCCAAATCTGGACAGTAACTCGACTTTTATCGAATTCGATGCACTGTCCGACTCCATCCAAAGAATTGCTTCCCTTTATCCTCGCACTGAAATCGTTGTTACGGGCGATTTCAAAGTTTACAATTCCTCGTGGCTTCGCTATTCTGGTCAGACTACACCCGAAGGAAGGTATGTAGAGTTCTTCTCTGAGTTAAACAACTTGACTCAGCTTGTTGACGAGCCAACACGAATCCCTGATATTGCAGGTCATTTCGCATACACCCTAGACTTGTTTCTTACCTCTCATCTTGATAAATACACGATAAATGTATTATCGCCCCTAGGCACGTCAGATCATTGTATCATATCAGCAATTTTATTGTGTTCCAGCAGTACAGTTAAAGAAAGCATCCCTAGGAAAACCGTATGGCGATACGAGAAGGCCAACTGGGACGGTCTCAATAATTTCTTCAGAAACTTTAACTGGTCACTATGCTTCCTCGATAGTGACGTAGACTCCAGCGCTGATATGATAACAAACATTATTATCTGCGGGATGAGAAATTTTGTTCCGAATAGGACAAAATGTATCAAACCAAAAGAGAATTCATGGTTCGACTTGAGCTGCAAAGAGGTTATCAAAGTGAGAGAAGTAAGTTTCCGATGTTATAAAGCCAATCCTTCTGAGGAAAACCGGAAAAAGTTCAAACAAGCTAAGAAGACCTGTAATGCTCACATTCAAAGAACCAAATTTGTGCATGAACAAAAAATAAGGCAAAAAATACTACAATGTCCCAGCGGTAGTAAAAATTTTTGGTCATTCGTAAAAAATTTACGTAACTCTACTACATCTTCGATTCCGCCGCTTTTCGATAATAACACTCCTGTGGTAAGCTGTAAGCTCCCAAGTGCAAAACAGATTTATTTGCAGCAAAGTTTGCTGGTAATTCAACGCTACCCCAGTGTGATATGACTCCTCCTGTACTTGAGAACGTGAATGGTTTTATGGGTTTTACTGCGTAAGCTTTTCCATCTTTTCTATTCTACAGGTCTTTTCCCGAGTGGATGGAAAACAGCATTCGTCCAGCCCATCCCAAAAAAAGGCGTATCTTCATCCCCCTCAAACTACCGACCAATTGCACTGACTTCCCTTCATTCCAAGGTCATGGAAACGCTGATAAATCGTCAGCTCAAGAAATATCTCGAAGATGGGGAGCTTTTAAATGACCGGCAATACGGCTTTCGCAGCAATCGTTCCATTGGTGATCTGATGGCATATCTCACCGAACAGTGGAACAAATCTGTGCATCGCTTTGGCGAAAGCAAGATTATTGCGCTTGATATTTCAAAGGCATTTGATAGAGTTTGGCATGAAGCTCTTTTATCGAAAATGCGTGCATTTGGCATCGATGAACCCCTCCTTCGATGGATTAGAAATTACCTTTTGGACCGTTCAATTCGCGTTGTTTTGGACGGTTTTCAGTCTTCTACCAACAAAATAAATGCTGGTGTGCCCCAAGGCTCCGTTCTGTCTCCGACTCTCTTTTTAATCTTTATAAATGATCTCTTGTCTAATACTTCTAATCCACTAAATTTTTTTGCTGACGACTGTACTCTCAGCTTTTCATACTCGTTTCCAGATTCACATCCATGTCTTTCGGATGTGGAACTGCAACGAAATCGTATGATAAGCTCATTAAATTCCGATCTTGACAGCATTGTCCAATGGGGAATCATCAACCGCGTGGAATTTAATGCTTCAAAAACTCAATACTGTCTTCTGTCGTTAAAGCATAGCCTACCCCCTATGCCACTGTCCATGAGTAGCACTTGCATTGAGGAAACCGATCAGCTTTGCGTTCTAGGTATGTGCATCACAAATCATCTTCTGTGGAACGATCACATATTTGACGTCGCCAAAAATGCCGCAAATTGCTTAAGTTTCTTAAATCGATTCAAGAAATATTTTTCCCCTTCTGATCTGGCTATAATCTACAAGGCATTCATTCGCACGCTAGAGTACAATTCTCATATCTGGGCACGTGCTCCTGTCAATCACTTCCGCCTCCTGGATAGGATTAAAAAAAGGGCCTTAAAATTGATAGGTGTAAGAACCATTACCGAAACATTTGTTTCACTTGAACATCGTCGTAATGTTTCTTGTCTAACCTTGTTTTATCGCTACTTCCACAAACAGTGCTCCAGGGAGAATAGCCAGATGCGTTCCTCCCTTAAAACAATTTCCCCGTAACACCCGCATCTCAAGGAATGCCCATCAATTTACCCTCGAGCCTAACTTCAGACATACTGTTAAGTATAGAGACTCTTTTTTTAGCCGCACTACAAAAATGTGGAATACTTTACCCGGCTCAATTTTCCCCTCCCATTGCGATATACAGACATTCAAAACCAATGTGCACCGGCACCTCCTTTTATCTCCTATCCTCATTTCCTGAACGCTCGCACTGTGTTGACTCATATTAAGGGTTTAACCCCTTGTGCGCGGGCTCAAACTAAAAAAAAAAATCCAAGAGACGCAAATGAGTAACAGGAGCACCAGATGTAAATTATGCTCAAGCTTTGATGGAATGTACGCCCTGTAGATTGTACCCAGATTATGAAACCTAATCATTTTTCGGCATTTTTAACCAATGTCACATATGTGATCGTTCCACAGAAGGTGGATGCGAGTGCCATTCGTTAACAGTGGAATGGTACAGTTTTGAGTTTTTGAAGCATTAAATGTATCAAAGTTGATAATAATATCCATTGTACAATGTGCCAGATTCGGAATGTAATGAGTTTCTCATACGACGCCCGCCGCCACCGCACCGTTGCAGTTCCAAATTCGAAAAACAGGGTTGTGAATCTTGAAACGAAAATGAAATGCTGAAAATACTGTCAAAAGCAAATCAATTAAATGGATTAGAAGTCTTAGACAAGGGATAGTTGATAAATATGAGGAAGAGAGCCGGAGAAAAAAATGGAGCCTTGGAGCACGCCATCATTTATTTTATGACTGAAAACCATGCAAAACAACTTGAATGGATGGGTCTCAAAGGTTATTTAAAAACTTGGACACTTCAGATGCGCACCACCAAAAGAAATCGCGCCCTATATTTCAGCAATGTTATAGCACGAACATGGCATCGATTGGCCTTTTATCCCAATAAAAAAAGTCGATGATATCTCACACACACTTTGTTTTATTTAAATTTAAAGTTAGAAAGCGCCTAATGAAAGCCCCTTTATATTGCTATAGGAATATGCTTTATTTCTATATTGCATCTGCCTTAGTTCAACATTTTTATCGAAACAATAAAAAAAGCATTTTGACAGAATGTTTCCTGCCGAAAGGATGCCGAACTATAGCAATAACTCATAATTTCTTCGGCATAGATTTAAAATTATTGAAAGCAAACGTGAGACGCACTATGAAGTCAGAAGTTCATTGTTCGGAATTGTCATTGCAATAAAAAATAAGTTCATTATAAAAGTACTCTAAATACCCACTGGCCTTTATTTTTTAACAAAGATTTTTTTTTTTTTGATATGAGACTTCTGCAGTTAAAGATAAGTTCGGAAACCGAAATACTCCCAATCTCATTTGCTATAGTCTTTTGGGAAAAATAAAAATTATTCTCCATGCATTGTTTGACTCTCTTTTCCTTTTATTCTATTCGAAATAAGTTTCTTTTGTCTGAAAGACTGTAAAAATATCATTCCCAGACATAATCTTTTATCTGGTTTTGAAAATGGGATTTATAACCACTAACTGAGCATCTTAATAAAAGCTGTGATGTCTCTTTAGGGCACAATTCAGATTATTAAATTGACAAGAATGTGTTTGGAAAAAGTAAGCCCCAAAATGACACTGCATTTAAGCTTTAATTTTTCACAATAAAAAGTCAGACAAGGCTTGATGGAAAATCCATGAAAGGTTTTTCACGAAACATTTTAATCACTGACAGCCAAAAGCTGGCATTTTTTTTTTCTGTATATATTTCTAAAGCATTCCCATTTTGCTCTACGTTGTCCCTTTTTAGGTTGTCGACGACCGACTGACGTCGACGTGTGTACTGATAGCTTAATTAAAATGGCACAATAGCAGTTGGTGTAGCTAGCTGGGAGCTGGGACTGGGACTTTATTTCCAACGAAGGTACAGTGTAGTGTACACAGTGAGTTTAGAAAATGATTTTTTCTTTACAAGTTTTGCCTCTGTGCACTGATTTAATTGTGTATTTCTTTCACAGTGGAAACTGATTTTTTCCGCCATGGAGTATTTGCGTTTAATGTTTTATTGATTGATTGGTAAGTGTGTGTGGGTTCCACGGCCGCCGCCGCCGCCGCCGCCGGCCGGTCGGAAAAAACCGCGCGTATAAAAAACAGCAACCCCTTTTTTTCATCCGATTAGGAACGACTGACCTCACAGGACGGCGGCGGCAAGACACCAACAACACAACGGAACAAGAAGAGAATAGTAATTTAATTTGACTTATTTTGCTCACATAAACATAAAAAGGTCAAAAAGATGCGGTTTGCCTTTAATTTTGGACGATTCTACAAAAATTACGCAACTCAAGCGAAGCGAATGGATTTTTAAGGATGGCTGCGGGAATAAAAGGAAACATAATGTGATTTTTTTCCTTCGATGTTCTCTTTTCGAACAGAGTCAAGATAATGGCGGAACGGGAAACAATAAAAATCGGTGATGGCGAACAAATTGCATGGTTGACGGAAACACTGCGTATGGCGTATACGTAATGTTTTTTTTTTTTTTTTTTTTTTTTTTCAAGTAGTTATGTGAGATTGAATCGATAAAATCTTTTTGTCGTAAAAATCTTCGGATGCAATAACATAACATCGATTTATGAACGGCAAAATGAATTTAAGGAAACATAAAATGTGGCGTTATATTTTTGGATATTTGATGATACATAAAAGTCATGATATTATGCCAATATGTGAATGAATTGATATTTTTAGTGGTTAGAAAATTAAGTTCATAAATTTTATTTGACAATGACAAAATGAACATAAATGTTGAAGTAAATTACACATATCAAACTGATGCTGCACAGTACACACAAAACATTATGTACCTTGAGGTGTAGAGTGATGTTGGTTATCAATTTATTTTTGAGTTGAAAGTGTTTCTGACTATGGCGTCATAAGTGGAGAAAATTTTGTTTGCTCCAGTATATAGTATATGTATGTAAAGCTTTCTCTTACTTCCAATTCTTTGGATGAAATCAATCCTGTTTTCGAGATATTTTCTGAAGAAAAAATGGATGCAAATTGAATTTCCTTGCAAATGTGGTCACGGATAGTATTTTTAATTACACAAGTCACAAGGCAGCCATCTTGGTCACTTCACTTTGTCCATTCATTCTAGTGAGATCCTTGTGTTCACTGATGATATCAACATTTTAAAATCTTTTCACTCTGACAATGGCGGCGAAAAATTGCAAGCCGACATTGACAGATTTGCTATCTGGTGTATCAAGAATATTTTAATCCTAAGTCCAGTGAAATGTCAGACAGTGACCTTTTCAAGGAAACGGTTACCACGTAGGTACACAAAACTGTCACATTTAACAAAAACTTTTGCATCGCGTTTTTAGTTTTAAAAAACTGGGAGTAAGCTTTAGTCCAGACTGAAGTACTGAAAATATCAGCTTTATTGGCAAAAAAAAAAGAAAATAAAATTCCGTATTAGGGTTTGCTAAAACATGGTCGAAGGAATTTCAAAATCTTTATGTAACCCTAGCTTTATATAACTGACTTATTCGCCCCTATTTAGAACATGCATCACTGGTATGGTCTCCTTTGTACGATGTTCATAAGTCTAGAATATAGGATGTATTTGATTTTCTTTAAAATGTCTCTTCTGGACAGATCCTTAGAACCTCCCACCTAACGTACACTGGATGCAACTTCTACAGATTCAAATTTTGTCACAAAGACATGTTAGCAATGATGTTATATTTATTCAATAACTTTTAATGGGATTTTTAAACTCATCCGATCTACCATCATCTTCGTAGCTTAGAGCTATTACATGGTCCCAAACACCGTTCTAACTATGGCATGTTTGCTTAATCTCTGATTGAAAGTCAATGCTGGGAAAAACTTCTTGCTTTCGAGATCTGATAGTGCAAAAAAAAAAAGAAAGGTGTAAATAAAGAACATTGTTTGATTTTCGTCATTATTTTCCCCTGATCAATATGGACGCATACATATCCTTCTATAGAAATGTTACACAATAAGCATTGAATTCGACATGTGATGCTTCGTATGTTATACTCAAATTTGAAAACGTGTTGGTGTTAATCATATGTTTACTAATTCTGCAATTTAACTCTTGATAAATGACGGTTCTGTGTGCAATACCAATATTTACGTTAATTTTTTTAAATGGTATTACCTCTTACGAGTGAGTTACAAAATGCTCGAAGAGAACTGCCAGCGGTACTTATTGTTTATTATAGTTGAATTCCATTCCTGCAGAGTATCAACGCACACATATTAATAAAATCTGTCGAAAGTGTCATTCACTGTGCTTTTGCTCCTCGACGTTTTTCGAGCCAAAATATTTAAACATCATTGAAGTCTTAAGGGCAGATAAGTCCACTCAAGTTTTGTTTGGTTATTTTTTCCAGAAGGAGAGCATCGTTTAACAGCACAGTGGTTTCTCCTGGAACCAAGTTCGCTTTTTTAAATCCAAAGCAAAGTCCAGTTAAGCTAATCAAATAGTATCCCATCCGGATTATGAATTCGGAAATAAACATGATTCGGAAATGGTCAAATTGCAAAGTTAAAACAAATAATTATAAGTTCAATTTTAATTCCAGCAAAAATGAATCAATGATTTATCTATTTTTAAATAGAACTTTTAGTGTATTTTCGGGTGTTAGTCAATTTGTATATCAAGGTATTTATTGCTATGAATTTCAATAAAATCTTAATAAAACGTATTTTTTGAAAGCCAAAGCTAATTATTACGTGTTCCTCTGAGGAAAACTTTTATTATTAATACATTACCTATATATTCCCTGCAGAACAAACACTGAATTAAGATATCCTTGAACCACAAAACTAACGCAAGAAAATAAGTTTGTTTTCAAAACACAAATTACTTTGTGTTTTTCTTTTCGCACTCGCGCTTAGTATCCTTTTATAAGTATAAGCATTAAGCACATTAGTTAACTTTATTTTTAAAATACAGGTGATAAAATTCTCTTAAATTTATATACAATACACACTTTTTAAATTTTAACGCTAAAGTGTTAATCATTGTCAATAAAGATCTACTCTGTCACAAGCACAACTCACAAGAATTATCTGAAATTACACTGCCAGGACGAAAAAGTACTTAAGCATCACTTGCTTTTACGTCCAACAAACTCATCCCGCCTCTGTAATTCACCTACCTTTCTGGACCGACGACCGTATTAATATGTCAAATTTATGCTCGAGCAACATTTTGTATCCAGATGGTGGAGCTTCAGGACAACAAAGCAAAAAATAAAAGAGAAATGGTTTCAGTCAATCTCATCTGCATAAATTAAATGTCATGTCCTGTGCGTCAAATTATCCTGCAAGTAATTGCTATTTGATGTACGAGTGAACCAACATACAAACAAATACCTATATAGATACATTTTTATACAAACATATGTACAATGAACATCCCCTGGTGGCGAGAAAATAAATCTCTATATCTACTTGTTCCTCAATGTTGATGTTAAATGGTCAACAGACTGCTGCCAAACAAAGCATCTCTTTCTCCTCAATTTTTTTTTAATGTGGTTGTGGTTGGTTAGATGTATCTTTGTGTATATATACGAGTTGAGTAAAAGTATATGAAGAATGGAAAATTTACCACACATATCCTCTTTTGGAGAGTGTCAATGAACGATAATGTCCTTAAATTGTTGTTTACATTGCATGTTTTATTAAAGCATCAACTTGAGCTCTTGTGTTTCCATCATCAATTTTGGATGTATACAAACGCAAACAGCTAAAGGCGAATTGATGCAATAATGTGACAACATTTTAATCACAATATTGACATGTTATTTGAGACTTCTGAGAGTGCGAAGTGTTGTTTTTACAGGGCCACAACGTGATCATTGATCAATGAAACTTTTTGACTTCAGACGAACAATGGATTCGAAAAACAAAACAATCCATTTCAAAAAGAACGCTTTGGATGGGAATGACATTTAGAGTCTTACTGACATGTCGATTCCCAATATCCTTATGAATGGTAATGCCTATGCAAAATATCATCTCAATCTTAAGATTATAGATTTCATAGATGTTCTTGGTGGATTTTTGTGAAAAAGGATTTCTTTTGTCATACAGGCACATTAAATGATATGCCCGTGATATTTTTACTTGCGATTGTAGGTACTATAAGGCAAGTTATGCATTCGTCGAAAAAAAAAGTTTTGAGATAACAATCAAACATGACATTACGATGATAGCGAAGACGAAAAAAGATGGTCTAAAAATTCTGTCCGTCTGTATGTCTGTCTGTCTGTCTGTATGTAGACCTACAGCCCAAACGGGTGGGCCCAATTGCTTCAAACTTGGTATATAGACTTTTAAGGTATTGTACAGAGGGGAAATTGAATTTTTTTTTTAGCTCAAAAAATAACGGTACCTGCCATACAACCGTTATTTTAAAGCTTATTTTTCTCAAAAACGGCTCTAACGATTTTTATTTAAAAAAATCAGTGTTGTTTTTTAGGTACGACCAATCATATGGCTGAAATAAAAGTTTTAAAAAATGGCTAAGAACGGTACTTTCCATAGGACCGTTCTTTTTGCTTTCGACTAACTCGAAAACGACTAAACCTATTCTTTCGAAATTTCACACACATATAGCTGTAGGTAGCTCAATTTGTATTGCATACCAATATTTTTGAAAAATATTTTTTTGTATTTTTAAAAGCATTTTTTTTTTAAATTTTAAAAATTAATATTATGAAAACTGCTTATTAAATTTTTTTCTAAAAATTTTAAATAAATGTATTTGCTGAATACCTATGAACTGGCGTTTTTGAATTTTTTTTGAAAAATTTTTTCACAAAGTTTTTCAAAAAAAACTTTTTTTCTCAAAAACTGCTCCACAGATTTTTATAAATTTATTCTCATAAATTCAAATTTATAAAAGAAATAAAATGGCGTACTTTTTTTTCAGCTCAAATTAGTTTAAGTATTTATTTAAGAATTTTGAAAAATTTATTTTTATCAAAATCTCAAGCCCCAAGACCACTGTCACACATTATAGCAAGTTCGTGCGACCCAGTCGTGCATTTTATTTATTTTTGCTCTAGACCCAAAAATAACGGCACCTGCCATACAATCGTAAAGAAAAAAATTGATTTTCTCAAAAACGGCTCTAACGATTTTGATAAAACTTTCAGAATGCTAATTTTTTAAGACAATCTATCTTTTGGTTAAAAAATATTTTTCAAAAATTGTCTTATAACGGTACCTCTCATAGAACCAGTATTTTCAAATCAAATTTTCTCGTAAGCCGTACATCCAATTTCAATAAAATTTTAGGCACAGAAAGCGATTCATAATTTTATTAATATGGCATTTCAAAATTTTCAAAAACTTTTTTTTTTGATTTTTTATAATTTTTCCAAAAAAATTTTTGGTTTTCGAAATATGTTGGAAACGGGTATATTAATTTTTTTAAACATTATTTTTTCAGATGTAAACTACGTATTGCCATATATTTACATACTCAAATAAATTTCAAAATATTTTTTGGAAAAGTTTTTCAAAAATAACCTTTTTTAAAAATAACTGGTCGAACGATTTTCAATTTTTCTTTTCCTAGATTGACATATAGCTTTGAAATTTTATTGCATACTTAGTTTTTCTGAGAAAACTCTTAAACTAATTTAAAAATTAAACAATTTTCGAAATTATTTAATTTTTTTTAATATCCATACATGCAGCCACTAAGCAATTCATAAGAGCAAGTTCATGCGACCCAGTCGTGCATTTTATTTTTTCAAACATACAAAAATGTTAGTACTGTATAGTTTTGAAAGATGAAAATCTAAAGACACTCTCAAGCCAATTTCCAGTTTTTGATACGATTTTTATTTCCCATCTGGGAATTTGTTCATCGGTTTTGCCAGGGTGGAAATCGAGCAGGGTAAAGCATTCCACATTCTTGCAATGCGCCTAAAAAAAGTCTCTTACTTAACGCCCGATATAAAGCTCGAGGGTGAATTTATGGACATTTCTAGCGATGAGTGTGTTACGGGGGAATTTCTTAAGGGGGGGGGGAATGCATCTGGCTATTTTGCTGGAGCATTGTTTATATAAATAGCGATTAAATACGGTTAGGCAAGAGAAATTACGACGGTGTTCGAATGAAACAAATGTTTCGGTATTGATTAGCTTCGTTAAAATCAGTCGTGTTTCATTGCAGTTTTGGGGCATGAAGTTTTTCTAGCATAATGATGACGCCAACGTTAAGGTGCAAACTATGAGGTGGCCGCGGCACGCCAGCCAATTGCAACCAGTTTATAAATTCCACCAAAGAATTGACAACTTCGTCTTAGTTTTCTACGCGATCGATTGATCTCTCGGACTTTGATTTTGAATTATCCAATTCAAGCCATTGATATCAATATGCTAAAAAAGAAACCAATCCTAGACGTGGTTACAATAATTTTGACCAAAGTTCGATTATGCATTAGGGATGAATTCATCTCTCGTTGAAGTGAATTGTCAAATAGCAGTAGGAATCGATATTAAACCACTGGAACGTTTTCAAAACCTTTTTTTAAATATTAATACTTTCACAAAACTGAGATTTAGATCTTTTTAAGTAGTTGACGAAAGCAATAAAATAATTACAGCTCCCTCGGAAAAATATAAGTTAAACAAAGATTTTCTAAGAAATTAACAAGTAAAGTTTACTTGACCTTAAAAGTCTTTCAACATTCAACAAAGATGTAATAATGATTTGTTCTGATCAAATGTCTACCTTTACATTTTTGTCAGCAAAAAGAAAAGTAAACAGAAACCCCACGTCTTGAGAAAAAAAAAAAAATTCGGAATGACTTAGAATTTTTTGCAATTTCCTTTGAAATGAAACAAGAAAGCCAAACAGTTGGTCCCAAATCCCTGACAAATCCTCATCATGAATTATTAATATGCTTTCAAAATGAAACTCACCATTAAACGAATGTTTGTAGGAAGAAGCACTTTACCACAAAAACCAACAACGTGTGTATTTGTGTATACTCTATTTTTTTTTCTTTATGTTTAAAATTTTGATTTGGAATTCATTTCAGGGCGAAACGAAGATGAATGACTTTGAATTATTATAAAGAATTTTGAGATATGACTTGGGTGTTTTATAATCTTAATATTGTACATTTTAACTGAGTTCGAGACATAACACCATTACTCTCAAAGACTGCTGCTCGTGTATAGCGTGCTAGTACTAGTGTGTGTATCACTTTCCCATCGCTCCTTAAGTTTGATTTATTTCAGCGATGAAAGCAAAATTTCATAAATACCTCAGATTTTTCACTCCTTTTTGGGCACCTAACTATCCAGAGCACGCTATATCACCTCTTTGCCCTCTTCGCCATCAAATCGCTATTGCCGTTAAGTGCTTGTCTGGATTGCCACTGCCATAACCATTTCCACAAAACAATGTGAATGGAATTAGACACCTCAATGCTGTTCCCTAAGGTAGATGCTATCCAAAAACTTCACACTTTTGGTTTTTCTTTCCATGTGTTGTGTAGGTACAAGTGGAGCAGTGTACTCGTACGTAATAACATTGCCATCACCCGCAAGTGGGAAAACTCAACCAAGAGAATGAATTTTAGTTGCCTTAGCAGAGATTTTCGGTGTTTTCACGCTTCGAGATACAAAAATGAAAGCAAAGCAATCAGCACAGAATAGATCCATATCGCGGATGGACACGGATGGTATTTAGTATCTGTCCGTTTCTAAAGTTCGAACCCAATTAATGGAACGGAAAAATAGCACACATTTTGGATGTGCTACGAATCTAGGAGAAGGAGTACGTACATTGAGTGTTATGCTTTTTGGCTTAAAATGCAACTGACATTTGCGCTGATTGTAGAGTGTTTCGTATACAAAACAATTGAATTTCTCTGATCCATGCAAATCGAGATGCTTTTTTTATCATTGAACAGAGAACGAACACCCACGCTGCGCTGCGCCGCTCCAGCCGAACAGCATGTACCTATGTTTGAAGTTTGACAATTGATTCGAAATTCGCACAACTATACATACGTGAAACTCATGAATTAAAAATAAAGAACACTCAACAACCCTGATCGGGAGGAGAAAAGTGTGAGGGTGAGAGTGCATTTTTTTTGATCGATTGTTTAAATTTATTGCAAAAGTATGCTATACTTTAACAGTGCTGTGAAAATAATTTCGTATTTCTTTTTTAAGAATCTAGGATATGGTGATGATAAAATAAATTACAATTGCACTCTTTAAAAAAATTAGCTCGATTAATTAGGCTGTAGGTTTCGTTATACTCAAGCTAAAGTACATATTATAAAAAGATAAATAAATTACAGTCTCTTATCTATATATGTATAATAGAAATAGACATTAAAGAAAATCTTAAATGGGGGCTCTATTAGAGCAAAAGAAGCCAAAACAACAGTTTTTAGAATTCATGTAAAAATACACAGAGTTACACTTGTCGTGATCACGGGTTGACTCGTTCAAGTTCTACAAGTAAAGAATTTCTTTATATACCTACGACATTCTTAATGTTCTGCTCATAGGAAACATTAAAAACAAATAAACTGAGCTTTTGACCAAGAACAAGCAAAATATAGTTGTCTATGTGAGAAACAGTTCGTCCTGACATCGATACCGGCGGCGGGCGGCCGGCCACAGTGTTCAATTTTCGCCTTCTAGCGGAACTTTATTCCAAATATTGCTATTTGTGTTTCTTGTAACCTAATTAAACATGAAAAAAGCTTTTTTGTATTATGGTAATGAAAAAATTATATTTTGCTGTAACCATGTATCTAATAAAGCAAGAAAATAATAAAAAAAAAATAGGCTTTGATTGCTAAAAGCACTTAAAAAAGATTTAATTGTTCAAGTTTTTAAACAATATGATTGTTTCTTTTATATTTTGTTTTAGATCACACATTAGGAATATTTTATATTTTGTTTTATGAATTTTTTTTTTAATTTATGTACAGAAAAAACTATTCACTATCTGAATCGTCTTCCCCTTCAGAATTTGGAAAAGTAGTTGTTGGTGTTTTTAACAAAGAAATGGTTTCTGGTGGAAGGTTGTGAGTTTTCATTCGTGAAAAACCAGATTTGATCGAGAGCAGTGGATCAGATGCAATGAGGAATCTGTTGAGGTTGTCTCGGTTTGTTTCCTTTCTGCTAGTTTTCCGACTGAAATACTCCCAATTTCGCCGATATTCTTTATTATTCGCCTCTTGAGCCTCTTCAGCTAGCTGACCCAATGGCAGAACACATGTTTTAATAATTTGTTCTCCATGAACAAGTATTTTGTGAATGCTTGCTGGCATGCTATACCAGGGATAGAGAGACTGGTATAGGTTTTTAGTTTCCAAGGTGTACAGCTTAAACTTCTCTGCATCTATCTCCAGATCGCACGATAAAGCTTCGAGAATGACAAGGAAACGCCTTATCAACCTTATGTCAATGCCAGTGATTACATCAGTTAATTCTGAGTTCCTAAAGAATCTGCGGGCGGAATTTCCGTCGTTTGTGTTGCCTGGCTGTTTGTTTTGGCAGATCAACAAGAAGACCCATTTCTTTTCGGAACCGATCTTGAGTAAACAATTTCCTAGTTGCCACTGAAGTTTTATCAGCAGTTGCACTAGCCCTCCATTTTTTATATCTATAGTTTATAAGAAATATGCAACATGCATTCATATGCCCGAATCCAAGAATGTAAAGGAGATATTCCGAATGTGTACATATCTTCCTCTACATTTCGTGTAGCAAATGAATCTCCATTCATATCTCTTGGGGTGGCTCCACATATGTAGCACCGTTGCGTAGAATCGTATTGCGACAAGGCACTGCAAACTTTACCGTCTACCATAGTCATAATTAGATTGTGATTTAGTTTGATATGCAAGCCCTTGATTTGAATGTTGGTGAAAACAAGGTCGTTGATGTTATTTTGCATTCTATTAGTCTCTAATTTTATGACATCCTTAGTTTCCATTATCATGGAAAAGCGAACAGGTCTACAAAAACCTTGTCGAATTTGGTCGGAGATTCTGCCAAACAATGTTATTGGACCTCTCACACACAAGCCTTATAGGTACCAAATTCACTGAAAATAAATTTTCATCACTAAAACCCTCCGTTAAGGTTTGTTTGTATCGGCTTTGTGCAGAACTTCCGTCACATCCCCACTTGTAGATCAGACAGTTATAACTGTGCAAACTTTCCTTGCTCAATAACTTCCGATTGCGCTTCACAAATTCTTTTTGATGTCAAATCTACAAGGGCTTGTAAATTAACATCAACTGATGTGTTAGTGACTGTAATGCTCTGTTCTGGAGGATAACATTGTTCCTTAGCTTTTAAGACCAGATAGTAGAGGGGGAATGAATTGCTTCCTGCATCGTTAGCTTTTTGCCTTATTGTTTTATACTGCTGAACGCTCAATTTTGCGTCTATCATAAGACCCAAGGCTTCTTCGGGAAAAAGTTTTGGCTTAAGCTCTGTGTTTCTTGCCTGCTTAAGACTCGTTGCACGAGTTGATGAAGAAAAAGACAACTCCTTAACCAAATTCGCTGCATCCCTTTTTCCCGAAGACCTTAAACTCATCTCATTGGCAAGTGCTAACTCTTCAGGAGACTTGGTGTCAACTAAATCCTTAATTTTTCTTTTTTTGACTTTGATGCTGCAGTCTTCAAATGGTTTTGTTGGCCTCCCGGGTCTTCCAGCTCCTGATTCCACACTGGTACTTGGAATATTAGATGGGCTTATGCACCTAGCTGGCAAGACAATAGGCTGATCTATAACCAGTCTTGATGTTGTTGAAGGAATCTTGGGTACCTTCATTTACTTTGTTCCCATTTGGCTTTTATTCTCCCGATCAGACTACTGACAAACATCTCCAATTCTCGAGTAGAACTCACCATATCATTTTCAGAAGAAATAAGTTGCTTAATTTTTTGGAGTCGTTCTTCATTTGCAGTTTGTCGCCATAGCTCAAAAACATCCAGCCTCTTCATCTAGGAGTATTTGAAAAAAAATTATATGGGGGTAGCAAAAAGGTGCACGAGATTACCTTTTTTTCTGGTTTAACAATAATCAGAGAATCACAAAATGCAAAAATTGGGTTGTCTACACTTGTCTACAATTTTTAAACTCTACCCAAAGTGCAAAGTTTCAATTTTGCCCACTTTTTTATGTGCCTAAGTCGAAATTGAACTAAAAAAACAGTATAAAACAATTATTAAAAAAAAATTATTCACTTTGCGGTAAGACTATGTATTGTAGATATAAAATAGTTAATAACTTACTTAACAACCGCTAAGGATTTATAAAAGGAGTCTTTAATTTATTTCTTCAATAAATCGCAAATTGCTATTTAAAAAATTTTGTACGGGATAAACTTGACTTCAACCGCTTGCTGCACAATTAATTATGCAATTATGCAGCTTATATAAGCTTAAATAACCGGTTTGCTATATAAGGAGCTAAAAAAAAATGGGAGACCAAATTTTTTTTTTAATAAAGTTCCGCGCGCGCGGCGGCCGGCGGCGCAGCATCATCGCGGTAAGTCTAGGCGTTTTCTCAAATGACTTCTGCCGAAGTTGCATGGACGAGGAAGAAGACTATACCTATAACTCACCTTCTTTGTTCTTGCCCTGCTCTCTCACAAAGAAGATAGCTGCATTTAAGAGACTTCTTCTACAACGTTATTAGTGATCTTATCCAAACCGTTTTCAAATTAGTTAGGACTTGGGAAGTGCCTCAACTTTATATGTGGTATCACAATTTAGTCAATGCCTTACAACCAAGTTAACCTAGCCGTTTCAAGTCTATTTTATTGGTTTTTAATTATCAACTATCTGTTCAAAAATAAAAATATAGATTCTTGATTCTAAATTCTACGAGTAGGAAGCTAGTATATACATAATTATACATATATATATATATGTTTGTAGAGTATATATGCTATCAACTCCTCCTAAACGTATGGACAAATATTAATGCAAATATTTCTGTATCTTGGAATGCGCCCTTTGATGATATTTATAAAAATCTTATTGGCATACCACTCCTCTTCTATAATAATGCTGCGTGACGAAAGTCAAAAAGTGCTAGGATTTATTTTGACCGCAAACAATATAATGTACAAGTTTTTGACGCTATCATTTCATAATACAAAATTCATTCAATCGATTGATTCTGTTGTCGATCCTACCGATGCTGTTTGAGCTCTTAATCACTGGCAAAATAAAAAGTATGGGTTATTGTATTTATAAACTACTAGCGGTACCCGGCGCGCGTTGCTACGCCCAAAAAAAACACTTATGTGTATTTAATGTGAAATTAACTTTATTTATATAATTTTATCTCAATGCTAGTGGATAAACAATATTTTTTGTCGTTTTGGTTGGTGTATAAATACACAAATTTTTTGGATTGCCAACTCGAGAGCAAGCAACATACAATTGGCCATGCGAAAAACATGAATTTTCCAAATGTAAACCAGCAATAGCCAACGATTGCCCTTGTGCTTTGTTGATGGTAATCGCAAAGGCAAGACGTAAAGGGAACTGAAGCCGCTTGAAGTCAAATGGCAAATCGTTGGTAATCATTGGTATGCGTGGAATCAGTACGTTTTCCCCTTTGAATTTGCCAACGATGATTGTTGCCTCGATCAAATTTGGTGTCAATTTTTTGACCGTCAGTCTGGTTCCGTTGCACAGTTTTGGCGCGTTTAAGTTTCGAATGAGCATCACCGGTGATCCCACTTTTAGTGTTAATATATGTGGTGGCATTCCTGGTGGCTCCATCGAATTTAAAAATTCGGTTGGATAGTTAACTGCTTGGTCTTCATCCATCACTGTGTCAATTGATTTGTATTTGACTGGTTCGCCGTGCAATTTCAACTGAATCTGTTCATTCAATCTATTGACATCATCATTCTTTGGCGCTAATATTGCACGTTCGCACAACCAATCTGGATTTTGGTAGTTACGGGTTAAATTCGGGAAAACTTTGTCCACAACGGCTTGAATATTTGCCTGCATTTGACAAAAATGGGGGGGAAACGAAATTTCATTTGTTCTGCGATCAATTGGAATTTTTCCGTTTCCGATGTCCAAAAGTTGTTTAGAAAATATTTGGGCGGACGCATCTTGGACCAAATGCACACGCATGTTCATTGAGAGCGTGATTTTTTCGACTCGTTTCCATAAGTATGATGCTTTCAAGCAAGCGTTCAGCTCATCTGCGGGCGTTGATCTAGGTATAACGGGCAAAGTTTGGCGAAAATCACCTGCCAAAAGAATCAGAGCGCCTCCCATCGTTTGGTTTTTTCCTCGGAAATCGCACAGAGTCCGGTGAAGTGCCTCAAGCGATTTTTTATGGGCCATGGTGCATTCGTCCCAAATGATTATTTTGCACGTTTTAAGGACTGTGGCCATTCCGGAATTTTTGCTTATGTTGCAGGTTGGTGTTTCGGTCTGGTTCAAATTCAACGGAAGCTTGAGTGCTGAATGCGCTGTACGTCCCCCATCGAGTAGCGTTGATGCAATGCCCGATGATGCCACTGCCAGTGCAATTCCATTCTGCATTCGAACCGAAGCCAATATTAAATTGATGAGAAATGTTTTGCCTGTGCCTCCTGGAGCATCTAGGAAAAAAATTCCACCATTTCCGTTGGCTACACGTTGCATTACCTTGTCGTAGGCATTTTTTTGATCAGCAACTAAAAGTCTTTTTTGTGTTTGAACAAAACGTTGTTGCTGGCTTACATCAAATTCCTGTTCCCGGACCAGGTCTCTGTCTTGCACGTCATTTCTGTTTCGTGACGATGACGGCATACCAAGTTGGGAAAGGATTTTGTTGTTGACTGATATGCATAAGTCCTCAATCAATATCAGAGCTTCGTTGAAAATATCGTCCGAATACTCCTGATTTGGATCGATTGCGCGTGCTTGCCTGAGAATGTCCTCGCTGAGACTTTCGCGATGCATTGCCCATAGTTCTCCGGGATTCGATGGTGCGCATGTTGTTAAAATTATCGCAAACAAAGTACGTATTTGCTTTGGGTGACACGTAAGCGATGCCTCTGTTAGTGTTGTGTCCCAATGACGATCACTTTCAAGTAAGCCCAGTTTGAAACATGCTTCTCTATACGTTGGGCATACTACCCCATCGACGGTTTTCAAGGCATCGAATGATGAAGGACCTTTGATTGTATGTAATAACAGTCGCAAATAATAACATTCTGCGTTATTTGGATGTACTGTATACACACGTCCTAAGGCATCCGACGATCGCACACCAGCATACTCTGGAACACTTGCGCCCCGCTTTCGTCGCGCGTACTTTTTTGTCGATGTGTTCCAAGTGTAGTATTTGGGCACATCGTGATATAGCAACGTTTTCGCGAAATCATCAGATGCACACAATTGGAAAAAGGCGGTTAGCGTGGTGTTTTGTGGCTGCTCTGCTCTATTTTGTGCGTTTTGTTCGGTAAAGTAGACACGCTGACCATTTTCCAAGTGTATAGCGAGATGTTGAACAGTTGGATAGCGTTCGTGGATGTTGAATGCGAATATTCGCCAAACTGCTTCATTGCTGCTGATGTAGCGTCCCATTTGGAATTGAGTGATTTCATCAGTTCGATTGGCCAGTCCGAATACTGCCATGTCACTGCCTTTATTGACGTATTTGCAAATATATTTAATCGACTTCACCGAGTTGCAGTACTCGACATTAATGTGAGCATCAAACATTTTCGAAAGCAGGGGTGAGTACGGCACGATCCATCTGTTGTCGATGTCAACATCTACATTTCGCATTCTAATTGTAGTTGTGCATCGACCCTCATCAGGCTGCCTTCGCCTATACATTGGGTATCCGTCACCTCCAGTTTGAGTTTCATTGATCAACTCCCGCGGATATCGCTTTGTGCACTTTCCATCCTTCATGCATGGTGAATTTGTATTAAGTGCTCCGCATGGCCCATGAATCATATTTTTCTTGATGGTTTCAAACAGAATGGGATCTTCGTCTCGATTCGGAAGCTCAGCAGAAATCACGCTATCAATTTGTGTTGGGACGATTTTTTGCTTCAACCAAATTAAAATATGAGCATGAGGCAGTCCTCTTTTTTGCCATTCAATTGAGTACATCCAGCATCGAGTTTCTCCAAAAATATGGTTTTTGGTGATGACGTCCATGAGTCTAATTAGCTTTTGCTTGAAGACTCGAGCGAGAAGATCATGTCTATGCGATGAGTTTTGGTTGGTGGAAAGCAGATGTGTAATTTCACTCCACGTTGGATTGCATGTGAAGGTGATGAATAGATCTGGACGTCCATACTTTCGAACATACGTCATGGCATCTTGTGCGTATTCGTGCATGTGTCGGGGGCTACCGGTATATGTTGCTGGCAAGATTACCATTTGTCCAATGTCGGCAGTGTTCCCATCATTGGCAATTGCATCACGCAAGTGGGCGTATTCTTCAACGCGCAACTTCTGTTGATTTAACCGAATGAAAAGAAGACGTTCGCTTTCAATTTTTGCGTACATATCCACAATAAACTGATGGTACAGTTCACGAAATTTCAATATATGGTTGGATTCATTTACACGAACCATTATGCGGTATGCGTAATAATCCATGCAGGAAACTTTCTTCGTTGAATTCTCATTTGTGGTGGGGTCTATTGCCATGATATTGAAATGGTAACCATCTTCACCACGCGGAAACAGCAAAGGATATTGGAGTGCATCGTACGATCGATGTGTTTCCGAAACACGTTGTACATTTGTATCCCTGCGGTGGATGATTATGTCTCGTCGATTGAATTCGGTGCCCACCATAACAACTGCTACATCACCTAACACTGGTGTATTGAAACGTCTTTCGTGTTCTCCAGACGGTGTTTTATCAGCTCTTATCACAACAAAATAGTCATTTGATGGCATCTGGTCTATAGCAGTTTTGAATAGACGAATCAAAGTGTTGCTTCCGTGCAACATTATTTGTAAACTTGAAATGATTTCGCGTCTGGTTGCAGTACTAATCGCGCAACGCTGTTCGACTTCTCTTTCCTCATTGCCAGTAAAATATATTTGCAAAAACTTTGCCTCTTGATCCGGTACTGGAAGCAATGAACCGATTCGATGATATATTTGTCCTTGAACTTTAAAAGTGGACATGTAACCGGCGTTGTTGACAATGTTTGTTGCACCGAAGGAAGTCATCTGAAAGCATGAATTGTACTGGCGAATGTTTTGCAGGAAGTGTTTTGAAACTGGAGTGTCACCAGAAATATAACTTCGAAGCGGCTCAGGTGGCTCCATCAGCGGGGACAAAACAACTTTACCGTTCGAACAACACATTCCTGGGGATTCCTTAGCGAACTTAAGAGCACCGCAATGCACGCAAACTTTATTCATTAGCCCAATAACTACATCTACGTGATTCCTGTAATCATAGCCTCTATCGTAATTAAATGCTTCCAACTTCAAATCAATCCGTTCCCTTGATAGAGCCAATCGTAATCGCTTGATATCAAGTCGTTCGATATGTTGTTGGGGGGTTTCTTCTGCTCTGGTAGTTGAAGATCTGTCACGCATTTGCTGAAGGCGTGCTCCAAGTTGCTCTTCAGTTTCAGCAGCTCTTGAAATGGAAGCTCTTTCGCGCACTTGCTGAAGGCGAGCTCCAAGTTGCTCTTCAGTTTCAGCGGCTCTTGAAGTGGAAGCTCTTTCGCGCATTTGCTGAAGGCGATTTCGAAATTGCTCTTCAGTTTCAGCGGCTCTTGAAGTGGAAGCTCTTTCGCGCACTTGCAGAAGGCGAGCTCCAAGTTGTTCTTCAGTTTCAGCGGCTCTTGAAGTGGAAGCTCTTTCGCGCATTTGCTGAAGGCGATTTCGAAGTTGCTCTTCAGTTTCAGCGGCTCTTGAAGTGGAAGCTCTTTCGCGCACTTGCAGAAGGCGAGCTCCAAGTTGCTCTTCAGTTTCAGCGGCTCTTGAAGTGGAAGCTCTTTCGCGCATTTGCTGAAGCCGAAATTTACGTTGCTCTTCAGTTTCAGAGGATCTATATTCCCTCATATTCTTTGCTCCGGATGATTTTCTCCCGCACGACGTTTTTTTTGGTGGCATTGTGGAAACTGAAGACATATTAAATATATGTAAGTATTTAAATTGCGATTATGTAAGAAATGTTTATTGTAGAAGGGACATTTGCAATCGATTGAAAATTAAAAAAGAGAAAAGATGCAATTCATATGTACATTTACGCCCGAAAAGAACATTTGCAATAAATTGAAAGAGGAAATGTCGTTGAAACGCAATTAGTGTTAACTGCGTTTTTTCAGTCATCACAAAATATATTTACATACATACATACCTATTGTGTTTGTTTCAAAATAATGTTTTCGTTAAATTTCCAGCCAACAATTTAGTATCGGATTGCGTTTTTAGCTCCTCCTTTTCGGAAAACAACGAATGACTAACGGTGAAAAAACAATATATATGTACATAGTTTGATATTATTTTGGATAGTGGAATGACGTTATGGAGTTTAAACCTACCAATTTAATTCAATTCAAATTTGCAGCCAACTATTCAGTCTCGGATTACGTTTTTAACTTCTCTTTTTCGAATACAAAGAATGACTTTAATGGGGAAAACACAATATGATTTGATATATGTCTCGACTGAAAAGGTAAAGTATCTTAGGTCGACTTAAGATATTTAGCGTTTTTTTGTTGAACCTCAGTGCCATTCGAAAGGACTACAGTTCTCTCTTATCGACAACCTTCTATCTCACTCCTTTGCTTTATTATATACAAAAACAACTTCATCTTATGTTCAAAAGACACATCTCTACACGAGGTAAATATCTTAAGTGCACATAATAGATTGTGTGTTCTGCTTAATTTTAAAACCTAAAATAGACTTAAGATTATATTGACTTTAGACTTTTTTATTGTTGTAAAATCGTAAATCATATTAAGTTGACTTAAGATATTTTCACGCACGCAAACATAAACAAAAGCCATCCTTAGGTCGACATAGGATAAAATACTTAAATAAATTCTGAAAAAGTGTGAAAAGGCAAATCATCTTATGTCGACATAACATGATTTTTTGAATTTAAAACTGAAATTTTTCTCTCCCTAAGTAGTCATAGGATACTTTACCGTTTGCAAACCTAAACAAAATATCCGTAGTAATAAGAACATACGATATTTTTTAGCGTAGTTTGATTCTGGATTTCTTTTTGAGCGAAAGTTTTTCTTTTGGTAAGAGTTAATAATTCAGTCCTTTTTTCATTTAGTGTTTCAGTTAATATTTAAGTTAGTGTGTCAATTAGTGTTTCAGATAGTGTTGTTTTTGTTATAGAAAAATTATTACTAATAAAACACATTCATACAACTAAAAAAGGTATGTACAATGTACTTATCCTACTAATATTATAAATGTGAAAGTTACGATGTTTGGATGTTTGTTGCTAATAAACGCCAGAACGGCTAAACGGATCTGGATAAAATTTGGCACAGATATAGCTTAAAGTCTGGAATAGCAGATAGGCTATTTTTCATCCCGGTAAAATGTATGGTTCCCGTGGGATAGATTTGTTTTAATTTTTGAAATCACACCATAATGGATGAACGGATCTGAATGAAATTTAGCACAGAGATAGATTATAGTCTGGAATAGCATATCGGCTACTTTTTATCCCAGTAAAATCTATGGTTCCCGTGGGATAGATTTGTATTAATTTTTGAAATTACATATGCTATTGGCTACTTTTTATCGCGGTAAAATGTATGGTTCCTGTGGGATAGATTTGTTTTAATTTTTGAAATCACACAATAATGGCTGAACTCATCTGAATGTAATTTAGCACAGAGATAGATTATAGTCTGGAAAAACATATTGGCTACTTTTTATCCCGGTAAAATGTATGGTTCCCGTGGGATAGATTTGTTTTAATTTTTGAAATCAAACCAGAATGGCGGAACGGATCTGAATGAAATTTAGCACAGAGATAGATTATAGTGTGGAATAGCACAAAGGTTTCTTTTTATCACGGTTTAATGTACATAGGTATGGAATTATAAAGCTATAAAAGAAGAAGAACCTAGATTACAATAGACGACTTCTCAAGCTACAGTCTACTTCTTGATCATCTGAAACGCGAGCGAAGCCGCGGGTAAAGGCTAGTTAGTGAATACTTTATAAATTACAAGAAAGCTTTTTTGTTTCAAGGATAGTTCATACATAACTTTTTTAAAATACTTTTTTTCAGATACATTGGTATAATGTACATATGTACATATAGCAACTCGCGTGCTGCAGCCATTCTGCGAATGGTAAATTCAAAAAAAAAATCTATCAGCCGAATCAGAATAAGAAACCTAATGTTTGAATTCGTAATTATTTTTTTTTATTAATTTTAAGACCGTATGCACGTAAAAAAACAATGCTAAATAAAATCAAATTAAGTTTTTTGTTCAGTTTTTCCATTATTTTTTGTTATTATTAATTTAAATTTTAAAACAATGTAAAATGAAGTTTATTTAAGTTTTTTTGCAATGAATTTATAATCTGGTTTATTTTCTTTTTGTTTAAGTTTTTTCTTCTATATTTTTTAAATATAAAAGTCTATCTCTATAGACTTAAGGACTTGAAATTTTTAAAATAAAAACCAGAAATTATCATCTTAAATCTCTTTTTTTCCACCTTTGCACGCTCAACTCATCTTAAATGGACATATGAATTGAAAACGTCCTTCGAAAAGACGAGGCAAAATATCTTATCTCAACTTAAGATTTGGGAAATTAATATAAAATACTATTTAAAACTATCTTAAGTCATATTTTTCCTTATAACGGGCGAAACTTTAAAAATATCTTTTTGAAATAAATTTAAAAAAAAAATCATAAAATTTGACATCTAAATGCTTTGTTCAATAAAGTCTACACTTGAAAGATTTTTTGGGAGGCAGCTTTGAATCATTTTTTTGCTCTCCTGAAAAATTATCAAAATTGACTTAAGATACTTTACCTTTTCAGTCGAGATGTAAGTTCGGATAAGAAAATTATTTCAAGTGGTTTAAACTTACCAATTCAAATCAATTGCATAGCAATAATGTCAAAAGCAAACTTCGATTTGCGAAATTATAACAAAACTTAATTAATTAACGGTAACTAAGCAACTAAATATAGCTATGAATGACTTTAATTCGAACAGAAAAACGTTTATTTGATCGCTCACTTGTAGCGGATGGCAATGGTACAGTAGATGTTGGCTGTTAATTTTAATTTAAACCTATAGTTGTGAATTAAAACCCATTCTGAAACAGCAATGTTTATTTAATTTCCCGTTTTTAACTTGATGCCACCCATGGGATTAAAAAAAACTTTTCACACGGCTTCAACATACACACAAAGTCTAGTTAATTTGATTGTTAAACTGAACATGATAACATTGATAAATTGTGGCTTGAATATTTTGCTGCATTTAAGAAAAATTTGGGAAAATAAAATGACATTTGTTGTGCGAATTCCGTTCAATTCCGTTTCCGATAAACAAAAGTTATTTGGAAAATGTTTTGGCAGACGCATCTTGCACCAAATGCACCCGCTGTTCGTAGAGAGTATGATTTTTTTTGACTCGGTTCCATAAATCTGATCCTTTCAACCAAGCGTTCAGCTCATCTGCTGAAGATGATCGAGATATATGTAAAGGATAAGGTTGCTGATGTTTCAAACTGTTAAATACACTGGAACCATCCCTGGACTAAACTATATTTACCCTGAAAATTTGATAAAAATCAGTTGGGCGGCTTAGGAGTCCATAGTGGACATATGTATATACATATATACATACATCCATTTTATATATAGGAAAACCAAAAAAAAAAAAAAATATATAAAAAAAATTGAACCAACAGTTGTTAAAAGCCTGCATTTTTTTTTGTCCTTCACTCGATCGGCCATTCCGGAATTTTCGCTGATGTTTCAAACAGCTAAAAATTGTATGAAAAAAATCAAAAATTAAAAAAAAAATGACCAAAAAATGTTAAAAGCCTGCATTTTATTTTTGTCTTCTACCCGATCGGAACCAAACCTTCACAGGAACCATCCCTGGACTTAACTATATTTACCCTGAAAATTTCATAAAGATCCATTGGGCCGTTTAAGAGTCCATAGACAACATACAAACATACAAACATACAAACATACACACATCCATTTTTATATATATAGATAGTACTCTTAATAAGCGGAACTTTAGGTGCGCCATCTATGGACGAAGTTCACAAACACTTGATTGAAGAGTTTGGAGTGGTTTATGTCTAGATTGCCATGGGAAGCAAAAACAACAATAGAAGACATTTGATGTAAAGTAGACAAGACAACTAGCGCCGCCATTGATGACGTTCACAACTGTGTTTTGAAATGTCTTTTTAACGGTAAAGATGAAGTTGTTCTTCTGTACTGAATGATCTCGCACATTGAATTTTAGAGCAACTGCGATTTTCAGTTCACGATATTCAGAGATAATAAGAAAAGTCGTCTTAAAATTGAAGGAACAATAAGCAAAACATATAAAGTATTTTTCCACAGCACTGTGTGTATCAACAACACTGTACACGTACAGTGCATTTTAAAAATCCCGAAGAAACTTTATTAAAATTTATGCATTCTGAATTAATTAATTGCAATCGATATAAAATTGTAGTTGTTATAGATTTATGTATTATATACATTTTTTATTTTTGAGAGCTATCGTAACGAGTAGGCAATTGTATACTATTCGTAGCTTGATCCAGAATACATCAACCGATATGGGTTATGGCTATAGGCGTTCTCCTTCCGCTCGAGTGTAAAAACACTGATGGACAATTCGGAAAATGATGGTGAGGCTACAATTGGATTTTAAGTTTTCATTATTCAATTGGAAGTCTATATATCTCCCTCCATGATCTCTCTTCTCTGAATACAAGTGCATTTCTCACACTATAGTAGGTATACTTTCGCCTTGATGCATAAAAATATTATTCAATATTTTCATTCAGCAGTGAAAAATAAGTTGAACGTTATTTTTAATTCATTGCCTACGGCTTTGAGAGCACTTTTGAAAGTCAGAAAATACGCGTATATTGTATTTTTGTGATTATTTTTTTATTTTATAAATTTTTTTTTCTGTTGATGACTTTTATTAAAAATAGTTTTTTCTTTATTGAAGATTACCTACTGTTGGGTTTTAATTTTATACAAAAAGGA
Source organism: Platycheirus albimanus (assembly GCA_916050605.2). NCBI lineage: Eukaryota > Metazoa > Arthropoda > Insecta > Diptera > Syrphidae > Platycheirus > Platycheirus albimanus. The sequence continues at coordinate 50,570,353 of OU696697.1, read as the reverse complement.
TTTTGCACAGCATATTCAAGGTCTCACATATAGTCAACATTGGTTTTATTAATATTTATTGCGAATGATTGATTGTGATAATTTTTATGTGTGAGAAAATATAATTTAATGCTTCACAGAACAGGACAAAAGGCATCAGATTCATTGATGATTTTTTAAAAATATTTTAAAATTGTTGAAAAAAAAAATTAATACATATGTAGGTACTTAAAAACGAGATAAATCATAAGCAGATAGAGACAATAGAGAAGGGTGAGAAAAACGGCTGGCATTAAAAACGGTCTGAAATCGACTGAAAAAAGTGGAAAAATCATCAATTTGAAATATCAGTCCGTCAGCTTCTCAGTTAAATATTGTTTTGAGAGACAATGTGCATCGAATACAGCAAAATATCGTATAATTACGGCTGAATTAAAAAAGAATCTAGCAGAACAAGCCATGTTAATTACATAAATATTCAATATGTTCTGTTTAGTTTATAGTAATCAAGTAGTCCAGGCAACGAAAAAACAAGAGCAGTTTTGTCACATTTTTAGGGTAGGTGTCCACGACCAACAAAGCACAGATTAAGTTGACGGCAAGCAGAGAAGGGAGTTGTTTTTTCTTTTCAGATTTTCGCCAAACATTTTGGTTTATCCTTAGAGGAGCTTTATAACTTTTGACATTAAAATTATCTATATAGCAATAAGGCCCATTTATAGATGAACGAACAAACAAAATTGTAGAATTACATGAGATCTAAAATCGTTCAATGCATCTTGAAAAAGTCAACGTTTGGTGTGTATTTTGGGCTGGCGGCGTCATCGATCCGTATTTCTTTAAAACCGACATTGGATAGACCATCACGAAGTGCTATATAACGTTGATTACTAACTTCTTTTGGCCTCAATTGAATTATATGGACACCAATGGCATGTGGTTTCAACAGTATGGTGCTACTTGCCACACTTGCTATAGGCAAGTGCGATTTGACCATGTTAGACTTTTCCTTTTGGGGTTTTCCGAAGTCGCAGGTCTATGCAAAAAGCCACAAACCACAGCGGCTTTCAAAACCAACATGACCCATTTCATCCGTCAAATTTATCATGATTAATGTGCCAGTCAAAGAAATTTTGACAGTTCGGATACGCACCCATCTGGAATTGACTCGTGAATATTATCTTCCAATGATTTTCGAAGTGGATTAAGCCGAGAGCAGTGTGCCGATCAACTCCTTTCGACTAACAAAGTAACAAAGCACCATCTCAATTCACAGGGTTCTTCTGGTTTTTTCCAAATTCAATCTTAGTCGTACTTCTCGACCGTACAGGAGGAATTTCATAAAGGTTGTACAAAATCGGTTGCTGTGTTAATCAAAATTGATGCCGTATGTGAACTGATGCTGCAAGATTGCCATGAGACAAAACGTGAGATTGAAACATACCTACAGATGTTAGTTTCATTCGCAGATATTCAATATTGCATTTAGATCAACCCAATTGGGGTGTTCCAAATGGAACATCAGATTTTGTTTGACAGAAGAAAAATAAAGGAACTAAACAATTGCAAGTTCTCACATCCCACATCTGTTATTGTTCCCGCAGATCAAACATTAAATGCAACCTAAGTGATTTTGGAGACATAAAAGAGCAGTTGATGTTTTAAAAATGCTTGGTTCGGAGGTTCCACAATCAGAGCTTAAAAAAGTGTTTCCTTCGAAAGTAAGCAAAACTGTATTTATCTTCACGGAAGACGTTAAGTCTTAGCTTTAAGCTTTTACCTCCCGACGATGAAAATCATCAAATTAGACATCACCAGACAAAAGCACAAAGTCCTTGGTGCATATGAACATGCTTAAGGAACCAGAAACAAGACAACACACCGTTTCAAATTTAAATGCTTGCCACCTTTCTAAGAGGGGGACAACAACATCAGCAAAAATAAAAAGGGATTCCACTTTACGAAATAAGAATAACATTTATGCGAGTTTAAGTGGCAATAACAAACAGGCATCATTTGAACGTCCTTTTAAAAGACAAAAAAATGTAAAAAAAAAATAACCCTAAAATAATTAAATTGCATTATCTTACGAAGAATGTTACAACAAGGCCAAAGTCAGAGCTGCTACTAATTTTTTTCCCTGTATCCGCAAAAAAATTCCTCATTGCAAAAGAAAGGACGATTGGGGTGAGCTCTTTGCCTTAGTTGATGTCATATAAATAAAATGCCAAAGTAAAAGGCTTTTATATTTATTTTTATTATTATGACTTTACGTAAAGCAAAAAAAAAGGGGCAATGGAAAATCTAATTTTCACGGCTGGGTGAATAAGGTGTAAAGCCTGCAAAGTTGTTAAACCTAAATAAAAAAAAGGAAGATCATCCTTCTCGCTCGTCATATTATATATGTATATATATATGTATACATATAAGAGACTGCTTTATATCCGGGAGATATGGCAACAAGAATGGGGTACAATTCAATCTGCTGACGGAAAAAGCAATCGCAACTAATGCTTTGCAAAATGGTGGGATGTAGAAGAGGCAATTGAGTGAAATACAAAAAAATACATGAGCTTAATATAATTTTAAGGATATTGTAATTTTTTAAAATAATCTTTGTCTTTGTGACAAATTTTTCACTGAAGTGAATCAACATGGTGCAAAATCTCATTTCCTTGAATTATTTATAAGAAAAAATACGATTATCCCCTCGAGGTAACGAGCTCTCGTGATTTGATATGGTCGTAATGAAATTTGTCTTTATTGGCAGCTTGGAGGAATAAGTAAGAAAAATGGGATACATTTTAAAATCTGGCAGCTGCTACACACAGTTGAAGTTAACAAAGTAAACATATTTGGTTATCTCAGCCCAATCTTATAGGTTTATATAATGGCTAACATACAATTATAGCATTCAGTTTGGCAACACTGAACGGGTATCGCTGCTAAGGTTAATTCATGTTTATGGTCTTCATTACTCTTGGAGTGCGCGTACAAAATAAATAATTACAATCTTAAACAGCATTGTCCCATCCGATTTTGCTTCAAAATCTGGCAAAACTGCAGCAGTCATACGAAGACAGTGGTCTTTTCAAGGGTTTTTATATGAAGATGAAGATTTCTTTAAATTTCTTTCTTTCAGGTGAAGAAATTTTTTAGTATTAAGTATCTATTAGTCAAAGAGCCAGTTTAAAATAACCCTTGCAACTGATGGCAACATACGAAAACATTTTTACTTACGATTATAAGGTAAGTTAAATAAATGATATTAATTCTCAATTTTTTCAAAAACAGTTTTTTTTTTGAGATTTTTAAGAAAAATTTAATTTTTTTTTATTTTTTGTTTTTACCAAAAACTGTTTAACGAATTCGTTTAAAATTGTATTTTTCTGTAAAAAAAAACTACAAAATGGTAGAAGTTTGCATACAAAAAAATTGGAATATATTTCCGACAAGTTTTTCAAAAAAACTGTTTTTTTTTTTTAATTGGTCGAACGATTTTCAAAAAGTTTTGCTCAAAATATAAAACAGTAAAACAAATCAGATGGTTTATTTAATTTTTTCCAAAACACGTTTAAACGAGTGATTTTTAAGTGTTTTTAAAATTTCATATGATTTTGTCCGTTCATTTTTTTTTGCAAAATCTTAAGTCCCAAGACCACTGTCATACTTAAGACCAAGTTCTTGCTACAAAGTCGTGCACTTTATTTAAAGCACAAAATATTTCGTCTATTAACGTTGTGAACATTTTTAGAAGAATTCGAATTAAATCGCATCGCAAATCATAACATCTTTATTAATCACTAGCTGAACCGACGAACTTCGTCCCGTTAAATTTGACGAAAATAGAATAAAATGAAGTGGTAGGTACCTACATTATAAACTTAATTAAATTATATAGATATAGGTAAAGACCACCTAGGGGTCGTTAACAAATTAATTAAATCTAGAACATGAGCTATCCGTTTGTTGAAAACCTCGTTAAAATCAGTCCAGCCATTTACGAGATTAGCCCGAACAAACAGACGGACAAAAAATTTTAAAGTAGCTTTTTTGTTATAAGTACCGTATATACTTTCATATGCATTTAGTTTGACAATCTTTTTGTATATGTTCTTGTTCATATACCAATTGAATTATTTCAATAAAAAGTCTCAGAAGAAAGTTTTGGTCAATATCCTTCGAATTTGACTTCAAACCAAATTCAAATCACCAACGAGTATTAATAATTAAATTTGAAAATTGGCAATACCAACACAGCAAATGTTTTCCAATTGCTTTACTTCATGCACAATAGCACACGAAAGCGCTTATGCATAAATCCAAACCGTTTTGACCTTTAAAATTAATAATACCTATAAATTACTCTCCCAACTATAACGACAGCGAACGCCATGTTTGCAGCCATTTACTGTAACTGACCACAAATGCGAACAAACAATAATTATTTCTCTAACAATACTTCACCCTTATTGTGTTTCCTTTGCCCGTATGCTGGATGTATTATGGGTATTCTTGGCTGTAGAATGCATCGTTTCGAAACAATAAGATATAGAGATGTTTCAAACATACAACGACTTGGTATTTTGATATTTACACAATGACTTCTCGTTTGCTGCTGCTGCTGCTGCTGTTGCGGTTTCAGAATATAATAATCGTAAAGTGTCAAAGTGAGGTTGAGGTTCTTGGAATTTCTATATATATTATCCCAAAACTGCATTTATAGAACACAAGAATATGGCTTAGAACATAAAATTATTTACAGTCAGGATTGCAAGAAAGGAACAAGGAAGTATTACGTAATTACAGTTGGATAACCGCAATCGGGGAGAATGTTTTCCACTTTATTTTTAGCTGATAAAAATGAATCCCTGGCTTTCTGACATTTTCAAACGTAGTTAAAAACACCAAAGATTTTGAGAAGTAAATAAGAAGTCGCGAAACAGTTTGATGTTGGAATCCCAACTGACATCACAGTCAGGGAAGTTGGAACAAAGACAAGAGAAATGTGAAACGTCAAGGAATACCTCTGAATACTCTCTTGCAATAACTGTTTAAAAACCATTTGGATGTTACGTATCCTTGAAATTTCTTAGAAACTTTCATGTCAATCAAATTCGTGGGAGTTCACAAGAAAATTAAGAACGTCTTTTTGCTTTCTTTGCTATGAATGCAATAGGTTCCATGGAAGGTGCTGCTTATAGTCTCCATTGCGTTAACAAAAATTGGGCAAAGCCATCAGGGATGCCAAGCTATTGAAAGTATGTAGAGTTTTTATTATATTTTAATGGTATTTTCAGCAAGCAAACTGCTGCTTGCTCAGCCACCCCCGAAGCTTTGTGGTATCACAATGGTAATCTTTTGGACTAAGCGTGTCAGCTTACATGCCATTCTATCTGACAGTGACCTTAACCTAACGTTACCTTAACTATGGTTACCTATATGGCCCGTAATGCTTTTTTTACAAAGTCTAAATTTTCATTTTTCTTTGTTTGAAGGAAATCAGGCCATAGCGTTAAGGCAGGCAGACAGACAAACAGACAGAATCTCCAGACCCTATTGTTCCAACTTCTCCGGCACCTATTTACCCCATATTTAAGAAATCCATTTCCCCTTAAAAGGATAAAACAATCTTAAAAATGTTTCAAGCCTATTTCTTCCTTCTAGTAGCTACTCCTTTAAATATGTATTTTGTTGAAATTAATATAAAAAAAAAACTTATGAAAACTTTCTTGTAGGGCATACTGTGATTGCTTGCAGATCTACAGTTGTAGTTTCCATTATTCTATACCGTAGAAGCAAGCACTTCTTTATTGTGTAAAGCCTGTGTCTACCTTTTTATTTTATTTTTCCAACTAGAAAATAGATTTATTTTTGTTTTCAATATTTGCATAGTAAAATTCAGTTTTCACTGCACAACAATAGTGAAAATAATTGCAATGCAAAATAAAATAATAACAAAAGCAAAAAAAAGCTCCAATTTTGCTTTCCTTTTCCTGTGCAAAACTATTATTCACAATAAAATTTATTGTGACGTTCCTCCCACTGTACCTACCTACTATGTAAGTATGTATGTATGTATATCTAAAGCTGTAGAACAAAATAGTGATGACAGTTTTGTGAGCAGGATGAGCTGAGGAGGATGGTGGTGGTGAATGCGATACTGGAATTCAAATTCTTCGGTTTGAAGTTGTGGTTCGGTGAACTCTCAACAACTAGATGCGATTTTTTCATGGTCGATGGACAATTTGATTTTTATTCCCTCTGTGCCATCAACTTAAATTTTTTTAAGGGGTAAGTATTGGTTTTCTTTAAAGCTACGTACAGACGCACGATTGTAAGATATGACAATATTGTCAGATCCGTCAGTGAAAAAATTTCCCAACAGTCTTACAACCGTGTGAACTTACAATTATTTGACAGAAAATTGTAAGACATTTTCATCGCATTGTAAGATATTTGCTATTGTCATCTCATTGGCAGGTCATTGTCAGAGCGTTGGTAGACCTACATAGCTTAAAAGTTCAAATATTAAAGATACTTTCACAACAGAAAATTCAATTGACGTACCATTCCACTCTCTATGCCTTTCTTGCTGGAAGCTTGAAACTTAAAATACGATAGGATAGTCTACAGAGGAGTTTTTGGAGTAGATTTCGTGTGTCGGAGGCTGTGCCTCTTTGTTTGCTTCAAATTTCTGATAACAATACCATCAACTTAACCATTCATATTCAAATCAGACTATATTGTAAGTGACACGACCGATTTCGATGGAATTCAAAATACAGGGAGTTTTTTTTTAACTATCAACGTTTGAAAAGCTTTTTCTTCTTGAGGTTCTCTTTGTTTATTCAAAACCTTTTAAAGTTCTGCAACAATTTGAACACGGACAGAAGTATCTTTAATTTTGTTTCCAAACAAATTGGTCGAATAGTTTCTTTAAAATAAACGGAAGCAAATGCCATTGCTTTAGTTTTCAAAAAAGAACAATCTGCGTAAAATGATTGTCAAATATACATATCTAGAAATTTATTTGCTCTTACAAGATATTATGTTAAAGGGAAGTTCATTAAAACCAATCTCTTAGATCGTGGCTAATAGTAGTTCTAAGAGAATTCTTATTCCAAAAGTGAAAGTGATTTTATTCAAATTAAGTGTTATGCTCATCCAATAAACCCTATCGGAAACGTAAGAATCTATAACTAAGAGTGTTCCGTTTAAAAAACGAGCTTGAACTGCTTCTGTTATGATGGTTGACGTATTATTTTGAAAAGTTTATCTGTACATACTCGTAGTTACCAGTTAGTTGCGTGCATTTGATCTGACCAAGAACCAAAAACCCCTTACTGTGTTTCTGGAAATGTCGTGCAATAAAACCCTCTGGCTAACGCATGAAAAAGAGACTGAAAAAAAAATCACGGCGAGGAACGTTCGCAGCGAAATCGGGGAGTTTGGATAGAGCTATGCATAGGGGAGCCTCTGTCTATATATTCCTCTTGGCAGCAATATACAACGAAATGCAACTACGATGATACTAAATGTTTTCAAATTTTAGAAACCTATCAACTCGTTCTAAGCCAACAATTGTAAACTGCTGCTCTTCATCTTATCGGAAAAATGACATAAAATATTTCAAAAACCAGTGCAATGTTAAACAGTGTACAATAGTTGAGCAATACAATGAAGCACGCAAGAGCAAGTACGTGCGACCAACTTGTGGTGTTTTAATTTATTAATATATTTTTTTCTTCATTTTAATAACAACTGTTTTCTGCGGTTATATTAAATTTTGCTTTTGAACAGATATTGGTTGGTATACCATAGCGAGCTACTGCTTTTCTGTACACGAGTCATTTGGGATTACTTTCGGTTTGCTTTGACGCGCTCTTGTTGTGGCTGTCTTTGTTTTGTTATTGAAGCGTTTCAAGAGTGGTTAAGGGTTTCTTTTTTCTTTTTAATTTTGTCCATGAGTTAGGGTAGCAGAGAGTATTAAAAATGTGTATTTTTATATTTATAAAGTTTTTATTAGCTTTTTTCTTTCTGTCTGTTTTTGTTCTTTGTTTTTTTTGGATGGATGGAGTAGGTTGATAGTATAAACTTTTTTATGAATAAAGGACATTAAAGTCTTTCTTGAGTTAACAAGTGCAATTAATGTAAATTTTTATCTCCACAAAGGGAAGTCTCTTAAAAACAAGGTGCCCTTTTAAAAGATTATACACTTAATAAGAATAATCGAAAAGTTAATGGAAACACATTTCTAAAAGTTAAGTGCGTGCCGCTATTTTTGCTTTGTTCTCTTTATGAGATGAAGTCAATTTTTTAAGGAAGATTTGTTTGGATTATTATTTCTAATTGAACAGAAAAGTACTGTGTACTAAGCATCAGCAAAAGAAAAAATAACTGAATGAAAAATTTGAAGAACTTAGATATTTCTAGATCACCTCAATAGAGCAGGGACTTAAAACTATACACATGATTCAATATCGTAGTTCGGTCAAAACCATCGATTTTATCCCCTTAAATGGATTTCTTCGCAATAAAGTATACCTATAACTGGTTTAAGCGGTTTAAGAATGACAGGTGATAAGTCTGACTTAAAATGTTATTGCTGTAATTGCTTGGATCTTATGCACTTGAATCTGGTAAATGGAAGACGAAATGAATGTTTTCATCAACAAAAGTGAACTCGACTACCGGCTTGTGCACTCAAACTATTGAGGAATGAAGCCCTTGTGAGTATAGGGCCAAGGCGCCAAGGAGACGCGCGTTATAGAATACTTTTCATTCCGCTCCTGATGCTATATGATGAAAGCATGACATTTCTCCCAGTCAGATGAAAAATGTCTTGAAGTATTCGAAAAACAATAGTTTTTGCGTACGATTTATGGTCCTGTGTAAGTTAATAAAGAAGAAAACATCTATCGAAAAAAAATACAACAACGAAAATCCAGCGATTGTCAATATTGTAACTAAAATAACTATGACATTGAATTAATAAGCTCATTCGTAAGGATCTGTTTCCCTCAAATACGAATCAGCTTATACTTATGTATTGTATATTCCAAGTTACAGTTTCTTTAGTTTTTCAACTTTTAATGAGAACAAATATGCTTTCTGAAAAAATAAAATAGTATGAAATTGATGGAATCGCAAAATACTACTGCTTCCATTATTTCAGATACAACAGCCAAATATTAACTCGGGCATCAGTTGGAATCAAAGAAAATCCTATCCTACTTGCTTGAAAAATTATTGAGGATTCCTTACCAAAGTTCATCAACCAATTGAACTAACATACAATCACATACTGTTAGAAAAAATAGTTATATCTCTAGCATCTCGTTATGCTAATAGCCAATTAACATATTAATGTCACCACTACATCCTAATCATCACACCTCCGTACACCGACCAAAGAACCAAGCTAACATAACGGTAAGTAGGTGCAGTGGCAGACTCCATGCAATTGAATAAAACACAACCAAAGATGCTTACAGAGCATGCAAACAATTTTAGTTCACTTTCCCGCCCGCACGCTGCTACTGTCATATTATACTATACTTCTACATTGACACTCTCTGTCCGACTACGAACCTGAATTCTTAAAAAGAAAAAATATTATAAAAATGCCATCGCATTGGCAATGTGAATCGATGAAACTTATGACCCAGTTTCACTGGTGTGTTGGCCATAAAAATGTGACGAAACCCGTTTGCAAGAGCGCAACGAATGTGCATTAAATTTCATTCATGACCAAGCTATCATATAGCAGCTCAAAGTATTTAGCTGCCTTCGTTTCCAACTCCATCGAATAGCCCATTGGTGTGGGACAAACCTATGAAAATAATGTGCGGGAGACTGGTGTAGTAGGTACTGGTAATGGTACATATTCAAGATCTTTTTGCACTTGAAGCTTCAAGCCAATAGAGCGATAGATTTCGATTAGAAGTGCTGCCTGTCCTCCGTTCAGTTCAGTTCAGTCAATTTTCTCAACTGCTTGCCCAATAATTTTAAGAGGCAGTCTTTGAGTTTTTTTTTTTTTTTTTTTTGTAACCGGTATTATAACGACTTTCGAAAAATTAGTATAGATGCTTTAATTTCTTCTGGACTATGTGATAAACGCTTTGAAATGGAAGCATGAGGGTTAAAATACTTTTGTTATAAAAAAGAAGATTTTTAACAAAGGCTTATGTGTTAAATGATAACAAACAGAATTAGGAAGAGACTTCCTTTTAACAGATCATTACCGCATGTGCTTTTGTTATCAAATGTCAAAAGCCAACGAACTTGGTTGTTTATTTCACTGTTGAATAGTTTTTATATAATTTCTAAAAAAAAAAATGAACAATTTTAAACAGCATTAGGAGATATAAAATATTGCTTCAAACACGTATGCTTAGTGCCTAGGAATTCAAAAAAAAATAAGGAATCAGGATTATTTTATTCTGAAAACGTTAAGTTGGCTTCTGGGAATGGCGTGTTTCTTTCCCATATATTCGAAATATAAACAAACAGATAAGGGTTCGGAATTTGTCTGTCTGTTCTAGACAGACCCCCTGGAGCATTAAAATTTTAAATGCCAAAAACGTTAAATCACTTTTTTGCTATGGAATAGTTATTTTGCCGGATTCTTTAATTGCTACTTCCCTCCAATAACATTTCATTGGTAGTGAACATTTTAGAAAAGAAACAATATTTGGTATAGTTTTTCTACTGCCAAAATAAATGTTAATTCAAAGTAGACAATATTGCTGTAGACATACATGCTTTACAAGTAGATCAATCTTAATCTGAAAAATCTACTTTTGTTAAGAAAAGTCATTGCACCTTCATAAAAGATGGAGGAATCAACTTTTTTACTTGCGATTATAGGTACATACTATATGTATAAGGCAAGTGATTCATTCGTCAACATTTTTATTTTATTTTGGACAATCAAACATAACATGACGATGATAGAGAAGACGAAAAAGGTGGGTCTGACAATTCTGTCTGTCAGTCTGTATCGGCACCTACAGCCTAAACGGTTTAACCGATTCATTTCAAACTTGGTTTATAGTATTATTATAATGTTCTATAGATGGGTTTTTGGAATTTGCATTCCAGCTCCAAAACTAACGGTATTTCGATATGATTTTTTATGAAAAACTCTCAAAAACGGCTCCTTCGGTTTTGATAAAATTTTCTGAATGGTGTTTTTTGAGTAAGCTTTATGTTTTGGTTGGAATTAATTTTCCAGGAAAAGTCTTGTAACGGTACCTCCCATAGCACCAGTTTTTTTTATAACAGATTTTCCACTCAACGGATTTCGATGAAAATTTTAATGTGAATACTCTATTATAAACAAAATAATATTAATTCTTTATGCTGAACAAAGAAAAGTCTTACTTTGGCATTCCTTGAGCAATATGTTTACCCTCAAATAGTTATCTTATTACTAGCAAAAGAAACTTGGTTTACAACTTTATTCTTAGGTAAAATATAAGCTTCTGTAGCCTAGTTTGAACATATTCGATATCGTGTCTCTTAAGATATTCAGTTGGTAGCCTGTTTCATTTGCCTGCCTATTATAATTTTTTGATTTGGGGTTAATTTTCTTCATAAAATGCATACTTGACATAACGTTTGAAATTTGTTTGAATGAACGTAACAACAATTAAAATATAAAACAATAACAAGTTTCCGGAAAAATTCATACTTTCAATCATACTTGAGAAACCCACAGCAGGAAAAAAAATGTTCCTATACAAATTTTGTACTGTAAGGTAATTTTTCTTTTTAAAAAAATTGGAAATAGACCTTTCCTGTACAACAACCTGTTTCTTCAAACATGCCCATAAACCGCGTTTCCTAAATTATTGTCTACAAATAAAGAAACACCCTGTGTATAGATTGATATCTACTTAGAATTGTTTACTTTTTTTAATTTTTACCGACATCACTGTTTCGTGCAATATTGTTAAAGTTTGAAAAAATAAATGAAATATTGTGATTGGGCCAGAGTTGTGATTGGTTACATTTTTAATTTCGTATTTATAAGAGTACAAGAACAAAAACCAAAGAGCTTACAAGATTCCAGTTAGTAAATAAATATTTTCTGGCCTGTTTGTTTAATTACCTGTAATGAAAAAAAGAGAAATATTTAAAATAAAAGTCAAGTCATATTTAAAAAAAAATAAATTTTTTTTAAGTTCTGTGCTTATTAAAACATTAGTATAGATAAGCGATTGACGCAATTGAAATGTTATTCCTATGAATCAAGAACTTATTATTGATAATAAAAATGCCGAGCATATTTATTGTATTTATTTTAAAGAGGACCAGCTACTTTTAAATTGTTTTATTCAAACTTTCCAGAAATTATTTTATATTCAAGAATAAAATTATACCATTTCATTCAAATGTTTTTCCAAAGATTTGTATGCTTTTTGCTATATTTTGAATCTGTTTAAAGAAAGAATAGAAAGTAGTTTTCGACGACACGTCTAACTTAAAAAGCGAAATGTCATTTTGATTTGCAAATTGATTAGAATCTACCATTTTCAAATTATTTTGTTTAGATTGATTACCATAATAGAGAAGAGAGAACAAACAAAATCGAAAACACAGAAAAGATGTAATCAAAAGTGTTTAGTCCGTTTTCGTGAAACATCGAATTCGTGAGTGTCTGTGCGAAGCAGGCAAAAACCCTTAAATACTCGATCTTAAAAAATCGGTTTATATTAAGGTTCAAAATTGATTTAATGCCATCACTATCATTATTTAATGATTTTATTTGATATCCGGAATTCATTTTTTTTTTTGCGAAACCATAACTTGCCCTATGATGCCAAATACCACAAGTAACGATATGTAGTTAACGTAGCCACCGCAAAATTTCACTTTTCTATTCTTCTTTATTTATTATTTTATTGAAAATGAAAATAAACCATTGCGCTAAAAGTCACAAGCACTAAATGTATGAATACAAAAAAGTTTTTACAATGTTTTCAGGTTTGTGAATAAATTATGATGTCCTATCAACTTTAAGCCTTCTACGAATTGTTCTATTTTAAGTGAATCAAAACAACAATAAAGTTTTAGTGTGAACAAAACAAAAAAATCATATCACTCGAAACCTTATGACACACTGACCCATAAACCACTTAACCATTCTGCGAATATATATTTGGCGTATTTGTTTTTTATATATAATACATATTACTTTCTTTTTTTCTCATTGTTTTGCATGAATTTTTTAATTTGGACTTCAGTCAGTTATTTTTTATTTTGAGGAACCATATTGCGAATCAAAAACTGGGTCATAAAATGACGCATCTGCTGAAAAACTATAGTTTGTGCTCGTAATTGAATCAGTTGAACTCAAATTTCTTTAGAACTGGTTCAGGTTACACCTCTTCGATGAACTTGATTATTTGGGCTTTCAGATAGTATTTAAGTTTTAGTAATACTTAATTTAATGAAATGATAATTGAATGGTTCGAAAATATTTAAAAAAGGAGCATGCAAGAAGTGCGTTTTATGGAAAAAGCCTGACAATGAGGTTGACAGTCTTCCTGGATTTAGTTTTTTGCTTAATGCTTATTTTTATGCTTCATTTTTTTAAAAATACAGTGGACGCTATTATATATATTGAATACAGGGTGGACGAGCCGGGTAAAGTATTCCACGATCTTGTAATCCTGCAGCACAAAAATGAGTCCCCATACTAAAAGCACGTCCGAGGTTAGATTTCATTATATTATGTACATTGATGGAACATTCCAAACGATGCTAGTCTTAAGCTTAAGGTGAAAGCTGAACCAACATTTCACCGCCGAATCCAAACGGCTAACAGAGAAGCAATTTTCATAACGGGATTTACTCTTGGAGGATTTGTCACTTCCTCGCAAGAAGCAGTACCCCAGTACTCAGGGATCGAAACCAGAACCTTCGGCATGGCAGTCTCACACGCTAACTACTACGCCACTGGGTATAACAATGTAATATGAAAGTTATGCTAAGGATTCGGGAGAGTGATTGCTTTAGATTGTAGCCAGATCGGAAGGGAAATATATTTCTTACATCGATTAAGAAAATCTAAGTATTTCGCGCCATTTTGGTGATGTGAAAAAACGTAGAAGGTGATTTGTAATACGCATACCTCAATGCTTATTCCACTCATGAATATTGGCATAAGAGGTTGTTTATGTCTTAACAACAGAAGAAAGCATTGAGTTTTTAAAGCATTAAATTCCACACGGTTGATAATAATTCACCAATGGAAAATGAGATCAAGATTGGGATCCAATGAGCATATCATACGCTGCCGTTGCAGTTCTACGGGGATGTCAAACTGGGTTATTATTATTATTATTATTATTATTATTATTATAAGATATATTTCTTAATATGATGGTTTATCAGGGTTTCCATGACCTCGGATAATAGAAATGTAAGCGCCATTACTTGGTATATTCAGGGGAATGAAAATACGCCTTTCTTCAGGTATGGGCTGGACAAATACTGTTTTCCATGCACTTGGAAAGAGACCTTTAGAATGGGACAGATAAACGCTTTCGCAGTGGCTTGGCCAGCCTGGACACCTCTTTAAGACTGTGGGTGATAGGGATACTATATGGGCCAGCGGATTCGTGTTTTTCCAGATCTTTAAGTACTCTTGCAACTGAACGAGTGATGAAGGAGATATGTTCAATAAAACAATTAACGGAGGAACAGGAGATATTTGTTTATGCAAACATTTGATATTTTATTGTGGGCAATTCTGATCTTTTCAGCTTGTTTGAACTTATTTCGATTTTCCTCAAAAGGATTGGCTTTGTATTCAGCCCGAAAATCTACAAAAAAATTTAAAATATAAAAAAAACTGCAACTTATGGCTATTCGTGTGGCGGTTTCATATTCCACAAGTGATCACCCAAAATTTGCCAAGTTTAAAATAAACGAAAAATCAAATAAAAGCACCTGACTCCCGAAGGTTTAAATGGTTTAAGTAAACCACTTTAATATCATAACCCTATACAGTCAACTGCGAGTCCCACTAATGAAATTTAAAATTGCATCCAACAATTTACAAAAACGGCATTAATTTCTGTTTGATTGAATCAAATGAAACACGTTCATAATAGAAAAGTTTTAATTTTATATTCAATAAATGCTGAACGTTGAGTAAATACCACATTAAAACCACACACACAAAAAATGTGCTTCGGATATGATAAATAATTAATATGTAATGAAAAGAGAAATTTATTTTTTTTAATAAAATAACCTTTTGTTTTAATTGAATTACTACCTGGTTTTTTGTATACCTACGTACTTCTGTCAATCAAAGTTGCATATATTTTTAATTAAAAAAATTTGTAACTATAATCGAAACCACAATCTGGTAACTTCTGCGCCAATTTAATTATGTGCTTAGGTGATTATTCAATAATTTAATAAGAAATAATGGAATACTTTTTTTTTTACATAAATTTGAAACAATGATTTAAAAAAAAAAAAAAAAACCGGGGTGTTTTTCACATCACTTAGGGGCCAGTTATAGCTATCATTGAAATACATCCGTGAAAATATTGATTGCTGATTTTAAGACAATTTAGCAAACAGAACTGGGCCTTTATTGGTATCAAAATAAAGCTCGTGAATTCTAGAATTGTTTTAATGTACTTTTCTTTAAATCTATTTTTATTATTTCACTGACAGAATGCGATTTCAACGTACAACTGTTTTTTGTTTTTGGTACTTGGAACACAGTATTAATAAAATTTAACGATTTTTTACATTAAAACAATTCTACATTGCTCGAGCTTTATTTTGATACCAATAAAGGCCCAGTTCTGTTTGTTAAAACCAATTAGCAATCAATATTTTCACGGATGCATTTCAATGATAGCTATAACTGGCCCCTTTTGTCAAACAGATGGTCACTCGAAACATTGAGAATCAACAAGAACAAACATTTATTTCGAAAACATATTCACATGATATAAAATGGTGTTCATAAAGTAAGGTGTCCTATCCAAGTGCATGGTGCGAGTAGAAACATTTATGTGGTTAGTAGCCACAGTCATATTTATATTTTTTTTTAATTAAATTAAAAAACATTGCCCACATAGCCATATACATAGCTTAAAAAATTATAAATAAATAAAACCACAGAAGCTAAAGCCATCCATGTAATTGCAGACATCATCATTATTGGAAACCACCTGCTTTGGCTAGAAGCAATGTATGTATAGCACAGAGGCAGTCATGTGAAAAGAAAATCACAAAAAAACAACTTCAAATGACAACGTTGCAAAACACATTTTCAAATTAATGGATGCTTGGATGCATCTTTGTGGCTATGGCTATTAAAGGTGTATTTGACCGGCTGCAACGGAGCGGGTATATAAATACAAACATGCATCGTGTGGTGATATGGCGGAAAATTTACGCAATTTGGTATAGTCACATCATGGCTGTGTTCTGTGTAGACTCAGACGCAGACTCATTCATTATGTTTTCCTGTAACCTGTGAAGCTTTTGTGAGAGCTGGATGCATGCATATAAAAATGACATCCATGTTTGGATTTTTACAGGAGCATAGATTCTAAAATACAAAAGCTGAGCAAAAACCGACGAGACGTCTGTGATGGTGATGGCGATGCTGGGATCTTGCTAATCAGATGTTGCGCCACCAATAAAGCTACCGCATTCAAAGTAATTACTTTTAATGTGACCCCAGTGGATACTTGCTTGGAAAAAGATAGATGAGTTTTTATTTGGATTTGGATACCTAATGATGAAGTTTTGGTAGCTGATGCATTTACTGTGGGAAACAATTTTTTTTTTCTACTTTTTGAAAAGAGATAAGACTGCATCCAAGACGAGTTAAGTTAAATTAAAAACTATAGTTTCGGCCTGGTAGTACCAAGCCCCATTTTTAAGACTGTACAATTTCAAAGAAACCGATTTTTACCAAATAATGGCCATGTGGCCAGAGTATATGATGCAAATAAATATCCTCCATTACTTAATTTAATTTTATATTTAATAAAATTAACTCAAAACTTTAGAAACCAGCTTAAAATGAATAAAAAACTATTTTAAATCTACCTTTGATTTTGATTAAAACTACTTATAACTTTTAGTAATAATTATTGTAATTTTTACTGTTGACTTGTTAGTGTTTTATTATTTGCAGTTTGTTTTCAGATTTTGTTCGTGTTTTTCCCTTGCGTGTTCTCTTAACACCTACCTATGCACCTTTAGAGGAAATAATCATATAAAAACTTGAATCCACTGATCCAGTCTTCATCTGACGTGATAGATAAACGGAACCACTTATACATCCTGCATGTGTTTCCGACTATCTAGATCCTAGAACGAGTTAACACTCGGGCGGGATGCTTGTGGAACACAGAATTTTCTGATCTCTTGGCCTCCTTTCCTATCGCGGCTTATCAAAAAGTTACTGGGATCAAATTTCGTTTTTCCCAGGAACGTGTTAACGAAGGAAGAATTCATATACATAGTTGTTGTTTATTGTGAAATATTTTTAAAAGATCGGCTGGTATACTTTCAAGTTCAGCTGCTTTAAGGGTCTGAGGAGATTCAAAGAAGTCCTCATTTCTGTCAGAAGATTTGCATATTTTTTCCATTTCTTCTTCTCAGGACAGTTCTTCTAAGTGCGTTGATGATTTGTTATTTTAATCTATATACAATGATTTCATCTACATCAAATGCCAAATATTTTCTTCCAAAAGTTCTCCTAGCATTCACAAGAGTAAACTCTTACATGCCCGTTTTCGCTTAGCCTTTTCTGAATGTACCAAATTCACCTCTTGTCATTTCCTAATATCGATGAACTTGCCTTCGAATAGTTATCACTTAGCAATTCAGGTTAGCTTGGAATCAGCCTCCATTTTAAAAGCCAATGTGACACTAGTCTGGTCAGCTAGATATAATACCAGACATTGGCTTTCTACCCCAAAAAGTCATCAGTTGCATTCAGACACACTATTTAGTTTTCGAAAGAATCTTTATGTTTCAAACTGTTCAAATTAATATTGCTAATGATTTGACTTAAGCGCGTTTTTTTCCATTTCCAAAAAAGCATTTTTTTTGCATAATCAGAGTGCAAGAAAACGTCACATAATCGTCGCATTTGAAATCAACCTCAAGCTCGTCAACCTTACCAAGTGGAAACAGCAATCGTAATTGGTTGGACAAAAGATAATCAAATGGGTAGAAAAAAAAAAAAAAAAAACCAACAAAACTATACCAAAGCTTGTGGAAGTGGAGTAAGGGAAAAGTTTTCTTCTCGACTTCAAAACTATAGCAAAGACGCATTTTCTTTGGTTTGGGATTCTGGAGCAGTTGGTTCTTCTTGCCAAAAGAGAAATTAAGACTTAATGGGTTTCGTTGCAGCAGAAACTTAGCTTTCTGCTGGTTGCTGTGTGGATGATGATGACTATACGTACGCTGGCTAATGCCTTTATTTCTGTTCACCCTGCCAAAAAAGTTAAACCCATGTCAGGTATAGGAGAAGCATTCGAAATTTCTTCAATTAAAACCTTGCATAAGGACGAAGAAAAAGTTTTCTCTTAATCGTTGCGGGTTGTGAGCGTGCACCATCACACAAACAGCCATGCTGATGAGGATGAATTAGGTTCGGTTGAATTGCCACAGATTTGCACCAAATTAACAACATGAAGAATTGTCTCGCAGAATATATTGATGCTTTGTGATACCAACCACTATGTCAAAAAGTAGAACTTTTTGGAATTTTCTTTGTTAACTTGGTAACTTTAAGGTGTTTGAAAAACAAAAACTTATCACAAAATGATCTGAACGTACGAAGTTTTCTTTCAAGTTTTCAAAAAGGATGGTAGGGTCAGCTGGGGCTAGTTGGTTCCAGGGGCATGTTGATTAGCTGTCAATAAATGCAAACCAATAAAATTGTATGCATGTTTATTTAAAACAAAGTTACTCAACACGTGTATTAATTTATTTCAGAAACGTAAAAAGATGATGTCTTAACAGAAGTTCAAATTGATTGATACCTACGTATACAATACATATCTTTTTTTTTCTATATAAAAAGAAATGTAAATGTTGAGTCCACATGCCCCTGTTTTCCCTATTGTTTTTTGGAGTTTGAGTATGATTTATATTGCTTTTTAAGTTCGATTACTTTAGCTAAAAGTCGTTTGAACTTTGAATATAGGCAAAGGATTCAAAATGAAAGCAAGCTGGTGAGAATGGTTATGCTCCTTGGAGAACTTTTGGCAATAGTTTGGAAAAATTATACCTACATAAATGTATATTGGTTCTGAGACAACGCAACGACTTAAAAACTTACTCAATTTTGAAAAATTGAGATTTCAAAAGGAAATAAAGTGCACGACTGGGTCGCACGAACTTGCTCTGATGTTTTAAAATGGTCTTGGGGCTTGAGATTTTCGGAAAAAAGCATTGCAAAAATCATATGAAATTTTAATAATCACTTAAAAATCAATAGTTTAAACGTTTTTTGGAGAAAATGAAGTAAGCCATCAGATTTCTTTTGGTTTCCTTAATTTTAAGGAATTTTTTTTTTCAAAATCGTTCGACCAGTTTTTTTCAAAAAACGGTTTTTTTGAAAAACTTTTCCAAAACATATTCCAAATTTTTTTTGAGTATGCCAACTTCTAGAACTTTAAAGTTTTATCAGAAAAATGAAATTGAAAAAAAATAGATTAAACCGTTTTTGGAAAAAACAAAAACTAAAAAAAAATTTTAAACCTTTTTTAAAAAATTCAAAAAAATTTTAACATTTTTATTATTTCGTTTACTTTTCCTGAAAAATCTATTCCAACAAAAATATAACGTTTAAACGGAAAACACTATTTAGAAAGTTTTATCAAAATCGTAGGAGCCGTTTTTGTGAAAAAATAATTTTTCACCAAAAATTTAAAGCTAGAATGCTAATTCCAAAAACAGACAGACAGACAGAATTGTCGGACCCACTTTTTTTTTCTATCTCGTAATGTCATGTTTGATTTTTAGATTATTTTTTTTGTACGAATGCATAACTTGCCTTAAAGTACCTATAATCGCAAGTAAAAATGTCAAGTATACCAAACTAAATATTATTATTTCAAGGCTTAATTTCTTGGCAATCCTGAAATGTTCAATCTGGATAAAAAAAAAAACTATTCATTTACATAATTCGAGCGCTTTTTTATTTTAAACTAGCTAAGTAAATTAATGATTATAAATTATGAAATATAAACAAGCTATCCTCTCAGGCTTAGGCGTGAGGCTCTTTCGTAGAAAGGAATTATTGAGCCTCCATTCCGGTATCTTGTTACAAAACATCAGTACAAGTCCAAAAAATTTCTTTTCACATAAATTAAGGACACTCAAATAAAACTTCAAGTTCTACTAAGAAAAGAAGTTTTTTTTTTAAAAGTCTTACACACATTTAAATGTCCACAAACTGTTTCTAAACTTTACTAATCTCATTAATTTCGTTGGTCGCGCTCCAAATGGCACCACATGGCTCGACCCTAACTGTTTTGACTGTGGCTTTCCCTTGAAGGGGTGATATCAACAAAACAATATTTCTTTCGTTCATTTGCAAAGTGTTTGTAAGTAATAGCTTTGCGCCTTTCCACCCATGATAATTATTATATTTTCCTGAAATTAGTACACCAAACCCAGAACCTACTTGGGCTTCTACTGACATTAAATGTATACAGCAAAGGTAATTACAAAATAACTATAACCAGCTAGCTCTCAATTGGATGTGATGATGCTGCTATAAACTCCAATCTTATCTCAGCTAAAACAGCACAATATAGATAGATATATGTAGATATAGATACTCTGCATATAGTACACATAGCCAAGCATATCAACCACACAACATCGCATCGTTACAAATTACTCATTTCCTACACAATTTACTAGTACCGTCGTTGTATGATACGACACATACAAGATACAAGATACAACATATAATATAATATATTCCAATTTTACTTTGGAACTTGGTCAACTTTTTCATCACCATATATTCTGTTCGAGAAACGGGCGAGGTAGAAATCAAATAAGAAGGTCGGTCGGGTGGTTTTATTTGGCAATATCATCTCTATCATTCTATTTAGATAAATCTATCTATCTATAGAAAAAGCTACTATTCAGAACCGACTTGTAGCTATGTTCTAGCCAAAGGTACATAGGTAATTGCCTACAAAATGAACGAATGTTTTCCAAGTTATTAATGCACTTCAACTTGATTATACGAGAAAGCAAATGAAATGTGAAGCCTATTCGATGACTACGACCGAGGACCGACGTATAAGCCTTGTTGGAATTGGCAAAGTTCCAAATTGATATTTGCATGCGACGAGGAAGACCAATGCGATGTTGATGTTGAGGACTGGTTTTTTGCGCTTCTTTTGTGGCTAAATGGCAAATAATAATATGTATCTTTTTTTTGTTAGAAGCAGGGCTTTGGAGTTACCTCTCTTCTATCTAGATAAAGTATTTATCTTGTTGGTAAAAGGAAACTTTCCAATTTTGCATTCCCACGGTCTATGGTTTTTAGGCCACAGCGAATGATGATGATGTGTGTTCGTCGGCTCTATTGAACAGTCGATGAAACAAAATAATAAACCACTTTTAGTCTAACAAGGACATTCGAGTTTTTTTTTTTTGAGGAATTATCGTTGTATATGTATAGAAGAAATACAATTTGGCTTTTAACAGAAGTGTAGAAGGTCCTTTTTTACAACACATTAAACTGAACGTTGGTTCAGTTGGCATATTGAATATTTTATAAATCAAATAGCTAGTTGAAAGTTTTTATTTTTTATTGACGAATGCCATTTTTTTGTGCGATATGAAGGAAAGGTTAGTTGTATTAGCAATGCGGGTTTTCAATATGAAGTGCTCATTTATAATATTTACAATATTTATGAACCAATAAAGAAGAATCAATTATTCAATCAAATGAATCATTGGAGGATGTTACTGAAAGATCAGAATTTTATCGAATACAATGATTCGGTTTTGATAATGACAACTTAGATTGTTAATTTTGCAGCCATGATTGTCAATTTGACAAATTTAATACACATTTTACAATTTTGCCGCAAATCTGAAATTGATCATGTAACATTATATTAAATTACCAATTGACTTTAGTTCGTCCGATCATTTTAGTAGAAGGTATTTGATTTTTAATATCTTGGTCAATACACTAATGACTCATATGTAAGTTATTCAATGTGATGGAAGGAGAATAGTTGCTGTTGACTTTCTCAATATTCAATCTGAAGAAATCGGATTCAAAGGTATGATTGCAGTTTTACTTGTGATTTAAGACATTTCAGATAATATTGATATTTTTCTGTGTGGAAATCTAACAAAAGATTTTTTTTTTCATTGCTATGTTGGTCCATTTAAATTAATTTAAATTCCAATTAATGCAAAAGAAATTTTATCAAATAGATTAAAATTTGTGAACAAACAAGTCTTTCTGATTTAAAAATTATTGTTTGAATAAAAAACAAAAATATTCTATCGTTTGTTTTACTAATTTATTTTTACTATAATGATAGGAAAATTGAAGTTTCATTTTATAAATTGATTTTTATTTCGGATAATGTCCAATATAAGTTTTTGCGGAGAAGTAGCTATTGTTTCAGGAATTATTTGGAAAACATTGATGAAGACCCAATTTCCATAAATGCAGGTAAGTTACAAGTAAAACAGACTGGCAAGACGAATGCTATGAACAAAGCAATAAAGACTCAATCGGAACTCCTGAAAATAAGGAAAAAAGGATCGAAAGTTTAATCAAAAGAGGAGCATCGCTCAAGAAGTATACAAATATCCACACATTTTCAGTGATGTTTTATCGATAATACTATTGCACCGTTTTGGT
This sequence comes from Platycheirus albimanus, assembly GCA_916050605.2. Taxonomy (NCBI): domain Eukaryota; kingdom Metazoa; phylum Arthropoda; class Insecta; order Diptera; family Syrphidae; genus Platycheirus; species Platycheirus albimanus. Next base: position 50,547,453 of record OU696697.1, on the reverse strand, counting down.
CGATAGTATTTTTTATTTTGGGAAACGATATTTAATTCTTTGATCCACTTTAAAATGTTTTTCAAATGCTTTCAACAAATAAACCATATCCTGAAACTAATATCATTCATACAAGAATATTTGAGCAGGGTAGGTACAACTCTTAAGCATTTTAACAAAAAAGCACTGCAGTGTTGAATCTTTAAGTTTTTTTTTTCTTGAAAGCAAATAAGGATTCATCGCAACAAAATTAAAGACACACCCAGTATTGCAATAATAAGTCGTCATCGTTAACCACTTTAGAAAATTATTTTCCTTGAGCAAGTTGTTAGTTTATGGAACTAAAATTTTATTTTTGGAATGTAATTTGAAGGAATGTAATTTTCATCAATGCTCGATTTTTTTTTGTAGAAGGATAAAAATATCAATTTTGACTTTGGAAAAAGTTGTGCTCAGATAAAAATGTTTTCTTGTAGAAACTCTTTGTTGGAAGTTTCTTGACTTTGATGTTTATAAAATACATTTTACTTTCAACGTGATATTTCTCCAATAAAAAAACAGCAACACAAGTATCTTAGTGCCTGTAATTGACCGTTACTGGGATCAAATTTCGTTTTTCCCAGGAACGTGTTAACGAAGGAAGAATTCATATACATAGTTGTTGTTTAATGTGATATGTTTTTAAAAGATCGGCTGGTATACTTTCAAGTTCAGCTGCTTTAAGGGTCTGAGGAGATTCAAAGAAGTCCTCATTTCTGTCAGAAGATTTGCATATTTTTTCCATTTCTTCTTCTCAGGACAGTTCTTCTAAGTGCGTTGATGATTTGTTATTTTAATCTATATACAATGATTTCATCTACATCAAATGCCAAATATTTTCTTCCAAAAGTTCTCCTAGCATTCACAAGAGTAAACTCTTACATGCCCGTTTTCGCTTAGCCTTTTCTGAATGTACCAAATTCACCTCTTGTCATTTCCTAATATCGATGAACTTGCCTTCGAATAGTTATCACTTAGCAATTCAGGTTAGCTTGGAATCAGCCTCCATTTTAAAAGCCAATGTGACACTAGTCTGGTCAGCTAGATATAATACCAGACATTGGCTTTCTACCCCAAAAAGTCATCAGTTGCATTCAGACACACTATTAAGTTTTCGAAAGAATCTTTATGTTTCAAACTGTTCAAATTAATATTGCTAATGATTTGACTTAAGCGCGTTTTTTTCCATTTCCAAAAAAGCATTTTTTTTGCATAATCAGAGTGCAAGAAAACGTCACATAATCGTCGCATTTGAAATCAACCTCAAGCTCGTCAACCTTACCAAGTGGAAACAGCAATCGTAATTGGTTGGACAAAAGATAATCAAATGGGTAGAAAAAAAAAAAAAACCAACAAAACTATACCAAAGCTTGTGGAAGTGGAGTAAGGGAAAAGTTTTCTTCTCGACTTCAAAACTATAGCAAAGACGCATTTTCTTTGGTTTGGGATTCTGGAGCAGTTGGTTCTTCTTGCCAAAAGAGAAATTAAGACTTAATGGGTTTCGTTGCAGCAGAAACTTAGCTTTCTGCTGGTTGCTGTGTGGATGATGATGACTATACGTACGCTGGCTAATGCCTTTATTGTAGTTCAATTCGATCTTGAAGGGACAAAATATAAAAGAGTGCTTGAAATAGATATTGGTGTTGGCTTTGTATTGTCAATTCCACTTTATTATTCTCGTGAGGCCTACAGATAGAATCATTTCCTGGATCAATCAAGGATACTTGATAGTTTTATAATTGGCTTGAATTGATTTTCTCTGTTATCGCTACAATACAAAAATCTACTGTTTTATTGCAATTAAATAATTTAGCTATGTATAAGCATCTAATCATGAAAAAACAACTTTAAGAAATTTTATCAAAATTGTATTAAACCTGTAGCTTTTAGCAACCACTGTTCATCGATGATTTATATAATATATCGAGCCTATATGCAAAGTTTGCACTAATTCGTGCTATTATCCAAAATACCATATAGATTGATTCGTGTTATGTGTGTTTCTAAGCGGCTTTTGAGGATTCCTTACATACACAAACATATATATGTATGTTTATGTATCCATAACCTTATAGGTGGTTAAATAGTTGCATGGAACAACTACATTATCATTACAATATACTTTATTAATGAAGTATGCTGGCTGGCAATGGCATCCACGATGCACGGCTTCAAATGTCTACATCCATAGTAGATACTCTGTCTATACTATATAGATATTGCTTTTACATATACATATGTTTTGTATCTGTAGATAATTTCTGAGGAGTTAAGGTGAACATCGTCCGCCGTTGCTATAGGTGAAGTTAATTATTGTTGTTGCCCTAACAAGGTTTTCTGGGATATTGAATTGGTTTAACCATTATTTATTAGGTATAATATTAGATACTAGCTGAGCATAAAGCGGATGCAGCTTCTAAATTAGAAATGCAACCAAACGTGAAATTAGTTCAAAATGTTGTTCGCCAAAAGTTAAATTCGGGACCATAAATGGTTTTGAAATTTGGTGTAAATAAAACTCGTCGTTTATGTATGTGACTTTTCATATAGCATACTGGTTACCGCCGGATAAAAGAAGTTGCAAGGATACATTTATGCCCGAAGCTATGTTATGGCATGGGTTTAAAAAAGAAGTTGGTAGAAAATTTGCAAGCACAAAAAGAAACATGTGCATTTATAGAAATATTACATGCTCAAACTTTATAACGCAGATATTTTGACTATACGGGTGCATGTGGGTAGTAGGTATAGTAGTTATAGTGTATCAGACTTTCATGCTGAAGAATAACCTATAAGCTCAAAGAATTCTTTTCCGGGGCATTGCCTCTTCGGGGAAGTATAATCCACAAGAGAAAATGTCATTACGAAAAAGTAAAGCCGTTCGGATGTTGAAATAGAATCAAACCATCTGTGTGTGAGGAATGAATTTGAAAGGCTCGTGCATGCCATTATACATACATATGCATATGTTTTTACCTGAAATGAACCGAGTTGTCTAATTTTCAATCACTTTTCCCCATATATCCGACTGAATTCGAGAAATGGCATATGTTATGATAACGTCAAAGGCATCCGTCTATTGTGTTTTATTCTTCAGGAAACCAGACAAGAAAAGTATGTCAAAATACATGACCTTTATCCTAAATTCACCTCACCTTTTTTTATACTCAAATCGTTCGTTCCGCTTGCCATTGATGATGCATGCCTCACCAACGTAGTTTTCGAAAAATTACGGACTAATGACGACGTTGCCTCCGGCTCAAAGTCCACACCAAACGGAAAACTTTTGAGGATGCTCTGTCATTGCTGTCATCCCATAATGGTAATTTTACTCGTTAACACAGTCGTTTATCGAAACATATTCCAGTCACTTTAGCGATAGGACGTGCTGTTAAATCGTAGTTTGCAATGGTGATTTGGCATCGAAACAGAAACTGGTTAACAAACAATAAATTCGAAAGATGCGCTCAAAATAAAATGAAAACCACAGGGCGCCAAAATCTTTCCGCGCTTATTGAAAACCCTTTATTTTGATACCTTTTCCAAAAAATGCATAGTCTGTAGACAACACTTGAAGAATATACAGCAAATGAAAGCTAATCCATGCGCCTAGATCAAAAGATTAGTTTTCTTAGAAAGGATTATAATAACTGCAAGAACCGCAACGCGAGAACTTGACCAAAGTTAAGACAAGAGTTCCATTTTCTTTAATGTGCTGTAGAATCTTTAATATTTCTATAGATACATGTATCAAGTGAATGGAAAGCTTTATATAAATATTAATATTATAATATTCGTCTCAAAAGGTGAAAAAAAAGACTTTCTCTCAAAACCTTATTCTTTTGATTGGTCCTTTTACTTTAATAAGAGTCCACTGGAAACACCAATTTAAATTTGTTCGAAACTAGACTTCTACATACAAAAGTTTCAGAAAGGTTTTTTCTTTTTTTGCAGGACCAATCTGATGAAACATGTTTCTTCACTTTCCTTGTGACTTTATTATTTAACAGTTAAAAGCACTTCCATTCTGTTGGGCTTCTCAGAATTTCAAGAGTATACATCATGTCTATAAAATTGATTATTTAACAAATCTCTAAGCAGTTCGCGGAAGTGAATTCTGAATTCATTGGAAAAGGTTACATTAACTGCAGAAATAAAAACTTAAACATCTAGACCCTGGATGTCAAGCAATTTCAACTTTGTTTTAAACTTTGGCAGACATAAAAATATACACAAAATAAAAAGCTTCCTAAAAAGACATTTCCGGAAAACATTAAACAAAGTAGAACACATTGCATTTGTAAAAGTTGCAGAAAGGATTTCTCAAGTCCATCAAACAGATGACATTTTCACAGTCTAAAACTTTTCTATCCCTTGCATGGAAGAACTTCTGGCCAAAAACTAGTTCTTCTTTAAGAATAAAAAAAAAAGATAACCAGAGGACTAAGTTCTATATAATATTGGCCACATACCTACTTTAAGTTTGCGTCCCCTGTTTTGTTTTTCTTCCATTTTTGTTTTGCTTTATTTTGCCTTTGATCGATTGACCCCGAATAAGACAAGTTGAAGAAATTATTTCCAACAGCATCGATATGTTGTTTTTGTAACAGCTGAATATACAAAAAAAAAACTTTATTTGTGTCTTTACTGTCCATGTGTGAGTTTCATTAAGAATTTACCTCTCACTGTTCGAAATTGACCTCTATCGAACTGTAGAAGATGCTGCTGTTGTACTTTAGTTCAGTAATTAAGTGTCCATCAATCTTAGTGTCAGTCTTGTCTGTTGTCTGGGAGGAAAATTGAGTGGAAATGGGTAGTGGATAGATGAACAAAAGTGAAGGAAATTGTGCTACCTTTTATGTAGGTATAGTGTTAGGGGAGGAGGGGGGTTTGATAGCTTTCGCAAAGGTAACCTAAGCAGACTTCTATGTAATGAAATTGGTAAAGTGGATGAAAGCTGATTAATTGAGAAAGTAAAAAAGTTAGAGTTTGTTTCCGGCAGCCATTTTTGACTTAAAAATTAAAGCTACATAAACCTCAAGAAGTGTTTAGGAAATATAGAAAATGGTAACTATGTCTAAATATTTTGGTTTTGTTAAAATATTTCTAATAATATGATTTAAATAGATTTTGTGGCACATTTGAAATTGCATTATACCATTCTTCTTGTCAAAAAAAAAAAAAAAAAAAAAATAATTGCATACGTAGCTAAAACAAGATCCGCTGATTCCGGGCAGAAGGTTGAGCTGATACGATTATTACACTACAGCTTTAGGGGATAAATCTAGCTATGCCTTTTTGCCTTTTTTACTAAATCCAAAAAACCAGTGCCAGCATTGGAAACTGGCCATCAAAAATGTAGCTCCCGTGGTTTTGGTTTTCATAACGCGCCCACAACGAAAAATCTGGTTCGATAATGAGTGCAGGCTGGCACACACAGCCAAGAACTTCTCAGCATTGAAGTGGAGGCGGCGAGGCAAGATCTGGCTGTTAATGAAGGAAAAACAAAGTATATGCTACCCTCGGGTGCAGAACATTATCACCGTAGGGTAGGACAAAACGTCATGTCAAGGACTTTGTCTATTTCGGTTAAACTCAAACCCTCTCAAAATAATATTACGGAAGTCATCAGTTAAGAATCACTCTTGCCAATCTGTTTTTCTGGCTTAAAAGGCATCTTAGTAGTAAAGTGCACACTCATAGTTCGGGAAAAAAAGCTTTTTTCACGGAAAAAATTAGTTCCTGACTGAAAATCAACATGAGAGTTTTTTCCGGAGCATTTATCATTAAAAAAGTTATAGCAATTTGGATTTTTTTTGTGCATTTCTCCCGGACTATCAGAGAAATAATGAAGACACTACAAAAGACCCTAATCATCCCAGTTCTTGCTGCATGGAGCGTGGACCCTTAAACAATCTGATTAAAATCCTCTGGAGTGCTTTAAAGAAAGATCCTTCACATGATATTTGGTCCTGTATGTATCAATCGAGTCAAAAAGCTGAAAGTACAGCGACACTTTTTCTTGTAATCCCCAAAAAATAAGTCCAACAGTGTCAAATCATATGATCGTGGCGGCCAATTGACACCGCCATGACGTGAGATAACATGGCCATTGTATTTCCCTTCTCAAAAAAGCGATTGTTCCTTTGGCTGTGTGGCAAGTGGCACCGTCCTGTTGGAACCACATGTTGTCCAACTCCTCAATTTTTGGCCACGAGAATTCCGTTATCATCTCGCGTTAGCGAAAACCATTCCCGGTAACTGCTTGGCCAACCATATTTTCGAAGAAGTACGGCCCAATGACGCTGACAAACCAATAAACCGCACCAAATAAAACACAGGTGTTTTCACATCTACTACAGACCCGGTTTGCTGAAATATGCGCACCTTTCTCCCGATTGTGAACACACCTGGTCGATTATGATGACCAACAAATCATGAACTGCACGAAATCGGTCAAATAATGTCTATAATTTTGTTATCAACATTGACATCCGAAATCATAAGACTTAAGAATAACAGGTTTGAACTGATTTCCTTAGATTCCCTTCAAGGAAAATTTCGTATTTTAGTCCTTCTTAGTCAATTAAAACTCTCAAAACTAGTATTAATGACTTGAAGTCTAGAGCTGCAAATAAACGTTGGTCGTAAAAATTCCATCTGTGTGGTGAAACGTTATCGTGAGGCTATATATCAGAGAAAAACACTCAAGCCATGCCCCGACCTAAGGCAGGCATTGCCAGTAAGAATATTTTATTGGATATGTTTATTTTGAAATATTGGAGTTTAGGTACAATGGTTTTAAAAAATGCTTATAACTTATATGTTATATACCATCTTCCATCTCACATGCCTTATTTTACTTACCAATTTTGTCAATTGTGATAAACTTCCAGAAGCCATGAAAGTGATCGATTGAATTTGTTGAAGTTAAAATATTAGACATTTTCTATAAGATATCTGGATTATTCTGAGAAGCAAGTTACTTAAACATTAACAAATGTGCACTCAGAACTACCAAAACTTTCAACTTTCCTATGAATGAAATGTAATTATTTTTAATTGAAAACTCAACTCTTGCCTGAATCTTAATCCATTTGTCAGAACAAAACTATTGTTTTCGAAGAAAAATCTTTTTTAAGGTATTTATTAAATATTATATCCATGTTCAAAGAGGGAATATTTTGATGTTCAATAACATCGAAAGTGTTCCCCATTTTCATTGAATAGAATTATTTCCAATAGCAGTTTATAAGAAATATACAAAAGCTCAAGAATAAGGACACTCCCAAATGGTAGAGTGGAACGAAAAATAGTTTTAAAAGTCAATACCAGTCGCAGAGGCATATACCTAAAATGAAAACTTTACGAATTGCAAAACTACTTTTCAATTGTCCCTTTTTTTCTATCTTATCTATCTAACATTTTATAAAGTTGAAAGTTTTACTTTCTTGGAATAATACTGAAGAAGGGTTGTAGAAGAAAAAGAATATTGAAAACATAAGATACAGCTTCAATTGTTGTATCTTCTTTGTCTGTCCAACAGATAAACCACTTTATGAGAGATGCATTCAAGTGAAATGGAATATTTCCTCACTCAGGATGCAATTTCGTGTCTTAAGATAAAGACAGGCACACAAAACCCACCTCCACCCCACCATCATCCTCACCATCGCCGCGCCGTCTATAAAAGTCCTTTTTTGCCCCGATCAAAGACGCATTGAATTGGTATAGAAGGATAAGATAAATCTTTTCCAATGCACCGAATGTAATCTTTGAAGTTCACAAAAATGTTGGCAGTTACGCTATTGAATCTATAAGTTTTTTGTTCCCTTTCTCACTTTTTTTCATTTGCAATGAAATCCTTAAGGCATTGGTATCCACATCCACATCCACATACACATCTACAAACCTCCTTCGTTGCTCTGCAGATGACTGTAATCGATTCAAATATTTTCTTTTACAATTTTCGTTATGAGGGTGGGTGGGTTTTCGTATTATAGGTAACAACACTATTTTCGTACAGGAAAATTCACATCATTATTTGTGGATGTGCCTTGGCGTTCTGTCCGATTACATGAAATCTTTTGCTGGAAGGACGTTACCCACTTTAAAATAACCTGAAAATCAACTCAAGTGGAAAGTTCTTTCTTTTATTTTTACATTTAACTATATTTTTCGATAGGAGGATGAAAAGGATGGAATTTTTGTATGCATAAGTGGATTTTTGTGGAACTTTCATTTGTATAACTTTTCCCGAAATTGGCTACGTTTTTTTTTCTTAACTGAAGCAAAGCCATCATTCTCTTATTCTGTTAAGGGTTTTATGTAAAAATAGGTTCGTTTCATGAGAACTCATCAAAATATTTCTGAAAGGAAGTTTAATAGTTCTTACTAAAGTGTTTGTATGTGATATGAAAAGTGATGGTTTCCAGTTACTTTGTGAAGTTAGGGACTCTTGAAGGAGATCTATCGAATACAACAAGTCTACTGTGAGTAATATTGTGTTTCTTTTAAATCAAAACTGAGGATCTGAAGACTGTTATTTATATTAATTTGTGAAATCTTATGACCGATTGTTTTTGAGGGAATTGAGCCTACAACAAATACAAGAATAATATTTCTTTGTAATATACATATAATATATCTTTAATTGAATTTTCTTGAAAACACAGCAGCTGAGATAGAACAAGAGAGATAGAATAGGAAGTTATCTAGAAAATTGTAACAGTACTCGTAAAGGTATTTCTCGACGGAAGTATTTTTTAAATTAAATCAAAATTATAGTAAAGGAACAAATCCTAACTATCGTTTCGATCAGAATTAAACTTTAACAAAAGATAGAATAATTTACTAAAAGAAGGTTTTCAGAAATGCCAAACAAAAAAAATTCTTGAAAAAACAAAAATTGTTGTTTGAAAAATTTAATTTTGGTTCAATATATATTAAGAGTTTTCTTGGAAGAACTAAGTATGCAATAAAATTTTAACACTAAGTGTCTATCTTGGAAAACAAAATATTGAAAATCGTACGACCAGTTTTTTCTAAAAACGTTATTTTTGAAAAAAATGTCTAAAAAAATATTTTGAATTTTGTGTGAGTATGTAAGTACATATATGGCAATCATCATCTGAAAAAATATGAAAATATGTTTTTGAAAAAAATTCTTAAAAAAAAAATCTTTTTGAGAATTTTAAAATGCCAAAATGCCATAAGTTGTAAATGGTTTCCTGTGTCCAAAATTTTATTGAAATCGGATGTATAGTTTCCGAGAAAATTTAATTTGAAAATACTTGTTCTGTGAGAGGTAAACGTTATAAGAAAAATTTTGAAAAATCTTTTCTAACCAAAAGATAGACTGTCTTAAAAAAAATAGCATTCTGAAACGATTTTGATTCGTTACAGCCGTTTTTGAAAGAATCAATTTGTTTCTTCACGATTGTATGGCAGGTACCGTTATATATCGACCTAGAGCAAAAATGCAATAAGACCAATCTAGGGAATTTCAAATAATTACTAAATACCAAATTTGAAGCAAATCGGCCCATCCATTCAGGCTCTATAGGTGCGAACAGACAGACAGGTCGGACATACAGACAGAAGGACGGAATTTCCAGACCCACTTTTTTCGTCTCCTCCATCATCGTTATGTCATGTGTGATTGCTATCTCAAATTTTTTTTCACGAATCCATAACTTGCCTTATAGTACCTACAATCGCAAGTAAAAACAAACACAAGAGATTTAATATAATTTCAAAAACTACGAATTTTAACAAAACTAGTCAAATTGAAAGATAATAAACTTCTCACGCTTTAGAAATTTAAAGTTTGACATACAAGTATTACGAGTATGTCAAAATTTGTTTTCATTTAAATAAAATGTGTAACTAACTAAAATTCAAAACATAATTCGAAAAAATAAATTTCAAATATTACTTTAAACGGATTTTATTATATTGAATTATTTTGAATTATTCCGGTTTTCCTAAACAGCAACGATATATTGAGCTAAAGAACAGATTTTCAAGATCGGGAACTTTAATTTTACTATCTTAAAATGGCCCGAATCTAACACCTTTCTGTTAAATGCGAAAACCAATCTGGTTTTGTAAAAAAAATCCAGCTTAAGTATATTTCTATCAATTTGATTTCTTAGCCATAATAATGCAGTTTTATATCCAAACACCACCGCACTAGTCAGTTTAAAGTTTTTTTCTGGTGTACCTCAGGAGAGTCACATGAGTTCAATGCTTTTAGTTTTATTTAAAAATAACCCTCCTTCTTGTCTTCATAGTTCAAAGACAATTATGTAAGCTGATGACGTGAAAATATTTCAATTTGAATGGACTATGCAAGACATGCTCTTAGACAAACAATCAAAGTTTAATCTAAATTCATCCAATAGGTATGTGTTAAAGCTTTGAAAGCATACTAAATTGATCATTTCTTCACAGAAACATCGTTTTGATCTGTTCGAAATGCATTCAAGAGGATTATATTGTAAAGTTGAATTAAACGTCTCTATTAGTTAAAGAACCTTATTCATTTTTCAAAAAAAAGTAATGATGATCTATCAGGAAGTATAAAATACGGTAGTTAGTTGGATTTTTCTATTTCAATTGATCTTCATAAACTGATTGTCGGTTTTTGATAATTGTCATGGTAAGAACTTTTAGCCATTCGATTGAAGTAATTAATATAATATAAAGTACATTATTTTAGTTATAAAAATTAAAAGTTAAATTGGAAAAAATTCATATAATAGGGTTTTTAAATTATTTATGTAGAACAAGAATAAAGCATTGCTAAATTTATAATTATAAATTAATTTGCGTATATTTGATGAATATTTTGTTTTCCAAATATCCAATTATTCATATGTGATTATATAAAATTGTAGATTTAATGTGAAATTGAAGTCTGCTGTCTGTTTTTATTTAACCTTTCAATAATAATTACTTGGTTAGATAATAAGAATTAACACTGTGTTTATCAAATTTGTTATGCGCACATTTTTTGTAGCCAAATACATTTTTGTGTGATACATATTATAAAAATATGTACTATGTATCATATAGTGTATAACATGAAGTTTTAAACTCATAGAATTAAATTCTGAACATTGGATGTTACATTTAACAAACATTGCAAACCTATACTAAAGTATTTTTTGTAAATCCTTGAACTCGTATAAGTCTGGTCCCAAAATAATTTCATCCATAAACAAATAAACAATGTGAAAACCAAATCCTCTTATGACATTATATCAAAACCTTTCAGAATAGTGTTGAGATTGGATCGTATTAATTACTGAAAATTACAATATGTTAACAACATTATTGTCTCCCATCTTACGTATTTAAATATATTTTTAGTCCTTCCATCTCCATAAAGGTTATAATATTCATTTAATGTAAATGAAACCAGTGTGAGCTCTTTTGTCAATTTTTAAGTGTTTTCAAAACAAATAGGATGTATAAAATAAGGTTTCAGTTCATTTTATGCATCAACTTTGAAGCTCCTTTTCATACCTAATTTAAATCTCATTTGAATAAAATACTACCAACCAAAGAAGCCACATCCAAGAAGAATGACGACCCAATTGAATCAACATCAATAAATATCGAAATAACAGTAGATATTGCTTTCAGTAGCTTCTAACAAAAGGACCTTAAACTACGACGGATGGACGCATCAATATATATATAAATAAATATACCTATACATATGTACATATATCATATGTAATGTATGAGAGTAAAGTAAACCTTTCTATGGCAGATTAAAGAAGAATACCACCCTGGTTTCAATTGAGGAGCATCAAAAAGGATTATTGCAGATAGCTTTGTGTCATACACTACTCTGTATACACACAAGTGATACACTGAAAGGAAAGCATGTAATGCGATTTTTATTACAATTCAATGAGACGTATCTGGAACAAACTTATACTTCGTAAAAGCCACATGCATGGTGAGTTTGACAACGAACATTTGTGGGTAACTTGGCCAAGATATCATACTAAAAACTTTCTGTATCTCACACAGTAAAGTGGACTACTCCAAGTATATAGTACATTTTGACAATAAGTTCCGAATCCACATACCCTCTAGATCTCTAGATAGAAATGCTTTCTTGAAAGATGAACGAATCCAGTTTTTCACAGATTTTTCTATTCCTTCTCTCTCCTCACTCGCACATTTTAATTCAATATAAAGGTGTTAATATCCCTTCGAGTGCGAGTGCATTATAAAAAAAAAGATGTTTTAGAAACAAACGATCGGATGTGTCATGGTGTTTTATCCAACAGACTAGATCTAAATCTTTTATTCTGGTTTCAAAACCATTGTAGCGTGTTCCAGGCGGAATTGATGGAATAAATTAGGATTTATCCTGGCTTGAAGAAAACGTGTTCTTTTCCAAGGACATCATCATTTTCTCGGGTTGTCAAACTGAGCCGTAGTTCCAAAATTCCATCACTTCTAACTCCAAAACAGCTCTAGGCTCGGTTCAAAGGGTATGGAGATATTCCAGGGAACTGCAAAGCGACGAACTTACCAAACAACACTAAATATATTATCTTAACACATATCTTCCTGGGTATTCCCATCGCTTCTAAAAAATGTTTGCTAAAGCAAGATGCTACCGAGTGGACAAAACATATAGAGCGACAAAGCGGATTCAGCCTAAGCTGGTCCCGAAACGCTCTATGGCTTTGATCTCTCTAAACAGACGGCACATTACCTCCTATTATAGGTGTCATTACAGGATACACTGTCTCATAAGTTGTCGTACACACAAACGATTAAATGAATTTTGCAAAGGCAGAAGAATAGGAGGAAGAGATTTTCCATCTGATATGTATACATGCCCTGCGCCTCTCTATAGGCGTAAACTCCTCTTTTCAAGAGAGTCCTTTTTTAATGAACTGATGGATTCGAGCATCAATTTTCTTTTGCTTTTCGCTAGAAGCTTTAATTATGGTGCTTTGTATGTAAGTTTTAAGGGAATGATATCAAAATGTTCCTCTTCTAGACTTATGTGTCAGCTTTTCTAGCTGGAAGCCATCTTAACCTAACCTATAACCTTAGGGGGGTCTAAGCTACACAAAACACGGACTTCAACGATGCTCAAATCTACAAAAACAAGGGTGAAAACTGTATTTTTCTAGATTTCGAAGTGGAAGTGTTGTCAAAAAGCTTTGACACAATAAATTGTTTAAGGCCTTGTTGCCAATATAGATCTTGTAACATATTTCCAAAATGTCTAAACACCCATATAACGCCAAGACATTCGCATAACAACAGATTCTGGGAAGAACTAGGATATCACTTAAACGTCAGTCAACCGTCTCATCTGTCATTATTTGACAATACGTTGAACCATCTTGTACTGATGAATAAACACACACTTTACTTTCTTTTACTCTAAATGCACCTATTCAAGTATAAATATTGAGAAAAATGGATGAAACGACAGCTACCGTAAAAGTTTTTACAGCCACCTTAATGTCCGCTTTGTTAGTCGGAAGAGAGGGTTTGAAATGGTTTAACGAGGTCTAAATGACCTGGCAACAACTATGTTTGCTTACAAATTAAGGCCTGAAAATAAGGGCCTTACCATAACCATGCAAACATGAGAGTAAGTTTTTTAATGTTATGTTTTTTGTGAACATAACTGTTACGATATTCAATAAAAATTGTTGCGTTACGAAATTTCTCTTAAAAAAGAGCACAAGTTCAGATTTGTGGTGGATTTAAACTTATTTTCTGTCCTTTTGAGAAGTTTGTTAAGAGTTGTTTGCATTAGCTCAATTAGAGTTTGACTGTGCTTTCCACCTAACACAATGGTAACGTCATCAGCGTATGCAGTTACATTGAATCAAATTGCTTCCAGATTACAACATCAAAGAAAGGACTTTCATTACAACTTAAAAGGCAAATATTTTATATATATACGAAACTAACTTATCAAATTATCTAAGATTTTCCTTTTTTTTTGTAAGATATTTCTTCCAGTGTATAAAGGAGATTTGAGCAGTTAGTTGGGTTAAAGAGTTATCCTGAAATTGAGACTTTAATAGGCCGGACATAGATTGGATTTCTTTCTCCCCTATTGTGGCATTTCCCTAATGCTCGTTCATCCTTCAGATAAAGGTCTTTCTTCTGCACACAGATACATTCGTATAAATGCAGGTTTGGATTTCAACCCCCAAATCGGATGAGTTCTTAATTTTTTTTTTTTTTTTTTTTGGGTTGGGTGATATGGGAATAGGAGAGAACCCTATTATTTTCCAGTTTAGACGTACATAATATTTCAAAAGAAAGGATGTCATGTCCTGCCCAGTCCAGCCCACACACACATGCCACATCGCAGTATTTCCTCTGCCTTCTCGTCCTTTTGTTCAAGTTTTTCCCCTTTCGGTCTATTTTTTCTTGGCAAACCAATTTCTTGGCAAAACACGAGCACCATGCAGAAATGCACATGCTGATATGCTGAACTTAAATGTATTGTTCAAGCCAAGTAGACTGTTTAACTTGCACCTGTAAGTTATGAGCATTATACATAACAAGCCTTCTTGTTGCACGAGTAGGCAAGATTCCGTTAAGGAAAAGTACATGTAGGTAGTAGGTACCTTCCTACCATAACACCCGCCGCCGCCCGCCGGTTGTAATTATTATAACTAAAAGGACCCTGTGCATAAATGGGAAGCAAAAGCAAACCATCTCGTTGGATTTTGTTTTCTTTTGTGATAGTTCTGCGGCTTGAGTTGGAGAAGTGGAAGTAGTGTTGATGTTTTGTAGGATGCAGACTAAATTGTGGTTGGTAATGTTCATATTTCTTGGAGGGATTTTAATTATGAAGTTATCGTTTCTATTCCGCTTGATATATAAATTTCATGAGCGTGTATGCTTGTGAAGCATTCCGAAATCCTTTTCCTTCTCCTTTCTTGCCAGGCTGGAAATGAATTTCGTGAGTGAAACTTTTCGATTTAATATTTCCAATCAAGATTGACGAAGATGACGACGACGACGACGAGAATGACGACTTTGTCGATAGCTTAAGCTGCTGGGAAACGACAAGTCATCATTGTTAAACTTTTTTTCTCTTGAGTGATTTTGCTATTATTATAGAAAATGAGAAGAAAACTTTTTTTTTGTTGAATGAAATTCAATTGAAGTTTCTGTGAATTGATTAAGTAATATTTGCTTGAGCTTGTGTACTTAATTACTTTTAGATACAAAAAAATACAGGCAAAGAGCTTACGTTTGTTTCAAGTTTGATTTAAAAAAGAAAGTTTAATAATTAAAATGAAAGCCTCGTTAGTTAATAAGATAACAATCATCTGCAAGAAAATAATTTTAAGCTTTCTAAACAAAGTTCAATTTTTTTATATTAAATTCAACGTTTAACGATACTCTACTATGCAAAATAGGGAATCAAAACTTTATTTCGACGGAAGCAGTAAAGATTTATGGTTAATTTAAATAAGTATCTGTTGTCTTCAGATATCAAACCATTAAAATTTGTAAAAAAAAAAGTGCGTGCTAATACTTTATTTGAACTTTCTGTAACGTCTTGCTAGCTTCTAGATGGTTTTAATGTTTTTGGCTTCAATAAAAAAAAAAAAAAATCTGATAAGAAAACCGATCACAGCTGCCATAAACCAAATTATTTTGGAAAAAAAAATGAAGGAGACGAGATGGTATACCCGTATACCGGTCAATAAACACAGTTCTAGATTAGACCAAACCGATGTTACCACTTATCTGGAAAAGTTTCTTAACTCTCCTTTTACCCACATTACATCGTTCTAATAGTGGTTGTGCCAATTAAATGTTGCTTCTGAATTTCACCCCTCAAAGCTATGCAAATGACTCCGAGTTTCTCTAAAAGGGAATTCGCATGGCTGTGGTGGCCATGTTTTTGCGGTGACATATATGTCAAATATGTTGCTCATTATTCATATTAGTGCCATTGTTGCGTGTGTTGCCCCATTTTATGGTAGATGCCCTTCATTTTCTACTCTTCAACGATTGGTGATGGTCAAATTTGAGACGATCGGACGACGACGACTTCCAGCATGAAAAGCTCCATTGTGTTTTTAGCCTACACCCGTACAAGATCCAAGTGAACCCGGAGCTCAAAGTTCATGACCATAGACAACGTCGTTTGTTCGCTTTTTTTATGAATGGTTGTGTTGATAAGCAAAATTTACGTAATTGGGACGACACCAATCCACACGACCGAAGTTCACCAGGTGACAATGCATTCTCAAAAAGTAACAGTTTGGCTTGAATTAAGGGCAGGTCGGCGCGGTCGTCATTGGGTAGTACTTTAACGAAAACGACGTTGGTGGGGCTGTCACTGTCAATGGCGTCAATACAGAAATATGATTGCCAATTTTGTGTGGCCCAAATTGAACCATACGGACGTAGACGACATGTGCTTCCAGCAGGAACTTATAAAAGATTCAATTAGCTCCGTTTTATTTCCATGAATTTACAAAAGGTATAAAAGTATGTTTTAAGCACCTGGTTGTTCAGGTTACATTGAACAATCCAGCAGACAATCTCCTAGACAACCAATGTGACTAGATTCCAGACTTCACGCCACCTAGGGAGGTTGGTGCTTGGTTAGGGCACAGACAAAAGAAATATACAGATGTAGAATATGGGCTACGTCGAGTTTAGTTCACTTCTTTAGTGTAGATGGCACCAGTTACACTATTTTTCGTTGGTGGTATGATCACACAAGTTTAATAAGATCTTCAAACTTAACTTTTCTAATGTAGCAACCAGCCGCAGCCGCAGGCCGCAGGAAAGCTAGCATACCTCATACTCACAAATGTCCGAGAAATTGACATCCTTCGAAAAAATCAAACATACCATTATCATACCATACCTCCATACCAAAAAACCAGTTCCTAGTCCTACGAATACGAACCACGGCACGGTGGAGGGTGGAGTGGTGGAACTGGAACCACGATCAAGGAAACACAAAAACACAACTCAACTACTGTTTGAGCTTGAGGATTTGAGGGCTGATTGAAATTTGTTCGTGGTTCCAGTTCCAGTTCCACCACTCCACCCTCCACCGTGCCATGGTTTACTAAAGAAAAAAGCTATATCCAACCGTTAAAAAGACTGAGTCTTCTATAGCAAACAAGCATCTGCAATCCAGCACGTAAGATCTTCGATGTTATACCAGAGGGAAGGATGCGACAAGGAAGACCTTATTTTCAATAAAGCCACCAGGTAAAGTGGGATCTCATACTGCCTGAAATGTGAAATTAGACATTACCGCGGCTAGGGATCGATCCGGCTGGATGTGTAATTGTGTATACTGCGTCATTCAAAGGAAGTATACAAAGTAAGTTCTTTCGTTTACTTGCCATATTAACTTTTGCTAGTTCCTTGTTGTGTGAACGAACGCAGCTTAAAGTTATTCGATTGTGAACTTCATATCGAGAAAAACATTTTCAAGACCTGATATAACAACTGTAAGAACGTTGTCTCAGGTTTCATTGAAATCATATTCTTTTAGACCTGTTAAAATAACATTCAACGTTTTGCACTGTCTTGGAACAGATATCTTACACTTCCAACAGCGTAAGGAAGTGTAAATAAGTCAGATACAAAACAAAATGTTTTATTTACCAGGTGGGATCGTAAAGGAAACTCTTCTTTGAGTTCTTAAATAATATAGAACTGTGTTTTCTTTTCTAAATTCTGTTTTGAGAATAGTTGAAAAGATTTTAGCAAAATCATTGTATTCATTTTATATAATCCTGTGAATTTTCAATATGAATTGTTCAATCAATTGAAAAATTTCCTATATCTAAATTGTTCCTCCATGAAAGGCTGCCCTTCTCCATGCTTGCTTCAATAATTTTAAAGCATATGCAATATTTCCGTGTCACTAGAATATCCTATCGATTTTATGACTTGCTCTATTGGGTTTCTGGAATAAGGTTATCCCTTAAAGCTGGCAAGCTCTTAATCTTTAAAGATGTTAAAATCCCATATAATTCTTCATGCTGCTGTTGTATAAAAGCATATATATGTACATACATATATATATAACCCACACAAAAATAGATACAAATTTATTTAATTAAATACAACCTCCTGCGGAGTCAGAGGTGATGGATAAATAAAATGCAGAACAAGTGCACAAGCAAACAAATGAAATCAGCTCAATGCAAATACGTATTCTGAAATAAATTAAGGTACAGAGCTTTTTGTAAAGATATACAAATGTGTGCTATGTATGCAGGAGCAGATAATATATTATATAAGTTATTAAGGTATGTGAGTATAATAACCAGAAACAGAAAGATGCACTGCACACCACATCGCATGAATAGTTTTCTAGTATTCCTCCTTGGAACCCGGTAGCCCTGTGCGGCATGGCGCGGCGGGCATGGCGTTGCGCAAGGGGGTGCGGAACTGCTGCTTTGGAGTTTCAGCAAAGGAACTTCACATCACACAGGACTCATCCACCTACAGACAGAAGTTGGAAAATATTCCGCGGAAAAGTTATTAAAATCTTTTGCAGAAGGATTTTTTTGTTTGTTTGTTTGAAATCCCTTTAGTTTCAACCCGTTGTGCTATCTTTTTTCAGATATAGCTCATCGTTGAGTACGGCTTTTAAGTTTGCCATATGATGGGATACGTTAAAAGGATAGCAATGATTTTTTGTATGTATATATGTTATATATATATGCATATATATCTATACATGTATTTGTATATAAAAAAAAGTACTGCAGCATTATGATGGCATTCAGAATTTTCAATTTGTGTGCAAACTTTAAATTGAATAAGACTTATCATTATGGATGGTTCGCATAGATACCAGATACCAGATACGAGTTGTAGGAGAGATTATATTGTCGGATGGATGAATTGGTTGGTTAGTGCTGTATATATGTTGGAAAACTGCGTGGTAGCACAAAATTTCATTATTATGAGTGTTATACCTAATAAAATTTAACGCTAACGATATCATTAAGCTCATGCATCATGCAAATGTGGGGAGGCTTAAAAAAAAAAACGCAAAATAGGGGTAAAGTGCCAACTGATCCGATTAGGTGCCAATTTGGTCAGCGTAATTTGATCTGTGTTTGCTTTGCATTCTATACTCAGATGATTAAAAAAGGTATTATTATGATGAGAATTTAAGGCTTAAAATGAATAAAGGACAAGCATTGAATGTAACCTAAAACGTTTATGTACATATTCAGCTTGATGGAAATCATAATTAAATATTTCATTTAGTGAGGACTTGTTCATCTTAAGCCCCAATTAAAATTTAATCAATTAAGTTAGCAAGCAGAGAGCTTAGTTTATTCAAACCAAACAAAAATTTAAACGCATATATTAAAAAAAACTTGAAATTTTAATTTAACTTTCTTTGACAACACTCAGACAAATATGCGTAGGGTAATGTTAACAAGAGTACTAGGTTTTTGGTCATCCTGTAAAGTTTGAAACTTCCAAAATAGAAATTGCGCTACCATTGACGTTGAGGTACGAAGTCTTGCCAGCCCTCTCGAGTATTGTGAGAAATCAAATAAATTGATATCTTGCAAGAATGTAAAGTGTCATTCGAAATCGAAAACAAAGACAATTCTGAAATAAATTGAGATACTTTTTACCGATCTCGATTCAGTAATATCAAGAATCAATCCTAAATTTTACGCGATTCAAAACTCTGTAGAAACTTGTACATTTTTGTTGAGGTAAACAAAGATGGATGATGGTGATATCATGAATGCCGCAAACAGTTTTGTGGAGAAATATGCTGATATTGTCGACCTGAAACAAATTTACGGAGCAAATTTCATGCCTTGTGTTCCTTTATTTAAATTCTTGGATGAAATCACATCAAACAAAAATTTGATACACATTTACTTTTAAATAGCTTTGCTCAGTGCCAAACGCACCATTAGTGTACTTACAAAGATCAAATATTATAATCATCGTTCCTATTCAGCCCAAACACGAGTATTAGGACTAGCAAACACATTGCCTGGGAACCGGAAATGGCTAGGAAAATAGTTTTGAGTTTTAACCTTACCAAAGACAGAAATTGTACAGAAATAGTTTTAAAAAACATAAACATAATGAATAAATAAATGATTTGATTAAGTTATTTCGTGCCTTATTTACGATTATGCATTTGTTTTAAAATAGGGGAGCCGTACGTGGACCACCGGGTCCGAATATTCTCTAGGGCAGTGTTTTCCAAATTTTTCATTCATACATACAAAATTCATGCATCTATAATAATCTTACCAACATAAACCGGCAGTACACGTCTTATGGGGATGCTTTTTTTTAAATCAAATCATTAAACGTGAATCCTGAAATGCTTACTACGGAAACCCTGTAAGAGCTTTTGTATGAAAAGTACTTATGGAAAACAAAAGAGTGCAAATCAAAGACAAACATCTTTATCTTCCCTGTACTGCCGATTTGTGTTGGACAGAGTACAGTCATCCGCGAATAAAATATTTTGAATTTCTTGTGTCAAGTCACAATTTATTATACATAGGTGTTGCGTGTTGGGAAGAAAACCACACGGGTACATATACATTTGTGTATGCACATATGCATGTCTATGGGCATTGGTTACTTCGGATATGTAACGGGAGTTTTTCTTATTTGTTTTGGTTTCAATTCTCTCTCTTTTAAGTCTGTTGTGTTTTAAGATCGTATTAAAAGAAGTGGCTAGTGTGAATTTTGTTCCTTTGTTTTAGATTTTATAAAATTTAAAATAATTATTTTTATATCATTTATTTTTTTTTTCTTGTCAAACCTGAAAATATCAAAATCGCAGTTCAAGAAACAATAATATTTTCTGTTATTATCAATATGGTGGTCCACGGGAGATACAAATTGAGAACCTCTGCTCTAGGGAGCCTTTTTCGTCAACATAAATTCAGTCGATCAATTACAGTTTCTTTAAAATTTTATCAAGTTCATTAATTAATTAACTAATGTAAAAGACACGAACAAATATAATAGATTGAATTTTAAACGTTTTTATTTCCTTTTCCACAATATGACATTAAAGATAGCCGATATAGAATCAATACCGCTATACTTAGTAGAAAACTAAATGGGAGAAGAAACAATTAAATAAAAAGTACTACTATTAAGAGTTTGTGAGCACATTAAATGCTAGTTTCTCTACAGCTGATCAACATCTTGAATTTTCAACTATGACTTAAATGTGTATTCAATTTGATTGTCTAATTTCGATGCTAAACACTCAAGTTGTTGTTGTTTCATTCTAAATTTTCAACTGAAAAAATTTGTTTTTCAAATACTTACTAGTTCATTCCCTCACTCTATGTCATCAAAGTAAAGCATGGAAGATTGTAAAAGAAAAATAGACTATGTTCTAATTTAAGAGGCATATTTTCAAAGAAATTCCGGAATTTATACAAAAGATTTTCACCTACGCATTTTTTTATGAAAAAGCCATCATCTAAGTATACATAAGGAAGATTTTTAATTGGCTTCAAAATAGACTATACTTGCCCCTTTGAATTTTTCAATGGATTTCCAAAATTTGTCATTAAATGTTTTCTTACCTGAAAATAAAAAAAAGTTATATGTTAAAAAGCATGAAAATAATTTACATCAAATAACAAAATTTAATTTTAATTTCTATACTAAATTAACATTTCCAGATTATAAAGCTAAATTTGGCAAGTCTCAACATTCAATCAATTCAGTTTTCAATATCGCCCGTCTATATAAATAATTGGATTCATATACAAAAGTTTGATACTTCATTCTACTATACGAAAAAGACAAATTTTTATCATCAACATTCCAGGATAAAATAATTCCATTCATTTGTCATCATTTTCATCAAAAATAATATGACCCTTTTTTATGATACCTCGACACATAAAAAAGGAAAACTACTGTCAACACATGTTTCACGATGATCCGCTCGTAAAATATGACCATGAAACTACATTCAAAACCCTTTCGCTTGGTATGCCGTTGACAAAATCTATGTGTATCCCTGCTCCGTCTCTTCCTTTTTCCATATTTAAGCAGAAATATAGAAGGAGCAAAAATTCATACGTGTGTTACATAAGCAAATCGTCTTTTCCTCTTTCAGTCAAATATATAGTACACTTCAAGGATATAACATATAAATCATCACAAAGGACAAAATAAAATGTATAATAAAAGCACGCACTGTCCAGAAAGGTTTGATAAATTTTCAGACATCCAATACTTACGAGTAGAAGTAGTGTGTGAAGAACCCTTCTTTCTCTTGTATTGAAAAATTCTTGATCCTTTAATGGTTCAACATTAATTCAAGTTTTCTTTTCGTGAATCCTTATAAAGTCATCATACAAGAAGTGGGGACACTTCTTGACCGACTCTTGACCGCTGTTTCCTGATTTATCTTTCGACAGTAATTCATTCCCCTCTTTCCACCAACAAAACATAACAAATTGATTTAGGAAGAGTAAATAATGTGATAAATCCTTCCGTGTTTATTTTTTTCCCATAAAAAGGGCTTCTTTAAACCAAGGTGAAGGTATATACGAGTAGGTTTGAGAATTTAATGTCGGGCTTGGAACTTGAGGAGAGCACAAAAAAAAAAAAGGTAAATCACTTGGATCCGTAGCACATTAGACAAATTTCAATCGGAAATGATGTGTTATGAGAAATTGATGGATTTTCTTCTGCAGAACGTCAATTTGGAATGACAAGGATTATTTTTATTTCGAAAGCAGCAGTCCATTTTAACTTGACGTATAGAGGATTATCCAATTGAATTCTGCTGAAATACAAGTTTTTGCTTGGGTCTGGTCATATTTTTTTTTTTTTGCTAGTCCTTTCAAGCTCATATTTCTATTAAGTGGAAACCCTTCGTAAGGCTTATGATAATATACCTTAAGGCTATCGGTTCGGATGAAATATTGATAACAACAAAATAGAAAAACAATATTCACACACAACTGAATCGATATCTTTTTTTCTGATCCTTCTTTTTTTTTTGTATAGATAAGGCTCTTGAAATATCAATTTACTACATTAAGTTGCCATAGAAATAATTTACATCTCTTGAGAAAAAAAAAGGATGATAAGTGTGCGGTTTTAATTAATAAAAATGGATATTGTTCCTAACCTTATAACCTTCTGGAAGGACTCCCAAAAAGGCTTACATATTGTTGTGTAATAAAAGGGGGTTGCTATATAAACACGTCTTTATTACAATGTCTTCGTCGATTGTTGTTCGATGGAGAAATTCAATTTTCTATTTATGTGATGAAAAGATTTATCTTTTAATATAAACAACATAGCTTCTTCGATATAATGAGATGATTTCGTCTGCATGAAAGGACAAGGATCCATCACGAGGGTGATGAATGAGTTTTGATTTAATTTAAGTTAATAAAGTGGATGATTTTAGAATGGAAGATGGTGTCCCTTAAATCAAATATTCCGCTAGATTTAAGACTTTCTTTTGGTTGAAAGAATTTTGGTATTTTTTCATAAAGAATTGGAAAGTATGTGGATCAATAAGGGATAGGAATGCATTTTAAGATAATAAACAAAATACAATGAAATCTGTTTTATGAGATTTCTTACTAAATAAAAAGTCTTATGTGGGTATGACGTTTAGCATTTGTAATAATACCTAGTATATTGAAGAAATAATAATATAATATACAGACATGGCTTACAAGGATTTTTGGAATTTATACAGGAATTGAATTATAAACACAAATAATTTTATACACTATACAGAATTTATTGGAATGCAATGCAATTTGAGTGAAGACTCGTGTTATTTTCCTTAAATGTGTGCGATAGTAGTAGAGTAGAGAAACAAAATCTATAATCCATGTTGATAAGAAATTATACGATGCCTTATGGTTCACAAAATAGTCTTTATGCTCCAAGCACAAGCAAGTAGGACAATAATAATAGTAAAACTTTTGAACTCACCCTGAACGTTTAAATTGAGCGTGGTCATCGAGAAATTGCTGATAAAAAGTTATGCATTAGATTGGCTACGCAAGGTGTAGCGGTGAGTAAGCTCTTATGTTTCGTGATGTTGGTTGAGGTGCAAGTTGTTGGGCTGACAAAAGTATGTCATTGAAATAGACCAATGATAGTCTTATCAATAAGCCATATAAAGATTTTCAACATTGTGAAGACGAGGAGACGAAGCGACGCTTAATCAGAGAAGAAGGGAATGGAAACACTCTAGTGGATACATCAGGGATGTAAGCCATTTGGAGACACTGATTTGACCTGTTGTTGAATGGCAATGAGAGCCAAGATATCAATATGTGCTATAGTTTTTTGAGATGACAACCATAAAAGCTTTATCTGCCCGACCAAAATACAAATCAAAGTACACCTCACCAGACTAAAAAACGAACAAAACACTCATCTGTTAAATATAGTTTGAGGAAAGTATGCCCTAATCTGCGCCAACAATAGAAGCAAACACCTCTCAAACATTGCACATGAAATCCTGTGATCGTCTTTAGCCGTTTGCTGATAATAATAATAATAAATCCCTATAGAGAAGAATCAAGGAGACACTGTAGAAACAGAACACTCATCGTCCCGGTCTTTCTATGTGATGCAGAAGCATATGGACTCTCCCCAATCGGATGAAAAAGTCACTTCAAGCATTCGAGAGAAAAGTTTTGCATACGATTTATGGTCCTGTCTGCGTAGACAGAGAACAAAACAGTAGAACTATACGTGCATGGAAAGAGGAGCATTATGGAAACAATTCCATCCCTAAAACTTCGTCGAAATGTTTCATGTCTTTCCATATATCACAGATTCTTTTACAAAAAACGTTCAATCGAGGTAGCCAGCTGCGTTCCACCCCTTAAACATTTCCTACTTAATACTCATCTTGCTAGGAACACTAATCAGTTTACACTTGAGCCCAATTTCGGACGAACCGTGAAATATAGGGATTCTTTCTTTAGCCGTACAACACGAATATGGAATGAATTGCCTGGCACAATTTTCCCTTGCCATTTTGATCTTCAAACATTCAAGACCAATGTTCATCGACACCTTTCGCTTTCTCCTTAATTTCCTATCGCTCACGCTGTGACTAGTCATTAAAAAGGCTATAACAAACCCCTTCAGAGCGTGTGCCGTCAAGCAGACGCTGTAGAAACAGAACACTTATCGTCCCGGTCCTTCTATATGATGCAGAAGCATATAGACTCTCCCCCAATCGGATGAAAAAATCACTTCGAAACATACCAATAAGTAAGTAAAGGTGTGTCTACGGACTAGCACTTCAACTGGTCAACTTTACAGTTAGAAGCTTTCTACATTCTGTCTATAACATCTTATACAGCATTTTATGTGATCTTCGATTAAACCCTCATATTACTCCAGATCCTTCAGGATTCCCAATTTTAATAAACTACCATATAATATAAACTAGCTGACCCAGCGAACTTCGTACCGCCTAACAGTTAGTGATTGTCGTGTTACAGATTAACTGAACTTAATTTATGATTTTTTGAGAGTAATACAATGAATACAAAATAAATATTAGTTTACTACTTTATTAAGATAATAACTCAAAAAGAAATAAAAACGTACACAAATTAAGTATATCAATCGCAAGACGTGATTGAATTAAACTATGTATAGGTAGGGTAGAAGGGGGTGCATTTGCCAGGATTTAGGAAAATTGTCCTTACATACAGCTTTTCCGTGGTTTATATTTTGTTGATATTTAATATGTACCTTGACGTTGTTATCTTCTCTTTAAAGTATATTTCATCTTAATATCTCAATTATTTCTATTTTTAATGATTTAACAAAAAACAAAAAAAGGATGTGGCAAAGCCTCCCCAGTAGGGAGGTTTTGCCAAGGACGTAGGGGAGGATTTACCAGGTACCTAAAACAAATAAAAATACTTATAATGATAATAACGTAACAAAACAGATTTATTCATTTATATATATTAATATTAACTTAAAAGTGTATACTAAGTACGACTTTTCTTAACATGTTCAGTTCATATTTAGTATTTGAAACCTTTTATTCTAAGTTCACAGCACTTGGTCAGGTTTAAAATTAACGAAAAAACAATAAGTGAGGTTATTTAAAAAGTAATAAATAGGTAGATTTAAAATTAACGGCTGCATCATTTAGTATTGTAGGTATATTTAATTTATATTGAAAACGAAGGTAGCAGCAGCACGAGATGTTTCCAGTGAATGAAAGGGTGTTGGTAACTTTAATTATATTTGATTTCGGTCAACGCCCGAAACATCCTCAATAATCCTCAATATTAGAATAGGCATATAAAAAGCGGGTCCCTTTTGTTTTTTTTCTCAAAAAATCGATTTGGAAAACACTTCCGCTCTTAGCAGTTATTTGTCCGACGTACCTTACAAGGACGAAGGACATAGTTTCTAGTATATCGTCTTCGCGCACCCGATTTGTCTCCAACTCATCACTGCTCTGATAGTTGTCATCACTTTTTCTTCAATTCAAAGCCCTGTGGACTTATCACTGTCAGCTAAGCTGAAGTGATCATTTTCTTCATCAGAAGAAATCGAAGCAGATCTTTTTGTACTGCTGTTCTCATTTTTCCCTCGTCGATTTCTGGGCGATTGCCCTTTTTGGCATAATTGCGCAGCATTTTCTGAGCTGTGAGCTGAAAAATAGGAAGAATAGGATAGAATAGGGCACCCCAAAAGTGGCTTTGTCGTTGGTAAATGTAACCCATGGGGTGAATTTACCACTGGTAAAAGCAAACCATGGGGTGAATTTACCACTGGTAAAAGCAACCCATGGGGTGAATTTACCCTGGTAAAAGCAACCCATGGGGTGAATTTACCCTGGTAAAAGCAACCCATGGGGTGAATTTACCACTGGTAAAAGCAACCCATGGGGTGAATTTACCACTGGTAAAATTAACCCATGGGGTGGGTTTGCCACTGGAAAATGCACCCCACAAAGTGGCTTTGCCAGGCAAAGCCACCCGACAAACAAGTGGCAAATGTACCCCACACACTGTTCTTTTATAAACTAATTTTTATCTTTTTTTACTTGTAAGCGACTAATATTTATCACTTCTACATACTACACTATATATATTTAAAAAAGATATTTATATGTATCTAAAATTCACATAGCACTATAAAAACTACAAATTAACGACCACTGTTTACCTTATTTTTGTTGGTTCGAGCAGACACAAAAAAAGCACACACGTCCAACTTGGTTGGTGTCTATCTGAGAACTGTCAAACTTTGTGGGAAGTTTGCAATTAGAGATGTGAAACAAAAATGGATTTTTCGATATTTTACACTTTGTTGGTTTGACCGAAAAACTGATTTGGCAAATGTACCCCTATGGCAAATGCACCCCCTTCTACTCTACATATTGTGCAGCATGGGATGCACTCTGTTTAATTCTCTTTATTGAAGTACCTTCTGATAGACGATATTTTTTGTTTCTTTATCAGGTGCAAGAACAAACAAAGCACCATACAGATACACGTACATCATACACATACACCTGTATCTTTAAAACTTTGTTTATGTTTTTGACTTCAAAACAAAAAACAAACAAAATATTAATATAAAATGCTTAGTCCTGACTGATTGATATTTCAAATAAATGATTTCTCAGTTTCGCTAAGTTAGTTTTTGGTGTATTTTTTATTTTCCTTTTATTTTATTTTTTCGTCAATTTTCTAATGTTTTTAATAGCATATAGCCTATTCGGGACGGAGACTGATACAACAATTCAAAAACAATGAAAATCGGTCCAACCGTTATCGAGTTATAAGTGTTCGAACAAACCCGACTTTGTTTTATATATATAGATAGAACAGCGTCGAAAAACCTATTCCATTATCCATGAATGGTACTTACATCGAGGAGGCCGAAAAGCTGTCAGTACTTGGTATGTGTATCAGTGACAACTTTTGTTGAGATTGCCAAAAATGCCGAAAGATGCTTGGGCTTCCGTAATAGATGATGCAAGAAGTTTTTCACTCCTTCTGATCTGGCTACAATTTACAAAGCGTTTATATGCCCTAAGCTTGACTGTAACTCCCATCTCTGGACAGGTGCTTATCAAACTTTCTTAAACCTGCTCTACAGAGTTCAGAAAAAAGCTCTAAAATTGATAGGAGAGAAGCATTATGAAAATATTTCCATCACTTGAACATCGTCGAAATGTTTCATGTCTTTCCTTATTTTACAAGTTATTCTACAAAAAATTCTCACTCGAAGTAGTCAGCTGCGTTGCACCCCTTAAACATTTCCCCCGTAACACTCATCTAGCTAGGAACGCACAGTTTACACTTGAGCCCAATTTCGGACGTACCGTTAGCGTGTATACCTTTTACAAGTAGCCCAGAATCAGAATTCATTTTAAAAATAACAGCTGTTCCGACGGAATCGTGAGAGATTCTACAAAAACTTTGACATCGACTAAGTGGAAGAACCGATGAAGCCGATACCGTTGCCTTTTCCGAGGTCAAGTAAAAAGCAAACAAAACGGAGGTGGCACTGTTTATAAAGGATACGATAAATTGTTTTCTATTTGCAATGTAGGTTTTTATTCGTCAGTAAATTTGTTCTTTTGAGCTTTGTTGAATGAATTAAAAATAACTTAAAATAATTTTTGGGAAGCACTTTCATTTTTTTTTCAATTAAGCTTAGGTACATTTTGAATCTATTTAAAATACATTACACAATTTTAAAAAAATCAGAAGAATAGGAAGATATTACACAGACCATAAACTAATGTTCATTTGATTTGGTGTAGAAAACTGTTCCACAAGTTTTTGATTCAATTAACCTTTTTTAAATAGTTTTTTAGTAGGTACCTACTATTTTTTTACAAACTAAAATATCTTCCAAAAACCCTTCACATCAAAGTCGCCCAAAATGGCAAACATTTGAAATCGTTTATTTTTTTAGTTGAGATTTTGGCGTAGATAAATCAAAATCAGAACAATTTACTTCAAATCTTTTGGATAGCTAATCACCCAAGGCATTTGTAACCTTACCAAGTTTGAACAACTCTTTAATCTTCAGGTACTTATGTATGTGTATTTCAATTTTTCTATAATAGTAATGTTCTAATTTAATGAAAAGTGAGAAGTTCTTTAATTGGTTTCTTTTCATTTAAAACATATTCAAAATATTCTTTCTTGTAAGATTGTTTTTAAATATATTCTAAGCATCAGGTACAAAATATGTGTGTTACTCATATCATAATCCTTCTGTGCAACAAATAATATCCCAAGGCATTATTTAAACAAAATCATCTCCCTCTTTAAGAATTGAATGCGAGGAAATAAAAGAGTGTTTATTAAATTACCAACACAATCAGCCATCCGTTTAATTCAAGTACCCGCAAATCCTTTTGAATTACATCTTCCCTCACGTACTTTATACGACACACATTGTTTATCTTTCACAATCAAATGATTCCTTACGATTACGACACACTGCTGCTGTTGGTGCTGGTGCTGGTGCTATGGTGAAGATGATACTATCCGATTATAACCTCAAC
Source organism: Platycheirus albimanus (assembly GCA_916050605.2). Classification (NCBI taxonomy): domain Eukaryota; kingdom Metazoa; phylum Arthropoda; class Insecta; order Diptera; family Syrphidae; genus Platycheirus; species Platycheirus albimanus. The sequence continues at coordinate 50,517,851 of OU696697.1, read as the reverse complement.
CATAAAAGGTATACACTGCATATAAATTGCCACTGTTTACCCAATGTCTGCCATGCCATGCACAATTCAGCTCCTATAGGATCTTCTTCGTTATGGGAGTCTTTTGTTTGCCACAAAAGAAGGAACACAACTGGGACTGGGTCTGGGATTGGGACATTTTGTGCTATCTTTCTCTAATGACAAACGTGAAAAATGTAAACAATACATTCGACTTGACATGAAAAATGTTTGCATAGGAATTGTTGGAAAATTAAAAGAAAAAAAGCCCGAGGGATATCTATGTCACCTGCGACACATAACATTGAATTCAAGGCCTTGCGTTGACTGGCCCTGTTGCAATTCACCTGACAGAAAAGTTGTATGGTATCCTGATTTGTTTGTCTGAATGGATGAACATAATTATTCCCATGGGATAGATGTTTAACTTTCCAATGCGTTCACTGTGGCGTATGAGTATTTTTTTTTTTTTTTTTTTGCCTTTAAGCTATATTTGTTGAATAATTTTTTGTTTTACAAGAAACGTTCGGTGGTATAATATGTTCACTGTAACGTATGCGTAGTTCTAAGGTTTTATATTTGGTTAAAGTTTACCTTTAAATCGCTTAATCCAACAAATAAAGAATTTCAGTTTTTAATGATATGATCACGCTAATTATTATGAACATCCACTTGCAATATCTTTGATTGTGCTCACATTGTGGCGTATGCAAGAGTAAAGAAACGCAAAGTTATTTTCATTCATTTTGAAATAAAATAACCTTGAAAATAAAATTGTATTGCAAACAAAAATTGTTTTAGTTTTTAAAATGCCGCATTAAGATGTTAATCGTGCTCACTGTAGTGTATGCTTATTAATGAAATTTTTTTTTTGTTTTTTCTTGCCATAAGAATCAGTTTACATATGTAAATATGTATGTAATTATTTTTTCTTATTATCGGAGATATTGTGTTATTCAATTTGAGAAAATTACGCAAAGAATAAGATTTTAAAATGAAAAACAAAAAGATTTCAAAGCATTGGCCACGACTTTTCGGTTATTAAAAAAAAAGTATATCTCAAAGTGCCTAATAAAGCCATTTATTCATCAGAAGCAGAAGTAAAGCAATTACAAGTTAGATGAAGCCGTCGAATAAGCAACTCGTTCATGGCCATCAACTGCTGCACAGCAACATAAAATAGAAATTTATTTGCTAAATCCATTTGCACAATAAACAGAGCGACATTCATAGATCTAATGCAAGCTAGTATACCTTGAATCTGAAATTTACAAGCAGGTATGTATGTATATGTATGTATCTATTGAACAATGTTTTCAATCGTTTCATGTTAAATAACATAACGGCGCGCTCTGGGGTCAAAATTATGTAGGTGCCTTATCAATATTTTTGCAATGCTCATACGCCACAGTAAACACAACAAGGATTTCAACGTTCCCATTAAACTATCATATTTTATATTTTTACTTGCAATTATAGGAACTTTAAGGCATGGCATGGATTCGTGCAAAAAAAAATTGAGATGACAGTCAAACATGACATTACGATGATAGCGAAATCAAAATAAGAGGGTCCGGAAATTCGGTGAGTCTGTCTGTCTGTCTTTTCGCACCTATACAGCCTTAACGGATGCTCAGATTTGCCTCAAACTTGGTATTTAGTATTTATTTGAAATTTCCTGAGGAGTCTTTTTTCATTTTTGCTCTGGGTTGAAAAATAACGGTACCTGTCATACAAGCTTTAACAAAAAGTTTGATTTTCTCGAAAACGTCTCTAAAGAATTTGATAAAACTTTCGGCGTACTATTTTTTGACAACAATACATTTTTTGGTTAGAATGGATTTTTCAGTACCTCTCATATATAACGGTTTGTTTTCAAATGAGGTTTTATCGTAAATGATTATCCTGATTCCAATAAAAAAAGAACACAAGAAGTTATTTATAATTCAATTAATATTGCATTTCAAAATGTCTTAAAAATCTTTTTTTTTTATTCTTTAAAATAAAATTTGGTTTTCGAAATATTTTGAAAACGGGTGCATTGAATTTTTTAAAAATTATTTCCTAGATATAAACTACAGATCTTCACAACAAAAATTTCTAATATTTTGTCAAAAAGTTAAAAAAAAAACACTTTTTAAAAAACTGGTGCCACAATTTTCAATATTTTTTTTGGTAGACATATAGTTTTGAAATTTTAAGTTAATTAAAAAAAAGAGTTTTTGAAATAATTATAAACATATTTGTTTAATATGATTGATCCTTCATTGTGAAATTAACCACAAATATTATTGAAATTAGAAGAATTATATCGAAGCTTGTTCACCTATAGTAAAAATATATTTATAGTATATACCTACTTATACTTACATATATATTCATATGAATGTAAGTAGCATGTAGGTATATAATTAGAAAAGTTAAACTTCGTATACATTTAACCCCAGTAAATATTTGGTTATTGAAACAGCTGTTGATCAAGTTGGCAGTCTTGAAAGAGCTATTACTTTAATCTATGATCTTGTTGGTAACACATAGTAGTTAATGTGTTGTTTTATTCAAACCTTCATGACTTGTTGTTGATGGATAGATCACAGCAGCCTCAGTATGAGTTTAATAAGAAAACGCATCATTATTCCAAAGTTTAAATGCAACTGCAAAATACAGGCCTGCTGTTTTTGCACTGAGTGAAACCTGAATAGATGCGAATTCTAATACGTTAGAATTTGACCTACATGCTGATTGCTTAGTGAAATTATTTATCATCCATAAGCACATTATGCATGCATTTTTTTTTTTAAAGAAGGCTGAATCTGGTTTGTTAATAAATTTCTAACAAATTTGATGTGCGTTCTCACTCCATAAAAGGAATTGTACACCATTATTCTCACACTGAAATCGTTGTTACGGCCCATTTTAATGTTCAAAATTCTATGTGGCTTGGCTTCTTGCCTGATAATACTCCCGAAGGAAAGTATGCCAAAATGTTCGCTAAGGGTTAACAACTTGACTCAGTTTGTTGACGGACCAACATGAATCCCTGACATTGCAGAGGTCATTCGCCAAACACCATACTCGTAGACTTGTTTCATACCTCTAATCCTAATAAATACAACATTAGTGTATTATGTATCATTTGAGCTAATTTCTCGTGTCCCGACAAACTAGTTAAAGAAAGTCAAGTTTGACGGTCTGAAAAATTTCTCCGGAAACTTAAACTGACCAATATGTTTTCTCAATAGTGACGTAAAATCCAGTACTGCAATTTTTTTTTTTAATTGAGCTCGCACACAAGGGGTTATTAAGACCCTTAATATGAGTTAACACAGTGCGAGCGTTTAAGAAATGTAGAAAGGAGATAAAAGGAGGTGCCGATGCACATTGGTTTTGAATGTCTGTATATCGCAATGGGAGGGAAAAATCGAGCCGAGTAAAGCATTCCACATTCTTGTAGTGCGGCTAAAAAAGAGTCTCTATACTTAACAGTACTTCCGAAGTTCGGCTCGAGGGTAAATTAATGGGCATTCTTTTTGGGTGTAAGGGGGAAATCGTTTCAAGAGAGGAACGCAACTGGCTATTTCGCTGGAGCACTGTTTATAGAAGTAGCGATAAGACAAGATGAGGCAAGAAACATTACGGCAATGTTCGAGTGAAACAAATGTTTTGGTATTGGTTCTTTCACCTATCAATTTTAAGGCTCTTTTTTAAATCCTACCCAGGAGGCGCAAGTCAGTGACAGGAGCACCTGCCCAGATATGAGACTTGTACTCTAGCTTCGGGCGAATGAATGACTTGTAGATTATAGCCAGATCAGAAGGGAAAAATATTTCTTGAATCGATTTAGGAAACCTAAGCAATTTGCGGAACGTCAAATATGTGATCGTTCCACAGAAGATGATTTGTGATGCACATACCTAGAACGCAAAGCTGATCGGTTTCCTCAATGCAAGTGCCACTCATGGACAGTGGCATAGGGGGAAGGTTATGCTTGAACGACAGAAGACGGCATTGAGCTTTTGAAGTATTAAATTCCACGCGGTTGATAATTCCCCATTGGACAATGCTGCCAAGATCGGAATTTAATGAGCTTACCATACTATAACTAACATGATAACAAACAACATTCTCTTCATTATGTAGAATTTTATTAAACAAATATCAATTATTCCATTTATGCAGGTTTTTAACACAAGCACAGGTTTGGTTGAAATTATGTAAATCACAAGGTCCCATCTTCAGTTGCAGCATTTATTGCATTTTTAAAACTATAATTTGAATTAAACGATTTTAGGAAGAGCCAATAAGACCCAAATTGTTTTCTAGCACTATTGATATTAAATTAATCCATGTAATTATCCAACGATGATTAAGAAAATGTTCATAAGGCCAACTAATGTAAGAAGAGTTTTCTTGATTGTAAAATGTTTATTCCAATTTAAGACAATAAAAAAGGACAGTTGGTTAATTATCCCTGCCTCACAAAATTAAGACATTTTCATGTCACGCTTCAAATATTTTAATATTACGTTGAGGTTTCTTGATACCCCAATATAAAATTAATATCTATCCATGATAAATGATATCAAAAGCTTAAGGCGATGCTGCAGATGCCTTAGTCAGATTTTATCCAAAAAATCACAAAAAAAAAACATTATTAAATAGGGATTTATGTTGCTAAGCCTAGTAATCTGATAATCTTATTAATTTGTTTGGCCTCTTTCTTTTCCAAAGGAATAGTTCGCAAAAGATTTATCAAAATAATAATTAATTTCGATAAACCATAATCTTCCAAAGATAATTAGTTAACTTGGACACATATTTTTCTGATTCTATAAAAACAACAAACCTTGAGACACTTAGAAAATGATTGAGGGGTGCGAGGTGCGGGAAAGTGAAATAAAATAAACTTTAGCAATGATATTGCAAATAGTGACAATAACCTCATTTTAGCAAAACCAAAACCCACCCTATTATGCTGTGATATTGTTTTAACCTTAGCTTCGTCCTTCTTTTGTGTTGTTATTTCTGTACAGTCTAAACCATTTTGAGGATATTTAACCCAAGATAATAAGAGGTTCTTTTGTTTAAAATCCAACGCGGTTTTCAGACTTAATACAATCATAGTATGGGTTACAACAATTTGAACACGATGCACAAGGACACGGAATAAAACTAAAAACAGTTAACAACAGTACAACCAACAACCACACACAAATACAAAAGTAACCCAATTGTCTTTTCTCTCTCTCTCTCTAAAAAATACACAAAAAAGTGTTTTAATAAAATGCTTGCACACGCTTACTCAGCTGGAAAGCTAGAATGAAGGAATTCTCCCAAAAGGGACACTTTTAATTAAATCTCCTCCTTGACGTTTATACCGTTTTAATTGTTTGAAAATAAATGTTAAAGAATGACAAAGTGTTTGTAGAGATTTAAGCTTCTCTTTCCTTGGATGGTTGAAATGTTATTCTTAATGAGACGAATAGCTTAGAGATAAAAGTGCAGAACAATGCACAAACTGAATTGAGTAAAAAGGACTTTGTGAAGTTAGTATAAGGACAATGTTTTTGTGGCCGGGCAAGTTTCCTTTTGTTGTGTTTTTAAGTTTTTTTTTTTTTTTTTTTTGCTGTTACGTGTAGCATTGGTGTGAATGTTTAAATTCTTGACTTAAATTTACATTTTAAGGAATTTTAACATTTCAGACAAAAGTTTGCATTAAAAAGTACGGAATTAAGGGAATTGGCCATAAGTGGTTGAAACTCAAAGATAAAAAAAGAATTTTTGAAATGTATGGCATTTTAGTTCTGTTTGTTTAAATAAAGTAAAGTCAAGTCAAACTAATACAAACGAATTTCTTTTACAAGTTGCTAAGTGCTTGACAAAAGCAATAAAGATTAAGAGCTTAGAACAAACCACAGTGAGCCGCAGTTTTATCAACAAAGGATACATGCCTGTTATTTGGGAGTAAATTGTATTACTTTCATCATGAATGTGATTGGCCCTTATACATATGTACACTAATTATTTGATTTGAATAATGGTACACGCGATTGATTTTTTTATGATGAAACAAAAACTTTATTATTTTTCAGGTTTGAAATAAAATAAAAAGAATATTAATGTTTTTTTTTGCCAATGGAGGCTTAAAAAACAACAGCAATAACATTAACCTACATATATAATAATATATTTTGTTTGTATTTCAAATTTGACATAAAAATAAAGCTCCACTACTTACAGTCCACTGATGGTGAGTGATTGTATATAATAAAGATAAGTTATAGCGGCCAGAAAAACCAACCAGGAAAATTGTTTAAATGTATGATCTAGTATGTAATGATTTTCTTTTTTAAACACAATTACTTACATTGATCGATGGCGAACAGTTATGTTCAATTTTTTAGCAGGTACAAATTACCTACAATTAAAATAACTTTTTTTGTGATGGAATTTAATTTTTCGTACCAGCTTATTGTCATTTTGATCACAATGAAACAAACTGTTAAGTTCCAATTTTATCCTTTTCGCTGGCATATTTCTGTCAGAAGAAAATTCGTGTGCAATTCAGCAAAATTTGGCATTTGTGTTTAATCGTACACAACAGCAAAGCAGTGTGAAATTTTTTGTGTGGATCGATTTGTGGGATAAATACATTTGTCTTACTTATATTGAATTAGATGAAACCTAAAACCACTCTAGATTTGATCTCGAGCACTTTTCATTTTCCATAAAGCCAATAAATCAATCTAGATTCGATCTCAGATTGAATCTAGATCACTTTTTGAGAATCTCGATTCAGAGCCAGATTTACACATACTTTCACTCACACTCAAAACTGACATTCCTAAAAGTCATAAGTTGGAATTTTTTTTCTCATTGAGGTTTTGTGAAAAGAAGCACATTTATTTGCAAAATAATTTTGTATATTTTTTTAAAAAGTGGAGCTGCAATTAGTAGCTATATTTTATTATATAATTATTTATTATATTTCAATATCATCCGATGATGAAGAATTTTTAAAAACTGGACATTTGTTAAAGTAATGCGATAGGCATTCCGTCGAAGATGTTGTTGCATATCAATCAGACTAAGAAGTCGACTATCATTTCAGTTGTTAATGACACACACACAAAAATACAAAAAAAAATCAATCTCATTTTATTTTCCAAATCTAAATATAATCTGAGAGCGAATCTGAAACTTCATTGTTCTACTTAGCGCTATGCTCAGTCGTCTGCTTGGCTTCAAGGTCGACTGATTATTAACGACAGTGCCGAAACTCATTCAAATGCTGCGTGTGGATAATAGCTTGTTTCGATTAATGTCCCTGACAAATTTTCCTGGTCCTTAAAAACGCTAATCACGAAACAATTACAGTTTTCATTTGTTTCAACTTTTCCTGATGAGAAGCCCTGATCGCGTTAACTGGCTCTTTAACCAGCATCGCAAACAATGTTTACATTTTTGCTGGAGATTCCAAAGTACTTGATAGGGCTTGACATCAAGCTCTCCTTCTTTCAAAAGTGTATGCAATACCTATGTATAGAAGGATAATATTCTACGATGAATAAGAAATTGCTTTGCAATCTATTCTATGAAACGGAACACATCAGGTGCTCCAAAATTCTTTTATTTTGCCAACTTCCTTCCTCATTGATTATGGTGACGTTCATAGCTTCCATAATCACGAACCTTGTTTTTCAACAGTGGAACTGCAATGGCATATGGGATGTGGAGTTGAACCTGTCTTCTGTGACTTAGCTAGAACCTAGTCTAAAGCCCAGAATCTTTGAGTGACACTTGCATTGAGAAAACCAAACTATCCGAATATGCAGAACATCACATATTTGATATTGCAATCAACAAGGCATTCATTTGCCCATAACTTGAGTATAATTCTTACGTCAGGGAAGGTGCTACTGTTACACAATTGCGTCTCCTAGATAAAATTAAGACAAGAGATGAGCTTTGGTAAGTAAAAGTATCGCTCTAACTTTTTAGCATGTGTTTTGTCTCACGTATAGGTACTTTTTAGGGTTCCGTACCCAAAGGGTGAAAACGGAACCCTATTACTAAGACTTCGCTGTCCGTCTGTCCGTCTGTCCGTCTGTCCGTCCTTCACAAGGCTGTATCTCATGAACCGTAAAACTTAGACACTTGAAATTTGGACAGATGATGTATTATTGTGTTCCCTATAACAACAAATACTAAAAACTAAATAAAACAAAATATTTATGGGGGCTCCCATACAACAAACGTAATTTTTTGCTCGTTTTTGCTATGTTTGTCCGTCCATCACCAGGTTGTCTCTTTTCTTCTTTAGAAATTTCTTGAAGTCTGTCCCTGTTAGTTCTTATTCTTGCTGATTTGCGATTTTTCCTTCACTCACACAAACAGCTTTACCTACATGTAAATTCCAGAAATTCTTTTAGAAGAAAAGAAGCAACATATATATGCTTTTAAAGCTAAGTTTTCTTCTATTCGTGTTCGAATTCGAATTCGAATAGAAAAAAAAAATAGAAAAAAAAAAACAAATGTCAAACCACAATCAACAAGTCGGTATTAGATTCTCTCATAAAATAATATAACATCAGGATTAATTGTTTTCAAACGTAAGTTCTTTTTTATTTTATTGTCAATGGAGGTGATTTGAGTGATTTCTAGAAATATTAAAAAAAAAAAAACACTGTGCTGAGAAAAAAAATTACTGAAATTTCTCAGTGAAATATTTAAGCAAGATTGGCAAAAGACATCTTGGTGACAGTTTTTTTTTTAGAAAAGATCGCGCCAAAAATGTTCTTGTTTGTGTGAGTGAGAAAAAGTTTTATCTACATGTAAATTCCAGAAATTCGAATTCGAATTCGAATAGAAAAAAAAAAAAACAAATGTCAAACCACAATCAACAAGTCGGTATTAGATTCTCTCATAAAATAATATTAAATCAGGATTTAGGGTTTTTAAACGTAAGTACGCCTTTCTTCTTTATTTTATTGTGAAAAAACACTATGCTCAGAAAAAAAATTACTGAAATTTCTCAGTGAAATATTTGAGCAGGATTGGCAAAAGACATCTTGGTGACAGTTTGTTTAGGAAAGATCGCGCCAAAACTGTTCTCGTTTGTGTGAGTGAGAAACAGCTTGACCTACAGGCATATAAATTCCAGAAATTCTTTTAGGAGAAAAGAGCCAACCTATGTATGCTTTTAAAGCTCAGTTTTCTTCTATTCGTGTTCGAATTCGAATAGAAAACAAAATAAGAAAAAAAAACGAATGTCAAATAAAGAACAAGAAGTCTGTATCAGATTTTCTTACCGACCAAATTTTAAAATCTTAAAAATTAATATAAATAATAATAATTTCTTATTAAAAAAAATTCTATATATGCTTCTTGCTGCTTCTTCTTCTGCTGCTAATACTGAATCACTGAATTAATTATGAATTATTAAAACTACTGTTAATCTTAAAATATTAAATTAAACTTACAAAAGAAGTACTGGGAGGTCTCGATCTGATTTTAAAGAAGTTATTATTCATTTATACATACATATTTATTTTTGAGACGTTAAAAATTAATTGCAAATTTAATACTGACTTCTTGTTCTTTGTTTGACATTCGTTTTCTTTTCTATTTTGTTTTCCATTCGAATTCGAATTCAAACACGAATAAAACTGAGATTTAAAAGCATACATAGGTTGGCTTTTTTCTTCTTTGCGGATTTCTGGAATTCTTGAATTTACATGCATAGCTGTCTCTGTTTCTTCTTCTTTTTGCTGATTTGCCAGTTTTCTTTCACTCACACAAACAAGATCATTTTTGGCGCGATCTTTCCTAAACAAACTATCAGTTCGTCGTCTTCTGCAAATCGTAATCGCCTGTTACAATGAGAAATTTAAGCAAGTGTTTATTGAATAAAATAAATGTTTAAGGGGGCTCCCATACAACAAACGTGATTTTTTTTTTTGCTGTTTTTATAGATAATGGTACGGAACCCTTCGTGCGCGAGTTCGACTCGCACTTGCCCGTATTATTATAAAAATATGCCCAAGCGAAATAGCCAGATGCATTCTTTCCCTAAAAACATTTCTTCGTCATACTTGTTATATACGTATAATACCAAAAGTTAGCACTTGAACCTAATTTTAGACGTAATGTCAAGTTAGTATGGAGACTCTTTCCTTAGTCGCACTACACGGATATGGAATGCTCCGTCTGGATAAATAATGAGTACTTTTCGAATACATTTAAGTTTTTGAGTTATTTTGATCTGGTATTCAATGAAACAGTTCAGTATATTTTTAATATCCGCATAAGAAGCTCAAATATTTGTTTTTCAAAATTAAGTACATTTTGTAAAGGTAGTCTTGGTTAATTTACACAAACACAAATAAAAACAAATGTTTGTCTATTATTTAAAGACACTTTCATGTAATTTTAAATAACAGAACACTCTTTTTTTTAATAATTTGAACTATAAAACATGGATTGAATACAAACAAGGACTAAAGTAACTTTTATTTAGGATGAATTTTAGTATTAAAACTGACTTATACATAATTTAAAGGAATTTGGAAAATTTTCATCGACAACAAATATTGGCTTTACCTACAACCTACGAACTTTTCTACAAAACATCCATATGCACAAAAATTAAATGTAATTATTTAAAATGCATGGAATTTAGGTCCTTCAAACATACAAAATTTATCTAATAATTAATGTAAGTATTCAACAGAGCTGATTATATTAAAATCCTACAATTCTATAATCTAGAATCCAACTATTCATGCAGCAAACTCATGCACATTTAATTTAATTGAACTTTTACTACGCGTACTTGTATCACCCACTCCATCACATTGCTATCGCTGCGTATCCCTCGGTTTCAATTTACATCATAAACAAATCTAATTGAGTTACACATTATGGTTATGGTGTACTATGTATCTAGTTGTTAATAAAGTTACAACAAAAATTTATACTTATATAAAAAAAAAAAAAAACCAAAATCCACTGAAAATGAAAAAATGAAATAATTTACTCATTCTCAAAACCAAATCAGTAAAATAATTTATTTTACCCAATTGTTGCCCATTCCAGCTTTGTGACAGTCGCCTAGTACCCAGCAGCAGCTGAAGCAGCAGCTACTGGTTGTATTTATATGTACAATGTACAGTGTCGGATGGTTTCGACGGGTGACAGTCGGTCATTGTTATCGCGCCGACATCGTCATCATCATCATTCATTGTAAATTAGTGACCGTCGATGTCCATTGGCATAATTTCATTTAAACGTAATTGCTTGCGTGATATATATGACAGGCGAATACAAGTAGTTGTGTTGCAAACACACGCGGATGCGGGACATCACAAATAAAGATACAAAAAACAGATACAATCCATGCTGTGGCCGGCGCGGCGCGGTGAAGTGGTGTATGGATGGAAAGAGGACACTGAAATAAACTGCATCCAACAAACAAACAATGACCCATGTGACCGCATAAAATGTTATTAAATTATTTTGTTGTTTTCATAATAAATAGACTACACCATCCACCATGCCAAGGAAGAGGACGAGGACGAGGGCAAATGCAAACAACTATACCATTTCGGTTCTTCGGATTTAATTGGCTCTAGCTGGAGAGAGATTAGGATACAAAAACCAAAACCAACCACAAATCCACAACACCACAAAAAAAAAAAAAAAAAAACTAAGTAAAGTAAAACCACGATGATAAAATGCATTAAGCTGACATTTTTGTGAAATACCATCCATTTTATGCTAGCTGGAGGGCGTGGAACAAGTAGCATGAACACTGAACACCATCAATTAATTTATCTAGTTAGTGGAACATCCAAAATGACATCAGTCTATCCATACCGGACAATGGATGTGTTGAGTTGGAGCTTGGAGATTGGAGCTTGGAGGTCATATTGCTAAGGAGCAATTGCGCTTCCTTGAACGAAACTATGTAACAGCAGGTTTTGTGTTGTGGAATATGAACACAAATTACATGTGATACGTGACAGCTTAATCTGACGATGAAAAGGTTTGGGGTAGGAAATTACATTAATTTAGGTAAGAGAACCAAAAAGTACAGACAAAGTTTTTATTAAAAAGAAATTAAAAAATTTCCATATTCCAAAGAATAGCATACACGAGTGTTAAATAAAAGGCTTTCTAATTAATCTTTTGCAGACTTTTCAGGGGCTAATTTAATCAAAAAGCAGGAGACAAAAATTCAGTTTGTTAAAAATTTAAAACGAAAGATTTTTGAATCTTTAATATGTAGTTGTTTTCAAAAACTTTTGCTATGTTTTGGATATTCTTGTAACAGGTATCATTTTTTTTATACTCAAAAGAACTCTAAATATTTGTTCGCAATTTCAAAATTGGGACTAATTTTCTTTTTTTTTGTTCAAAACAAACGCCCCATGCAACTTTGCTGAATAATATCAAGTTCTTGCTCAAAATCGAGGTTTTATACTTTGTTTGTAACTTTCTATGAAAAAAAAAATAATAATAATAATAAAACATTTTCCATAGATGCAGTAGGCCGGGCTGTGTGCATCTGTGCGAATGTGCGCCTGCGCTTTTCACGTTGTGCCAAAGCTTGAACAGCTTAACGGATTTGCTTCAAACCATTTATTTAACAATTTAATGAAAGAAGTAATATGTATATATCCAGATTTTTACTTACAGTAAGGCAAGTTATGGATTCGTGCAAAAAAAGTTTTGAGATAACAATCACACATGACATTACGATGATGGCGAAGTCGAAATAAGTGGGTCCGGAAATTCCGTCCGTCTGTCTTTCTGTATGTCTGTGTCTGTCTGTTTGCATTTCTACAGCCTAAACGGATGGGCCGATTTGCTTCAAACTTGGTATTTAGTAATTATTTGGAATTCCCTAGGGGTGTCTTTTTCGTTTTTGCTCGAGGTCGAAAAATGCCATACAATCAGAAACAAAAAGTTTGATTTTCTCGAAAACGGCTCTAACGATTTTGATAAAACTTTCAGGATACAATTTTTTTAGTATATAGTCTTTTTTTAGTCGAAACAGATTTTTCGAAATTTGTCTTATAACGGTATCTCTCATAAAACCGGTTGTTTAAAACTAGGTTTTCTCGTAAACTATTCTTTCGATTTCAATAAAAAAATTAGTGCAGGAAGTCAATATAATATAATAATCAAATGCACATATGTACACCTATATTGCATTTCAAAATTTTCAAAAACTTATTTGTTCGAGTTTTAATAATTTTAAAAAAAATAGTTTTCAAAATATTTTGAAAACGGGTGGATCGATTTTTTTTTTAAATTTGTTTACTAGGTGAAAACTAAAAATTTTCTTATAACGACATACTGGGAAAATTATTTTAAAAAATATTTTTTTTTTAAAAACCTGGTCGAACGATTTTCAATATTGTTTTTTTTTTTTCTAGATAGATATCAAGCAATGAAATATTATTAAATACCTTGTTTTCCCAAGAAAACTTTTAAGCAAATTTAAAGAAATTAAAGATTTTTCTAAATAATTTTCAAAATACATAGCCCCTAAGCAAATATCAAGAGCAAGTTCGTGCGACAAAGTAGTGCATTTTGCTTAGTTTGTTCTCCAAATGTCCATATGCAACGGCTAGACCCTATTTCCCAAAACTCTTTCTTTCTCATGATTTTAATAGCTTCCTGGCATCTCTATTTCTTAATGAACTGTTTCTTAATCGGTTGCTTCCTTCCATATAACGAACCGCTCGGTTTGAGCAAATGTTTTGATTTTTTCCAATTCGCTCTAAAATAGTTTGGACAATTTTGATCACACTTTGTAACGGAATTCTGGTTTTATTGTTTATATTAAGTTTGAGATGCCTAAGTAGAAAAGGACATATCAAATGTACTTAAACTTAATCTTTGACACTGTTTTGCAGGAAATTTTATGGTTTTACGTTTTTTAATGGTAAGTCCTTGATTGTTCCTTAATAAATTTCCCAGCAATCTGCTTAAATGATTTATGTATACATACATCGTACATACACATAGCTTTATTCGATATTCAACATCTTGGCATACAAATATAACGCCCACAAAATCGTAACTAGTTACAGACGAAGAACACATTATTCTTCTTTTCTTCTTTCACACAAAAAATAAAATAAGGATAGTTGCTGTTTCATAATGTTTTTGTATAATTATGCATTATGCTATTGCACTGTCAGAGCAAGTTCGTGCGATTTTGAGGTACATTTCGTTCGTTTTGATTTGAGATTAGATCGTTTTTAAAAGTTTGACTTTCAATTTTCGTACAAAGTTCGTACACACAGGTTTTTGCAGAAATCAGCTGTACGAATCTTAATGTGACAGTCAAAACACTTTTGTAAATGTAAATGTTGTTTAAAAAAGCTATCCCTTGTAAAAAAAAAAAAAAAAAAAAAATGAGACCAGAACTACACAAGCAACACAAAATAGACATGGAGATGGCACGCTGATAAATGAATAATTTTAAATTACTCCAAAACCACGATTTGGAGGAGGATTTAATGTTTGTGCTAGTGACTTCAAAATTTTAAAGTCTTAAGGGAATTTAATTTAAATCAAATGCACGAATGGGTCGTACGAACTTGCTCTTATAATCGGTAGTATGTATTTTGAAAAAAAAAATAAAACCTGAAATTTTTATCAAAGAGCTTTTGTGGTATTAGTTTTTTTTTTTTTATTAATATTTTAGGTGTTCCGAAGGCTGCCGCTGGCACAACCCCGGAAGTGCGCCAGAGTGAGGTCCATTCCACATATTATTATCATGGAAGCCAAGCAAAGCTTAAAAAACATTTTCAGCTTTTGTGCTTTTGGTCATCAAAAAAGGTCGCTGGCTCCCGGACTTTTCAGCCGTTAAAAAAAATTCGAAAAAGCTAAAACAATGAAATGCAATGCAAGCTGAAATAAAAATTATATCTTCCTAGTCCAAGGGATCATCTCGATTTTTTGAAGTATAAGCCTCAACACAACTTTATTTAAGCAAGAATATTTGATGGAACCATTTTCCCTGAAGAGTAGGTAGTTGTTTGTATTAAGTCAATGCAAAAATGAAGTGATAAATTTTCTTAGGCTAAAGATTCGGCTTTGGAAATGTGTGTTCGGGTTTGGCCGAGATTCAGATTTCAAATACTTTCCATCTAACAGCATGCACAGAGGAATGTAGGAATTACGCAGAAAATTAAAGTTAAATATTTATGATTATTAAAAGTGCTTTTGTACACTATAAATTGAGAATAAGATTTCAGGGTCTGACGAAAACTCGTAAAATAAAATCTTGGATTAAAAAAAAATTCGAAACTTAAACATTGAATACACTTAGGGCCAGTTGTAAAATATAGTAATTTATCCTCGGATCAAAATTTAAGAAAGATCTATCTCAGTCCGTGTGTGCTTCGTCGAAGTTTAGATGGTAGTTAGAGAGTAGTGGTTTAAGAGTTAACCCACCGATTTCCAAGGATAAAACAAAGTTGATCCAAGGACCTTGAGACCATTTTAAATACAAGGGATTTTTAAGCGGAGACAGAAGCTACTCGTATATACTATATTTTGTAATTTTGCAAAAAAAATTTCTGATTCGAGAATCATCGTAATAGTTTTCACAAAATGTGCCATAAAATTTTTTTCAGTCGTAAGCTTCCCAATGTAATACCACTTTTACGTAATATTAAGAAGTTTCAAGAATACCATTTGTGTCTTTTCTGTCTGATAACAAACAACTAACGACGTGGAGGCAATTATTTTGACCAAATATTTAGTAGTTTTCATCATAAATTTTATCAAATTCAAATTCAATTTAGAATGTCAAGTGTAACAACTTCATTGCTTAAAATTTGATTATATTCAAAAAGCCATTGCTCCCAGTGAGTAATTTTTGATGAACTCAAACCGTCAATCCCAATGGCTGGTGTCAGTCCCACACGTCTATGCACTGTGTATGAACATGGGAGGGTATAGGATATGTAAATCGAAATCAATATGCAAATTCAAAGTTCAGACACAGAAACGGTTATTCCAGGACAGAAACGCCATTATACAGTGTTCTCGCGCTGATTCGATTTCCTCTCAATTCAGGTCTGGGTCGTAACTCGTAATGGCTTCGTTGTGTTTGTTTCACTCAATATTAACGTACACTGTACATCTACGTACACACCCTTTATGCACGACTCAATCAAGCAGAGTTTTTTTTTGTATTTATGGATGGTTCGAAAACCAATTTTGAACAAAAACAACAACAAAAATATACGCACGAAAGTAGATCATCGACCCATTGTATTGCTGTAGATAGTATTTTGTATCTGATTTATCTGTGCGAACTTGGTCATTCATCATATTTTGATTTTATTGATGAATGTTTTATGCCAATGCTATGTGGGATGTGGGCAACCCTTCCGCATCAAAAAAAAAAAAAAAAACAAGGCGTGGGTGGTTTGGTTTCAATTTTGGGATAATATCGCTCACGGGAACATAATGGGCATCAACATTGATTGCATGAACACTAATATCAATAATTCATATCAATACTCCAAGAGAATTATTTGGACAAATAAAGTAGGTACTTGATTCTTTTTTATTAACTGACGTAATGTGTTTAACACAAAAATTGAGTACATTTATAGGCACATCGCAGATTTATTTATTACTTTAAATTTTAAGTAGGTTTTTATAATTATCGTGAAAAAATATAATGATTAATTTTATTTTATTTAAACGCACGGCGATAATTATAATTGACTTCCAATGATTTTAATATTAATTTCTTCCTGTTAGCTGTTGAATTATTATACCAGTTTTTTTTTATGGAAATATAGGAATGAAATGTTCGTTGAAAAAAGGCAGTCATTATATTGTATGGATACAATTTCGTATTATCGGTAGCATCAATCGGAAATTTGAAAACAATGATTTTTTGGAATAAATGTATATTTTAATAATTATAGATTTGCACGTTTTTAATTGGAATACATGTTAATGCCATTAAATCGTTAAAAACATATTCCAATGTGTTATACAAAAGCTTATAAATTTACTATTTTAAAATTATTATACATACACACGAACACACAGTAATTGTATATTTGTGTGTTGTTTTTTTTTGTCTCTAAAGTCTGCTCAAACTGGTACCGTTCAAGAAACGGTTTTTTCGCTTTGGATTTGCTCGAAAATTGCTCTCACTTTAGCATAGTTTCCATTGAGATTGCATTGCAATGTTTATAGTTACTCTTCTTTGAACGGTGGTTTCCATCAAATGAGCCACTAATCCTAAGCCAATTGTTGTTTTTTCCTAATTTGCTCGAAAACGGTTCTAACGATTTTGATTAAACGTTGTATCATTCAAATTGATATAAATATTTTTTAAAAATGCGTTTGTAGTTTTTGGCTAAGTGTTCAGATACCGGAAATATGGTTTTAACGGTTTTATTAAACTGGCCTTAAGTTGATAAGCACGTTACCGAAATGTTTCAGACTTGGGAGGTACCTTTATGTATTTATAATCAATAAAAAAGGACTTAACGGTAACTCCCATATATCGAGCCGCACATTTTCGCCAACATTTTTAAGAGTTCTTAACCATTTTCTTGAAATGACTTATACAAACATTTAATCAAACTTGTAACTTTTATATTGGTAGCATTTACATTTTCGGATTTTAGAATACAAATGACGGAATTCCGGTTTAAATGGTTGAATCTAACAAAGCCATACATTGAAAAGGGATTTTCAGCGAGATCCCAATTTCGCAGATCAAACTTTCTGAACAGTAGCATCTATAATGTTTATGAAGTTTTTGTGTATTTGCTCAAAAATGGCTGCAACGATTGATTGATTAAAACTGGAAAATGTGTTATAAGTTTATGGCATAGAATGTACACGTAACAAAAAGTCAGGTTTAAATTGACTTATTAAATTGGATATATGTTGGCAAGGAATAAATCAAATGTGGAAAAATGGCAGCTGGATCAAAAGGAAATGGATAACAAAAATTCGTCTCAAACAAAGAATTTGAACTTCTTTGATAATAAAATATTTTTTACTGTCGTGCATATTATTGATTCTAATATTTATTTTATTTTGGTATTCTTTTTATTTTAGAAACAATTTCTGGGAGCCAATTTCGAACTTCACTCATTCCTCAAATGTACAGGAAGCGTGTTAAATAAGTTAGAACAAAAAATCGAAAATCGACAGGGCTCTTTCCGGTAAAAAAAAAAAAACAATTTATTTAAAAACAATGGCAACATTAACCATGTTATGCAATAAGATATTCCTTAATTTTTTGATCAACCCAAATTATTTTTATAAATGGATTTTATGTAAAAAATTGGAAATTTATCACAGCTAAACAAAATTTAAAACTATTTTTTACAGTAATATGCGTAATTTGGATATTTACGAACTTAATGATTTTATTAAAAACACTTGTTATTAGTTAAGTACTGAAAACGCATGATTGTAGTACTTTCAAGTTCCAAGCTATTCAGAAATTTCAAAGTCTATACCAAGCCTTTATACCATAGAGCATTTAAAATAAAATTTTCAAAATAACCGCTCTCAACATAACTTTTAGAATAAGACATTCATTCGACATTAATTTTTCACTCGTTTAATGAACTGTCATCGAAACATTAACGCCCTACCCATCAGCAGCTTTCAAAATCCAACGACAACAAGGGTCGTAACCCACTATGACATTGACAACTGAATAAATTGTTAATATTCAAAGTACAAAATTCGAAGGAGTGACATATGAAATCATTTACCAACCCGGTACCCTGTATCGTGCAACATTTAAACCACACACAAATATTGTGGTTTTTTTTTTTTTTAAATGTATCTGATTGCCTCGTTAGAGATTCAAATTATTTTTATAATGACTTTCCTAATTATAAAACATTTAGCATATTTACTTATACCGAATGACATTTATGTCTGCCATATTTGACGGTGTTTCCAACTAATTTTATAACGCAAAATGTTCATTTTCATAATTTAATTGCGAATTCTATAATCAAGTCATCCATCAACGAGACCACCAGCTCCATCATCGTTAGCTGAACGGACAGTGATTTTACTAATTACTAACTTGTTTTCTAGAATCAGATTTCAGTCATAAAAAAAGCCAATACAGTATATATGGCGTTGGAATAACCCATCACAACAAGTGACATGCAGGATAGGAGATAGAATAAATCACAGATTTGTGTATTTTATTAACGTTTTGGGATGCGAGTTTTTTTTTTTTTTTTTTAATTTAGAT
Organism: Platycheirus albimanus; assembly: GCA_916050605.2. Classification (NCBI taxonomy): domain Eukaryota; kingdom Metazoa; phylum Arthropoda; class Insecta; order Diptera; family Syrphidae; genus Platycheirus; species Platycheirus albimanus. The sequence continues at coordinate 50,498,569 of OU696697.1, read as the reverse complement.
ACATAATATTACAGAAATCTGTTTTTATATATCATATGACCCTGTGGCTGGTACAGTGGTGTACAGTACAGCTTTAAAAAAATAATAATCATTATTATCACAAAAAAAAAAAAATGAAAAAATAAAAAAGAGATGTCTATCATTAGAGGACAGTGAAACGTGAAAAAAGTATTTAAATTCAATTGAATCATGTCATGCATTGTTGATCGAGTCATGATTGGTAATGAAAGTAATTAATTATTGCATGTTTTAGCTATGACAGTTGATAGGGTGCCCCTGCCCATGGCAATGGCTGTTATATAACCATAAAATAAATTCTACGGATGACATTTTTTGTTTGTCCAATTGTATAAGATATCTCAAATATAATCAAATGACTGTGATTAGCTGACAATTCAAGGACAATATTGTATCATTGGCATGTGATGATTATAAATGACATATCAGTTATCTGATGTGAGTTGGCGCGTTTGCCTGGAGGTTAACATTTAAAATGATTTTATTTGCAATATAAAGTGCATTTGTAAAAACAATCGAACTTTAGATCAAAGTTGGCATCACGATTTCAATAATATGGAAGTCACACAAATGTTTCCCGAAATTCTATGGGTAAGTCTATAGTTGAAAATCATGAACTACAGAGTTTCAGAAAATACTGGGAATGTGTTAATTTCTAATTGTTTGTCCTACACACCAGTTTATTCATGGTATGTTATACTCGGTGTACATTCCAAATACTTTTGTTCTTTTTTTGAGTCAGTAAGCTAGAAATGAGTTTCAAAGGACTATTGATAAAGCAAATATAAGTGGGGAAGGGTCCTAAGCTGAAATGGGCCCTAAAAAAAGGATAACTTTTGGATTTGAAAGCATACCGTCCAGAGTAACTACCAGCAGAGCCGTTGCGGTTGATTCAAATTGTTTGGGAAAACCAAACCCATTACATGAACTCCAAGGATGGTGTTCAGCTGTCAAATAAAGACGATCTTAGGAACTTCAATAACTGGTGTTAGTTAGCGTTTTGTTTCTTAACATATAAATATAACTATCATTCTCGAAAGAATATGGCTCAAAATAAAGACTATACTAAGAGACATCAAGCAAGCTTACACAGTGGTCGTTTGGCCGAAGAAGATATTAACCCCGTGAGCTTCATTCTTGAGCGTTACGCTGAGCTTTAGCCTCGATTCTATCATAATGTTTGTGTATTTTCAAAAGGCCTTGGAAATACATCAATAATGGTTGCTATTTAAAAAGAGTCGTACACTATCGCAATTTGTTTCTTGTTACCCAATGCTCTTTGATTCGTTTAAGTGCAATATGGAGTCAGACAAAGGTTTTTCTTTTGCGAATCCGATTTTTTCTTGTGACCTTGTGACCCATGATGCTCTGACTGAGAATCTTGTTAAAGAGAAGGGACATGGTTTACAATGTTTCAAAAGCTTGTCATTCAGTCTCTGTTGACAATTTATGTTTCCCGGTAAATGACATTAACGGACTAAGCAGAATGAGTCAATCACTACAAATGATAAAGAAATCAGGATAATAATATTAACCGACTTAATCGAGATGGCAAAAGCAGTACAAATAATGCTTGAGCTGCCTTTTGTACTGTGTAAGGGTTCAATTTGGACATCCACTAAAATTGTGTGCTCATTTGGTAAAGTTTCTCGAAGCCAATAGAAAATTTGTGCTCAGGTTTGTTTAAACCTGTCAAGTCTTCACAAATATTTTAAACTGCAGGCCTTTGTGACTTTTTGGCATAATCAGGGGCATTTGAAAATGATAATTTGATAACATGAGCGAAGACGAAAAAGGATGGTCCAAAAATTCTGTCCGTCTCTATTATGTCTGTCTATATGTCTGTATAGACACCTACGGCCAAAAGGGTGGGCCAAATTGCTTCAAACTTGGTATATAGAGGTTTTTAGGTATTGTACAGAGGGGAAATTGAAATTTGTTTTAAAAAACTCACTGAAGAAGTTTATGCCCCGCATTTTAAGCATATCGACAGTTTTAAGTTTTATTTCGATATACTTAGACCAATTGAATTAAGTCGTTTATAAACACTTAACAGATGTTCATTACTTCTATTTTAAGCTGAAACTGAAGAACGCAGTTATCAATAAAAAAAACACTACAAAAAAAAATAAAAACTCACTCAAAGCAATTTAAAATTTGGTAAAAACTAAAAAAAGTTTGGCTAAGACTGGAAATCCCGTTAAGGAACCTTTCATAAATCAAATGTAGATGCCGACTTTTGGGTGCTATGGAAGATATATGTCTTGTCTATATAATAAAGTCTAAACCATTTTCTTGATGTCTTTGTGCACTTATGGCCAGTTTTATCAAACCGTTTAAACAGATTTCAATTATTATCATTTGTAATCAAAACCTAAAAATGCATTTTTCTTCGAAGCCTTCTATATGTTTAGGTATATTACGTACAAAGTTTAGTAACAATTGTTAGGGCCTTTCTTGAGCAAATTAGAAAAAAAAAATTGCCCAAAACATAGTGGCTCGTTATTTAAAGGAAGCTGTTATGAACTATACCAAACGAAATTTGATTGAATTCGATTCAACCGTTGCCAACTTATGGCCATTTGAAAAAAGCCGTTATGGACCAGATTTCCGTTATATGCATTCTTAGCCAAGAACTAAAACCGCAGTTTTCTTACTAATACTCAAAGAATATTCTACACAGAGTTTAATTAAAATCGTTACAGCCGTTTTTGAGAAAATTATAAAAAAACAAAAAAAGTTGGCTAAGACTGAACCACTCGTTGTATGGGAGCCACCGTTTAAAAAGGTTTTACTAACAAAAATTGCAGCAAAATTCTATAGGATATTCTGTAAAAATATGCCAGACAAAGTTTGAGTGAATTTTATCAAGCCGTTGCCAACTTATGGCCATTTAAAAAAAGCCGTTTAAACCTGATTTTCGTTATGACCATTTAAGCAAAAAGAAAAAAAAGCATTTTTATCAAAAATGCATCAATTTAATTTCGAGTTTAAGCAAAATCGCTAGAGCCGTTTTCGATCAAATCCAAAATCAAAAAACCATTACTTGAAAGGTAGCAGTTTAAGCTGGGCAAAAACGAAAAAAAAAATCGACAACCGTTTTCTTCAAAATGCCTTATATCAAGTTTGAAGAACGTCCATCAAGCGGTTAAGGCTGTAGCGTGACGTGAAAAAGCGCACAGACGCACATACCACATTTTTGGCTTTCTCTATCATCGTAATGTCATGTTGGATTAAAACCTCGATTTTTTTTCTGCAAGAAACCAATACTTGCCTTTAGAGCAAGTAAAAATCATATTCAGCAAAAGAAACACAGCTCAACTTTTCCATGGGCGATTTAATTGTGTTTCTTGTAGAAACATAGAAAAACAAAACTTGAAAATTGAAATTAATATCATTTGTCCATATCCAGATTTCAAATAACTATTCATAATTTTAATGGAAAATTATTCATTACGTGGTTGCAAACGTTTCATAAAAAATTTTTAACTCCAGATATGTAATAATTTCTTGGCTTACATCATTATACTAATCTGCAGACTTCAAAAAGTCACGTATCAAAAGTCTGTATCCACGCAAACATCAAAATCTTAGACTGATGTGTATACAATCGTGCGTCACCAACTAAGTCTTTGACATTCGCTTGATGCATTATACATACATCATGGCTCCACGTAGCGTGCTAATGATTTATTAATAAGATTGTTTCCAATTCACGTCCATATTATAAAGCAATCTATGGCTTCCACATTTAACACTCACCAACCAACTATACTTCTGATATTACCTATATCAAAGATACACAAAGGATAGGTTAAGTACGGCAACCCACGCATATTGAATTTAGCGCGTCTATTTCACTAACTTGTCATTAAAATGCCATTTAATTGCTATTAGATTTTTATTATTAACTACATCATCTGTGAATGTCTGCTGACAGTGTATATTGATTTTCCATTGGCTGCGTTTATAAATTGTAAAGTTTTAAATTATTAATTTGCATTTTACTGTTGAGATAGTATTCGAAGCATAATGGGATAGAGTATTAACAAGTTACCCCGGTCTCAGTCTATGACGATGATGACGATCAGCAATAACACGAAGTGAGGTCATTAAAATTTACTGCAAATTTATTTGAAGAGTTTTTACTCGATAATTAGATGTTAGAAAGAAACAAGAGATTTATGTATTGGAATTTAATAAGGCACTAAATGAAAGCTATTTAATCATTTCAATTTGTTGATTGCTAGGTCTATTGATGAATATATTATATTCAGAAAATCAAAGCCACAACTCAAACAGTGAAAGAAGAAGCATTTTACCATAATTCTCAGGGGTTAGAGGTTATTATTTAATTTTTAATTATCAAGAGATGAAGATACTATTGAATTTCAACAGCACTTACGTTTTTCTAGTAATTTTGTGAAAAAATGTACACGTACCTGAAAAAATAATAAAAATAAAAAGTGATTATTAATTATTAAAATCGGATTCAACTTCAGAACTTATATTAGGTTTATTTTTCTATTTATCGGATGAATGGAATTTTGTGTTAATAAAATACATATAATACAAAAAGAGAAACGTATTCAATTTTTATTATTTAACCAAGCATGATCTGTGTATGTTTGAATTGTTCATGTCATACTTTAGATATTTTTTTTATTTATTTTATTATTATGCATAAACTATATAAATAGATGAATGTTTTAATTAACTTAACACACAAAATATGAAGTGAAGTACTTTTAAATACTTGTGTGTTAATATTAAAAACGTATTCGTTTAAGTATAATTAATGACTTTTTTAATATCTATATGCTCGATCTAAAAGAACTGTATATCTATAGTTAAGACATTTCGTATTCCAAATTCTATAAATGGCTGACTTTGCCAAAGAAGTTTCATAACCATCGAAGCATCACTTTTAATTTTAGATATCAAATAAAATAAAGTGCAGTACTCGGTCTAGATAGTTGCTAAAGGGCTACGAATTTTGAAAAAATAAGTATTTAGAAATATGTTTGATATTTTTTTAAGGACCTGAAGAGTTTTCTTGGTAAAACTTAATATGCGATAATAATTCGTTGTATCTATCTACAAGGCTGGAGCGAATTTGACAAAAAAAAATTTTTTTTTATTTTTTTTGTTCCTGTGTTTTTAAATGGTGACCCTATATTAACGCATCATCTATGCAAAAAATCAGGTACCTACGATTGTATCTTCAGGTGGCGCAGGCAACTTGAATTTAATAAAATTAATACCAAATATTTTAAAATTCTTCCCTCAACTCAGAGTTATTTTAAATCAGCAGCCTATGATTTTATCTTCAATTGGTCAAAAATGCTTGATTTCAAAAAATAAATTCAGTTCTATTTATTCTTCTCCCAATTCACAGAAAGTTTAAATATATTTTTTTTGCTGTAGTGATGTGTTAGTCTGTTAGTACCGCTGTCGATATTGTCTAGTTGTGCGTGTTTAACTATTTAAGTATCAATTTATTCAACTAGTTCCCGCTTACTTTTATAAAAATATCTTCGGCATAAATTCTTAAAATACTAAATACTCTTGTTATTAATTCATTAAAATGCCTAAGACTCGTGAAAATTCGCGTTGCCCTGTTTTTGGTGACCCACAAAAACTGAATTGTAATATGTTACCAACTTATTTTGATATTATTAAACATTATTTGTGGATTAGAAACGATTTAATTGCATTGAATAATGGAAAAGACCCTTCAATCAAAGAGGTAAGTGAAATAGTTTCTACTGACGTCGAAAAAATATGGAAGAAAGCATCACTCCCTACCATCAGTCATCAACAAATTGTTGCACGGTTAATTTCATATTATAACAAGTACAAAGGTATGAAGAAACTACGCAATGAATCAAAAAAGCAGGAGTTTTTCCAAGATTCTCTGGAAAAGTTGTTTGATATTGCAACATGCAAATGTATTTCAAGAGAAATATGTAAATGTGTGACTAAAGTACCCATTGCAGAAGAACCCTTTTTAAAAGACCAACGAAAGAATCGTAAAATGTATATTGGATCTATTGATCAGGTGGCAACCCAATCTTTATATCGTAAGGATCTTAGGAAACGAAAATACGAAAAATTTTTGAAAACTATGGCTGATACTCCAAGCACTTCAACTGCGGTTCCAGTTGTGGAATGTTTTTCTGATAGTACTTCAACTGAAATATCAGACAGTGAAATTAATGAGTTTTGCCCCTTAAAACCCTGTATGGCAAAAAAAAGAAAGAAACTCTTCAAATGAGAAATAAACTACGGAATCTGGCTACCGCTTGTGATCGAACTGGGGTTTCTGATAGATCGGCAGCTATTATAGTGAACGCTGCTATGCTGGATTTAAATGTCATCAGTAGTGAAAATTCATCAAAAGTAATAGACCGCAGTAAATTACGACGAGAGCGTCAAAAAGTACGTCAAGGTTTACAATGTGAAGCTGCAGGTTTAAGAAAATCTATATCCGCACTGTACTTCGACGGCCGTAAAGATAAAACATTATTCATGACTAAGACTGAAAATATATCACATCGAAAGACTGTCACTGAAGAACATATCTCATTAATATCGGAGCCCGATTCAGAGTACATCGGACATCTTTCAATTGATTCGGGAAAAGCAGTTACTATTGAAAGGAGTATAGTTGAATTTTTTGGAAAAAAGTTTTGAATTTCGTTCATCTTTGGTAGCAGTTGGTTGTGATGGTACTGCTGTAAATACAGGACATAAGAACGGCGTCATTGTATTATTAGAAAAACATTTTGGACGTCCTTTACAATGGTTTGTGTGCTTATTACATGCGAATGAACTGCCGCTTCGCCATCTGTTTGCCAGTCTCGATGGAACCACAACAGGCCCTAATAGTTTTTCGGGAAGCATTGGAAAATTGCTTGAAAAGTGCCTTAACTTTAAAGTGGTAAATTTCAAAGCAGTAATTGCAGAACTTCCGGGTGTGGATGCTGACTCGTTAAGCACAGATCAAAAATATTTGCATCAAATGTGCTCAGCTATTTCTCGGGGTTCAATTTCGCCCGCCCTAGCTAACAAGGATCCAGGAAAGCTGGCACATTCCCGATGGTTAACTTGTGCAAACAGGATTCTTCGTTTATATGTTGGAACAGATAATCCTTCGGAGAACCTCAAGGAGCTTGTCATATTCATTGTGAAAGTGTATGCACCAACCTGGTTTGACATCAAAACCAAGCCCTCGTGTAAACATGGCCCGATTCATATATTTAGCATGCTCAAAAGATCGTTATATTTGCGGGATGACCTTAAGAACATCGTTTTAAGAACTATCCAAAGAAATTCATTCTTCGTACATCCAGAAAATTTATTGCTAGCTATGTTACAAGATGACCAGTCACACATACGGGAGCTTGCTCTTCGAAGGATACTAAAGGCAAGACAACAGAAAAAAGACAAGCAAGTTCGTGAATTTCAGCTTCCTCAACTACAAAAAGATGCATTAAACTATTACGACTTAATAGACTGGTCAAAGGAAAAAGTAACCGAACCACCGATGACAATGAAATACAGTGACACAGAAATAACTAACATGATTTCTTCAAAGGACAATTTAACATATTTGCAGAAGTTCCCTTGCCACACCCAGGCAGTAGAACGATGCGTTAAGCTTGTTACCGAGGCTGCAGTATCTGTTTGTGGGCAAGAGGCAAGAGATGGTTACATAAGAACAAAGATCAAGTCCAGACAAGACTTGCCATTTTTTGAAACGAAATATCAATATTTCCACACTACCGAAGGTTCGACAAAATCTGATGCAGGCATTTGAAACTTTTGCTTATTCAACTTGTTGTGTTCTTATGTCTATTTACATTACATATTTAATAAAAAAAAATAAACTTATATTATTTCAAACTGTTTAATTTGCACCGTTTTGAGACCCAAATTTTTAGTTTTATACGTCAAAGTTCTATTCTAGTGCGCCACCTGAAGATGTTAATGAAGAAAGCTGAAATTTAGAATTTATACATCTTAGATCATGTGTCAACAATTAATAATACAGGAAAAAAAATATTGAAAAAAAAAATTTCGCTCCACCCATCCTACACCCAAAAAAATCGTGGCTGTAAATTTTACAACATGTGGCAGTCAAATTCACAATTAAGTCAAAAGTTGTATAACAGCAAACGCGTTCACTTTCACAATTAATTGTAAGTTTAACAGCGTTTGCTATCATTTTTACAATTAAACTGTCAAAATGACAACGATTTCTTGTTGTTACATTGGCGCGTTGTCAAATTTCGTTGTCAAAATGTTCAAATACAAAATTGTAAAATCTACATCAAAAAATTGTGAAATCTACAACCAAAATGTAAAATTACAAAAAACTGTTAAATTCACAACAAATGCATTCAATTCTACAACGATTTTCTGTTGAAACTACGTTGAGTTGTGGATATGACAGCAAATTTACCGTAATCCACTTACATTTATGTAGGGCTTTAAGACAAATATTGTGATGAAACATATTAGCTTAGTGAGTAGCGCACATGAACGGCAGCCAAACAACTGGAGTTCGAATCCAGGTGGAGAAAAAAAAGGTAAACACAAAAAAAAAAATCAGTATCAATCAAAATAATTAAAAATTTAATATAATTACAAATAAAAAAAAAATATATCTTCTATATATATAAAAATCAATTTAATTTTTGTGTGTGACCTTATTTCTAGACTTAGGATGGGTGGATTTTTATATATATTCTTTTAAATGAAAGGGACCATACTGTAGATGGTTTAGAAGAAAAAAAATTTTAAAACCGTCAAGCTGAATTTTTTGTAGCCCATTTATAAGATTTGTTCCACTGTAAAGTAATATTTATTCGTAGTATTTATTGGAATTTTTTTCAATAAAATTTAATTTTTAATATTTCAAAATAAAAAAAGTAAAACATAAGGGAGAGCTAGAGTACGTTTTCAACGAACTGTTGGATACCCTATTCCCTATATTTTTGTATGTGTATGCTTGCGCCTTCCGCAGCCAGCCGCTGGTTCCAGTTTCAGAAACACAATTCTTCTTTAGCAGACAGGAAAAAATTCAATAACATTAATTTTATGTGCGCCCATGTTCAATAACTGCTGGCGTAATAAAAATTTGAGACTTTTTACTGCCAGGGCAATTACTATGAGCTCAGTGACATTCAACTTTAAGCTTGCAGATCGATTTGAACATAACGTACATACATACATACATACATACAGTAAGTAAATTATCTTTTATAATAGTGTATTGTCTTTTTTGAGGGCAAGTATTGGTTTCGTGCAGAAAAAAAGAATCGAGGTTTTAATCAAACATGACATAACGATAAAAAAAAAGCCCAAATGTAGTTTTCGCCTTACCGTACGTCGGTCTGTCTGTGCGCTTTTTCACGTCCAGCCACAGCGTACACGGCTTGACGGATTTTCTTCGAACTTGGTATATATAGCAGTTTGAAGAAAAACGGTTGCTGAGGTTTTTACTTGCGATTATAGGTACTATAAGGCAAGTTATGCATTCGTATAAAAAAAAATTTATTTCGTTTTAGCCCGTCTCTAACTGGTATCTTTCAAGTAACGGTTTTTTGAATTTTCTCGAAAACTGCTCAAACGATTTTAGATTAAACTCAAAATTTAGATAACTTTAAGCAATTCTAACAAAACTGCGTTTTTTGTTTGTTTTTGGCTCAAATGGTCGTAACGAAAATTAGGTTTAAATGGCTTTTTTTCAAATGGCCATATGTTCGCAACGGCTTGATTGAATTGACTCAAAATTTGTTTGTTATCGTTCTTTATAGTGTTCTATAGGATGGCTTTGTAAATTTTTTAGTGAAGCTTTTCTAAATGGTAGCTCCCATACAACGAACCGTTCAGTCTTAGCCAACTTTTTTTGGTTTTTTCTAATTTTCGTATGGCAGGTACCGTTAGTTTTAGAGCTAGAATGCTAATTCCAAAAATACCTCTGTAGGACGTCATAATTATTTTATGTACCAAGTTTGAAGCAAGTCGGTCCAGCCGTTAAGGCTGTAGGTGCCGATACAGACGGATGGACAGACAGACAGAATTGTCGGTCCCATTTTTTTCGACTTCTCTATCATAGTAATGTCATGTTTGATTGTTAGATTATTTTTTTTTTACGAATGCATAACTTGCCTAATAGTAAAAATGTGAAAAGTAAGTGGTTTATTTGTTAGGCTTGCGCTCCTAAGCTACTTAACCGTTTTTAAAATTCTTTAACTAAAAGAAAGCTATACATTATCTGTGAGTTACATAGGCTATACATTTCTTTAGTCTCAACTCTCAACTAGAGATCCTTATGAAAATTAAATTAATGAAACACTAGGTATCAGAAGTATTCCTTTAAAAGTCAATAATTGAAATGCGATGGAATTTTTACATGCGAATATACATAAAATGCAAGTTCATCGAAAAAAAAGAACTTTGAACGATGATAGCGAGGACCAAAAAAGTTGGTCAGAAAAATCTGTCCGTCTGTCTGTTTTATTTGTTTGCCTTTCCGTCTGACTTTGTATGTACCTAAAGACACCTACAAAAGCTCAAACGGGTGTGCCTAATTCTTTCAAACTAGGTATATCGAGTTTTTTAGGTATTGTACAGAAGGGAAATTGATTTTTTTTGCAGCTCAAAAACTAACGGTACCTACAATATTATAGTTATGTTAAAGCTCATTTTTCTCGAAGATGACTCAAACGATTTTGATTAGTTTAGCACTTTAGGTATGACCAAATGACCTATCAAATGGCTGGAAACAAAGTTACCAAGAATTGCTAAGAACGGTACCTTCCATAGGACGGGTTTGTTTTGCTTTCGGCTTTTTCGAAGACGGTTTAACCGATTCTGTCGGAAATTTACACATACATATATATAGGTTAAAGTAGCTTAATTAATACCTAAGTACTACATTCCTATATTTTTAATAAATATTTTTTCGTTTTTTCAAAAACATTTCTCTTCTTAATTTAATATTTTGAAAACAGATTATTAACTTTTTCAAAAATAATAAGTAGTTATATGATAAATGCAGAATACCTATGTATTGGGGGCATTTAATTTCTTTTTGAAAAATGTTCTCCAAAAAATGTTTTTATTCTAAGAAACCAATGCACAAATTTTGATTATTTTACTACCATACATTGAAATTCATCCAAAGAATAAGAGTTTCGAAAAATAAATTTTTTTTTCAAAATCTCAAGCCAAGACCAATGTCTTATTAGAGCAAGTTGGTGCGATCCAGTAGTGGACTTTATTTTTAAAAATTACTATGGCGAAGGCCAACCCTGTATTTGCCGCGAGCGAAGCCGCGGGTGAAAGCTAGTATTGTATAAAAATAAAAGTTTTTTTATTTTTTCACTGAGTTGAAAAGGTGTTTATTCAACTATTAATGCTTTTGTGTCCAACACATTTCTAGTTGTAAAATCAACAACAGATGTTGTATTTTTCACAACGATTAGTAGTGAAATCAACAACTATGTTACTGTAAAATTGAAAACATTGGTTGTCGGGTCGATTATGACAATTAATGCAGTCGAATCCACAACGATTTTCAACATTTTTACAACAAATTTGTTTGGGTGTATGTATCTTTAGGGCAAACTAATATTGAAAATCGTTTTACGAGTTATTTTTGAAAATGTTGTTGACATTTGTTTGAGTACGTATAGGTATGTGAATGTGTATGGAAATTTGAAGTTTTCGTCTGGGAAAATAATCTAAGAATAATTCAGTCCACCCGTTTCCAAAATAATACGAAAACAAAGAAATACATTTTGTTAGAAAACTATCGGAAAAAAAGTGTGTGCAAAATTTTGAAAAAGCCGGTGCTATGACAGCTACTATGTCATAAGACAAAAAATCCATTCCAAACGAGAGATAGATTTTCATAAAATTTTTCACTAGAAAATACAGCCTTAACGGTTTCCCGGATTGTCTTTAACACCTTTTTTTGCAAGGAAATTAGTATACAAGCAATCTAGGTTTAAAGGACATTTAAGAAATTGTTTGGCTCTATGTGGCCTAAGGATTGTAGATCAAAGTTTATTAAACGTTGTTGACTCCGATATAAAAAGCAACTCGGCTTAAGTCACAATATTTAAGTTTTTGTACACTTCTTCAAAGATGTATCTTATTGATTTTGTATAAACTTCGTATATGACGTATTGGGATTATGATACCACGCGTTATGGAGGGCTGAATTTAATTTTTTCTTATCAAATTGGTCGTAAGATGACATGGACATCAAATGCTTTCCAATAAATGGAATTCCTATAGTTAACATGGATATAAAATGTGCCAACGCTTACCATTATATCTTATAGTAAAATTAAAGAGTCATACAACTAACTTGGAGACTGATACGCACTAGGACACAAAATTTAATCAACCACTTACGAAGAAGTATTTTAAAGGAGCTCTTTATTTTGTCAGTTCCACTTTTAAACCTTTAACAATTTTACATTTGGCCAACCGAAAATTAACAACTATATAAGCTGTATATCATACATAAGAGTCTGAGGTTGATCTCTCATCAGGCAGATCTGTCAGTCATTCAGATTTATTATTTTGACTCAAGATGCACAAAAGGTTGAATAAGAAAGTCACTAAAACCTAGTGTTTTCTGGAGTTCTTGTACCTATATTGATTCATATTAAAACCTCTTTGCTGGTTAAGCTTGTGTTTTTGGTTTGTTGATTAGATTACTTAAGTAACAGCAACTGTTGCGCATAACATAGCATGTTTCTGAAATTAATTGCAATGCAAAGCTAATGGAAATATAAATTTAAAAAAAAATGTGGCGCCTTTCCAATTAAGCCAGCAACTTTACTAATTAACATGCGAGAGTCTAGACTTCCCCCTGATATTTTTTCCCCCAATGAAACCAACACATTTAAAGCATTTAAACACAAACACCGTCTCAAGATAATCTCAATTAAAAATTCAATTTCTTATACTTGAGGCAGCAGTAGTATCTAAGATTTAATACATTTTGCGACCGGTAAAACCCAAAACCGATGGACAAAAAATAGTTCCCCCAGCATGAATTTATTTTCAAAAGCTCTAAATAGGTCAAATGGAAATTTCAGTCATTATATCAATAAATTTTCGTCATTATAACGTGAAACTGGGAAACCTTTATTTCCCTTCCACTCAAAGAAAAGTACGTCTATCTCACCTGTTTCGATTGTTATATTGTAGGTACGTTTATACCCGAACCCAAACTAGATGGAGATGCTCATATAAAATGCATCAGCTTTGAGCACATACATATAACTTGTTGGTAACCGAGTTTAGAAGCTAGGGAGCCATTAAATTCATCTAACGACACACACGCTCAGCTCATGCTCATGACTGGCACGAGAAAGAGAAGAGAAAGCCAAACAAACCAATTCATCTTGAATTGGAGGAAAAAGTGTTACGACCCACTTGCTCCATAGACATGTCAAGCCATTTCTTGGACTGCGTGTTTAGACTATTAAAGCAACCATCGACGCGGCCGACCGACAACGTGGAAGTGGAACCCTGAAGCCTGAATGACCGGGGCGAGGGGTATTAGCCTTACAACGACCAACACTGATATCCATCTAATTTAGTACTTGCATTCAAGACTCTTGTCAGTGGCTGTCATCCTGTTTATGACGGTCTTTGCTATGTGTGTGGGAAATTTACCGGCTTCCCTCCATTATATACTCGTATGTATCTAAGTATCTTTGTATCTTTATAACGCACAGTCTTTTCTCGTTCGGAAAAATGTTCGCTTTTAATGGTTTTTGTAATTTTCTAATAATTGTCGTCATTGTAAAAGTACTAAAAGATTGTAAAGAACAGCGATTACACATTCACTGCGCAAATGGTAGTTACAACAGCCAGATTCCACACACTTAACATTTACCACACTAATAAATATGTGTGTGTGTTGTGTCGTGTGAAGTGTGATGTGTGCGATAGCCAGTTAGCATTTCCGGTTGGGTAGTGTGAAAAATTGTTTTCACCCGCAGAGGCCGAAAAGTTCAGTTGGTCAATGACATACAAACAAAAAGGAGCTACGAGTATGTGTAAGTAAGCATCACCAGAGGAGCATATACCCAGTAGGAAATTTGCTCCTCAATGAAAAAGTCCTTGGTGAAATCATTTATGCCACTTTCATTTATGAGAAGGAGTTCACTGATTTCACACATGAATAGTCATGCAACCGCTCAGCGGTTCGCCATTTAAGATTCATCTTCTGCTTTGCTCGCCAAACAGGTAGAGAAAACACAAAACACATCAATATCTTAATTTGGCACCTAAACCTCTAAGGAATTCAATTATGAAAGCAATACATTTTTCCTGCACCTTTTCACCGTTTTTGGAATTCTTTTTCTAGTCTTTACTCACAAAACAACCCTTATCTTTACTTTGGCAAAACAGTGCTGATATCGCAAATGAAAAGGAATGTATCTTTTCATGCACTCTGTTCGCTTGGCAAAATATTCTACCTGAGCTGAGAGGAAAGAGACTCTAAATTGAAATTTTTTTGGGTTACTTTTTTCTGTCTGTTGAATAGATTTTGACCTCCGAGCTCCGAGTAAAAATGTTCTGATGCAAAAGTAGATGAACCCTTTTTTTGTCTTTCCCTCGACCGGTCGGCAGCGTTAATTAAGTCCTTTTTTGTCGGGAGTCATTTATTTTGTTCTAGAAGATTTAGTTTTGATTTGATCATTAACTACAGCAGTCGTGCCTGAAAGTATCTCAGTTTTTAAAAAGTGTTCATAAAGTGTAAATACATAATTTAAACAAACATAAGACCAATCAAAAGATGAAAAAGGAGAACAATTCACCAACGGTAATTTTAATAAATTGTTTTACATGACTTGGAAGTTCATTACAGTGTTTCTTTATTCTTTAGCTCTCTTATGAACGCCAAGATGACACACATGAAGTGATCAGCTCTTCTCCGAACAGCAGCAAGCGTTTTTTTTTTCTTTGGCATTGTTTTAAATAAATAATTAAAAATAAACAAACCAACAAAAACTATTTATGATTTTATTCATTTTCTTTCTTTTAAGAAACTAGGTATTCCGTAGTTTTACTGCCTTTCATAACTGAAAAAAGAAGTTCTAGATAAGCAGACATTTCAGCAGTGAAAAATTCATATTTTCAACGGTTCTTTCACTGAGGAAGTTCACTAAAAAATTATGCATTTTTCATGAATTAATATTCTGTCATGAAAGCATCACATCCCAAGAACCAATTTTTCACCCAAAAAAAGAACTCATGAATTCGAAGATTCCATGGGTGCAGTGATTTCATCGCAAAATGTTCATCGAGAATGGGTGCAGGTACTTACCCCCAATGACAAGCCCATGTTAAATTCATCATATGATTCAGTAGAAAAATCATTGATGATACTTCTTTTCCTCGAGGAAAAAGCAGCTTCTTCAGTAGTGAATATTTGGAAATTTCCTACTGGGTATCTAGGTATGTATATGTATAAGTAAGGAGCAAGGACCAAGGGAAAAACATTTTGCTCATTATAAAAAAAGGATGACCCAACGAACGTGTGGAGGAGGGAAGTCTGGAAGCGAAGAAACAAACAGGTAACATTATACATCAGTGATGTTGGGTATTATTTCTTTGAATGAAAAAGCTAATGAATCTTTGAAGTTGTAATTTTTGCATGTGGCGTTTCAATGACATAAGTACTGACACATTTAATGTCAGAGCAAACGATTTGCTTTGTTTTGATATGAAAACGATTTGGGCCCACTCAGAAATTAAGAAGATTAGAAAAGCAGGAAATAAAGGAACGATTCTTGAAATTTCTTGGAATGTGTTGGTAGTATGTATATTTTTTTTTTAATAATTTAACTTTATGCCTGTAAGACCCAAAGTCTTTTGAATGCAAACTGCACGGCATGTATGTTTTATTAGAAAATAATGATATTCGAAATATTCACTCCAAAAATAATATCAAAGCATGACATGACTGCAAGCATATCATTTGGATTTGTATTGCCATAGTTATTTACGAACTTACATTTTATTCGGCAAATTATGCATTCCCCAGAGATCAACATTTTAAGACCTAACATGATAGTTTTGATGAAATGAAAGTAGAAAAGTTGGTCAGAAAATTCTATCGGTATGTACCAAATCCGAATTTGTTGGGATGATGTCGTATGTTTTGTTTAGAACTGTTTTCGTGATGTTGAAGGAATTTTAAGGAAACGTTTTTGAGGCAAAGCTTGCCTTTTTTTAAAATTTGTACTACAAAACTCTTATCTCTTGTTCTAAATGAATGCCATCACAAAATTACAGATAAGGACAGAGCTCTACCACATGCATAAGGCAAGTTTAGCTATTTTACGAGTTGTATGCACAATTACATAACTATTGATATATTTTTCTGGCGTGAATTAACAGTAACCTACATAATATAATAACATATCGCTACATACAGAATATGCATTTAATACCTGAGTGCACCAAGTCCATTTGTGGTATTTTTCAAGTAATTAACCTTGGGTTTTTTTTTTGGAATGGATCTGACATTTTTGCTACTTACTAACTCTTTTCCTAATTCAAGAGTACATAAGCTTGTTTCAAACTATCCTGCCTTATGGATTTCTTTAAGCTCTTCCGTAAAGTTTCAAGTTTCATGTTTATTGACAAAAAAGAGTTGCGTACCTATAGCAAGATTACATTTTTTTAGTACTAAGGCTATTCATTATATATAGTGAAATTAGAAAGCAAGTGTTTACAAATAATTTATAAACTATTCTTTGTGGACGAAATGCCCGCACTTATTCGAGACCTAAGAACTATGTTTGATAAAATTAATCGATCATGCCTCTCCCGACCATCCTCTGGGTTCCATAAGACTTTTGTCAAGAGGATTCTCAAACTTTTAAGTTTTTTCCTTTGAATACTACCCTACTAATAGTCCTAATTTTCACACAATTTTCTCTAACCTGGAAACTGCCTACACAACTCATCATAGCTATCCTCTTTTATTTTAATCACGTCGATTTTAAAATTTTAGAGATGAACAAGGTATTGCTTGTTAAAATAATAATAAAAACCGAAGTAGTGTTTTTGACTTTATGATGAGATAAAAAAATATATCCACAACTCTGTTAAGAAACCAGAGCTTTCAACAAATTCTCCAGAAATATTAAGATACTAATTATATTCTTATTTTCAAATATAACTCCGTTTAACATGCATTTGACCAATGGCATTGATAATGTTGACCTGTGACTTAGAAAAACCCACAATAAGAAGTCTAATTAACATCAGGTCCAATTTTGTTTGACCGCAATTGCCAGTCGAAATTCAAAAAACTCCTTCGTTTGTGGACCTGTTTTTTAATCCGTTTGCAATTTTAACTTTAAAATATTTTGCAACATTCAGGTCAAGTCTAACAGTGAGCTATCTTACTTGCACTCATATGGTCGATTTTAAAAACTTTAAAACCTAAAATATTGAACCTTGCAGTATATATAGAAAAACAATTTTGAAACTAAAGAAAATCCCCCCCCCCCCCCACGCATTGTTTTTGACAACGTTAGATATCGACGGTTAAACTTCATAACCTCGTAAGTCGTTTTTGCAAGTTTTTCAGAAATTAAAAAATACCTGATTGTGTATTTATGCAATACCTCGTAAGTTATATAAGAATTCAATTCGATTTACTAGCGTAGTATGAGACTTACGAGGTACTGCTGGATTTTTTTTTAAATGGGATTTAGACTACTAGTTTTTTAATGTTGTCATTCCTGAAAAATATTCGGAAAAATATTGTTGAGCCGAAAATACAAAAATATAGGTCTGAATTTTATGATTATGTTACATAAATTATATTTTTTACGAATTTTTCCTTTAAAAAGTCGACAATAACTACATACAGTTTTTACTTTAAGGTAAATCTAACCTCCGATCAATTCTTTTAAAAACATATCATGAAAAACAATCTCTGCGTGCGCGCTTTTTCGCAATAGTACCTGAAACATACTCTAAAAACTTATTTTGGAATTGAGTGTGAACAAATTTCGAGTCGTGAAGTAATCCCATAAAACAATATGGTTTACATTCATAACAAAAAAACAGTAAAGGACAGATTACAGTACCTAATAAAGTACAGTGAAATGACAGTAAAAGCAACTTGAATAATTTCATATTTAATTTTCATATCCCCTTCGTCCCTAGTGTGGTCTCTATAAATTCTTTTATGGAAAACGACTTGAATGCGTTTAATCATAGAACACGAACACATTTTATAAAATCTAAGTTATAAGTCAATCCCAAAAATTCAGCCATATCCTATTATTTATAAGTCTTTTTTCGTACTCCGAGAAGATGACATAAAAGAATTCAAAATGCAAAGGTCTCTATAAATTCTTTTATGGAAAACGACTTGAATGCGTTTAATCATAGAACACGAACACATTTTATAAAATCTAAGTTATAAGTCAATCCCAAAAATTCAGCCATATCCTATTATTTATAAGTCTTTTTTCGTACTCCGAGAAGATGACATAAAAGAATTCAAAATGCAAAGCAAACGGAAAGGCAGACAAAAAGAAAAAAAATCTATTTTAATTATCCATTCTTTTTCTTCGCTATGCTGCTGCACTACTATACTTGCCAGACTTATCCTGCCTGTGCACATTAATCGAGTCATAAATCTTTAAAACTTGAACGCTTTATGAATGAAAAATTTTCCAGAACGATGATCATGGGCAATAGTACCTAGTACCTACAGGACGGCTACTATACGGACTCTACGGAGATGTCTTCATCTTCATCTTTTTCCTCAAAGTTCTTTTCCGCCTTCTTCTTTGACACGATGCACGGACAACTAACTAAGTATATTTCACTCAGTAAAATAGCTAGTGATGTAATAATTTCGACCATCGGAACACACGGAACCGAATACAGCGAGATTCGTTGCGAAAGATACAAATTGTCTTCTTGCACAAAAGATGTGCGATGATTATTATATTTCATGCGGTCCGAAAGTTGTAGTAATTGCAGATAGTTTTTTTTTTTTTATTTTTTTCTTTTTTCTTAATTTTTAATTTTCCAGAATTTTTACTTGTGTGTTGTGTGTACACGAAGCTTTACAAGAATGGCACTGAGGGCTAATTACAAATTGTGTTGTGGTGGTTAAAATGGAAAGGCATAATAATTATCAGGCTTTGTTTGAGGTATAACGTAAAAAATGTATCTGAACATTATGTCTAACAAACTTTGCGAGAGAGTCATGGAAATTATGGGTTTTATATTTTTTTTTTGGATTGGAATTTGCATAGTATTGTAGGGATTCTTCAAAACACGCCGTTTATTTCGTGCTTCAATTGTTTTAATCAAGAAGCGAGGGGCTGCGGTTGAATGATGTGCCCTATATAATCTCATACACAGGCAGCAGTGTTATGGTCTATCATAATCGTTAAAACGTGAAATGAATTATGGTTTGTCTCGATTCAATGAGTTTTGCAGTATCGTCAAGTCGTCCCGGTGGTGTTGGCGTCATCAAAAAATAATTGACCATTAAATTGATTTTTTGGTATTGTAATCGCAGCCAAAAAACAAGTCAACAGAGTCATCATCGTCATCGAAAGGAAAACCAATTCCAATTAGATATTAATTAAGATTGTCAGAACTCCTCTCGTCATTGAGTTTCTGCCACTAATTGGAAGGAAATTTGGCGAACTTCTAGATCCTTGTTAGAGATTTTCCTTTCAGAGACTGAAAAACGAGGCATGGCAAGATAGAAGCAATTATGTGTTTAAAAAAAAATGTGTCTACCAATGATTATATGAACATCTCACTAAATAAGAAAATTTATGAGCAAATTTTATTTTTATTTTTCAATGCAAAATATTCAATTTTTTGATTAACCTACATCTGCTCCTAGAAAAAAAAAAATAAACGAAAGTAATATAATCATATTCTTCTATCAAAAATAAAAATCACTGACCATCAATGTTGACACACTGACTTTCTTGACATTGAATCAAATAAATTTAAATTAAGACCATCGTTATTGATCAATTTAAAATAGTACAGCAAAATTTTCAACAAATTAATTAAGCCCGACATTGGCGGGAGCTATATGTAGTTTCTTTTATTCAAAGTAATAATAATTGTTGAACATTAGTTGACGAACAAATTAGTTATTATTGTTGATACTATGGACAATTCAAACGATAAGGAAATGCATTTTATAACTTTTTCATTAGCTGTAGTTTGCCGTTCATATTTTCGTTTGGAAAAAAAATCGTTGGAAGAAAGTTTGAGATTTATTTACAATAAAATTGAGTAGTGTACTCGAACCCTGAATATTAATTTTTAAATTGTGCAGTTAAAAAACCTAATCTGCAGTCATACTATCTAATGAATTCGCTAACATCGAATTTTATCCCAAAGTTCCAAACATATACATGAGCTTGAAAATTCATTGCTAATCATTATTTATAGCTTTGTTTGTTAAGCTCTGAAGTCGCCCTGGGGTCGCCACAAATCGTTTTTTGAAATACCTCAACTCGCCCACAAGAGAAAATTCTCTGTTTTTCTTACACCTGGGGTCGCCCTGAAGTCTCTCTGAAGTCGATCTTGGTATTTAGCTGGGGCGAGTTGAGGTGACGAATCAGCTGTTGAAGTGACTTTTGCTTTCAAGCATTTCTTGTGTATTTTTCTTCTGTATTTGATTTGGCATTATTTATGTTTATTTCGAAAAAAGTTAAAGAAATGCAAGTGAATGCATTTATTTTGATAAAAGTAAATCAAAACCAAAAAAATATAGCAAATTGGAAACTTTTGATTTTGTGCATTGTGAAAAATATACAAACTCTTGGAGTTGTCAAGAAAACCTGGGGCAAAGTTCAACAAACAAAGCTAATGCCAACCGTAGGTGACTTGTTATTTGTTTGTCAAAAAAAATTAAGTCATTGTTGACTAGCCTTTGTGAAAGAGGCAATTCTCGCAAAAGTCGAGCTCTATGTTTGTACACTCGCAAGTCATAAGGATACGCTCAAAGAATCCTTTTAGTATAAAGCGAATAAATATATGCCTAACAGCATCAATGCGGGTTTCACACATTTCACCAAACCACTGATATGGCAGCTGCACAGACAAATGATCACGGAAGCATGGATTATACTCTTTTTACTCTGGAATAATTGTGTTCGTTGAATTCAAGATACTTACTTAAAAATAAGCCTGAGCCTTCAAAAGCAACATTAACTATACATAGTATGTTCGAAATGGAATATTTAAAAGAACTATTCCTACTTTTTTTTTTTAGAAAAATTCATGGTTAGAAATGTTGGCTGCAAACATACTAAACACCAAAACTCTCAGTATAAGTTCGTCAGAAGATACAATTACTTTCAGAATTGATTGTTTTATTATATCATACTAATATTATAAATTTGAAAGTAAATGTGTTTGTTTGTAAGTCAATCACGCCTTAACCACTGAACCGATTTTTTAAATTCTTTCACTAAAAGAAAATTACATCATATCTGAGTAACAGCTACACATTTTTTTTAATTTCATTTCATTTAGTCTCTATAAAAGATCCCTACGAAAATTAAAAAAATGTAACTAAAGTTATCAAAAATATTCCTTTAAAATTCAATAATTCAAATACGCTGCCATTTTAACATCCGAATATACATAGATACCGCAAGTTATGTATTCGTAAAAAAAAAAGTTTTAACATTACGATGATAGCGAAGGCCAAAAAAGTTGGTCAACAAAATCTGTCTGTCTTATCTGTTTGACTATCCGTCTGACTATATGTATGTACAGACACCTACAACAGCCCAAACGGCTGTGCCTAATTCCTTCAAACTAGGTATTCGTACTGAAGGGAAATTGAATTTTTTTTTGCAGCTCTAAAACTAACGGTAACCTGCCATCTTAAAGTTACATATGTCCAAGCTCATTTTTCTCGAAAACGACTCAAACGATTTTGATTAATTTAGCTTTTTAGGTATGACCGTATGACCTATCAAATGGCTGAAAACAAAGTTACCAACAATTGCTAAGAACGGTACTTTAAATAGGACCTTTAATTTGCTTTCAGCAAAGTCTTAGTTAATACCTATTGCATACCAATATTTTTAATAAATATTTTGTTGTTTTTTCAAAACGATTTCCATTAATAATTTAATATTTTGAATGAGCTGTTCATTAACTTTTTTCAAAAATGATAAGTAGTTATAATATGATAAATGCAGAATACCTATGAATTGGCGTATTTAATTTTGTTTTTAAAAATGTTCTCCAAAAAATACCTACTTTATTTCTAAGAAACCAATCCACAGATTTTGATAATTTCATCAAAAGAATAAGAGATTCCAAAAATAAATTTTTTTCAAAATCTCAAGCCACGACCAATGTCTAATAAGAGCAAGATCATGCGATCCAGTAGTGGACTTTATATTTAAAAATTAAGATTACTATGGCGATCCCTTAGACACTGTATTTGACGCGAGCAAAATCGCGGGGAAAAGCTAGTCTTCATATAATTTGCATATGAATACAAGATGTAACAGCTTAAAAGTAGTTTAGTAAGAATAAATAAGAAACGGCCAAACTGACTTCACTGCGGTACACCTAAATGCTTTACGAAAATCAGTATAAATATAGTCACCTTCTTCTCTAATGCTTTTGAACATTTCTTAAATTAATAAAATACTGGAAGAAAAAATTTGTTTTATACTTATCATCACATCGATAGACGTACCTGCAAAGAGAAAAGTATGTGATTAATCATTTATTTAAAATCGAAGTTAGTATCAAACTATAAATGTACAAATAAACTAAGAAATAAATGAATTTCTGATTATTTTATTTTGTATAGGGTTAAAAACCGTATTGCATATTTAAAATTTTGTTAAACTATATTTGACGTTGGTCGGTGCCATAGTTGATGAGAAGTTACTTATTTATTAATCAATGTAATTTGGATTTTTTCCTATTTTTCTTATTCTGATCTGATAATATTCAACTTCATAAAGTCTGGGATACTGCTGAAGTCATTAAAACTGTACAAATAAATGATTTTGTCATTTGAAATCATCCTTCCAGCATAAAATTGCTTTTTATTATACAACCTCGATTGTATAATATCTTGATATATTAGAGAAGAGCGTAAAATAAACACTTCGTCGAGACTGTAAAGGCGTGTCCATATTATAATAAATAATGCTTATAGTCCAGGAAAAATAGCTTTTTGCAAGGAAAAAATTAGATCCCGGCTGAAAATTGGCACGATCATTGGTAATGGGGCTCTTAATATAATGAGAGAGTTCCTCACCGATCCGATGACCGCTACGTAAGTTATTCAAGGTCAAAGGTCATGAAAATGGGTTTTTTTCAAATTAACTCAAAAACGGTTAGTTTTAGAGAAAAAATTTGTTGTACAAACATGTTGCTAAGGCAATTTCCAACAAAAATGGTTATCATAATTTTGTCCCTAGCGTGTACCGTTAAAAAGTTATAGCACTTTAAAGAATCGTAAGTATCGCCCTATTTCGCATTTTCTCCCACATTACTGATAATTACTTAAAACCAGTTTGTTTTAGAGAAAAATTTTGTAGTACAAACTTGTAGATGAAGAATTTCTTCACAAAAACGGTTCTAGTATCTTGTTCGTAGCATGTACCGTTAAAAAGTTATAGTATTTTAATGAATACACGGACCATAAAATTAATTTAATTTTAATTTTTGGGGCCCAAATATTTGTAACCAATCACAAAATTTGATGAGAAAATTGAACCCAAAACCGGTATTTTGGTTCAGTTTAAATAATCTTTTGGTAATGCACGCACGTGTTCTTTTTAGCATTATTTAAAACTTTATTCGGAAATATAAAAAAAAACAGGTAAAATGGATGAAAATTGTTTTATTTGTAGTGATTCGTTGTCTGAAGGTGAAATTTTAACTGTTGACCGTGGAATCAAAACGTTAATTGAGTCGAGTATTGAAAGAGGTGATAACAAAGTAGATTTTTTGATAGACAGAACCTCGGTTATAGTCCATCGTCAGTGTCGTAAAAACTACACCCGAAAATGCAGCATAATTTCATATGGTTTTCATGTCATGACCCTTTCCCTAAACTTTCTCACATAATGTCTATATCGAATGGAATCATCGGTGATGACAGTATCAACTGTTACATAGCTTATGAAATTGGTCTTATTTCTATGGAGAGTATGAAAACCTAACATTTGGTAATATTAAATTGAAAAGATCAAACAGAGTAGCTTCCCTTTTAACTGTCAACAGTTCGATAAAAGTGCATGGTGAAAAAGTTGCAATTGATCCTCTGTTACTTTTTCAACGAATAAGCATAACTAAACAATTTGAAGACCAACTGCAGACATTTTTAACATACGAGTTGGCTCCTTATCCATTGTCACTTTTTGATGAGGTTGGTATGCGAAAAAATAAAAAATCTTCCCTTTATGAATTGTTAGAGCCAGTTGAAGATAACATCGATTATAATAATGTAACATACATCATCGATGGAGGATTTTTACTGCACCGTGTTTTATGGAATCGAGAGAACACATTTCATGCAATTTTTGATAGCTACATTTACTATGTACAAAAGCATTTTGGCAAAGATGTCACCATTGTTTTCGATGGTTATAAAGATCAAGGTAACAATATAAAAGCTTCAGAGCAGCGTCGTCGGAGTGCTTCAGGTTCGTCATCAGCTGACATTTTGTTCGATGCATCAATGAAAGTTCCAACTTCCCAACAACAATTTCTTGCTAATGCAAACAACAAAAGTCGATTCATTGCTATGTTTTCTGAGAAGTTTAAGGCTGTAAACATCCTAGTGAGGCAAGCCAAAAATGATGCAGATGTTTTAATAATCGAAACAGCCATAGAGAAAGCTGAGAAACGCACGAGTATTGTTGTAGGGGAGGATGTCGACCTACTAGCAATACTGATAGCACGCGCTCCTCAAGACAAAAAGATCTATTTTCGAAAACCAGGTAAAGCTAAAATGGAAAATAATATACTGTACTCACAGTTTAGCCGCTTACCCAAAATGTCAAGCCCACATCTTATTTTTGCACGCATTTACCGGTTGTGATTCAACTTCTGCTCTCTACAACAAAGGCAAATTAAAAATTTTCAAGCTTTTCGAAAATAGTGACGATCTGATAAAATGTGCCGAAGTGTTTGCCAGAGCCGATTGTCCTCCAAATATTATTTTTGAAAATGGTATACGTCTACTTCTAGCATCTTACAAAGCACATTCAAAAGAAGATAATAACGATGCATTAAGATATTCTACATTTGTCCGACTGACTAGGCTCAATAAGGCTATACAATTATCTTCCCTTCCTCCAACATCTGCTGCTGCTCAACAACACCTTTTTAGAGTGTACTATCAAGTTCAAGCTTGGTTGGGAAGAGATAATATTAATCCGGAAAGCTGGGGATGGGCATAACGAAATAATGTTTTGGAGCCTATAACCACTCTGCTTCAATCAGCACCTAATGAACTTCTTACAACAATATTTTGTAATTGTAGTAAGGGTTGCGGTTCTAATTGTGGTTGTCGAAAAGCGGGATTAAGTTGTTCTTTAGTTTGTGGTCAATGTCATGGAAAGTCGTGTACAAACTCAGTCCAAATTGATCCATATGCAGAGGACGATAATGACGAATCATTACTTAACATGCCTATGCCAGATGTTAATTCATAATTTAAACTAAATTTTGTTTGCTAAACACAGTGGAATAGGCCTACGGGGGATACCACATAAAAAGAAAACGCGCCTGTCACTCTACCTCTGAGGTGGTGTGGAAGAAAGTGCAAAATAGGGCTACTTTTTGCGATACTTACGGTTCTTTAAATTGCTCTAACTTTTTAACGGTACATGCTACGAACAAGATACTACACTCAGAGAAAAAAATAGTTACTTTTGTAACTATTGCCATAGTCATTCTATGAATTACAATGAAATTTGTCGAATGACTATTTTTGCACACAAAAAAACTGAAAATTGTTACAAAATAGTTAAAAAATAGTTAAAAGTCAATAATTTTATTTAGCGATTATACAAAATAGTTAATTCTGACTATTTTGATATTTAATCATAGTTATTAAAGAGTTTCTTCAAAATTAGAATTGACAATCTACTCTGACTATCTTATAATAGCTTCCAACCATGAAATAGTAGTATTTATTTCATTTAATGCGTAATGACTAATGGTATTGAAAAACAACTACCACATAGTTGAAAATGATTATGTGTAGCAACTCCATGGGCACAAATGACTATGTCGTAATAGTCTCCCTGCACGTCGATAACAATTAACCTAGTTAATTCTGACTATTCTTTAATGAATGCCTACTATGAAATAGTAGTATTTATTTAATACAAACTACCACATAGTTGAAAATGACTATATGTAGTAACAACGTAGTTAGAAATAACTATGTTATAGTAGTTTCGCCTGTTCGATACGGTCTTTTACTCTTTGTTACATGTCGATTATTGTGTGCTAAGTGTTCATTGGAAAAAGTTGCTGGAAGTTAAGTGGTGGCAAAGAAATATACTGAAAATAAGGTAAAGGCTGTATCTGTTTTATGGTCGGTAAAATTAATTAAAATTATATTCCTAAATTATGATTACTCCTCAGGGACTTTATTACACCGCATGCCGAGGAAAACTTCAGGTGGAATATTGTATCATAGACATAATAATCACCTTAAGCTTCCCCGAACGAAAATTTTGTATAAAAGGACATACAAAAAAAAGAAAATATTCTTTTGAATCTGAAGAACCTTTCGCTTCTGAAGAATCTGCAGTTGGCACTCTAGAAGGTATTTACATGCTCGTATATC
This sequence comes from Platycheirus albimanus, assembly GCA_916050605.2. Taxonomy (NCBI): domain Eukaryota; kingdom Metazoa; phylum Arthropoda; class Insecta; order Diptera; family Syrphidae; genus Platycheirus; species Platycheirus albimanus. The sequence goes on along the minus strand of OU696697.1, from coordinate 50,471,646 downwards.
ACAATTAATTAAGGTCAGCTTTATATTATGTTCATTTATTTTGTAAACATTTCAGAAACTGAAATTTCATAGTACAATCAAGCCGACTGGACAACGTGTTTTATAAGGAGGGAGCAACTTTCTTTTTACAGGAAAAAAGACTTGTGTGAGGAAGGCGCTCTTAAAAAATCTTAAAACTATTTTCGAAGCATGGCCGATAGTATGACATTCTTTGGGATATACATTGGTGAGTTTATATTTATGTGTATACATCTCTGTATATGTATGTTATAATTTTTGTTCACGTTCACTTTGTAATTAATAGAAAACTAATAAGGCTTAAGTATTTTTAATTATTTGTTTATTCAATGTAACATTTTTTTTAAATTCTTACTATAAAATTATATATTTTGTAATAAAAATGTAAATTATTTGAGAACAATTTTGTTGTTGTTGATTTTTTGTAGAATTTTCAGGGTTAAATTATCAGGTAAGCATTTCCAAAACAGATATCGAAGACGACGATATTAATAGTCATTCAACGACTATTCGATAAAGTCAAATTCAACTATGGTTAAATAGTTAAATTGATTATTAAAAAAGTTGATTCTGAAAAAAATCCATTGACAAACAAAATAGTTACAAATAACTATTATAATTAGTTACATTGACTATTGAATAGCTGGTTTTGACAACCAAATAGTAAGTATTGAAAAAACACCAACTGACAGTAAAATAGTTAAAAACTACTATTTTATATAGTAATATTAACCATTAATCAGTTGATTATACGAAAATTCTGCATTAACAATGAAAATAGTAATAATTAACTATTTTTAACTATTTTAAATAGTGTTCCCGATTTTTATTATTAAAATAGTCAAAAAATAGTTAAAAATAACTATTTTTTTCTCTGAGTGTAGAACCGTTTTTGTGAAAAAATTTTTCATCTACAAGTTTGTACTACAAAATTTTTCTCTAAAACAAACTGGTTTTAAGTAATTATCAGTAATGTGGGAGAAAATGCGAAATAGGGCGATACTTACGATTCTTTAAAGTGCTATAACTTTTTAACGGTACACGCTAGGGACAAAATTATGATAACCATTTTTGTTGGAAATTGCTTCAGCAACATGTTTGTACAAAATTTTTCACTAAAACTAACCGTTTTTGAGTTAATTTGAAAAAACCCATTTTCATGACCTTTGACCTTGAATAACTTACGTAGCGGTCATCGGATCGGTGAGGAACTCTCTCATTATATTAAGAGCCCCATTACCAATGATCTTGCCAATTTTCAGCCAGGATCTAATTTTTTCCTTTCTTTTGCATTTTTTTGTCTATTTTTCCTGGACTATTATCGGACTATGAAAAAATTTGATTCGATTTGAATTCGGCACGAACCAAAGTCCCATCGGGACATAATACTTATTTTGCTTGCACGATCGGCATAATATGGACGTCGACGTGCCTAAACGTGGCTTATCTTCTGGTTGCACAAAACCAAAAATCCCACTTATCCCACCGGCACCGGTTTTTCTCAAATGAAGTAAACTAAAGAAAATTACATCACTAAAACGAAAAGTTTAAATCAGTACAGTACACTCAGAGAAAAAAATAGTTATTTTTAACTATTTTTTGACTATTTTAATAATAAAAATCGGGAACACTATTTAAAATAGTTAAAAATAGTTAATTATTACTATTTTCATTGTTAATGCAGAATTTTCGTATAATCAACTGATTAATGGTTAATATTACTATATAAAATAGTAGTTTTTAACTATTTTACTGTCAGTTGGTGTTTTTTCAATACTTACTATTTGGTTGTCAAAACCAGCTATTCAATAGTCAATGTAACTAATTATAATAGTTATTTGTAACTATTTTGTTTGTCAATGGATTTTTTTCAGAATCAACTTTTTTAATAATCAATTTAACTATTTAACCATAGTTGAATTTGACTTTATCGAATAGTCGTTGAATGACTATTAATATCGTCGTCTTCGATATCTGTTTTGGAAATGCTTACCTGATAATTTAACCCTGAAAATTCTACAAAAAATCAACAACAACAAAATTGTTCTCAAATAATTTACATTTTTATTACAAAATATATAATTTTATAGTAAGAATTTAAAAAAAATGTTACATTGAATAAACAAATAATTAAAAATACTTAAGCCTTATTAGTTTTCTATTAATTACAAAGTGAACGTGAACAAAAATTATAACATACATATACAGAGATGTATACACATAAATATAAACTCACCAATGTATATCCCAAAGAATGTCATACTATCGGCCATGCTTCGAAAATAGTTTTAAGATTTTTTAAGAGCGCCTTCCTCACACAAGTCTTTTTTCCTGTAAAAAGAAAGTTGCTCCCTCCTTATAAAACACGTTGTCCAGTCGGCTTGATTGTACTATGAAATTTCAGTTTCTGAAATGTTTACAAAATAAATGAACATAATATAAAGCTGACCTTAATTAATTGTGATATACGAGCATGTAAATACCTTCTAGAGTGCCAACTGCAGATTCTTCAGAAGCGAAAGGTTCTTCAGATTCAAAAGAATATTTTCTTTTTTTTGTATGTCCTTTTATACAAAATTTTCGTTCGGGGAAGCTTAAGGTGATTATTATGTCTATGATACAATATTCCACCTGAAGTTTTCCTCGGCATGCGGTGTAATAAAGTCCCTGAGGAGTAATCATAATTTAGGAATATAATTTTAATTAATTTTACCGACCATAAAACAGATACAGCCTTTACCTTATTTTCAGTATATTTCTTTGCCACCACTTAACTTCCAGCAACTTTTTCCAATGAACACTTAGCACACAATAATCGACATGTAACAAAGAGTAAAAGACCGTATCGAACAGGCGAAACTACTATAACATAGTTATTTCTAACTACGTTGTTACTACATATAGTCATTTTCAACTATGTGGTAGTTTGTATTAAATAAATACTACTATTTCATAGTAGGCATTCATTAAAGAATAGTCAGAATTAACTAGGTTAATTGTTATCGACGTGCAGGGAGACTATTACGACATAGTCATTTGTGCCCATGGAGTTGCTACACATAATCATTTTCAACTATGTGGTAGTTGTTTTTCAATACCATTAGTCATTACGCATTAAATGAAATAAATACTACTATTTCATGGTTGGAAGCTATTATAAGATAGTCAGAGTAGATTGTCAATTCTAATTTTGAAGAAACTCTTTAATAACTATGATTAAATATCAAAATAGTCAGAATTAACTATTTTGTATAATCGCTAAATAAAATTATTGACTTTTAACTATTTTTTAACTATTTTGTAACAATTTTCAGTTTTTTTGTGTGCAAAAATAGTCATTCGACAAATTTCATTGTAATTCATAGAATGACTATGGCAATAGTTACAAAAGTAACTATTTTTTTCTCTGAGTGTATAGTTCCACATAATGTAAGGACACTTGTACAATAAAATTGAGGCAGGTAATAGTTGTAATGGTTTATTACAGGTCAAGTGTTCGTTTCTGTGGCTAATATACTTTTTTGCAGAAATCAAATTTGTTTTTAAAACATTCAAATAAATGCGTTTCTTGGAACCTTTTTAAGAACGAGAAAGATAACCATGGCTCCTCAGAATAACAATAGATTTTTATGGAAGGCAAGATACAAGCGAGGGTTTGCTTGGGAAGGGGCATTTAGAAAGCATTGGAAACTATCTAAGACCGGAAACAATTTTTACTGGCTATTTAAGGAACTATGGAGTAAGTTGTGCATTCGTAAAAAAAATAAATTTTCTACAATCAAACATGGTCTTGTAATAGTGAATTCGGAAAAAGTGGATCAAATAATCTTCGATTTGCTTTAAACTAAATTGGTTTTTTTACGAGATCATACATAATATGGGATTTAAGAATTTACATTTTATCTTGTCTTAAAAGTACCAATACCTGCTATATATGATTTTATATTAATAGGTACTCATTTTTTTCTCAAAAATGGCTTCTATGGTTTTGATCAACTTATTGAATGGTGTTTCTTATGTAAAGTTCATCTTTTGGTTGGATTAGATATTTCACAAAAAGTCTTATAATGGTACCTTCCATAGGACTAGTTTTTCAGTGCAATTTTTAACGTGGAAATTCTTTTATAAACGAAATAATGTGGTTTTGTTTTTAATTTATGAGTAGGTATGTATTTTAAGAATGCTGTGGTCAACTTTTTATTCCTGATAAGGTCCTACTAAGTAGGTTCTAGAAATACACATACGTAGGCACTGGACAAAATTAGAATATTTTTTAGTGATTCATAAGATTCCATATGACACAAATATTTTTCATTTATTTCGATTTAAACCTTCAGGCACAATTATATTATATTATCATTTTTTTTACGAAACAGTCAAACAAAATACGATAAATTGCACCTGACCTGGCTCCAATCCACAACAAATATCTTTGAATAATATAAATACTGAAATTTTTAAATCCGTTTCCGTATCCGATTGATGGCAATCATAATTCGAATCACGTTCCGAAGTGCTTCCGTCCAAATGACAAAAATATACAAAATTTAATTTTTATTTTTTTGAATTATCATACAACTAAGGTCTGCTGATCTAGGTGCACGAGCTTTCCAATCCACAAGTGTGATTCGCCACGATCGCGATCGTATAATTTGAACAACACAATAAAGTATCGCATCATCCATTTGACATTAAACTATAGCAAACTACTCCCAAAAACCCTCACAGCTGAATCTCGTCCACATTAACCATCTCAAGTCACTTGTGATTTTCATTGAAGTGAGTGTTGTTTATGTAAAATAAATAAAATTAATAGCACTTTTGTATCCATCACGATATCTCTCGTGATAGACAACTGAAATGCATTAGATGCGGCTAATTGAGGAAGTGACCTGTTGTCCCTCACTCGCCGAGTATGAATGAATAAAGAACAAAAAATATAATGATCACATTTTCTTATGACTTTCCATTTGATAGTATTTTAACCAGAACATCGATTGAGCACACAAGACAAGACAATTAGTGTATAGATACATATTTGTGTCAAGTGTGGATTTATCTTAAGACGTTGTCGGAGTTCGAGGCCCCTTTAAGGAATTCATATAATTTTGTTGATTTCTCTGAAATAGGAAAGGAAGATATTATTAGATTTTGAAATTATGAGGAAATGCTTTTGTGATTCAACGAAAAGCATCTTGTTCGCAGAAGTTAGCCCTTGGTAAAATCGCAATTATTTTCAGTAAGAAGAAGCTGTAGAAATGTAAAAACAGAATGTCAAGAGTGCCATGTGAGGGCGTTAAGGGGTTATAGAGTACCGATTTCCTTGCCGCAAGTTTCTGGGTCCAGTCCGTGATCCCATTAAATCTTGCCAAGCAACAGTACCTAAATCTTTGCTAGGGACTTGAATTCAGTATAGTAAATTGATTTAAATCAGATGGCCTCCAAATTGCTGTTGGTCTTCCAACTAGTTCGTTATGCAGGAGAACTCCATTTGAAGGATTGTTTTAATGTATAAGCGTCTGGTTTCCTCAATGTATGGTCTACTGAACGCCATTTCCATTGCATGTTGTCTGAGTCTAATTCTGTCTGCCCGGTCCTTTTCCACGGTACCACAGTTTGATTTGGTTTACGGCAAACAAATCTTCTCAAACGGTAGGTCCACACAATAAATGTAGGTACTCATTTAAAAACACGCCTGATGCTGGCTAAAGCGATTGCCTTGCCTATGCTAACCTATGGTTGCGAAGTATTTTGCAAACGTGAAGCAATCAATAGGCGTAAACTTAACGTTGCCTTCAACAACCCGGTCCGATATATTGTTGTGAACTTAAAAGATTTGAACACATTTCACACTTCTCAAGAAGAATTGATAATTTAAATTTGGCAGCCTGCTGAGATACAGAATTCTGATTTTGGCATTTTATATCATTCATACATCGCACACCAGCCCTGCTAACTTTTCAAAAGATTACGCATGTCCTCATCTGAAAGATCGGAACAGCTCATACTACCTCGGGTTTCTTGTTTGACTTTCGAACGTCGCGTCGGTAGGTTCTTTATCAATTCAACCCGCTTGTGGAACTCTTTACCAAGTCACGTAAGAAGACTGAGAGACGTAGTCCACTTTCGTAGAGAACTTCAAATCTATCATAATATGGCTGATATACAATATTTTGAATTCATGTTTTTAATATAATTTTTAAGTATAGGTATGTATATTGAAGGTGATAAATTTAGAATTCATTAAGCGGATTTGTGTATATATATCAATATCTTGATGAACTCTTGTTCTGTACGAATGCGGAAAGATACCTGTTTACAGTTTTTTAGATCTCATTTAGCTGGTAACTTCACAATCACTGCATTTTCCCAGTCCCCTAGATGAGTTTCACTCTTCAGAATAGTCTGCTCTTGGTTAAGTTAATAATGGGAGACTGCGCTCCAGGGTCTGCTTTGAGGAGTCACTTTGTCAATCCTACTAATATTATAAATGTGAATGTTTGGATGTTTGTTGCTCAATTACGCCATAATAGCTAAACGGATCTGGGTGAAATTTTGCACAGAGATAGATTATAGTCTGGAATAGTATATAAGTATGCTACTTTTTATGCAAGTCAAATGTATGGAATAATAAAGATCGGGCTATAAAAGTATCTAGATTACGAGAGACGACTCCTCAGGCTACAAGCTACTTCTAGATCAGCTGAAACGCTAGCGGAAGACCTAAGCATTCTTCGCAAGTTTTTCCACGTTGCTATATCGTAACATCTCATTTACATTGCTGCACTGTAGTATGAAATTCTCTATCCTCGTTCCGTAGAATCAGTTAATTCTGTAAGTTTCTGAAATAAGTAATTTCGACAAGATATCTTTTGGAGTAGGTATGCACCTATGTCCCGTTTTTCTCTGACTTGGTACAATTTTGATCCAATCTCTTTGCATTGAAACCGATAACGATGACTTTAATTTTAACACTATCTGAATCACTGTTTCTGTTGTAGACCCGGAGTCCGGTTACAAAGAGGGTTTTTTGGTCAGAATAATGGCAAATGTTCGTATTTGGATCTAAAAATTGCCTTCATGAGCCTCGCCGAAATCGGATTAAATGATTTTAGATTTTCATTAATTCTTTAGCCAACATAAAGCCCAACCCATCCAATCGCGTATCTCTGTCTTCTTCTTCTTCGCCAGAATACAACTGGATCTATTCAGCATAATAGACAGATGTTCTTCTACATTTAGTTTTACTCACTCCAAGAATGAAATAGTCACTTCGATTTCTGCAGAGCATCAACCCGCACACAGGCATTGTTGATAAAATAATTCACTAGAACTGTTAGTACTATAATTTGTATCATATTTAAGTTAGTAACAAAACAAACTAAAACATTGTTTTAGAATAAGATAGCTATGGCTTCTGGATATTTAAATCTTCTCTTTGGATTTTCTTAGTAAAATCAAAATTGATACATAAATAGAAGTATTTCAAAAACAGAAAAGGAGCTCTTAATACTATTAATATTGCTATGAGCATATTTTACAAATGTTTTTTTTTTTTATGCAAGTAAAACACAAACACTTGTTGGCGGCGAGAGTTCATTCACCCTAAAGACTTAAGATTTCGATGAATAAATAGTTTCAACAGATCATGCGACCAATCTTAATTGCGATAAAATAGGTACGTTTTTATATTTCGGGCCACATAGCTTACATCCAAGATGTTATTATATTTGTTGTGAGCTTACCAACAAATTTACAAAGTAAATAGATAGAAATCCCCTCAAAGGTTGAACTCCATCATTTAACGACTGTACGGCTGACGAACGACAACAACGACAAACAAACATAACCCAGTTTGTTACATAGAAATTTGTATCTGCTTAAAAATTCTCTTTACCAGGTTTTACATTTACATTCACATTGGTTTAGATGATGAAAGATTCTTCTGTTTGCGGTCCCGTCCTGATACCACAAAATCTGTTAGACTTTTCAAAGTTCACAGACAGAGACAGAGCACAGAGAAGACTTTCAACCAAATTTGTGTCCTTTGGATGGGTGGAAAAGATATTATTTTCACATCTTTTCGGTAACATCCGTTAGTTACAACCTAAAAAACCTTTGCATGTTTCACAATGACCCTAACCGAAACCCTTTGAGGACATGATATGATTCTCTCTAAAAACACCACCTGGCACAAGGGTAAATAGGTTAGGTTCTGTCCGCAGAAATTTAATTGCTTTTGTATATTATTTTGGTTTCATGTTTTTCCCATGAAAATGTGCAAAATATTATTTATATTTAAAATTGAATTCTTCCCTCCCGCATTGTAGATGTAGATACTAGATACATAGAACCACCATCAATAGATACTTGCATACAATAAAAAAATACATTTTGTGGTATGGACTTTATTCCAATGAATTTTTTCTAGGTTCATTTTATTTTCATTGAAATGAAATTTAAAATTTGGTTTTGTGGTATACAACATTGCAATATGATGTTAACAAACAAAAAAAAAAATATTAAAATATTGCTCTTCAATTAAGTGGAAGCTGAGGGTATAAACACAAGCGGTGCAGCAGCGGGAGAAATCGGATTAATTGGCTTACCACTTGGTGTTGGTCGTTGAGCTTATATAGTATAGGGAGATTAGCTCTGAGTACACTCAATTAAATCCAACACAGAAAAAAAAGTAAAAGCAAAAATCAATGGCTGCGGTGTTGGCCAACAATTAATATCCAATTCAAGCAATTTGTGAATTTTTGCAGCAGCAAAAACATAAAACTTCGATTTAATTGAGTTTAGCTGTGGATATCTTTTTTATATAATCTATCAGCTAGTTAATGTATCTTCTCGTTGATGTTGTCGTGCAAAATAAAATACATGTGAAAATTAATTGAATTTTTATTGATTTATAAAAGAAAGATGTGAAATGAAGTGTTGTTCGCATTTGCTTCTTTTAGAAATTAAAATGAAAACCGAATCAAAATTAGGGGTTCACTGAGGGAAAAAAGCACAACGTAAAATTTAATAAATCGTATTCGATTTAACGTTGTAGTAATATAGTACACAAACGTCTTTAACTCAACATTGATCATCTTTAATTGTACTTTGAAAATGCTTTGAATTAACAACGCAACGTTAATATTAGGAGGTTCATTCTTGTTTTGAAGTGAACCGTAGTCGATTTAACATTGAATTATAAAGGGACAAAGTTGAATTAAGGATGTTTCTCTTTGGTTTTAAAATTATCATCTTCAACCCCGAATCATTAACAAATCTGCTTATATCAAAGTGGTTTTCTTTGATTTTACGCTGGTTTTTCTCTGGGTGTTGAGAAAAGAGAAAAAGCAACAAATAAATACATTCTCTACTGATCTAGCTATTGGACATTCTGAGAATCAAAAGACATTATTATTAGAGCTTGGCACATTTCAGTGTTTAAACAAGAAAACTAACAAAGCCTTAACTGTGACTTTAGTTTTCAGTCTGGTATATATATAAAATAAATACTGGTGTGCCTCAAGGCTTTTTTCTGTCTCCGACTATAAGACTTTTAGTTTGCTTAACTGTTTTGCTGAAGTCAGCTCATCCGGCATTTCATATTTGTCACTTGATTCTAAAACCTGCTTTTAGGTATGGAACTGCAACAGCAGCGAATGATAAGCTCATTTTTAAGATTCTTGGTAGTAGTGTCAAACAATGAGGAATTACCAAACGTGTAGGATGTGATGCATTGAATTCTTTCTTCAAAGCAGAATCCACCACGGAGCGCTGGTAATCATGAGTGGGACTTGGCAAGAGAAAAATTACAAGGACGTCACCAAATTGCCGTCATATTTATATTATGTTAAGAATTAAGATGCAGCTCCCGAATTATTTACCACCTCTTTGAGCAACAAAAACATTTGGAAAACAAATTACCTTAAGCTGCAGCCTTTGACCTTAACAATAAACTCTGAAATGAGCATCTTTTCCAGAACTGTCTAAAATATTTAAAAAAGCATGATGCTTTTACTTATGAATTATTAAACATGTACCTGAAATTGCATTGTACCAAGTGAACGTATTCAATAAATATGTTCAGAGTAAATGGTTGCACCAAAATAAAGTGTTGCCTTGTGTTCGAAATTTTTATTAAAAAGTTGAATAAACCATAATTTTCAGTTTCAGAGGTAAACTAATATATTTTAAATAAAACTCACATCGGCAAGTGTATGCAAATACAGTACCACCTCCTTATTGGTCGCTATTCTATTTTCTCTTTCTACGCTGCCAAAAACAATACCTCCCAGTACAGTACCTAATATTGAAATTCATTGAAATCTGTCACTTCGCATATACTTGAGCTTTTTAAATAACTTTCACGTCTATTGCTGCAATTAATTTAGCTTTACGATGCTCTTTTAAAACTGAACTTCACCTTTATTAATCGTTTCTAAAGAAACAAAAACCGTTTTAGCGACTTTCCACTGTTTTGTATCCCGGTATTGCAGGGCTTTATTCTTAGATAGCCTGAGTCATATCAGGCAGTTTCAGAGCTTTTTGCATTTTTGCAAGAAATATCAATTTCCGTCTCAAATAAAATTCTTTTTAAATTGCAAAATTATTAGCGTTTTCCGTCTTATTGTGAACAAGTCATGTAAAAAGAGCCTTAATTTGATCATGCACAAATTTTATCGGTGCTCTTAGCGTGAAATTGCAAACAATTATTTTTTGTCACGCTTTACAAAATTCAAAAAATTTGAATTTCTGTTATTTTAAGGACGTGTTTGAAATATAACGATTAAACTAGATCTGAGCTCCATAATAGCAGATATAAACTTAATTTGCGTGTGAGCATTCCAATTAGTAAACGATGTAATGAAGCATTCCATAAAAATGTAAACAATAAGGTTTGCTTGACGCTGAGCATAACTACATACAAGCTACCACAAATTCAAAGTATTTTTATACACACAACTAATATCCGAAACGTGATGTTCTGTATTTATTTTCAAACTGCAGTTCACAGTTTATACAAAATAAAATAAAAAAAAAAACTGAAATACCATAGATGCCAATTTAAAGTGCACTCGTGCATTCGCTTTGCTTCAATTGTTTCTTTTTTTTTGTTTTTGGTTGCGAAAGATTGACATTTTTATTTTCAAAAGGCAGATATCTGCCAAGTAACACAATGTTTGTGCGCTATAAAAACTAAAAGACATTTTATACATAAAACCAGGGTAAGGGACATTTTTACTTTATATGCAATATTGCAATTACGTCATCGGCCAGAATGACAAGCCAGAATGTAAAAATTTTCGTTGCCGAAGCCAAGCTTGATCTTGATTATAAAAGGTGTGGTATATTTTTGAATTAATAACATAAAAGTTGTGTTTATCTTCTCTCAAACTCTCATCCCTAAGTTCAGCGCCGGATCTAGGGGGGGGCAAAGGGGGGCACTTGCCCCGGGCGCCTGGCCTTGGGGGGCGCCAAATGGAAGATGAAGAAATATAGGAGAGCAAAAAAAAAAAGTTATTCAACATTTGAACAGGGCGCCAAAGTAATGCAATGTTTATTATTTATTTCTTGTTCCAAATATGAAAGAAATATGTAATGAACCACTTTCGTCGCCCTTTAAACAAATAGGAAGATGAAGAGAGAAACGAGAGTAACAAAAAAATAAAGGTCTTCAACTTTTGAAAATGATAAACAAATTCGTTGCCCTTCAGCAGGGCGCAAAATTAAAAGATGAGCAAAAAAAAAAAAAAAAGCAAGAGTAATAGGGTTTTCACACCGAGCCGAAAACCCGGTTTTCAGCTAAAAGTTTACGAAAACCTGAAAATCATTCACTCCGGACTTTTCAAGTTTTCGTTTGACATTTCACCTAATTTTTACAACTGACTATCAAATTTAGGAATGAAAGTATTTTCGGCTGCTATGATTGATTTTTTTTTGACGTTTATGCGCTTTTTAGGTGTGTTTGGAAAGAATCGAAACAAACGGAGGTGTGTTCTGAAAGAATCACAACAAACTTAGGTGTGTTTGCTTTGTATTCCAACAAGTTTTCGACAGGTTTTATTTAAAACTAGTTGTTTTCGAAAACTTGCGCTTAGCAAAAATGAGTGTTAAAACTTGTGTTTTCGTTCAGGTTTTGGGGGTTTTCAACAAAAATCGTGTTTTCAGCTCGGTGTGAAAACTCTATAAGAGTAAGAGAGAGTCACAAATGTAGGAAAAATCCCTTTTTGCGGTAGTGCAAACGGCTCTGCAATAGTTGGGTAGACTACCAATAGTTTACTGGCACTAAAATGCAGCCCCAATGTAGTGTAGTGCGACTTTATTCATATAATTTCATACAAGGAATACGTGCATTTCAATTATTGTAGTGCAGTTCCACGTAGCGGTTTTGCATATAAACAAAGATCTGTTCGCCGTAACTGGTTGCGCACAATGGTGAAGCTGCAGCTGTAGCACGTAGCATGTCAAAGTTAAATGTACGTTAATCGTATTGCACGGCTACAATGTGAAGTAGCAGCTGCAGCACAGAGAAGTTAAAGTCGACTGAATTTGAACTTCACGAACGTGCTGCAATGAAAAACAACAACAAACGGAATGGCGGACACGATTTTTGTTTGAGTTCAGTGCTACACCATTGTATTCGTGAATGCTGCTTAGTGAACTACTTTTTTTGACATTTACTCCGACGCTAAGTGCTACTGCTGCAGCTTCACCATTTTGCGCAGCCAGTTAAGCATAGTTCAAAAGTTGACGACAAACCAGATATGACCTTCCCATTTGGCATGTGTGTCCGTAACGTAGAGCGCAAAACAAAACAAAAATGCAAGGGCGATGTGTGTTCGTGACGTAGACGAAACAAAATTGAGAACGTGAAGGCGCTAGGTTTGAATTCGATACAACCGTTAACAACTTATGGCCATTTGAAAAAAAGACGTTAAGACCAGATCTCCGTTATTAGCATTTCTTGCCAAAAACAAAAAAACGTAGTTCTCTTAAGAACTCAAAAAGAATATAATACACAAAGTTTAATCAAAATCGTTAGAGCCGTTTTTGAGCAAATTAGAAAAAACCAAAAAAAGTTGGCTAAAACTGAACGGCTCGTTGTATGGGAGCTACCATTTAGAAAGCTTTCACTGAAAAATTTACACAACCATCCTATAAAACACTATAAAGAACGATGCCAAACGAAGTTTGAGTCAATTAAATCAAGTCGTTGCGAACTTACGGCCATTTAAAAAAAGCCGTTTAAACCAGATTTTCGTTACCACCATTTAAGCCAAAAACGAAAAACGATAGTTTGTTAGAAATATCTTAGGTAAGTTAAATTCTGAGTTTAATCAAAATCGTTAGAGCCGTTTTCGAGCAAATTTAAAATGAAAAAAACCGTTACATGAAAGGTACCAGTTTGAGCCGGGCTAATACGAAATAAAAAAACCTCGACAAAGGTTTTTCTTCAAACTGCTATTTATACCAAGTTTGAAGAAAATCTGTCAAGCCGTTTAGGCTGTAGCATGACATGAAAAAGCGCACATCAACACAACCGCACATACGCACAGACAGACCGACGGACGGTATGGCGAAAACCACTTTTTTGGGCTTCTCTATCATCGTATGTTTGATTAAAACCACGAGATTTTTTTTCTGCACGAAACCAATACTTGCCCTATAGAGCAAGTAAAAATGAAAAAGAATTTTTGTTGTGTACTACTAAGCTATTTCACTAAAGCTGTTCTATGGATTAGTTATGATTTTGTATATCGGTGAGTAAAAGTTAAATGTGCAATCAAAATACCGGACAGAATCACAAATAAGCATACAGCCTTTGAACTTTTTATGAACAACATTAGCAGGTTCTCCGCTGTCGTTTATTGAAATAGAAAAATTATCAAATCAATCTGGATTATGGCACATACCCCAAAGGTTTTATTTTGCACGAACGCCAAGATTGCATTTTGAGTAATCAGTAACACGAGAACCCTTAGCAATACCTTATTTTCTTAGGTTGGGTCACACAGACTTTTATGACATATGTATCGTACATAAGCTAATGTCAACAGCATCAAGCATTAGAGCATAAAGATAACAACAGGTTAACGATATGAGATCAAGTTTTGTACGTAAACTTAAAAAAAAATAAATTGTTGGGGGGGGCGCCAAATTCAACTTTTGCCCCCCCTTGAACAAATCCTAGATCCGGCGCTGCCTAAGTTACTCCAAAATATGATCTTTTATTTTGCGGACATAACGTATTTTATGGCGTGGACGAAACGTATTCTGAGGAACGTTTATTAATGATTTGATGATCTAATCATTATTGTTGCATGGAGTTTCGAAAAAATCAAATTTAAGCAATGTAATTAATTAATAAATAAATAATGATACGATTGAATTATTGGTACCTACAGCAAATTTAATAATATGTATAAAATAAAAAAAACTTAAAAAAAACTTGAAATCTCATAGACTCCCGAACTAAGACATTTAAAACATTAGATATTTTCCTCCACCTATAAGGCTTAATCTTAAATTATTGGGATCATTTCATTACACTGATTCAACTTATGAGCTTAAAATGGCTGAATCACAACAACGCGTTCACCTCAGCTTCGCGTATGTTACGTCGAACAAGCTTTACGGACGCGTCGAGATGAAAGGTGACATTTGAGTAAATTAACTAATCGAAAATAAAATTTCTAAGGAACCAAATATTTTTTTAAAGTATCATATTATTATTTGCCTTGCAATGAAAACAGAAAATCTAATTTAAAATATAGAAGTTTTTGGGAAAGTGGCTAATACTGCTTTTTTAGCATGTGAGGAGTTTGACAAATAGGTTTCGAATCATCTCAGAAGGGATGAAGAAGGATTTTTCGTCCTGAACTTCGAAGCGATGAAAGAAAAAGATCCGGAACAATTTTTTAAATTAACGAGGATATCTCCACAATCTTTTGTGCTCCGTGCACTCATTAAACATCACCTAGAAAAAAAAAATCTATGAGAACAAAGTCAAACGCGCGCAAATGTTCAAATATTTCGACTTTTCTTTTACCTTCGCTTCATGCTACATGATTTGTCGATTTGTGTACTTAGTTTTTTATATCAAAACGTAACGTTAAAGCTCAACGCCTCATTGTGAGCATTATACGTGATTTCCTATGTCTGAGCTTTTGCGGTCAAAGCGAAGCTCAAAGCGTTGTTGTGAAGCAGACATAAGAATTTCCTAGTTGAGAAGTTCGGTTGGATAAGAAGAAATAGGTGGGTTTAATGGGCTGCAAGATCTCCTGTCCTTATACGGAATTGCATTTTGATATAGGTAGGCAAGATTGAAAAGACAACTAGCAATTTTTAGTCAACAAATTGTACAATAATCCTTCGTAGTGAAATCTTCTAGCGTACATTAACAAATTAGACAAAAAGGCATACAAGAAAGTATACCCTATTCTCAGAACGACATGAACAAAAGAATGATTTGGTAGCATTTTGAATCCGTGTTCTTCCTTTTTGATTCAAAATTGAACAATTTTTACTGAATGCCATCGAGTCAAATATGCAATATTGCTTCTCAAATTTTAATTTCATCAAGTAAGCAGTATCTATCGCTAATAGTTATAGTTTGCTTTCTTCGTATTTTAGTTCGTATTTTGGTCCTTCGAACCAAATTGTTCAATGCAAAATGTTGTGAGAACCACTCAGGTACCTACATTACAAACACTAACTTCCTCCTTTGAATTGGAATTTCTATGAAAGTTCACTCACGCTGGCTTTGCCCCTGTAGCTGCAGAATCCATAGACAAACAAACCAATTAACTACTTTCGTAAGACGTTAATCATTTCAATACACAAAAAACTGTTTGTCAACGATTCGAGAGATTGCTTCAACAATATCTTATTCTATGACATAGAATCACTTGAAGAATTAGAATGTTCAATGTTGTGGCTGCCATTGTGTTTAAAATACCTACTTGACTTTCAAAGCCATTCCTAATGGCTTTGGAGACAGAGAAACAGCCTACAAAATTCTATACCACCTACCATTTACCTAACATGCCTTGTATCTTGTATCTCAACCTCAACAAATACAATAACACACCTTTATGAAGGTATGCTATAAAAAATTATATACACAAAAAAATAGAAAATCACCGACCATATTAGAAGAAATAAAAAAATAAATAAAAAACGACATCCAAGCGAGAGTTAAGCGAGAGAGAGAGAAAAAAGTACAAAAAACAACAACAAAAAACAACAACAACAAATAAATTGTAGCGCGTAGGTATTTTGTAAATAAATACGCGACTGCAATCACTTTGGTCGGTCGGACGGAGATCTCGGTACCAGGCACCGACCGGTTTAATTTTTAGCTCGTTATCAACCGGTAGATGAACTGTAAAGAAAAGAGTAGAGTTTAATTGCAGACAATGAATACAAAAGTGAGTAGGAAAGAGATACAAAATACTACTACATCGGCCAGTAGTTATACGCTACACACATACGTAGATATATTAATGCTAAAAACACTGCAGATACTCGCATCTATGTTATATTATATGGCAAAGCAAAACCAACCGACCGAACGATGATGTGTTTTGTTGACGATGATGGTGTCATGAAAAAATGAGGTAAAATAAAAATAACTAAGCGCATACAAAAAAGAAGCATAGAAAACAAAGATAATTCAGGATTGCAGCGATTGACAAGAACATAGAGATAGATACAAGACAGCAAAAAAAAAGTCAAAAAGAAAGATACTATGTATTAACTTTAAGTTTGTTTTGAGCGTAAGTATCGCGCTTATGAGTTAACAGCAGGGATGTTATTTAAATTCGTTTTAATATTTAAGATTTGAAATTATTGTTATAAATCCTTTCCGTCCGTGTTTTCCTGCCTTCCTGAGGTAAACATTTGGTACGTCCTTTTTCTGAATTTAATAAAAAAACGAATTTTGACGAAAATAAATTTCATGGCAAGTCAATCAAAACTTTTTCTTTCTGACATATGTTAAAGTTTTCTGGTTTAAATTTATTTAACGAAACCGAATGGAATGATTGTGAAAACGTCTCCTTTTTCTTCTTTGATTTGGAAAATTTTATAGTTTTACAATTACCGATATTTATTTTTAAGCGTTGTATAAGGCACCAATATAAAAAACGATCAAAATTAAATTGAATACCCTCAATATCAATGATGCACTTAATTTAAAATAGGTAGAGGGCGAAAATAACTTACTAGAGGAACCCCGGATGTTCAATCTATACTTTTTGAAAAGATTCCAATTTATGAGTTCTAACCTTCAAATATCAACAAATCCATTAAAGCATCTCACAATGAAAACCAAAACTCAATATTTTTCAATAAAATTTTGTGTTCAACAGAATGGAAGGCATTAAAAAAATCAGTATATAAATTGCATCAACTTGACATTATATCCTCTTATGCATTTATGTATTTAGGATTTAAGACAAGAAAACCGAACAAATTTGTAAGAGTGGACCAGCCAGATACAAAGCCAAGTTGTGACTCTGATAAGCATTCTTTAGTCAAAAACTCTATTTTATTTTTAAACAAACATTCAAAAAACTTGGGAATTGCTGATAGTTTACAGAAACTATTATAGATCTCGACTTATATTTTTTGTTTGTTTTTGTTTTTTGTAAGGGAATAAGTAATGATTCCTTCAACACGGATAAAAATACCTTCTGATGATGATTTATTAAATAACTTTAGCAGATGCCAACCGAAGCAATCATTGCAGTTTTTAAAAATACTCGACGGAATACGATTTACTCCACAACTATATTTTTGTTTAAGGGACTGAAGAGCCAATAAGAAGATGTCTTCCAATATCGATTGCATAACCCCAAAATCAATCTTTTATTCCAAATTCACAACAATTGTGTTTAAAGGGCAGGAAAAAAACATACTCAAAAAAGCTAGCAATTCCTTTTCGTTGTCGCTCTGAATATTTTGCTTTGGTTTCTTATTGGTTTATAAGCAAACTGGCTTCATTTTTATGCCATCAAAGCATGTCACCTTTATCCTTAACGTGAATAAAACGTCAACGTGATTTGATATACCTAATTGCAGCGAAAACCGAAATTACAAAAATGTTTTACCCCTCTCATTTAAAAGAACATCTTTATAAAATATCATAGAAATATTGGTATAACATTACTGACTTCTATGTCATCGGACAAACCACATACAGAAAAGGTTGGTAGCCCAGCTTTTTCGTTGGCTAGGTAAGTCTAGAAACCGCAGTGAAATTAAACATTTTGCATGTTTAAAACTTAAAGCTGGTTTCAAGACCTGTTCGTTAGGTTGGAATATAGAGAGCCAGAGCCAGAGCCAGAGCCAAAGCCAGAGAGAACAGGCCAACCAAGTTACCACGGACGAGTAAATACCCGGCCTAGCATAGTCAGGTTACGGCCAACCAACAATTTTGTGTATATTTTCTAGACTCCGTAGGTGGGTGTTGCGGTTAAATGTGTAGTATTTATGTTTGTGGTTGAAGTTGGAAGTTAAAGATACAAAAAGTGGGGTAGCGGGTAGGGTTGGGTAGGTGGAAAGATGCCCACAAACCGAAAAAATGTCATATTTATCTTTTTTAGCTTTTATATTCAGGTTGATGGCGATGAAGAAGTAGGTATAATAGTCTATGTACGAGTAGCATCAGCATGAAGGGGTGAGGATCAGGATGACTTGGTGCGGAAATGCTGCATTATAATCTTGATCTCTGGGTGACCTATGAATGCTGTGTGAAGAGAATTGTTTCCAACTATTGTTGTTCCCTCCATTGTGTTGCATCTGTCCGTCGCCGTAGATATTGTATTTTTTTTTTCTTCCCGCAGCACAATGTGAAATCAGTTTATGTTAAGGAAAAATACAGTGAATGAACTTACTTTCTTCATTTGCTGTAATTTGCGGATTGTTTACGTAATTTTATTTTATTAAATGTGTGTTGTGTACGGAATTTTAAGAGAAAAGAGGCAGACAGAGACTTCTGCATATATGTAGGTATAGCAAAGATGCCATTTATTTGTGGGATTAAAGTCAGTTTTAATGGTCTTAATAGGAGGGAATGCCGTGGTTATCCCACGCTCTTAAACCTAATTTAGATAAAACTATTTAAGTGGAGTAGGTACATTTAGCGTTACATAATTTATTAAACGTTTGTAGCTTAAAAAAATGACCGTGTTAAACGTGCACTTAGGAAAGTGTGTGGAGGGGTTTTGAGATCCTGCTTTTAAAATCCTTTTTCAAATAAATCTAGTTTTGTTTTTGAAGATACATACTTGTTTTGGTTCCGCAACAACATTGTTTATTGGGGCATACAAGATACATCCTACAGATACCAACAATTTGACCATATGCATTTATGCAAATTATAATTACTAACAGTTTCAGAAAATATTTTAATCTTGAAAACAGGCATTCGTCAGCATTACATTATATTTCCCGACACTAAGTCAGATTAACGTCGCAGCCGCAGTCGTTTAAAAAGGATATCATTATAGCAATCTCTACACTGGTCAAGGTGCATGATTGATTCGCAACATAGGTAATATGTAAAAACTTTCTACGAGAAATGGAAATAGACTTATTTTGTAAATACAAATAAAATAAAATTCAATAGGTAGGTATTACAATGCAGTTATGCGGGACAGAGTAGATAACTTCGGCTCGGCGCTACAAAGTTAAATTGAGTTTAGAAGAACAAAATACAAGTTTTTATTTTAATATGGAATGCAATACAACCATTAAGCGGCATATAAACAGGTCAAAATCTCATCAATATACAACATTTTTTAGCACATTGGATAGTTTTCTCATGCATTTCAGGTCTGACAGAACAGATACCAGGAGCCGTACTGTCGCCAATTTTGTTCTTACTATCAAGGGTTGGTTGGTATCTATTGGAACCAATTTAAATCATGCTCTTCTGTTAACTATCAATTGCGTTACGTTCTAAAGACCCGGCCACAAACTATCTTTAATGACGAAATGTGCGGCGACCAAACAAATCTTGGAAGTCAACTGTTATCATTGATGAATATATGCAATCTATAGTAATATGAATAGAAGGATCGACTGTGGCGACACCGTGAGTCTCCAAACTTTTTTTTCCAATTTTCTCGTTTTGGAGAGAAAATGTAGGTGGAAAGGGTTTAAATATGTGATAATTATCAGCAACATCTATGTGTCTCCAAACCCCGTTATCTCTTACTCGTTCCCCAGACTACTATAGATTTCATATACAATGCTGTTATGAAGAATTCCGAGGCCCAGCATTTGGAGTCACGGCCAGAGCTGAGGTTAATTCCAGCAGCTGAAATACCTTTCCTTTTGAAGTTTTCTTGTGCAGAGTCTTACGAGATGCCGAAATGCGAAAGCTTTATAAAGAACATTCCAATCTCACAAAATACAATGAGAGACATTTTCAAGAAAAGTTGTGTTTTCAAACTTACAATGTGTTATTGAGTAACTCCATTTATTTAAATCGGACAGAAGCTTAAAAGAAAAGGTCTAATGTAGCTATTTAG
Organism: Platycheirus albimanus; assembly: GCA_916050605.2. Taxonomy (NCBI): domain Eukaryota; kingdom Metazoa; phylum Arthropoda; class Insecta; order Diptera; family Syrphidae; genus Platycheirus; species Platycheirus albimanus. The sequence continues at coordinate 50,451,088 of OU696697.1, read as the reverse complement.
TTGAATTTCTGAATACATGTAGAATTTTATTTTTAAGTTTAATACGATGTCCCTTTTCCTTACCTACACATGCAAAGCACAGCGTGGACAACTCTGCATGCTGCGCAGTAATGTACCTACAATGTATCTGCTCGTTTTTGGTGTAACTGATAGGTATGCCTTGAATGCTGAATTACTTGTTCTTAAAGATACATACGTATCTAGTTATTAAAAGTCTAGTTGTGCAGGAGAATATCTGCTCATAAAATGTCATCCAGCTAATAAATTCCATAGCCAGTATAAATATATGCAATTTATTATACCTTCCGTGGTTCCGTCTTTCGTAGAACGAAAATTCAGCAAATAACTGACCTTCTTATAGCTCGAATCACTACACACAGGCAGTCATTTTCGCCGCAAACTCTTAACCATAAACTAGTTTTCGCATCACTCAGAGTCAGAGGACTTTTCTTGAATATTAATGTTTCAGCAGCAGTTTCTCGACTTCCATGGAACATGCACGTAGCTATATATTTTTTTTTTTTTTTTCTGCATAAACCACTTGTATCCAGTTTTAGGCGGTATGCTTCATAGTTTCATAGGAATATCTATCTACATGTCGAACCGGAATTGTTTTGAAGCGCTAAGTTCGGATAAATCAATTAAATACGAGTACCTACTTCTGGATAACATTAATGCTACATGATGGTTTGTTTGAACTTTATTTTCTGAAGAAGAATGAATAAATAAATGGATGGTTGTGGGTCAATTTTTGTTTTTTGTTTTTGTGACCACCATCCAACTTTTTAACTCGGGCTTGGGCAGGCAACGACACCATTGAGGACCAACTAGAAGATCCAGTAAGTAGTATCTATAGATACTATTTTTTATCTTAAAGTTGGACTACCCTACCAGTAGTATTAAAAATTTGTGACAATTGGTCTTTAAATCACACCAGAGTTGTTCTTTGTTAAAATCGTTTTCTTTGGAAATAGTCTTCGAGGCTTTTTGGAATTGGATGCTAGACCAAATATTCTATAATAGGTATATAAGATACATGGTATAACCAAACCAACACCATGGTATAATTTTTACAAGTTCTGCGTTATGCCTTGTGTCGATGCACGGTAAGTTTTTTTTTTCTAATTTTAATTTCATGTCTTATGCTAGGCTGGGTTAAGCAAATGATAAAGGAAGACTGTGTGTACGTTTTCAAACTGAGGTAATAACGTATGCAAGGACTCAGCGTTACACATTTCTTTCATGAGGATATAATAAGAAATTTGGTGTGGTCATTGGGTTGGCGGTAACGTGCATTGTCATACGAATATACGAAATTCTACAGGCTCACTTTTTGAGCATCGTCGGTTCTCGCATACGATCCATGAATTTCTTCAAAATTACAAGGTTTCTCATATTATGTAAATTTATGACAAGACTTACTGAAGAGTCCTAGCAAGATTATTGACCTTAAATTTTGGGCACTAGTAGGTACTATATTAAATTTATGGCCCTTCATTATAGTAGAACAGATCTTTTCTAGAAGGAAGTCGTTTGAAGTTTTTAGGATTGGTTTGAGTCTTTAGTCGCCAAAGGCAAGACGCTTACAAATACATGTGCTTGTTGTACTTGGTCCAATGCTGATTGAAATCTGTCTGATAAACATCTTTCTAAAGATGTCATAGGATGATTCTATTAAAATACCTTCAATCATCAATCTTTTTGAACATCCAAAGCTATAATTTAACGAGATATTAATTTACTGATTAAATTTTGTGCAAGCCTCAACAATATAATATTCCTTCTGAATCCAGTAGAGGTTTGAAACTAAACATTTAGTTTGACATTTTGATCTTCCAAGAAATATATATTTGGAGAATCGTCGATCATTTTAAGGAAAATTAAACAAAAACCCATATTATGTCTCTCACTCTTATATCTTGGCATAAAATGCGCCATTGTAACTTACGCAATTAATGAATTCTTCTAAGCACAAGAAATATATTTGTTTACTTTTTTAAGTTAATGTTTTCAATTTTTAGTGATTTTGTTTGCTGATCAAGTTAAGGTAGCTCTACTCACTCGCACAGCACATTTCTGGACTTCTCTTTTGAATTACATCGATGTTCAGTGTGTGAAAGAACTTTATAAATTTATCGATTAAAATGCATCTTCGTTGTGATATATTCTTTCCTCATTGAAGTTTATTGTTAGAAAATTAGGAGACAATAGTCTTAATAAAAGAAAATGAAATTGTAGCAACAAGCTTAGATTGTACTGTTCCTGTGATAACTTAGGTACCAAACGTACCTATATACATATAATAAAAATACCTCTATCTATCATTGTGTTCCACAAAATTTTAAGTCAATCCCCGAACGCTCTTGGAGTGGAAACAAATCTACAAATATACACTTAAAAAACAAAAATTAATTAACAAAGCTATAATGTTCTTTAAAAGAACCTTCATATACCTAATTGATATCTAATCCATTAAAGCACTTCATATCGCATTGGTGAAAGATTAAAACATAACACAGAACCATTATAAGCGCATTAAAACATTCTGGAAAACAACATTACAGATCTGAAAAAGACAATTTCCATTGTCTTAGCCATTAGCACTATGTACACGGATTCAGTCAAGTAAGTATAGAACAAAAGCTAGCACTTATTACTGAACCGCAAATCCGGTTACATTAATGTCTTGTTCTCCGCTTCTCCCTACTTTCAAAGAGGAGCTCTTTTCAAATCCTCTGAATTGTGGTTGCATTTACAAGTCTTACCACTTCAAAGATATTCAAGTAGGTACACAAGACCCATCAACTACAGCAACCGAAATTCCACCGAAAACCACAGAAAACTTTATGTTTCGAATTCCCATCATCATCTAGAGAGAGAGCCAACATAAAGTCAAACCACACCACAAGCATTTCAATTTCAACCCACTAAATTTGAGAGTGTGTCCGTCCACGTCCATTTGCATTAAGAGGTGTCGTATCATGCGGACAGATAGCCATCACATAAGATTCTAAAAGAACACCCGCTGCACAGAAACAGATAGATATTGATTTATAGATTCAGTCAAATAAAATTTATTAGATTCGTTTCTCAAATGAGACCGTTATTGTACTTAAAGCGTAGAAGTAGAAGATCTTCACACAAGGCAAAGATATTAGAACAGTTTGTATTACTGTGTCAACTGTCTGTAAGTAATGTCATCAACTTGAGGCTTGAGGGAATCTGGAAGCTTGTACGCATTATGTAGGTACACACAAACGAATGAACAACGACTTCGAAAAACAGATTGAGACTTCCTAATTGTGTTATGCGATCAATTTAATTCAGCTTTAGTTCTCCGAACGCCGCGCCATGCCACGCTCTCTATCCCTGTCAAATTAATACCTACATTATTATTCTACATAGAATTCCTCTCGTCTACTTGAGGTCATTTGATTAGAATGAGGACAACAACAAACAAAGATATACCTAATGTCTTAAAGAATAAACACAAGTGACAAGACAACCAGATAGAAAGATAGATATTTGGTTTCGGGTACGGGTTCGGTTTCGGGTATAATAGAACGAAACGAAGTTAGTGACAGTTTGTCTAACATAACAACAAACAACAAAGCACGAATAACTGTTACTGTACTGTAACTGGAACTGCCCTTCATGTTCGTTTTTCTTCTGTCGTCTCGCCATCGCATCGACAACCGCGCCCGCGCTCACACCCGCACCCGCACCCGCTGCCGCTGTAATCTAAAGAGCGAGAGTGAAATATATTGTTATCACTTGAGGATGTCATCAATAACGGTCTTAAGCCGTATGGCTTTGTTCGTAGATTTATTTATATACGAGTACGAGTAGGAAGGAGCGGAGCTGCTTTATTAGAATGTGCTGTGCATTGCACATCACATAGGTACTCTGCGGGAGTTTCTGAGCTCTGTATCTTTTTAGGGGAATGCAATTTTTTACAATTACCAGCAAATTGGTCCGAAAACATAGATGCGGGATTATTGTGTGTACGTTGTGCGATTTGGGATGAGTGTACGATAGTGTGAGCTGTTATTTAGTGTCAACTTTAGGAGACACTTTATTCGTTTTGTCATTTTTTTCTTTCTTTTTAATTCCTTGTAAGTTCGGACACAGAAGGACCAATTCAACGATCAACGCCACCGATGACGCAACATACTTTAATAATGGTTGATGTGCAGACAGTAACTTTATACAGATTATATTGGCAGTGTTTGCAATTTTAGTTTCATACATCAATCACAATCAAGGTTTAGGGTTTCAAGTAGGTTTTTTGTGGTGAAGCAAAACGCATTCATAGATATCCGTATTATGTTTCGTAGGCTGTTTTCGTGGTGCACTTGATTTTTTATATTTTACAATGTGGGTTAAGGAAAATTTTATGAAGTATCGAACAAAATCTAATCAAAACAGCTAAAGGGAGAAGAAAGTGTCTTATTCACCAATTACAATTTTATATCACTACTTACATATTTTAGTTTGTCATGTTTTATGTACCCATATCCACAAAAGCGATTATCTGACAATATTGGCAGTTGTGCCAGTAGAAGATTTTTCAAAATATGTAGATTTCAACCCTCTGAACTTACAATTTTGTCTGAAATATTGTCCGAAATGGCATTGCCAGCCTATTGTCGCACTATATATATGATTGAAAGATTTTTTAATACTGTGAGACCTGAACAAAGTTCTCCAATATCTGCGCCATTGAACTGGCAGTTGCCAATTTGTTTAACAAGATACCTTAACGTTCTCAGTTCAAAAAATCGAACAATGTATTTTTTAGAAAATAGGCTGACAATTTATTGTCTTCCAAATTAAAAATGTACATAGGTTGGTACATACGTTCAAACTTTAAAAACTTGGAAGATTATTAAGAAAAACAAAAAAATGTTAAGTAATATCAGAAGACAACTAGGTAGGTATTAGTGTAAGGTGTCAAAAAGCAGTGAAGAGGAAGGTAAATCTCCGCAAGAGATTCATACATATATACAGTTTTAACGAAGGTTCGGCTAGCGTTTCGTTTCTACAAAATTATTGTTCACCATCCAGATAATTATGAATTACTACTTTCAACAGACCCTGAAATGCAACCATTTTTTATGAGAAAAAAGAGGGCTTTTTGATTATATTCATATGACAAAATTGAGATGTATGTATGTAGCTAGGTATCTATTAAATAAAAAAAACTCAAATTACAGTTAGATATATAAATTGTGCGTAATGTGACGACTGTAAAGCGGCCCACAGACACCACACTTGTGCGCGCGCATGTGTCTGTGCGAGGCAATGTGTGCTGTCTGTGGGCTGGTGCGCACACCGATTTTCGGCGCGAGTAAAAATCAAAACTTTTTGATTTTTGGTGTCGGTGTCTCGATCGGTGTGATGTGTATGGGGATGCGCGCGCACATTTTATATTCAGTTGCATCGTATTGTGACTGAGTAAGGAGTGCGGAAGATTTATTTAAAATGTTTTTTTCCTTTGAAATCTCTTTCACAACAAAAATGTGTACGATTTGGTGTGCAGTGTATGGCGAAATCACACACCAGTTTCGGTGCACATGCGCGCGCACAACGCACAAGTGTGGTGTCTGTGGGCCGCTTAAGGACTTGGACAGTTTTTAGATAGAATATTTGTTTTCAAAATTTTTGCAGACAAAATCGCAAGCTTTCAAGATTTCTAGAAAATTGGTCACATGTTTTCTTAATTCAGACAATATTGTAATGCCAATTTATCTAGAATATTATCTGAGCAAACAGTTTTATTATTGTCAGACGTTTAGGACATTGTCAGACTAATTGCAAATACGTTAATTCGTTAATTATTTCTTAATTTTTTTAACTGTGATTTTATTTCTATATTCTGTGTTCAACTTAGGAAACGAAGTTGTAGCCTTATTTTGGAGACATAACTTCTACATGAACTCTTTCAAATTGTATTTGTAAGATTTTTAAACCTCTTTGAAGTTTATTTCTTAATAACTTAACGAACTAATATGATTTATTAAAATGTTCGATTTTATGACTATTGCGTGGTTTGAAGATGATTATAAAGATACTAATTTTATGTAGGTGCCTATAAAATAAAAAGTAAACCACTCCAGCTCTGTTCCAAAAGCTAAAAAAAATCGAAGGCAAGTTTTATAATCTGTCTTTATCTTGTTGTCTTTACCGTACGAGAAAGTTCAGGTAATCAGCTTATAACATTTTCCCCCTCAACAGTTGACGAAGCATGGTTTTCAAGTCTTTACACCTTAACTTTCCACAGCTAATGTATTTCAAACAAAGCAAATATCCTGACAGATGTCACATTTTTCTACGTCCCTGAATGATAAACATGTCCCTCCTGGTCGAACACTGTAACACTAAAAACATCGTGTGGCAAAGCTTGTGAAACGTATCTATTCGTTTAATCTACAAATTCATTTAAGACCTAATGATTGTGATATGATGAAGGAAATTAGTTAAGAAATTTAATGCGGCTATGGTTCAGTGAACGTAAACTTATAAGCCGTATGCTTCAAATAATATAAAGCCGTATGCTTGTTGAAATACTTTAAATTATAAAAAAATAAATCTCATGCAAAAAAATAAAAATCAGAACTTCGTAAGCCACGTCTGGTCTCAACAAAATCTTTATTACAAGTGATCTTAAAAGTTACCTATGTACATGCCTTACAAAAAAGTTAACAGTTAACGAAAGCTTTGGAGACTTTTTAAAGTTATAGAGAGATTAACATTAAACATAAGAAAATCATACGATAGTACAGTATGAGCGAATTACAGCATAATATGTCTTTCTTATTTATAACATACATACATATTTACATACTTCGTTTATAAAAATAGAATACAGGGTGTTTTGTTATTATCGTTCGAAAAGTCTCTTACAAAGTGTAGGTTCATTAGATAAGTCTTAGCAAGCAAAAATAACGTTTATTTACAGAGATCTCCAAAATATCCACTGCGTCAAAGCTTACATTCTGATCAGATAGCTTATCTCAAACTTCCACTTTCCTACATTAATGAAAATTATATTCATCTGAACTGTTCTAAGTTTTCTCTCAATATTAGACTAACGCAAGTTAAATTTTGATCATAAAAGTAACAGGATTGGATTGTTTCGATTCTTCCATACACCCGATATTATATACATGAAAACAATATAATTTTGCTATAAATTAAGAAAATCGCAAAAACAATGTTTGAATCCCTGTTCAATTCAAATCAATCCTTGGAAAACAAAACTGAGTAGTAAATAAAACGATAAACAAACATACTGAAATCCATATTCCTACCATTAAAAAAGGTGAAAAGCTATCTTTTATCAACCAAAGATCACTTTCCTTCACAAACACCAGGCGTATATGTAGTCTCTTGTAGCTGTGAGTCTTTATATGTTGGACAAACTCAAAGAAGTATTGCCACCCGTTTAAAAGAGCACATAAGTGCTGTGAGAAAAAATCAGCGAGAAAAGTGAGCATATCAGCATATATCTTGGATAATCCATAATAATCCATAATAATCCAAAATGGATTCATTTTGACCAAGCCAAGGTTTTAGTTTAGGAAACCCACTACATCCCCCACGGTTAGTTGGCGAAGCAATTGAAATAAAGCGACATCAAAATTTCAATTGGAACGGCAGTTTTAAGGGATCCCGTCATCAATACCTTAAAATCATCCAAGATCAAACTTAAAACACCCTGTGAAGCAGTGAGTTAGTCGAGTATTATTTGCTCCCAAAAACCTACACCTCAACAACAACAAAATCATGAAACAGAAAAGCCTACACACTGCCACACCCTGCTACAACCTGCGTAGCCAATCTAACGCATAACTTTTCATCAGCAGTTTCCAATTTCCCAGTGACTACCCTCAATGTAACTTAATGCGAAACGTTCCGGTTGAATGCAAAAGTGCACTCATAGGTCATAGTTTAAATTTATCTAATCCGAAAATCGTTTTGCAAACAATTATACTAGTTTTTTTTTTGCACCTACATATTATGTTGTTAAACTTTTAGCACGACATCAAGTACTGGAATCTATAGACATCTCAATTCTGATGGCTCCTTCGCCTTCCCAAAATAAATCAGTAAATACATATTCAAAGTTAGATCCCCATACTCACAAAATTTAAAAACAATTCGACAAATCGTATTTAAATTCATAAAAAATAAAACCTTCATCATAAATCAAATGCAATTTTAAAACGACTTTTATTGAAAGAGAATTGATTTTACTTCATCGAGTTTTCAAGCACATCATCCAGAACAATAAATTGTTTTGTGCGTATACTATACATTATACAATATACCGTACATTGTAGCTACCTAACGGATATTATATTTTCAGCACGTAAAAGCAGCCTCTCCCTTATATTTAATTGAAATCTTTGACAGTAACCTGACATTTAGATTCTATCTAAATTCAATGTCTTCACTCTTCAGCCAAAATAATAAATATATTCATGGTATGAGATGGAAGGGGAGGTGAAGTTATTGGATTATCAATATCCTATGCGTTCAACATTTATTATTATCTTTATTATTAGAAAAAAAAGAGGAGGCAGTTGAAAAACAAATTGAAGATGATATTGGATCGATTTTTTCCAATCCGATGAACTTCAAGAAGCTCTACAGTTTGGTAAATTGACTTATGATGTCGATGTTGGCTCGTTAATATCATGGCAACAACAAACTTAATATAAAGATATTGACAAATTGTTTATACACATAATGATGTATGTATGTATGTACACACAGAAAAAAAACAAGGTAAAATCAATAAAAATGATAATGATTCAACATGTTTTACCAATGTTTTTGCTTCATAGAGCATTCGTGTCATTTTGAAATGATTTCTTCTTCATAAAAACCAAGGCTTGGTCATGATAAAACACCGCGATTATCATGTTGATTCACGATTAACATCATGATAAATAACAATTATCGTCATTTAGAATCATGATGATCATAGTGTTGAATCAGCATGGATTTCATTTTAAATAACCACGATCAACATGTTGTATTACCATGATGATCATATTAAATCTTAATTATCATCATATTGAATCAACTTGACAATCATATTAAATTACAAGGATCTTCATGCAAAATCATGATGATAATCGTGTTGAAACACCATGATAATCATATTAAATTACAATGATCATCATATAGAATCATGATGATCATCGCTTTGAATCAACATGGTCATCATATAAAATCTTCGTTATCATCATATTGAATCACCATGATAATCATATTAAATTACCATGATCATCATGCAAAATCATGATGATAATCGTGTTGAAACACCATGATAATCATATTAAATTACAATGATCATCATATAGAATCATGATGATCATCGCTTTGAATCACCATGGTCATCATATTAAATCTTCATTATCATCATATTGAATCACCGTGATAATTGTATTAAATTACCATGATCATCATGTAGAATAATTATATGATTATATGATTAATCCTGCAAAATGAAATTGCATTCGGATTTAAATTACAAGATGAATCAGCATGATCATCATATTGTAATAAGATTAAAATCCTGTTGAAACAAATATATGTTTTGTAAATTAAATAACTTAAGTCCCATTGAAACATACTTACAACACTTTTATTGAGCCAAAACCTGTAAGAAAACTTATTCCATTGGCCAAATTAAAAAAAAAAACATATGTTTATAGAAATCATTTAGAAGTTTAATAATTTATTGAAATAATATTCAATTAAATAAAACATTACAATTATTTGGAGATGAATAAATACGTAGTAATTTGCTTTTTTTTTGCTGTTCTTGAATAAAGAACCACGGACCTCTATAACATTTTGAATATTCCAGTGATACAAAATAATTATATCAATTTAAAACAAACATCAAGGCTAGTTAAAATATTGTTAAATTTTAAAAGAGTCTTAACAAAATAAACGTACCCTTTTAATTCATAAAGAATCAAACCTACAACAATTAAAAATAGTTGGATGGTCAAACCTTGGGTGAAGTATTTATTTCCCAGCTGATTTATGGTTCATTCATAATCGTTGATCGTTGTTAGATGAACGATGAAACTTTCATTGGCATCGGGAACGCTGATTTTTTCGTTAGCTTGTTTGCCTTGTCAGTAAAGTCCAGTGAATCTAAATAGAAATGTGTGGTTAGACTTTGTGTAAAGTTAAAATATTAGAATAGCTTACCTACTTGCTTTTTTTAGAGAGCTGCGAGCTCAAGACTTTTGGAATTGATTTAAGCGTTGATGTTGTAGAAACTATACTGGATTCGCTACCTAACCAAGAAACTACCTTGCTGGCAATTGATTGGGACAAAGTATCGTCATCATCTCGGAACCTTAAAACAAAACAAAAATAATCTGTTAATAACCACTAAAGTTAATTAAAAAACGCAAACATACTTCAGCTCTTTTCCATAAAAAAGCATCTCCCAAAAACGCTCCCGCAAGCCAATTGGTTTTATTGCTTCTTGTATATCCTCCTTCGACAGAAATCTTAAGCTTTCATAACCTATTTCAGCTCCTAAAAAAGAAATTAGATAAATTGTTATTTTTGCGGTGGAATAGTGTGTTTTAAATGACTGTTGCCTGTCATCTTTTGAACGATCGATTTTGATAATTGTATAGGGACACGCAAAAGTAGTTTCATAGCTTTTTAAAGGATTCAAAACTGTTCCAATCACCCCGACACAACAAGTAGTTAAGCAATAACAGCACGGTTTGTCTACCAATTCGATTTTTGTGTGTAAAAATTCTTGAATTTGTTAGACACAATGCGCTGTAATTTCTAAACTACTTGTCCTGTAGGGATAATTGGATGGTTTTGAATGCGTAAAAAAGCCCACTAAGCGTTCTTCAAAACTATTTCAACCTAACACAAAAATATATGAAGTTTTTGTTTAAAACATTTTTATTAAAATTATCAAAGATACCTAATTAAAATATATGTGTAATTTTTAAAACTCACCAATTAGGTATTTTTTTTGCTTTATTAATGTTGTTTTTTTTTTTTTTGTAAAAATGCATACAATTTTCCGCTTCGATATCCTGCTCAACACCCCTCGTCATCTGTCAGTCAATAGGTTGCACTTCACTAATATTCACAATTTGCGCATGAAAATTAAAACTTTTATTTGAATCCATATTTTTAAGTATATTTATCACTTCCCGAAACTTAAAACGATATGACACATGTCTCATGCACAGCGACTAAAAGGTAACTGATGGAAATTTCTGAAATATTTTTTGGCTTGGCTTGGAAGAAATAACGGGATCCTTCAATTTTTGTAGAAATCAACTACAAACAATGATATTCTTATACGAATTCGCCGTGAATCAAAGAGAATTCATTTTGATTCGTGTGGACTTCCGTTGATTGATTCAACGCGATTCAATATTGATACAAAAACCATGATACAGGGTGCGCCTATCTTGGGCCGAATGTATTATTATTTTTGTTTGTAATTGATAAGTTGTTTGTCGTCATCGTTTTTGTTTTGATTACAAAAATTAAACAGATGATATTCTTTTTGGTTTCTGTTTGACGTTGTGTGTCGATGTAATACATACTATGTATTTGTAATAAAACGTACAAAGGGAGTGAAATATAGCTGTTTCATGCTACAACTATTAAGATAGCTCCTTTCCGTATTCATTTTTATTTCGTTCTGCGCAACTACGTCTTGGCGTATATGTTTACAAAAACAAAATTTCGGTGCTGCTGAACCCAATTATGGAAAAATGTATCAGTTCAGTAAATCGAGAACCCTCAGCTAACGTCATAATAATGAACAAAGTCTTCTATAATCCCATCTACTTTGTTCACGTTCCTCAGTTTTTAATTGAGATTATAGGTACTATAATGCAAATTATGCATGTTCGTGCATATTAAGAAACTTGAGATAATAATCAAACATTTTATTACGGTGATAGAGAAACATATTTGAATTAATGGCCGGTTTCTGTCAGTCTGTCGGTTGGGCCAAACTTCCTTAAGTTTGAAACATGAAAACTTTTTTTAATTTTTCTTTAGCTCAAAAATTCGCAGTACCTTTCATAATACCTAACTGTTTTTTAAAAGTTGATTTTTCTCGAAGACGTCTCCAAAAAATTTTATGAAAAAATAACTGTGTATTGTTATTATGTAAGTATTATATTTTGGCGAAAAAATATATAAAGATGATGTACTGAAAATTGTATCTCCAAAGGACCAGTTTTACTCAACAGATCAACCGATATCAATCAAATTTGATATTCAAGAAAATTTAAGTAGCCAAAATAATTTCAAATTAAAATGTTTTCGAAAACTATTTTTTGTATTTTTAAATTTTATTTTTGATTATTTTTACCTTATTAATTAATTTAATTTAAATTATTGCACTGAAAAGTATTAAAGTGTTTTTTTAAACAATGTAAATTTACCTAAATCGAAAAAAACTTTGAAGTTATCTTAATGTTTTTCAAATTTTATTCAAAACTGTGACTGGAAATAAAAGCAAGTAAGAGCTTACCAATCGTACAATTAATTTGAATTAAGGTTAGGAATTCGAATTGAGAAATATACAATTTATTTTTTGCTCCCAATATTTCCAACATCAAATATCATTTTCTCTCTCAACTCAACAAATTTGTTAAATTACTTTAATGACGTTTAACAAACTGCTGTTTGAGTTAAGGCGAAGTTAATAACATTTACAGAAAAGGGCGTTCATGAAACGTCCATGAATACCCTTAATATTTCTAATTGCTTATTAAATTAATCAAAGCTTCATTTTCTTTTTACCAATTTAAAATTTATTGTTACTTCTTCGCTTTATCTAGCAAATGTCCCGCCACACATTGACAATACTCATAAATTATTAGTTTGCATGTGAACTAGGACTAGGAAAAAACAAGGTAATTTGTATTTGTAGGTATCACCCTGTAGTTTAATAGTAGTTACTTAGAGATTCCTTAAGGTCGCGACGTAAAATAACGGAGCTTATTGAAAATTTTGTAGAAATCAAAAGTATGTAGGATTATAATTAAACGATTTCATTTAAAAATAAAAATATTTCGTTTAGTTTAGTTTTTTCTTTTTTTTAATAACGGCACTTATTGAAAATTTTGTAGAAATCAAAAGTATGTAGGATTATATCTAAATTATTTCATTTAAAAATAACAATGCTTCCTTTTGTTTTGTGTTTGTGCCGAATGTATATTTTCTATCTGCAAAATACTAAAATTTAATACAATTTAGTATTAAATGAAAGTTATTTCCGTGGCTAAGAATTTCCTGGAATCTAGCTATTTGACATTTTCTTTATTTGAAGAAGTTTAATGCACCTGGACTCATCGTGTAATAGCAGACATACTTTTTTCCAAAAGTTATTTTTGAAATCACTCCTTTTTCATTGACCTTTTAAATTTTTGATTTTGTTGTATGGAGCTGTCTTTCCAAAAGAAGAAGAAAGAAACAACCGAAAATAACCTGTTATTTTTACATGAAAAATGATTGTTTCAATGTTATGTTCGTTTTACTTGGAATTAATATGAGAATCATTTTATTTCAACACTATTTTAATGTTGAAATTACTTCAATCGTGTTATTTCGTCATGATCATAGTTGTGAAATTTTTTTAAATGAAACATTGATGTTTTAAAAATATTTCCTGTGGGAAAAATACCATGTTGATTCAAAACGAAAGTAGTTGTTTAGGTGTATAACCTGTTAATTTTACATGAAAAATGTTTGTTTCAATGTTATGTTCGTTTTACTTGGAATTAATATCAGAATCATTTTATTTCAACACTATTTTAATGTTGAAATTACTTCAATCGTGTCATTTCGTCATGATCATAGTTGTGAAATTTTTTTAAATGAAACATTGATGATTTAAAAATATTTCCTGTGGGAAAAATACCATGTTGATTCAAAACGAAAGTAGTTGTTTAGGTGTATAACCTGTTAATTTTACATGAAAAATGTTTGTTTCAATGTTATGTTCGTTTTACTTGGAATTAATATGAGAATCATTTTATTTCAACACTATTTTAATGTTGAAATTACTTCAATCGTGTTATTTCGTCATGATCATATTTGTGAAATTTTTTTAAACGAAACATTGATGATTTAAAAATATTTCCTTCGGGAAAATTTGCACGTTGAATTAACGTATCGAGTGAATATCCTGTTGTTTACATGTGTTTTTGCATTAAATATTTTTAGATTGAATTTTAAACATGAATCATTTTATTTCAACATTTTTCAAAGTTAAAACTATGCGCAAACGTTTTAATTTGAAATGAAAATCTAAATACTTGATTTTAATCTTAAATCAACAGGACTTAGACTCAAATTAATGTTTTGAAATATTAAAAAAGAACTAAAACATGTTAAATCGAAATGAAATCCAATGATTTAAAAATTCATGTTTTTTATTGAAATCAACAATTCGTCACGTTGATTTTACATCGCAATATTTTTCTGTGTGTACATAATAATGAAATACATTACGAAGAGAATAGATACATATATGTATGTATGTATGTACATACATATACATATACATACATATATAGATGCTTTACTTTATGGACGATTAGGTAATTAAATTGTGTTAAGACGATTTTAATTTAATAAATATATTTAAATTACACAATGATATAGTGGAGGAGTTAGTATAAAGACAGCAAAAAGGCGTATTGCGTGGATATAGGAAAGTATTTGGGAATCTTAGATTGTGATCCCATTCAAACATATACACATACATCGGTATGTACCTACATATGTACATAATGTAAATGTATTGCCTTTCATAAACAGACAATTATAAGAGGAAGTTACTTTTACTTTCAAATTCAGAGGAACATCAAGCATTGGTATCAGAAGTGGTATTTTACTCATTAAAACTTTTTCGTTTATTCGTATGTACCTATACTTGAAAAAAAGGAGAACAGCTAACGTAAAGGGCGTTTAATATAGTTGAACTTGTTAAACGCCTTGAATTTCGCAAATTTTTTTAGAAGCTCGACTGTTTATAGTTGTGTATTGATACATATTTGGCAACACACATCGCACCTCCGGTGTAATAACGAACGACGTAAATGCAATTTTCTGAAATGTTGAGGAATCACGTTTAAAGTTTGCTTGCTTATTCAAAATGCAAAAACGCCCTAAAATAGGCCTACAGGATCGACTTCAAGAGTCCTAAAAATAGCTGACTATTCAGTCGATTTTACCACATATAAAACTTGACATTTGGGAAATTATGGCGTTTTTAACTCAATTTCAGAAAAAACTGCGATTGTGTCGATATTACACCGAAGGTGCGACATGTCAATGAGCATTGGTAATAATTTTGTGTTTAATTTTTGTTCAGTTGCTGCTCGTTTACTTCAGAAGATAGTTGCATCTACTTTTGAGAACTAGCTATCAAGTGATGCGTTAAGTTGATAAAAAGAATATAGCTTGGTCCTTGGTGGACTTATTTGAAAGAGAACTATCGTCTTTTCAGGCAACTATTAAACATCCCGAAAAACGAAAATACTTTTCATTTATTCTTAACAGTCATTCAGAAACGGATAATGTTATATGAGGATTTATATAACCACGGTTTATTCTCTTTGCGGTCCTCCTACATTATAAGCGACTAGCCTGAACCTGATCTTCCTTGTGATATAATTTAATAAACTCATATTAAAAGTTGAGAAGATTCAGCAGTATATTACGCATCTGTTTTATTTCCAAAATTGACAACGAAATTGATATTGAAGAACACAAAATCTATTAGTCTCATAAATGTGACAATGAAGAGCAAACAAAGGATCAATAGAGCAGTCCACGAAGCTATCTCTTTCTAATTTTTAGGCTAGCACTCTGAGGGAAACATTGAATAATCGGGCAAAAAATAGGTATATATTGAATTTCCACAACTGTCGTAACTAAAATGTGTTTTCTGTTCCTTTGTTAATTTTTTTGTATGGTTTATTTAAACATTTGGAACCTATTTTGAATGAAATTTTCTTGCCGCCATCATTGTTTTCCCTCAAAGTGATTGACACTGACGTATTCGTGGACTGTCCTTTATTAATAAAAAAAACTAGTTATTCAACAAATATTGACAATAAATATTGACAAACAAAATATATGTCGGCTGTGTGTCTGTTCACACCTCTAGAGCCTGTACGGATGGACCAATTTGCTTCGAATTTAGCAAAGTATTTATTTGGACGTGTCCCTCGGAAAATATTTTTAATTTTTGCTCTAAACCCAAAGCTAACGGTACCCGCCATACAATCGTGAAGGAGCAAATTGATTTTCTCGAAAACGGCTCTCACGATTTTGATAAAACTTTGTGTGTAATATTGTTTTAGTGTTCTTAAGAAAACTGCATTTTTAGATTTTGGCTAAAAATGCAAATAACGGAGATCTGGTCTTAACGACTTTTCTTCAAATGGCCATAAGTTTGCAACGGCTTGATCGAATTTACTCAAAATTTGTTTCATTTAGTTGCTTACACCTTTTTTTAAGATAGCGTTACTTTTTTTCAGTTACCCTTTTTACTTGCGATTATAGGTACTATAAGGCAAGTTATGCATTCGTAAAAAAAAAAAAATTCTAACACTCAAACATTACATTACGATGATAGAGAAGTCGAAAAAAGTGGGTCCGACAATTCTGTCTGTCTGTCTGTCTGTCTGTCTGTCTGTCTATCTGTCTGTCTGTCTGTCCGTCTGTCCGTCCGTCTGTATCGGCACCTACAGCCTAAACGGCTGGACCGATTTGCTTCAAACTTGGTAGATAGTATTATTATGACGTCTTACAGAGGGGTTTTTGGAATTAGCATTCTAGCTTTAAAACTAACGGTACCTGCCATACGATTTTTAGTGAAAAATTATTTTTTCTCAAAAACGGCTCCTACAATTTTGATAAAACTTTCTGAATAGTGTTTTATGTGCAAGCTTTATGTTTTGGTTGGAGTAGATTTTTCAGGAAAAGTCTTATAACGGTACCTCCCATAGGACCGGTTTTTTTGAAATCCGATTTTCTCGGAAGCCACTTGACGGATTTCGATGAAATTTTTAATGCAGAAGCCCTTTTATAAAAGAAATAATATAAATTCTTAAATTTTTCAAAAACAGTTTTTTTTGAGTTTCAAATTTTTTTTTTAATTTTTTTTTTTTTTCCAAAAACGGTTTAATTTATATTTTTTTAATTTTATTTTTCTAAAAAAACTACAAAGTGCTAGAAGTTGGCATACTCAAAAAAAATTTGGAATATATTTTCGATAAGTTTTTCAAAAAAAACTGTTTTTCAAAAAAACTGGTCGAACGATTTTGAAAAAAAGTTTTGTAAAAATTCAAAAAAGTAAAAGAAACCTGATGGCTTACTTCATTTTCTCGAAAAAACGTTTTAGGTATTGATTTTTAAGTGATTTATAAAAGGAGGATGGGCAAATTGGTCCAACCCACCAACAGAAACAAGATATACGTCGTTGGAAAGGTCTTGTCGAGTACATCAATCTTTAGTATGGGCATCCAGCTCTAAACAATGGGAGAGCTGAGATAATGGTCAAACTATGATGCATTTTTCAAAGTTAGCTATGGTTTGGTATCAATAACTTAAAGCAACAATATGTATGTCGTTGAAAAGGTGTGCACAAGGCGACGATTTTTTGCTATGGGCACTCAGCTCTATGTCAAAAGGCATCTGACATAATGCACTTAATTCATTTCTATCTTCTGAGTAACTTAACATTGTTTTGGTAATGTTAACCAACAGATATAAAATATACTTCGTTGGAAAGGTGTTTTTGGGTACATCAAACTTTAGTATGGGCACCAAGCTCTAAACAATGGGAGAGCTGAGATAATCGACATTGACAATTGCCCTTTTTCTACTGCACCGTTGCATTTTCTTATTCTACCATCAACAACCAAAAGAAAAATAGCATTGGAAAGATCTGTTCAAGTCCAATATTTTTCAATGTGGGCATCAAGTTGTAATCCATATCAGACCAGAGATAAAAAATATTATTAATCAGTCTTTTTTGGGTGCATCCTGGCACTTACCTTCCTCCACACCAACAGAAATGAGATGCATATCGTTAGAAAGGTCTTCTCGAGTACATCAAACTTTGGTATGGGCACCAAGCTCTAAACAATGGGAAAGCTGAGATAATGGACATTGAAATTAGCCTTTTTCTACTGCAACTGCATTTTCTTATTCTACCACCAACAACCAAAACAAAAATATCATTGGAAAGATCTGTTCAAGTCCAATATTTTTCAATGTGGGCATCAAGTTGTAATCCATATCAGACCAGAGATAAAAAATATTGTTAATTAGTCTTTTTTGGGTGCATCCTGGTACTGACCTTCCTCCATACCAACAGAAATGAGATGCATATCGTTAGAAAGGTCTTCTCGAGTACATCAAACTTTAGTATGGGCACCAAGCTCTAAACAATGGGAGAGCTGAGATAATGGACATTGAAATTAGCTTTATGTTGTTGAAAAGGTAAGTGTATATATAAAATCTATTTTTAAACATACACTTACTAAGCAGACGAGACTTTATTCCAACTTGAGCTCTGGAACTACGCGTATATTTGTGTAAGGGTAAGCGTTTGACATATTCCTCGACGGTTATGCGCCAAAAATATTTAAAGTGAAGGATGTATTCAAACTTAAGCTGAGACTGAGTATTGTATTTAACTATGTACAGTATCTCAGCTCTCCCATGGTTAAGAGCTTAGTGCCCATATTAAAAAAATATTTACTCTCGAATACCTTTCCAACGATATGCATCTCATTTCTGTTGGTATGGAGGAAGGTCAGTACCAGGATGCACCCAAAAAAGACTAATAAACAATATTTTTTATCTCTGGTCTGATATGGATTACAACTTGATGCCCACATTGAAAAATATTGGACTTGAACAGATCTTTCCAATGATATTTTTGTTTTGGTTGTTGGTGGTAGAATAAGAAAATGCAGTTGCAGTAGAAAAAGGCTAATTTCAATGTCCATTATCTCAGCTCTCCCATTGTTTAGAGCTTGGTGCCCATACCAAAGTTTGATGTACTCGAGAAGACCTTTCTAACGATATGTATCTCATTTCTGTTGGTGTGGAGGAAGGTTAGTACCAGGATGCATCCAAAAAAGAGTGATAAACAATAATTTTTTTCTCTGGTCTGATATGGATTACAACCTGATGCCCACATCAAAAAATATTGGACTTGAACAGATCTTTCCAATGATATTTTTGTTTTGGTTGTTGATGGTAGAATAAGAAAATGCAGTTGCAGTAGAAAAAGGCTAATTTCAATGTCCATTATCTCAGCTCTCCCATTGTTTAGAGCTTGGTGCCCATACCAAAGTTTGATGTACTCGAGAAGACCTTTCTAACGATATGTATCTCATTTCTGTTGGTGTGGAGGAAGGTAAGTACCAGGATGCATCCAAAAAAGAGTGATAAACAATAATTTTTTTCTCTGGTCTGATATGGATTACAACCTGATGCCCACATCAAAAAATATTGGACTTGAACAGATCTTTCCAATGATATTTTTGTTTTGGTTGTTGATGGTAGAATAAGAAAATGCAACGGTGCAGTAGAAAAAGGGTAATTTTCAAAGTCCGTTATCTCAGCTCTCCCATTGTTTAGAGCTTGGTGCCCATATTAAAAAACCTTCCATTTGCAAAGACCTTTCCAACGACGTATGTCTTGTTTCTGTTGGTGGGTTGGACCAAATCCCATACAAAATTGCCCATCCTCCTTTCATATCATTTTTTCAACGCTTTTTTCCCAAAATCTCAAGCCTCCAAGACCATTTTAACACATTAGAGCAAGTTCGTACGACCCAGTCGTGCACTTTATTTTTTAAATCGGTACATCGTAGCACATGTCGGGAAAATCAAAAATGCTGGGCTAACTTCACACACATCAAATATTTACATACTCGAACAAATGTCAAAATATTTTTTCGAAAAGTTTTTCAAAAATATCTAACTTTTTTGAAAAAAAAAAACTGGTCAAACGATTAGCAAAAAGCAATGAAAAATTATTGCGAACTTAGGTTTTCCAAGAATCTGCTTTAGCTCTTAAAAAAATTTTAAGAGCAAGTTCGTGCGACCCAGTCGTGCATTTTATTTTGTAAGACCTTCTAATGGAGTAGAGAGAGAAATTGAACTCATTATATTTTCTTAAAAGTTTCCAAGTTTTCTAAATAAAATTAAAAATATGGGTAGCGTCTTTGAGGCGTTAAAAGCATAGAAATACTTTCTGCTGAACAGGAGCTTAATGCTTATATTATAGTTATGACATGATTTAAATAGGAAAGACGAAACTCTGGTTTCTGGAAATTTTTGGTAAGTTTTGAAAAAATCTGGGGGCCTTTTAGTAGTTCTAGGTAAATTATGAACATGTTCTACAACATTTGAACCATTGATCTTCCTTGTGTTCTTTATTCTTGGAAAAAGTGAGTTCTCAGTTTAAGTTTCATTTTATAAATTAAGAGTTTCACGAATAATAAATTCGAATGAGGTCAACTGAATGAACTAAAAATTTTATATTGTATTTATCTTAGCTCCCTAAGGGTTCTGAGATTTGATTTTCACCAACACTATAAGGTGAATCTACTAAATAAAATAGATTTAAAATATAAATTGTTTGCCTTTAGGACTGACCAGCCAGCCTCCTAGTAAAGTAATAATTATGTACTTATTTGATTAGGAAAAGTGTAACATGCTAAAAAAAAAAAAAAAACAACCCCTGCCAAATCTCACTTTCAAAAACAAGTGAAGAAGCCCTGAAAGATTGTTTACCTAATGGCCCTTCAAAAGACGCGGAAATAATTATTGTACAAGGCTTTAAGTAGGTACTGCTGTAAAATGTGTTTTTACTAAATAAATTCCTTAGTTATATTTTTTTTTTGGTAAATTACCATATACCAGGTGCGTATTTTTGTAAGTTAAATGTATTAAGGACATTAATTGTATAGGATACAATAAAAAATTCTTGATGTGCTAACATAGAACCACATCTTCTCAAAGAAATTCATACCAACTTGCTTCCTATTCTCCTTAAACACCGATGTGATGCGATGTGAGAAACTCCCCATAAAATAAAAAGAAAAACAAATTTATTTTCCACCCACCCAGGAAACCAACCATGGTATTAAAACGGGACACACAAAAGAAATCAACATATATTATCCTAGCGTATTTCTATTTAAGAGTATAAATTATGTTTATATATATATTTTTGAATAGGTGTTGTACATACCTGTTTGTAATGGTCGAATCCGTGGTGGTAGTCCGCTTTCAGCGGCCGCTATACAGCATCCCAAATTATTTAAGGCGACAATGGCTATAACAACTACACACAAACTGATATTATATTTCCAACAGAGGTGTTTTGCCATAACTTCTGGAAAAGTTCTCGACCTGGATCCACTATAATTAGGCGGATCCATTATCGAGATTAAGGTATTCACGAAAAATACCACTACTGACAGCGGCAGTAGTTAATGAAAAAAAAGTGACAAATTACGTTTGTCACTTTTCTCCCCCACAACCGTTGTATCTAAATTTGCGTGTTGTTGTTGTGTAATATATTCAACAATTTTTTTTTTTGTAACTTTGAAAGCTATTTTTATTTCTTTTTACACTTATTTCACTTAAATTTAATCACCAGTAAGATATTATATAAAATTGACATATCACTTTTTTCTAAATTCTATTTTTTTTTTACTTTAATGGAAATGAAGAAAACTGAGAAAAATAATTTAATCACAGTAAAAAAAATTAAGGGAAACGTCGAACACTTTTTCAAGCTGGTGTTAATTGCGAAGGTAAGCGCCAAGTTTATCTGAAAAAAAATTGAATAAATTATTTTAGATGTTGCTGTTTAAGATTAATGCAAAATGAATTAATTATTTAGAACATTCATTCAATTGTTTTGACGTCAGTACACTAAATATTCATTTCCAGACTCACAACCCTGCTTTTCTGATGAGAAACTACTCATTAATCTATATAGATCCGATTTTGAACGCATTATCGTCTATCTGGGAATTACATCAATCATGAACAAATTAGGGCTTCAAAATGTCTTCTCTTTAAAAGCCATTGCCTCCATTAATTAATGGAATTGTCAAAGCAAACACCATTGCTCCCCAGGTATATGAATATATGAATGAATACCAACTGACTGGACACATATTTGATGTCGTTAAAAATACCTAGAACGTTGTAAGTAATATATCTACTGATCTGATCTCGATACAATCTACAAGTCACACATTCCCTCAAAATTTGAATACCATCGTCCTACCATACAGCACATTAGCGTCTCCTGGGTAAAATAATGAAGAGATCTTTACAATTGATAAGTAATGGAAACCATACCATACATTTGAATCACTTGAACAATATCGGAATGTTTCTGGTCTCAATCTCTGTTGATTTTCATCGGATACAATTGACACAAAATTTAGTTACTTTGGTGTACCCTATACGTTTCACTATACATTTTACAGCTTCTTTGTTGTATTTTATATAGTTTTTGACTTGCTTAAACAAATTTTATTTAAAAATTAATTGACGAAATTTTAATAAATTAATATTTTAATAAGTTTCACATTTGGTCCTTTAAAATGAACATACAACATATACATGCTCGTACTAATGTCAATGTTTTACTCATGGAGAATAAATTATTTTTCGTGTTCAGTTCACGTTCTGAAAGAATAAACAATATTCTTTAAGATTTTATTTAGTAATAAATATCCTCTAACTTAATGGTGAATTCCACGACTCCGACTCTCTTTCTCATTCTTAAAAATAAGACTTCTAATCCATTAAATTGTTTTGCTGACGACTCAACCGTCAACCCTCAGCTTTTCATAAACATTTGATAATTCACGGCCTTCGAACGTGTTATTACATCGATACCGTATGATCAGCTCATTAAACTCCGATTTGAACAGCATTTTGAACTGGGGTATTAGAAATCGTTTGAAGTTTAATGCGTCGAAAACTCAATGCTGTCTTTTGTCCTACGCCATTATCCATGAATGGTACTTGCATCGAGGAGGCTGAAAAGCTATCAGTACTCGGTATGTGTATCAGTGACAACCTTCGTTGGAATGATCATATACTTGAGATTGCCAAGAATGCTGCAAGATGCTTAGGCTTCCTTAATAGTTGCAAGAAGTTTTTCACCCCTTCTGATCTGGGATCTGGCTACAATTTACAAAGCGTTAATACGCCCTAAACTCGAGTATAACTTCCATCTCTGGGCAGGTGCTTCTCAAACTATTTTACACCTGCTAAAGAATTCAGAAAAAAGCGCTAAAATTGATAGGAGAGAGAAGCATTATGGAAACATATCCATTACTTGAATATGGTCGAAATGTTACATGTCTTTCCTTATTTTACCGGTTCTTCTACAAAAAATTCAATGTTCATCGACACCTTCCTTTCACTTCCTCCCTAATTTCCTATTGCTCGCGTTGTGACTTATCATTGAAAGGGCTATACAAAAGAATAATAATAATTGATGCTCCACTTTTAAAAAAATTATAAAATATTATTTTGCAAATAAATGTGCTTCTTTTCAAAACAAATTTCAAACAAATTTCCAACTGATGACGTTTATGAATGTCAAATTTGTGTGTGGGTGAAAGTATTTGTGTAAATCTGGGTCCGAATCGAGATTCACAAACATTTATCTAGATTCAATCTGAGATCGAATCTAGATTGCTTTTTTGGCTTCATGGAAAATGAAAAGTGCTCGAGATCATCGAGAGTGGTCTATTGGTTTCATGGAATTCAATATTAAAATTTAAAATGAATATAATAAAGGTGTGCTTATTGCTTAAATATATTGTATAAATCGTGATGAAAAATTCAATCTAGACGATTGGTGTTGTCTTACATCCTACTGGTCAACGGCCTTGGCTCTGATAAAGCATCGCTTCCCGATAGATCAGCGAAATCAAGCATCATTGCGCGTGGTTAGTAGTTAGATGGAGGACCGTCAAAACTAATAACTGCGAGCTGTTGGCATGTGTCTGTGTGTTCTTCTCTCTTCTGTTCTGTCTGTCTCTCTCTGTCGTGTTTGTGTCGTCTTGAGCCGAAGGCCTAAGTTGCCAGCGCTTGTAAGTGTGTCTATTCCGATTGATTAATCGACGGAGTAGATTAATAATGTAATGTAATGTACATCCTACTGATTAAATAATTTACAGTAAAGTCTCATCTTTTTTTTTTTTTTTTTTATAATGCACTCGCACTCAAGGGGATATGAATACCCTTATAATGATTTAACATGTGCGAGCAAGGAGAGAAGGAATAGAAAGATAGGAAAGAAAGGTGGTACAGTGGTTTGAGATTTAAGTGATAATTATCTCAAAGAATTTTCACGGGTGGCATTCAGTTGAAACTTGGGAAATAAATATAAATTGCTGCCCAGGCTGGGTTTGAACTCACAGCTCTCAGGTTAAGCAACCAAGCAATACATCCACTGTACCATTGCCACCCGCAACAGACGATTTCTTAATTAATTTAAAAACAGTGTTTTTCATTGTCAGGTTGCCATTTGCTTTAACTTGTGAAGCAACTAACTATCAGCTATGCTCCTTATTTTGGTCAGAGGAAGTATGTATGCTTACATCTGCTGTTGACATCAAACCGAATATTTATTGTTATTCGATTTTGTTTCTTTTGTATTAATTTGAATTTACTTTTTAAACAACAAAACTAGCCATTTATGGCAATAATATTTTTGTTTCTGCATTAATACAAAACATTCTTAATTTAGGTTTCTTGCTATCAAGGTATACGTAAAATTGTTAACTAATAATTTTCAGCCGTTTCAAATTGGTATCGAAAATTTTCAAAAATAACGACACATCTTCCGAAGTTGATCAAAAAATGTTTTCTCTAGCGAATGCCAGAAAACAAATTAGAAATTATTATCAGTAAGCGATCGTCCTTCCAATGGTTCCAATCGTAAAAATCCTAAACCTAATGAGTATGTGTATTGAGCTTGTAGAACAAAGTGTCACAAAAAGCTTCGTGCGGTATTCGACGCATGGAGCCTGTAATTTTACAAACAAGTGTAATTATAGTTATAACATCGAGAAAAACATAATATCAAAATATCTTTAATGCTTTAAAAACCAAACAATTAAACTAAAATAAAGAACTTACGTAACCATCCAATCGAAAAACTTTTTATTGACCGTCATGTTTAATTGATTTTTGGAACAGAACAAAATAGGCTAAGTTATTATCAAAATGAGCTTCGCCCACTTTCAATCTATCTATAGTCGACGTGTATCTAATATAAATAAAAATTGACCATTAAATAAATATGTTGAACAGAATGTTTTTTTTATTTTTGCACAACCAACTAGGTACCATAGATACACATTCTGTTCTGACAACATACATAATTACTCACATCCAAAAACTATTTTTCATTCCATAATGCATGCAAAAAAAAAAGAAACTCACTTAGGCAAAGTTAATGATGTAATCAAAATTCAGCAAACTATGAAATACAACAAAAAAATGTTTAAATAACCGTAATAAATTCTGCACATTGGCATACCTACCTAATTTTTTTTGGTTGGTAAACTTGCTCATTTGTTGACATTTTTTTTTTTTGTGAGCTCATAAAATGACATGATTAAGCAGAAAATTCGATAAAACCACAATAAATTGCTCACATGACCGTAAATTGTAATTTCCATGTTTATTATTTTTAATATGTTCTTTTTATTTTTTGTGAAAAGGGTTGACCTTTTTTTTGTTAATTTAAGTTAACACAAAAATAAACAAGAGAAGTTTATTCATTGCATTCTACCTGAAATTTTTGCTCTTGGCTGATAAAATGAAAAACAAAGTTGAAGTCCTTTTATACCAGATTTTAGTATGTTAGTATGCGTTATGTAATTTTGTACTTGGCGAGGCTTGTAGAGGCTCTTATGATGAACTGAAGGTTCACAACGATATTTAAAATCAAAGTTTTGATAACATTTGTATCCAAGGACAAAGTAGCCTCTGTTTTGACGAAAACATATAAACTCTGAGTTTAACGTTATTGAAGAAATGTTGTAAGTGGCTGTTCTATTTTTCATTTTCAAATAAACTAAACGTGGTGATTCAAATAATTATGCAACATTTTCTATCAGGACCAATCGTGAGAAAGTTGTGGCCCACTTTTGAGAGATCTAAAACGAATGAATTTGACGCTGAGTAGCCAGTATTGTACGAATTTTAATTATCACAGGAAACTGTCCCAAAAGCAAACGTTTGATGAACTTGTACCTCACACTATTTATTGCTGTGGCCGACCGACACGTTACCGAAGGGCAACAAAAAATCAGTTCCTTTATTTTTTTAAAACTGCCCTGTGCATATCAAGTGAAAAAACGAACTTTCAAAACTCAA
Source organism: Platycheirus albimanus (assembly GCA_916050605.2). NCBI lineage: Eukaryota > Metazoa > Arthropoda > Insecta > Diptera > Syrphidae > Platycheirus > Platycheirus albimanus. Next base: position 50,424,596 of record OU696697.1, on the reverse strand, counting down.
GATCAGGGATCTCCCTTTACTTTGTCTACCTTTTTCAGCTATGAGTGGGAGGAATAGGAGACGTTTAGCTTGTTTGAACTCCAGCATAGTTGAAGGCCTCCTGCATGCAGCGTATAATAAAAGACAAAGAATTTAAATTGATCTGAGATGACCTCTTCTGAAACCGATTTAGTAGACAGAATTATGTACAAATAAAATTATACTCAAGCTTAGTGAAGCTATGGCTTGCAGATTGTTGCAGCCAGATCAAACGAGGAAAGTACTTCAGAAATTGACCTGGGAAACCTTAATATTTTGCTACATTTTTGTCAAATATGTAATGTTTTCGATCTAAAGAAACTTATTTTCAATACAAATACCTAACGCAAATGTCAAATAGGGAAACGCATGCTAAACCGTACAGGAATGCTGTGATTCCGGAAGGACACCTGTCCTTTAAAATTGACGATTTCAGAAGTCGAGAGTAACGATTATGGCTGTCAAACTGATGCTTTTTGGTGTTGGTTCCAGAACCATTTATTTATTTTATTTATTGGAGACCGTGTAATACTAACGTTACCTATATCATATTTTTAATCTAATTATAATAATATATTGCTCTAAAAACAAAGTCTTGAATGTTATACTTTTCAAATTGTCATTTACAGAAGATATTAAAAAAATAAAATTGATTATATATAGCAATTAATCGATTCAAAGGACTACTAACACCATAGTTTCACCTATGGTGTAGATACATGCAAACATACATCCATACCTATACACATGTATATATATACATACATTATGTAAGAATGATGGACATAATATTACTCAATTAAATTTGTAACAAATACTCATTCCCTTCGTGAATGTCCATTAATAAATAGGTTAAGTAGTATGTGTGTGCACGAAGTATTATATAGAAGAACCATGTGGAAACACTTACAACTTTTTCAAATTGAGTGCCAAAAGAATCGCGGACTTCAAGCTCCATCAGAAGCAAATATTTGACGTGCAACGAGATGGCTATCATTTGAAAATGTACTTGCCGCCTCGTGCAGCAATGAGCTGTCTTTCAACATTTTTTTTATAAAGGCCGCAAAAGTTGAAGAGCGGACCGAAAGTACAAATTCAAAAATTGATATTATTCTTGAAAATTTGAACAACGAACATTTTGTTTAGTTAAAGTTTCTAATATTTTAAACAATGTGCTCTTATATTATAGACGATACTTTATTTTGTATTGTTTTCCAAAAATCTTTATTCAACGAATATGTACATATTATGTAGATACCTATACTTGCAAAATCAATTTCTGAGATTGAATATCGGAACGAAAATTATTTACAAACAAAATTGAAGAAATGTACATTATGTATATTGGCATGGTAGCCGAAAATTGCCAAAAAAATAAAAAATTACAAATTTTGGAATTATTTTTGCATTAAAAAAAAGCACTGCAAAAATTGTTGACGCTTTGCGAAGAATTTTTTCAAAAAAAGATCTGTTTTCCTATACTAAAAAAATTAATACTTAGGTATGCGACTTTTTTTTTGGACTTTTTGTTCAAAAATGCGACTTTTTTCAAGCAATTTGCATAATGCGACTTTTTTGTTAAAGCGACTTTTTTCTGCGACTTTTTGAAAAATCATAGGGGTAACCCTGGGCACATGTCTATTTTGACAGCTTAATTGTCACTTTCAATTTTTTTTTACTTCGAAAACAATCCTAGTAAATAAAAGATATTAAATTGGCGACGGCTGGCTGATATTTCAAATAAATGCGCTTTCTCAATTTCAGTAAGTGTGTTTTTTAAAGCATTTTTCGAAACGTATATTTTTTAAATACCTTCCACAAATCTTTTCATGAAGCGAATAATTAGTCCATCCATTTGAAATTAGTGTTTGGCTTCTTTTCTCGAAGACACCTTCAAATTTTGTTAAATTTTGAGCAAGAAATGCAAGGTGTAAAACTATTTTCCTTACGTTTACGTCTCAAAACTGCAGTGAATGTTTTAACAGGATTGAGTTAAGATCAAAAGTTTTTCTTAAAGAAATTGATGAAAAATAAAATATAAATATAAAAAAAACACGAAGTTTATTTTTATTATATTTTTATTTGTTTTTAAAAAACACTAAATATCACAACTTTTTATTTAAAAAATATTATTCGTAAGTGCGACGCGTTTCGGGTGTTCGCCCATCTTCAAGCGTACTTTCGACTTTATTTTTTATCAATTTCTTTAAAATTTACACAACCGGAGACAACCATAATATGTATTTAAAAGTTTTTCTCCTTGACAACAGGAATCTTCCCCTTTGTAATGGCATTAAACCGATACCACTTACATAACGCAGCTTATCTTTTTGACGTATCGTATGATAATAAAAACTTTTAATTTGGTATTGTTATATACCATTAATGAAAGTTCCAGAGTTGTTTGTGTTTGTGTAGCGAATTTTTTGTTTCCCTAAAATTTTGAGTCTAAATGTTTGTACATATATATCTTAGACCTCATTCAACTTTGAGTGCTCCATTTTTTTTAGTCAATGGTTGTGGTCGTGGGTCTTAAGAGTATGGCATTGACCATGACCATAAATCGTGGTTACTTTATCGTAAGCGTCCCCTGGCTCAGTCATTTCACCAACAAATCAATCACTATAATAAATCAATTCAAGTCGAACGCTAAAAGCTTCTTTATTAAAAAGACTAAAGTGAATGACCTTTCTAAACCAGTCTTATAGACTGTTCACCAAGTCAAAACATGCGATGTTCATGTATGTCCAGTCCATGTCCATGACCACACTGGTTATATTCAAAACACCAAAAGCTAAAACGTCAAGTGCAGCAGTGAGTATATTTTTATTTTTTGCCTCTGCATTTCTCTTTCTATTTCACAGATACCACAATCACATACCGGTGAAAGAAAGGTACAAAAGCAAAAAAAAAAGAAGATTCAAATGTGGAGATGGTATAACGGTAAGTGTGAACTGTGATGGTGAGGTAAGATGAGTGTGGGGCGTACTTGCTTCATATGGGGTCATTCACATTGAAGTTCAGTGAATAATTTATTTTCTGCATCTTGATTATGCAGTACCACAAGGAGACCCACCTTGGCCCAACCTTTTAACCACAAACAAACTGATTGAATGTGAAATTTGCTAAGAATTTTCCATAGAGCAGAAACTTTTTCGTCTATGTGTGTAGGTGTGTGTGTGTGTGTGTAGAAAGACAATGGCGTGAAAAGTGAGCTAGAAACGAATATAACATAGAAAGAAAAAATTTTTTTTTACCAAGAACCAAATCGAAGTTTTTGCCTTGAGATACATTCGTCGGTTTTGTATTTCGATGGGGTAGCGGCAGCAGAGGTGTTAGCTGGTAGCGATGGTGGAAGCTATAGCTGATCAATTGCTTTGCCGAATGTTTTCTGTGAAAGTGTTTGCCGTATGTGTACTTTAACTACTTCACCATCACCACATCCACATACAGCGCGGCGGGCGCAGCGTGTGCAAAGAGAAATAAAATTAAAATTGCTTCCAGAAGAGGAAAATAAAAAGAAATGCTGATGGTTTTTTATCGGTATTTGGCTGAAGACGAATCTTTGTTAGTGATACGGACGGATAGTTGGTAAGGTTTTGCGTGAATCTACTGGTTGAATATATGTATGTGATGCCAAACAAAACCGATATCACGCCAGTAAGCCAACCAGTCAGCCAGCAAGCCAGTCAGCCACTAACAGAAGTGCCCGGAATAAATGTGGTACAATGGAAATGAGGAGCCACATCGATATACCAAAAAGAGTCAATGACTGAAACGTGACTGGAAAATTTAAATAATTTCCCCGAAAGCCCTATACGTGTCGACGAGGTCCGCAGAATATAGTATAGTTAGTAATATAGGTAGGCAAAATTCACATCCATACGAGTTGGAGTATCAAGAACCTACAATGGGAATGGGTGTGGAGGCCATCACACTCATCGTTTGTTATTACAACCATGATCATCGATTCCGTGGATGGCATACAATCGCATTAAAATGTATAAAGTTATAAATCTATATTGGCAAAGTCGAACAATGGTTAGAAAGCTTTTTGTTAGATAGGAAGCGTTTGGGTTTATAATTTTATTATTCTTTTTTTTTCAGTGAGTAAGTTGAGCTGTAAATAAGTTAGATAGGCTTTGCAGGGAAACATTCAAAAAGTAGACGGATGATATTTAGAAGTATAACTCCGATCCATGGACTTGATTAAGAAACTGTTTTCCAATTTTGAAAAAAAATATTATGTGAATAAAATATTAAAATTGGTTTAGCATTTTCAATCCCTTTAAATTTAGATTAAGGAATTGGAGCGTTCCAAATGAAAACTGTTTAAGAATTAAACTGAGTTGCCAATTTAAAATATTACATCATTAAAGTATTTGTTTTGTAGTTTTTTTGCATAATTTTTCTAGTTTCACTAAAAACAAAAAAGCTGAAGCTACAATGTTTTGTAAGCCAGGTTTCCCCGGAGAATGAACCGTAACCAGTAGAAGGGTCGATGTCCGAATGTCCGAAGCTAATTACATCGTGGAAATGTGGCTCACATAAATGGCGCCCAACATTAGACTTGGTGATATTCACCACTTTTCTTGAAACTACTTTCAACAGCAACACTTTTCCTCCTCTTGTAAGCAGAGCATTTCGACTTTTAAGGACTATTTACATGAGAGCGACCAACGAATGAACGAATAAATGAGATTTTTCATACCTCTAAGCAATTTATTTTGCAACAAAAAATATTTCAAAATTATAGAAACTCTTTAAATGTAATGTTGAGATGTTAAAATTTCCATTTTAATTGAAGAAAAAAGAAATTTCAATGAAAACAAGTTGTTCGTCGCGAATTTCAATCTGACTGTTACGAATTGTCAAACTCTATTCGCGTTCCACATACCATCCACATTTCAAAGAATATATTATTCGTGCGCGACTAACCTCAAAATCTCACTGTTCAATTGTGATATACGGACATGACGTTCGTTGTTCGCAACGGATAAAATAAATTGCATGTGAATGAAATGTCAAAATGGACGAATTTTCGTTCGTTCTTTGGTCCATGGTTGCTTTCATGTGAATAGTCCTTTAATAGGCATATATAGCAGGACAGCTTTAAATAATTCCAACTTGGTACGAAACGGAATTTTGTTGACATTATCAAAAGCTTCTTTTGAAATCGACGAACGTGAGTTCGAGCTGCGGTTCATACTCTATTGATCATAGTTAATTTAAAAGGTATTGACGTGACTGATTCATGATCAGCCACTGCAATGAAATCTGTTAATTTGTTTTACAGCACTTTCACATACGAAAGACACGTCCAGTATTTATAGTATAGCACAAGGATATTCATTTGTATCACCGTATTAACAGTTATAGTTAGCTAAGACCATGACAGGGAAGTTGAATGGATTATAAAGAAGCTAAGCTATTTGCAATTTTAAGCCCAGTATCGTATCAGCTAATGATATTAGTTAATCCTTACTTTATTTTACAATCTCTTTGGAAGTTTAACCCACACTTTGCTGAATATCAAAATAGTGGATTCTAGACTATACTAGTTCAAATTCTTTAGTCCCTTGGTTGACTCTAGAAGTAATCTAATAACATTGATATAAGAGGGTAACTGGCTGCGCACCATGGTGAAGCTGTAGCAGTAGCACGTAGCAATGTCAAAGATATTGTCAAAAATTTAGCTCACAAAGCAGCATACACGAATACAATGTGCAGCACTGAACTCAAACAAAAATCATGTCTGTCATTTTGGTTTGTTGTTGTTTTGCAGCGCGGCAGGTTCGTGAAGTTGGTGTCGAGTTGACTTGTACTTCAACTGCTCTCCAAGCTGCAGCTGCTACTTCGCATTGTAGCCGTGCAAATATGCAAACATTTAACTTTGACATTGCTACGTGCTACTGCTGCAGCTTCACCATTGTGCGCAGCCAGTAAAATTAAAATTAAAATTGACTTATATTGCAATATTTCTTCCGAATAGATATACCTTTTCTGATAAAATAAAAAAAAAAAATGCCACAAATCTTATATATAAAAATCAATTGCTGTGCGTTTGAAGCGCTAAAACTCGAGAATGGCTGGACTAATTTTGGAAATTTTTATCTTGAAATATTTGTGGAAGTTCAGGGAAGGTGTAAACGGTGAGAAAAATGAATTTTAAGTAAAAAAAAATTACGACGACCTACCTTGCATGCAAAAAAAAAAAAAGGAGTGTAAAAGTGTCAATTATTTGAAATATTTATCAGTCAGAATTTAAAATATTAGTGTATTGTTTTTTGTTTTGAAGTACAAAGATACACAAACAAAATATGTGTTATATTTTTGAACGCTACAAACTTCATTTAAATGATGGTAGATGGGAGAAAATTTAAGATGGTAGATGGTATAGAAGATTCTAGATAGGTATATAGGTAGAAGGTTGCAGATGATAGATGATAGAAGATGGTTTTTTTTTACTATACACTCGCACTCAAGGGAATACGAATACTCTTATAATGATTTAACATGTGCGAAAAAGAAGGAATACAAAGACAGGTGGTCGATGGTATATGGTGGAAGGTGGTAAATGGTAGAAGATGGTAGATGGTAGAAGATGGTAAAAGATTGTGGAAGACGGTAAATTGTAGAAGATGGTTGGTGGTAAGAGATGGTTGATGGTACATCAAACGCTTCAATTTTTGATAATTCAACTGATATTAATTTTCTAGAAGAGTTTGATTTCTCCAGCGTGGTATTGTACATACGTGTTTAGCTGAGGCGTTAGGTTGAACGAAAAAATTTTAAATTTCGAAAATATTCAAAAAAACATGTGTGGTTTTATGAAACCACCGTAAAAGTGAAACTAACGAACGCCTTTCACTTTATCCCTACTCCGCGGCCGACCGTCACGCGACATGCAACACACAGACGAAAAAGTTTGAGACGATGTAATAAAAGTTTCACTTTAAAAATAAAGTGCACGACTGGGTCGGACGAACTTGCTCTAATGTGACACAGTGTTCTTGGGGTTTGAGATTTTGGAAAAAAGCAGGGTAAAACCTAAGTGTATGAAATTTTATTGATCACTTAAAAATCAATAGTTAAAACGTTTTTTGGAAAAAATTAAGTAAGCCATATCAAAAAACAGTTTTTTTTTGAAAAACTTTTCCAAAATATATTAAAAATTTTTTTGAGTATGCCAACTTCTAGCACTTTGTAGTTTTTATCAGAAAAATAAAATTTTAAAAAATAGCTTGAACCGTTTTTGAAAAAAAAAATTAAATGATTTTTAAAAAAACAAAAAAAAATTTTTTTTCAAAAGCTTAAAAATTAATATTCTTTTGTCTTTAAAAAGGCATTTACATTAAAAATTTCATCGAAATCCGTCAAGTGGTTTACGAGAAAATCTGATTTAAAAAAACCGGTCCTATGGGAGGTCCTACCGTTATAAGACTTTTCCTGAAAAATCAGAACATACATTTTGCACAGAAAACACTATTCAGAAAGTTTTATCAACACCGTAAAATTAATTTTTCACTAAAAATCGTATGGCAGGTACCGTTAGTTTTAGAGCTGGAATGCTAATTCCAAAAACACCTCTGTAGGACGTCATAATATTACTATGTACCAAGTTTGAAACAAATCGGTTCAGCCGTTTAGGCTGTAGGTAACTATGAAGACAGACAGACACACGGACAGACAGACATACAGACAGACAGACAGACAGACAGACGGACAGACAGACAGACATACAGACAGAATAGTCGGACCCACTTTTTTCGACTTCTCTATCATCGTAATGTCATGTTTGATTGTTAGAATTTTTTTTGACGTGATAACGTCTAATAAATCGGTTTGGAATATATGGGCAGCACGCACGGAAAAATGTCACAGTCACAGTCACGTTACCTAGCTGCTTTCATAGCCTAGAAAGTCGATAAAGTGGGAGGGGAGGATGTTGGGAGGTTGGTTGATTGTGGTGGGAGTGTGTGTGGGCCAGGCGGGGGGGGGGGGGGTAGTGTCGGGAAGAGGAAAAATTTTCAAAAATGGTGGGTGGTTGTAGCTGGTTTGGGTGGTGAGATAAATATTGTCAAAGCTAATGGGTGGTTCCTTGGTGGCTGTAGGTGGGATGTGTGTTTGGTGTTGGGGGGATTTGGTATGGTTGGGGGAGGGGGTGAATTGTCAAATATGGTGGGTGGTTGGTTGGCAGTTGTAGGTGGGTTGATTGGTTGGCAGTTTTGGTGGTGGGGATGGTTGATTTGATGGGGTGCGATGAAAAAGTTGTCAAAAAAGGTGGGTGAGTGGAAGGTGTGGCAGGTGGGGTAGGTGCTTGGATTTGAGGGATTTATTGTTGGGAGGGGGTGAGGGAAAAATAATTGTCAAAAATGGTTGGTGGTTGGTTGGTGGCTGTAGGTGTGATGGGTGGTTGTCGGTGTTGGGTGAGTGGCAAGTTGTTGTATGTGTTATGGGTGGTTGGATTTGGGTTGAGGGTATAGTGAAGGGAAATGTCAAAAATAGTTGTACTGGGGAGGGGGTGGGGGCGATTAAAAAATTGTCAAAAATATTGGGTGAGTAGCAGGTGGTTGTAAGTGGAGTAGGTGGTTGAATTTGGTGCATGGGGGAATTGTCAAAAATAGTGGGTGGGTGATTGGTGGTGGTTAGGAAGGGCTGGCTTTATTGTGCGGGAGAGGAGGAACAAATTTTCAAAAATGGTGGGCTGTTGGTTGTATGTGGGGGTGGTAGGTTGGTGTTTGGGTTAAGGGGTGAACAAAAAATGTCACAAATGGTGGGTGGTTGATTGGCTGTTGTAGGTGGGGTGGGCGGTTGGCGGTGGTGGTGGAGAGGGAAGGAGGGAGGGTGAGTAGGGGTAGGGGGAATTGTCAAAAATTTTGGGTGGTTGGTTGGTGGCTGTAGGTGGGATGGGTGGTTGGTAATGTTGGGGGAGATTTGGTGTTGGGGGGAATGTTAAAATTTGTGGGTGAGTGGCCAGTGGTTGTAATGGAATGGGTAGTTATGTTTGGGGGTGGGGGGGTGGGGTAGAGGAAGGAATTATCAAAAATAGTTGTGGTGGGTGGTTGGCGGCGGTGGTTGGGGGGAACTGACAACAGTGGTGGGTGAGTAGCAGGTAGCAGGGGCGGGGGGTGGAGTTTTCAAAAGTAGTGGGTGGTTGGTTGTAGTTGGTGTGAGTGATTGGTAGTGGTTAGGAAGGGGGGATGTACTGTGTAGGGGAGGAGGAAAAAATGTTCAAAAATGGTGGGCTGTTGGTAAGTTGATGTTATGTGGGGGTGGGAGGTTGGTGTTCAAGGGGTGAAAAAAATTAAAAAATGGTGGGTGTTTGTAGGTAGGTTGGGTGGTTGGTAGTTGGAGAGATACCTATACACATGAAGTGTTTTGAAAACTGGTTATAACGTAAAATTATCGTCCGTAAACCGACTTTGACAACCATGTTTTTGAGTTTTTACGAATGCATAACTTGCCTTATAGTACCTATAATCGCAAGTAAAAAAAAAAGCGGTACGGAGTTCGCCGGGTCAGCTAGTCTTATATATAAAAATCAATTGCTGTGCGTTTGAAGCGCTAAAACTTGAGAATGGCCGGACCAATTTTGGAAATTTTTATCTTGAAATATTTGTGGAAGTTCAGGGAAGGTGTAAACGGCGAGAAAAATGAATTTTAAGTAAAAAAAAATTACGACGACTTACCTTGCGTGCAAAAAAAAAAAATAAGAAGTGTAAAAGTGTCAATTATTTGAAATATTTATCAGTCAAAATTTGATATATTAATTTATTGTTTTTTGTTTTGAAGTACAAATATACACAAACAAAATATTTGTTATATTTTTGAACGCTACAAATTTCATTTAGATTAGATTAGATTAGATTAATATTTATTAACAATTAATGTATACAATTAATTATGTAACATTTTTAATTGTTAATAAATATTAATCTAATCTAAATTTCATTTAAATGATGTACATACATACATACATACATACATACATTATGTAGTACATATGTATATGTAGGTATTCTAAAAAATTTTAACATCAAAAAGATTTCTAAAGAAAAAAATTTTCAAAGAAATAAATGGTAAAAGATGGTAGAGAAGGTAAAAGATGCTAAATGGTAGAAGGGAGTAAATGGTAGATGGGAGAAATGGTAGATGGGAGAAAATGGAAGATGGTAGCAGATGGTAGAAGAAAGTTGATAGTAGAAGGTGGTAGTTGGTAGATGGTAGATTGAAGAAGATGGCATGGTAGACGATAGAAGATGGTAATGGTAGGAGATGGTAAAAGGTAAAAGATGGTAGATGTTAGAAGACAGTATATGGCAGATGTCAGGAGATGGTAGATGCTAGAAGATGGTAAATGGTAGATAGAACAAGATGGTAGATGGGAGAAGATTCTAGATGAAAGAAGGTAAAAGATGCTAAAAGGTAGAAGATGGTTGATGTTAGAAGATGGTAGATGGTAGCAGATGGTAGAAGATAGTTGATAGTAAAAGATGGTAGTTGGTAGATAGCAGGAGATGGTAGAATATATAGAAGAATTTTGATAGTAGCAGATGGTAGATAGAACAAGATGGTAGAAGATTCTAGATGGTAGAAGGTTGCATATGATAGATGATAGAAGATGGTTTTTTTTTTACTATGCACTCGCAATCAAGGGAATATGAATTAACTTATAATGATTTAACATGTGCGAACAAGAAGAAATACAAAGACAGGTGGTCAATGGTATATGGTGGAAGGTGGTAAATGATAGAAAATGGTAGATGGTAGAAGATGGTAAAAGATTGTGGAAGATGGTAAATTGTAGAAGATGGTTGGTGGTAAGAGATGGTAGATGGGACATCAAACGCGTCAATTTTTGATAATTCAACTGACATTAATTTACTGGAAGAGTTTGATTTATCCAGCCTGGTATTGTACATACGTTTTTAGCTGAAACGCACCTACATTAAAAATAGTTAAACGAAAAATTTGGAAATTTCGAAAATATTCAAAAAATAAAGTGCATGACTGGATGGGACAGTATTCTTGGGGTTTGAGATTTTGGAAAAAAAGCAGGGAAAAACCTAAGTGTATGAAATTATTTTTTCAAAAACTTAAAAATTAACATTCTTTTGTCTTTAAAGAGGCTTCTACAAAAATTTCATCGAAATCCGTCAAGTGGTTTACGAGAAAATCTGATTTTTAAAAACCGGTCCTATGGGAGGTACCCTTATAAGACTTTTCCTGAAGAATTTATTAAAACCAAAACATAAAGTTTGCACAGAAAACACTATTCAGAAAGTTTTATCAAAACCGTATAAGCCGTTTTTGAGAAAAATTAATTTTTCACTAAAAACCGTTAGTTTTAGAGCTAGAATGCTAATTCCAAAAACCTCTCTGTAGGACGTCATAACAATACTATGTAACAAGTTTGAAGCAAATCGGTCCAGCTGGAGGTAACTATGCAGACAGACAGACACACGGACAGACAGACATACAGACAGACAGACAGACGGACAGAGAGACGGACAGACAGACAGACGGACAGACAGACAGAATTTTGGACCCACTTTGCCAGACTTCTCTATCATCGTAATGTCATGTTTGATTGTTAGAATTTTTTTTGACGTGATAACGTCTAATAAATCGGTTTGGAATATATGAGCACGGAAAAATGTCACAGTCACGTTACCTAGCCTTTGCTTTCATTGCTTAGAAAGTCGATAAAGTGGGAGGGGAGGGTGTTGGGTAGTTGGTTGGTTGTGGTGGGAGTGTGTGTGGGCCAGGCGAGGGGGAGGGGAGGGGTGGTGTCGGGAAGAGGAAAAATAGTGGGTGGTTGTAGCTGGTTTGGGTGGTGAGATAAATATTGTCAAGCTAATGGGTGGTTCCTTGGTGGCTGTAGGTGGGATGGGTGTTTGGGGGGATTTGGTATGGTTGGGGGAGGGGGGAGGGCGAATTGTCAAATATGGTGGGTGGTTGGTTGGCGGTTGTAGGTGGGTTGATTGGTTGGCAGTTTTGGTGGTGGGATGGTTGATTTGATGGGGTGAGATGAAAAAGTTGTCAAAAAAGGTGGGTGAGTGGAAGGTGGTGGCAGGTGGGGTAGGTGGTTGGATTTGGCAGATTTGGTGTTGGGAGGGGGTGGGGGAAAATAATTGTGAAAAATGGTTGGTGGTTGGTTGGTGGCTGTAGGTGGGTGGTTTGCGGTGTTGGGTGAGTGGAAAGTTGTTGTATGTGTTATGGGTGGTTGGATTTGGGTTGAGGGTGTAATGAAATGAATTGTCAGAAATAGTTTTACTGGGGAGGGCTTATGGGTAAGGAAAAAATTGTGGAATTGTCAAAAATAGTGGGTGGTTGGTTGTAGGTGGTGTGGGTGATTGGTAGTGGTTAGGAAGGGGGGATTTACAATGTGGGGGAGGAGGAAAAAATTTTCAAGAAAGGTGGGCTGTTGGTTTGTGGTTGTATGTGGGGGTGAGAGGTTGGTGTTCAAAGGGTGAAAAAAACTAAAAAAATGGTGGGTGGTTGTAGGTAGGTTGGGTGGTTGGTGGTTGGAGGGATACCTATACACATGAAGTGTTTTGTGAACGTTAAATTATCGTCTGTAAACCGACTTTACAGACAACCATGTTTTTAATTTTTTTACGAATGCATAACTTGCTTTATAGTACCTATAATCGCAAGTAAAAATGAGGCGGTACGGAGTTCGCCGGGTCTGCTAGTTTAATAATAAAAGAAGAGATCCAAATATATATCCAATGATCATTCCAAAATAATTCAATAATAAATTTAAATGCCAACGTTTTGGTTACCTTAAAAAGAAATCCATTTTGTAAATCCAAGTTTTGTAAGAGTATTAAATAAAACACAAACCCGCAGTCCAAGGGTCATGGCTTATATAACCTGAACTGCTGAAAAAAATTCCTTATCAGATCCATTCCAAGTAAATATAATTTTTTTTTTGTTCATTCCGAATCTTGTCTGACTTCAATTAATACGGCCGATCCTCTCTTGTATCAATATACTGTTAGACAGAACATAACCTCTTTGATACTTTCTACTTAAGTTGGTATTTCAATTCGAATGAAGGATCAAAGTCTTCAGACTTCCTTGAAGAGGTAAGTAAAAACGTAACCTTAGTTAGAATACAGAGGGTGTTACTTCTTATTTGACCCAAAATACAATCCTAGGCCTATCCCACTAGACAATATACAATACATACATGTACGTTCTAGTATTGGGGTTGGTATTTACGTACAGAACAATAACTTTCCTATGAAAACCGTCGAAAGTGCTTCATTTTCGCTTAGTACTCATATTCAATGTAATTAAAGAGAATCGGATTTGTATCTTAAAACCACCGAAAACGCCCAAAAACATTTGCTTTTAATTGGTATCAAATTGTTTTTCAACAACAGCCAAACAGATAATAATCAATCAATAGTGCCCACATCAGTTTAATTGATATTAATGCTGGATAAACTGGGCCGAGAATAATATCTGCCAAAATTGGCTCCCACACCGGAAAATAAAATTAGCAATTTATCATTTGTAATACATAGTACAATATGTATTGTACATATAAATACTATTGTTAAGCAATAAAGCTAAAATCGGCTTAATTTTGTGTGCAAAAAAAACACATTTCAAAAAGAAATAATCCACATCCAAAGGTATATTGAATTACCCTTAAGCCCATCAACAGAACAAATTAAGGACGGATTCCTTGGAAGATGGTTTTTTTTTTATTTCAAAGCAAAAAGAAATGATGGAAAATCGGTTAAGGGACAATAGCATATTGAACGGCAGAAGTTTTAAACGACTTTGAGTATTAAAAATATTGCTATAGCTACCTATCTACAGTTAGGACTATAACGAACGAATTTCCTCAAAATCTAATTTAAGTTAATTTATAGGTATCCTCAGGTTTTTGAGATGTGGCATTTTTATTTGTGTACTTGTGTCAATATGATTTCGTTTTGATTTCGAAATTTAAACGAATTTTTGATTTTGACAAAATATTTGAATCAAAAAACATATTTTTGAAATGGGTCCAACTGATTCAAATACAACACTATTTAGTGTATAGTATAATTATGTTGTGAAAGATAAGATTTGAATTTCGACACTCATTCATTATTAAATTCTGGCTTACATATGTATACATATCTTAAATCAAAATGAAATACTATACAGGTTTGCTTTAATTAAGTATTTGTTTCATTATTTACTTTGTTAACGCTTATTGGTTATTGTATGGACATTTTATGTCAATAATTACTAAATGCGTTTTGCATTTTCGCAAAACTCAACAAGCGCTTAAAATCGAAAATTGAGATATGGGTAGGCATTGAAATTTTTATTATCTCAAGTCGCATCGACTGAACAAAGAAACAATAACAAAACTCAACTTGTTACATGAAAAAAAAAAACTATGAGGTTTTTTTTTATTTTGAAAAAAAAAAAACTGTTTATTTTTGGGACTCAATATTTTGTAAGTCCGATAATTCATTTTTGCTATTCATCCGGTTTACTGTGACAAAGTTACCTTGAAGAGGAAAGGCTAAATTTTGACAGGTTAAATTGGGATATTATTTAGCCTGCTGGCAGAGCAGGTTAAATTTTAGTCAGTGGGTTAAATTTTGACGTCTTCCTTGCTTATGCAGGTGTAAGAGAGATGGAGTTAAATATAAACATTCTTTGTTTACTTTCGCTTACTCCTTTTCCATTTTAATCGAATGACTTGTAATACAACGTTGATATTTTAAAGGAATTAAAACAATTATTATTAAATACTTCCTCAAATTATTGTTCATTTTGCAAGCCGAATTGATTATTTATGTTCTTAAATTCTTATTTTTCTCAAATCCCTTTTGTAAGAACTCGTGATCACAGACTACTAAATAAATTATCTGCGATGGAAAATATTTTACAGAGATTTGGGATTGCTGTTTCTTAAAATAAAATTGGCGGTGAAAAATCAATTAAAAACATATGTAAACATAAGCGAGAGCTACAGTACGTTTGGAACGAACTGTTGGATACCCTATTCCCTATATTTTTATACGTGTATGCTTCTGCAAAACTTAAATTTTTAAAAATTAGATTTTGAATGGAAATAGCGGTTATGGGTGTTTTTAACAATTCATGGACCACACTCTGCTACGTAACCAAGGAATATAAATCTAAGTGTTTATCTTTTTACTTCAAAACTGCGACCGATAGTTAAAAAACGTTAAAAAATTAAAGCCTTATACAACTTTTGACGGAAACGCCCCTTAAAAGTGGGCGTGTCTTAAAAATTTGAAGCATAAATTAACTTTGATCAGTATTTAGGCATATGTGTAAAACTACAGCTGAATCGAGTAGTTTTTAAACAATCTTACATGAAAAAGGGTATTTTATCGAAATCACGCCTTCAAAAGTGGGCGTATTGAAAAAATGTACACAAGAAAATGAAGAGATATATTTTTCATAAAACGAACGGAGGGAAAAAGGTTTAAATTGAATATTGGTAGTACCTTAAATTTTTAAAACTACGTTTTTCGTTCTTTCATGAAAAGTGGGCGAAAGCCACGCCCAAAATTCAAAAGTTTCTTTTCATACACAAACCATTTAGTTTCTACTAAGAGACGCAAAATTTTGGCTTGCAGATTCATTATAAATACCGTTTATTTACAAAAACAATTTTTTAATAGTTTCTATTGAAAAGTGGGCGTCAGCCACGCCCAAAATCAAATTTATTGATTTAATACACAAGACGTTTATGTGCAAGTAATGCCCACAAAATTTAATGTTTTTCTCTTCAATATATCATTTGTTATTTTATAAAAACAATATTGATGGTTTTGTATGAAAAATGGGCGTCCGCCACGCCCAAACTGAAATATTTTTATATAATTGGAAGAAGGTTTACCTAAAGCTTGCGTGTGCAAAATTTTAGCGTTATGCTTCTATCGTAACTGTAAAAAAACATAATTTAATTTTACCAAATTGAGGTTGTTCAACAAAAATGGCGATTGTGGGCGTGTTTGTGGGCGGATTTTACTGGTTCAAGAACTTAGCCTTACTCTTGAACCAAAGAATATATATACCAAATTTCAGCTTTCTAGCTCAAAAATTGCGACCTCTAGAGAGTATACATACGGACGGACGGACGGACGGACGGACGGAAGGACGGACGGACGGACATGGCTAAATCGACTAGGCTTTTGATTCTGAGTCAGAATATATATACTTTTCTATACCTAACGGTATTATTTCTCTATGTTACAAACTCCACACCAAATACAATATACCCATTCTATGGAATAGGGTATAAAAATATAACTTATATGAGTCAATTTTTAATTTGGTATTTTTTAAGCTGTCTTTTTTATATAAAAAACTAATATATTTTATCAAGACACAATGTTTTCATTAGGAAAATTTTGATGTTCAAGTGGGAAATAAAGGCAAGAAGTAGATGAAAAATATTCCTTTTCATCCAATTCACACAGCAAAAAGCTAAACTTGTGTCCATTTCAATGTAAACGTCAAAATTTAGCCATGGGATCAAATTAAGCTAGCATTTTAACGCAATTGACACACAGCCTAAGTTATTAAATGTCGTACAATAAATGAAAAACGTAAATCAATACAAATAAAATACCTCGGAAAAATTAATAAATTCCGAAAATACGATTTTGGCAAAATGTCAATAGATGTTGAAATTGGAGGAGATTCTGGAAGACATAGATTTGTTTTTGAAATTCTGCCATAAGCCAGACAAAGAAAAAGTTATAAGGCCCGGTTCAATCCATTTGAGTTAAATGATAAAGATTTTTTTCAACGATATCGATTCTACAAAGAAACAGGAAAATGTATCATAAATTTGCTCAATATTGAAGAAGCACCATCTGGTTGGGGATAGTATCTAGTATCCCGAAATCCTGAAAATGTCGGAATTTTTATATTCGTTTCGACGCTCATTTTTGGATCAGAGTATGTAGGTACATAAATATTAATTGAAATAAATATTTTAAATTAAATTAAATTCATACGGGATCGCATTAAATATGAATTTGTAATTTTTGGGTAATTTTTTTTATTAAACATAGTTGGTTTTGTTTAAGGTGGCGCGATCAAGGGAAGAACGACCTCAACCAACTTGGTGTGCGCAACTGGAAGCCACTGGCTAGGGACCGGCCTAGTTTTCGGGGATTGTTGGTCGAGGCCGGGGTCCATAACAAACTTCCGGCGCCACCTTAAGTATGTAAGTAAGAAAGATTGTTTTTTGTGATTAAATGATTTGAAGTGTTTTTATGTTTGACATGTTTTGCTTAAACTTTTCTATTTTGTTCAATTTGTTAAATAAGTTTTGGACTGCTTTATAGCATTCAAAACATTTTAGTTTCATTTTCGGGATTTTGACATTACGGGATTCGGGAGTTTTCGGAATTTTGGCTTTTCTGGATTTTAGATTATGGATTTTCGGGTTTTTGGGTTTTCGGGATTTTGGCTTTTCGGGATTTTGCTTCTCGGAATTGTGCCCGTCTCCCAGCACCTTCATGGTATCTCCGAACCAACTGTTAGTAGGGATATTTCTGTAATTGCAAGAAAACTGGCATTACAGCTTCCCAACTTTGTAAAATTCCCATTCACACGTCAGAAAATTCATTTTGATGTAGTTTTTTTATCATCTATAATTTTAATGTGTCTACTACCCTAATTCATCTAAAATTAAGTGGCTGATTCTTTATTTAAATCAAAACTAGTATTTCAAATATGAATCTCACATTTTGGCACAGACTTTCATTCGTTCCTACAAGCTACAACAACAGAAAATAACAGTTTTTTTTTTTTAAATGTCTGCCTGACATTATGTACTGTCATAATTTAAAGTACCTATTATTGTAGTAGATTTTTGCATTAAGCTATGCCTAACTAACCACAACTAGAAAATTGTGTCAGCTTAACATGGATATTAATAAGTCACAACTTTAATAAACATCTATGGATAGGGGCCCACGGTGTCTCTGTGATAAACTGTGCTTAAGTTATAGAAATTTTTTCTTAAGCAGAACTTCAAGAATATCGAATGTTTCACCTGTTCCTTTATTTCTCGGAATAGGTACGAAATACAGACATTCAATACCATGTGCACCTGCAGCTCCTTTTATGTCCTAAAGGGGTGGTAATTATAACTGATAGAACACAAAATTACTTTTCATTCGTTGACTATCAAATCAATATTGTACTGCATCAAAATTTAAATACAAACTGGTGTACCGCTTCACTGCGGTATCATACTCAAATTGACGAGACATCTGTGAACATTTATTTCAGTCTTTTCCAACATAATTATCCATCAGTTTAATAAAAGTTTATAGCATTCCTAAGCAAAATGTTTCCTTCGTGCAACATTAACACATTAAGCCAAACTCATTGACTTCGATTGTTATAATCCAATTAAATAAGTTCTAACTTCAATTATTGTCAAGTCACATAAGGAAAGTAAACCCCCTGTTCCTCTTCCGATTTCGCCTCCTGGAGAAACACTTCATAATGGAAAAGAAATAATATTTATTCGTCCCAACCCCATATTGCATTTGACATTTCCATCCCCATTTAACTCCCTGAATAAGATTATTGTCAATTGCGAAACAATACCTTTGGTAAGCGTCTTTACAAATTACACACCAACAAAAAATACCAACCACTGACTGTGAGCTGTGACTACCTATACAAAAGAAGGAGGAAAGTCTTAATGAGATTCCAAGCAGGCAGTTCAACTAGAGAACAACCAAAGCTCCATTAAATTCCTCATAATAATCACATTTCTTTGGATTCTCCCATCATAGCTATAGCCATAAGGCATTCACGTTATTTGCTTGTCTCCTGTCGATTTACACTGACACGCAAGATACACAAACCACCGGGAAAATACATAAAAGAAAGAAAAACGATTTGGGATGTTTTAATTTTGTGTCCGCGTCCACCCTCGCACCAGTGTACCATCAGTACCTACTACCTACATACCAGTAGGCCCGATTACTAACGGGAACGGCATGGTTCTTGTAATATGCCTATAGTTGTTATTGAGATTTAATTCAAACTTTCTGTGAAAGTTTTCTCTATTCCTACGAGCTATTCCCTTTCCCACTTTCCATTGTGCTTGACTCCCTTTCCGACAGCAATTACTTGGAGAGCTGCTTCTGCTGCCAACTATACTGAAGAAATGCTAAGCAGGGTAACCACATGCCTTTTTTACAATTAGTTTATTGAAAAATACTAACCACATAAGCTTACAACATCTGAACCGATTTTGGGTCGATGAACAAGTATCCAATATATACCGTTTTTCGATTCTTTGATCAAAAAATATGCACCTTGCATTAGTTAAAAATAATTATAAAATTGATAGGGCTTCCATAGTGAGTGATCATTCCTCTTGCTAAGGTTCGATTAAATTTCTAAATTGAAGTTTAGCATGCTTTTTTTTGCATATAATCGTATTATATTGCAATACATTTTCATATACCATATACATATTTACATTACAAATGAGGAAAAAATATATTAATATCTAACGACATTGGTACCTAATCATGCAACATCGTCAAACCAACGTAAGCATCATGATATTTTTACTTATAGGAAGAAGTCTTTTACAACTAATCATAAGCTTTTTAACACTAATAGGTGTTGGGAACTTCGGAAACAGTTCCGGTAAAATCAAATGTGTGTTAGCGAAGTTCTGGTCAGATGAAAGACGTTGATTCCTTGGCCGGTCTTTGGTGTTGACATTTGTTTACTTCCGAGAACATCTAAATTACAATAACTTCGTGATAATTAACTTTCCTTATTTATCGACTTCGTAAATTGTAGTTCTGACAGGAAAGCGATTTGCTGTGCTTCTTTCAGCTGTCCTCGGAGGAAATGTTCAAATTTCCGAAGACAGTAATAAATAGGTTTTCAGGAGAATTTATTTAATGTGTAAGCTTTTCAATTTTATAACCCCAGAAATCTTACGTCCCAGCCCCTGGTGTGTCGTTGCGATTGGGAATTCAGTGAAGAACTTGGATTACAAATGTCTTTTGGAAAGTATTGTAGAGTTGATCAATATGATTTGTTAAAGATCTAGAATCCCTAACTTCATTTTGAGGATCGAATCTAAAAGTGTTAAAAAAATGGTAATTTTAAAATGCTAAGCTATGTATATTTAAAAACTTATCTCTAAAATTGTATTCTTTATTAAAATAATATATTTGACATTTAATTTTACACTCTATTGGTTACCCTATTGCAGGCATGACAACAAGAAAGATAACGGAGCGGAGGTTATTGAGGTCAAATAAAATGTTTTCGATGAAACTTTTTTGATACAACACCATTACGACGAAGACAACGGTGATGATGACGACGGATGGCAGCACGCACGTATAACAGAACGCGGTCTTGTTTACGCCCGGAGGTTCTTGTAAAAAAGTTAGATTGGCCGGTCTTTGCCAAAGTATAAAACGGATGATGACATTGATGATGATCTGTCATTCGACCGGAAATTTATTAATTTCCTCAATTTTCCCGAAATGCGGGACAGAGACAAGCAGCAATGCAGAGATTCTGAGATTGTTCAGCTATATAGAGGACAAACCTGAGGGCCATAACTTTTGTAAGGACATTTCGGAGAAAAAAAAAACTAATCGAAGAAGTTTCTTTTTCCAGCTTCGCACATTGTGCTCTCAGGAATGTGATTCCGGGTCCCTTTTGGTACCTACATATACCGTTCTTTGAATGAGTTTAGGAACATTCCTACTCATCTATATATTGAAGTTGAAAATGGTTTGAAATGGAATATATTTGTAAGTAGATTTTGTCACATCAGAAATGTGAAAATGAAAATTTTCTTATCATTCATCGTAAAATAGGGAAGAAAAAAAAAAGAACATACTCTGGCTCTCTCATCATCAATCAATGCCAAAGCTACTTGCAAACATTTAAAACGCTTAAATAGATTATTTATTTACGTGACTGTCCCAAAAGAAGTCCTATCGGTTTCTTTTTTCTTGTTTTTTTTTTTTTTTTTATCAATTTGAGTAGATACCATCATAGTGAAATTTGCTTATGTAAATTTAATTTCGTCCTTTTTTTGGAGGAAGTGGTCTTTAAAAAAAAATGTATTTACATTTAAGAGGAAAGTTGGAGCACAGTCATTATAGGAAAGGAAATGAGTTTTGTTTTTGGTGCTAATCGTGGTTTTTAATAAGAGTTTTCGCTAAAACGTGCAAAGAGATATTAGGCCAGGTGAAGCAATTACTTAAGGAAGACATTTTTTAAAGAAAATAGGCTTGAAGGGTATTTTATCAGAGGAAGGAAAAAAATCATTTATTCAAAGGCTTCATCTATTTAAAACATTTTTTGGCACACTTCTCTAAGCGAGGTGTTAAGAAAACGGAGGTCTTCGATATCAACTGCTGTACTGCGGTAGGCATAGTTTCAGTAAGTTTCAAGCAAAAGTGCAATTAATTGGATCTAGATTTTTATTTGTTGGGTAATATAATCCTTTGGAACAATATAATCAAACAGCACCAAAGAGAACAAAACAGCTTATAAATATATAACCTTCAATTATATCATTTCATAATTCTAGTCAACAGGATTGTACATGAAAGGATTTAAGATGTTTTACAGACGATATAATTTTTAACCGGAAGAAAAAGTAGGGATTTTTGGTACATAAAGCTAGTCCTTTTGATGATGTTCTCAATAATTTATTAGTTGAGTAAACAAATGTCATGTCATATATCAAAGCTCTAGCCTTTTAAGCAACATTATACAGTGTTCAAAATCTCATCAAGCATGGAAGAGTATGTGCACAGTGATTGATGAAAAATCAAAGCGTTTTGATTTTTCGTCAAGCATTAAACGTACCTACATGAACATAAAGTTCGAGGACGTTGGTGAAATATCAGATTTACAAAAGGATAATATATCTTTATGAATTTTATTATTAAAAAAAAATCGTTTCAAAACTTATGACTTTAAAAAATTTAAAAACATCTTTTTTTTTATAGTAATGCACACGCGCTCAAGCGGTTTGTTATAGCCCTTTTAATGATAAGTCACAGCGCGAGCTATAGGAAATTAGAGAGGAAGGGAAAGGAGGTGTCGATGAACATTGATCTTGAATGTCTGCAGATAAAAATGGTTTCTGTTTCTAATCAGTTCGTTTTGAGTTTTAAATTGACTGGTAACCAAATTATAGTCCTTTGTTTTATCAAGCACTTAAAAGAAAATATTGAATATTGGATTGCTTCTCAACAGATTTTTTGAATTTTTTTTCTCTGCATTTTTTACAATCTCAACCCTACCAAAATGTATTAGGTACTAAAAAAGTTTGAATAGGGAACAAAATTATATACTAATGGGTCCTTGATTCCTTAAGAGGTATATTTGTTTCGCCTGAAATAATCATAAAGGGAGTCCTTATTTCAACAATTTTGCAAGTTGCAACACAATTTCCATTTGTATATACCTTTTTTTTTGAGACACTCCAACTTCACTCTTCCACGTCTAGCTCCGACGTCCGACCACATAAAGTTTTCGATCTGTCATGCTGATGCTGAGTTCTTTCTTTCAATTCAATTATCTTCCATTCATTTCTCCATTGCTCATCACAATCAGTATCAACGATAAAAAAAAATAAGCTGAGCTATTTTTTCTTTAAAAATAAAAAAAATATAAATAAATTTGTATATTTAATTTTTTTTTATATGTCTCACAGCAAACAAAATGTTTACCTCCCATGGTGCTCTTCACATCATGATAGCGAACTTAAGTGCTGCGTTGAGAGTTTTCCATTTTCCTCCATTATTTGGCTGGGACACGAGACCGACGACGACGAGAGCAACAAAATGGGGCTCAGCATGGACAGGGACAGGGATAGGTAGAGGTATACTGAAGCAATCCGTAATAGTTGTATACGTACATATTTTCCACAGAAAGTATAATTGCAACTTTCATCTAACAAACCGCACATAATAGAAACCGCACTCTACATCCTTTTTGGTCATTTCGGTGATTTTGGCATCACCGCAGAACAGCTACGCTGGCAAAAGGACTCGCCATAAAATAGATGTAGATGAACATTTTTGTTGAAATGTTATATTAGGTACGCTGCCATGCTGTTTTTGCAAAAGGGTCGTTTATACTTGTCTTTTCCCTTCCGCCCATTCTTGCGCCTCATTACCTAACTTTTGTGCACAAGATATTTGTTTTTTATGGTATTCGCTAGTGAGTTTATTTGTCTAAGCGGTGCTCTATGATGGCCCTTAGAATTGTATATCCCCAACACGAACAGATGCGATTTGAGATACCTGCAGAGTATTTCCAAGTGGAAGATTGAGGTTTTTCTTTTTTTTCACGAGTATTTCTACTCTTGTTTAATTTGTTTTTACCGAGAACTTTTTTTTTTTAACTTAACCTTTCCAAAACTGGAGAGCTTTTTTGTACCTTTGTGTGTGTTTTTAATTTTTTTATTGCTATAAATAAAATGTGTACTCAGTTTAATGGAATCTTTTATTTAAAGAGTGCTCTAGGTGTATTATATCAAAAATTTCCATTATTCACTCTTTCTGACAGTGTAAAAAAAAACGCTTAGAACCAAAGTAAATTCCAATGTACAAATATTTGAGAAAAAAGTTTACTTTATTGATTTTATTTACTGCAATTTTTTTGGACTGATGCCATTTACTTGCTCCGCAAAGTAGATATTAGTGAGTTACTTACTTTTCTTTTTGGTTTTTGTGTAAAGAAAATTGAAAAGCCTTTGCCTTTCAAAAATGATGCAGTGCAGGAGCAGGCAGGTATTTCAAATCTTTTATTTGGCATACAAACATATGTAGATGATAACGGAAAGATTGATAGAAACGTTTACTTTAAACTTTTTACAGATCTTTTTTTATCGCTCAAAAAGATTTGGCTTTGTTTTGTTAGCAGTTCAATATTACTTATGAGACAGGAATCGAATGACACTTTTAAAATATGACTTTTGGATTTAACCAGTATGTAGATATGTATCTTGTATATGATATGTACAGATATGTATGTATATGTGAAATTCGCCAGAAAATATTTCCTCCCCCC
This sequence comes from Platycheirus albimanus, assembly GCA_916050605.2. Classification (NCBI taxonomy): domain Eukaryota; kingdom Metazoa; phylum Arthropoda; class Insecta; order Diptera; family Syrphidae; genus Platycheirus; species Platycheirus albimanus. The sequence continues at coordinate 50,400,473 of OU696697.1, read as the reverse complement.
TATTTAAAAAGTTGACGTTCACTTGCAATAATACTTTGCAATAGAATTGGTACATCGATTAATAGGTTTGATCAAAAACCGAAGGTTTTAATAATAGTCCGGTCAAAATAGACAAAAAAAAATAGATCTAGGTTTGACAAAATTCGCATAAAGCTGAAAATTGGTACAGACGTTGGGAACACCATTTCAAATAAATTAATCAACATCCTAAAAAGGTCAAATAGGTTTTTGCAATTTTTCTGGCAAATGGTATGTTAGTTAGTTAGTTATAGAAACTTTATTTATAATATTTCAATTATATCTACAATAAATTTCATAGTTTAATATGGTTTGGCTTAAAGCCGTCTACCAGAATGACATTATAACAATATTATACATTTCTTACTAAAATAGAAAAATAAAATAAAATTTAAAAGTCGCCTTCGACTATTCGGGTTCTATAATTCAGTGCCATCGTTGTGTATTTATACAATTTCTCCCAACCAAGACTTCCATTCAAAATAATCCACAAAGTCCTTTTCGGAAACCAAGAAGCTGCCCTCCACTTCCTCTCCCATACGTATTTGTTTTCACCGCTGGCACCCATTTTAGCTTAAAATTATTAAAAATACCTACAAATTTCTCTATCTCATTATCTAACACATGCGTTTCCACAAGTAAAAATATATCAAAGCTTTTAATGTAACTAAAGAAATTCATAACAAAAAATTTATTTTTTAGCCCTGATATATTATATCCTAATATTCTTAAATCTAAAGTATTAATTTGATTCTGGTAGACTTGATCGCATCATTCTCTCGCACTCATGCTTGTGTTTTGACCCAAAAGCTTTACAGCGGATGCTTTCACATTTTGATGTGGTGAAACGTTGCTAACTTCGTGTACATTCCCATTTGACGTTTTGGGACTGACATAAACGTTGACATTTCTTACTTTGTTTACTTTGTGCACTTCATCCATAAAAGTTTCTAAATTATTTAAAATCGAACAATTACTGCCGAATATTGTTTTTAATGCCTCCATAGGATCAAGAGTACAACACTTTAGCCCCTGCTCTAAATCCCAGGTGAAAAGCTTGTCGGATATGGCAAGCTTATCGTCTTTGAGCATAGCTTTAACTTGTGGAAAATTAGCACGCAAGCACCTGTGGATTGGGACCAAATGGCTTCGTCTGCATCGCATTTTGTATGGGAGATCTTTATGAATGTAAATTTGAGATCCCTTTAAATCCTTCGCATTCTTAAGAACTGTCCATGCTGCATTGCGGCTTTTCATTTTAACAACTATTATTGCTGATCGGGAATCTTTAGCTGATATTGGACGCGCGTAATCAATATCGGAAACATCTGCAGATGAAAGCAAGCCAGCACAAATTGATTTAGCTTTCTCAGTCAAATCAGCATCTCCAACCGCCGGCATATGTACCACGACATTAGACTCCGTGCCTTTTTGCAGTAATTTTTCAAATTGGTCTTCGAGCAAATTGTTTTTTCTCTCCAACTCAAGAACTCTAGCTGAGATGCGATCGTTCTCCTGCTTCAACCCCATAATTTCGGCGTGGAGCTCCAGAAAGTCGGCCTTCGAAGGCAGCTGTTGGCAAAGCTCCTTGTTGTTGTCACGCAGAATCTGCACAAGATTCTCTGTAGTAATTTTGTTGGGGGCGGTCATTGTAGGTTTGGAAGATACTGTTGGTGATTTGTTTATGCGCTTTTCTTCTCGTTGTTGTTCGGGTGATATTTCAAGCAGACCTCTTTTGCTCATTTAGTGAGGTTAACTTTACATGCAAACTAGGCAATTCTATTTTTAGCTTAATAGCATAAACTTACTCAGTTGTTTTGATTTTTTTGTGGAAGCACACTGGTTAGTTACCAAATTCGAAATATTTTTGAAGCACTTTAATGAAATTTTATTACTTTAAAACGACTTTTTTCAGGAGCTTTCTTAACAAAGACACGTTATTTTTGACAGTTCAAATGTCATCCCCCCTATTTAATGGTATGTTTTGTCATAAGAATACATGAGACAAAGTTGTAGACCATGAAATTATCTACAAAGTTAATATTTAAGCTGAATTTGTTTGCCTTTTCTTAGCATTATTTAGCAAATCCTGAAAAATTACCTGTTTTCGGAAGCGCCATATCTCGGTAAAGAATAAACATACAACAATTTGTGTACTAACCAAATTGTAGGAAATTTAACGTTCTACTATAAAATGGATATGCTTTTGCTATAGAACGTAAGGAAAAAAAAGTTACCGAGGAAACACCGTTGCAAGGTCGAACATTTTGCAGTTACCCCTTCCACAATGATTAACAATGATTAACTATCCCTGAACAACATCTGATAGTTTCATTAGCTTCCGACCTTTTCCCACCTTCCACCTACTTTTTCCAACATGTCGACTGGACTAATTATTGTATGTACATACGTGGCATATACATACATATGTGCACATCATGTAGACCGTGACTCCTTCAAGTTTTAGAATAACGATATCTCCAACTTTTGTAGATAATTTCATGGTCTACATACATACCGTTTACCAGACAAATTGTAAGAACCGTTTATTTGACCTTTTGAACTTGAATAACTTCTTACGCACCAGTCGGATCGATGGGGATGTTGCTTAATTTTCAGCTTTATGCGAATTTTTGCAAACTGAAATGTCTATTTTGACCGGACTATAAATATTGCCCTTGAGGGTGCCATTGACACAAACTGAGTATATTAATTCTGGCACAATTTTCCGAAAAAGATTTTGTTTTTTATTCCAGCATTCTATTTCTCTCAGATTTTATAACAATTTGGATTGGGAAAGTTAGCAAATCAGACTTGACACTTTATTGTTTCCAAGTTGCTCAGAAAACGATACCCAGGGCTACTACACAAGAAAAAACCACAGAAAAACTACTAACTCCGAAATAAAAACGTTTCTCCTCTGCCTCGATTGGAAAGAATTTTAATTTTATAAAATTGGGTAAGGATGCATTAAATGATATGGCCGAATTTTCCCAACTTGATGCCAAAATTTTTGCGTTTCATTCTCAATAAAATTGTCTGGAATGAAATATGAGTGATTTTAGTTTCCTGAAAACACAACCATAAATTATTAGGAAAGCTTCCATTCCTTCTTTCTTGATTCTATTTTCTAAATAAATACTATAGTATTTTAAATATTTTAAGACCCAGAAGGTACGCAATCCGCCCAAAATTAAATTTTATCTCTGCACACCCCGACTTAAAGACGTCTCTGAAGTAAGCAAAACAAAGTCAGCAGAACCAAATTTTTTTGATTGTATACGCTTATTAAATGCTAATTAAATGCAAATTAAATGCAAAAGAAAAAAAAAATATAATGCTCTAACGGTTTTCGAGAAAAATAATGTTCTGCTAACTTCACGTTCTCAAGAAGTTAGCAGAACAGTATCTCTCAAGTACACTAAATTAAAATTTAAAAATACGAAATTGTTCCTTGAATTTAATGCTCTACAAAAGCAAAAAAAAAATTGAAAAAAATGAAAAAAAGTTTTTTTTTTTCAATAAATTTGTTTTAAATTAATTTTTTGTTCTTTACTTTTTTTTTAAACCTGCTTCTAGTATTAAGTGCTCATTAAATACGAATTAAATGCTGTACTATCTCAACAAAAATTTGAGAACCTTAATTCAAAAAAGTAAATTTAAAAAAAGTCATTTTTAGTGTTCTGCTAACTTCATCCACGATTTTGGCCACTTTTTTTTAACTTTTTTTGTCCAAAATCTGCTTCTTGAATTAAGTGCTCATTGAATAGTTACAAATTAAGTGCTGCATTATATCAACAAAATTTTGAAAACCCGAATTCAAAAAATGAAATTGTAAAAAAGTCAATTTTCATGTTCTGGTTACTTCATAAACGATTTTGGTCACTTTTTTGAACTTTTTTCGGCCAAAATCGTGGATCAAGTTAGCAGAACACCAAAATTGGTTTTTTTAAAATTACATTACAAGCGTCTTATTATGCAATCAAAAAATTTTGGTTCTGCTGACTTCGTTCTGCTAAACTTCAAGGACATGGCTTAAAGTCTATAACTCAAATTTTGAGTCGGAAACAAAAAAGGACCAACCGACTCGTAGCTTGATTGAAAGCTAAACCCGTAAAAGTTAATTTCGACCAACGAATGAAATTAGTATTAAGTAACGTAGTAAATAAAATCAAGTAAGTAATGTGCTGAAAAATAATGTCTTACATTATAGACAGTCACAAAAAAATGAATGGGTTGTGATAAATTTTAAAGAACGCCCTTGAGTCATTCAATTTTATACCTATGTGAGTATATATAGGAACAAAGAAAGGCAAACATCTGGACCATTCAAGTTAAAGAAATATTCACACTGTTTCAACAATAACAATCTGTCATATTCTTAGTAAAGGTTGTTTTCTTAAAAGTATAGAACTTAAAGTTGGCAGCCTTGAACAACTTATGCAAATTGTGCAGATATATTTTGTAAAACTCATCGCGCACTACGTCCATTTTTTGGTGGATACAATTGTCCATCCGGCGCAATTAATTCGATTAACAATAGAACGTTTTCAAACCGCCGTTTACTTTAAATGATATTACTCATCATTTGAGACGTGTCGGTTGCTAGCTTACAAAATCCAACGTGCAAGAATTGAAGCCACATGAACACAGCGATTGTTCGGCGATGAAGCTTATTTTGGTTTGAATGGCAACGTCAATAAGCAAAACTGTTGCATTTGAATTGTAAATAATCATCAAACCATTAAACGCCCGCCATTATATCCAGGAAAACTGACAGTTTGGTGTGCTTTGTGGAATGGTGGAATCATTGGTCCTAACGTCTTTAAAAACGATACTGGCAGGAGGGTTAAGGCCAATGAAGACCGTTATGAAGCCATGATCAATCGCGTTTTCGATAATGAATCGAATCGCCGTGATTTAGTGGAGTTCTGGTTTCAAGGAGGTGGCGTGACATGTCACACAGCGAGTTCCAAAATTGACATGTTGAAGGAAACGTTTGGTGAGCGCATAATTTCACGTAACACCTATATCTGTGAAGGTATGTAAAGTCGCTATAGTATACACTGATAAGCCAGAGATGACTGACGACTTGAAAAATACGTTATTGTTCGTATCGGCAATAACATATTTTTTAAATGTTCTAAACACTGATCGAAAATTGGACCTCCAGATTTAACTACACGCGAGACCCGAGCCAGCCACTTAAGGTAATTGACGTATGCCTTCATTAATATTTTTGAAAATGGTGAAATACCCGCTAGCCGCTAGTTTTCGGAAAGCTATTCAATTTCCTAAGCTATAATTAAGCATCGAAATACCGTAGTATTTCGATCTTAAACTCTTCAATACAAATTAATCCTCGCTTCGTATTCCTATCCAATATAAACATGGGTTGACGAAATCGATATTTTAAGTGAATATAAAGCAGGATTTAAAATTCAAAACAGTTAAACACTTAAACTCGTCACTTATTCCTCCACTCTCTTTAGTACTACACAAAGAAATTGTATTAAAAATGTATTTAAAGGCTTGAGAGAAAACTCGTCTGTTTTTTTCCAATAAACAGCAAAAGAAAATAACTTAATCCTTTAATTTAAGAAATCCATACTTTGATTTCCTATTCTCCTCTAGGTTTGCCTTTCTTGAGTTTTTCCTTATCCTTGAACAATATTTTTTTTTTTTTTTTTGTAAAATACTGCCGAGGAATATTATAACATCAAAAGACGTTGTAAACCAGTTCGGATTGAAATCCAAAATCCACCAACTTCAATACTATTTGAGATACAAGGTACAGAGAATGAAATCAAAACAAACCAAACCCTGTAGCGTATACACATATTTTGTTCTTTATTAGATGAACAAGGAAAAGATATCCAATTCACCTGTCGTCTGTCCGCCCGATTGTCCTTTTGTCTCTAACGATTTCGATTGCTAACTGTAATCTGTTTACTCAGCACAATTTGCTCTTCACAAAATGTCATCCTCATCATTGACGGAATTTCCTCAGCAGGTTTAGTTAAGGTATACATATCCTTCCTATAGGTCCTACCTATACAAACATGCTCAAAGATAAAATTCATTTTGTGCGTACAAAAAGTTCTTTTGCGGTACAAGGACGTAAAAGAGAGCCCGTAGGTGTTTTTTGTGTTTTTTGTTTAAAGAAGCCTATAAAAGTAAGCAGTCCTGTTTACTACAGTTGGTTCACAATTCACATTTGTATGATAGAAGAGAATTTTTTTTTTTTTAGCTTTGATTTATTCAGATACCAATGAATGAATGTTTCCTGTACACTGTACATCGTGTACGTAGGTAGGTCTAGATAGTGTTAAATAAGGATACGGGCCTTTCAGCAAGGATACCATTTATTGTTGCCTTTTGATTACACAGCGGTAGCAAGAAATAAATATATTTTAGCTAAAAAAAAGGTTGACTGAATAAATGAATTCAGCTTTCAGAACTCAGTCATGCCATCAAAAGATCTTAAGACTGAAGGGGCGTAATAAATTGCCGAAAGGAACTTTTGGTATTTTCGATAAAACAGTTCAAAATGTTTTATTGATAAATTCGAATGATTTCATAATTATTTGTCGGTTATTTTTAGAGAAGGAAGGAAGGTATTTGGTTTTAGATGTTAAGTGAAGTGGTTCTCATGAATCTAAAACAAATTAAGCAAACCTTGATATTTTCCAGATATAGATATAGATACCTACTACAACATCCTTTTTTGAAGAGGAAGGATATTGTTGTAATGAACCCGATTGTGGTTTATATTGCAAAGTTGAAATCTTAGGGCTAGTTGGCAATGGTGGTTCAGGATCAACTTTATTTTTTTAATGAAAATCGGTCGGTTAACTCTTACCACTCTTGAACCCCTCCCTTAACTTTGATAATGCAAACACAAACTGAATATAATGGTTTTTCAAATATTGATTGGTGGATGAACCACTTAGTAAAGGGTGTTTTTTTTTTTTTTTTAGGGGTATACAACCTTAAATTTCAGCACGGTTTTCATTGGCAGCCATTTTCTCATCTGCCATATGATTTATCTTTTCTTTAGTTTGGTTTGCCATTTCATCATGACTGAAGACTGAATAACGCACTTAAATTTTCGTGTTACGATATTTCTGTTGACCTGCTTTTCACAAAAAATAAAAAAAAATGTTTACGATCCCAAATGCTGCAAACGCAAAGAGTGATCGAAAATCGAACCTCAAAATTGGATTTAATCAAAATCGGTTGTTGCCGATTGATAGAGATTAACATAGAGGTTTCTTCTTTAACCTTACCAATCGAATGAAGAATGTTTAATTTTTTTTTTCATTTGGAAGTATTGGGTTGGGAAATGTGATATTATCATGGCAGATTTCCTATAAATACAAAATATCATCGAAAATATTTCTTAATGAAATATTCACTCACAACCGAATGATTGACAATATACAAAAAACCTTATTAAACAATTTTTAAGGAACAATTAAGGCTATGGGCGGTGAAAAAGGCCAATTTCCTAAGTAAATGTTAACCAGTACCTTGGCACAGAGCTTAGATAAATTAATTTTAAATTTTACTACGACGAAAATTATCATCAATGAAAGCAAAAAATAACTTTTCTTAAGAATCGATGTACAAGTACATACATAAATATCATCTAAACTTTTCGTTTTCAAAACATTTTTATGAACTTAGGTATGTACATAGGTACATTAGCTGAAACTCTCCTATTTCAAAACGAAAAAAAAACACACAAAATTCAAGGCCGATTTTCTTATTTTTACAAAATTTGGTAAACAATAAATAACATAAACAAATAATAGGTAACAGATCAAACAAACATATTAAACTAATCGGCTTCTGCGTCAGAACAGTGGAAAAAGCGGCCAGAGCCACGGCTCTGCCGTTTGTGATGTTTTATGACATAACCGGCGGCAAAGAAAGAAACTTATTTCGAAAATATGCTTGCCACTCTTTGAATTGCGGATATTAAATCAAAAGTTAACTTAATTTAATTAATATCAAATAATTAACAGGTTCTTAATATTCGTTGTTCCAATGTATTCAAAAGGTACATAGTTTAAATTAAATTAAATACTGGGTCACACTTATTTGTTCTGTTGGAGCGATTGTGTAAAGTTGACAATTTTTGAAAGAGCTCCAGAAATTGTATAAAATAAGAATCAGTTTTTAGAAATCAAAGTAAGCTTACGACAAAATAAAGCGCTTCTTTTGACGCACCATTTAAGTAATTAATAGTTGGTTTACTCTTTAACTTGTGCATGGAAGGGTACCTACCATTCAACAAAGATTTAATAATCAAAGAAACACAATATTTTCTTGTTGGAAATGTTTAAAAACTTATTTCTATTGGAGTGTTCCTAATAATGCAAAGTTTTTTCTTTCAGTTTTTGGAAAATTAATAAAACCGTTTCAATAAATCCATTTTCGAAAATAAATGTAAAAAGTCTTTAGTTCTGCAACACAAAGTTTTAAGAAAATCCATTGAAACTAGTTACAAAGTCTCAACATCGCTATAGTCGTTTTTATAAAAATTTACGAAACTGTAATCGTTTTTTGAAATGCGTCCTAAGGACTAAGCCAAAGCAAACAAATTTACTTTCACCCCTAAAAAATCAAAAAATTGCATTGAATTTGTTCCAATTCGAGTTCTTGCTTAATTAATAGCTATACTTTCCTTAATCAATAAAAATGTCCGCTAAATCTATTTTGTTTATTTTGACCCGATTGTACAAAGCCTCGTTGGAATAGTAACGTATGTACTGCGAGTCTGATGTTCTTTGTTATCTTGAATCCCCGATTTTGAGATGGGGCAACTTTGAAATACACATGGCACCCATAGGCAATCATCGGCCGGATGAGGGCCATGTAGCAAATCACCTTTACCCTGCTATCAAGACGGCTGCTATAATACCGATCCAGCCAGATACCAAGGTACCTACTTTCCTACACTTTCACTTGCCAACTATTACTAGATTTCTCCAGTTCTCTCTCTTATCGATAGAAGCCCGATACAATGGAGTTCTCAAAAGGATAAAATTCATTTTAAATTTCTATCCATCGCAATGTTGTTGAATCTTGTCGAGTTCACGCTGTCAGGCACGCTCCAAGGATGTCGGCTCACAAAATCCCATGATTAAGACTATTGCTGGTGTTAATAATATACATGATTGTCGAGTTCACAGTTCTTTGCTGTAAACTATTTCTTAGATCGAATTATTATTGTTATATTATGACAAACGGACTTTAATAAAAAATTTTTATTGCACAATGCCAATACTTGCTCTCAACAGCAAGTTAAATCAGTAAACTTGTTGAAATTATTAGTAGTCATGTGGTTTTTTTATTCAATAATAATTTCGGCAATCTTCATTTCGGCGTTTTCATTTTGAATTGGAGAAAACAAATCTACCATTTTGATTCTTTTGATACTTCAAAATTCGCAACTCATATCATGGAGACTTAAACATTGAATGAAAGAATGGTCCGTCTTTAAATTATAATAATATTGAAATTTTCTAAATAAAAGTAATCTTCAACTAGGTTTTAAAGCTTTCTTAGTTAATGCGATTCAGTGGGAAAATGCTAATAACTTCAACTTAATTAAATTTAGAGAGAAGTACGAACACATGACTTACTTGTTTCGAGATGAGTTGATCCTAGAATATTTTCAGTTGCCAAAACACACATACAAAAATTTGTAGTCCCGTATAGAAGTAAACATCCCAGCTGTACATAAGTTATTGATGATATTTAAAAAAAAAAAACTTGTTTCATTCATTTAGAAATACATCAGATGAACCGAAATCCACAAAGATAAAGAGAAATAAATTTAAATCAAATTTTAATGTCAAATGTTCCACAACCTATATGCATAAATTATAATTGAAACTCGCTGAAGCTCGCGAGACTAAATTGGAGTTCTCGTTAAATTAAACGAGAATGCCTAAATAGCTGCCATATTCCATTTATTTCAATTGAATATTTAAAATATCCTGAATCATAACTTTTTTTCTTACCAAATTTATTATTCATAATTTTCTAGCAGACAAAAATGCTCTTGGTAATTGCCTCGGAAATGCGTGCCTCACCCCAGTAAAAGTTCAGTGGTGGCCTTATTCATGCGCTCCACATAAGTATTCACCTGTCAGCAAAAGAAAATTTGCCCATGGCATGGCGGCGCAGCGCGATGGGTTGTGTATTATCTGTGTGAGACTCTTTTTTTAATATTTCATACCTATTAACATGAAACCGACATAAATTCTTTTTTTTTTATGAAAACCGACAAAAAAAACTAATTTGAATATCGTTCAAATTCACGTCACCGATGGGCGAAAACGAGGTCGTTTACATTTTTATTTTATTTTTAACAATTATTCCCTAGAGATGTCGCCCTTGGACCATTTAAAATACATAAACAGTTGGTTATTTATGAGTTTTGCCATTTTAATCGGACGTGCAGTTAAATAATTCGGATGAATGGGGTTCGCTTTGCTGGTACAACTGGAGGCTGGAGAGCCTGAAGGAGTCAAGTTTTTATTTTCTCTGCAAAAGGTCCTTGTCAGAAGCGAAATTAAAACATGTTCCGATTCTTGGAGGAAACGTATTTTAAAAGTTCCAGAAACATTTTCTTAACAGATTGATAAATTGATCGATTTTATTAAAAGATACATTTTTGCTGTATCTGTACCTTTATACTTATGTGTATGTGTTATGTGTTAGAAAGTATTTGCAATTGAAACCAGTTTAGGAAATATATATTTCGAGTCTATTGAATTTGAAATGAAATCGAAATTATATTTTAAAGGCACCACAAAGGCAAGCAAGAAATTTTTCACAAAACGAATTCCTAGAATTTCAAACATATTGGTTGATGTTTGGAACAATAACTACTGTCAGATACAGACATATTTTGTGGGTATTGTTCGACTGGAGAAGGTATACCTACCCATATAATTTAGCTTTATTATTTAAGATTTGTTTTTATTGTGTGGCATTCCATTTCAAATTCAATAAAGTTTATGAACAAATCAAAGAAGTACCTAGGTTTAAAGAAAAATAATGGAAAATTTTACTCAAAATACTGGATGCAAATCCACTCGTATTTGTATTTCTTAACCAATCAGTATTTTTTGATAAATTATAATGGAAAGTCTCACACCTCAAGAAGGGGCCACGCGGCACACACAGCGTGTGAAACGGTGGCTTTATTGAGAAAATACTTTGGTGGACAGCTAATTTCGCGTTTTAGACTTTTTCTTTGGTTTTATGTGAAGTCAAAACTCTTCGCCGATAAGCCAAATACGATCCAGAATTTGAAAGATAGCATTGCTCGCGTAATTCGGCAAAACACCGGTCGCATATGTGAAAACAGTGAATCAAAATTCGACCTTCAGAATGAACGGCGGCGTAGTCGCGGGCAACATTTACATAAAATAATATTTTAGTGGAGCCTAGATTTTGAGTTAGACCTCCAGCAATGAATCAGTGAAAACTGAATTGCATTCAATTCCATGCATAGTTTTTGCGTAATGAGTGTACAAGTATACAGACGGACGAATATTCTAAAAACTGTTGTTTTCATTCCTGTTGCTCTAATAAAGACCCTGCCTTTATATAAGTTTAATAATATCTACAGATAAGAGAGCAATGGCGATTCTTTAAACTCACTTGGAAAATAAATTTCCTCAAAAACAGCTGTGGTGAAACTGCATAATGATAATGATTTTCTGCATTTTGGAATAACGTTTAACAAATAATTGTTAATATATTAAAAATACTCAAAAAATCGGAAATAAAAAGTTAAAAATTATCCGACTCCAAATTAAATTTTTATTATTATTATTATTTGTTAAGCGAACTTGGCATCATTCTTTTGATAACCAAAAGTACAAAACATGAGAAACGCACGACTGTCTTTTTCTTGTGGTTGATAGGTACGTGCGTCCACTCAATATATACTTTTTTTTTTGTATCATCACTTTTTTAACTTAACTAGTTTCCTAAACTTAATAGACTGAATAAAGAAAGAAATAAAATAAATAGAATTAATATATAAAATAAGAAAAAAGAACTGAAAAATTAATAAAGATATGAATTTATTAAGATAATAATTATAACAAGGTACTCTTTTAGGAAATTAAAGTGCCAAATAAAACTACTGAATAGTACATACTACAAAATCGGACTCTTCTATTTCGATTATTCTCTTTTTTTTTTTTTTTTTTTTTTTTTTTATACGGCACACGCGCTCAAGGGGTTTGTTATAGCCCTTTTAATGATAAGTCACAGCGCGAGCGATAGGAAGTTAGGGGAGGGAAAGGAGGTGTCGATGAACATTGATCTTGAATATTTGAAGATCAAAATGGCAGGGGAAAATTGTGCTAGGCAATTCATTCCACATTCGTGTTGTACGGCTAAAGAAAGAATCCCTATATTTCACGGTACGTCCGAAATTGGGCTCAAGTGTAAGCTGATGAGCGTTCCTAGCAAGACGAGTATTACGGGGGAAATGTTTAAGGGGTGGAACGCAGCTGGCTACCTCGAGTGAGCATTTTTTGTAAAAGAATCTATAAAATAAGGAAAGACATGAAACATTTCGACGATGTTCAAGGGATGGAAATGTTTCCATAATGTTTCTCTCTCCTATCAATTTTAATGCTTTTTTCTGAACTCTGTCGAGCAGGTGAAGAAAAGTTTGAGATGCACCTGCCCAGAGATGGGAGTTATACTCGAGTTTAGGGCGTATAAACGCCTTGTAAATTGTAGCCAGATCAGAAGGGGTGAAAAACTTCTTGCATCTATTAAGAAAGCCTAAGCATCTTGCAGCATTCTTGGCAATCTCAAGTATATGATCATTCCAACGAAGATTGTCACTGATACACATACCTCGATCGATGCAAGTACCATTCATGGATAATGGCATAGGGGGTATGTTTAGCTTCAACGACAAAAGACAGCATTGAGTTTTCGACGCATTAAACTCCACACGATTTCTAGTACCCCAATTCACAATGCTGTTTAAATCGGAGTTTAACGAGCTTATCATACGATTTCGTTGTAATAACACGTCCGAAGGCGAAGGCCGTGAATTATCAAACGTATACGAAAAGCTGAGGGTTGAGTCGTCAGCAAAACAATTTAATGGATTAGAAGTCACAGACAAGAGATCATTTATAAAAATGAGAAAGAGAGTCTCTATTAAAACTTGGAGTTTAACTCAACAATTGTTATTATTATAATTTATTAACATACATTTAAATATAATTACATTGGTATTATTGAATCGAGCACAAGCAACTTTATCTTTCGGCTCAGATTTTTTTTTTTTTAATTGACTAGGATCGATCATCTATTCCAACCTGAAGCTTCCTGTAGTTTCAACTTTTTTTTTTCAACATATATTTTATATTATTTTTTTCCTTAAAATACAAAAAAGGAAAGACTTTGTTTTTATTACTTAAGGTGAAATAATTTAAAATACATGCCAAATAAATTTAAAAAAAAATCTCACATAATGTGGAATAATTTAATTAAAGTCACGTTTTTTTAACCGATAAAACTCACGAGTTATGGGATTTTTTATCTGTAGGTAGGTACACTTTTTATTTGAGCAAACAAAAAATAATTTCCATTACATCTCTGCGTCTGCCGGAAGAAGCTATAAGTAGGTACAGTTGATAAACTATAGAACTCTGGTAATTTCTTTTATTCAAAACCACTTTCTTTATTTCTAAAATTATCTTTTAAAGTAAAACAGAAATCATAGTGTGTCATCGCATCAAAACAAAATAAAAAGACGTAAATCAAACGAAAAAGGTCTCGTGTTGGCATAAAAACCATAAGGAACAAACTTTTAAGAGTTGTTGCATGTGTATGAGATACAATTTGAAGAGAAATGAAAAATAAAATCAAAACATATTAAAGGAAGATTCCAATTCAAAATCCCAACTAACACGATTTATATCTTTCACAGGCAGTACGAACTGAAGCAATACTATAGACAAACATATAAACGTATATCAGTCTTAGCCTTAAAGGCATTAATGTATTTAATTTTACCTGAAAAGTTGTTTAGTCTCATCAGAGAAAGTTTTACGACTTTAATTTATGTGAACTTCAACAATTTTCCTTTTGCACCTAAATTAAAATTCTACTCTTTAAATTCCTTTTTTTTGTTAGATAGATAAGTAGATAGAAATTTTAAACACACGCAATATAAACTCTCAAACCTACTTGCTGTTTGAGAAAAAGAAATCTTCGCATTGCAATATTTCATCATTTTTATTGCGAATGATGTCACCGCATACCGGTTCAAAATACACAAACTTCCCCATCGCATTATCCCCAGCTGAATGTCATTTTTCCACACAAACTTGAAATAAAAAAAAATATAATACCTATGTATAAAAATAAAAAATGCCGATAACCTGTTTTTATGTGGAAAAAATAGCTTTCTTCAATTAAATCGATGGTCCAGAGTATAGGTTGGTACTTCACTACATCTATGGTTAACGACGTGACGTTGAAAAAAAATATAGGTAAAAAAAGCTTCTTTATGATATGTATCTTTAGTTATGAACCATAAACTTAAGAAATTCATACAAATTATATTTAATACAATACTTGCTCATAACATCAATTCATTCTCCAAAAAGTATCTTAACCAAATAGATGTAGAAGCACAGGCAACTTCATTTATAACCAGACCGCAAATTATTATGTAGCATGCGTGACAGGAAATAATAACAATTTATTTCAGGTAGGTAGGTACTTCATTTCGAACATAAATATCAGATACACTTGAAAAAAGTTGCAAAAAATCTTACAGATTTTATAGTCACAATCATAACAAATATTATTTTCACAACAATGGGGTATAGCTAGTTATTTTGGAATTATTTTTAATTAAACTAAAAAGATACTTTGAAAATTTACTATAGAATAGTGGCAAACAGAAGCTAATGTCAAAACCGAACGAAATGCTCTTTTCCGTTTCGCCTAATGAAAACGTTATCAATAATGGACACCCACGGATTTATCTGTCAAAACGAAAAATCCATTTTGCGTATTTGACACCAGCTATAAAATGTTCGTTCCAAAAAGGCGGATATGGGTGCACTTTAAAGTCTTTTGAAAAAACTCTTACAAAACCAATTTTCAAATCTATTAAATATCTTAACAAAAGGGAAATACTCGGAGACACTTACTATGCAATAAAATTTTAGATATATCTACACAAATAATCGAAATCGTTTTTTTTTTACTCATTATATTGTTTTTTGAAATTTTTTAAATGCAATATCTCGTGGATTAAACTACTTCCGTTTTATAAATGATTGATCCCAGTTTTGTGCTTTGCTAGAAAGTTCAGCATTTAATAAATGTCTATATGATAAATACAGTTACTTTGGATCAAGGATGCCAGTTCCAAAATTGACTTCGGTCCCTCCGCTTTGGATACAGACAACCAGATTTTGTTGAGATTTTTTTCAACTTCCCTATCATCGTAATGTCATGTTTGATTATTATTATTTCAACTCGATTCTTGTACGAATTCATAACTTTATTTATAAAAGTTAAAATCCCAAGAATAAAAGTAATCTAAGTTTTTGAACTTTTAAATTTATGTTTGCTTACCAGAAGGGTCTATCTTAGGACCTTTAATATTTCCCCGTTTGTTTCTGGTTCTATTTTACACATGTTGCATCCAAGTATGAACTAATAATTTTCAAATTAATATTTTATAGCTACTGGGCTCGTAATATAATATGACTTAAACATTCGATATAAAACTTTGAGCCAAGTGATGCGTAAGTAACTCATCTCTTAAAGCCTTGACTATCCAGTTCCAAGGGCCTAGATATTTATTATATTTTGACTATCATGCTTTCTAAAGAACCATGTTACAACCGTTTTTAATACGACGTGTTATATAATCCAGCCATCTTGTGATGAAAAAAAAAACCAACTATACGTATAACGGCTCCGCGGATGATGGCAAATGGCCAACTTGCTAAGACAAACAAGTAATGAAAACATAAAATTTTTTGGCGTAACAACTCCAAGATCTCTGTGTTCATTGCAGGAATCGAAGAGTGCTGCAAGTAACCTCCGAATTCAAACTTCTAGCAGAGCCAGAGATTCACTCATCCATGACAAGGCTTAACTTTAAGGAATTCATAAAATCCTCGCAAGAGGGCAGTACCCCAAACAAAATGGAGTCATTGATTGAACCCTGTTGCTGCTTAGCATATCTGACACGTTAACTACTACATAACACGAAACATACACTGTACGACTGCACATACGGGCAAAGAAAAAAGTCATCTTCGACTATTTTTATTATTATTAGAAAGCTACGCATTCACGTTATATCCCAAATTAGTTTCAATCTAATCAACAAACTTGCTGTCCTAAAGCATACTGGGTGTTCATACCTTTTGAAGAGTCTGCTATTCTTCATCGACTCAAGAAAATTCAGAGTTGGGCGACTGCAATCGTAAGCAACCGTCGAAGCCTCTACCGGAATACTTTCAGTCAACTTGTGATTAGCCCAAAGGTTGAATATATGAGCCCAGCACTAGCAACAAGCGACAACAACACTATTTTCAGCTCCCAATTTTGTATTCCTGATTGCAGGAGTATTGAGAAAGCAAATACTTTGTTAACTAGCAGGAAACAGTTTAAGAGTTAAAACTTGTAGCAATAGTTGCAATAACTAGCTTTAAAAAATTAAATTCCAAACATCAAATCATTGAAGTTTAGTTTAAAAATTAGCTATTTTAAGTACCAATTCAGACCTGAATAACATTTTAAAATCTTAATCCGCGGATCAATTATAGATAAATCCGTTGAAAATTGGATCGTTAACCTTAAAAGCACTCATGAAACACACCCTAAACATTGATTATGCAAACAAAAGCCGAGGTGAATCTTTTTCAAAAATTGATTCGGGGATAAATTTCTACTGTAGGTACAACTATTCCTCAAGAGG
The DNA here is from genome assembly GCA_916050605.2 of Platycheirus albimanus. Lineage (NCBI taxonomy): Eukaryota > Metazoa > Arthropoda > Insecta > Diptera > Syrphidae > Platycheirus > Platycheirus albimanus. The sequence goes on along the minus strand of OU696697.1, from coordinate 50,383,444 downwards.
ACTGGAAGTAGAGGCGTACCGTACAATAGAAACCATGTTATTAAGAAAGAAATTTAAGCTTCACTTTGCACATATCAAACAATAATACTTTATATCCAAACAAATAGTAAGAAGATAAGCTATGTACTGCGACTGTGCTTTTAGACGCAATACAACCTAAGTATATCTAGGTATAGGTAGTCATTGTTTGTACATAGCCCAACAACTCTTGGCTAAATATTGACTCAAGTCAAAAAAATATTCTAGACAGTTCTTTTGTTGATGAGATGACTAAAGATTGAGACTGAGAGATACTTAAATAAATATTTGCAAATTATTTTAAGAATTTCGTTCTTTTTTAAAGTTTTTTTTTTTTATTAATTTAAAGTAGGTATTCGACGAACAGATAAAGATATATTGAGCTTAAAAAGAATGCAATTTAAGATACAAACTGCGTCTTAAATTGTCAATTTAATTCAAAAATAAATAAGTACAAATTATCTCATTTTTAAGTTGCATTTCAGCAATGCTTAGTCATTTAAGTTTATATTTCAAGTTCATTATCTTTGTTTTTCAGTAAGAACGGCCCTCACTTTCTTGAAATTCAAAGAAAAAGTCGCAATGCAACGAACATAGGTCATCGTTCAGCTGTCACTTCTCATTTAGTTAAAATCGAATGAGTATACACTTTCAGGGCCGCAATATATCGAATGGCTATGGCTTTAGATACACACACAAAAATATGACGACTGGAAAAGTTAAATGGATTGAAATTTAAGTTGTCACATTTATTGATCTTTTATCATCGTCGAAGGTGTTCTAGCCGGGGAAGCAAAACAAATTTGTGTTCGGAAGTATAGTAGGTGGTTAAAATAATTTGTGAGACATTGTCGATATAAACGAACGTGACTATATGTGGGTTCTACTTTTTTTCCAAACAATTGAGGGAAATTCCTATTTTTTTTTTGTTTTTGTTTTTTGTTTTTTTTTTTTCATAAGATGATATTTCTGGAATACGAACAAAATATTAAGAATGCTTCGAAAATAAATTGGCGTTGTTATTTGTATTATTAGCAAATCGATGGTTGTAAGTATGAATGTACATAATATTCAAGACTTTGCTTTGAAATTGTCAAAATTCCCCTAGCCATTGGGATAAGTGAAAGTTGTGTTCATTTTCCATTTCCCAAACAAACCCAGCATTCCTTTTAAACACCTTATAATTTAGTATGATTGATATCGAATACAATCTCCACCTCAAGGACAATGGTGATATTTGTTGATATAGAAGGCGCATTTAACAAAGTCAACACATCTGCAATCGCAAATGCACTCTCAGGCCTACGGGTAGATGGCTCACTTGGCGAGTTGCTCGACCAAATACTTATAAGCGGAGTTATAAGCTCAAAACTTAGAAGAACGAAGCGCCACCGCCGCACAAGATGGTGTCCCCACTCCTTTTAAATAACTTTTTAATAACCTGTTAGCAATGCTGAAAGAGGAGGGTTTCAAGGTGATTGCTATTGCCATTTCTGGAAAACACCGCAACACTTTTTTGTAAACTACTGTTTGCACTAAACAAGCTTACCAACCAACAGGACAACACGATGTAGATTAGGTGTTAGCCGTCTCACAAAACTGAACTTGTCCTTTTTAAAGCTCTAATTGGCTGAAGGCTTTAAACTTGTTTCCAGTCGGTTACCAATATTCCAATATTACTCTCTCTTTGTCAAACTTGGTGTATAGCAGTTTGAAGAAAAACCATTGTCGAGGTTTTTTTTTGTTTCGTTTTAGCCCGGCTCAAACTGGTACCTACCTTTTATGTAACGGTTTTTTTCATTTTGGATTTGCTCGAAAACGGCTCTAACGATTTTGAATAAACTCAGAATTTAACTTACCTAAGTTATTTCTAACAAAAAAGCGTTTATTGTTTTTGGCTTAAATGGTCGCAACAAAAATCAGGTTTAAACGGTTTTTTTTTTCAAATGGCCACAAGTTCGCATTGGCTTGATTGAATTGACTCAAACTCCGTTCGGCATCGTTCTTTATAGTGTTCTATAGGATGGCTTTACAAATTTTTCAGTGAAGCCTTTCTAAATGGTGATTTCCATACAACGAGCCGTTGAGCTTTAGCCAACTTTTTTTTGGTTTTTTCTAATTTGCTCGAAAATCGCTCTAACGATTTGGATTAAACTTTGTGTGTTATATTCTTTTAGTGTTTTCTTTTTTCAGTTTTTGGCTAAAAATGAAAATAACGGAGATCTGCTCTTAACGGCTTTTTTTCAAATGGCCATAAGTTGTCAACGGTTGCATTGAATTCACTCAAACTTTGTTTGGTATAGTTTCTTTCAGCTTCCTATCAGATGGCATTGATTTTTTTCAGTTTCTTTTTTAAATGGTGGCTCCTATACAAAGAGCTATTAGATTTTGGCCAATTTTTTCGTTTTTTCTAATTTACTCAAAAATGGTGTCCCCGATTTTTATGAAACTTTATATGTACCTAACATATATAGAATACTTTAAAGAAAACTGCATTTTTAGTTTTTGGCTACACATGATAATAGCGGAAATTGGTTTTAACAGTATTATTAATTTGGCCATAAGTGGACATTTGTATCACAACACCCAAAAGATGACATCTTAATTTTAAATATTAAACAATTTTATTAATTAAGCCATAAGCGGAATTTTATATCATTTATAGCACCCAAAAGATGACATCTACATTTAAAATATTAAATGGTTTCTTAGTAAGCTCCCGTATATCGAGTTTTCCAGTTTTCCAGTTTTAATCAAAATTTTGTAGTTTCTCCCAAATTGTTCGAACGTGAGTTCTTCATATTGCTCGAAAACTTTGTTTTCATCGTACTATTGCACCCACAGAGCAAGTACGTGCGGCCCAGTCGTATATTTTATTTTTAAAGATTTGGTAGACTATGTTAATTCCCAATTAAATGTTTTGAGCATTATTATCTGTGTATAAGAATTAGAAAAGATGTTGTACAATGTCTTTGAATAAACAAATATCATAATGATAAGAAAAGAAAGAGCCATGTAAATTATTGCATATTCGTGTTTTGTGGCAAAAAAAAGAATACCCGTACTTAAAGTACGTCTGAAATCAGACCCAAATGTAAGCAGATGAGCACTTTAGTCAAAATGCGTATTGCGATAGAATTGTTTGAAGAGGGCATGCTGCTGACTACTTATCCTTTTTTTAAGAAGGACCGATAGCATAAGACAAGGAACTAGGAAAAGACAAGAAACATTTCTACGATTTCCCTGGGAAACAAATTAATTTTTCCAGACCAAATACATATGAGAAAAGTATTCAAGTTTTGATAAGATCGGAAGGGGAGAAAAGTTCTTGAACTAAAAAATTTGTGATAATTTCATGAAAGGTGGTGAAAATACCAAGGATGACAAAATTTTCGGTTTTGGTTTGAGAATGTCGTTCATGAATAGCTGGCTTCAACGGCAGAACATCGTAACACCATTGTGCGATGCTGTCAAGATAAGAATCAAATGACCTTGTCATAAGCTGCCGTTCAAGTTATATAAAAAGCAGATTATACTATCACTAGCTGTCCCGGCAGACGTTGTTCTGCCCTTCCGAGCAGATAGCGCGGTGATATAAACGATGATAGATATAAACATTTTAAATATAAAGCGGTAAGTTTGAATTCTTAATTATATTTATACCGTCAAATTAATTTGTGTAAAATATGAGAACCTGGATTTTTTTTTTTAATTTAATAAACTGATAAAAGTAAGTATACACCCGAGTGTATTACATTAACAAAAATCCAATAGAATTCCTGTTTATAACAGCTTGTTAAAAATAGCATCACTCAAGCATCGAAGTACGTAAAAGCTATCAAACACAATAAGATTTTTAAAAACCGTATACCACTTTTTTTCTTTTAGCCCATTTCACCCTATACTAAGGCATGCAAAAAGTATTTAGTTAATGGACCTTGTGCCTGCTTCGCTAAGCAGATCACATTAATATTAGAATGCAGAATACACTCGTTTTAAATACACCCTCTATTTATTTTTATTTTATTTCTTCTTCTTTTTATTTCTTTTTATTTTATTGTCGCATAGCCTTTTCGTAAACAACATTTTTTGTTTTGCCCGGAGTTGTGGTATAAATCAACAGAACTGATGACTTTCCTACACGTGAACATGAAACATACAACTGTATGTGGCAGAAGCATGGATATTCTAGGTCGATTTCACACAATTCCAATGATTGTCTCTGATGGCGGAATCATTGGAATACGCGTATTCAATACATCTTCACCTTTAAATTTTCCTTTTAAAATCGTTGCTTCAATAAGATTATTCATAACATTTTTGACTGCTTATCTTGTTCCGTTACACAATCGATGTGGATTTATATTCTGAAGAAGAATAATGGGTGCACAAACTTTCAAATTTAAACGATGAGGCGGCAGTCCAGGCAAATCCAAGGATAATTGACAGCGTCATCATGATTTGTGACCATATCTACTGATTGATACGTCACAATCTCACCAGGCACATCACTTAAAATTACCTTTTGTCACAGTCAATTCGTCAAAAAGACAGTACCTAACCGATAGAAGAGGGAAGAACTGAAGTGTATGAGATTTTCACAAAATGTTAAGGACTTTTTTCTAAAAGTATTTCGAACACTCGCATATTAATGAATCGGCAAACAAAACCCACATTACCTTACACGCTTACGCTCCAACGACTATTAGTAAGCTTGTTCAGTGTGAAAAGTCGTTGGTTTGGTGTAGTATGTATATTTTCCAAACATTCAACCTCTTAAATTGTTCCTTAATTTATTTGAAGTAATATAAGAATCTTGTAGCACCGCGTGGCGTAGTGGTTATAGTGTGTCGGACTGCCACGCCGAAGGTTCTGGGTTCGATCATTGACGACTACACCTAAGTTCTTTTCCGGGGTACTGCTTCTTGCGAGGAAGTGACAAATCCTCCAAGAGTAATAAATGTCATGGAAAGTGCTTCTCTGTTAGCCGTTTGGATTCGGCGGTAAATTGTAGGTCCCTTCCATTCCTGCAGAATATCAACGCACACACAGGAATGGTTGAGAGTGTAAGTCACAGGCCCCGGCCCCTCTTTATTTATTTTAATATAAGAATCTTTGATTTTTCCAACAAACAAAAATTTAACTTTGTTTGAAGAAAATATGACCACAATAAAATAACAATCAGCTAAACAAAAATATTTCCTGCTAAGCAATTGCATGAGAGCAAAAACTCGACAAAATTGAAACCTTTAACAAAAGTCCTTGCCTCCAAGATAACATTAAAGACACCTTATCAAATGGAACACCCGAGGAGAGCCCAGCAGCCCAAACAATACCGAATTCTCATAATCATGTCGACTAGGTACCACCTGAGTCAAAAATGTTATACAAAAATACCCAAAATATATTTTTGTACACATAAATGTGTGTTTATGTGTGAGCAGCGTGTGCCACACGAAAGAATCATATTGCCAAAGGAAACAAAACAATAGGAAAGGTAAAATTATCTTAATATCCTTAAATGGCAAAAGTCTTAACACACTATACAAAGATATGTAAAGGTACACAAGACTTGGCATTGAGCTTAGAATGTGTTTGTCGCCTTCATGATTGTGTAGAGCAAAGGAGCATGGGCAACAATACAGGACGACCAAGTGGGTCGGTAACATTGGTTGGTTACTCAAATTAAATATGCAAACATTAATTTTTTTTTCTTTTGTATATTTTGTATTGTGCAGCAGCAACATATACATACGTATCTACCTTTCTCAAAATAAGGACATTCATTTATCTAGATTAGGAAGAGCATCGATGATGGATATTTTATTTTCATTCTATTGGATATATTTGTGTGGGAAGCAACATTATTTGAGTGTGAATTTGTAAGGATGTTTATGGAAATGTATTTTTGTGACCTCTTTGGTATTTCAATAAAAATTGAAATATTTTGGTGATTCCAAAGGATTTGTTTTATGAATTTTTTTTAATGCATTCAGTTTCAGATGAACATTTTTAGTACCTATACTTACCCTGTTCTTGACAGGTCGGTTAGTAGCTATATATATTATATGATTTATGAAATTAACGGGTTTTATAAGTTTCATGAATCCTTGAAAAATGACAATGAGGTAAATAAGACAATAGAAGGTATTCGAAGCAAAATTAAAGATTAAGTTAAATTAACCGGCAAAACTAATTTGTTTCCCTTAAAGTGAGGTTTACTTTCAAATTTTCAAATATGTATCTATGTATATCCTAAGGTTTAGATAGATTAGTGGAAATTTAAGATCCACATAAGTATCTGCTTCTGATGTCATTTTTATAAGCTCGGGTGTGATCAGGGGTAGAAACCAGTTCGGTGTAGCAACATTTATTTAATAATAGAGAAAATAGAGCATTATGTTATGTGCATGAATCACAGTCGACAATCGGAGTCTAGGACATAGGACAGAGCAACGCTAAAAGGTTTGAGTAGTTACATATAAGAAAATTTCACTTTTGTTCACTAATTTCACTAATTTTGAAGAAAATCATTTTTTTTGTCCTTGTCCTGTTGACATTGGTTTTGATAGTTTTGCACGAATTATCAAAGCCAATTTTTCCGACTCTGAACTTTGGCTTTTCCTGCGGCAACATATCCATTGTGTTTATTAGTAGGTACAAAGGGAGTCGCAAGTGTCACTTGTTTTTTTCAGTGAGTAAGTATAGCCCACCGCAGTCTGTGCCTTGCATTAGGTACCTCGTGAAAAATAAAGCTGTTCACATATCGAATCAATCAGGCATATTATGTATGTACATCATTTGAAATCTACAAGTTCGCATTTGTGCTAATCGATTTGACACTAGATCATTCTCTATTTATTGATTTTAAGAGTATTATAGGGAAACAGGTAGCCAAGAGGTTCCAGATATACAAATGCAATCAATATGGAAATTTAAAAAAAATGTGTTTGCGGCGGAAATGTACCTATATGTATGTACCTATTACAATTTTCTACCGATCCGAATGGCTTACCTTCTAAGTAAATTGTAAATCGATTTAGAAAAAAAAACTGCTCTTATGCGATTTGTAAAAAACTGCGCTTGGTGAAGGAGCATTGCACTGACACAAATACAGAGTACGTGCAGTCTCCATGTGTATATATCTGCTGTGGCTTTTTTGCTTTGAAATGTCACAAATGAAGTGAAGCACTACCGCTATTTACAAGGCAAGTCAACTCTGACTACACCTACTTTTCATATTCCAAGTTCTTCGCATCGTATAGCCGAAAAATATGAAATGTTTGCTTAGTGTTCTCTTACTTTGACATTCTGACAACTGACAGTAATACGTTCCATTGCTGCTACACCATTCAGTTCAGGCCTTAGAGATGCATTTCTTTATCAAAAGATTAACTCTTGAAGGATTTGTCACTTTTCGCACTTTAAGTAGAATCTGAGCACTAGATAAATAAAATTCCATCGACCTCTCTGGTAAAAGTCTGGCACGATAACAACTAATCTATGGAGCACAATTTATTTAAAGTTATTGTGTAACAGTGAACGAAACCTATTTTAATGTCAGCTCGTAATTTTCAAACGTAAAAACCTTATTATCATTTTGAAAACAATAATAGTTTTTGTAGGTATCCAAACAAAATTTCCAAAGCATAATTTGTACAACCAAAAAATGTTTTTAGAAGTACATATATCTATAAACCAGGATTTTCTTTAAAGTGACAATTTTCTAATCATCCTTCTAATTGTACGTATTTTGATAGTCACATTTTTTATTTCCATCCAGTCTGGTGTTTAATGACATTCATTATTATTAAAATGACTACAATAATCACCACTCCAATACAACAACAACAAAAAACAAGCAATAAAGACACAAGGGTAAAATGCTATTCAACAGGTGACCGCACTACCCCATATTACCTCACTCAAAACCAAAAATGTTCATTGAACGTCGTCCAAAACCCTACCCACAATTTAATTACATCAGAGAGTCTAACTCCTATTTATCCAAGTTCTCAGTGCGTATTATGTACACACAACGACACAACCGGATTTAATTAAAATCAGCACAAAATGCGAAAATCAAAAAGCCGTGTCCAGACAAACACAGCCCAAAACACAATAATTCCACAAATTAAACACACATCTGTACCGTATACAGAACTCCCACGTGATTACAACTGGCTTTGGTGGAAAGTATCTATATATCTTTGCCATAAAACAAAACATCCACAATACCTACTACCAGTACCTATGTATACCAGAGCCAGAGCCGCAGCAGTAGAAGCAGCATCAGCAGCTACAAAAAAATTGGTTTCACCACGAAGTTTATTCAAAATTTGTAGGACAAAAAGACCCAACGAAACATTTGCACAAGAAGCACGCAACTCAATATGCATGTGCTTGTGCCTGTGCTTTGTGCATTTGTGCAACTGCAACATGCAAAGTACAATATCTAGTAGGTACATGTTCAAAAAGGAGATCACTTAAAAAGAATCTAGCTGCTGTTGCTGCTTCGGATTGGGTAATTAACAATTTAATTTGAAATGAGTATCTATGCCCATGCTAAGGACATGTTGTTATTGTCTGTCTGTGCTCTTGGTCTCAGTGCACTCGGAAAAGAGGATTATTTTAATGAAAATAATAATAAAACCCATAGGTACCCAGCGAACCAGAAAGAAATTACATACACCTGTGTGTCTGTGTCTGCCCCTATCTATTCTACCTGTAGAAAAAATGCAATGAACAAAAAGTACCTGTTTGGTTTTTTTTTTCTATTTTTCTATTCAAAAAGAAAAAAACATAATTAAATACAAGAATGTAACTAACTACACCAGGCACACTTAATTCGCCGCGCACTATTTTGTACCTGAGAGCTGTGAGTGCTGCTGGTTAATAATATTTTATTTTTATTAGGAATTCCTTAACGTTATTTACACCTGACCTGTATCTTTGAGTATAAATTATTTCTTACCTTCTTACAAAGTTATCCAAATAAAAATTCCTCAGTGCCAATATCCTATTTTTTGATATAGTTTTTTTTTTCCACAATATCAATGTTTAGATAGATTTTTGTATCTTTTTCTCTTTTTTAAGGTTTCTTTCCACAGTTTGAATTATTAAAAAAAAAAACCACACACTGACACTTGTTAATTTCTCTTATTCTTCTTTAATTTATTTCTGGTTTTATCCACATCAGAAGCAGAACTTGTTATTTATAACTTCTTTTAAATTATAATTTTATTTTTCTCTTGAAATATTTTTTTTTTATTAGCAACAACAAAAAAAAAACAATAACGTTTACAATTATTATTCAAATATATTCTTTTTCTTATGGCCAACAACTTCTAATCGAGTCGAGTCGTCAGCAAAATATATTGTGTCGTGAAGAAAACCGGGTCGAAGTTTCTTCTTCTTCAACCTTCTATTAGTATCTTTTTACGTACATATAGCATATAGGTTAAAAAATCGAACAAAACAGCTTGGGTCCAAGAATTGGTGGATGGTGGTATCCAAACGGCTCGGAACACCGTGGAAATTTTTTTAAGTTGTTCCCCCGAATTCACTTGATTGTTATTTTAAATATTAAATACAAAAATATTATTTACACGAGTATAAACGTGGTTTTTAACTCCACCACTATTGGCCACCAGAAAAGAAAAACTTTCTCTTCCAAGAAATCCGGTAGTTTTGGCCAAAAACGAAAAAAACGAGTAAATATTTTGATATTTAATTCAAAACTCGTTTTTTTTATATTATCTAAACAAGGGTATCCTGTTTCAAATCAGGATGTCGTTTCGTTTATAGCAGTTAACACTCCGAAATACATTTAAAAAAAATCTCTTTTTTTTAGGGAAGAGACTGATATTATGTTGTATCTTATATAAAAAAAATCACAAATACCGTTCACGACAACGCTCCAAGAGCGACTGAGGTAAACTCGTACATTCGGTTCAATTGAACCCCGTATAGCCTGGACTTGAATCTATTTTGACGATGATGGAAGAAGTATCTTTTGGATACGAACGAATACAGCTACGGCTACTCATACTGACTACAAAGGCAAAGGCAAAGGCAGTAGATGTGTGCTAAAAAAAATAAATAATTCGTAGTGAGTCTGAGCTCTGAGCTGAGTAGTAGCAAGTAGCTTAGAGCTGCAGAGGTAGGTACGTATTGTACGTTACTTACTTACGGATTGGATATGAATACAGATGGAGAAGCGGGTAAAGTGGTTTGGTGGAGGCCTCTGACGAAAAGCAGGTTTTCGGTCGCGGTCGGCCTTAGGTTTATTTAAGTTAGTTATACACGGAATGAAAATTTCAAAGTAAGCACAAGTGAATGCGAGAGAAGACGTGGCGAAAGTTAGTTTTTTTTTCTTCTCATTTTGTTGTTGTTTTCTTTTTTATTATGTTTTTTATATTTTATTAATTTTCTTTAGCTTAGAGAAGTATTTTTTATTTCTTTTAGTACCTACATCTTTATTTACAAAGACTCTTTATGAAGCTTATCATATCAGGAGAAGCACTTCATTTTTATTTAAAAAAATACTTGTTGGTGACGGATTTACGGAAATATGTTTGCCGGTTTCTTTGGTTTAAAAGATACCTTTTCTTTACGATGGTTTGTTTTTAGTACATTAAAGTAGTTTATGGCGAATTGGAATTTAAGAGAAAATGAATGACTTTTAAGAGAGTGGTGAGATAAATGATGGTGTGGACTGTGGAGTGAGGACAGGAGAAGTGGGCTATTAAGAGGTAAAAAATAATTAAATAATAAATAAGTCGACAGCAAAGGTTTTTAAATTTCGATTTCTTGTGAAATGGTGCAGAAAACTTTTTAAATATTTGAATTTAAACTAAAATATACATACAATGAGGTGAACTCAACTTCAACAAAGTCTACCTAGTTTGTTATGAAGAGATATTTTGAATTCACCACACCTGTTGCATTGCATTAGGCTTCATGACTTTCTGCGCTGCACGTAAATGCAACAAACAACACTCCGACTCCGGTAATCATGGTTTTCATTTGAACTTTAAACTTAAATTAATATAATTTTTAAAATACCTTTTGTTTTTAAAGCTTTTTCAATTAATTAAGTCGTAATGCTTCGTAGTATTCGTTTTGGAGGTCCTTTTTTTCATATCATTTATCACACCAGTAAAATCTTAAGCAATGAATTGTACAATAAATCAATCAAGCGAAGTATAATTCAATGCTAAATTTTATATTATTTAGTACTAGCTTTTGCCCGCTACTTCGTACGCGTGGATTTTTGAATAAAGTGGGTATCTCAGTATATTTTTGTTTTTGCACAACCGGTTCAAAATGGGGGGTATGCGTGGTATGAAAGCTACATAGCTTACCAGCTCTACAGCCGTAAGATTTTTGGCTTCTGTATAGGTAATATTATTTCGAAGTATCATAACGGTTTAAATTGCAAAGTTGGAGATTTAAGTTGTGAAGCAATATACCTAAATGGAATGCCCACTTTCAAAACGATGCTACGCGCCGATACTGCTATTTATGGCAGCTCTGCTTCGTCAGTTTTGGGCGTAAGTATTGCTTGCTCACCGTTCTTTATGGTTACATTATTTTTCGATTTCTGCTTTCGCTGAATGAGAAATTTTCTATAGCGCCATCTATGATGTTTTTGATGTAACTTCTATTCAGAACGACTTACTTATTTCTATTCCTGTATATGTAGGTAAGTGTGGAGCTATTTTTATAATTTCCAGCGCCATTATGTAAGTGAGACGCTAACTTCTTTAAAATCTTTTAATTTTGCGTTAAGATCATTGAATAACGTTCGATTGCAGCAATATTAAAAAAACGACCAGAATTATATATTTTCCTGCGATAAAATGTAGCCTATATTTTAAGTTGGCGTACTACCAATAAATCAGCGAAAACCGCATTCAATTCCATGCAGTAGTTTTTGCGTGATGCGCGTACAAACACACAGACAGACAGACAGACAGACAGACAGACAGACAAAAATTCTAGAAACGATTGTTTTGGCTTCTGTGGGTCTAATAGAGACTCCCCATATTAGTTTTGCATCTATATCGTCAATGTACAGACATGGACCCGTTACAATTTTATTATATGTTTAGATGCCCTTGTCACGATTTCTTAAAGCATTAAGATGTTCTAAAGTGAGAAATGTCTATAGCGAATCTGAACTTTCATCCAATCCTGTTTGTGCGTTGGTTATCTGCAAAAACGGAAGGGACCTTACGTGCTTCACTTCTTCATGACAAGATTAACTCTTGGATTTTAAGGTGTGGTGCTAAAAATCATTTGTGGAGTACGTCCTCAAATAACATACCTCGCTCGCTAGCTAGTCTGTTTCATATCCAGTTGACTCCAGTTACGCACACCAAATAAGATTAGGCCTCTACTTTATTGAACCATCTTAGTTGGGGCTTCTACTACTTCTTTGGTCCTCAAGGACCCCGAAGAATCTTTATCTAAAAATGTCTGGATCCACACTTCTCTTTCATGCAGCGTGACCGAAATGTTGCATAGTGTGTCTTTTAACCGCCAAAAATAAAATCCTCGTGGCCTAAATTTCAAAGTTTGCGGATTCTACACCGATATAGAACGCATTGTTCTTCAGATAATGTCAATATCATCAGCATAGAAAAGTAATTGAACGAATGCGAGTTGCGTACGTTTGCTTCGAGAAGAATGTTGAAGATGTAACCTCATAGCTCGTCAAATTGTTTTAAGCCTCCCTTGACATCAAAGGAGTCGGTGTTTTCTTACCAAATATGACGGATTAGTGCGAGTTTTGTTTCAGTTAGGCAGGTTGCGAGGATTTGACGTTTGCAGACAAAATTCAGAGAACTAAGAAAGTTGCATGAAATGTTTGATGAAAATTTAATCTTATTTTAATAAAAAAGTAACTTTCGAAAGGACGTTTAAAAAGAAATCCTTACGCAAATAATTTCGTAAATACACTGATTAAAAAAAGTGACGCTATTTTCATTAAGGGAAATTTCTGCTCCCCTGGGTGCAGAATCTCCCCCAAAAGTTTTCCCTCTGGAAAACCGTTCCCGGAGAGTATCTCTCACCTGGTCGACTGCAGACTATGTTACGTCCATCTTGAGATCTCAGAAAAAATGGACTCATCAGTAAGGAGAACTCTGCTCCAGTCAGCCTCCAGGTACAAAAAGTGCGCACAGACGCACATCAACACAAACAAGACGGACGGACGGTATGTCAAAACCGCTTTTTTGAGCTTCTCTATTATTGTAATGTCGTGTTTGATTAAAAATTAATTTTTTTCTGCACGAAATCAATACTTGGAAGTAAAAATGGGAAAAAAAAATATTTTGGGGATGGCAATTCTCGCAGCCCATATATTAATTATAACGTCGTGAAACACAAGGCTTCGGTGCAATATATCTGAGAGAATGTCGAGCTGAGGAACCGAAGCTTTATCACAATTTCATGCGTATGTCCGCCACTCAATTCCACTATTTGTTAAATGGAATGTATGGATACAACAACCAACAAAAGCAGCGCAGAAGCCTGTCGAATAATCAAAACCGTGAAAGCTATGGACATTAATCCACAAAGTATATACATCAAACCAACGTCACCTATAAACTAAATAAATAAAAACTTAACTAATAAAAATATATAGGCATTCATTTTTTTTTTTTTTTTTTTTTTTGAATTAGCATTCTAGCTTTTAAACTAACGGTACCTGTCATATGATTTTATTGAAAAATTCATTTATCTCTAAATTGTGTTTTTTGCATAAACTCTATGTTTTGGTTGGAGAAAAATTAAGAATTAAAAAGTGCTAGAAGTTGGTATATGTACCTACTTAAAAATTATTAATTTGGAATATGTTTTCGAAAATTAAAAAAAAAACCGTTTTTGAAAAAAAAAAAATACTTAAATTCAAAACAGAAAAAGAAATCAGATGACTTAATTATGTCCAAAAAACGTTTTAACTAGTGATTTTTAAGTGTTTAATAAAATTTCATATGATTGTTTCTTTAATTTTTTTTTCAAAATCTAAAGCCCCAAGACCTCTGTCACACATAAGAGCAAGTTTGTGCGACCCAATAGCAATTTTCCCATCAGCCCCCAGCTTCGACAGGATGCCACCTGTAGGATTTTTGTGAGATATAAATCAACTAATTCTCAATCCATTGTATTAACGAAAAATTCATGTACTGAAAAGATCTTAGGCCTTACAGTAACATATTTTCTAATTTCACAGGAAAAAAAAGAAAAGTTTTTCGAAAAAAAACAACAATTTAAAAAAAAAAAAACTGGTCAAAGGATTTTCAAATTTTTACATATTTAGTAATGAATAGAACTCCTAAACTCTTGCAAAAAATTTAAAATACATAGTAATACATAGCAATTACCTAGCATAAGAGCAAGTTTGTTTGACTCAGTCGTGCATTTAATTTTTGTTTATCAATAAAAAAAGGTTTTTTATTACTATAAATTTTGTTTTAAATTGATTAAACAACCCATCATTACTCTCATCATAAGAAAAAAACTTTAACATTTGACTAAAATAATCGTTACAACGACTTCATAGCAAAAACTAAGTTGCCTTATGTTCGGGCTCGATAAACTCTAGAATGGCTGGGCCGAATTTTTCAATATTTTTGTATAAATCTAGCTATATCCTATTGAGGAAGGTCTTTTTGTGAAGTTTGGTCAAATTTCGGTAAAGGGCAAACCGCAAAATGCATTTTTAGTCATGACTGATTGCTTTGAAATGCTGCAAACAGGATTTTCGTTGATTACCAGGTTTAACGAAAGCTTCAATGCTCAGTGTGCTGTTCTTCCACCTTCCAACAGCGTTGCAGCAATTTCGGTAGATGCGAGAGCTAACGCAACTCCACTTTGACCACGTATTGCTGCTAATATTAATTAAATCAAGAACATTTTTCCAGTTCCGCCGGGCGCATCAACAAAACATAAAACACCTTTAGGTTTTCGCCGACAAACAAAAACAATTTACACACTTTTTTGTTGTATATACAGATAAATTTTTAAATATGTATATATTTGTTTTGTTCTTTAAAATAAAATGCACGATTGGGTCGCTCGAACTTGCTCTTATGCAAATACATTCATTTATAATCTTTGAAAAAAAAATTTAATGAGCAGTTTTCAAAATATTAATTTTTAAATTTTTTTTTAAATGTTTTTAAAAGTACACAAATATTTTTTGAAAATATTGGTATGCAGTATAAAGTGAGCTACCTACACCTTTGTATATATGTATGAAATTTCGAAAGTAGCGGTTGAGCCGTTTTCAAGATAGTCGAATGCAAAAAAAAACGGTCCTATAGAAAGTAATGTATCGTTCTTAGACATTTTTTAAGACTTTTTTTCAGCCATATGATCGGTCGTACCTAAAAAGCTACACTGATTTTTTTAAATCAAAATCGTTACAGCCGTTTTCGAAAAAATAAGCTTTAACGTAACGGTTATATGGCAGGTACCGTTATTGTTTGAGTTAAAAAAAAAATTTAATTTCCCCTCTGTACAATACCTAAAAAACTCAATATACATACCAAGTTTGAAGTAATTCGGTCCACCCCTTTCTGCTGTAGGTGTCTATACATACAGACAGACATACAGACGGATAGAATTTTTAGACCAACTTTTTTCGTCTTCACTATCATCGTAATGTCATGTTTGATTGTTATTTTAAAACTTTTTTTTTCGACGAATGCTTAACTTGCCTTATATGTAGTACCTTTAATCGCAAGTAAAAAACTTTTTGATTATAAATGTCGATATCATTGTATTTAAAATTAAATATTTCTTAACAACACTTGGGTTTAAAGTTAAAAATATTTTTCCTGTCAGTTTTTAAATATTGCAATTATATTTTTTAAATTCTAATTCATTTAATCCGTATTAAACTAAGATTTCTCTAACCGAGTGAAGCCGGGTGGGTCAGCTAGTACTCTTTAGATTTCCTATTTAAATAAAGGGAATGGGGGTAAAAAAAATTGGACCAATAAATGGACCCGGAAGATCCATATTATTAATCCTTGAGCTATTCTTAACTTGAATCTATTAACGGAATGCGGTCCTCACAATTTGCATACTCAACTACTTCCAGCGCACAAAAATAAGCACTGTTTATCTACCCGTTCCAAGTCCATTTTATTGGTTTTCAATTTTGAACTGGCTGTGCAAAAATAAAAATATACTTATGTATGTAGATACTTTTGATTCTAAAATCCACGCGTACGAAGTAGCGATCCAAAGCAAGTTGGCAGTAAATTATTTAAAATGTAAAGTTGAAAGGAAATTATAAACATTTTATATTAAATTTGAATCAACTAAAATTGTATTCAAATAATGCGGTTTTGAAATAAATTTTGATAAGCATCATTGTATTGTTAAGCACACCTGCTTGCAATGTGATTTCCACTTGTTTCTATCACTTTTATAATATTGCATTGTTTGCTTATACAAGCAAAAAAAAAAACTGATTACCGTAAAACCTAAATTGCAGGCATAAAATCGTGACTATAAGCAAATTGTTAAATGCTTTTTTTTTGAAAAAATAAATTCCTTGATAAAGAATACCTCGCTATTCGTTTATCGATAATTGTGAATCTTTGAATGCAACTCCATAAAACATCTACCATTTTTACATACATTATACCTTTTGTATGTGATTTAATGTATGTATTAGAAAAAAAAATAAACTCGTGAATCAGGTGAGCGAAAAATTGCAATAAATTTTTTACCGGGAAATAATAATAATAAATTATTAAATAGGAAAAACCGTGTTCGATAAAAATCAAATGGTGTGAATATTTAAACTTTTATTAAGAGTAATTATCCATTCTAGCTGTGACAAATGAATTCATTTGAAAAATGTATTGTTTTGCCACAATTTGGAATTATAAATTCGATATTTATTACAAAACAGTAACGGGACTGGAGTTAAGTCCATTTTTTAATATGTTCTGTTATTAGCAAGTATTTTAAAATGCATTGCTTATGTCTATGAATGCAACAAATTTCATATATTCTAACTAGCTTTTGCCAGTGACTTCGTACGCGTGGAATACAGAATAAAGTATCACAGACTCTTGTGAACTAAATACCGCATACAATTGAAAACGACTGGACCAAATTGTATCTTTCTTCTGTGGGTTTATTCGGTTCGTACTTGTGAAGGTTTAAAAAAAAATAAAGTCAGACAATTTTGAATAGCTGGCGTTGCAGGTGCACATTTCGTTTTTCAGTTCATATTCATTCATTTTTTGAGTGACATAGTTTGCATATACATTAACGAAATATGTATATCATTGTGAAGTCATTCCGTTAGACAGCTCAGCATATTGTATGTTTGGAATAACAAATGAACGATGACATCTGCAATTAAGCGTTAAAGATTTGTGTTAGCTTATGAGTGGAAAACTTTTGACTAAAATTCAAATAAATGAATAAATGGACTCCAAGCGTGCTTACGACACGACAAATTTGCAACAAGAAGTACAAATAAATAATGTTTCAATGTTGAATGAACATCAAAATAGGGCGTATCATCAACTAATGAAGGCTGCCAAAAAAGAAAACGGTGAAAATTTGAACTGATATCATTGATATAAGCAGTATGCTCAAAGTAGAATTGCTTTAGCTAACGCATCTTCCGTTAAATCTGCAAATAAATGAAAATCCAATCAGGCATGGCAAAAGTGTTGAAAAATAGTGTTAATCGTCGTTTTACTGCTGGCGGGCGAATTATAACAAACACTTCCCATGATTCCGAAATCAACATCGGCGAATGAATTGAACGCATGTCTCATAAGCCATTGTATTTGTGGAGATACGTGAAAACCAATGTTCCTGCAACACGATATAGCTGCAGAAGTTTTCTCCAAAAAACTACTGAAAATAAAAAATGGATAAATTCCGGTAAACCACCTGCCGTTTGCCAATTCACGAAGTCGTCAATTATCCAGTTGGGTCCGTAAACTCTTTGGATTTGGCTTTGATGAAGCTCATGAACAATGTGATGGTGGCAAGAATTTTGAAAGTGTCGTTTAAGGTAGAAGAATGACTAATTCTGCTTCAACCTTGGCTTTATTAAAAGGGACGAAGTCTGTCGGTTCAGCTAGTTGGTTCATATATACTGATAAAGATGGTTTGAAATATTGTGCTTACAACATGGTATTGATGGGTTGGAAAAGGATAGGCTCAGTTAGGTTAGAAGTGCTGGTGATACGGTGTGAATTAGTTGGCCATTGAATTGTGACAAATCAGGATTCCAACAAGTAGATAAAGTTAGGGCCTTCTTGAACTAAATAAGTACTTTGCCCATTTTCTTTGAAAGATCCTGCCATGAATTCTTCCGTAGCCGAGCTTACATGATCGAAAATACTCTGTTTGACTTGATAAACCGATTTCGGCTAGATGCTTCTGCAATTTCTGTATCCTGTATGTGACCCAACAAATGTCATCATAGTTAGTTGAATTAGGAGATCTGAACACGTTTCGGCACCAATCCAACAGTTTTTATTGCAACAATTGAGGAACGGGCTTTGATAGCCACTTGCCTGTTTATGATATCAATATGCCAACCGTATTAACGAGAAGAATGATGCAAGAACACGCAAGTTTAATTGAACAATTTCGGAGAGTTATTTGAAAAATACCTGGCCCTACTCTTGGCCTCGTCCGTAAACAACTAGAAATTGTTTTCAGAATCACTAGGTTGAAATCCTTTTGTGGTTGAATATAGTCTTATATCTAATTGAATGTCTACATATATCAGTAAATTTTATAACGTCGCCATGCACCTTTGGCCCCCATCTCTTTAGTAAACCAGATCAAGTGTGGCTAGTGAATGGAACGTTTCTAGGGCTACGGTTGTTGTTGTTTTTTTTTTTTTATTATAGTGATACAAACTAGTCCCAGAAAAGTATTCACGGTTTAAAAATTTGTTGCCTTATCTACGACTGATCACTTGGCCAGACAGCCATATAACAAAATCGGTATTATTGTTCCGCGGTATACGAAATGAATCGTCTTGGAGTTTGTTCTCCAACCTTTGACAAAAAAATCTACTACAATTAAGATTTCTTATATTTGTTCGTTGACTTAACTTGTTCAAAAAATATATTAAAACAATAAATCCAAACGATTATTTAAGTTGTCTACTTTTCTGTTTTAAATTAAGGTAAATTCAGAAACAAGGTTAGGGAGCCGCCAATACGTTCGCCCTAGTATATTAACTGTGGGCTCATTAGTAAGTTGCCGCTCTTACTCTTCTTATACGAAAAATTATTGGTCGATGGATACAAACTTCATAAATTCAAAACACTTCCAAAGCAGTTCAGTCGTTATTAGCTTTATATTAAGTGATAATTAACCAAAAATGGATCGATAATAGTCATCCTATATTGTTCAACCTTAAAAGCCTAAGAGCATGTTGTCAATCCAGCTAATATGAAATAGGAATAAGAGTACTCGAATATTAACATACAGTTATAAAGATGCATAGGCATATACATATACAATACGTTATCAATAAATTTGTTCAATGAATCCATTGAAATTATTGAACAATAAATACATTTTGATTAAAATTTAAATGAATTTTTTTGAAGCTGATATTATAATTTTCTAACAAATAGTCAACTACTTACTATTAATAATAATTTTAAATAGAATCCATTAAATAGCTTTTTAAAAAGTCTCCACTTTTCAACCTTTCTTGACTTTCAAGCAGTCGGTGGTGTTCTCCCCAACCTTGACCTAGTAGCGCAAATTCTCTACGGTCTGACTGCACAAAGGACGGTTTTCGCAGCGATGCGAAGATTTGACATACCAATACATCTGGAGGCAATCAGTTCATGCGCAAAAGGGTCTTTTGTTTAACTATTTGGATCTATTCAAAAGTGAAAATACAATCTCTTGCACAAAAATACAATATTAGAAGATTTTGAAATGTATTGTACTTTGTATAGTAAATTTGATTTATTTGATTTTCAGATTTGTACATTCAATATGTACATACATGTGTATAAATATATTTACACACCCTATATTACCTATAATTTGTATACTGTTTTATTGATAGTTTAAGAATCTTACTGTTAATTCCTTCCTTAACTATAAACACGCTTGGGGTTATTCTCGAATGGACTACGAAACTCATCGAAATAGATACCTCAGGAATCAGTCGGTATTTTTACCCATCGACTTTTCAAAAGTCGACATTATGACGATCGATTATTTTAAATTGACATTTTAAAACGACAAATCGGACCCAACCCAGATACCTCAAATTCAAACGTGAAAAAAAATAAAAACCGTTACATGAAAGGAACCAGTTCTAGCCAGTCTTAATAGAAATTAAATAACCTAGACAATGCTGTTACTGTAAACTGCTGTATATGTAGTTTGAAGAAAAACCGTCAAGCCATTTAAGCTGCAGGTTGACAATATGAATTATTCAAAGGATACAAAAAAAATCATCAAAAAGGATCTTTTTGGAATACACCATACACTAATTGATACAGTCTTTGATTTTTGATTCTAACTTGCTCATAGCAAACAGAATAAAAGTCCTTAAACCTAAACTCATTTCAATTATTCATCAAAATCATAACCCATTTACATTTGTATGTGAATAAGTCAAAAATTCAAATGTTTAATAACAACAACACACAAAACGTAAAATTGTACACTATGCGAAATCAACAAAAACCTCATATACCTAAATGTACTGTACATGTACATATTGTACATAACTTTTTATAACAAACCACATTTTCCATCACAAGCTCAACCACCACTCTACTTACTCTCTTTTACTCACACACAATAATTGATTTTCTCAATGATCTTTTTCGCAAATATATTAAGTTAATACCTACTTTAAAACCCTATTCAACAGACCAACTCAATCCATAATCTAATGAAAAGTTAAAAACATCTGAAAAGCTATCAAAAGTAATACCATAGTCCTCCAGTCCACCATCAAGGATGGATATGCTCCTTATTTTAAAAATATTCATACCCCTTTCACACATAGAGAACCAAACGGATAGTCATATAAAATTAATGACTTTAAAAAAGGAAACTCAAAAACTTTTTAATTACTCTCTGGAAAATTGGACGTTGGACCGTTGCGTTATGCACTTCGTACTTTTATTTTTCTTTATTTTTGTTTTTGTTTTTCTACAAAAACTTCAATTTTCAGTCAGTCAGGGCACTTAACGATTATGGCATAATATTTGGGTCTAATTGAGTTTTATTACAGATTTGATGATAATCTTCCAAAAACGCCATACCTAGATACGAATGAAGGTATGGAGCAACTTTTTTTTAAATAAAGTGCCTCAAAGTGTGTCGGAATTTAATTTTAAAGTTTTGTGCTTCCTTTTGTTTGAATTGGAAAATAAAAAAAAGTATTTGCTTTTTTAGTGAACTTTGTGTGTTCTCTAATTGCACGATAGTATGTACTTGTACATAACAAACGACTTATTGTTTTGGATTTAAAAACTTTTGAATTCAAAATAAAATCTACACACTTGTGGTTATCTCATAAGTTAGGTGAGCTATAATGGGAAAGGCAGAAGCGACGAGGAACGCATGCCGATAATGCAGAAAATAAAATCTTATGACTCCTTTCAACTGTTGGTTTGGGGAGATATGCAGTAAAGTTATGATTCAACATCTTTGTCCAAATAAAAACTAATTCTCTAGTAGATTTGAATAGACGAGCTTTTTGATAATATTAAAATTTTCAATTCCAATTTACTTAAGTAAGTTCTTTACACTGAAAGAGAAAAAAAAAACAAAGGAAGTACCAACATTCAAACATGCTATCAAAAACGCTGCTTCTGGTATATAAAGTTGCACATTCCTCTAGGCAACCACAAAGAATCCCTGGTCCAATAAAGATTCAGTCAGTGTTGCAGGCACTTAAAGAAAAGGTATAATACTGGAAACAAGTGTGCGGAATAGTTTTAATAATTTAGTCATAACATCACATAGCCTGGACATAAGTTGACATATCTGGAAGAAGTAAGAGAGCGATATCTAACTAAAGTTATACAAATCTGCTGGTGTGAATGTCATCTTTGAAGCAATGTAATGTACTCTAAAGTGGTCTATACATATATGGTGTGAAATACACAAACTTACCTGTGCTTTTTTGTCAAATGAAAGACTGCCAAATAAAATTAACTTTCATAACTGTCTTCGAACAGGGGTGTAAGACTCCAAAATGTTGTTTATGAATCCTTTTGTGTAAACTCTAAAATAATCCATTTGGCAACCATAAAAGACACTAGGATTTCATCTGCTACTTTCCAAGACCAAGAACAGCAACACAAAACTCTAGCCGGTACAATATCTGTAAGAGAGAAAGTAATTTAAGAAATATTAGAGGGACAACATCTACAATCCACCCATAATCAGTCAGCTTGTGTCCTCATGATCACGACATGTTAAAAAGTCGAGTGATTTCATAAACCTTATCAAAAAAAGTAATCTTTACGGAAGGTCTGAACTAAAACACAGTAAAAGTATGACCCTTGTAAATACATAATTTTTATCCATGAAACTTACCCAGATATTTAAATGTATTCAGGAACCTAGTCAACTTTTTAGAATGGCTATATTCATTGAAAATATTTTGATATAAATAGAGGTGTCACAAAGGGTTGCCCTATCAGTACATTACTGTTTCTACTCTTTGTTAAAGGGTTACAAGCACCATAATAAATATGTTGCAGTCCGCTGATGATGCAAAACTCCCCAAATTTGCAATAAATGACCAATTAACTTTACTCATTTTGCGAAAAATGGGGACTTAAAAGAGACAAATAAAAAGCTTATGACTTTTACTTGAAACTATAGGCACTATGAGGCAAGTTATGCATTCGTAAAAAAAGGGAAAATCACATGCCGTTACGATAATAGATAAGCCCAAAAAAGGTGGGTCCGACAATTCTGTCTGACTATCTGTCTGCCTGTCTTTTTTTCCGTATGTGTGTCTGCCTGTATTATGCATAATATATTTATTAAAATATATTAAATTTTTAGAATAGATGTATTTCTCTCCTGACAAGAACATTTATCCAGTAGGTGCTTGTGTTGGAGTTAGGATGTGGCTACAGCCTATACGGCAGGATCGATTTGCTTCAAACTTGGTAAACAGAATCATTATGGCGTCCTACAAAGTTTTTTTTGGAATCAGCATTCTAGCTCTTAAACTAAGCATTCTTGCTCAAAAACGGCTCCTACAATTTTGATAAAATTCTGTACATTGATTTTTGTGAAAATTGTATGTTTTGGTTGGAATAGATTTATTCGGAAAAGTTTTATAACGGTAATTCCCATAGGACCGGTTTTTTTAAATCAAATTTTCTCGTAAGACACTTGATGGATTTGGATGAAATTTCCCCATTCATAGTCGAAATAACTTTAATTCTTGAATTCTTCAAAAAAAAGTTTTTTCTGAGTTTTAAAAATAAAAGTTTTTTTTTAATTTTTTTTTTTTTTTTAATTAAAATTTTTTCATATTTTATTTTCTGATTAAAAGCGTAAAGAGTGCTAGAAGTTGACATGCTCAAAGCCAATTCGGAGTTTGTTTTCGAAAAGTTTAAAAAACGGTTTTTTGAAAAAAAAATTTGGTCGAACGATTTAGATTTTTTTTCTTAATATCAAATTGCAAAATGAAGATGAAGAAAATATCATTGGGCGTTTCGGATATGGACAAAGAAATAGGCGTGGAAACAAATTACTTAGCTGGCTACAAGAATTTAATTTGACATTAGCAAACTATTTTTTTAAGAAAGAGGACAAATTTAAATGGACTTGGATATCTCCAGATAATAAAACAAAAAACGAAATTGATCTTGTACTGACAAATAAAATAAAAACAATCATGGACGTTTCAACGTTTGATAGTGAACATATAATGATACGCGCAAAAATCAATATCAACCACAGAACTATGAACAGTAATCATCAGAAATATTTTACACCTAGAGAAATTACTTCAGAGCAACAAACAACGTATAACATACAACTTGGAAGAGAAATAAATGAAATAATAAACACCACTTACACTTCAGAATATATTCAAAATATTTATGATATCTTCGAAACTATCATAAAAACTTCGGCAAAGGACACTATAATGAAACCAAAAAACACCAAAGTCGACAAAATCTCACAGAACACAAAAATAATGATAAACAAAAGAGAAGAATTGAGAGCAAAACCCAATCTGACAGCACATGAAACACAAGAACTGAAAGAATTAAGAAAAACAATTAGATTGCAGTCAAAAACAAATAGCCAAAGCTACAACGAATCGAAGGTGAAAGACATATTAGAAAATACAAAATCAATAAAAAAGACAAAACAATTTTTGTGTGATGATGGAAAAGAATGGATCATTTCTATAAAAAATTATACAAAAAGACTTACCAAAAGAATAGATATAAATAAAACAGCTACAGATTTCTTTGAATCCCTGTTTTCATCAACAAACAATGAAGCAGACAACAACAACATTTTCCTTGACAACAACTTTGATGACGATTCGATACTTTTCAACAAAATGGAAATCACACACTGCATCGACGAATTTGGACAAGAGAAAAGTTCAGGCAGTTATGGTATCAAGGCAGAAATTTTAAAATTCGGAAAACAAACTCTCACACCATTTCTGACAAAACTTTTCAACGCCATTCTTAAAACTCAACAGATACCAAAACAATGGAAACAAAGCATCATAACATTATTACATAAAAAAGGAGACAAAGAAGATATAAATAATTACAGACCAATCAGCTTAATATCGACAGTGTATAAACTTTTTTCAAAAGCATTATACAAAAAATTAAAAATATCACTAAATGACAAACAGCCAAAAGAGCAAGCCGGATTTAGAGAAGGATTTTCAACTACTGACCACTTACAGACCATTAACCAACTAATAGAAAAATTTAATGAGTACAAGAAACCTCTCTATCTTTTATTCGTTGATTTTAGTAAAGCTTTTGATACGATAGAACATAAAAGCATTTGGGCAGCACTGACGAATCAAAATATCAATCCAATATTTGTTCAGACAACCAAAAACATTTATACCAACAATACTGCAAAAATTAAAACTGACAAAATGGGACGAGAATTTAACATTAAAAGAGGAGTACGACAAGGAGACCCAATTTCTCCACCACTTTCCTCAGCGGTACTAGAGGAAATATTTTGTCGACTCGACTGGAAAAATAAGTTTGGATTAAATATATGGGGAGAGAAATTGAACAATCTTAGATTTGCAGATGACGTTGTTCTTCTATCAGACAAACCAGAGGACTTAGAAAAAATGGTGAACAAACTTGCAGATGAATGTAAAATCCACGGACTCTTATTAAATCTTAGGAAAAACTAAAGCCATGACAAATCATATAAGAAAGGAAATCTTGCTTCAAAATAATAAAATAGAGTATACTGATGACTACATTTATCTAGGACAACTGAAATCATTTGATAACCAGGAAGAAAAGGAAATAAATCGAAGAATATCTAATAGTTGGAAACAATTTTGGAACGTTAAACAAATTCTAGATGCAAAAATTGGAAAAGACACACAAAAATACATCATAGATTCAACAATACTTCCTGTAATGACATACGGTTTACAAACAATGGGACTAACATCGAATTCTATTGAAAAATTAAGAATCTGTCAATGCAAAATGGAAAGAAAACTACTTAATATAAGGACTATTCAAAAAAAACGACGGAACTCAAAGAATAAAACAACTTAAATGGAGCTGGACCGGTAACATTTTGAGAATCCAAGATAACAGATGGACAAAAATTTTAACAAGATGGACCCCACCAGACGAAATTAGACCTATAGAGGTAGACCAAAGAAGAGATGGGAAGACGATCATCAAAAATTCAACAGCAATTAGTATAATGACGGAAAGAACAGAAATCTATGGTTTACGCCAGATCGACATAAATTTATCTAACTATTATTAACTTGAAAAACATTACCTAACTTAACTTTGAATATATGTATAGATTTTTAAAAATTATATTAATTTAAATAGTGTCAACAAAACCATTAACTATGTATGTACAAACAATTTTTTAATTGGCAAATAAAGCTTTCAATAATAATAATAATAATAATATCAAATAGATAAAATAAATCAGATGGCTCACTCCATTTTTTTCCAAAAATCGTTTTAAGTAGTGACTTTTAAGTGTTTAATAAAATTTCATAATTGTTTTAAATTTTTTTTTAATGCAAAGCCCCTGCACTACTGTCAGACATAAGTTCGTGCAACCAAGTCGAGCACTTCATTCAACATCTAATCGAACTAAACGAAGCTCTAATCAAACTTCCCGACATGGAAATTTGTTTGATTTCTAAGTCGTAAAGTTTTTTAAATAAATAAATAAACTCAACCTGTGGAAAATATTTTTATAATGAAAACATATATTCTTATCTACAAACCTTAAAGTCTTGGATTCATTGTTGAAATCAACCTTAAAATCTTGGATTCGTTGTTGAAATCAACCTTATTCCAACCTTTTCCTACGCTGCACAAGTATGCTGCATGGATGTAAGAAGAGTTCGAAGACAGAGAAAAAGAAATATCAAGAAATTGTTCAACCTGTCTATAAAATACCAAACTATGCAATTTATCTTCAACTAGGTCTTAGTAAGATACTTTCCTTCGATACCTTAACTTCGATATGATTCTATTTCAAAATAAATTAATCGGTTAACCAAATACAGAATCGATAAAAAGAAATATTAAATATAAACGAACTTATTCACCCAACAAATTTCAGACATTCAGAAAGTCCTCTTTAAGGTCAATATAAACGTAATCTGAGAGTAGAATACTACATTCACTTCTCAAATTCAATTGCATTGATCAAAATATCTTACAGTGATTGTGTTTGCTATTTGGTTTTAAATCTAAATCAAGGAAGATATTTCCACTGTATCTCAGCTTGTTAAATTTATGATGCGTAATGACAAACTTTACAACTTTCTATAGATTCACCAAAAACTTGTTTTTCATATTTACTCTTAGAAATTAAGAGAAAAACTTCTCTGTTGCTTGCAGAAATATATTATCTCTTCAATTTGAACGCTTTATATAAATAATCTCATCAAATTAAGGCAAATGTCTATAATTTAATAAACATTAAAGTTGCTATCTTTAGGTATTCCCAATGAATTTATTCCAAGAATTCAAAACCCAAACGAAGTTATTTCCCTTTGTTGATATTGTAAAAACTCTATTACAATACACTACCCACTACTGGTTTGATAGTATTTGTATAATCTACCCAAAAAACAAATAGTTAGGTATATGGTATACGAACATCAAATAGTACGCATACGCCCCAGTGAACTAACTAACTGCATGTTCTAACACAATTATATAAAATTAATATATTGAATACTTTGAAAATATTTATCTTCTGTTCTCTTTATAATATCGAAGCTTTAATCAAACTACAAAATTTAATGTATCAAAAGAAATAATTCCTTTAAAATACCTTTTCAACACATTTTATGCTAGGTATTAAGATTTGTATAGGGATCTATTGTTTTTGTGACTATTATTTTCCATTAGATAATTAAACAAGAATTCGGATGAATATTTTAAAGAACCTTTCTAGATATTTTAAAGTGAGTTTTCTTAATAGTATACAGGGTGTCCCTTAATTCATTAATGATATTTTAGGGCACGATTCTTGTATATATTCAAAGCAAAATTTTTTTGTTTACCAGTAAGGGCCTATCTTCAATTTGGATATCATTTATCGGATATTTAATAAAAGACTTTCATTGGTTTACCCAGTCCCATGTTAACAGTATTTACGCTGTTAGTACTAATGGCAGACATTTAGTTTAAGCTCTTATTTTAGAAGAAATATATTAGGCTTTGAAATATTGCGTTTAAATATATTTGATATCTTGTCTCAATCAGATATCCAGTTTCAAGTCTGCGGAAAAACCTGTAAATACTTGGCAAAGCTCGGAGCAGGTAAAATATGTCCGCAAAACATTTTATGATTTTAGGTAATTTTTCTTTAAAATTAATTTTGAGATAGGCTCTTAAAGTATAACGATACTTTTCTTTGAATCAACCCAAGAAACATGGACTAAGATATTGTTAGAGAATTAAGGGACACCTTGTATGTATAAGAATGACGATTCAATACATTTGCCAAAAAACTTTATTAATTATTAAGCTTAACTTTATGTATGAAATTTTTGACTAAGTTCGGAATACTTAAAAAAGTAAAATGCACGACCGGGTTGCACGAACTTGCTCTAATGTGTGACAGTGGTCTAGGGGCTTGAGATTTTGATATAAATATTTTTTTCAAAATTCTTAAATAATTACTTAAACTTATTTGAGCTGAAAACAAAAATACGAAATTTTATTTCTTGGATAAATTCGAATTTATGAGAATAAATTTATAAAAATCTGAGGAGCGATTTTTGAGAAAAAAGTTTTTTTTAACTTTTGATAACTTTTTTCAAAACACCTTTAAAAACCGCCAGTTCGTAGGTATTTAGCAAATGCATTTATTTATAATTTTTGAAAAAAAAAATTAAAAAAGTAGATTTCAAAATATAATTTTTTTTTTAAATGCTTTTAAAAATACAATTTTTTTTTTAAATATTGGTATGCAGTACAAATTCAACCAAATACACCTATATATGTGTGAAATTTCGAAATATCGGTTGAGTCGTTTTCGAGATAGTCGAAAGTAAAAAGAAAACGATCTATTGAAGGTACCGTTCTAAGGCGTTTTTTTAAACTTTTTTTCAACCATATGATTGGTCGTACCTAAAAAGCAACACTGATTTTTTTTAGCTCAAAACAAAAATTAATTTTTCGCTCTGTACACTACCTAAAAAAACTCTACATATCAAGTTAGTTTGAAGCAATTCGGCCCACTTGTTTGGGCTGTAGGTGTCCATACAAACAGACAGACAGAATTTTTGGACCATTTTTTTTCGCCTTCACTATCATCGTACTGTCATGTTTGATTGTTAGCTCAAATCTTTTTTTTTCCGACGAATGCATTACTTGCTTTATAGTATGTACCTATAATCGCAAGTAGAAATGTTGGCTAAGACCTAATGGCTCGTTGTGTGGGATCCACCGTTCAAAAGCAGTAACGGAAAAACTCCAATGCCACATTATAGGAACTATACCAAATAAATATAAGCTGAATGTAATCAAGCCGTGTGTACTTATGTCTATTTTAACAAAAACCGTTAAACATGATTTTCGTTATGACCATTTAAGCCGAACACAAACAAAAAATACAGTTTTATCAAAAATTTGTGAAATTAAAATGTTAATCAAAATCTTCAAAGCCGTTTTCGAGAAAATATGAAAATTCAAGCCGGGCTCAAACACGCCCCCTTAAAAGGGGCGTCTCAGTTAAAAGTGTCTTATACAAATTGTGTTAGACGGTTTTAAGTCTGATCTCCACAAAATAAATGCTGGTGTGCCCCAGGGCTTCGTTCTGTCTCCGACTTTCTTTCTCATTTTTATAAATGATCTCTTGTCTGTGACTTCTAATCCCTTAAAATGTTTTGCTGACTACTCAACCCTCAGCTTTTCATATGCGTTTGATAATTCAAGGCCTTAGCCTTCGGACGTGTTAATTCATAGCTATACCGTCATTAAACTCCGATTTAAACAGCATTGTGAACTGGGGTATTAGAAATCGTGTGGAGTTTAATGCGTCGAAAACTCATTGCTGTCTTTTGTCGTTAAAGCTAAACATACCCCTATGCCATTATCCATGAATGATATTTGCATCGAGGAGGTCAAAAAATTATCAGTACTCTGTATATGTATCAGTGACAAGTGACAACCTTCGTTGAAATGATCATATACTTGAGATGGCCAAGAATGCTGCAAGATGCTTAGGCTTTCTTAATAGAGACAAGAAGTTTTTCACCCCTACTGATCTGGCTACAATTTACAAAGCGTTTATACACCCGAAACTTGAGTATAACTCCCATCTCTGGACAGGTGCTTTTCAAACTTTTTTACACCTGCGCAACAGAGTTCAGAAAAAAGCGCTAAAATTGATAGGAGAGAGAAGAATTATGGAAACATTTCCATCCCTTGAACATCGTCGAAATGTTTCACGTTTTTCCTTATTTTACTGGTTTTTCTACAAAAAACGCCAGCTGCGTTCCACCCCTTAAACAATTCCCCCGTAACACTCGTCTTGCTAGGAATGCTCATCAGTTTACATTTGAGCCCAATTTCGGAAGTACTTTTATACACAAAAAAGAAACTTGTCAAAAATTAAGGCCACAAAGAATAAATTGCAATGAAACTGAAAAAATTTTAACCAAACCACTTAGGGCGTGAATTTTTGTAAGAAAAAATTGGTAGAGAATACTTTGCCACAAACAAACTTATGTTAGAATAGGGTATCCAAGCTCTTGCTTATGTTTTTTAGAGGTATATATTATATCTATAAAATGAAATAAAACACAAGTAAATTGTTAAATTCCAAGAATTGACTTTTTGAAAGATTCTTTGCCATTTTTATTAAAACATAATTCTTGGCATAATGGCTCCTGCGTCTGGCTAAGATGTAATACAATCTTGAGGTATAATATTCGATCACTCTGCAGCATTTGGGTTCGTATAATGGCAATCACGTGACGAATATTGTTTTCTAAGTGGTCAATCAATCTAAGTAGTCAATGAAGTCTCTGGCTTATCTGTGAAGACTAGCGACATCACATAACCAAACAGAAAATAGTCCAGCGGTAGTTAATCGCACCATCTTGGAGGCTAACTAACAGGTCTGAAAAGCTAAATTATGCTCTCATCAAACATTTCCTTCAACAAATCAATTGTGACATGTTGCACCGTCTTGTTGAAACCACAGCTACCCCACATCAAGGCGATTCAATTCAGGGACAAACAAGATGTATCTATAACGGTCTCCATTGAATGTAACCTTCTGGCAGGCATAAGGACCAATGATTCCACCAGCATATAATGCACACCACAAACTGTCAGTTTTTCCGGATGTATTGCTGTATCAACAATGGCTTGAGGGTTCTCTTTACTCCAAATACGGTAGTTTTACTAATAAATTGTGTTGTTCAGACGTCAGTCGATTCAAATTATTTAAATGGCAAACCAAACTAAAGAAAAATCACGTGGCAGATGACAAAATGGCTTTCAATAAAACGGTGCTGCCAAACTAAAGTTCTATAAATGAATAACAAATAAATAGCCTGTGGACGAATCCGTTTTCCTTTGTTCCTCAATAGATTCAACCGCTCGCGTTTCTAGCTTTCTCTTTCTGACAAAACTGTCAAATTTTTATTTGGAGCATGATAAAATCTATTTAATTATTATTTATACTATAGATTCTTCATTAAAATTGCCTTTTTAAACATGCGTATAAATTTATCGGGTTTTTATTAGATACGTAGGTATCTTCCAATCTAAACTTTTATATAATGTAAAACTTTCCGTCTTATAAAAATATGAACAACTACGTACAATATTCAAATAAATTCCACTTCATTGAACATCAAGAAGCCTCACGATAATTATTAACGGTTAATAAATTATGCTGTCACTTAACTCCCAACTCAGTCAGAATATCCGGAATGAATTTCAATTAAATATCAGACAAACACAGATACTCGATTTTTCATCAGAACTCTCTTAAAAATTGATCTTTCTATCTTTTTTTTTTTAATTTTTTTTTAACGAATGCATGTGCTAATCTTTGTTGAAATTTTAGACTACCGTGAGATGAAGGTAGTTTGTGGCTTGTGTTTGAACGAAAAAAAAGAAAAAAAATAGAAAAACAATAAAAAATAATGGAAAAACCTAATCAACGGCGATAAATGAGGAGGAGAAGAGGTTGTTGCGGGTAAACTGCACGACTCGACTGTTCGCTTTGAATGAATGGATTGTGGGCAGGCTTGGGAGAATTATTTTGTTGTGATTCTATGAAGAGCATCGTTAGATTTTGATGTACCAGTACCAGTACCAGGCACTGGATTGCACCTCACATTGAGTCACCAGTGTCAGCCACAGGCCACCGCACTTCGATGCTGTTTTCTATAGATACTTGTACCTACCAACGCGAATGGGGTAGCTAAGCTTTTAATAATGATTTTTTTTTATTTTTTATTTTTTTTTCCTCAGTTGCAGGGGCTATTGTGCGATGGATTTCGCTTTAAAAAAAAAAGAAATGTTTTTTATTGGATTTGTATTATGTGTATGTTGTTTAAAAAAATGTTCAGCCAAGATAAACGATATTGTTTGCCAAATCCAAAAATAAGGTTTTTATTGTTAGACTTCTCCAAATTGATTTTTAAATGGAATGTAAATAATTGGTTTTAGGAGTTTTTTTTAGATATAATATCAAAACATCGGGTTTTGGTTGATATTGGAAAATTAATTAACCGTCCAAATATTCACACTTCAAACATTTATTGGCATTTCGAAAACAACTGTCTGATACGAATTTGTGGTCTTTATTCCACGATATATTAAATCTTATAATTTTATAACTGAAGTGAAGATGTGTTTGGTCTGATTTATTTTTAGAAAATGGTAAGATCATGAATTTGACTCGCTTGCAAAATTAACATGCATGTACTTAGTGCTTTGAAGGGATGCAGTGCAAATATTCTATTTAGAAAAGACCATTTTTATAAGGTCTTATTGATAACATAAAATAAGGTAAGACGTATCTTGTAGATCGCAGCCAGAATAGATGAAGGAAAATATTTCTTGCAAAAATTAAGGAAACCTGAGCATTTTGCGACAGCGTCAAATACATGTGATTGTTCCACCGAAGGTGGTTCTCATACAAGCCGGTAACGACAACAACTTTACTTGCAAAATACAGATATCCATCGAAATTTTAGTAGCTGTTTTTTGAGAAAATTACCTTCCATATATGCATGAAGAAATCTTCATGCATATATGGAAGGTGGCGTTATTTTGAGAGGTTATGAATGGGTTTGGGACAGAATCCCGAAATCCGAAAGTCCAAAATCCCGTAGAGGCAAAATCTCGAAAATCCAAAATACCGAAAATGCAGAATCCCGGAATCCCAAAATCCAGAAAAACCAAAAACCGAATATCCCAGAATCCCGAAAAATTGTATAAAATGAAAAACGTGTCAGCCAGATGAAAGCTTTATAGCAAGTGTAACAAATTTTTAAATATATTTATACTAACATTAACATACATGTTAAATAAGTTTATTCTTTGTATTCAAATATTTTCTCTTATTTTTATTTTATTCCTGTATATAAAGAAAGCTTTAACCAATCTTACTAGCGTTTCGCAGTTACTGCCAATTAATATTGCCAAAACTTCTGAATTATTCAAATTGTATTGTATTGCTGCCAGATTTGTCGAAGAATTTGCACAAACATTGGCAGTTCGCCATGAAGTGAAACACATTTTCTCTATCACTGGTATTACACAATGAACAGTGATAGATCCTTCCGGTGTGGTATAAAGTTTAGGGCAGCAGTGTTCTCATCTTGCTTGATAGATCGTTGATATTTTGTCAGCATGAAGAATATCTCTGAAATAATTGACTTGTCCATAAGGTTGTATTCTAGCTTTCAATGTGTTTCCCTGTATATCGAGTTTTTTGCCTGCTCAATGCTCTCAACTCTCAGTTTTGAATGAATTTTTTTTCTAGCAGATCGTCTAGGAATGTCTTCCAGATTGGTATTTTTCCAGGGTTAGTTGAAAAAGCATTCCGCATCTTTGCGATATAGTTTCCCATTCTTCGAAACAAGAAATTTAAAATTTTATAACTGAACTAGCTTTTGCCCGCTACTTCATACGCGTGGATTTTAGAATAAAGTAGGTATCTCAGTATATTTTTGTTTTTGCACAACCGGTTCAAAATGGGGGGTATGCGTGGTATGAAAGCTATATATTTTACCAGCTCTACAGCCCTAAGATTTCTGGCTTCTGTATAGTATTATTTCGAAGTATCATAACGGTTTAAATTGCAAAGTTGGAGGGTTAAGTTCTGAAGCAATATACGAATATACCTAATTGGAATGCCCACTTTCAAAACGATGCTGCGCGCTGATACTGCTATTTACGGCAGCTCCGCTTCATCAGTTTTGGGCGTAAGTATTGCTCGTTCACCGTTCTTTATGGTTACATTATTTTTCGATTTCTGCTTTCGCTGAATGAGGCATTGTCTATATGGTAGTAAATCGCGCCATCTATGATGTTTTTGATGTAACTTCTATTCAGAACGACTAACTTATTTCTATTCATGTATACGTAGGTAAGTGTGGCACTATTTTATTATGTAAGTGAGACGCTTACTTCCTTAAAATCTTTTAATTTTGTGTTAAGTTCATTGAATAACGTTCGATTGCAGCAATATTAAAAAAACAACCAGAATTATATATTTTCCTGCGATAAAATATAGCCTATATTTTAAGTTGGCGTACTACCAATATACCTGCGAGAACCGCATTCAATTCCATGCAGTAGTTTTTGCGTGATGCGCGTACAAACATACAGACAGACAGACAGACAGACAGACAGACAGACAGGCGGACAGACAGACAGACAAAAATTCTAAAAACGGTTGTTTTGGCTTCTGTGGGTCTAATAGAGACTACCCATATTAGTTTTGCATCTATATCTTCAATGTACTACAGGCATCGACCCGTTACAATTTTATTATATGTATAGATTTGCGATTCTACGAGCTATTTTTTAAGTGTGACTATACATTAACTTAATTATAAAGTTAAAATGAAGCTTTAAAGATGTCAGGTACAACGGTGAAAGGCTCTTTTTTGTCGAGTTCCAAAGACCAGTCCAAGACCCAATATGTTGATCATCAACTGGAGTGATTTGGGAGACTCTGCCGAGAGGACCAGATCGATCTCGTACATTAGAGTCTTAATTTGGAGTCCATTTAATGTGATTCCACATGTTATGATTTTCAGAAGATCTTCCATATATAGTGTGAAAGCTGGTGGGATTAGGATAAAACCTTCTTTTAATTCTACCGTAGGGATGAACGAGTAAGATAAACTTTCACTTTCAATATATTTGCCTGTCCACTTCAAAATTTGATAGCAAAGAGAAGCAATTCAATGACATAAAAAGGTAATCGATTGCAGATTGTCCTGGATTACAAACAAAGGTTAGTTTTACTTTTTCATCTCCCTTTTCAGTACCGTAGAAGGCGCTCCCTATTTCAAGGATGGTTTTACCTTGTGCGTTTGTTTCAAGTTGTCTTAATTTCCTTGCAATAAAATTATTGCTTCCTAACGTTGCACATTGTTCTTGTCCTGTGCGTGTGTTAAAATCACCTACAATTATTCTCACCCGAAATCTGCATTGCGTCAAAAAGCTTATTGAAATCGGTTTCTTATAGGAACAGTACAAATAGACCGGAACGACATTTAGAGTTAAATTAATAATCCACGTTGTGATTTATATGGATCCAGCAGTGAATGAATGAACAATAATATTTAATTTTAAATAAAATACAAAAATATTTATAATAGTTTCCCTTTCTTGCATAAGTGGCAATATGATCATTCTTGTAATGATGTTTATGTAGTTGTATCAACATAAAGTTATAACAAGCCTAAATTATTACATTCAATTTTAAAAATCTTAAGTTATAAGCGATATATATAGTTAGGGTCTACAAAGCTTTTTGGTCATTTCGTATGAAAAAATAATGAGGTCAGAAATTGGTATGAGCAAGAAAAACAAGCTTTAAAATTAAATGTCGGAAACTTTAAACAAGACATCAAATCGATTTTAAGGCGTATACAAATGATGGTATCTACTTCTTCTTAATATTTTATCCTCAACAAAATGTTTGCCATTAATGTGATTCGCGACATGGATGATGGGTCTATTTACGTTAGAATAAGCCATTTCAAAGCTGGAGATACCTACATAGATTGTAATAACGTTTTATTTTGAAAATATAAGCATATACTAGCTTTTATCCGCGGCTTTTCTCTCGTCAAATACAGTGTTTAAGGGATCACCATAGTAATCTTGAATTTTAAAAACAAAGTACACTACTTGATCGCATGACCTTGCTCTTATTAGACATTGGTCGTGGTTTGAGATTTTGAATAAAATGTATTTTTCGAAACTCTTATTCTTGGGATGAATTTTAATGTATAGTTGTAAAATGATCAAATCCCGTGGAGTGGTTTCTTAGAAAAAAAAAGTATTTTTTGGAGAACATTTTACAAAAAAAAAAATACCCAGGTATTCTGCATTTATCATAAAACTACTTATCAGTTTTGAAAAAAGTTAATGCGCCGTTTTCAAAATATTCAATTATTAAGAGAAATGTTTTTGAAAAAAACAGCCGAAAGCAAAAAAAATAAAATGCACGACTGGGTCGCACGAACTTGCTCTTATGTTCAATAAATTGAGCCACTACGCAATTTATTGAACATAAGAGCAAGTTCGTGCATGTATGGATATTAAAAAAAATTAAATAATTTCGAAAATTCTTTTATTTTTTGAGTAAGTTTAAGAGTTTTCTCGGAAAAACTAAGTATGCAATAAAATTTCAAAGCTATACGTCAATCTAGGAAAAATAAATATTGAAAATCGTTGGACCAGTTTTTTTTAAAAAAGGTTATTTTTGAAAAACTTTTTCAAAAAATTTTTTGAAATTTATTTGAGTATGCAAATATATGGCAATCTGTAGTTTACATTTGAAAAATAATTTAAAAAAAATCAATGTACCCGTTTTCAACATATTTCGAAAACCAAAAATTTTTTTGAAAAAATTATAAAAAAATCAAAGAAAAAAGTTTTTGAAAATTTTTAAATGTCATATTAATAAAATTATGAATGACTTCCTGTGGTAAAAATTTTATTGAAATCGAATGTATAGTTTACGAGAAAATTTGATTTGAAAATACTGGTTCTATGAAAGGTACCGTTATTAGACAAATTTTGAAAAAAAATTTCAAACCAAAAGATAGATTTTCTTCCAAAAATAGCATTCTGAAAGTTTTATTAAAATCGTTAGAGCCGTTTTTGAGAAAATCAATTTTTGTCTTCAAGATTGTATGGCAGGTGCCGTTATTTTTGGACCTAGAGCAAAAATAAATAAAATGCACGACTGGGTCGCACGAACTTGCTCTAATGAGTGACAGTGGTTTATGGGCTTGAGATTTTGATAAAAATATAATTTTCAAAATTCTTAAATAAATACTTAAACTAATTTGAGCTGAAAAAAAAGTACGCCATTTTATTTCTTGGATAAATTTGAATTTATGAGAATAAATTTAGAAAAATCTGTGGAGCGGTTTTTGAGAAAAAAAGTTTTTTTTGAAAAACTTTTTGAAAAAAATTTTCAAAAAAAATTCAAAAACGCCAGTTCATAGGTATTCAGGAAATACATTTATTTAAAATTTTTAAAAAAAAATTTAAGAAGCAGTTTTCAAAATATTAATTTTTTAAATTTTTTTTTTAAAAATGCTTTTAAAAATACAAAAAAATATTTTTCAAAAATATTGGTATGCAATACAAATTGAGCTACCTACAGCTATATGTGTGTGAAATTTCGAAAGAATCGGTTGAGTCGTTTTCGAGATAGTCGAAAGCAAAAAAAACGGTCCTATGGAAAGTACCGTTCTTAGCCATTTTTTAAAACTTTTTTTTCAGCCATATGATTGGTCGTACCTAAAAAGCAACACTGATTTTTTTAATTAAAAATCGTTAGAGCCGTTTTTGAGAAAAATAAGCTTTAACGTAACGGTTGTATGGCAGGTACCGTTATTTTTTGAGCTAAAAAAAAAAATTTCAATTTCTTTTCTGTACAATACCTAAAAAAGTCTATATACCAAGTTTGAAGCAATTCGGCCCACCCGTATGGGCTGTAGGTCTACATACAGACAGACAGACAGACAGACAGACAGACATACAGACGGACAGAATTTTTAGACCATCTTTTTTCGTCTTCGCTATCATCGTAATGTCATGTGTGATTGTTATCTCAAATTTTTTTTTCTGCACGAATCCATAACTTGCCTTATAGTACCTATAATCGCAAGTAAAAAACGGTCCTTTGGTCAGTTTGAATGGTCATACGGTCATACCTCTAAAGCTAAACTAATCAAAATTGTTTGAGTTGTTTTCGAGAAAAATTACCTTCAACATAACTTTAATATGGTACCGTTAGTTTTTGCGCCGAGAAAAAAAATCAATTTCCCTTTTGTACAATACCTTAAAAAATCGGTATACCTGGTATGAAAGAATGAGGACGGACATATTTTTTTAACCAACTTTTTTTTTGGTTTTCGCTTTCATCGTAATGTTAAATTTTTTTTTCGATGAATGCATAATTTGTAGTATCTACATATGTATTGATTCGCATGTAAAATGGCACCGCATTTCAATTATGGACTTTTAAAGAAATATTTCTGATACATTGGGTTACATTATTTTTATTTTCGTAAGGATCTCTGTGTGAGACTAAAATAAAGTGACGACTGGGTCGTACCAACTTGCTCTAATGTGTTACAGTGGTCTTGGGGCTTGAGATTAAAAAAAAAAAACATTGAAAAATCATATGAAATTTTATTAATCTCAATTATAGTTAAAACGTTTTTTTTTAGAATGACGACATCTAGCAGTTCAAAGATTTTAACCGAAAAAATTTTTTTTTTAATTTTGAAAAAACAGTTTTTGAAAAAACCAAAAATTAAAAATACAATTAAAATTTTTTGTTTAAACTCAAACAAAGTTTTTTTTTGAAAAATCAAAGAATTAATTTTGTTTTGTTTATAGAAGAGCTTTCACATTAAAATTTTCATCGAAATCCGTGAAGTGGTTTACGAGAAAATCTGTTAAGAAAAAAAAACTCTTCCTATGTGAAGTACCGTTATAAGACTTTTCCTGAAAAATCTGTTCCAACCAAAACATAAAGTTTACTCAAAAAACAACATCTAGAAAGTTTTATCAAAATCTTATAAGAGTCGTTTTTAAGATAAATGAGTTTTTTTGTAAAAAAAATCTTATGGCAGTGGCAGTTACCGTTAGTTTTGGAGCTAGATTTGGAGCTAATTCCAAAAACCCCTCTGTAGGACATTATAATAATACTTTGTGACAAGTTTTAAGCGAATCGGTCCAGCCATTTAGGCTGTAGGTACCGATACAGACAGAAAGAAAGACGGATAGACAGAAAGAATTGTCGGACCCACTGTTTTAGGCGTCTCTATCATGTAATGTTATGTTCGATTGTCAAAAAAAAAAAATTTACGAATGCATCATAACTTGCCTTAGTACCTATATCGCAAGTTAAAATGTATAGCCTATTGTTACTTACAGACAACGTAGCTTTCTATTAGTTTTTAAAATCGTTTTAGTGGTTAAGGCGTTATTGACTTACAAACAAACACCCTTAACTACGTTTTCATTAGGGCAAAAAAGGTGATTTCGTAGAAAATTTCCAAATTTGACTCCACTTCCCATACAAAATTAAATTAAATTTTTTTTTGACGAAATCAAGGTTGCATATTATGTGAAAAGAAATCAAACGCATCTAAATTGAAAACAATTGAATATTATATTTTCTAAAATGTCAATTTAAAACAAAATCCAAGACAACGGCAAAAGTATAGAAACCAACATGCAAAGCAACGGCAGAAGTAAACAATACAAAATAACAATTCCAGCGCAACGGCAGTAGTAAACAAAACAAAACAAAACAAAAAGAAAGAATGAGAGGTTGTAAAAAAGAAAAACAAAGAAGATAGACTGTCGTCAAACCCAATGTGCAAACCTAGATGAACACACTTTTTTAGCAAATTTTCAAATATCCGAATTTCGGCCCTAATAAAAACGTAGTATTACTTTCACATTTATAATACAAGTATTATGTACATATGCTCATAAATATTATCCCAACTAATTATTATCAACGAACAGAAAGCAAAAACGTATAATATAGCACAAGCTGAACTCGGCAAACGCTCTAAAGTCGCTATTTCCTTATTTTTTAAGAGGAAAATTGTTTTAGACCAAAACCCAACGAACTTCACTAAGATATAAAAACTAAACCACTATAATCTTACGAGCCAAACAAAATTCAATTTGTAGTCATGTTTGATTGAGATTTAACAAAGAGAAACTTTCCTCCACCAAGATCAAACACAACTATAGAGAACCACTAAAGAAACATTAAATAAAATCGTCCTTGATCTAACGCTTTTAAACAGGATATGAAACGAAATGATACTACTCCTCCTTCTATACTCGTACGTCATACACATTAGCTATTATGAAACACCTTTGTTTAGTGAAACGCTTTGAACAACACACACACGACACAAGAGTTTAGAGGAGACCAAGTTAACCCTTTATTACATCCTTCTAATGCAAGGAAACAAGTAGAGTTCATTCATGTGAAAGTCATTGACAACATTAAACTGACGATACTGACACTGCCACTGATACTACCACGGCTACTGATGCAATAGACGTTTTCTTTTGAAGTTTGTATCAACTTTTAGTGCACTTAACCACTTGTCTATTCTAACAGGTAAATGGAGCGCATTCTTGGTTGACGCTATCTTCTCATCTAATCTTGCCTGTTCTCTGCGACAAGAGTTGAAATGGCTTTAAACATGGGGATCGTGGTTCGATGGAAAAATGAGCGGCGTATAGATTTATTGAAGTGATTTATAAGTTTAAAGGAACTTTTTTCTATATTAAGAGAATTATTTCGAATGC
Organism: Platycheirus albimanus; assembly: GCA_916050605.2. Lineage (NCBI taxonomy): Eukaryota > Metazoa > Arthropoda > Insecta > Diptera > Syrphidae > Platycheirus > Platycheirus albimanus. The sequence goes on along the minus strand of OU696697.1, from coordinate 50,342,603 downwards.
ATTTGAACGTGTTTCGGAAATTCTAGCAGTATGGGAAAATGAAAAATAATCTCTTAATAAAAATAATATGAAAGCTTCATAAGCATATACCGGCAAAAAACATATTTGAATGTGTTTCTAATAGCTTTCTCATTGGTCTTAAAATTCTATCGCTATCTGAAATCAAACTTTTAAAAAAAATGTATTATTCGTGGTTCTTTGCTTCGGGATTTTGTGATACCGGATTTCGCTATTCTGGATTTCGTACTTCGAGATGTTATGATTCCCGTTCTCGTACCCAACCCAAATCAAACATGGAATAATAAAAGTCCATCTGATTTGAAATTTTTTGTTCTAGGCTTGGGAATAACGTTAACTGCATGTAATTCAACTTTAGAGGAAATCAAATCTCCGGGATCATTTGTCTTATAAGGGTACCTCCGACTTTAAATAAATTGCAATTTTAGGAAGCAAGTTGTGGCCCAATCGTTTGCAACTGTGTTCAATGTTAATTAACCCACTATCTCCCAGCCAAACTTCGACATTACACGGAGGCGGCTAAAAGTCCCACAAATATGTTAGATCCCAAATTGTAGACCGCTTTTCTAGCTAGCACCATATATATAATATCTTCCGATTGGTCAGATCTCGTGATACTGCAACGATTTTCAGTGAAAAAAATAATAATAAAATTGAATATTTAAATTTAATTACATAAGTTTTGATCAGTGAGTAAATAATATAAAGAAAGTTCTATCTTTAATCTTTTCACTTTGTTTTGAACTCCTATGAATACAAAATAGTCCAGTCGATATAATCAATCGTGTCAAAAGTTTTTAATTTTGAACCATAATAATTAGAACAACATTTTATCATAATTCAAGTGTAACCGAAGAAATAAGGTGGAATTCTACATTTTACGGGATTGAGTAAAGTGTGTAATAGTTTTTGATTTTATATCAATACCAACAACTCTACTGTCTTAAATCGCAATCAAATTTCTTAAACTCAATCTTCACGTTTTGCAAATACATTATGCAAAAAGGAAAAGTTAAAAGAAAATATCAAAAATTCGAAAAAGATCTTTTTGTACATTTTTAGTCTTATTAAACAATTCGGTTCTATGGGGGACACATACCAAAAAATCTATTCTTACCAGAAGATAGATTTTTCTAACTGAAGAGCACTCAGAAATTAAGCTCTTTGTTAAAGATATCATTCCAATTACCTTTCGGAAGACTACCTTGGATTGAAACTACCGTTTTTTCGACTTTTCTATAACCGTGATGTCATGTTTGACTACTTTTGTCACGTACAAGCGCAAATAAAAATCATTGCCGAAATTTCTGGAATAAGCATTACTGCTCACCTTAAGATATTGAATTGCCAGAAAAAAATAAGAATTGACTAAAATAAAATTGTCTCTTACTTGTCAATTAAATTTGATGTTTGTTACTTGTCAAACGCAACTGTCAAACTAAAAGTATAATCCCTTGCGTTGAGATATCTCTATTGAGAACAGGCTTTTGTTTATGTCACGGACAAGGCGGACAAATCAGCCAGACTTTAATACGTGATCTTTATTATCAAGAAAACTGTCGTAGTTTCTCCCCTCTCCGTTGAACTGTTCTATTTTGACCACCTCATTTGAAAAAGAAAATCTTCATCAGACAAAACCTTCAAAATGCCTGTGTTATGCTTGACAACTATTGAAAAGAATGGACCCAAAATCTGTGGTGCCATTTTCCTTGCATTTTGTGTGCCTTTTATTCTTTATTTTTCTATAATTCGTTCAGCATGAATTGCTGAAAATTTTGTTTTTGTTATATGAATGGTTTTGTCTCTACTACAGTAAATATTGTTATCTTTTTTGTCTCTACTACAGTAAAATTATGCTGAATAATTTTGCTAAATGATTCTGCTGAAATAACAATGGGGAATTTGAAAGCCCTGAAAGCTTTCAAAGCATCTTGACAATTCCGAATGGTTCGAGACTTAGACTGTTCGCGAAACTTTGATCCCAGTATAAATAGGACATTTTATTCGGAAATGGAGACAGTTTCATTTTAACCGTGGTAGCGAATAAATGGTGAATAATTAGTGGTGCTAAGATAAAGAAATAAATAAAGAGTTTGAACTTAGATAAAATTGAGTTTCATTTATTGAGATAATAGTGGTAATTTAAAAGTAAAAGAAAATAAGTTTTATTTTCGAACCCAATGCTAAAAACATTACAATATGCTTGCTTCACAGATTATAAAGAAAAATGTAAGACAACTAATCTTTTTGTTAGGATGAACTCTTATATATCATCTATTGTTGACAGAACTTCAACTACAAAGAATTTCAACGTTTCATGGCTGTGTTCCGAATTACTCGAAACTTTTTTTTAGAAAATAAATAGATGTAATACCTTTGATATAAATTTCAACAAATATAAGCAATTATATATGTACAGTTCATACATAATGTAGATTCTAACAATAGCATACCAGGAATTACATTTTTTTAAGCGGGAAGCATTTTTAAAGAAAGTATACATTCATAATAGGATAACAAGAATATATATTACATGGTGATGTTGCCTATTAACCCTTAAAGTTTTCAATTTGAAAAAAATTCAATATCTTTTTCCATTTCCCGAAATTGAACATCGAGTTGTAAACATCCTAACTTTTCTTTCAATCTCGCAAATACAATCATATTAAAATATTAACAATGTTTCAAATATTAAATCATTTCAAATCGCATTTCATTTAGATTTATTAGCTTTTATTGTAAGGCATTTCATGTTATTTTCGTTCCTCGAAGATTATGCAGGCAAGTTTAAATTGTTTCACCGCAAAGTGCCGACGAATATGCAACAAAAACAGACGAACAACTTTTAATTTTCACTAAACTAATTGCATAAACTAAGGAGAGAGCCATTTCTTAGCTTGTTCTTGTTTGCGTGTACATTCAACAGCAGAGGTAGTACGAGCTAGAAGCAGCAGCCAACATCAGCAGCATCCAAACGCTGGAGCCTGTAGGTTGTGGTAGTGGCAATGGGCAGCAGTCAATGGCATAAAGTTCACCAGAAGTTTTACCAATTTTCATCGTCGGGATAACCCTTGAGGTATTACACCAACTGCAATTGAAATTTTCCCTTTATGTTTTCAAATTATAGTAAAAGTAACTGCCGAGCATTGGCGTAAAAACGAAATGCAGCTTTATCCGGCAGTTAGACGGACCGAGGCGAATGGCCGGCAAGCGGCAAACAGCAAACGGTAGCGGATACATTTAACGAAAAATAAAACTTTCTTACACCCTTCGCCATCGGCTTGGGAAGCTCTTGCACCTAGGGGCCAGAAGAATAATGTACGACGCAACGGCTGGTGAGGAATTGCTCGTCGGTGCACCTGATTTCTTTGAAAATTAAATGGACTTCGAGTAGTTTACTGGCCGGAACTCGATTTACCTGAAGTGGGGGTGTGAAGAAAAGAAATAATAATTGAATTTTTCTATCAAATGGATTTTTCCACCTTCAGGAGGATCTTTTTATTAAAGATAAATCACACAAAAATGAATTTTTTTTTGTTTGTCTTAATTTCAATTAATTTTGAGTACTTAATGTATCTACAGTTTTTGCGATTATTATTATGTGCATACATACCTACATAATGTACCTTATTCTTTGTTATAAACCTACCTAGAAATATTTTGCTGGACACATTACTCAGAGAATTGAAATTCTTCGAATTAATGTTTGATTAAAATATTTTCTTCACAAAGGCAAAGGACGTATGAATGAAAATGGAGTCTGTCCATGTTATTATAATGTCAATCCTACCTGGTTACCAATACCACACCACAAACGTCACTTTTCCTTTACTGCAAGAATCGTTCACAATAGGCGTTTTTCTTTTTTAGTTCACAGCAGAGCCTGAGTTGTCAACAAAAAATAAGTGTTTCTTTTTTGCTTCAGAGTGTTCAGAGCTTAAAATTCGTATTTCTTTTTTCCTTCAGAGTGTGTTCAGAGTGCGCTCTACGAGCTCCAAGTAAATAGATGGGGCAGACTGAGCTAAAAGCTGAACAAAAATATAAACGTCAAAAGTGAGACGCTTCCAAACCAATTCAATTGATAAAAAGAACTTTTTAGCGTCGGCTGAAATAAAAACTAATTAAAATGGCCGCTGAAGGTATTTTAAATGTTAAAAAAAAAACTTTTTTCAGGTTTTTTAAGTGACATGAGAAAAGGAAATTAATGGAATATTAAATTCGTTTCATTAATAGTTTAGAGCGCTCTGAAGACAATTTGGTCAGAGGACGTTCAGAGCGAGCTCGATATACTCGAACTCTGTTCAGAGCTCGTTTGTGAATGAAAAAAGATAACGCCTAATATAGTATCCAGTTTTTATCACATCTACATAGTTGTTTTGACAGCTAACTTTTTTTAATGGTAAACTGTGTGCGATAAAAAGAGGTCGTTAAATCAAATTTGGTAATCAAAATTTAGAATATGAATAAAATCGAATTAAGAAACGTGTTTGTGTTGATAAGTTATTATACCTAATAAGTTAATAAGGTAAAAATGAATACAATGTGAGGCACTATTTATTATTTTATTACTTATGTAGATTTGACTGGAGTATTGGGAAATTTGACAACTGAAGTAAATTGTGTAATGGAGTCCCATTTAAGACCAGCAATATGCAACTTTTGTCATAAACTTCTTAAGTTGGGGATATAATATAATTGTATTTACAATAAAAACAGTAACATATTAAACTACTGCCATTTCAATGAAGCTCACACCATCTCATGTAGAAATAAGATTGCTTTTATATTTTAACAGTTGCATGAGTTCTGTTTGATTTGATTAAATGTATCAACAATATATATTTGGAAGGAAAAAAAATATTATAAAATGATTTAGAAAAAAATGTTGGGTACCATAAGTCACGCCGGGTAAGTACTAATGTAAAGGGTTTTCCAATAAGAGGTGTTATTTTGAGTAGCAAGCTATTTCAAAAGATGTCACTTTTGAAGCTGTTATTTTGTAAAACTTGACAATTAGAAACTACGCCATTAATAAAAAAAGAACGATACACGCTTTAACAACATTAAAATTACTTGAAAATTGTGAACATTTTGCAGAGATGGTTCGTAAAACTAAAACATTTGTTGGTCGTCGTGAAGCACTTTGTCGGACCGCAATTCAGAAATTAGTGGACAAACTTCAGCTGAAAAGTTAGCGATGTGAAGAATAACACCAGTGCATGTCGCTCAAGAACAACTGAAAATATTGCAGTTAAAGCCCAAAGTGTTGAAAAAAAAAACACGTGTTTGTCCATTCCTCATCGTTTTTTTTTAATTGGGAATTCCACAAACGTCACCGTATTTTGCATTAAGACTTGGGTTTTAAGGTTTATAAAGTTCAGTTAACACAAGAACTCAAGCTGGCCGATCATCCACATTGTCGTGTCTTTGCTGATTGGGTCCTTGAATACATAAAAATGATCCGGAATTTCATCGAAATCGTGTTGACTGATGAGGCCCATTTCGGTTTTATGAAAAGGGGCCAAATACAAGTATTTTTTACTATTGCAGCTGGGGTCTACCTCGCCCCGTTTAGGAGGTAGGGGCGATTTTCGAAAAAATGTCTTGAATGGAAAAATAAATATTAAAAAACAACAGCAACACTGAAAATACATTAATATAACGGTTTTAAAAACCAGAAATCTGTTTTGTATCCTACATTTAAATTAAATTACTCGTTACAATAGTTTTCAAAATATTCGCATTCAAACTCGAAATTTTGATAAAAAACGTAAAAAAATATCTTTATTTTGTTCAAAATTGTGAAATGGAAAATAAAATTTGTTCGATGCTTAAATAAATTTTTAATCAAACGCCAAAAACCAAAAGCTTTTATGTCTTCTAGTTCTTGTGAAAATTGAAAATTACTGAAACTACTTTTTTTATGAAATTTTAGATTCTTGGCATTTATTGTGATTTCATTAGAAGATTAATGTTGATGAAAGGTTTTTCTTTGAAAGTAAAGTACAGCAATTCAGTTAGCGTTACCCAGCACGCATCACGAGTGGTTAGAATTGCTTTGCATTCCACTTCCTAGTCAGTCAGTTTGTGAGTAAGGAGTCAGTTGAAAAAATCAAGTCAATTTACAATTCACATGATGTATTTAAAGGGTATGTCATTCTTGTCAATGAAGTCATCGCCCGTACTTTCGAGTTCGTCGTTGATGATGTGGAGCTGAGGTTGGACGGTGGGAGGTTTGAAGTCTTTAAGTTGCAGACCAACACTTACTTTCCCATCGATAAGACCTGGGTATACTTTTTTTAAGTCCAATGTCCGCGACGCGGGCCACCCAGGTACTGTTGATTAAAACTACTATTGATACAGACGCCTGCCTGGCAGCTGGACCTACCCTAAGCGGAGCAACGAAGTTGCGTGAGCGGGTGTGCCCCCAAAAAGGGAGTTGATTAACTGATGATTAAAAATACTGTTGATTAAAATACTGTTGACACAGTCGCCTGCCAGGCAGCTGGACCTACCCTAAGCAAAGCAACGAAGTTGCGTGAGCGGGTGTGCCCCCGAAAAAGAAGTTAAAGTCTTTAGATCCTGCGAAGCGGGCCACCCGTTGATTAAAATACTATCAACACAGGCGCCTGCCAGACAGCTGGACCTACCCTAAGCAAAGCAATGAAGTTGCGTGACCGGGTGTGCCCCGAAAAGGGAGTTAAAATCCCTAGATCCCGCAAAGCGGGCCACCCAGGTACTGTTGATTAAAAATACTATTGACACAGGCGCCTACCAGACAGCTGGACCTACCCTAAACAGAGCAACGAAGTTGCGTGAGCGTTTGTGTCCCCAAAAAGGGAGTTAAAATCCCTAGAGAACGCCATGCGATCCACTCAGGTACTGTTGATTAATCCTCAAAGTTAGATCACCGTAAATACCAAAAATAAAAATCTCATAAAAAAGTAGTTTTAGTGATTTTCAATTTTCTCAAAATTTAGAAAACATAAAAGCTTTTGGTTTTTGGCGTTCGATTAAAAATTTATTCAAACATTGATCACAAAAAGAAAATTTTATTTTCCATTTCACATTTTTGAACACAATTGGTTTGAATATATTTTTTTACGTTTTTTTTATCAAAATTTCGAGTTTGAATGCGAATATTTTGAAAACTATTGTAACGAGTAATTTAATTTAAATTTAAGATTAAAGGACAGACTTCTGGCTTTTGAAACCGCTATAGTAATGTATTTTAAGTGTTGCCGTTGTTTTTTAATAATTTTTCCATTCAAGACATTTTTTTTTCGAAAATCGCCCCTGCCTCCTAAACTAGGCGAGGTACACCCCCCCCCCCCCACATAGTATTTGACAGCTCTACATAAAACCGTTATTAACTCTTGGCTTTCGTTGGTTATCGAACTCGTGCTGCCTCTCCATCCCCAACGAGTTTATGGTCCGGTGAGGTCATTGGACCTTACTTTTTCGAAAATGAGGCTGAAGCAACAACAACGGTGAATGGATTGCCGATTGCGCTATCGAGAGATGATTAATAATTTGTTATGGTCGGAATTAGATGGTACTAATTTCAATAACGTTTACTTTCAACAAGATGGCGCTACGTGCCAAACAAGCAACGAAACCATCGATCTTTTACGGGAAAAGTTTCCGGACCATGATATCTTGTGATTTAACACCTTGCAACATCTTCCTTTGAGACCACGTGAAAAATAAGATCTACACCAATACCCCAGCGTCGATTCAAGACCTCAAAGATGGAAATCGTGAAGCTATTGAGGGCATACATTAGCCACATTGTGATTTGGTGATGGAACATTTCATGAAAAGGATATTGTTGTGTAAGCGTAGCCGTGGTGGCCATTTCGCTGATATGGTTTACCATTATTAATAACATTCTTTTTTCGTTACATTGAAACATACATCCGATCATTTGTCTTAAAAAATGCCACTTTTCTTTTTTTATATCAAAATAACACCTCTTATTGGAAAACCCTGTATAAACAGCACAAGCACTGACGCAGCTCACCACAAAAGAACAAGAGCACTTATCTTTACTCCCCAGCAGGAAATTCGGCGTCAATGAAATTTTTTGCTGAATTCCTCAATGAATTCAGTAGCAGAATAAGTAGAAAAATTAAATGCAATGATAAAGTCAGTGAAAAGTAATGCAACGTTTCCTCAGTTCATGACTCGAAACCCATCATCTGCTTTTGTGATTGGGACACATATGAAAACAACTGTCTTTTGTACGGAATTGAAATAGTTATTTTATTAAAGAAAAGTATGCGGTGATTCACATAAGGAAAAGTCATGCATAAGTTCATCAGTTCGTTGCCTTAATCCACTTTTCTGTTTGCAAAGATGATTCTTGAGCGAGAGAAGTTTTTCATCACCCAAGCTGATGAATAACCAACTTCTGAGGAAGTAGTGATTTCATTAATGAATGTTCATCGAGAATGTAAGCATGTGCTTCTTGGCCTAGGACAACCCCATGTTAAATTCCTCAAAGGAATCAGCAGAAAAGAAGCTGTTGCAACTCCCATTTCCTCAAGGAAAAAGCAGGTTATTCCTCAATGAATTTTATGAAATTTCCCACTGGGTCGGTTCAATTATTAGTCTTAAGTACAAAACAAAATTATGCTGCTTATTTCTTTCTTTTATTATTTTATGCACCTATTTTCTTCTCTAAATATAAAATTCGATGTGTTCATCTTTCTTATGGACCCCAAAACAGCAACACATTTTCAGGCCATCTGCTGATTTACCCAGCAGGCGATTCTGTAAGTGTTGGAAGCAATCGCATAAACAGCATTCTTATTTTAGGCATTTTCCCTATAAATTAATATAAAATTGATTTTGTATTTTAAAAAATTGCATTAAATTTAAGTTTTTGTATTTGCTTTGATTGTTAATTTCAAAACATTGACACTGATAGATTTATTATAAAAAAAAGCTGTAAAGCTTATTTGTGTCAAAATTGTTTGTTTTCGAAAAACTTTGTCTGTAACTTACGTTTTCAACATTTTGATGTTAATTGTTGATATTACGCTATTATGTTTATTTAAAATCGTAAATTAAAATCGCAATCGTACCATTGTGCTGTCTCTCATTTTGATAGATGCACGTATTCTTAAAACGAAAATACAAACAACAAAAAAAACATTTAGGTAGTTTTTAAAATTTTTGTATACCTATACCTACAGAATTACTTCTTCGAAATTGAACAAGCCTCTCCCGGAACAAAATTATGGCTACGGACCTGCTTAGTACGTACATATATAAAGGCTATTAAAAAAGCTTACACCGTCATAAGAAGCCATTATAATAAGTTCGTGGGACCCAGTCGTTTTTTTTTTCTAGAGGTCATTGGTATGGTATGAAGCCAACTTCATCTTTTTTCACAAGTATAAATGTTTCATAAATGGTCAAGGTCTCATAAGGTATATATTTCTGTAGCCCCTGTAATACGTTACGACTATCACGGCATTGCCTTTAACCCGTAAAATAATGCAAAACTCTTAAAACATCCAAGAAAACTTATTATCCATCAACAAAAGTACGAAATGCCAATCAATCAATTTTGTTTTGCAAAATTAACATCAAATCATAAGTTGAAACTTGACAACTGACAAGGTTGTTCACAATCACCAACGTAATCTTCAGCATCACTTTACCACACGAAAAGTATGTTTTTGGTTTTGATGAAAACAAAGTAGTGCCGCGGATTGCCAAAGAAATTTATGTAACTTTAGCCTCATGCAAATCAATAAAAACGAATAAATTATAACAAAAAACAATCATTTACTATATTTTAACTTAAAGAATTAATAACAGACTTAACAAGACACTACAAAACAATTACTACCATCCGTGGCTCTCGTGATGATGACTTTCTTGATGATGATGACCTTGATTTTCTTGGATAATCTTAATGATCTTTACTTCTTGAGCACCGCCATGGCCATGGTCATGTCCGCCGCCACCGCCACCGTAGGAGTATCCACCGCCATGGGCGAATCCAACGCTATCACCTCCACCTCCACCTCCACCTCCATGGTGTGCTTCAACATGTTCATGGATCACTTTGACATGATGGACGATTGGTTCAGGTGCAGCGGCGTAGGAACCATGTCCAGAGTAACCAGAATGTCCAGAATGACCTTGGTCTTCGTGAATAACCTTAACGATTTGGGGTGCAGCTTCAATATGTTGATGCTGCTCATGGTGATGTGAGTGATCTTCTTCATGAATCACTTTGATGATTTCAGTGGGACCTGAATCTTGCTGAGAATGGTGTTCTTGGTGACCACCGTGACCACCGTGTCCCGAAGATTGCTCATGGATTACTCTAATAATAGCCTCTTGACCATGACCTTGATCATGTCCACCGCCATAAGAGTAACCACCACCACCACCACCGCCACCTCCAGAGCCTCCTCCGAGAAGGATTCCAGCGTTAGCGCTGGCAGCCAAGACCAGGAGACAGATAAAAGCCTAAAGTCGCAAAAAGAAACAAACAATTTATCAATAAGTCATTCCAAATCAAAGGTATTCCAAATATCTCCTTACCTTCATGTTTGTAGTTGCTTTGCTTAGTATAAGATATCACGTATATTCCTATGAAAGGTTGTTAAGAAAATGACATGATTGTTGATGCTCCCAATCCGTTTATATAGCTAATTTTTTTAAACAAACTACAAACCGCAGAGAAAGTATCGTGGGACATCTCAGTATCTTACAAATGAGTAGGAAAAAAATTAAAATTATGTTGCAAACACATTTTGGACGCATCTTCACACATTACGATGCGATAGTGATGGCTGGGCACATCGAGTTATAAGTTTGAAGTATTGCGATGGAATAAATTATCTAAATCAACGAGTTTTTTATAACATTCAATATTAATTCAGCTGGAATATAATAAAATATGTAACCACTGCAAATTGGTTACATTATGAATCAACCTTCTGTTGTTTTAGCTAGATTTACGGTCTAGGAGAGGCTTCCCAAAGTTTTCGACTTGATGTTTGCTCATTTTGAGATATTTTTGTACATAAATATGTAGATGCTATTAAGAAGATTTAAACTTGTTTTAATTTGCCTTCAGATTCCAGCTTAGTTTTATTTTTAGTTTGTGTTTTCTTGTGAAAGTAAAAACCACAAAATTGCATATTCAATAAAAATATGATTTTATCGTTAATTGGTTCAGTAACAAACGAGTTTGGGTATAATATTGGACAAGATTTCAAAACCAAATATTAATGAATTTATCTGTTAAAATAAAATGACCTTATCAAAATGGTGTAACTAAACACGTGAGGTTTTTAAAGCTTTCCGTTTTCAGATATTTTAATATATAAACTCTCCGGGTTAGTGATGTTTGGCCAGGAGATACAATCCTAACAGGATGATCTTCAAAGAACTATATCCCGAAAAAATCTTCTTTAAACAAAAGAAGTTGTGCAAGTAGTGATGAAATGAATTTTTTTGATTAGGGCTTTAATGTTGTACAGCACATACAATTGATTTTTAAGTATAAAATCTGTAGATTTCGCATACAAAATTGAAAAAGAAAATCAGTCCATTCGTTTCTTAAATAATAAAAACCAAAAAAAGTGTTTAAAAAATCTATACTATTATATAAAGACGTAACTAGAAAAATGTTTGGCCCACATGATCTCGAAAAGTACTTCACCGATTTACTTGAAACAAATTTTATAATATTCTTTATTTTCCGAAGAATGTTTAAGGCTAATTTATATTTGTTTAATTTGTTTGGTAAGTAAAGATATTTAATTTTTTCTTATTTTTTGTCAATTTTTTGTACAGATAATAAGCTCATGATCAAAATGAAATCCATGGCAACGGCTGGAATACAAAAAAAATAAATAGGTAATAAATTGGAAATAATATCCAAGGAAACTTCAGACGTAAATAAAACAAAATAAAAAAAACATAAGCGAGAGCTACAGTACGTTTGCAACGAACTGTTGGATACCCTATTTCCCACATTTTTGTATATGTATATGCATATGTGTTCGCCTCCTTCGCAGCCAGCCGCTGTTCCAGTATCGGAAACAAAATTCTTCTTTAGCAGGAAGAAAATTTTGTTTGGCCGATGTACAATAACTGCTGTCACAGCTGTCAGCTGAGACATTTTATTGCCAGGGTAATCACTATATGAGCTCATCATTCAGTTTTAAGCTTGCAGATCAATTTGAACAAAACAAGACAAAAACTAAAATTTTTAGAAATTAGATTTTGATAGGAAATAGTGATTATGTGTGTCCTATTATACCTGGAGCAACAATAAATTTAATCGTCGTAAGCGCGGACAATTGGTTCCAGTGCATCCAGGAATCAGAAGAGACGATACTCTAGGTCGAGTACATACAATCCACCCCAATTCCGGTGAATGCTTTTTTTCGAATTCTTCTTCACAATGTTCCTGGACCAGTTTCTTTCGAAATGTTAAGAACAGTCAACGGTAAAATAGAACAAACATACCAAGCAGCGTGCAAAAACTTGGGACTTCTTGAAGATGATGAACACTGGAAACAAACTTTAGTTGATGCCTCCGCAACACAGTCACCATCACAAATAAGAGATTTGTTTGCGATATTGATAATGTTCTGTCAGCCAACTGAACCTAAAAGCTTATGGGACCATTTTAAAGAAAATATGTGTGAAGATATATTACATCAAGCACGTTCTGAGCAAAGAAACAACGACCTACAATTTTTAAATGACATCTTCAACCAAGGTTTAGTTTTGATAGAAGATAATGTTTTAGTGGTGACTGATAAGCGAATTCATAATTTTGGCCTTCCAGAACCAACAAGGATTAATCAAATGGATTTTCAACACCAACACACAAGAGAAATCCAATACGAAAAACAAAGTTTATGCCAGTACGTGCGGGAAAATTTAACAAAACTTAATTCCTATCAAAAAACGGCTTTTAACCAAAAAGGGTAAAATTGTGCTTGCCGTTGCTTCTTCTGGAATCGCAGCAACCTTGCTTTATGGAGGCAGAACTGCTCACTTCACTTTTAAACTTCCAATAAACATTATTGCATACCAAGAAGCAACGTGCTCTATTTCAAAAAATAGTGCCATAGCCAAAGTATTCCAAGAAGCGGTCCTTATTATTTGGGATGAGTGCACGATGAGTAATCAAGCTCACATTGAGGCTGTAAATAGATTTTTAAAAGATTTGAAATCTTCGTCAAAGCTTATGGGTGGAGCCACAATGGTTTTCTCTGGGGATTTTAGACAAATAATGCCAGTGATTCCCAAAGGAACTCGAGCAGATGTCATCAAATCTTGCCTTAAATCATCTTCTATTTGGCGATATGCCCAAAAACTTCAACTCAAAATAAATATGAGAGTACAGATTGAAAATAATAGTGACAATTCCCAATTCGCATCACTACTCCTCAGAATACGCAATGGAAAATATATTTCATCACATTCTAACATAATTGAATTAAACGAAAGTTTTGGACAAATTGTTCATAGCGTACAACAACTTATTAAGTGCGTGTATGGAGACTTGAACTCCTTAGAATCTAGACCATTTTCTTGGTTTTGCGAAAGAGCTATTGTGTCACCAAAAAATTGCTCTGTGGATGAAATCAACCAAATCGTGCTTATGAATTTAAGAACAGAGTTACATAAATATAAAGCCATTGATAGTGTTATAAATGATAATGACAGTGTGCACTACCCTCAGGAATTTTTAAATTCACTCAGCCCAGCGGGTCTGCCGCCGTGTCAGCTTAACTTAAAAATTGGTACACCAATAATTCTGATAAGAAATCTAAGTCCTCCAAACCTATGCAACGGAACACGACTCCAAATCAAAGAACTTTCCAAAAATATAATAAAGGTTCAAATTATAACTGGACCAGCAGTAGGACAATATGCTCTTATTCCAAGGATACCAATGATACCAACAGATCTTCCTTTTCAAATCAGACGGGGAAAATTTCCAATCAAACCATGCTTTTCCATGACAATTAACAAGGCTCAGGGTCAATCATTTAAATTTATTGGGGTTGACCTAAGGGAAAATGTTTTTTCCCATGTTTTTTCCCATGGTCAGCTTTATGTTGCACTTTCAAGAGTTGGCTCAAAAAATAATCACTATTTACTTCTTCCTGAAAATAATAAAACTGCCAACATTGTTTATCCAGTGGCTTTGAAATAAAAAATTATAAAAAACAACAAAGTCTATTTTTGTATGTTTCCATTAAAGATAACTTTGCGAAGCAACGCGAGCACGGGTCTGCTAGTGTATTATAAACTCAAATAAAATTGCAAAGTTTTTATACATATACGATATATCTTCTTCTAATATATAAAAATAAGTCGTCTTATGTTCGGGCTCGATAAACTCGAGAATGGCTGGGCAGAATTTTTTAATGTTTTTTTATAAAGTTAGCTATCCTATTGAGGAAGGTCTTTTTGTGAAGATTGGTCAAATTTCGGTAAAGGGCAAACCGCAAAATGCATTTTTAGTAATATTACTAACAAAACTTTAGGTAGGGTCCTCTAAGAATGTATACGAAGGTTTCTGTGAAGTTTGGCCAATCTTCGGTAAAGCAATTTGACACAAATGCAGTTTTATTGCATTCTGTCAAACTACTTACAAATCTTTTGGTAGCATCTTCTGAGGATGCCTACAAAGGTTTCTGTGAAGTTTATTCAAAATTTTGTTAGCTATCCTATTGAGGAAGGTCTTTTTGTGAAGATTGTCCAAATTTCGGTAAACAGCAAAATGCATTTTTAGTGAATTTTGTCATATTACTAACAAAACTTTTGGTAGGGTCTTCTGAGGATGTCGACGAAGGTGTTTGGTTAAAATACTATAAAGCGGTAGCGAGGTTCTTTTGATCCAGCATTTTTGTCGACATAACAAGTGTTTTTCCCATAATTGTAAAAAAATATTTGAATTTTTTATTTGTCAATTTAATTTTGATAAAATTGGAATAAGTTTGTAATCTGTGGACATTAACTAGAATCGGTTCATTACTTTTATCTTAAATTAAGTAAATTAGAATGGACCAAAAATTATTAAATATAAAAGAAAAGTTGGTGAATAACGGTGAAGTATGTGAAGATAGAATTCTGGATATACATAGGTAAAATAAAAACATCATCAGATTTTTTTTTTTTTGATCATTCATTTTAGACTTTTTTTTTATATTGTTCAGATTGGGATAAACAAATTTAAATAAATCAAGTTAATAATTTGGGATGAGTGCACGATTGCTCACACGAAATCATTGGAAGCCCTTAATCGAACGTTAAAAGATTTACGAGGAAACCAACGTGTATTTTGTGGTGCCATGATATTGTTAGTAGGTGATTTTAGGCAAACATTACCTGTTATACCTAGGTCTACTGCTGCTGATGAGTTGAATGCATGTTTGAAATCTTCAAATTTGTGGCAGTATGTGAAAACACTCAAACTTTCTGTAAACGAGTGAGTTAAACTGCAAAATGATCCTACAGGGGCTGTGTTTTCGAAACAATTGTTGGACATGGGCAACGGCAAAATGAATATTGATAACATTTATGGTCTAATAACATTGCCATACAATTTTTGCCGTTTGACCGAATCTAAAATAGAATTGGCACAGAATGTATTTCCAAACATTGCCCAGAACTATAAAATTTATTCGTGTTTAAGTGAAAGAGCGATATTAGCTGGTACAAACAAAGATGTAAATGAAATTAACACGGAAATCCTTAAGAAATTACCAAATGACATTGTTTTGTACAAATCAATAGACACCATCACAAATCAAGATGAAGCTGTAAATTATCCTACAGAATTTTTAAATTCTTTGGATTTAACTGGGATTCCACCCCATATTTTGGAGCTAAGGATTGGTGCACCTTTTATCATGCTTCGAAATATTAATCACCCAAAACTTTGTAACGGCACTAGATTAGCAGTAAAGCGATTAATGAACAATGTTATCGGAACAACTGTTTTAATTTTAAAATATAAGGGAGAAGATGTGCTTATTCCTAGAATTCTCGTGATTCCCTCTGATTTGCCATTTGAATTTAAAGGACAGTCTTTACAAGTATGTGGTATACATTTAGAGTTTCCAATTTTTTCTCACGGACAACTTTATGTTGGATGTTCGCGAGTTTGTAAACCATCCTTATTGTTTATTTATGCTTTAAATGCCAAAACAAAAAACGTTGTTTATCAAAAAGCTCTTGAGTAATGTAAATGGTTCATTTAAAAAATTGTTAAATTAATTAATTAATTATATAAGAAAACTAATTGTATTCAATTAAAAGCTGCATGATATACAACATTTTGTTTTCTGATCCGGAGCGTAATTAAAGAGTGATGATGGTTTCCCAATTCGGGAACATGCCACATATAATAGCTGACGGCAAATCGGTTGAAGTGAAGGAAATTCACGGAAATCGACATTCTTCTCCTTTGAACGGCCCTTTTAAAATCCTTGCCACTATCAAATTGTTCATAAGCTTCGTCGCAATCAGTTGGGTTCTATTGCGCAGTTTAGGGGCATGCAGATTTCGAAGGAGGCATGCCAGGCAAATCCAAAGAACCCTCGCATATTCACACTCAATGGAATGATTTTCTCATACCTCCATAAATATGATGGCTTGAGACATGAGTTTAATTCATCCGCCGCTGTTGGTTTCAGAATCACGCGAAGTGTTTGTTTTGGAAATCACCCGCCAACTGTATCATCACGCAACTAGAGCGATGATTATTGTTGCGCAAATGATTTTTTTAAATTGTATTTCATTTAATCCGTATGAAACTAAGATTTGTCTAGCCGAGCGAAGCCGGGTGGGTCAGCTAGTTCTTTATAACGGGTGTTTTTTTTAGAGGTATAGAAAGAACTTTAAGTTGGCAACACTATTTTAACTTGGCGGCCATTTTGTCAGCTGTTAAGTGATTTACTTTTAGTTTGATTTGGCATTTCAACATGAATAAAACGCTACAGAGCCATGATTACTGACTTTTCCGTTCATCAATTGAACAACCATGATGAGGAGAAGCTGCGGTTTCAACAAGACGGCGCAACATGTCACAAAACTTGTGCCACAATTGGTTTGTTGAAGGAAACGTTCGGTGAGCGCATAATTTCGCGTTTTGGTCCTGTGAATTGGCCTCCAAGATCGTGCGATTTAACGCCGCTTGATATGTGAAGTCACTAGTCTACGCTGATAAGCCCGAAAAGATTGACCACTTGGAGGACAACATTGGCCGCGTTATTGAAGATATACGGCCACAAATATGTCACAAAAAAGCCATCGAAAATTGGACCTCCAGATTAGACTACGTCCCATCCAGCCGTGGCGGTCATATGTCAGAAATCATATATAAATTATAATGCTAGGAGATTATTATCTTTCGAAGAAAGTAAATTTCGGGTAAATTAAAAAAAAATAATCTTTTTTTAATTCCATTTCAAAGTTATATACCTCTAAGAAAACACCCTTTGCAAAACGCTTCGTACTTAAAAAACTTAAAATCCATCAAGTAAGGAGAAAGGCTGGTTAGTAAAAACTGGCTCTATAAGAGACTTAACATACAAAACAGCATTTCGGAAAATATATCAAAATCGTAGGAGCCGTTTTTGAGAATAATAAGTTCTTCGTTAAAAATTATATAGAAGATATTGTCCGAAAACCAGATTGTGAGATGCCATACAAATACAGCGTGCCAATTGTGAAGAAAATTGGGGCAACCATTTAGACTGTACAACCCATACACACTCTAAGACTTCCCTATCATCTTAATGTCCTTAACGATGCCAATTTCTGTTCCAATTTCTTCAAGAAGAGTTGTTCTACAGTAATGGCCAATCTCCAATTTTGATACCACTTACTTACCGATTTATTTGAAAAAAAAGCTTTTTTTTATAGAAAATAATAATTATAAGGCAACAAATATTTTTTTGAAGTATCTTATTATTACAAAGTGGTTCGCAATAAGGTTGAAGGGGCTTTATTTCCATTGTTAATTGGTAATAATGTAGAAGTACACCTTTTTCTATGGTCGACATTATTAACATAACGAAGTGGCAATAAGGTCGATGGGAAGGGAAATAATGTCGCATTCAAAAAATTAGCAGAAAAAGATGGAAGAAGGGTGTGCAAACAGCAGCACGGAAAGGGGGCCGTCGGTGCGGGTGGTAGACGGCCCCCCTTCGCACATCCTTTTCCTTCTTATTAAGCTATTCCTTCGGCGCATAAAAATATACATGCTTCTAAGAACCATTCCTCTGTTCAAATATACGAGTAGGAAGGACCCGATAAAATATCGTGTTATAATTCTTTGTATATCACTACCAGCTACTTATAGGGATTCAAACGCATACGAACCTTGCTAAGCGACATTATTTCCATTTACTAATTTTTTTTGTTTGCGAAATAAAGCCAAACTCACAAATTATGAGAGTTCGACATTATTACCAATTACGAATGGAAATAAAGCCGCTTCGACATTATTGTGCACGACCTTATTATAATCTATACATATAATAAAATTGTAACGGGTCGATGTCTGTACACTGAAGATATAGATGCAAAACTAATATGGGGAGTCTCTATTAGACCCACAGAAGCCAAAACAACCGTTTTTAAAATTGTTGTCTGTCTGTCTGTCTGTCTGTATGTTTGTACGCGCATCACGCAAAAACTACTGCATGGAATTGAATGCGGTTTTCGCAGATTTATTGGTAGTACGCCAACTTAAAATATAGGCTACATTTTATCGCAGGAAAATATATAATTCTGGTTGTTTTTTTAATATTGCTGCAATCGAACGTTATTCAATGAACTTAACACAAAATTAAAAGATTTTAAGGAAGTTAGCGTCTCACTTGCATAATAAAATAGCGCCACACTTGCCTACGTATACATGAATCGAAATAAGTTAGTCGTTCTGAATAGAAGTTACATCAGAAACATCATAGATGGCGCTATTTACCAACATACATATAGACAATGCCTCATTCCGCGGAAGCAGAAATCGAAAAATAATGTTACCATAAAGAACGGTGAACGAGCAATACTTACGCCCAAAACTGATGAAGCGGAGCTGCCATAAATAGCAGTATCGGCGCGCAGCATCGTTTTGAAAGTGGGCATTCCAATTAGGTATATTCGTATATTGCTTCAGAACTTAACCTTCCAACTTTGCAATTTAAACCGTTATGATACTTCGAAATAATATTATACAGAAACCAAAAATCTGTAGAGCTGGTAAAGTATACAGCTTTCATATCACGCATTCCCCCCATTTTGAACGGGTTGTGCAAAAACAAAAATATACTGAGATACCTACTTTATTCTAAAATCCACGCGTACGAAGTAGCGGGCAAAAGCTAGTATAATAATAATTTTAACTATATGCCTGTAAGAGCCAAGGTCTTTTGAATACAAACTGCACGGCAATAGTTAGAAGGAATAGAAAGATAGGAAAGATTTTTTTGTTGGTACAATGGATTGAGAAATAGGTGATATTTATCTCATGAAAACCCCACGGGTGGCGTCCAGTTGAAGCTGGGGGAATATTGAAAAGTTGCTGACCAGGCTGGGGCTCGAACCCACAACTCTTAGGTTAGCAACCAAGCACTTCATCCACTGTACATATTGCATGGCACCTTATTTGTCTTGAAATTCAGAATGAATACAGGTGGTTTATATGTGCAGATTGCTCATGGACATGTACGAGGGAGCAGTGACAACAATAAGATTTCCAGCTGGAGTCACGCGTTCCAAATCACAATCACTTCCACTGCCAATTGAGAAGGTAAAACGTATTTTCCTGTTCTCAAAGTTATATTCTAACAAAAACAAGATGTTTGCACTCATAAAGATCCTTGTTTGGATTTTAATCTTTCACTAACTGCACTCATAAAAGGCGCAGAAAAGCATACACAGCTAATTCCATAAATCCACACCCCTTTCAGACTTATTTTTTTTTTATTTGTGTCAAATCCTTAAAATGCTTAAAACATTGATATAAATGCACACATATAGACGACAAAAGTACAACTAGGCAATGATCCATTGCCGAAGGGATATCAACACATTTTTGAAATTGAAAAAACTCAAATTGAAACACACAGAAACAGTAATAATAATTATTTGAAACGACAAACGCGCGCAAATATTCAAATATTTCGACTTTTGCTTCACGTTGGCTTCATGCTACGAGGTTTGTGTACTTACTTTTTGATGCCAAAACGTAACGTTAATGGCTGAATCACAACTACGCGTTCACCTCAGCTTAGCGTACGTTACGTCGAACAAGCTTTAAGGACTAACTAATCGAAAATTATAATTCTAAGGAAACAAATATTTGTTTGAAGTTTTTGGGAAAGTGGCTTATACTGCTTTTTTAGCATGTGAGGAGTTTGACAAAGAGGATTCAAATAAGCGTTGGTGGGCTCGGCAGATAAATCTCAGAAGGGATGAAGGAAGATTCTTCGCCCTGAACTTCGAAGCGATGAAAGAAAAATATCCGGAACAATTTTTTAAATTAACGAGAATATCTAAACAATCTTTTGAATTGCTCCGGGCATTCATTAAACTTCACCTAGAAAAAAATCTATGTGAACAACGTCAAACTTTTGTTTCACCTTCGCTTCATGCTACGTAGTTTGTGTACTTATTTTTTGATATCGAAACGTAACGTTAAAGCCGTTTGTGGAAATTTATACTCCAAATATACACAGTCCTATGGCAGTCATATATCAAAGATACAGTTTGGCCATGCACAATAGTAACACGCATTTTGTTGCTTAAATAACAGAAGACAAAGTTAACACCAAAACCACCCATCAACGCAGAAGCAATGTCACCAGAACTATTCTCTTGAGTAGACGAAAAAGATCTCGTCCTTTCTGCCTTTTGAACAGGAATGTATCTTCAAAGTCCAGCACTGGGAATACAATTGTATACTGTAGAGATTTAATTCTTAATTAATCAATTCTCAAGTGAGGACATATTTTCTTATATTTTTGGAAGTTCGAAACTGGCAAAATATTGTGCGGATAGGTTTAGGTTAGGTATTGTAGGAGCCATTACACATTTTGTTTTAAAGAGTGAATAAGATTACAAATAAAAAATATCTAACTCTGTCCACTGAAAATTGTCAGTTCAGTGTAATATGGACAAACTTTTTCAAAATCCGTAGCGAAACATGTTTCTACACCATGCTGCTCTGAAAGATATGCCCTCTAACAATTGTTTACCCGCCAGTGAATTTCCAATTGTATCCGACATAGATCCCAAACAGATCTGCCTAACAGTAGAGCACGCAAATCAGTGCTTTTCAACCCTCATTAAATATTAACATGCATTTAGATTACAGGGTTACCATTTTTATAGCGCAAATGAGATTACTTCGTATCATATTTCCAAATTCGATTACAATTTTCCTCATTTCCCGGACGAATGATGAAATTATTATCATTCAAATTTAACATCATACTTAAAACAATCCAAACAGATCTTATGCGCCTTTGGACTGTGCATCACAATTTTCAAACAAACTAAAGTTTACTCCTCCGCTATGGTTCCTGAAATAATGTAAAAAACAAAAAAAAACTCTTTAGGAACTTTCCACCAAAGAACATTGCAATAAATCACAACAGCACTATTACGCAGAACAATACAACGAAATTTTTACGAATCTTGAACAGGAAATGGAAACCAAAAGCCCCCAAAAACGCCTAGTCCTAATCTACTTTTCCAATACAGGCAATCCTTTGTCATCCGTTTGTGGAAATTTATACTCCAAATATACACAGTCCTATGGCAGTCATATATCAAAGATACAGTTTGGCCATGCACAATAGTAACACGCATTTTGTTGCTTAAATAACAGAAGACAAAGTTAACACCAAAACCACCCATCAACGCAGAAGCAATGTCACCAGAACTATTCTCTTGAGTAGACGAAAAAGATCTCGTCCTTTCTGCCTTTTGAACAGGAATGTATCTTCAAACGTTGGACAAGTACCTGGATTTGCTCAATAGGGCGCTTCAGACACATCTGATCTTCTGTCGTCAAAATTAAATAGGTTCTTGCACCATCAGTGTATATGCGTCATTGCTAGCTACGATGATTATCATACGAATGAAGCAAGTCTATCATTGTTGTCCCAAAATATAATGACTAAAAAAGTGGGTAATTGCCCTTTTGGCAATTCGGTGTCATCACAGTGACATGCATAACAATGACCATCACACGACTTGACACCGCGACCGCGCTGACACAAGTAATTTTACGTTGTTACCAAAACAAAGTATTTAATTGAGTCATCGTGTTTTGTTTTCCTTGAAAATACTTACTTGAGTTTCTCGATGAAAATAATTTTAATTAAAAGTAATAAATATTAAATAATCCGAATTGAAAGACAAGTAAATAAAATGCGTATTTGTTGTGTGGTGTGGATGCAATAACACGATCATAACGAATTTTTAGAGCAATCAATAACAATGATAACTATACATCTAATGGCTGGAATGGATTTTTTGTAAATTGTCCTATAACGGTAATTCTCATATAACCGGCCGATTTTTTTAAATGAGTTTTATCGTAAACCATTAACTCGATTTCAATAACATTTTGCACACAAAAAAGTGATTTATAATTCAATTACTATTCATTTCCAAATTTCTATGGACCAGGGGGTCTATGGATTGACCCATTTCAATGACAGTGTAATTCAAGCTTTAAAGAGAAATATTTCAATATCGTTCGAACAGTCTTATGCCGTTTCTTTTCAATATTTAAACAAATATTTTGAATATTTTAATTTGAGGAAACAGCAAGTAATCATCCAAACAATGAAAAAATCCATAAATACGTTTTCAATATGTATAATGTTTCCGGAAAATCAAAAATGTTTTTATAATCAAACAACTTTTTTGGAATTTTGAAACACAACAATAATGATTTTCATATTAAAAATCCATCAGTCAGTCTGATTTATAATAAGTTTATGTGGGGGGGGGGGAAGGGGTGTTCTATTTATGATACAATTTCGAAAAACAATTATCCCAATCAAAAGATATCTAAAACACCAACCGGGAAACATACATTATCCCACAAAAGCAATATCTCGATCGGGCAGATAAATGGATGTAACCCAAATTTACAATACATATGATGTTAGCCATCTGGAGAGGCTACTTAAAGCAGTGGTAAAATGGCGATGACAGCCAAAATCTCGCACAAGATCAACTTGTACCAGTTAATATAGATGACGACCATCAGCTACATCCCCCGACCAAAATAAAATCAAAGTAGCCATCACCAGACTAAAGATGAAAAAAGCACAAACTCATCTGCAAAATGTGGTCAGAGGAAAGTATGCCCGATGAGTGGAATCTCAGTACTATCTGCCCGATTCACAAAAAAAGAGACCGTATATTCTTCGCCAACTATATAGGCATTAGTCTTCTAAACATCACTTTTTAGAACCTGTTCAGCATTTTATGTGAACGGACCTGGAAAATCTGTTACTTGGGCTTACGGACGACATCGACGTGAAAGGAAGAACAAAGCGAGCAGTAGCTGGTGCCTTCACTACTATGGATACGGAGTCAGCAGCAAGCAGAATGGGACTGAAAATAAACGAGGACAAGACGAAGTATATGCTTTCATTCATCAACAAAAGTCCAATCCCACCACTGACTTGGTCAGACCGTGACTATTTATTGGTATATAACTTCGAAATAGTCATAGTATTCGTCTACCTGTGTACTGCTGTAGGCACAGGCAACAACATCAGCGCTGAAATCAAACGCAGACTAACTCTTGCTAATGGCTGTTTCTTTGGGCTGGATAAGTAATTGAGGAATAGAGACCTATCGAGAAGAACTAAGGAGACACTGTACAGAACACTCATCATCCCGGTCCTGCTATAAGGTGCAGAAGAATGGAAGAAAACAACATTTGGTGAAGAAGATACAACGACGAACTATACGTGCTCTACAGCGACATATGTAAGCCTCATCATCATCAGCTCCTGTAACCCCGCTCGGGGCATAGGGTGCCAACAAAACGTCTCCACCCTTCACGGTTTGCAGCTAGATATCTTAACTGTGGCCACGTCTTTCTCTGAGAATTAGCTTCTGCTGTAACTGTTGACTTCCATGTTGTTCTTGGTCTTCCAAACCGACGTGAACCCTAAGGATTCCATTCAAAAGACTGCTTTGCCACATCATTGTTTGGTTTCCAATCCATTGCCATTTACGCTTTCTTATGTCGATGTCCAACCACTCCTGATTCGTCCTGTGCCACAATTTCTGACTGGATTTCCAAATTCGAGACAGAGAACCAAAGGCAGCGCGAACTTTATTTATTCTGATTTTTACGTCCAGATCTGTACCACCATTTCCTGATACAGTACTTCCAAGGTAATTTAATTGTTCGACCTCTTCAACATGCGTGTCATGCCGAATAATACGTTGTTGTGAGGGGTCCTGTTAGCATTAATTTTGTCTTTTTGCTATTTATTCTAAGACCGCACGATTCTCCTTTCACTCGCAGAGATTGACACATCACGTTCAGCCCACTGATGTTATTTGCCATGAGACATAATCGTCGGCATGATCTAAATGGCTAAGCCTTTCAAATGTTCTCTATGTAAGCCTAGTCAGAAAAATTCAAATTCAATAACTAAGATGGCTGGGCCATGTAGAGCAATGGACATTGACGCTCCAGCTCGTAGTCTTCCACGCCAAACCAGAGGGAGTCAGAAGCCAAGGTAGACAGTTTGGAGTGCAAAATTAAAATTAGAGAAGGCAGGTTAATGATCGAGCTGGCTGGAGGTGCATACTAAGCAAGGCCTAGGAGCATCACGCTCTAGTGGAGCCAACATAAGTAAAGTAAGTAAAATTAACAAAATCCCCATTCCCCAACAAATTTTGTTTGCCTATCGAAATCTTCAATTCCACGTCTTTGATATATTTTATACATTGCATGAATATTTGTTTTTTATAGTTAACAATTTTTTGGTTATTAAAAAAAACATTATTTAGTATTGCAACTATGTGTGTATAAAATTCTGTTCATCATAGTTTCTCCTTCAAACTTACCAAAAAGTTATTTTAAAGTAAGAATTTCAAAAATTTTCATTCCCGACACATTGCTTTTTTTTTAAGTAATAGTCCTAGATTATACATATAAATAGTTTAATCAGTTTAAAAAACATAGATTAACTTTTATTAACATGCACAGCAGCACAGCATATATCCTTTTTGGGTATTTCTCTTGGTGATTGGGGGGCCCTAGCCCCCAGTGCAGTGTTGACATCGAACAATCCTGATGCCTCAAACAAAAAAATCAATCCAGCCCCTGCTAAATGGATATGGATTCCATTGAACGTCAAAGATGAAAAGAAAAATGAAAGTAGGAGTACAGCCTGAAGGCGGAAATATCCTTTGAAAATGGAATGCCCACCTCATAAGCAAAGTCCGAACACTGACTAGGCGATAAATTCACTCCGCTTAGAAAGGTTTAAAGTACTTAAAGCTTTATGGGCTTTGATTTAAAAGGACATGTGCAGTGCATGCATATATTGCTTGCACTTGCACACTGCAAGTGTGCCCCATCCCCCATATTGATGTGTATGCAAACATTATACAGTTTCAAAATCAGAACGCTAGAGATGCTATTTCTCTGTAAATTATTTAACAACGCTCATCAATGAAGGATGCATTGCATTGTATTGGTGCGATGGCGATGGGCATCATTGGTTCTTTGGTTGGCCCTCTTTCAATGTTAAGCGGTCGACGTCATTAAACCAAAAGGAAAATGCATTATCTTTGTCGGTTGTATTTGCCAGATCCAGCCACTCACCAGAAGAGTGATCCTAAGTAAAATGGCAAATGCACTCCTTTTCCATTGATGTATTCATTTCAAAGATATGCGTTGCGTAATGCGAAGGTATATTTATGTTGTATCTGTGTTGCTTGCCTATATTGGTCAAAGTTTTGCTTTAAAATTACATCATGACTATGTGGCTACCATGCACCCCGGCCCTGGTTTTAACCATCTTCGTCGACTTTGAAAAGTGAAGTGCTTCGGACTTCGGAGAGTGAATTGGAAATCAATTTGAGATTGCTGAATGCACACATAAATGCAGTTGATATGCTTATTGAAGGATGCGCTTACTCAACCTCAATGAGGACAGAATGAATCTTTGTTTGATGAGCAGGATAGTTGAAAATTGTTTGATGATGACTTTAGCTGAAAACTTAAACTGCTGATTGGGATGATCTAATAAAGTTTTGCTCTCTTGATGTTAAAAATTCACAATTCGACGGAAACTATATGCAAACGTCAACGTTAGCTCAAAATGGAAAGCAAATAAAATTTGGTTATGAACATAGCCTTACGTTCAATTAAAAATAATGCGACTTTTTGATTCTATAAAAGCAGTTTTATCGCTCAATAGGTTCTTTTAGACCGATTAAGACTCAAGGTGGAATTTTTTTTAATGGGTTGAAGTGATATTTTGGCCAACTGCCAATATCTTTTACGGCAAGTGCTACTGCAAGAAAAAGACAGTGGTTATGTAGATTCGGTTTTGTGATAAGAGTAAGATATACACGGAAAGAATTTTTAGATCAGATCAAGAAAAATGAGCTGCAAATCACGAAAATCTTATTCAGTTTCTCACCCTAGCTCGGGGTTTTGTAAATTACGACTCCTTGTTCGCAATTTTCAAAATTGAACGAAATGAAGATATTGACACTCAAAAATAGCAAATTAGCACTTTTTTGGGTCAATAATTCGATCCTGAGAAATAAAACATTGCCATCGCGAATCGAAAATTGAACCCAATTTGTATCAATTTTATATTTACTCGATTGTAAATTGCAAACAGCGAGTCGTAGATTTCCATCTTTTTGTTTTGAATCAAAAATATGTTTTTGAAAAAATGAGTGGTAAAAGTCGTAAATTGCAACCCAATTTTACTCAATTTGTAACAAATTATATCGCTTTGAGAGAAGCAACGTTTTCTATTTATTGAAAAGCATTATTTATTATTATTTATTACTTACTTGGCTGATTCTAGGAATCGAACTCGAGACCCTCTGCATACCAACCTAGCACACATCTACTAGGCCATGGTGATGTATCCAAGTCGGATATCAAAATTAATAATAAGAAGCAACCTGAATATGAGTTACATTTTAGGGGTGTTTTGAATTAAGATTATGTTTTATTGGCGAGAAAAATATACCTTATTTTGGTTGTCTAACCTCTAACCTCTAATGTACATTTTTTTGTGATGATCATTTAAGTAAAGGTAAGAAATTGTTTATAATGAGTAGTTAAAATTCAACCTTGTACTCCCTATGTACATAATAGAACTACAAAAAAAGGTATTATTGGAGACAAAAGCGGGGAAAGGGCCCAATGACATATATTCTGAACGATTCCTGTATGTGCGTCGATATTCTGGTGGAATATCATTTCCCGCTGAATCCGAATGGCTTACAAAGATCCACTTTTAATATTAACCAGATTTATTTTTCGAGGATTTTACATTTCCTCAAAAGAGACAGTACCAAAAAAAAAAAGATAATTATTAGTTGGAGGCAGGGATCGAACTCCGGACCTTCGACGTAGCCGTAAGACACACTTGAGTTGATTTTAATACTCAGTGATTGTAAATCACGAAAAAATGTTAGCAAATCCAGATTGGTAAAAAGTATAAATGGAATTATTCCCTTGAAGTAGTAAATTGCGACAAAAAGGTTGTAATTTACTTTGAAGGGCACAAGCTTGAATTATAACTTTTAATTGTAAATCTCAACTTAGGAATTGTTGTAGTTTGAGATGAATTGAAAGTTAAATGTTCTATTAGTTTCGAATCAAAGCGCCGTGATTTACAAAAAAAAAACATGTTTTGTAAATTGCAACTGAATATTTCGCAATTGGTGATTTTTCAATTCTTTCCGTGTAGCAAAGCGATTAAAAAAAACACGTGTGTATTCCTTGCTGGTTGAAATAAGAAGAGAACATTGATTGTTCGTTATTTGACATTTCAATCAAACATAATGAATACTAGATTTATAAAGCAAAGTTGACCTTAAAAAAAATATCGTCCTGCTTACAAGGTTATTCCCATAGAAGACTAAGGAATGAAATCTTAGGATTTCATAGTACAAGCGAACCCATTGTCAATATTCGCATTAAGTCCGCTTTCAATAGCTTTGCCTTTTTACGTTTGTGGGCTAAAGTGGGAAGACTGTCAAATATTGAATAGTGGGGATGAAACTATCTTAAAATGACAAAAATGCGTTGAACAAAAAGAATGTAAAGAAGAAAAACAAAATGTTTGCAGTGGTTTCCCCAACTTTATTTTATGAAATGAAGACCTTTATCGACTTCTTGAAGATTCCGATGAAATGGAAGAGAAAATCATAATGTTTTCTCCGAACCTATTATTAGTATTCTTGATCCGTGGAACAACTGCATTTAATCAGTGTAAATTAGTGAGTAAACTCTTTAATCACAGTCTAAACTTTGATTATGCAAACACATCCCAAGTTAATTGTTTTTAAATTTTGATCGGAGTTCGGAGGATAAACCACTATTTTACAACTGGCCCATAGCTGCTTCCTTTTCAAAAAAGGTGTTTGTTACTCATTTTAGAATTAAAGGGTCATTGTTTGAGGATATCTCTGAAAATATAAATTTCCTGACATCAATCTTCCAAAAACTTGGCCATTTAAAAGGATAATTGCAGCAGAAATGTATTGCAATGTTTTCGTGGTATCCCTTTTAATAAGATTTATGTCCTTGTTCCTGAGTGGATTAAGCTTTCCACTTTAATATTCGTCTTAAAACGCACATAATAAATAATTGTTGGTCCAACAGCTCCAAGCGGGGTCGGGGCCTGTGACTTACAATCTCAGTTATTCCTGTGTTACCTACGATTTATCGCAGAATACGTACGGCTAAGAAAGAAGCACTTTCCATGACATTTACTCTTGGAAGATTTGTTACTTCCTCGCTGTCAAATCTGACTTTTGACATAACACACAATTTCTGCCCAAAGAAATTTCTTGGGCTGAAATCGGGAGGAGGGGAAAAGTTTTATTCTCTCGTGAGCTCTCTCTTCTGCCGAAAACTTCCGAATTTTTGTGTTATTAAACAGGATTTGGCAGAAATTCTTAGAAGTTGCATGTTTTCGTGAGTAAAAACAAAGCTAGTAACATTTCGCTGATCTGCATCCACACCCACACTGAGAGAAATGTCCGCACTTTCCGAGGGGCTAACAAAGACTGTGACCACTACTTTACTACGAATGCGGATTTCCACTAAACCACTAGACTAGACCACAGCATCCAGCAGCTACTGTGAGGAAATTTGATGCCGCGAAGCTGCAATCGCAAAGGAACGCCTGAACCTTTTCCAATTGTTGTCTCCTTTTACCTCTGGACAAGCTAACGAGTAAGTGTAATTTGAATAAACTAATTCTATCAGAGATGCCATTATCTATACGACTTTTTCTAAAACATCCAATTAACTTTACAAAATCTATCTGTATCCTTTAAATCTACTTTAAAATCTAAATCTACTTCATAGATTAATCAAAGTGGTAGATTAAAATGTAAATGTTAGTTTGAATAGAATATAAAGTTCAATCGAAATCGTTACAGCCGTTATTAACCAGATAGCAATTCAAATCGGACTTAAGGAAAATACAAATATCTCGATACTGGTAGCTTACTATACGTAAAAGCACAATGACGCACACACCCACCGTCTGAAAGTTTGAGGAAACCCATTTTTTGCGTTCCTAATAATATGATCTTTAAGACCTTGATATTTCTTTTATGCACAAAACAAATACATACTTTCCCTAGTACCTGAATAAGGTGTCCGAACACCGTTCCAAAAAATACCTAACATCAGTACCCATTACTATACTCTTAAATAAGAACGTCAACTATGAAAACATTTTTTTTTTTTTCTTACAAAAACTCCTGAAAGTTTCGTTTGCTGATAAGATATCAAGGAGCTCCTTCTGTATAACAAAAACGCACTTGCAACTCCTTGAAGTGAACTTATATACACTAAACCACAATCAATGTCATATCATCTGTTGCTGGTTGCTCTACGTATTTCTTCTTCTATGGCAATTTCTTTAGCAAAATAAAATGAGAATTCACTTATCTACATAAAAATGAAGGTATTTTAACTATGTGATGTGAATCCTTCGAATTCCCCACATTACTCACTACATACACACCTATAAACGTTTCTGGGGGCCTGAACATAATAGATACGAAAACAGGATATAAACACAAGGATGTATAGCAACGAATATGAATGCACAGAAGAAAAGATAGAAGGATTTGCCTGGCGAATAGTGTACGGCTGTCTGTCTCTCGGTTATTCTTCCTCTTGACGTTGACACTGCAATAATCTTTTGTTGTAGCTGGTTGTGCTGAGTTTGAGTCTAAGTATAGTCAAAGAGATGTGCATTTTATATTTTTTACTAAAAGATTTGAATAACAATGTGAGCATCATTTTCGATGAGAAAAAAGTGTAGCGCATCAATGCACAGCAACAATTGTGAATGTGGTTCTATAGAGTTACTCAAAAATTTCTTAGATTTTTGAGGATTTTATTTGACGATATTCCAAAAGGAAACGCAATATTTTTCGTAGGTTTTCGCTTCAATATGTACACAGACAGAAGAGTTTGATTTCTATGGAAATCAGTTTCTGCTGTTGAAAACCCCCATGGGAGTCACTTGCCCAATCAAAGATTGCATTCTTTTAATATCGTGCAGAAGATAGAGGCTCAAACCCTTTTAAATGGCTCCAGTAGTGGATTAATAAAGATTTTGCTATATTGAAATGGGGGTCCTAGGGTGGTAAGTTACTTAGTTGTTAATAAGAATAACTAGAGAAATTTTCAACGAAGGCCTTGGTAGCTGAACAAGAACATTGTGAGACAGCTTGACAAATAGAGAACATGTTTTAGAACTACCAACTGGAGTTACTTGAAGTCTTAGAGGTTTTGGAACTGAAACGTCTTTAAAGTAACACGGTAACATACGGGTATATAAGGTTTATAATTCATTATTCGGTGTCTGGTTCATGTTAAAACTTTGCTATACCTACATTAAAAGCGAATCGGTGACATTAAAGTTTCACGTTCAACCAAGGGATGCGTACCCCGACACAATGCCCCTTTGTGCCTTGTGTGTCAGCCAAAGACCTCAAAAATCCTTTATTTCAAGTAAAATGATATGAACTTTTTTGTCATATCTTTTGCAATGAATGGAATGGAAATCCTATTTCAACATGAGTTCGTTTGTGACAAAATATTTGGTACCAAATTGTTCTTACAAAAATTCACGCCCTGCGTGTGTGTTTCATTAAAACTTGTGCAGTTTCTTTTTTTTTCAGATATCAAGCACTCAGTTAGTAAATTTGTAAGAATATGCATAAAATTACAGCTGAATCAAGTAGTTTTTTAACTACTCGCGCCCCTAAAAGAAGGCGTATTAATAAACATAACATATGCAAAATTTAAAGATGTATTTTTCATTAACGAACGAAAACAAATTGTTGACATGGAGTATTGGTACCTTCCTTAAACTTTTTAAACTATGTTTTTTGTTTTTCACACCCAAAATTTAAAAAAAAATTTTAACCAACTCTCAGACACAAAAACTTCGAAATATTTTCAATCCGGGCAGATCCTTACTGTAAGGATTAAGAACGATGATATCACAGGCAGTCTTCAGATCTTTATACTGTTAGGAATATATAAAGGTTTTTAATTAATTGGCTTTGGTAGATTTTGACTTCCCGTGGCGGCCATGTTGTTTCGGTGACATGTTTCAAATATGTTGTTTATCATTCAATTACTGATATCAAATCACCATAATGACAAGTCCACACAATAGGCGTTACGCCTATTTTATAATTTAAGACTTCACAGTGGAATTCAAACATTTGGTGGCCCAACGTCAACTTGGCAAATATTGCATCAGGACTTGAGCCTACACTCGTATACAAGATGTAGCTAACCCAGGAATTCAAATTTCATGACCATAGACAACGCCTTTTGTTCGCTGACTGGGCTGTGGAACGTTTGAAAGAGGACCCCAATTTTTGCCAAAATCTTATCTTTAGTTACGAGGTACGTTTTTAGATGATTGGCTATGTAAACAATAAAAAATTGCTGTATATGGGACGACACCAGCCAACAAGAGCTCCACCGGGTGACAAAGCATACTCAAAAAGTTACCGGTTGGTGTGAGTTTTGGGACGGCGAGCGGCGTTTCAGGATGGTACTTTTTCAAAAGCGACATTGAGAAACGATGATAACAAATTTCTTATGGCCCAAATTGAACTATGTATGGAACTAGACGAAATGTGGTTCTAGCAGGACGGTCTGCGCTACTTGCCATATAGCGTATTAATATTCTGTTCTGCCTAAGAGATTTTCTTTATGATTTTCTCAATAGCTCATTCAAAGCTTGTTTTATTCTTTTTCAACATTTTCCCGCCCTTATTAAAAAAAAAAACTTTTATTTATGTTAAAAATATTGCAGAACAAAAAATTATAGCTGTGCCCCAAGAAACGGGTAAGTAAGGTCTAATTATTCACTTTTTAAGCTCGTGTAAAGTACAAACGTTTGATTTCATTTTAAGAACATCTGACATTTGTATTCCGTTCTATGGTATTCTTTCAGGAAGCTTATAAAGTATCCGATGTACGAAATTTTTAATGCAACAAATACCGCACAATAAGGAATGAACAAATAAAGACAAAAAGATACGAGCAAAGGAAAAATCCATAATTTCAAAGAACGCAAGTAGATTTTGAAAGATTTGCATTTTGATTTTACATTTTGAGTTTTTTGCTAGAATTTTTTTATTATTATTATTTATTATTTCTGGAAAATATTGGTGCATAAATATAGAATCATGTTACTTATATAATTTGCAAAGAGCTTTATTGTGACTGGAGAAGGGGATCGTCAGATGTATTTCTTAGACAAGATGACTTCATTGAACATTGTTCCAAGGATGTGTATCATGCAAGCGATGGATGTAGCCTTTGGCTTGAGAATGCATATTCACGTGGAATTTCATCATATTAATAACATTTGATTACTTCTGATGAGTGAGCAAATTGTATTTATTGACTTTATATTTTAATGAAAAGTTGATAATATTGATGGTTGCTTCCACGAAATCGGATTTCTAGTTCATAATAAACGTGTTTAATCGAGCGTGAACTATAAGCTCTATATTGAACAATATCAGAATATTAACTCCGGTCATTTAATTTTGATGTTGCTTTGAGCTAACTTAATAGGAGGACCAAATTTCTATAAAATGCAAACTGCACGGCATTATTTAGAAGGAATAGGAAGATAAGAAAGAGTTTCTGATGCAGTGGCGGATCCAGAGGGGGGGTCATGGGGGGCATGACCCCCCCCCCCTTCAAAATTTTTGAAATTATTAGACTGCAAATAAAATATTAAAATGACAAAGAATTGTTTTAAACAAGCTTGAATCATCCTTCGTTTTATTTAAATCTTATACCGTATAGGTACATACTTCAAAGATAGGAACATATATTAGCCTTATTCTCAAGTTGCGCCTTTTTGTGTAGCGTGTTGATAACTTTTTTCCTACAGCATTTCGATATGTGACGCGATGATGAAAGTTATAGAATATTAAAATACCTTTCCAACGAAATATAGTTTTACGAGGTACGAGTTTTTCCTCATAGCTCCACCTTCAATGGATAAACTGGATTACCCATTTTTTTTCAACTCAGCAACCTCAGTTATATCCCTCATGAGTAAAGTGACTGGGCATAGACACTTTGATTTTATAATTCAAATAGTAATATAAATGTAGATAAATGCAAGTCTATTTCGCAGTGTTTTTCCTGTTTCATTATATAGGCCGAATTGCTTCAAACTTGCTATATAGAGTTTTTTAGGTATTGCACAGAGGGGAAATTGAATTTTGTTTTGTTCAAAAAATAACGGTACCTGCCATATAACCGTTACGTTAAAGCTTATTTTTCTCGAAAATGGCTAAAACGATTTTGTGTAGCTTTTTAGATACGACCAACTATATGGCTGAAAAAAAAAGTTTTAAAAAATGTCTAAGAACGGTGCTTTCCATAGGAACGTTTTTTTGCTTTCGACTATCTTGAAAACGGCTTAATCGATACTTTTGAAATTTCACTCATATATAAGTGTAGGTAGCTCAATTTATACTGCATACCAATATTCTTAAAAAATATTTTTTAGTATTTTTAAAATCAATTTTAAAAAAAAATTAAAAATTAATATTTTGAAAACTGCTTAGGTATTAAATTTTTTTCAAAAATTATAAATAAATGTATTTTCTGAATACCTATGAATTGGCGTTTTTGAATTTAAAAAAAAAAATTTAAGTTTTTCAAAAAAAAACTGGAGGAAAAACGAAGAAATGTGGAAACTTCTTATGAAAAACTTTTAACAGAAGCAAAGGAGATCGCTGAGGATTAAGATGTTGTTCTCAGACAACCCAGAATTATTTCAAAGCAAATTTATCGAAAAAAACAATCAGCCAACTCAGTCTGCAGAGGAGTATTTTCAAAGGGCTGTTTATATACCCCTTCTAGATTTTGTGTTGACAGACTTAAAAGATCGTCTCTCCACCGATGTGCTAGAAATATTTCAGCTAGGAGTTTTTTTGCCGCAAAAAACTTACTCCGAAGCTGATTTGGAATTTGTGCGTGTAACAGCTTATACGTACAGTCAGCTTTTTAAATCATCCACCCATCTCAATGGTCGTCCAAGAATATAAGCTGTGGATAAGGAAATGGCAGCGAGAAACTGAAGAGTGGCGGCCATTTCCCGAGTGTCTTCCAGAAATGTTAGATGTTTGTGACATTACGTTGTATCCACACATTCATGTAATATTCAAAATATAAGCTTCACTTCCTGTTAGTGTCGCAACAGCAGTGCGGTCGTTCTCTACCCTCAAACGACTTAAAACGTGGCTGCGATCAAATATGGGAGAAGAACGTCTCACCGGTCTTGCTCTAATGAATGTGCACAAAGATGTGAAAATTGATATCGATGAAATTATTACGAAATTTGCTAACCAAAAACAAAGAAAACTTTATTTTATTCTATAATTTTGTACAAATAAATTAAAAAATTATGTTTTAATAACGGGTGATTTTTTAAGAGGTTTAGAACTTAAAAAAAAAAAAAAACACAAAAAATTCGAAAAAATTAATGAAATATTTATTTGAATCGATAGTTTGAACCTTGCAATTTAATGTTTAAAGATAATTTCATGCAAATGTTGACCGCGGCTGCGTCTCAGGTAGCCCGTCCGCTGAGTCCAATTTTGGCATACTCTTTCACACATATCGGCCGGTATCTCACGAATGAATGCATGGATGTTGGCTTCCAGTGCGTCAATCGAAGCGGGCTTGTCCCTATAGACATTAGCCTTGACATGCCCCCACAAAAAATAGTCTAATGGTGTCAAATCGCACGATCTAGGCGGCCAATTGACCGGCCCGAAACGTGAAATTAACTGTTCACCAAACTCGCCTCGCAATTGCGCCATTGTTTCGCGTGCTGTGTGGCATGTGGCACCGTCTTGTTGAAACCACATATCATGCAAGTCAAGAACTTCCATTTCGGGCAAAAAAAAGTTTGTTATCATCGCTCGGTAGCGTTCACCATTGACAGTAACGCTGCGATTCGCATCATCTTTGAAGAAATATGGCCCAATAATGCCGCCGGCCCATAAACCGCACCAAACAATGGCTTTTTCGGGATGCATTGGTAGCTGTTGCAATGCTTCTGGCTGATCTTCACTCCAAATGCGGCAATTTTGCTTATTTACGTACCCATTCAACCAAAAATGAGCCTCATCGCTGAACACAATTTGAACAATTTGAACATTTCGAACCGAGCACGAATTTTGATAGTAAAATTCAATAATTTGCAAGCGTTGTTCATTTGTAAGACGATCCATGGTTAATTTGCAAACCAAACTGAAGCTGTTTGACAGTGACACAAGGTACTAAACACACGTCAGCTGTCAAAACCAGTGTTGCCAAAACCAAACCAGCTAAAAAATCACCCGTTACTTTTCATATACTCGTACGTCGTACCTACATTTTCGTCACTTTCTTTGGACTAAAGCTTGCATTCTTAGTTTTTTATATCTATTTTAGGTATACTTTATATGACACTACACTTCACAATCTAAAATTGGTAACCATTGAGCAGCATGACCCCCCCCCCCCCCAAACAGAATTAATGGATCCGCCACTGTTCTGATGGTACAGTGGATTAAGACTCAGGTGATATTTACTTATAGTGGTGCAGGCAGTCCATTTGTCTACCACGTCCTTAACCAACATATCCCTCTCCAGCCATCACTCTAGTCCCTATTCAGTTGCCACCAGTTACGCACGACAAGTTGGTTGGATCATCCTACATTAGATCACACCTTCATGGTTGGAATGTAAGACTCGATGAGCAAGTGCGTATTCAGCCATACTCTCCACATGCGCCAATCAATTAAACCGCTGTATTTTCTGCTTTAAAGCTAGCTTATAGTCGCTGTATAGCGCGTACAGCTCATTCAATCTTCTCCTCCAAACTCCATTGATACATGTACAATGTTCATGTAACCGAATATCGCCCGAAAATTTTTTCTCTAATCTGTGTGTGTCCAGGGTCTAGGCTTCTGCCCCATACAACAGGACTGTGATTAATGGGGTTTTGTACATTGTCTCCTTGGTCATTTGAGAGAGTGTTTTGATACTTAGATACCTTCTTAGCTTAAAGAAACTGCGATTGGCTACAGTGATTCTGATATTGATTTGAGAGGTTATAATGGAACCCAAATTCACAAAGTTCCTTACTACTTCAAAGTCATATCTGTTCATTGTGACGATGATGATGTTATGCACCCGAGGACAGCATTAAACTTTGTTTGATCTTCAGCCAGACAGTCTTGTCTTAAGTCTTTCCCGTCATCATCATCTCGTCAGCGACTTAAAAAACGATAAGACCGATACTCTTGAATCGATTTGGTCAATGGTTAACTTACCTGGTTTGAAACCACGCTGATAAGGGCCAAAGCATACGAGTAAAAGGGTTCAGACGAGCAAAGAGAATAGAATCTTACAAATCTAAGCTGAACTGCGCCCAGAGTATCCTCTTTTTATGTGAATAAGGCACACGAAGCTGAGTTTTCATTCGTCAAACCTACTATATCATTCGACCATGTTTAGACGAGTTGGTGCATGTTACTCATCAAGTGATCTCCCGCTACTTGAAGAGTGGACGGAAGTTTTGTTCATCATTATCGAAATCGAGTTTCTCATTTAGCATAACAGCGATTGCCGTTTAACAATCTTCATTAGTGTTTTTTTCTATGTTCTAAGCACCAACTGTGCATCTAATAGGGCATTTTACCCTCGTCTCTACAGTCTTCATTCGGGCTCTTTGCCTTCTTGCTGCAATAAATACTCCTCGTACCTTCACCATTCCATCGCTCTTCCTGGATGGTTGTTATGTCAGCAGTGATTCTAATTAGTCCTTTTACTATTATATCGGTTCAAAGGTCCGGACATTTTGTTGTTTCGGAAGCATAATTTTTTTAACGTGGTAAAGAAATTACGCTGACGCGACGTACGTTCCCCAGGTTGGGAACCTTGAGCAAAAGGTCCTGGATAGGCCAGAATCAGCAGTTGTGAGAGCTACCGTTGGCCTTTATAGGTCTCATCCACCACCATCACTATTTCACTACCCCGACTAGTAATGAAAAATCCTCATGAGCCATGACTTCAAATATGTCGATGTAGCTCATTGGAGTGCCTACAATGATGACTGCCGCCACTCGCTCAATTTTTGACGGGTTCATCCAGGTTATCTGAAACCCGAAATAGAGAAACACTTCCGGCAGGGTTATAAGTGTTGCGATTTTATTCTGTTCAACATTCTCGCTTAAAAGTTTGGGTAGTCGTGTGTCGTGTGCGTATCCGGGTAGACATGGCCAGTACCCGATGGCTACAACTAGGTAGCGTAAGAAATAGTTACAACACTGGGCATCGCCAGGTTGACGCCTATCATTGCATGTCGCCTAATCTTGTCGAAGAATCAATTTCTATTTTTTTCATTGCTATCCAAAAACATAGAAGCACTTTTAATATGCCTTATGCTCAAAGTAGGACGTTTTTGTTTTTCATTGTAAACTAAATTTTTTGCTGGAAGCAAGTTTATGTTAGCGCAAACAAAATGTCAAGAACACAATACACTTATATTATTTGTTGCCACTGTTATCGTCGGCTGTTTCTTTGTCAGTTGACCCAGTACTAGGTTCAATGACTTTCAAAGCAAAACAAGATGTCCTTCCTCATTGTAAATTGTTTTAATGGAGCTGTTGATAACATGTGCCTCTTTCTCTCTTTCTCTCTTGCGAAAGGGGTTTAAGAATGAGTATTCGAATTCGGAGTTCTAAAAATTATCTCTGACGGCGAATTTAATATTATTGTGTATCCTCTCAGTAGACACGCGCATTATTATATATTGATTCCTCGACTTGGTCCGAAAACTTGTTGCATGCGTCTTCACTTATCTTATTGCATCACAAATGAACTCAATATCAATTAAAATGTCAGCGAATTATGAGGCATGTCTACTGGTGTGGATGGATTGATTCCCTTTTGAGAGCAGTGATAATATTATGTGTAGTATATTACAGGAGCTGTGAATTTGTTGTCCTAGAAAATTACCCTAATGACCTAACACTAATAACATTCTTTATCCTCTAAGAGCTTAATGTCTTTAAAAAATTATTCCCAAAGCACTTTTACCTACCTACTCTCGTTGCATAAAAACACAAAACCGACATTTTCTTTATCTCTTGAAGATGATGAATCCTAGAACAATATAGCTATAGAAGGACAAACAACGACTGTGAAGACGACACACAAAGGACTAAAAGCATGATGAGATTGTGTATTCTATCTTACAAAAGGGATTTATTTACATACAATTTGCGGGTTACTTTCTTCGGAAGGATCATGAACATGGTAATGGTTAAGATAGGTATACGCACGCAGTACGCACGCACTTTCATAATGATGAGAACGGGAAGGAGCTAAATTCAACAGACAAAATAGAGCCCCAGACAGGATGTCTCAGTTGGGGAAAGAGTATAACGAACGAAATGAAAACAAATATAAATTATGAATTCCAAAACAATAGGGTATTTGCTTAAGTGTTAAAGAACCGTGAATAGAATGAAAAGTTTATGGTATAGACAAGGTTCAAAGGAGTAGGACTGTTGTGTGTTTCTTATCAACCACATATATATATATATATGCCTATATATTCCTTGAAGAGTATTTACTTGCTTCTGGTATTATTGGTGCAGTAATTGTAAAGGATAATGTGCTACATATGTGCAGATGGATATCAGGGTATCTTTACACAATAGCCTAGTAGACTAGTCATAGGGTTCCGTGATATAAGGGCCTTAGCCTGGAATTTATTTAACTTATATGGCTGTTATAACTTTGGTATCGGACATCGTGTTCGTTTTGTAGTGAATAATATCGCTGCTACCGCTATTTTAAGTTGAAAAGACTAAATTTGAATTATTGTTGCCATAACTTGATTTTAAGAATGCATAACCAATATGGTTAACCATATATTAGAAATTGTTAGATAATGCAATGCAAAGAAAGCTTTTTACCGGGAGAATCATCTGAGTGGGCATTTTTAAATGGAATATTTTCTCATTAAGGTGTTAAAACTCCTCGTAAACTATAGCGTTCTTTCAATAAACGAAGAACTATGTGAACCATATTGACATGAACAAATTTGCGGGTGGCAATGGTACAGTGGATGAAGTGCTTGGTTTCTAACCTAAGAGTTGTGGGTTCGAGCCCCAGCATGGGCAGTAATTTTTCAATATTCCCTACAGCTTCAACTGGACGCCACCCGTTGGATTTTCGTGAGATAAATATCACCTAATTCTCAATCCCTTGTGCCAACAAAAAATCTTTCCTATCTTCCTATTCCTTCTAACTAATACCGTGCAGTTTGCATTCAAAAAGACCTTGAGTCTTACAATTATTAAATTATTAAATTGAGTTTGGCAAAATGTCTGTTGAAGAGCCCCTATAGATTAAGTGTCATGGGCCACGTATGAGCTTAAGACGGACCTGATTAGTATGCCTTAAATGAAACATTTCAAATGAATGTATTGTCTGTTAATTAAAAGGAAATGTTCTTTTGTGGTTGAGTATGTTGAATGAGTTTTTCGGTAGGAAGAGCATACAAAGTTTGAAGAAGTATACTTTGAAAGACGTTTTTCGAAATAAAACAATTCTTTGTTGGGTCAAGAGTTGTAATATAATGAATAAAATGACTTAGCCAAGAATCATAGTTGATTAAAAACATCAAGGACTTCTAGATATGATGCACAGTGGTTATGTATGTTCCTATCTAAAATTTAAAAAGTAGTGTGGACATAATACGGATCTGATCTTAATGAAATTTATATTAAGACCTATTCTGTTTTCATTCAATTCAAAATAGAAGTAAAAATTAAGAAATCAGATTTCCTTTAACTAGTTTTGTCTTGTCAATGTTTATCCTTAACCAAGAAAATCGGCCAAAGTCCTTTCTGAGATTTTGCTTCGAATGCAGATTTCACTAAACTCAGCATTTGTAATTACAGGGTATGGTGTGTTTCTTTTTTTTCATCTGTTTTTTTTTATTATTTTGTTTAAGTCGTTACGCATTTCGTTTTCAGCACTTTAATGTTTTTCATTTACTTGGTTTGCGTTTGCTTCGAAAAAAAATCTTGAGTCTTTTCCTTACATATGTATATCGTATTAAGTTCATTTTGCCTTTTATTATATAGGTTTTCGATTATTTCGGTTTTAGTTAATTTCTATTTCGATTACTTCTCCTTTGTTTGTTTGTTTCGTTTGTTTCACGCGAATTTTAATGCTCTTGGTTTCCTTATATACAAAACAGTAACGAAGCAAACAATGGCTTA
Source organism: Platycheirus albimanus (assembly GCA_916050605.2). Taxonomy (NCBI): domain Eukaryota; kingdom Metazoa; phylum Arthropoda; class Insecta; order Diptera; family Syrphidae; genus Platycheirus; species Platycheirus albimanus. The sequence goes on along the minus strand of OU696697.1, from coordinate 50,301,461 downwards.
TTTTAAGGGTCCTGGGCTCTTGAAATTCGCACAAAAAAAATAATGGTGGAAACAGCTATATTATATACACAAATTCTTTGGATTCCAACAAAATGCTATATATATTTGTATAGTAATTTCATGGAACATGTTTTTCTGTTCGTGTTTTTCGTCAATGGCTACACTAGTTGGATGACGTGAAATAAGGCCAAAAGAAATAAGGCCAAATTAAAAAAAAAAATGATCTTATTTCGTTTCCGAAAACTCAATAATGCCAAGTTGGCGTTGTTTCCATTTTTAAAAGTGAAATGGTATAAACAGAACGAATATACTAATAAAGAATATCATTGTTCATTCAGATGTATCCTCAAAGCTCAAAGAACTTGTATATAAGATATGCGCGATATTTATTAATGTGCGGCGATTAATGGCTCGATTTTTAAACTGGTAACATTTATAATCGCCACAATAATCAATTTAACGAACGTGCAATTTTTAAACTGATAACATTTATAATTGACACAATAATCAGTTCAAAAATCGCGCGCTTTTTAATTGATTCATTTGGTGCGATCGTGCGATCTCTTCAACTGATTACATTAATAATCAATTCAAAAAATGCGTGACTATCAATTTAAAATCATAATAATCATGTGATTTTAACATTAATAAAAAGAAAACTTGTATTTTCCCGTTCACCGCAAATTATATTATTTTGTAACGAAAGCATTCTAGGATATTTTGTACAAATTAGTTATTATTCTATTTTTGGTCTTATTTCCATTATTTTGTTTATCTTATTTCTGTTAGAGTATGAAAATAAGGCCAATTCGGCCTTATTTCGTTTTAGAAAACAAAATAACACCAAAATTCAAATTTGGCCTTATTTCGTTTGGGTTTATTTCACGTCACCCGCTAGTTATGTCTTATCTACTTTACATCAAATGTCTTCTATTGCTGTCTAGATTAAAACCTCTCCAATCGAGTGTTTGTGCATTTGTTTCATAGATGATACGAACCTAACGTTCCACTTATTAAAAGTACTATAGTTTATATATACAATATTGTATTTGAAAATCCAAGGTTCTAAACAAATCTTAAATTATACATACCGGCCACCTATCTGATGTAGGTACAGCCTTAACGGATTAAAGGGTTAACTTTAAATTTAGGATGTAGCATTCTTTCATATGATCAATTTTAATTTTAGTTCCTGGTCAAAATACACATGAAGAAAATTGGTTCTAACGGTTTTTAGATAAAATGGCGGCCACAGTTTTAAAAAACTCAACAGATTTTCTTAAACTTGCACTTGCTTCGTGCAAAAAACGAAAAATACCTCTTATTTATTCGGAAAATGGTGTTTACATATTTTTTGTTACTGCGACGGTTTGTGATAAACAACGTTGTTTGCATTATTTTCCGGTGCGTAAAAAAAACTATTATATCTATGCGAAAATCAAGGAAATTCCAGATTAAGGCGATTTGTTAATTGTCATGGCGAATGAATGAACGTTAAACTGAATACGATTAAGCTCGAACGGCGGCGGCGAGTCAATTTTTAATTTGTAAATAATTGCGATTGATTTTCGGGAATACTTGCTGATGAGTTCTTCCTTTCGTGATGCCATTTCACAAAAATTCATCAGGAACGAAATCAGGCGGCCAGTGGCAACATAAACCGGTATCCGGCCATTTCCAATTGCCAACAGCTGTTTTGAGAAGTCATGGGCTGACTGTTCTCCAACTTAACTCGCATGATCTTTGTCAAATGCAGCTCTTTACATACATGTATGAGTATGTATGTACATATCAATGCACGAATTTGAATCCTGAATGAAGAATGTTATTATGTACTTTCAATCGCATTACACAAGAATAGGTCGTTGACAAAATACCTTATTAAAATTCGTTCTCCACAAAATGAACGAATAATAATTGCACTATCAAATAGCAATTTTTTTATTTTATCAAATAGCAGACAAGCAATGAATGAATAAAAAGATTTTGGATTGATGAGAATATCAAGATTCGATGTGCCGATTACCTCACTTTTAGAAATCAAAATCACAACATTTATAATCCATTAAATTTTACTTGGTCACTAATTAAATACCTTTATTCACTTTATTAGCCACCGAACAAAATAATTTTTTCTGTTTAACTATAATAATTTGCGCTTTTTATCGAGCCTCACCTACTCTTATGTTTATTTTAATAATTATTTTAAATTATGTATATATAATTTACTCACAAATTTTGACTTAATATCTTGTCATTTTATATTTATTGAATTTACTTTCCCAAAGTAAAAAAAGAAGCAACATATTATAGCTATTTATCCGTTCCCGTTGGAACTTTGATTAAAAGTATAAACACTCTTCTATTGATATGCATCAATGTGTACAAGTTTCAAATAAATCCATTGACTACTTTTACATATCAGAAAAACGTCAAATATTGATAATGGGCTTTTAAAATGGTCATAAATACATTATACTACGTTGTGACTGCACTCGACGTTAAACTGTGAAATGGAGCTTTGTCTTCATCTAAATGGGGATTTGTTGATCAACAGTAACCCTATACTTTACTCTATGGTTGACATCTACATCACAAGCTTCTTACTTGGGAACTACTATTTGATTCAATTTAATGATTTAAGGACTCTATGGAATAGGAAGCTTCTACTTTCATAGTTAATATTTATAATTGCTGGCAGAAATTATATTTACAAACAAGAATCACTCCAATGAGTCAGCTTTTTAATTTTCGGTGACATTTACTCAATTAAAATTAAATCATACCAATATATGTATTCAAATCTTGATTTCGCATAAAAACATAGTAATTGGACAAATTCATTTTATTTCTACTTGTCAAATTGCGAAGTGATATGTTCAGTTGTAAAGTAGGTGGAATAGTCTCATACATCCCCTCCCATCTGCATTTTGATGTCGTAAAGACGTCTAAACATTTATTTCTCGCCATTCAAGCATTTAACAACTTCACACACAAGTTAATACAATTTTCCAAACGATTAACTAAAAGAGCTCGAAAGCTAAGTCTGAACAATTTGCAAAAAGCAAGCACTGCTACTTAGATGGCCATTATAATGTCATACATCGCAACTAAACGTTGGCTTCACTTCTTCAACTTCAAGATTCCTTCAATATAGCTCTGCCATAATACATACATACATAAACCAGAGCACATTAACACCGCAATAAAGTTCCCACATTACGCTGCACTAAAACCATTTCAACATAATGGCATAAACTTTAAGGACATATTTTAACACATACTGAACTTTAGCGATGAAAGAAGCAGAAAAATAGGAAACGAGCCAATGAAACTGCTAGCATTGAACAACTACAAAAAAAACTTTATTGTAATATATACGTTTACATACAGATATGTACGTACGTACCTAAATGTGTGTTCATCCAGTTGTTGAGGAGAAAACAGTTTCAAGCTTCAGAGTCATGCTGCGTCCTTCCATATTTTATAGTTGTAGTCACTCATTGACTTACACAACACTCCTTTTTTCTTGAAATGTAGACATGGTATGGTAAAAGCAAAGAGAAGTGTTCCTGTGGAGTGCAAGTTTGTAGTCCATAAATGGGTTTGTTAACTGTTCATTGTTGACTGATTTCAATAAGTTGTTACCAGAAAAATATATAGGCTTATAATAACAGGTAGTCTACCTTCACATAACAGGATATAATTATTTTTCAAAGACAATATTCTGAATGTAACTGATTGAATCTTCTTTTATTCTCTGATTGTTCAAAAACGAAATATTGAGGCGGAAACATTTTGGATAGAGTATCCCAACGATAACCAAACAAATTCAAATCTCCAGCTCAATAAGGAAAAAATCAGCTATATTATATGTAAAGAGGGCGCTGCGATTGGGTGAATTTTGTTTACATACATAGTTTGTTGTCCAACTCACTTTAGTTAAATATTTTGTGCATCTAAGTTAGAGGTGAAGCAAGCGTGTAAGAAATATGAAAACGGTCAGCTAACCTAGATTTTGAAATTATTAAAAATAAAATTGAAACATCAAGAATGAAATTAGATACGTTTCAGGTCAAGTGTCAGTATAGCTGATAGAAAGCTCCAAGAAATTTGTTTGATTACCTTTTTTGAAATCTAAAATTTCACAACTTTGTATGTTATGAAAGGTTCACATTCACATAGTTCCCTTTTTCTGTTCTTACTTGTTCTCAGAGTCTTCACTCACTTTAAACTTTGTATGCCTTTCTGATCTGTCCTTAGTTTATATGTAGCTAGTATTATAATAATAGAAATATCCATCTTGTGTCATGCATCACTTCCAATGATGAGGGTAGAGATGTGTGTGATGATTCAACTTCCTTCACCTACCTGTCTAGAATATCACAAAGTTAAAGTTTGGTATGGGCGATATTATGGACATATTACACCAACACCCTGGCCTGCTAGTAATTGATTCTAGTTATCTCCAGTCTTCCTGAATTTCTATCTGAATCGCTTCACAATTTATACCATCCACCTTTTATCCTGTGGGACCCATAACACAACCGATGAAAAATCTACTAATTTCAAATCATACTGAAAAAGTTTTGTGCACATTATTTTAAATCACTGCCAGAAGTCCTGGAAAAATCATATTCCTAGAAATGTATTTCTCTGGCAGAGTGCTGATGGGCTGACAGGAAAAGTTTGGGATATCCTCATGCACAACCTCTATCCCACGTTCTCTGCACACATGGTTCGTGCTAAGTATCAATTTCTTTATGTGTGCTACCTCGTCGTGGTCATGTTACAACAATTTTTTTCCAACTCTACGACATACTATTTAACATAATCACAAAAGACCACAAGAAGTCAACCTCGAGAGGCACTTATGGGTTTTTTAACTTAAATTGAAAGTACTTGTGACCTATTTTAGATTATAAAGTTGTTAACAACATCATTTTGGTTCCTAATAAAGCTCAAATTTACGATCTCGAAGTCTAGTGCCTTACGCAATGAGGTATTGAGTCCCAAAAAATATGTAATTGATTTCGTTTCTTATTCAAAAATATATAACTAAATTTTCGCTAGTTTAAGGAGATTCTGGTTAAAAAGTCTTCTAAAACTTTAATTTGCTTTCACTCAAAAAACCAGTCCTTCTGAAAGCAATCGCAGAGAAAACTATTTTTTACCCGTTTCCAAAGCTTAGCAAGTTGATATAGCTCGATTCGTGAAATAAAAAAAAACTTCGTTGCTCCGTTAAGGATATATACCTATGATAAGCGCCTATGTCGACAGATTCTTGAGATTCTCTGGAGTATTTCTTTTGGTTTTCGAATCCATTATGGGTGAAAGCACAACTGTTTCGTCCCTTCATGAGAGTGGGTTGGTTTTTGTTATGCAATTTGTAAAGATACTCGTAAAATCCAAAGACTTCAGCAAAGCCTGCCTGAAAATGATGTTGTGCTTGACAGATGTCACGTTTTCTAACCCATTTGGGAAGCATACGGTTCGTTCTCATATTATTTCCTTTGTTCTGTATTACACGCTTGCCGAAATGGTTAACCGCTTAAAACCGCTTTTAATGCAACCTGACTTGGAAAACGAAAGAGATACTCAGATAGAGTCCGTTAGACTAAATGATTCCTTAGCCCATCATTTACGTATGAACCATCAGTAATTTTTATCATTATGTATTTGTTGTGTACTACAGTAGTCGATCAATTTCACTTTGTGGGATGCTGAAGGTATTTTACTCTTTCTTGTATATTGGACAACCAGCTTAATTTACAATCCAAAGAAAGACCCAAATATTTTATTGATTTTGTTTGACATTTTTCGTAAACGCCGGAACAAGGCTTTTAAATTGTGGAAATTTACTTTGAAAAAAATATATCTGTTCGTAAAGCTCATAAGAGAACTTTGTATATTTTACGGTCATCATAATCGGCTTAATGAGCAAGCAATTTGTGCAATATTCCAGCCACTATTGAAGCCATACGTCCAGATCCAAAAATTGGACTGATCGAATGGACTACGTAACTTATATAACCGCGGCGGACATATGCCGAAAATCATATTTAAAAAGCTTTTATCAGATTTGGTTATGAACACCACTTTGACTGCTCTAGATGACTCACGCATTTGAACCAGTTAAAAGCAGCTACTCACTTCAAGAATTAATTGACCGTGCTTCTTTTTGAAACCAAGCAAAAATTGTTTGATTTGAAATAAATTCTGCTACCAAATCCATTAAGGGATCAGCTGGATTTTGACATAGTGGATTTTTCTCTATGTGTTGAACAACAAAAGTGGGACTGTTATGAAGGATTGCACGACAATTTCAGATTTGCTCTCAGATTTGATCTACGATTTTATTGGTCGCATTGAAAACGAAAAGAAATTGATTTTTCTTTGGTTTGTATTACTATAAACGAAATGATCACCCAATCCTTTGTCTGAATGTTGAACATCAACATCTTCCACAAAATCTTTGCCAGAATGCCTATCGCTTCTTTAACAAATTTTCAATTTTCAAAAATTTTCCATCATCGGATGATATTGAAATATAATGAAAGTTGCTGCTCCATTTTTAAATAAATTATAAAATATTATTTTGCAAATAAAAGTGTTCCTTTTTACAACACCCCATCGAGAAAAACGAATTTCCAACGGATGTTTAGGAATGTCAATTTTTTTAGTGTGTGTGGAAAGTATGTGTAAATCCGCCTCTTTATCAATATATGCAAAAATAGATCTAGATCAAATCCGAGATTTTTGCTTTATATTAAACGAAAAGTGCTCGAGATCAAATCGAGAGTGGTTTTTTGGTTGCATGTTATTAGAATATCACTTGAAATGTGTTTTTTAAAACAACTAAGCAACTTTTTAAGTCTGAAATAATAATCACGCACGAAAATGATCGATTCTTAAAGAGTTAAACTTCGCACGCAATGAATACAGCAAGTTTAAAGAACAATCACTTATTTTCTGCTAAAGAACCATTTTATTACATCGAAATATTATTTAGATACTTATTTCCTTCTTAATTTCTTAAGGACCCTTAAGTAGATGTTACGGCCTCGTTACATTGGCAAGTATTGCTGTCATCGCAGAAGCCACCATTTTGAAACCCGGCTTGGATATAACACTGCAAGGAACACTTGGCATCAGTGATGCCTAAGAACTGATATATAGGGTTGGTGCATGGATCTAAAAAAAAAAAGACTTTTAAAGAACTGTTCAAAATAATAATAAAGTTCGTGTCTTACCTCCAAAGAAAAATCGTCCATTTGCAATATTGTCATCTAGAAATATGAAATAGGAGTATTATAAGAGTATAGAATTCAGCCTGCTAAATTTGACTTACCTATTGAAGGGTTATTAACTTCTTCTCCAGCTGAACCTACAATAAACAACAAGCAGGATCCAATTAATAAAATAAGTGCTTTGAATAATTGCATTTTTCTTAAAGGTAGGTATATTATTGTTCTAAGAACTTTTGTACAAAGTATTTCTGATGTTTTCAGTCAAGAAAACGTGATATTTATATCTATTTTTCAAAAGAAGACCTAGATAATTATGAATGCAAGTAGACTTGAATGATAGTATAATTGTAGCTCAGCAGTATAGGCAGTTTTAATGGATTTTGTAATTAGTTATCTTTTAAAAAAATGCAAATGATGAGAGTTTAGACTTAACGCTGCGCTGATAAGGATAGCAAAATTCGGTCTGTAAGATGTCTATGCATTGCTAAGTTTGATAAGCTATTAATTTAATGCAAAATAGTACTTGGCGATTTTAGTAAACGATAAATGATTCTATTTTAACTTTGATGATAACAAACTTTAACATTAACAATAAATGATTGGGCTTTGTTTCATTTTATCTCAACCCAATGCAACTCTTTGATTTCTTGACCCTAATTTTTGCTTCTTACGATTAGTTATTATGAGTTATTTTTAACTTTCGATACTTATAAAAATACATATTCATGAATATAGCTTTATTCATTCAAAATTACCAATGGTTGATTCCATTTCATAGGTATTAGGTCTAGGTAGGTATTATATGTATGTAAGGTAGAAATGGCGATTTTCGTGACCCAAAAAGTCATCAAAACCAAACTATCGCTGGAGTGCTTCGTGTTGTTATCATGATTTTACAAAGAAATCAAAGGGAATTAAAGGATGATTTTAGCTGGTTGTTGGTTAGGTTACGTAGATCAATCCGCCAGATGATCTCCTGATTTGCTCAGACTCCAGACTGTATGCCACCAAGGCAGGTTGCTGCTTAGTCTGGGTACTTTTAATGCATCTCTCTGATTCGTCAGCTTACGGAATGGATTTGTGTCCATCCATGGAATAATAACTCGTCAAGTAAGCCAGGTAAATGGTCTTCAGACAATCATGCCAGACCTAGATTTGTACGCTGATTCGAAAGAATTGTTTGGAAATGAGTCAAAAAACTCCCCCGGAAGTTGCTTTGAAACTGCCAGACGATGAAATCCGCTTGTTCGAGATGTATTATGGGAAGGAGATCTCTTCCTAGATATGATGCAGCTAGTCATAATGCTCTACCTACTATTACATACAGATATAAACCAAGATTGTTTGATTCATTTGGAGGAAGTGGTGGTCAAGTTTATAGCGTTCATATCAGCCGGACTATGAATTATAATATAACGATATTATGGTTTAGATGCAAGTATTCGTATATTAAATTCACAAGCTGTGAAATCAGAGAGCTGGAAGGATTTGGACGCTTTAAGCCGATAACGATAACACTTCTCCATTTAAGAGGGGTAGGGTGGTTGTTAACTGCATCAGTTCCGTTATTCATTTTGATTAACTCAGGCCCAGTTGCCAACCCTTTACAAAGCCTTCGTTTCATTGGGTTGACATTGTTTGATTGACTTTGTTGAAATAGTTTCATTACCTTCTATAAGAACCAAAATTATGAACAAATACTTTCAGCAAGTGACTACACAACAAGTGCTTTGAAAACTTACGCCACTTTTGAACGAATTCAGAGGGAGACCCAAAAAAACACTGACTTAATTTTTTTCCAAATACGCTTTTGGGCAATGTAGAGAAGCTGCTTGGTCTATCAACGTACATTTTTGTAATTCGTAAGCGAATCGTTCTCTAACCTTTTGCCTACCGGTTGCATGAAAGATTTCGGTATTTCTGCATTTAGGCTAACTTAATATACTTACTCAGCATACCATCCTACAAAGTCCAGTAAATAGACAAATATCAACTTTCTAAAATATTATAATATGGTTCATTAAAAAAATATCAACTTATTGTGTTTAGCTTTGATTAAGTTCTAGAGAAATAATTTCATTGAATTCGGTTAGTGTGGCGTATACTTGCTTTTTTTAACTCACAAAACCATTCTATTAATTCGTTATTCCCTTGATACAAATCACCAATTTTCAATTACAACTTTAGAATATATTTACTTTTACAGCCGATGTTTAATAAAATATTTTCAGTAGCTTAAAAGGGCGAATTTTACTCGAGTATTAAATAAAACCCAGAAGTCCTAGAAAATTAAAATCTTGGATATATTTTTGTTAAACTTAACATACATAGCATTACATTTTAATCTACTCCGTTGATGAATCAACGAAGTAGACACTGGCAAGCACTGGCAATGTCAACTGAGGCCATCGGCTCAAGAGACAGGCAGAACAAAAAAGAGAAGAACAAAATAACATTAGTTATTTGGTTATTCTTAGTTTTCACGGTCCACCATCTAACTACTAACCACACGCAATGATGCCTGACTTCGCTTGTCTATCGGGAAGCGATATTTTTGTTAAAATGACCTTTGCAAATTGCAAAGGGAGAACAAAATTGAGCAGCAGAAACCATTACAATACTACAACTTAATGCAATATTCTGAATTGTATCCAGAAGTTGCAAAAACCCATGGTAAACTCAAATTTTGGGAAATTGTTTAATTGTAGAATGTAGCCAAATGACATAAGGGAAATATTTCTTATAGAATCAACCAAAGCCTGAACCACATTTTGAACAAATAAAATGTTTCTGTTACGGCCCATTCGCAGAAACCCTATTATTGTAAACTTAATCTCATGAGTTCTATATTAAAGACGGAAATATGCAACAGCCCAGTGGGAAATTTCATAAAATTCATTGAGGAATAACCTGCTTTTTCCTTGAGGAAATGGGAGTTGCAACAGTTCTTTTCTGCTGATTCCTTTGAGGAATTTAACATGGGGGTGTCCTAGGCCAAGAAGCACATGCTTACATTCTCGATGAACATTCATTAATGAAATCACTACTTCCTCAGAAGTTGGTTATTCATCAGCTTGGGTGATGAAAAACATGATGTATTCTCATCAAACAGAAAAGTGGATTAAGGCAACGAACTGATGAACTTATGCATGACTTTTCCTTATGTGAATCACCGCATACTTTTCTTTAATAAAATAACTATTTCAATTCCGTACAAAAGACAGTTGTTTTCTTATGTGTCCCAATCACAAAAGCAGATGATGGGTTTCGAGTCATGAACTGAGGAAACGTTGCATTACTTTTCACTGACTTTATCATTGCATTTAATTTTTCTACTTATTCTGCTACTGAATTCATTGAGGAATTCAGCAAAAATTTTCATTGACGCCGAATTTCCTGCTGGGAGTAGCAGAACCCTAGGTTAGGTTAGGTTAAAGTGGCTGTTGATTGAGAAGACCAACACACTTAGTCCAGAAGAGGACCGTTGTGATACCACGAGTTTGGGGTATTTCCCCCTAATAACTCAGAACCAGTTTGTGCTTCTAATGAATTTTAAAAGAGAGTTAGTGTCCACGTTAGTCAGATCACTAATATCGTTGAAGAAGTATGCTCCCAGATGGAGTTTCCTTTTGCGAGCTAGTGCAGGGCATGTACAAAGAAGATGGTTAATTGTCTCTTCCTCCTCTTCGTCCATACAACTTCTGCAAAAGTCGTTTGCGAACACGCCAAGTCTCATTGCGTGTCTACCTATGAGGCAGTGTCCTGTGATGACACCTATAAAGGAGCTAATGTGCCGTCTGCTCAGAGAGATCAAAGTCTTAGAGCGTTTTGAATCCAGCTTTGGCCAAATTCGTTTTGTCGCTAGACATGTTTTGCCACTTGTCCACCTAAGATTTGTTCTTTCCATAGCTTCCTGCCTTAGCAAAAGTTTACATGTAGCGATGGGAATACCTAGGTAACTGTGTTCAGTTACTAAAGGTAGTGTTGTTCCTTTTTTGGCAAGTTCGTCGGCCTTACAGTTCCCTGGAATATCTCTGTGCCCTGGCACCCAACAAAGGTGAATGTTAAACTGTTCCGTCATCTCGCTAAGAGATGATCGACAGTCGAGAGCTGTTTTAGAGTTATAGGAGATGGAATCCAGGGACCTCAGCGCGGCTTGACTATCAGAGAAAATGATGATATCCTTAGAAGATATCACGTTTTCTTTAAGCCAAGATAAAACCTCCTTGATTGCCATTAATTCCGCCTGGAACACGCTACAATGGTTTGGTAGACGGAAGGAGAGACTAAGATTTAGTCTATTAGAGTAAACACCTCCTCCCACCCCATCATTTGTTTTCGACCCATCGGTAAAAAACTGAATTTGATCGTCGTCCTGTAAGGCATTTTCCTCCCAGAGTGATCTAGAGGGTATGCTTACCTGGAAGTTTTTATCAAAATGAAGTTGGGATGTGGAGTAGTCTATGTTACTTTGGGGGATACTGAAGGAGTTCAGTATACTAGCATGGCCATAATTATTATTTTTCCATATAGATATCGCTTTTAAGCGAATTGCTGAGCAAGCAGCGGTTTGCTTGCTGAAAATATCTAGGGGTAGCAGGTTTAATAGTACTTCTAGCGCTGCAGAGGGAGTAGTGCGGAGCGCACCGCCTATACACAGGCAGGCGGTACGTTGAACTTTACTGAGCTTAGCACTATTCAACGCTGTGTCTAGGGCAGGCCACCAGACGACCACCCCATAAGTGAGAATCGGTCTTATCACCGATGTGTAGAGCCAATGCATAACGTGGGGCTCTAGACCCCATTTATTGCCGATAGCTTTTTTGCAAGAGAAAAGAGCTACTGTGGCTTTCCTTACTCTTTCTTGTATATTGGGTTTCCAGCTTAATTTCTTGTCCAAAATAAGACCCAAGTATTTTGCTTCGTCGGAGAATTTAAGACTTATACCATTAATAGAAGGAGGGTCAACGTGTGGAATTTTATATTTCCTTGAAAAGAGGACAAGTTCAGTTTTGTGGGGGTTAACGCCTAGTCCACAACGACTTGCCCAATTTGTGAGCTTATTGAGTGCAAATTGGAGAAGTTCACATAAGGTGTTGAGATGCTTTCCTGAAACGGCTATAGCAATGTCATCCGCATAGGCAATCACATTGAATCCCCTCTCTTCCAGCATTATTAGCAGTTCATTTACCACTTAATTCCAAAGGAGTGGAGATAGTACACCACCTTGTGGCGTACCTCTACTAACAGATCGTCTTGTGGATGTTACACCCAGTTTTGAGTTGATCACCCTGCTTATCAGCATTTGGTCGATCAGTTTGCCAAGTGAGCCATCTACCTTCAGACCTGAGAGTGCATTAGCGATTGCAGATGTGTCGACATTGTTAAAGGCGCCTTCTATATCGAGGAAAGCCACCATTGTGTATTCCTTGTGATGGAGGGAGTATTCGATAGTGCGGACAAGCGAATGTAGCGCAGTTTCTACCGATTTCCCTTTGCAGTAAGCATGTTGAGACATCGACAACAATTTAGCATCAATGTTATTGCGTAAATATATATCAATCAGACGTTCTAAGGTTTTCAGAAGGAATGATGATAGGCTTATGGGTCTTAGATCTTTAGGGTTGGTTTGGGAGCTTTTTCCCGCTTTTGGTATGAACACTACTTTAACTTCTCTCCATGACCGGGGAATGTGAACCAGTTCTAAACAGCTTCTCATAATATTTTCCAATACAGGTAGAATAATATCTGAAGACTTCTGAAGTTCGGCAGGTATTATGCCATCTGGGCCGGCAGACTTGTAAGGTTCAAAGCTGTTCAGTGACCAAAGCAGTTTGTCCCTGTTGATCAGACCTTCAGGGATATTTTGAATATTTGACCTATTAGAGTGAATATTACTGATATCAGAGGAACTACCAGGAAAATGGGTATCCAGTAGTAAATTGAGCGATTCTTCGCTTGATGTCGTCCAGGAGCCATCAGGTTTTTTCATAAAACTTGGTACAACTGGGTTTGTTGAGAGAACTTTCCTAAGCCTTTATGCTTCAGAAACATTTTCGATTTTACCACAAAAATTTCTCCAAGACATTCTTTTTGATTTTCTAAGTTCTTTTTTGTATATTTGAAGGGACTTCTTGTATGATTCCCAGTCCGATTCATTTCTTGAGCTTTTGGCTTTGTTAAACAATTTACGACTGTTTCTCCTAAGCGGTTCTAGTTCTGTATTCCACCAGTAAGGCTTCTTCTTGCCTCTTGGTGTTATAAGAGGACAAGAGGCTGCCAGAGCATTGTTGAGGGCCAATGTAAGATCATCAACCTTCTTGTCAAGCTCGGGTATTACAGGGTATTGAGAGATTACAATCTAACAGGTTTTTAAGTGTATCTCTGTACTTTAGCCAGTTAGTTTTCCTGTGATTTCTGAAAGCTACCTGGCAAGGGGGATCATCTTCTAACTTGTAACGGTGATCAGAGAACGAATGGTCAGGTGACACCCTCCAATCCTTGATACTTGAATAAATGATATCAGAGACGAGAGTAATATCAAGTACATCTCGTCTGGTTTTAGTAACAAATGTAGGTTCGTTACCTATATTGCTTACAATTAGGTTAGTGCTTAAGATAAAATCAAAAAGTAACTCACCCCTATTGTTTATATCGGAACTGCCCCACACTGTATGATGGGCGTTGACATCACTACCGATGATGAGTGCAGTGTTAGTTGATTCAGCTTCCTTGACCAGCCTATCTAGGTTATCACCAGGGATAGGAAGGTCGTGGGCAAGATATGCCGATGCCAGCCAGTAAAAATCTTTAGCCGTTTCTAGCCTTACGGCAGTCGTATCTTGGTCACTGAAATTAGGGAGTAAAAATACTTTAATGCTACTTTTCACCATAATGCATGACCTCAAGTTACCTTTGTCTGATGCATACAGTGTGTATCCCGGAGTCCTGAGTCCACGGACCTGGTTGTTGTGTATCCATGGTTCTTGGATCAGGACTATATCCTCCCCAGTATTTGACAGCCGAAGGAGGAGTGAGGCCGAAGCCTTTTTGGAGTGCTGGAGGTTAATCTGAACTAACTGCAGCATTGTTGCTACAATCAGGCAGAGAAGCCTCCACCACTGTGTTATTCAGGTCTTCATCTGAAGATAAACCGAGAAGTTCATCTTCATTCAGAGAGCCTTTTAAGGAGTCGTACGTCTCTACTATCAACTGTTCGTCAAAGGTAAGAGAAGACAACGTTTTACTTGTAGAGGATGAAGAGTCAGAGACATCCGCGTCCTCACCCATGGAAGGAAAGGTGATCCTCACATTTTCGGGTGGAGAAGTCGATGCCTCCGACATAAGCACCTCGTTTTTAGAGAGTGAAGGATGTGGAGGAATAATACCTGCCTCTAACTCGTCTTTCTTATAGACTTTTAGGGTTATGGATTCGAATCCATACCTAATCACACCTTGGGTCTGTGCCAAATGGGCAAGAGACTCCTTATTGATCACAATTAGCGCGCATCTATAAAGACCCCTCTGCTCATCCAGCTTGGCGACCTTCCAGTTGTGAGTCGGTATATGCGGGTTACTTACCCTGATTATTTGGATGATATCATCCCATGCGGAGGGTTCAGCTGGGATCCAGGTGCGAGTCCTGGGTCTGCTCGGGATATCCTCCTTTGCTACGACTTCAAGATTCGCTCCTGGCCATACTTCCCCAAGACCACCGATCGCAAGCCTGTACAGATCACACGATCTTTGGTCCTCACAGACAACTAGTTTGACATGCCCCTGGTACCAGCCTCCATCACTAGTGATGGGAGGTGTACCAGGATTTGCCCTCATTAAACTTAAGAAGCTAGCCGAGAGCTTCATCTTCACTAGTTGCCATCTATCGGAAGAGATCGTGCCATCTGGATCGCTCTTGTCAATAACGGCGATAACTATTTTTCCCTTCAAGGCGTCGCTGAAAGATTTCTGCTTATCGAGCCCAGAAGGATAGGGAGGGTTGCTTTTGTTCCCCTTAGGTCTTTTGGGAACCGGTGCAGCCTCCTCCATTGACCTCTGCCTTTTGGACGTACAGTCCTCTGGCTTTTTGTCCTCGGTCAATACCTTCAAGGCCTTGCTCAACTTTTCTTTCTGCTGGACGGTTCTTTCACTCTCTGGAATTGCTTCTATGAGTAGTCGAGACCGTTCAGCATAGCGACGGTTTTTGTAGAGGACTTTTGAGGGAGCTATGCTCCGTTGTCCTTTCCTAAGAGGAGGGTTACCCCCCGGGGTGCTGGAAGCAGAAGGCCTACCAGGATTGACCTTAGATGTTCTTCTGCTTTGCAAATCTAAGCCCTTCGGAAGAGGTTTAACCCCTGTGGCTTTAGGAGTGGTGATGAGACCAGGTGTGTCCTTAGTCCCATTCCCATGCCTAGAGAGAACTTTGCCTACTCTCTTCTCGCTGCGAACACCGCTTGTAGAGGGGCCATGAGTAGCCACAAACCCTCCACTGCACAATGTAGCAGGAGAACTAACGCCAGACAGCTTTAGCGCCGTGCTGTCGCCCGGTTTAGAAGGAGAACCGGTCTCAACTGTTTTTGTTTTTATTTTGTTTTGTTGTTTATTATTATTTTCATTCATTATTTTTGGTCCCACGAGTTATGGGGGAAAACAAGTCCATCTGCAACACCCCCTGTAGCAGATAAGGCACTTACTCTTCGATTTTGCCTGTTTCAAAGAGCAGAACCCTACACAAATAAGAAATATGTGCATACTTAAGCCTTGAGAGAAGGTTCCCTTTGAGGGGAACGTCACACAAACCAACACATTTCAATTGATGATATTGAATCTATCACTTGAACTCTAACTTAAAATTTGTTGTAGGAATTCATATGGAAGATATGTACATTTTAACATGAACTGCGTACTTATTGGTTCAGGAACACGTGAAACTTACTGATACTGTACAACAATCTGACGTGCCATGAAGCGATAACCAAGCAGTGTGAGTTATGTATGTATGTCTGGATTCTGGAATTAGTTTATCTCATCAATCAAGAAGTTTAATCAAGTGGTAAATCCCAGCGTAAATCTCGGCATACTTTCCTCCCGGTGTATTATGGCATTGTATATATAAACTATAGTACTACCACTTGAGGTGCGCCATCTATCGGCGAACAACTAAGCTCTAGAATACCATGGGAAGCAATAACAACAATTAAAATGGTGGAAATTGTTGTTGCTTCCCATGGTATTCTAGAGCTTAGTTTTTCGTCGATAGATGGCGCACCTCAAGTGGGAATACTATGGCTTATATATGCAATGATTATGGCCAGAATAGCGAAGCCATGTAGTATTTTCCCAGCAGTTATTTGAATTTTGATCGGACGATAGAACGTCACTAGTTGTTGGAAAGAGCAGGATAATTAAAGATTTATAAGTTGTATAATTTTGCTTATTGAACTTTTAAAGTCCTAGAAAAAGGTAAAAACAGGTTCGAGCACTAAACTTGGAAATCTTCTAAGCGTAAAGTATTATTTGAAGGGTTCATTTTCTTAAAACAACTCACACTAAAAACCATATCTACAGTTGCAAGTCCATGAGGGCATAAACTAGAGAACTTAATGTGTTACCTTCATGAATACATTTTTTGAGCATTGAAAAACTGTTTTAAATTAATCGATGCCGTTATGATCTCACGTGGATTCACAATTAAAAACTGTTTTCCCCAGTACCAGTTAAGCCGTTCATGCTCTATTTTTTTCAAGGTGGTATTTTTAACGTGAAGACTCCCTCTGATTATCGTACTTCTAATTCGATCAATCCTTGTTTTGATCATCGTAAAACATTGTTAATGCCGGACGCACAACTTAGGTGTAAAGTAAAGTGGGCATTTTATACAAAAACTTAGTTAAAAAATATTTTCCTTACTAAGAACGAAATAAAATGCATGACTGGGTCACACGTACTTGCTTTGTGGGTGCATAGTACGACGAAAACAAACTTTTCCAGCAATAAGAAAAACTAATTTTTGAAAATTTTGGTAAAAACTAAAAAAAATGTACTAAAACTGGGAAAACCGATACATGGGGGAGCTAATGTTTAATATTTGAAGTTTAGATTTTGTCTTTTGGGTGCTATAAATTATATAAATTTCCGCTTATGGCCAAATTAATAAAACTGTTAAAACCAATTTCCGCTATTATCATGTGTAGCCAAAAACTAAAAATGCAGTTTTCTTTGAAGCATTCTATATACATTGAGGAAATTAGGAAAAACGAAAAAAATGGCCAAAACCTAGTGGCTCTTTGCATGGGAACCACCATTTAAATCAGAGAAACTGGAAAAAATGGAATGCCACCTGATAGGAAGTTGTAAGGAACTATACCAAGTTAAGTTTGAGTAGAATTCGAAACAACCGTTGAAAAGTTATGGCCATTTCAAAAAAGCCGTTAAGAGCAGATCTCCGTTATTTGCATTTTTAGCCAAAAACTGAAAATGCAGTTCTCTTAAAAACACTAAAAGAATATGACAAACAAAGTTTAATCAAAATCGTTAGAGCTCGTTGTATGGTAGCCACCGTTTAGAAATACTTAAAAATTGCAATGCCATCCTCTCGAAAACTATGAAGAATTATGTTAAACGAAGTTTGAGTCGATTGAATTGAACTTATGGCCATTTGAAAAAAAGACGCGCTTTAGCCTGATTTTCGTTACGACCATTTGATACAAAAACGAAAAACGCAGTTTTGTTAGAAATGCTTAAAGTTAGCTAAATTTTGGGTTTATTCAAAATCGTTTGAACCGTTTTCGAGAAAATTCAAAATAAAAAACCGTAACTTGAAAGGTACCAGTTTGAGCCGGGCTAAAACGAAATAAAAAACCTCGACAATCGTTTTTCTTCAAACTGCTATACAACAAGTTTGAAGAAAATACGTCAAGCCGTTTAGGCTGTAGCATGAAGTGAAAAAATGAACATCCGCACAGACGCATAGACAGACCGACGGACGGTATGGCGAAAACCACTTTTTTTGGTTTCTCTATCATCGTAATGTCATGTTTGATTAAAACCACGATTTTTTTCTGCATGAAACCAATACTTGCCCTATAGATCAAGTAAAAAATTGGTTGGGATTGATTTGGGACTATGTTTTTCAATTTTTTTATGAAAAGTTAACGTAGCCAAGCCCGATATCAAAAAATCATTTCTTTAATGCACAAGATATTTAGTTTCAACCAATAGACAAACAACTTTGGGTTTGTTGCCTTATTAAAAGTACCGTTAATTGGCAAAAATAAGGTTCTATAGTTTCATATAAAAAGTGGGTGTTAGCCACTCCCAAAATCAAAAACATATATTTAGATAAAATGTACCTCTATAGCTTGTAGTGTGTGCAAAATTTAAGCATTGTAGTTTGATGGTTAACATACAAAAACATAATATAGTTTGTCAAATATTGTGTGCGCTGTTTTATCGCTAGTTATACTCTATTATATGGAGTGGGTATATTGTATTTGGTGTGGAGTTTGTAATATAGAGAAATAATACCGTTAGTTATAAAAAAGTATATACATATGTATATTCTGACTCAGAATCAAAAGCCTTGTCGATTAAGCGATGTCCGTCCGTCTCTTCGGCCCTCCATCCGTATGTATACTCTCTATAGGTCGTAATTTTTGAGCTAGAAAGCTGAAATTTGGTATAACACAATTTTTAGTTCAGGAGTAAGGCTAAATTCTTGAACTGGCGAAATCCGCCCACAAACACGCCCACAATTTGTTCAAAAACCTCTATTTTGCAAAATTAAATTGTGTTACGATCAAAGCACCACGCTTAAATTTTGCACATGCAAGCTATAGGTAAATCTTCTCTAAATTAAATAAAAATTAAATAAATAAAATACGATGCTTATATTATTATTTTGAATTTTAGGCGTGGCTTACGCCCACTTTTCATGAAAGAACAAAAAGCATAGTTTTAAAAACTTAAGGTTCGTTGTATGAAAATGTATCTCTTAATTTTTGTGTGTGTAAATTTTTTCAATACGCCCACTTTGAAGGGTGTGATTTTTATAAAAATATACCTTTATTCGGGAAAGATCGTTAGAAAACTACCCGCTGCAGTTTTACACATAACGCCTAAATAATATTGACTAACAATCAAAGCTCAGTAAGTGCTTCAAATTTTGTTTTACAAATTTTTACGTCACGCCCACTTTTAAAGGGAGTTTTCTATAAAAATCTTAATATGTATTAATGCTATAATTTTTTCTAACTATGGACCGCAGTTTTGAATTGAGAAATTGAACGTTTTGCTTGTCTTTCAATGGAGTATGGAGTATGGAGGAGAAGATTCAATGACGAACTGTACGGGCTGGGCTATACAGCGACATTGACTTGGTTAAGAAGCTGAAAATTCAGCGGCTTAGATGGCTGGGTCATGTGGAGCGTATGGACGAAAACGCTCCTGCCCGACGAGTCTTCAATTCCAACCCGGAGGGCCGACGCAGTTCTGGAAGACCCCATCTAAGGTGGCGCGATCAAGTGGTAAACGACCTCAACCAACTTGGTGTGCGCAACTGGAGGCCACTGGCTAGGGACCGGCCTAGCTGGCGAGGAATGTTGGTTGAGGCCGTGGTCCACAATGGACTGTCTGCGCCACCTTAAGTAAGTAAGTAAGTTGTCTTTCTTGTCAACGTTTCAGGTTGTTGTTCAAGAATTGTTAAAAACACCCATAATCGCTATTCCCATTCAAAATCTAATTTTTAAAATTTCAAGCTATGTCCTTTGTTCAAATCGAGCTGCAAATTGAATGCCACTGAACTGACCTCATATTAATTGCCTTGGCAATAAAAATTCTCAACTTTGGGCATGGCACACGGCTTTTTTATTGCACCAGTACCAGCAGTTATTGAACGTCGACCACACAAAGTGAATGTTATTGTATTTTTTCTGTCTCCAAAAGAAGAAATTTGTTTCTGGAAGTAGACATCGCCAGCCTGCGGGGCCAACGAATACAAAAAATTTGGAATAGGGTATTCAACAGTTCGTTGCAAACGTACTCTAGTTCTCGCTTATGGTTTTTATCACTGCTCAAGTTAAATAGCTTTTTTTGAATTCTTCCCTTAATACCCGCTCCGATCAGAATGCTCAAAATTTGGAATGTGCTGTCAACTTCAAATTCTTTTTTAAATCGTGCTACACGAATGTGGAATTCCCTATTCAACTCGATTTGTCCCTCCCATTTCAATGTACATACATATATAACCAAATGTACATTGATATCCCCTACTACGTCCTTCTTCGTTTTCCTTAACGCTAGCAATGTGCTGAAACCTTACATTTAAAGCGTAGTCATATAATAACCATTTGAGTACACCTTAATTATTAAAAGGAACGTTATTACCGCCACGTATTGTTCTGAAATTCGCCATTTTAAGCAAATAAAATGTGTTCAATTTGAAACGATATTTATAGACAACTTTATTAATTTTTTTTTTAAATTGTAGATAAACATTAACTAACAACTATGGAATATGTGTATTTAACAATTTTATTCTCATTTTTTCGTTTGCAAATCCAAGAAATTAAATACAAAAAAAAATTAATTCTCTAAAAACGACCGAAGTAACAGTTTAATTATTTCACAGGAAGGGAAGAAAATTAATAACAATCAATTAAAAAAAGCAATTATAAAGACAACAAACTAGGGTCAACATTTTTATTTAAAAAAAAAAAGAATAAACTTTTTAATCAATCTTGAGAAAACTTCGATGATCAAAAGTCTAAATAAAATACTGCTAAGAATTGTTGTTGCTGTTGTTGTTAATTATTGTATTTACAATGCTATCGTAGTATATTTTCGTATAATTTTTATTTTTATTGTATCGTGTGTTGACACAGCAAAAGAAGAACAGGACGATGATGAACAACAAATAAGAAGACGAACCAACCTAAAACAAAACGTCGTCGTCACCTTCGTCTAGAATATTGCTTTGGTGACGCACATCGACGCCAGCTTCCAAGAGTGCAGCCTTCCGTTCGTCGGCTTTTTTGCGAGAAATACGTTTCTTGTCCTGGATCTTCTTCAAGCGGTAGAATTCCTCACGTTCCAACTCGTCCAGTTCGGAGATGATGTACGCCAAAGTACGTTCAATACGAGGAATAATAACTAAAGATAAGAGTGTTGTTTGGCATTACCTAAGAGGCTGTCAATTATTATGACCTTAGAGTTAGACTTACCATGCTCGATGGCATTGACTCTTCTGTTGGTGATTTTGATAACTTCATCCAGAGTTACGAAAGATGTTTGCAGTGAAGCCAGCTCCACAAGTAGTTTGACAGCGCTCTGGTAGTTCTTCTTTAGTCTTGTCAGCTGTTGACCACCACGAGCCAAACCGGCCAATTCATAGGTATCAACACCATCCGTGTAGGATTCGAATACGGGCAACGTTACACCAGCAACATTGTCCTTCTTTGTGCGAATTTTAATTTGTGCCTTGGTGACATTTTGCAGGACGACTTGATTGAAGTCACCGGTGGTGAATTTGGCTTCGGCTAGAGAAAATGCAGCTTCTTTCATTACTTCACCCATGAGGGTCTTGGTCTGGAAATAGACAAGACATCAATTAAGTGTAAGTCACGAGTTTTTTCTTTGGAGTTTTTTTTTTTTTAAATTATATATACAGTAAAGGGAACCTACTTCAATGATTTTACCCAAAATCATACGGAAACGCATCTGGAGAGCATCAGCTTTTTTCTTAAGCAGTCCATGGCCCTTCTGTGCACCAGCTAGACGTGACTTCATCAACATCTGAGCACTTTTAAATAAAAAAGAACAAAAACATTTACCAAAAAAAATAAATCAATCATGAGGTGGGCATAATTTAATATGGACTTCATTTCGTTTTTCTTTTACTTTCTGTTTGATTATTTACTTACCCACGAGATGGGAAAATTGCAAGTCTATCTTTTCCGGACATTTTAAAATAGTATTTTTTTTTTTATTAATTTTCTTTTCACAGACGAGTGGAATAATTTTAAACTTCGTTTCAGTGAAAGAAAATTTTTTGGTAGGTCAGCTGACAAATGTCTTATGATCTGTCAAATGATTTTTCTGTCGGCGGGCGACATCTGTTGGTGGACACATTCAATGAAATTGTTTGTCACACTGCCTTACCATAGCCCAAAGGTTAAAACAGAGTGACGCAGTTTACTCTGACGCGCTGATATCGAGTACGTTTTACCATTGTATATATAAACTATAGTATTCCCACTTGAGGTGCGCCATCTATCGACGAAAAACTAAGCTCGAGAATAACATGGGAAGCAACAACAACAATTTCCACCATTTTAATTGTTGTTGTTGCTTCCCATGGTATTCTCGAGCTTAGTTTTTCGTCGATAGATGGCGCACCTCAGGTGATAGTACTATAGTTTATATATACAATGGTTTTACTGCTGGAAAACAATAGAAAAACGGATACGGAAACGCAGACACAGATGTCAAAAGAAAACGTAAGAACCTAATTAGTAGTGCCTACTATGAATTCGTAAGCATTTTTACTAATTATACAATTTAGAAGTTTATTGCTACACATAAAAAATGCAAATACATACATATATATATTTTTGTAACATTTATATTTTATTTTATTGCTTTGATCTTGATAGGTTGTTTTTACGATATTGAAATGGTCATCAAACATTGCAAACATTTCTTCACCACTGGACAGAAATGTAATCAAGGCGACAAAAGCATGACATAAAGACACCCATGATTTTTTTTAGTTTTTCATAAGCTACATAATTTACAATTCAGTTTCCAAAGTCAAATGTTAAAAATGCGAAAGTATTTATTAAAAGGTAACCAACTCGTCCGTCACCGTCTGCGTTTGCAATTGCGGATCCATCGCATTGTATGCACAACATTGAATTCGTGTGTATTCAATATTTTGACATGCGATACGTCTGCGCCTTGTATATAACCTAGTTCTATGGAGAAGCAACTTTTTTGGTTTAGGAGGGGTAGATTGAAGTAAGTAAAGAACATTGTATATAGAACGTATATAATTATACTGTATAAATAAACTTATATAATGTATAATATACAATGTGAAGAATAAACCGAGAATGGTCATAATTGAAAAGAAGCCAACATTCTGTCGTATTCAGCGATCTCAAGCGGCAGAGCTCTGCAAGACAAAAACTGCTTCTTCATAATAATTACTATAGGCTATATATACAAGGGTCTGAGTCTCAATTTTCTTGGCTTCCAGCCTGTTCCAAATCTCAACTTCAAAAATAATATTTTCAGAGGAGCAAATAAATTATCAACAAATACGACCTCAGTTTTAAATTCGCAAATAATAACCAACAACCTTCAATTTGTGTGTGGCTTCATCAGAAATCAGATAATGCCGCGCTCTAGACGCTAGTTTATTTCATAAGAACATAAAACATTAGCCTTCTGAGAGCCAGTTGTACAATCCCTATTTCATTTTCAGATCAAACTTAAAAACCGATTTACCTTCGTCCGTGGATGCAAAATTAAAATTTAGACGGTGGTTCAAGAGTGGTTCTAGAGTTAGCCCACCGATTTCAGAGGATTAAGTAAAGTTGACCCACGGATCAAACATTTAAAAACGAGGTTCAGTTCTGCACCGCTATTGCACAACAACTGGTACTCAGCAAAGTATAATAATGTCGAAAGTCGAACGAAGTGATTGCATTTTTGGACGACTTTGACGTTCATGGACATTTCAAACCCAATTTTTTCGGCATAAAGGCTAGCGCAAACCAAAGCGGCCGCGGTGGCGGTGGCGACCTAGCAGGTCGCGCGATAAAGAGGCGGGCAAAAATCTGCTCAAACGAACGCGATATTTTCATTCGCGGCCAAGCCATGAAAAACATCATTGTTAGTTGTCGTTCGAATTGAAATAATAATATTGATTTTATAATATTTAATAATTAATATCTAATTATTTCCCCAAAAATTGATGAAGCCCTACTACTTTTAGACGAGACAAAAAAGTAAAAAGAAAATTTCATAAGTGTATCTTGCATATTTCTCATTATATATTTCAAAAACAATTTTAGTTTTTAAATATTCAAAATGGCTTGCAATACTTTCAAACAATAAATAAAAAGATATCACGAATGGCAAGCTGCGATACGGCGGTGCATGCAGCGTTCTACATAGATCGCGTGGCTGAACGCAGCAGTGGATCGTATTCACAACCCACATATCGCTTAGGTGTGTGCCATTTGTATAGTTTACATGTGCATCATCTGTTTGGTGATCGCCACCGCCACCGCAGCCGCTTTGGTTTGCGCGAGCCTTAATACGCCGATCGTTATCATTTTTCATAATATGGACAAAATGTTTGAATCTCCTTTTAAAACAGCAAATTCTAACAACTTCATCAGACTGCGCTCAGCACTGACATTTTAGAAGCTTTATGTCTTCGAAGTGTGAGTGTCTGTCAAAGTCTACAATTTTTGTATTTAAAATGCCATGAAATGACGTAATTATAAATATAACTGACGGCACGGGAACAATGTCAAATCAACCGAAATTGAAACTGGCAACAAAACTGGTTTGTAAAGTTGTGAGTGTATTACCAACTTGTTGGCAAAATAAAGTTTATTTTTCGGATCAAGAATTCAATATTCATGGTTTGCTGCATAGATGTCAGGACAATCAGTACAGAGAAACGTAATCGTATCGTAATATAAAGCAGGTCGCACGTGTTCCAATAACGTTTTTGACAGACTTAACGTTTTGATAATTCAACACAAAAACATATCAAATCAACGACAACGCGGTTCGCTCACGGGTCCTTGTATTTAATTTAACTTTATTTTCATAAATTCGTCGAATAACAAAAAATATCAAATGGCTCGTGATCGTGGTAAGAAAGTAAACCCTTTTGCTGCCAAGAAACGCAACAAGAGACAAATGGTAAGTAGTTTCCTAATCACAAATTACCAACAATTTATGACCCAGCTTCGATGTTTCATTTTTGTCAGGCTGATAAACCTGATCGCCGGTCGGAGCCCTACAAAGAAATCGTACGCGAGAATGAGGCTTTCACCAAATATTACCAGGTATAAGAATCAATTGATTCATTGGCGCATCATATAACACGGCAAATAAACTTAATTAGGTACAAAAAATATGCAAAGACGAAGTCGAATGGGCTAAATTCCTGGCTGCTATTAAAGACAATCTGCCCACGACGTTTCGTGTTACTGGATTCAAAGATGAGGCAAAGGCCCTGCTGGAACTTATAAAGACCAAGCTCTTTGAGTCTTATGTAGAGGGCGTATCCGAATTACATCAGATCCCAAAAGAAAAAGTTGAACGCCCACTTTGTCTTCCATGGTACCCCGAGGGTCTGGCCTGGCAGTTACATCTAACGCGTAAGGACATCCGTCGGTCGGAACCATTATTTCGATTGCACAACTTTCTTATTGTGGAGACAAGTGCTGGAAGCATAAGTCGACAAGAAGCCGTCTCGATGATCCCACCATTGGTTCTCGATGTCAAACCAACAGATAAAGTTCTGGATATGTGTGCGGCACCGGGTTCCAAGACTGCTCAGCTTATTGAAGCATTACATGCAGAGTCTGATAATAAAATTCCACCAGGATTTGTTGTGGCTAACGATGTTGACAACAACCGGTGTTATATGTTAGTGCATCAAGCTAAGAGGTTGAATTCACCTTGCTTTGTCGTCACTAACCACGATAGTAGCCACTTCCCGAACTTACTGGTGAGTATTAATTATTTTATTTTTGTAATTAAATTATATTTTAAACTTTTATTAGACGAATAAGTCTTCTATTTGAAATCTTCCACATTCAGTTTCACGGTACAGTTTAAAATTCGTTATTCTGCATTCGATCTTGAAACCTTTTTGGGACGTAGGGGTTGTTCTGGAGCTAGATTTCTTAGCTGTGCCCATCTTCTTTAGTTTTTAACAACATTTATCTTGTTTTGAAAGCTCACCATCCCCCCTACAGTTCTTTGCAATTTAGTGAGTTAATTATCACCTTAAAATCTCAATCCACTGTACCAACTTTCTTTCCTAACTTACTATTTCTTCTCTGCTCGCTCGCACATGTTAGTTCATTATAAGGGTATTAGCATTCTCTTGAGTGCAAGTGCATTCTAAAAAAAAGGTATCTTGAGGGTAAGCATACTTGGAGGTTTTGAAGCGTGAAGCAGTGTAATGTTACTTCTGGAAATGACCAACCAGATAAGATCTTTAACTCAAACTAACATTTAAGCAAGGCAGCAGCTAGAGTAGTATATTCCCTGAGGTTTAGTCATTCAACCGTTCCTGTGTTATATTCAGGCACCGTCAGCACTCACCTCTACGATGAGGGGCAGGATTAAGAAACTTGTCATATTATCCCCCTCACTACAACAAGTTATCTTTGAAGCTTACAATGCTCGCTGTCTTCTAGACTTTAGCCACATCTATATCACAGTTTTTGCCTTTAGTGGTAGTAGTCCTAATTGTTGCACAAGCTGCTGAAAAGAACAGTTTACTTCATTGTACTGCTAAGTTTTCCTCTTAAAATTCGGTTCTTTCAAGACTTTATTCTTGGTATGCCAACTCATCGAATAGCCTAAGGATTGTGTTCGAAGGGCTATCTCGCAGTGTTGTATAATCAGCTTGTTCAAACTGTGTCCAATCCAACGAAACTTTGTCCGCTTCGTCTCGCACCCAACAGCTCTTGGTTACAACTCTTTTTTGAATTTAATTTGTGGACAAAGGATGTGTAGTGCCGGCAACGGTTCACAAATGCACAACAGAGAGAACAGATAACGCATAGCTTAACGTGTAAGATATTGCATGAATTCCGGATTGGAGTCAGGATAACGAAAACAGCGAGAGATTTCTTTGCTCTGCTTACTTCCCGTATCGATCAAACCTGTTACAAACTGATTTATGGAAAATATCATTTCTGTCTCATTGCTGCCCAACGTCAAACAAATCGACTACACATTCATGGCTCTGGATGTATTTTGAGCGAAAGCTTAATCTGCCCAAGAATGATAGTTGCCATATTTTTTGGAAAAGCAGACAAGACGGTTTTGTTACCCCCAGTTATTAAAATTTTTAGATTTCCAATAACTCCGTATATCCAATCCAGTCCCTCGGATACGTGTCGGTACTCGAGGTTCGATGTTAGTACCTACTTCTGTAAGTTCGGCGAATTTCATTTACCTGGAGAAGTTTCTAAGCCCTGTGTTCACCAGAACCCTAGTTGCACCTCAATAATTGATAGCAAATATAACACTATCTCCGTTTAGTACAGAATGATTGTTTCTCGACGCAATTCGAAAAAGTAAAAAAAGAGTAAAAGTTGTTTGAAAAGCTGTCAACTTTTACGTGTCAAAATGTATGCCTAGAGGGCTAGAGGTTTGAACAAAAAGTCTTATTTCCTTCCACAACGGTTACCAAACAGGCATAATATGAATTTCTTTTATTTATTTTCAGCAAACAAATCCCGATGGCAGCAAGTCAGTTCTAAAGTTTGATAAAATTCTCTGTGATGTTCCTTGCTCTGGTGACGGAACAATGCGAAAAAATCCAGACATATGGACAAAATGGAACACAGCTCAAGGAAACAACTTACATGGGTATGGACTTTGAAGCATTTTCAAGTGAAATTTACAAGCAATCATTTTAATCTTTTTGTTTTTAGTATTCAATATCGAATCACTCGACGAGGAGCTGAAATGTTAGAAGTCGGAGGGCGTTTAGTATATTCGACATGTTCCATGAATCCTATTGAGAATGAAGCTGTATTACAACGTATTATACAAGACTCCGATGGAGCTTTAGAAATTGTAGATGGTTCAAATTTAGTGCCTGGACTTAAGTTCAATCCAGGAATGACCGATTGGGTGTTGGCATCAAAGGATTTGGAGATTTTCACCAGTTTCGATCAAGTTCCGGAAAAATATCACACTGTGATAAGACCCAACATGTTCCCACTGCCAGCTGGTGAGATTGAGAAGATTGGTTTAGAAAAATGGTAAGAAAAAATAGTAAATATCAACAGTCACAATTAATTGGTTCCTTTGGATCAGAATAGTGCTAGGTAAGGTTAGGTTCAATTGGATGTCAGCTAGAAAGGGGTACAAGCTGTAACACTCAGGTTGTTATCCCCTAAAAACTTTCTCACTTAGAGATAATTAGAGCTTACCAAGCGCACATGAGAATTGATGTCCAAATCCATCACTTCATCAATGTCATTAAAAAAGCATTATCCTAAAAAGAGTTTCCGTGCGAACGCAAGTGAAGGGCATTTACATTTACATAGATGGACAATTAAGTCCTCTTCTTCGTCCATACAGCTTCTGCAAAATTCGTTTACGAGTATGCCAAGCCTGTCTACCCTAAAGTGTCCTTATATGGCACCTAGAATGGAGCAAATGTGCCGTCTGCTTACAGAGATCAAGGCTTTAGAGCGTTTCGGATCCAGCTTTGGCCAGATCTGCTTTGTCGCTGGACATATGTTACCACCTGCCCACCTAAGATTTGTCCTCTCAGTACCATTTATGTATACAAATGTAGCGATGGGAATACCCACAAAGCTGTACTTAGTTTAAATGGGAAACGTTGGTCTTTGTTTGGGAAGTTCGTCGGCTTTGATGTTCCCTGGAATATCTCTATGCCCTGAAAAACAACAGAGGTTTTCCGCCAACTCTCTGAGAGATGATTGACAGTCGAACGTTTATTTGGAGATAGTTGAGAGATGGTAGGAGTAGTTAGAATTTCTGGTCAATCAGGCTCGTTAAAAAATCGAAGCTTCTCTATTTGGTAAGCTTTTTCAGATAAAATTCACAAAAACCTTGTGTACTTTTTTTTCGCAAAGAATTAAGGCTCGGGAGGAACTATTCTGCTTGGAAAATAGTTAAGTTAATTGAGAATAAAAACACAAGAACGACCTCATTTCGCCTTTGAAAACAACATATAGGTACTGAGAATGTGTAAAGTCTGGTCATGAAGCTTGAAGCCGTGGCTTACGAAGATTTTTTATGTAATGGGCAGTCTTTCACAATCAAGTCGAATCCCTTAGGAAAGTCGGTATTGCAACGATGACTGATCGGCCCAGACTTATGCACTTTTAGATGAATATGAAGGTACACCGCAAAACACAGTCAATAAGAGCTAGGTGAATTAGTATAAATAACGCTTGATTTAAAGCTTGATTTTGTTACTTCCTTTCTATGGAGGTAGAAAGCATGGTGCTTCTTAGCCATACCTTATATACCCCTCCAGCTAACTCGATCTTTAGCCTACCGTCTCCTATTTCGCAATCCAACATTAATCGCAGATCACCCTCTACCTGATCACTCCATCTAAGATGAGTTCTTTCATGACTTCTGACTCTGTTAGGGCGTTGGTGTCCACTTCACTCTAGGTTTAACCATTGACCAAAAAAAATCTTTATCTTCGTCAACAATTGTGTTTTCTGCCAACTGGGAGATCGCGAGTGCTTTTGCACTATATAGCTTCCAATTGGTTCATCTCGATAGGTAAGGTTAGGTTACGGTGAGGTGTCTGTCAGGCATTGTTATACCACATGTGAGAGTGAGGCACTACCATTTGAAAACCATTTGGAACTTTTAATAAAGCGATGGCGACAGTGGATGTCTGTATCAGTTAGAACACTATTATCGTTGTAGAAGAAATCTGCTAAATGTAGCTTTCGTCTTTGTGATAGAGCAGAGCAGGCACGAACAAAGAAGGTGAGTTATATAACACTAATTAAGGAGCTAAGGTGAGATCTGCCAAGAGATACAAAACATTCAATGCGTTTTGAATCCAGATCTGCTTAGTCGCGAGTAAGTTTGTCCATCTTATATTTGTTTTGTTCATGGCATCCTATTTGAGCGTTCTCGATAGGGCTTTAAAAAGTTGTTCAACAGTGTTTACAGCATTTACTTGGGCAATGCTAACTTTAAGTTATACCCGTCAAAGATTAAGTTCTGACTAAGCCGGTGGTGGTATGGATACTCTATTATAGTGAAAAGTGGACCCAGAGTTTACTGCCTCATATCTTTTCAATATCACCAGTAAATCCAAGTAATTGTGTTGATCTATATTAAAGATGTAATTGCATTGCTGTTGCCCATAACTTTTTCTGTTGTAGATTTATCAGGCCTGAAGCTGCATTGGTGAAGATCAATACGATCGTCAGCAAACGTTTTAAGACACTCAAAAAAACAAGAAATGGCCTGATAGGCGTTGTTCAAAAGATTAATGCTTTTATAGTTAATGCAAAGTAGACAGTCTCCTTTTTTTGTGGATGGGGAAAATCTCACTAAGATTCCAATTGTGAAAAATAGCTTCTACCACCAATATTTGGATAATGAGTTGGTTGGTGTATGCCCCTGACCAGGTTATTACACCTATGGATTCTGTCGATCCAACGCTCGGTGAAGATGCGATTTTGTTATAAATTTACAATTTTCCAGCTCCTCTCTGTTTTAATTTAAATTTGTTTTGATTGATACTTATACTTAAAACTCTTGAGTGATTGTTTATGATCTTAGTGTTGATTAAGTTCAAGTTCGATTCAAAGTTGTGGACAAAGAAAAGTGATTCTAAAACTAAAATAAATTAATTTTATTTTTATTTTAGTATGCGTATTCTTCCACACCTCCAGGAGACAGGTTCCTTCTTTGTCGCCGTCATTGAAAAGAAAAAGAAACTACCCTTCGAAAAAAATGACTCGGAGGCGCTTGAGAAACCAAAAGAAAAAGTAGAAGAACCACCAACTGACGGTACGCCAACTGAAGAACCAAAATCTGCCCCCTGGGGACCCCAACGCAAAAGGCGCCGTCTCCATGGCTACAAGGAAGACCCTTATGTATTTTTCAAAGATGACGAAAATGTTTGGAACGAAATCAAAAGTTTCTACGAATTGGATGACTCCTTCGATAGGCGATGCCTCTTAACAAGGTGTAACAATGAAAAAAAGAAAAACATTTACTATTGTTCTGAACCAATTCGTGATTTGGTACTCCTGAATGAGGATTCTGTGAAAATCATTAACACAGGAGTCAAGACCTTTGTTCGTTGTGAGAACCGTTATTCGAGCAACGCATATCGATTGGCTCAAGAAGGTCTGCAGACATCGAATGCTTTTATTGGTGAAAGTCGTAGAATTGAAGTTAGTAAGGAGGATTTCATATTGTTGTTGCAATGCACAGATCCTACAAAGCCGCCTTCAACCACAGAGCTGTGTGAAGAGACACAAAAAAGAGCGAAGGAGTTAGGTGGGTTGCTTAATTTTGTCTTGCTTGGCTTTTGAAAAATGTAAGAAATCTTTTTTTTTAAGGTGTCGGCTCGTGTATCCTGAAGTATGTAGATAAGCGATTCACACTGTATGTTGTTGGATGGAGAGGATCGTCTAGTCTCCGCGCGTACGTTGATGTCAATGAAACTGTTCATATATTGCGACTCCTAGGTGCTGATCTGTCCAAGTTTGGTAAGTTTATCAAACCGACTAGTCAATAAAATATTCGTGTTAAGCAATGTTTTTTTTTTCAGAAAAAAATAAATTCAAAAAAGTGGAAGACATTGCTGCTGTCGATGAGAAAGGTGAAGAAGATGATAATGATCTTGCTGCAGATGAAATTGGAGTTGAAGCGGAAGAGGTTGCTGAAATGGAATCTAAAGACGAGTAATTGAACGTCACAAAAAAAAAACGTTATGATTTGAATCATAAAGCATTTTATTTTATTTTTTGATAAATGGAATATTTTATATAAGTTTTTAATTACTTTAAAATAAAATATTTATAAACTCTGTAATGTTAAAACATTGCATATTTTGTTCATGAAAATTATTTTACCAACCTCCTCGAAGAAGGGCTATGCAGTTTCTAATACAAAACACCAGTAGAGAGTCTGCTCTGTCTGAATAAGTCTATCAGCAAAAAAAAAATCCTCAAAATAACAGGGGACACATGCTATTCGTGTTAGAATATTCAACCGTGGCCACAGTTTAATCCAGTTTGGACGAATCGGGATAGATGCTTCAGAAGTGGTGGATGAGATGCTGTACATGCAGCAAGACAACATATCTTTCATCGATTGTCGAATTTTTGAAGCAAACAGCGAAATTTGCCGTCCAAATAGGAAGCATTTTGGACGATTCACCAAACATACACAGACACACCCTTCGAGCTGCTTGTGCAATTTCGCCCTGCAAGCAAATTGAGATCACTCTCCACTTACTTGTGTCACCATAAATATGTGAGTTTCCATTGCTAAGTTGTTTCACGAGAGAAATTTAGGACTCTGGTGCGTTTTCATCCTTTGCACCACAAGGCCCAGTTCAATATTACTGAAGAGACGTTCTTCTTAAGACTTCATTGCTATTGTTAAACAACTGTTGTTTGCAAAACCGCATCGTCGTCTCCACGCGGTGCCCGCTGGATAGCCGAAAGATAAACTGACGGCGAGCGTTGGAACCATCGGATCTATTGGTTGTAGATACCCGAGCTCTCTTCTCAGGAGCAGGAATAAAGATACGCTCTGAAGATCCAACCTTCAACACGATCTACACGTCATGCACAGGCCTACAAGACGGTCATGAAAGGGAAAACGTCATTGTGATGAAAACCGCTAAAAATGCCTCGGATGACCAAACCAATAATGACGACCCCCCCCCCCCCCCACGCAAACGAAAAACAGACAATGATTTACGCATTTGAACATGGAACGTGCGAACGCTTAACAGTCCGTGTAAAGCCGCAACCCTATCCAGTTTCAACGCTGATATAACAGCTCTTCAGGAGATGCGATGGCATCGACCGGGCCATGACAGAAAACTGTAATTTCTACTATGGGAAATACCACCTTGATTGGGAGATCGCTCTTGTTTGGGTGCGGATTCGCTGTCAGAGGAAGACTTATGCAAAACGTCTTATGCGATGTCAGCGAGAGAGTGAAAACGATCCGCATTAAGGCCAAATTCCACGAAGAGAAAGATGGCGCTACCAAAGAAAGTTTCTACGAGCTCCTAAAACCTATGCGCAGTGCCCAAAACATGGCATTAAAATCCTCTTGGGAGACTTAAATGCCAAAATTGGGCGGGAGGACATCTTTTGTATGACGATCGGAAAACACAGCCTGCCCGACACCACTTCCGATAACGGACTCAGGCTCATCGATTTAGCAACGGGAAAGAACATGGTGCTAAGCAGTACACGATTTCCACGCCCCGACATCCACAAGGGCACATGACGATCTCCAGATGGTCGAACCTGCAACCACGTTGCACAATATGGCAAGTAAGAACGAAGATTAATATATTTTAGAAAATACAATTTTTTAATGGGATTTAAGAAAGGTTTTTATATCGTAAAAACTTTAACTATGAGGCAATAATGGGGCTAGATCAGTCCATTTATTGTTTTCAGGATCGTACTCTTCGACTAAATCTGTGAAATCGTTATCTTCTCTTATGAATCCTCCTGTAACTATCAGTCGATCATTGAATTCTGTACAATACACATTGACACGCTTTTTTCCAAAGGCTTTTTGTCCATCCAATAATCCATGTAAGAATTGTAGCATTCAACTGTGCAAGAATCCTCGCCATTCTTAACTCCACCAACTGTGTACAGTTTTCCGCAAACTTCAGCAGGTGTTAACCACTTTATATTTGTCTTTGAACCGAATTTTTGAACCCATTTATTAGCCACAGAATCATAGCATAGAATTTTTTCTGAGCTAATTACGTACAAGTGTCCCCGCAAGACGATTGCAATTGTATCCGCAAAATGATTTGGTAAGGATTCTAAAAACTGCCATTTATCCGTAGCAAAATTATATTTTTCAACAGATGTCCAGTCTCACAGCCACCTAACACATACAAATGTCCATCAATTTCAGTGGCTTCATGCTTTAAACGTGCCAACCCCATGGGAGATAATGTTTTGACATCATCAATATTACCACCCGTGACAATGAGCTTATAATCAAAGTATGTTATTTTATAGTCTAATTTATCGACCTCCAGTTGTGGAATAGTAGTGAAAGACCAACTGTTTGCTACGGGATCAAAAGTCTGCAGTTTTAAATCGCTTGACGTTTGTCCGCTTATAAATGCTAGTTTTTTCTTTTGAAGCTTTCGTGGTTGAGTTAC
This sequence comes from Platycheirus albimanus, assembly GCA_916050605.2. NCBI lineage: Eukaryota > Metazoa > Arthropoda > Insecta > Diptera > Syrphidae > Platycheirus > Platycheirus albimanus. The sequence goes on along the minus strand of OU696697.1, from coordinate 50,267,051 downwards.
CTGTAGACTGCTTTGTTGGCGTTTTTCTGGACACAAGTGCCATTGAAGCCAGGAGCAGATGAGCTCATAACAGTCAATTGTCTTACAAACCGAATGCCTGTTTTGGACTATGAACTTGGGCTCTAAAGAGGTAAATCGAACCATGGAAAGAATTTCTAAAATGTATTTCTCACGATCCGCCTTGTCATAGTCCACCCAAGCCACAACGCTCAGAAAAACTTTTTCTTCTGATACGTTCAAATCATCCGAAGAAATGTATTTGCATATTTCATCTTTGTTTAGCTTTAAGAACTCGTTTCCGGTGGAAACCTTTTCGAAATTTCGCACCGCTAAAGATATTGCGCTTTGGTTAAGTTCAGTATAGTTGTATTGCTCTGAAAAGCTTGAAATCCCCAAACAGTGCGTGCTATCAAGCTTTTTCTCCATAAACTCACCACATGCTCCTATTAACGTTTTCATTTGGAAGAAGTCAGCTGCCTTCAAAATGGTTTCAATTGTTCCATAATGAAGCTTAATACTCCCAGTGTTTTTGATAGTCACCTCAGCAGCTTTAGCTTCTATCAGGCTGCTCCGAAACATAGCTAGGAAGTAGTCACTTGAGGCGGAAAGGACAATTCGGTGGCCACAAAGTTGAATTTTATCAATGTCGGCAACCAAAACAATATCAAAGAAATCTTCATTTTTGTAAAACGTTTGTAGTTTTTGAGGCGTTTCAACAGTCGTTCCATCTGATTCATTCATATCGGCATTTATCTCCTCCTGAAGTTCATGTTCTTCTTCTACTTGATGTGCTGATTCTTCTTCTAGTGAGCTTCTTTTCTTTACTTTTGATAGCTCAACTATGATATCATCTTTATTGGCGACTTTTGATGAACAAAATCTTACATCTCGACTTATTAAAAGCTTTCTTGAAGTCTTGTCGTAACATCTGTAAGCTTTTGATTTGTCGTCATATCCCAAATATATTGCTTCAATTCCTCGATTATCCAACTTGCGTCGCTTCACATCAGGTACATGGACAAAACATTTAGAACCAAAAACTTGAAACCGTTCTATATTTGGTTTAATACCATTCCAAAGTTCAAACGGTGTCGTGTTTCTTGTTTTTGTAATGACGCGATTTTGAACAAAATTTGCAGTTGATATTGCTTCTCCCCAGAAAGTGTTTGGTAAACCAGCATCTATCAACATACAACGCGCCATTCCCACCAATGTCCTATTCTTTCTTTCAGCTTTGCCATTTTGTTGAGGACTATATGCCGCTGTAAGCTGTTGTTTTATTCCTTCTGCTCTTAAGAAATTTTGAAGGCTCTTTCCAGTGTATTCCCCAACACGATCAGATCTTAAAACTTTAGGTTTTTGTGAGAAGTTTGTTTTGCAGAATTCCACAAATTGTTTGATCGTGTCTTCAACTTCTCCTTTTTGTGCAAGTAAACGAAACTATTGTAAAGCCCGAAAAATCGTCAATGAATGTCACAATATATCGCTTTCAAGCAGGTGTAGCTGTTTGCATAGGACCGCATACATCTGTGTGAACCAAATCTAAGCGTGCCAATGATTCAGTTTGAGATTGTTTGGGGAACAGCAATCTCGTCATCTTTCCTTTTATGCAGACCTCACAAACTTCCTTAATACCACAGTCAACAATATTCAACCCATTGATGCATCCATTCGAATACATTCTTCGAATTGAATCTGGATCTCTGTGCCCCATTCTCCGATGTAATTCATGAATACAATTATCATTGTGCTCAAGTACAGCACAAACTTTACTTTGTTGTAGCAAAACATATAGAGAACCAACTATATCTGCAACACCAATTTGCTTACCTTCGTGCTTAATTTCACATTTATTTTTATAAAACTCGACTCGGAATCCATTTTTAGTTAACTGTTTAACAGAAAGCATATTACCTACCTGTTAAATTAGACGCATACAGAACTTCCGATGCCTTTGCTTGATTGACATTACTATTCTCATCTAAAAATTTTAAGGGTCCAGATCCTATTCCTTGAACTTTTGTGGAGTCTCAATTCGCAAGTTCAACAGAACTCTTGTATGATTTGTCAAGGTTTGTGAAAAATTGCTCATTGTTTGCAACATGACGAGTAGCTCCTGAATAGATAATCCATCCCAATTGTTGTCCTTCGCCTAGAGTGAAGAGAAAATCTTTTGAGTTATCAATTGGTTTCGTCTTCGGCTCCGATGGTTCTTCAATTGAATTGACTCTATGATTCCATTTGACATCCTTCTTCTTGAAGTTTCGCTTATATTTCGCTTGTATTTTCCACAAGATTTCTTTTGGTGTCCTGGTTTTCGGCAAAAATAGCATACTTCAAAATTGGATTCAGTCTTCAAAACAGAATCTGCAGAACTGCAATTTGCAACAGAATGCCTTTCATATTCTGCTATAACTCTTTGTTGTACTAACGCAAAAGTTATATCTTCTTATTTTCTGGATTCTAATGAAGTTATTAAAGTATCATAATTTCGGTAAGCTTCATTGGTGAGGGTATCCTTCTCGTGATAATTCTTGAGTGCATTCCATGTAGATTTTGCTGTTGTTTCTGAACGAATATGGGCAAGTTGATCGTCGTCAATACATAAACCAATCGTTCCCCTGGCTTCATCATCTAAAATTTCCCAATCGTCAATTTCTTTTTGATTCGTTATCGCATCATTGACTCTGGTTGGGTTTGGTTTTTCTCCAACAATCACTTTCTTCCATAAATTTTGCTTGCGAAGCAGCAACTCCATCCGGAACTTCCAATTTGCATAATTGTTGTTATTTAATTTAGCAATATTGGATTTTGCTGCATCCATCCTTAGGCAAAAAAAATTTCTTGTTTCTTCCTTATTAATTCTTAATATATTTCTTATTTGGTACAATTAAGTCTCATAATCTGTTAAATTATATAAAAGTCCTTCAGCTTTACCGCAGGTACCAATAAGAAATCTTGCTTAAGCTTTACGAATATTAATCTTTATTAGAAGAAAATATTTTTCAGATTGATTATTTTATAAAACAAAACTTGATATTTACATTATAAAGTTTTGTAGTCTAATATTATAAAGTATTCAATGTAATCTATTGAACGTTTAAGAATGATCTTCAACAAATCCAACTTTTTGTTAAAGATTGTGTCTTAGGTATACCGGTTTTTTTCTTCAAAGCAGGGGGAGATGACTTGGTGAGGAGCATACACCAACTCATCTGCACAATCTGGTCGGATGAAAGTAGGTATACCTGACTTTATCAGCACTGTGTGTCCTCTCCACAAGAAAAGAGATACTCTAAACTGCGCCAACTACAGAGGAATAAGTCTCCTAAATGTCGCATTTCGCATAAAAAATCTTGTCGGCCATTTTGTGTGAACGCCTGAACTCTTTTACACGTGAACTAATTGGCTCCTATCAGTGTGGTTTCAGGCCCGGTAAGTCAGTCGACCTAATTTTCAAACTTCGACAGATCAATATTCACCACCTCTTTATTGATTTTAAAGTCACATATGAGAGCGTGAATTACTTACTTACTGTCACTTCTTGGCATCCCTGCTAAACTCGTTCGATTTTGCAGGATGACTATGTACTTAGAACTCGTGCTGCTCCGTCAAGTAAAATTGCATTTTTTTAGGTTCATTGGAAAAAATAAAACGGAAAATCAAATATAGGAGAAATACACTTAAAATGCTTGACAGCAAACTTCATTTCAACAGCCGCCGCTACCATACCTTAACTCGCTACAGCAACTTACCTAGATCGTCTTCACAGTGGCTATAGGGCGACCCCAGGCTTAAGAAACAAAAAACAGAAAATTATCTCCTTAGGGTGAGTTGAAGTTTTTCAAAAAACGATTTGTTGCGACCCCAGGCGACTTCAGGGCTCAATGAATTAAGATTCTAATTTTTTTGTTTGGTGATTTTCAGTATGATCCCGAATATTAATGTGTTTGAACCTTTGAGTAATTAGGAAGCTAATAATCGCAAGTAAAAGGGAAAGCTCTTTAAGCCAAATTAACCCCTTGCATAATTTTTGTTTGCCATATAGGCCGGGCTGTAATCCTAGAAGCTTAGATTTTCATGATTTTCCGGACTCAACTTTTCTTTGCTTTTGGTCATTAATAACTCAAACTTCAAATAATCTGGGAGAAACGTTAAAAAAGTGTAGGTATACCAAACAGTAGCATGTTCTCAAACAAAAGTTTAATACCTCTTCTTGTTATGTATGTACATACATATATTAAAATTACGTCAAGACCTTTCATTTAATTTTCTTGTTCATGAGACAACAAAAATTCAGTTTTGATGTTGTTCAGTGAAATTGCACATTTAGGTTGGCTTTTCTTTCTTTTTTAAGTGACCAGTTTGCGTCTTGACAAAAGGTAATGGTATCAGACTTCTGGCTATATTGTAGTCCAACTTATATATCGGTTACGCTTCTTTTGTTCTTGTGATTAAAAAGATATTGTAAAATGTAAAAAGTAGGTACGTACATGAGATCTGGAGCACCTGGAACCGGATAAACTATAGATGACTAGAACAGACCATACTTACATTTAAAACGAAAGCCAAGGCCAAAGCCCAAAGGGTCTTATTATTAACATGAAATAAAGTTATGCCAATTCTAGAGCACTTTCGTTTTAGTATGAGGCGAGGCGAGGGTAACGACAACCAGAAAACGAATAAATATTGTCTCCAACCATGGTAATGTGCAACTACCATTTTCAAAATGCTCATACTAATGTATGTATGTATGCATGAAGAAAGTATTATTTTTAGTATTAATTCAAAAGAAGAAATAAATACCTTTAGGAATTAAATTGAAAAAAAAAAAACATTTCTTTGAGTATTTTGATTTCGATTCAAAACTGTTCTTATTTCTAAGGCTTAGTGACCTATACTAAGGTAAAGGAAGATGGACCACCCTAGGATAGTTTTTACAATAATCCTACAGGATTAGGGATCAGAGGATACTTACTAATAATAGTATTAATAATAATAATAATTTTAACTACATGCCTGTAAGAACCAAGGTCCTTTGAATACAAATTACAAGGCATTAGTTAGAAGGAATAGAAAGATAGGAGAGAATTTTTGTTGGTACAATATATTGGGATTTGAGAATAAGGTGATATTTATCTTTGGAAAATTCCACTGGTGACATCCAGTTGAAGCTGGGAGAATATTGAAAAATTGCTGCCCAGTCTGGGGCTCGAAACCACAACTCAAGGTTAGCAACAAATAACTGCATCCACTGAACCATCGCCACTCGCACAACTATTTAGTTGAATGTATTTTAATAATATAAGTTGCTATCGTTTCAGATACCGACAGCACTGCATGTGGCACTTTCTCTTGGTTTCTGGTATAGCGAACCGAATTAGATTTTAAATTAAAGCTTTTCAAAAAGTTTAGAAAGACATGCTTATCCAATATGGCTTTGATATATAAAGAAAACCAGTTAAGCAAAAATTAGAAAGTATTGTATCCTCCAATCCAGCTCCGTCCAACAAAGATTGTCAGCAAAGGCTTTATGGCAGAGCATTTTCCTAAACTGTGACAGCTGCCAATCTGCTTATCAAAAAATGCCCCTGAAATACGAAGACGAACTATAACTCTGATGCAAAGGTGGCATCGAGTTAAAATGGGGAAATATACTAAGCAACCAAGCGCTGCATATACTTCACCGCATTGTCACTTTTTAAAGTTTTAATGAAACTATTGAGGTTGTTTTTAGAACAATGATACTTTATTCAAAATAATTTCCAGTTAAAACCAAGTAACGTGGTAAAGGTTTTGTGTAAGTTTTGTTGAAGGGGCGCCCAAAGTGAGCGGTCAATGTTCGATACCTACTTGGCCACATAAACCAAGCAACAAGAAATGTATGTTCCTTAAGAGTCAGCAGTGCATGTAGATACTATGCATGTCACATGCGCTCAAAATATTGTGACTCCTCAATCGATGTAATACTCCCCTTCAACCGCAGAGTCATAACTTCTGAGTGATTGGGTTTGTGGAGGCTGGAGGTGGTTGTAGTGGGTGGCCAAAGAACGAACGATAGGAACATCAGCGACACGGAGTACCTATAGGAAGCAGCCAACCATGTAACCACGTCGAGCAAATTAAGAACTCTCTCGCATATTGATCATGAATTCGCAACGTACACTAGCTTGACCTCATCCAAAGAATTATTTTCCGCATTGCTTATATAGCTTACAAGCTTTACCATAGCTCTTGGCCCCGAAATGCATGCCTTGAGTGCTTGACCTTTGTCTGAATCTAGAGGGGTTGGTGATTGCAGCGCAAATCACCAATTTCATCGTTTTGCATAATTATCCTCTTCGGACAACATGCCGTCCGCATCCGTCTGTCCATCGTGTCGTCTCTTAGCAGCGGACTTAAAACACGGCCAAGCAATGTTTCGTCGACGAAATGAATGTACAGTTAACCTTTTGGGTTGCCATTGCAAAGGAAACGATCGACAGGCAATCTTTTACACAATGCAGATGCAGGCAGACTCCTCTTCAAGGCGACAGATATGCACGTTCGGAGGATTCATCTCGATGTTCTTCCCATGATCTTGACATTGCCCATTGGGTTTGATGTTATGTCTCTTTTGGCATTCACCGATCGATGATGCGAACGAGCTGGGATCAAGCGATAAGAAAGTAAGAGTTTTAAATGTTTCTGGGTTCATCTATCTATCTGTCTTGTTGTAAGTTGTATGGGTAATTTGAATGCGTGTTCTTTGAAGTTGACAGTAAATCCAATCCTACATTATAGCGCTGTGAAGTTGACACTATGCTGACGCGTTGGTCAAACACGATTTGTTTCTTTTTGAACTTAGTTTGAATGGGTGTGTTGTACACTTTAACTATGCGGGAAATCAATTAAAATTCACGAAACATCATTCGATGCAAATAATTTCAAGAAAAAATGTTAAGGTTCTTTATTACAACTAACTACTGTCCTACTGTGCTCCTAACCAACACCTAGTTTGTTGGGTAATGTCCATCAACCAAACTACCCATGTTTATTAGGATTCTGGTTCTGGGATAGGATTCAATTGAGCAAACATGCGATCGTGCTATGTGGCGCTTGTCTTGTATATTAGTGATTTATTCAGAGCGATGGATTTAGGTGATGTGTTTGCTTCCCCATTAAACTTATGCAAAAAAAAAATGGGTTAAGCTTAATCTCTATCCATTGGAAGGCCATTGCATGAACATAAGTACATCACGAAGATATATTGTGGAATTTTCACTGAGATTAAAAGTAGAACAATCATTGTAACAAATTCTGCTTTGGCACATTGTTTGGCAGAACATCATCAAATGTGGGAATGAATCAACTCACGGTGATACAAACTTTTAAACTTTAGTTGATTACTCCACGAAGCATTATAGGCTTTGGCCACGCAATGAGCGACGAGCGACTAAGCGATTGAGCGACGAGTCGCTGTGCGCCGCAACAAAATTAAAACACATACAATTGTATTTTGTATGTAGGTGGCCACACAAACCCTGAGCGACTTGCGATTTTTTTAAGCGATAGAACGACGTCGCTCTGAAATCAAATCTGTTTTAATTTTTCAGTCGATCGCTGAGTGACGAAGTGATTAGATGGACAAAACAAATACAGAAAGTTTGATTTCAGCTGTTCAAAGCCGTCCAGTGCTATGGCAAGACACCCACAAGAATATAAAATAAAATGCACGACTGGGTCGCACGTGCTTGCTCTGAGGGTGCAATAGTACGATGAAAACAAAGTTTTCGAGCAATATGAGGAACTCATGTTTGGAAAAATTGGGAAAAACCAAAACAGTTTGCCTAAAACTGGAAAACCCAATATACAGAAGTATACGTTAAGGAACCTTTAGTATATTAAATTTAGGTGTCGTCTTTTGGGCGCTATAAATGATATAAATGTCCGCTTATGGCCAAATTAATAAAACTGTTAAAACAAATTTCCGTTATTATCATTTGTAGCAAAAAACTTAAATGCAGTTACGACCATTTGAGCCAAAAACAAAAAATGCGATTTTGTTAGAAATATCTTAGGTAAGTTACATTCTAAGTTTAATCAAAATCGTTAGAGCCGTTTTCAAGCAAATCCAGAATGAAAAAACCGTTACATGAAAGTTACCAGTTTGAGCCGGGCTAAAACGAAACAAAAAAAACCTCGACAATCGTTTTTCTTCAAACTGCTATATACCAAGTTTTAAGAAAATCCATCAAGCCGTTTAGGCTGTAGCATGACGTGAAAAAGCGCACATCCGCACATCCGCACAGACGCACAGACAGACCGACGGACGGTATGTCGAAAACCACTTTTTTAGGCTTCACTATCATCGTAATGTCATGTTTGATTAAAACCTCGATTTTTTTTTTCTGCACGAAACCAATACATGCCCTATAGAGCAAGTAAAAATTTTGTTGTCTTTAAAGTCGGTTTACGGACAAATAATTTCACGTGATAAATAGTTTACAAAACAGTTCACGTTTATGTTGTATCTCTTCCACCACCAACCAACCACCCACCATTTTTGGTTTTTTGCTCATCCCTTCCTTCCACCCCCACATAAAACCGCCAACCAACCACCCACTTTTTTTTTGACAAATTTGACGAATTAATGATCAACGTAATTTTTTTTACATCTTTTTTTGCTTAGAAACGAGCACCGCGGACTACTAGTAGCTCTATAAATATGAACGCGACTTTCAACTAAAAAGCTACAAAGAACCGCACTTGCCGATGGCATTTTTCAACTAATCTGTAAGAAAAAGAATGACATCTATGTGTGTAGAAAATAATTTACGCGTTATCAATAAGGAACCCACGAGAATAACGGCTACTTCATCGACTCTAATCGATTATATTATATCAAATTCTAAGCGTATTTCAGCAAAAAATGACTCTAAATTAAAAATAAGTGATCACGAAACCATTCGATTTGAAATTACTCTAAAAAACAATATACAAACAAATAGTAATGCAAAGTATAAAATTTTAAACTATAATAAAGATAATTTTTTCACTAATCTTTTAGCAAGTGGTCTGATTGGTGTGGATGTTGTTAACAGCAGTGTGGATGAATTAACTGATTTGTTTTGTGATGAATTGGAGGGTATTGTAAATGGAATGGTTGTTGAGAAAAGCGTGAATACTGGTAAATGTCAGTGGTTTAATAGAAAATTAAAAAAATTAAAACAAAATAAAATTTTAAAATATGAACAATACAAGTTTGGCAATCAAAATTCGGTATGGAATGAATATATATCAGCAAGAAATGTTTATAAAAAGGAACTTCAAGTAGCAAAAGACAATTTTATTCAAAAAAAGATTGACTTATCAGCTAATTCACAAAAGCTATGGAAAAATATAAAAAATTTAGTTTTAAATAAGAATCATTGTGAAATAAAAAATGTATCATTTAGCGGAAATATGATGTATGATGGTAAAGAAATAGCAAGTGAATTTAATAAATATTTTATAACAAGTGTAGAAGATATTATTGCGGAAATCCCACTAACAACGTATTCGGATCAAATAAATAACTCTAACACTATTTTTATATTTAAATCAATTAACAACAGAGACATTATTGAAGTTCTAAAGTCTATGGGTAAAAAGAAAGACTACAAATTTATGAGTGCGCAAATGTTTTTAGACGGTTTCGAAATCTTAGGTCCTGTATTAAAAGCAATATTCAATAAATCCATTTCAACTGGCTGTTTTCCGAGCAAATGGAAGGAGTCACTTGTAGTACCTATCCAAAAGATTCAAAATACAATATTATGTGAAGAATACAGACCTGTTAACATGCTCCCTATTTATGAAAAAGTCTTAGAAAAAATTGTAGAAAAGCAATTTAGAAATTATATGGAAGTAAATAATCTAATAATTGATCAACAATCGGGTTTTCGGAAAGGGTACTCATGTGAAACCGCGCTAAATTGGGTGATGGAAAACTGGAAAAATGAGATGGACAACAAAAATATTATCATTGCCGTTTTTTTGGATTTCAAGAGAGCCTTTGAGACTGTTGATCGAAAAATACTTCTTGAAAAGCTCTCAAAATATGGAATTAAAAACAATGAGCTAAAATGGTTTGAGTCATATTTGAATGCCAGAACACAGCGTACGTCGGTGAACAATAATGTGTCGAATGCAAAAGAAGTGAAAACAGGAGTACCTCAGGGCTCGGTTCTGGGGGTATTCCTGTTCCTGTTATATATTAATGATATAAATTTGTCTGTTAAATATTGTAGATTATGTATGTTTGCGGATGATGCCCTTCTCTTTATTTCGGGAAAAGATGTGCGAGAATGTACGGAGAAAGTTAATAGTGATTTACAGTCCATTAGTGAATGGCTCATTATTAATAAATTAAAACTTAATATAAGAAAAACAAAATATATGTGTATCAATAGTACGGAACAGAACGTTGTGCAAATAAATGGAGAAAACATTGACCGCGTTGATGAATTTAAGTACTTGGGAGTAGTTATTGACAATAAAATAAACCTCAAAGCTAATACGGAATATGTATGCAAAAAATTATCGAAAAAAATATATTTTCTTGGACGGATTAGAAAAAAACTTTCAATAAATACGGCAATTAAAATTTATAACGCGATTGTAAAACCTCATTTTCAATATTGTTCTACCATTCTTTTTTTATCTTCTCAAGGTGATATATCACGCCTCCAAAGGCTTCAAAATAAGGCTATGAGGATTATCTTAAAATGTGCGCGACTTACTCATATAAAAACAATGTTGCAGAGACTTAACTGGCTAAACATAACGCAACTAATTAAATTAAATGTTTTATTGTTTGTCTTTAAATTGAAAAATAATATGCTTCCAAAATATTTAAGCAATAATTTAAAATATATCAGTGATTCCCAACCATATAATCTCAGAAGTGCTCAAAACTTTAGACTAGAATTTAAATCAACCTCTCGAGCGCAGAACACAATGATGTTCAAGGGACTTCAATTGTATAATAATCTTCCGAACGAAATTAAATCCTTAAATAACTTAAGAAACTTTAAAAAAGAGGTGATCAAACATTTAAAATCGGACAATTAATAAGAACTTTAAATCTCAATTAACTAAATGGCTTCTTAGCCAAATCTACTGCTCTTACACTCTTTAACCTTTAATTTATTTTTATTTATAAACTTAATTAAACTTAATTAAAATAACTACATAATGTAACAAATAATATATTAAAGTAACACTCATCAGAATTATAATATAAACATAATTATAATAATAAAAATAATTAAAAGGTCCTCCCCGCGCGCCGGTTGGGAGGGGAAAGTGGGCGGGGCATAAATAATAATATAATACATCTCCTTATGTGACAGCTGGCATCTGTCAAATTACCGAGAAAACAAACAAAATTATTCATTTGTTTCTCAACGTTCTTCCAATGTTCGCTTTATTATCGTCAATAAAATAAAGTCAGTGCGTACACCACCTAAACCACACTGTTCAACAGTTCGAATTCGAAAACATTGAAAACTACAAGAATTCCATTTTTCGAACATGCCACGTAGACAAGAAAAAAAAGGGAATCCATCTTTTATTTATACCAATCACCTAAAACACATTAAGAATTTAGCTTACCTTCTCGAAAGAAGCGATGGCGACTTTCTTTCAATTGTGCAACTTCAAATAATCAAGAACTTCTTCTCAGAAGATAAGAAAACTTGATAAGTCTTTCTTTTTCAATCAGGAGATACGAAGTGGTGGAATCTTGGGAAAATAAAAGGTAATTATCTAAATAACCATAGCCAGAATTATAGCCATCGTAAAAGAATAGTTTGTGCAGATTTTCATTTTTGTCTCTTGGATTTTCCTCTTCTTTTACAATTAGGACAATCCCACGAGACTCAATTCATGTCTAGCCGACTGACTGTGCCCATCCACTGCGGACGTAGCTCACTCACGAAGCAATCTGAATCCATACCTACTGAAATCCGAAATCTGTGAAAATAATTCTGATTGTAGGAAAGCAGCAAGAGCACGCCGACAGTGGAGGACACAGCCAGTCGTTTGCATCAGCAAATGACGCCGCGGGGTTATCGCCCACCCAAATCAAAAAAACCAGAAAACCCACACAGAAAAAACCCACAAAGATCCAGAAGTCCAACCATTCATTTAGAAGTAGACGCAATCAACCACCATCATTCATGAAAGCAACATAAAAAAATTAGAACTTCCTAACCTTGCTATGACCAGGAAAATTCTTTTTGTCACTCACGAGAAGCACGAGGGCAAAGCAAATTGCACACCCATCCCCTCAACCGCTCAAATACGTTGGTGCCAAAGAAGAAAAATAGTTTTTTTGGTTGTCGCAAACGCAAAAGTAATTCTGTTCGATGACGTACACACAAACAACCCTCAAAGTAAATTCCAGTTGGTGGGATAAGAAGACGTAATCTCCTCATTCAACAAAGGGAAAGACGAAAGAAGAAAACATGCCAGGAAGTACCTAAAAAGAGAAGAAGAAAATTTAAATATATGTTTATTATATTTTTGTGTCTGTGTAAAGTAGTTCTAAAAGGAATATAAGTAGAATTGTCTTTAAGCAGTAGTTTTTTTATTTATTAAGGATTATTTTAGATATTTTTATTGACAGTTTTCATTTTATAGATTGGAGAATAAGGCATTCTAAAGTAACCTCTTTAAATTGGTCCATATTTCTCCAGCTTTGAAAAAGGAGATATCTCGAAAAATTTAACTGCAAAGAAATATCTGAAAGAAAAAAAAGTGTAAATGAAGTGTCCATACGAAAAGTGTAAAAACAAGTTTGTTTGCATACTTACAGTCAGGTCCACAGAGGCCACAGTTTTTTTTTGTTGAGACAAATGATTAAGAGTACTTACCAGTTTTTTTTGATAACGTAAATGTGATTGCTACAAAAAGTGATAGCAATAACATATTTTTGAAAGTTCACCCACGTATATATTTAAAAAGATAAATATCAATAATAACGAGTTATAGATCATCGAGTGTTTTAAAGATCTGAAACCAGATACCAGTACCAGATAGTGTGCACACGATCCGGCAAACCTGGGGTAAGTTTTTTTTTGTCATGAACTATATTGATTGATATCTATAAAATATATATTGGTTGGTGAAAACTTTTAACGAAGATTTATGAAAAGATTTTTTTTTTGATGAGAATATAAAGATTTTTGAAAAGAAATACGAAATAATGTTCGAAAGGAACATGATTCAAGATATACGTACTGAATGATTTTTTTTTGCGAAGACAAAGCTAATTTTTTTTTTGAAATTCAAGATTTACATTCTCCAATCGACGATGAATACAGTTATTTTGTTTTAAGATAATTCCTAACGTATATTAAAGTAAATAATTTTGATTTTTAAGTGAATATTATTAAAAGATAAAAAGATTTCATATTTATTTGAGATTCAAGATTTCTATTAGTTAATAATATTAATTCTTTTTAGAGAGTTAAAGGATTTATGAATTTTATAGAGTTAACGTAACATTTCTAGGTATAAATATTAGTATTATGACTTTATTGATTTATTAGAATAAATATTTTTACGGTTTGTAAATGATTTAAATGAGAATTTTGAGTTATTATTTTTGATATGGTAAAGTTTCTCTCAATAATGGGGAAGTTACTTTTATTTCGGTTAAGTCTTATTGAGACTTGCAAGATTACGATATTGTGTACCATGGGTACCTGTAATTGAAGAGTTTATTTCAGAGGTGAGAGAGAGGGCTGGAAACCTATTCGTAAGAGTCATGGTCAACGATTTTTGGTTTAGTTTTGAGTGAGTAGAAGAATGTTTCTATTCTCATAGTAGTGAGATTGATGTAATCACAGAAAGTCAGTAGTACTTTCTGTTTTCCAATTTTGGGGATTCGTACAATATTTCATAGTGCCTATGCGAATCCAAAGGTAAGACGGTGAGACGATACGCCGATCTTAAGGGCGGGTAAAGACGCACGGGAAGGTAATTTACATCTTAACCTCTCCCATGTCAATGGTAGGTAAAAGTCTACGTAAACTTTTAGGACGATTTGTAGATATTTTTACATGCCATTGCGATTGTTTTTTTTGTATAGATCCTACGAGGGCACTACTATCTATGTCCCTCTCAATTGTTTGAAACGAGGTATCGCATTTAAGATTCTTAAATGTAGATACCGCAGAGGTTAAAAGGAATTCTTTATTTTTACTATTTCTACTTACAAAGAGAATCTCTTCTCGAAGAGATTTCCTCTTTCAGACCGGAGTCATTAGAAGACTCTCCAATAGAATTGTTAACAGTGTAATCGGGCCCCCCAAATTTAATATTTTTGAACAATACGAGTGAATAACACCTACAGCTCGATGTTCGCAGCAAGGAAAAAAACTTGTAACACCGTTGCCGTCTCGCTGCAAAGACCCAGACCCCAAGTGCTCCTGAGTGGAACCGAGCCTGACGCTGCGAACAGCCGCAGGGATCGACGAGCAACACTTCTTTGAATCTCAGATCTTAGATTGGCCATGGGTTGTAAAGATCAGAGGAGTAGAGGAAGGAAGATAGAATGAAAAGATGTCTAGTTACTGAAAAATTTCTGTTTGAAGTTATATGAGTGATATGAAGGTATAGAAGATAAGAAAAAATGGTTTGTGCGAAGATATACTCCTTACAAAGTGCTTGAGGGGGCATAAGCGCTATGTCTCACAGGTTTCTTTTGTACGAGGTCAGGTTATCTTCAATTATGGTTACAGAATGACAATTTGATGGGATCATTTTATTTTTTTTTTGGATTTGTTATTTTAGCATCATCATTCTTCATTAAATATAAATGTCTTTATTTACATTATAATATTTTTCGTTACAGAATGGCGCCCAACGTGGGGCATAAGTGTTATGTCTCACGGGCCCCTTTTTGTGCGTTTGATATTTTTCACTTATCATTCTGAATTTTTCGTTACAGAATGGCGCCCAACGTGGGGCCCGAATGTTAACGATTCGTGAGATATTCTAGTGAAAATTTTTAGGTATGAAATTCTTTTCAAGTTTTCAAAAATTTTTTTTTTGGAATTTATTTTTTTTTGGAAGTTAGAAGTTTTAGAAGGAAAGATATTTTGCTTCTTTAGGCCGGAAGGTTAGTGAATAGTTCCTTACCTTTGTCTGTTTGCTAAAGTGTGATTTATTTTCATCTTCACAACTTAGTTTTTTGTCGAATTCAGTTCTTTTGTCCGAACTGGGAGTCGTTACGTACCAGTTGTCTGTTGCGAAAGACTGAACGTCAGAACAATGATAGGAAGTAGATGTAGGAGGCATAGTCTTTTGACCGGTGGTGGATGACGATAGGTCTCTACGCACGTCTGTTGCAGAAGCTATTAATTCTTGCAGACTATTCCATTCCGAAGAAAGACAATTAACACCTAGTCGGAAAGTTAAATTTCACCATTATAGAAGTAGTATAGTGTGATTCAGGGATCATTCTCAGAAACTCTATCCGGTGAATTGAAGATTTTACTCGATTCATGTCTGTTGTAGAGAGAAAGGATAATTTCTGGAAGTCACGAAGAGGAGTTTTTTTTTACGGGAAGTAAAAATTTCGAAGTATTTAATTAGTATTTATCGTTCATATTTTTTTTTATAAGACCATGACTACGAGATAGTTTGCAACCAGACTCTCTCGAACCGAATGTATTATTCAGTTTATTTTTTTTGAAAAGTTAAGTATTATCTTTTAGATTTGCGAAGTTATTGCATATGAAGATTTAAAGAGTGTATTCATGATTTATTGAGTATAAGTATTTTTGGAAAGATTCATAAAGACGTTTGTGTTATGAAGGCTTTCTGGTCCATTTATTGAAAATTTTTTTTTTTGGAGAAGTTTGCGAAGACGTTTGTGTCGTGAACGGTCTCCTAGTTTAAAGTTGATTTTAGAAAAATCCACGAAGACGTTGCGTCGTGGTAAAATCCCAAGTTTTTTTTTTAGGTATTCTAGAAGTTTATTTTTCAAGTGAGATAAAACACATAAGTTTTTTTTTTTAATTCAAGAGCATTATAAAACAAAGCGTATTATATTTTTTTTGAAGTATTGTAGTTTAAGGATCATTAAAAAGTTATCGAAAAAATTTTTTTTTGTAGAGCGAAGTGGAAAATACTTCAGCTCTTCAAAAGTTTTTCTTTAGAATTTATCAAGTTTAAGTATTTTAAGAAACATTAAGTATAATAATAATATTTAAGTTAAGTATTTATATTTCTTCTTGGGTCAGTTCCATATTTCATTGATACATTTGATTCATACTGAATTCCGAATCATGATCAATCATAGTGGAGCCGGTCAAGGTAGAGGGCGTGTGTTAACACCTGGTAGATCAGGAGGAGGACGTAGAGCACCAGCTATACATCCAAACCAGGGTAACATGGGTTCGCGAAACGTATCTAATACGGCAGGTCCTTCACAATTACAACAACAGCAACAACAACAACCTCCATTGCAACAACAACAGCAACAACAACTTTTAATTCCAAATCTTCTACCAAATGTAGGAGATATCGACAATAATATACCACAAGGTGTATCTTTAGCTCAATCTAGTTCAGGTAGTAACCAATCTAGAAGAGAAGGTCACCAATTATCGGCATACATACAAGAAGTAGTCTCCGCTTCTATTGGTTTACAAAGAACGGAAGACCAACGTTTTTATAGAGACGAGTTACGTCGAAATCAAAATGAGTTATTGGCACAGATTAACCAAGCCTTAGCTCAATTCAATCCAAGAGATCCGTTACCGGTATTTCAATTTCAAGAACAACAAGAATTAGGTCAAGGTAATGGAAACCCAATTATGCGAAATCGAAGTTCTACTCCTGCACCTCAGCAGAATATTCCAGTTGCACCACAACGCGTGCCAAGTCCTTCAAGACGAAGACATATTAATCCAGGCTCACAAGAGCAAAATAATTTAAATAACGTTAGAAGCCAACCAGCAGAGATAGCTCCAGTGGATAACGCTAATGCATTTCTTGATGGTTTAGGTCTTTTGAATCTTAACGATTCACCAGCGGCAACTTCAGTGAGAGCCATAGCTACACCTAGCTCCGGTTCAAATGGAAGATTCCCGCAATACCACAAATGGGGAATACGATTTGACGGTAAAAACATGACCGTCGACGATTTTATATTTCGACTCGAACGAGTCCGAAGAAGTTATAACGTACCATGGGATGAGGTAGTGGCGAATTTTCACCATTTCCTTAACGGACAAGCCGAATCCTGGTATTGGGTTTTTGTTAAGAGTAACCCAGAAGCACCATGGAGAGTTTTACAAACTGCTCTTGTAGAACATTTCTGCACCATGGAATCCGATTTAGAGTTAGGACGTAAAATGCTTGATCGCAAGCAGCAGTATAGTGAATCCTTCACGGAATTTTACGAGGCCTTACTCCAAATGAACTCTCGAATGCGTATACCCAAAACCAATTTTGAAATTATAGAACTAATTAAATTGAATGTACACCGGCGGATGAGTGAATTGTTGATCACCTTCAGGCCGAATAGCTTGTCGGAATTAACCTATGTTTGTAAAAAGATCGAAAGAGCTTTAAATAAGACAGAAGCCAATAAAGCGAAACATGTGCCTTTCTCACTAAACAATCAAGCTAGACGGATGGTAAACGAGCTCGATCTTGACTCAACGTCAACTGCTTTAGCCATTCCAGGTAGAATAGAGGCCATGCAGCATGAAGAAACTAAACGCAAGTGTTGGAATTGCCATACACCAGGTCACAATTTTAGAGAATGTAGAGATCCTCAGGATTCTATTTTCTGTTTTAAGTGTGGATTGACCAACGTTGTTTATCGCGATTGTGTTAGATGTGCGGAAAACGCCAAACGGAACAATCTTACCTCCGGGGGGATTCGTTCGTTGATTCAAAACCCGGAATAATAAAAGAATCAGTATTAGATGTACCTACAATTACAGAGAACCTTTTTCAAACAATAGAAAAACCAATTACAATTTTAAAATCAGATAAGAAACCTTTAGAAACCAAGATAGAACCAATTAAAATCTCAAACAATAGCCCAATTTTACCTCGAAAAACATTTCATCAACGATTGAAAGAGTATTACGCGGCCAGAAAACGAATAGTAACATTTCCAATTGTATCTACTAAGATACAAAACCTTAGAGAACGTTTTCAGAAGAGACGACAGCAGTACCGAAAAATAGCAGCAGCTACAATAAGGAGCGAGTCATCCGACCCACGTCCTTACATTTTAGTCGGTATCTTCAATGAAAATTGGCTAGGTCTGTTAGACTCAGGCGCTAGCATAAGTTGTATAGGAACAGATTTAATAAAGTATTTAACAGACAAAAATGTTGTCATGAAGAAAGTGAATTCATCGTTATCAACTGCAGATGGACAAAAACAGAACATAATAGGAATAGTAACCACGGATGTTACATACAAAGATGTAGTGAAAAGTATAGATTTTTTTGTAGTGCCTACTCTAACGCAACGCCTATATCTCGGCGTAGATTTTTGGCGAGAATTTCAATTAGCCCCTGACATAATATCAGGAATGTCTTTAAGTCCATCACCACACGAAAACGAAATATATCAAAACCAATGTAAATTGAACGCAATCGAAGCGAGAAAGTTAAAAGAAGTCGTAAAGAGCTTTCCTTCCTTTACGGAAAAAGGATTAGGAAGAACAAGTTTATTAGAACATAAAATAGATACAGGAGACGCGATGCCCATAAAGCAGAGACATTATCCCGTCTCCCCAGCAATTCAAGTACTAATGTACGCGGAATTGGACCGGATGATCGAGTTAGGAGTCATCGAAGAAAGTTCAAGCGCGTGGAGTTCACCGGTTGTGCTTGTACGCAAACCGGGGAAAAACCGCTTATGCTTGGACTTTCGAAAGGTGAACTCCGTAACGAAGAAAAATGCCGGCCCAATTGCGCACATTGAAGGATTACTGTCACGTCTATCGGAGACGCACTTCATTTCAAGTGTAGACTTGAAAGATGCTTATTGGCAAATACCATTAGAGATGAAATCCAGGGAGAAAACAGCATTTACTGTGCCCGGACGTCCCTTGTATCATTTTAAAGTTATGCCATTTGGATTGTGCAATGCTGCACAAAGTCTTTCTTACCTCATGAGCAAAGTAATTCCTTCCAATCTAAGAGAGCAAGTTTTTGTATATCTAGACGACCTTCTAGTCGTCTCAAAAACCTTTAAAGAGCATATGGAGATCTTAGAAACAATTAGTAAAAGATTGAACGATGCAGGTCTAACGATAAACGTTGAAAAATCTAGGTTTTGTTTCAACGAGCTACAATATTTAGGATATAAGGTAGGGCAAGGATGTCTAAAAGCAGATCCGAAAAAAATATCTGCAATTGTTGACTTCCCTGTACCCTCGACCCAACGTCAAGTCCGACGATTTTTAGGTATGGCAGGGTGGTACAGACGTTTCGTCAAAGATTTTTCTTCTTTAGCATCCCCCATGACTGATACCCTAAAGAAAGGTAGAACGTTTGATTTTAACGAAGAGGCCCAAAAGGCTTTCCAAAACATCAAAAACGCTTTGACCACAGCACCAATCTTAACTAATCCAGACTTCTCCAAAGAATTTGTTATTTTATGCGATGCATCCGCGTCCGGTATCGGATGTGTTCTCTGCCAGCGAGATGAGAACGGAGCTGAACGCCCGATCTATTATTATTCTCAAAAACTCAACGCTGCGCAGAGAAACTATTCCGTTACCGAACGCGAATGCCTCGCCGCCTTCCAGGGTATTCGAAAGTTCAGAGCATACGTGGAAGGGTATAAATTCAGGGTCATCACCGATCACTCGAGCTTAAAGTGGTTGATGAGCCTGAAAGATCCGACAGGTAGATTAGCGAGATGGAGTATGAAACTCCAGGGGTTTGATTTTGAGATTGAGCACCGTAAGGGAACATTAAACGTCGTACCTGATGCTTTGTCTAGGGTATACGAAAATGATGCCCTGAACTTTTCTCAAACCTTGTCCAGCTTATCTCAAATCGATCCTACCGAAGTACTTCATGTTAATTTAGAAGATCCACAATTCCAATCGGAAGAGTATCAGCAACTCATCAACCACGTTAAGGAGAACCAAGACAGGTTACCAGAGTTGCAAATTTCAGATGGTTTCATATATAAAAAAACTAAGCATACAGTAGGAGATCCTCTACTAGACGACTTAGTCTGGAAACTCTGGATACCATCGGGGATGACCAATGAGTTGATTGCCCTTGCACACAACCCACCTAGAGCATCACACGGAGGTTTAACGAAAACTCTTTACCGATTGCGACAACAATTTTATTGGCCAAATATGTTTTGTCAAGTAAAAGCTTTCATTGATCATTGTGAGATTTGCAAAACAACCAAAGCAGCCAATATCACTTTACGGGCAGAAATGGGACGAAGTTTTGCCGTAGAAAGACCGTTCCAACATCTTTATATAGATTTCTTAGGTCCGTATCCACGTTCAAAGAACGGTAATTCGTATATAATAATAGTAGTAGACCAACTTACAAAGTTTGTTATAATAAAACCGTTGAAGAAAGCGAACGCTTTAAATGCGGTGAAATTTTTACAAGAAGAAGTATTCTTAGTATTCGGAGTTCCGGAGAGTATAATGTCTGACAATGGAACGCAGTTCATAGGTAAGGAATTTACCAAGCTTCTCGAGGCTTACGGTACAAAACATTACCGAACGGCAATTTATTCACCTCAGCCAAATGCTAGTGAACGTGTCAATAGATCCATCCTAGCAGCGATTCGTTCATACGTAAACTCAGAACAATCGAACTGGGACATACATCTGTCATCCATTAGTAGTGCTCTCAGAACTACCGTACACTCAGCACTTACAATATCTCCGTACGAAGCACTTTTTGGGCAACGTATGGTGGAACACGGCCAAGATTATAAATTACTTCGTAAGTTAGGAGGTCTAAACAATTTCGAAATAAAATGGTTACCTAAGGTAGCTCAAATGAATATTTTACATGCCTACTTGAAAGCAACCCTTGAACATACCCATGCTAATTATGAAAAAATTTACAATTTACGTAGCAGGAAAGTCAATTTCGCAGTAGGCGATGTAATTTACAAAAGAAATATCGTACTTAGTGATGCAACCAAGCATTTCAACGCAAAGTTAGCCCCTAAGTTCACGAAAGTGACTGTTTGTAGGATACTTGGTGATAATCTTTACGAAGTCGTAGACTCTAAAGGATTTAGAACCACATCTCATACGAAAGATCTGAAAAGATAAGCAAAACATCCCAAATTTAAATGTTAGTGTTATGCCCGGCTGCAGCTGTGCATGAGACTCCTTTTAAAATCCATCCAGTTGTAGCCAGTACATTCTTAATCGTTCTTCAAAATTTATTTGAAATATATTTTTTCTGAATTCTTTTTTTTCTTCTTGTGCTTTGACATCAAGTTAGGAACTTGCTACAAATCACAAGCTTTGTAAGAAAAAGAATGACATCTCCTTATGTGACAGCTGGCATCTGTCAAATTACCGAGAAAACAAACAAAATTATTCATTTGTTTCTCAACGTTCTTCCAATGTTCGCTTTATTATCGTCAATAAAATAAAGTCAGTGCGTACACCACCTAAACCACACTGTTCAACAGTTCGAATTCGAAAACATTGAAAACTACAAGAATTCCATTTTTCGAACATGCCACGTAGACAAGAAAAAAAAGGGAATCCATCTTTTATTTATACCAATCACCTAAAACACATTAAGAATTTAGCTTACCTTCTCGAAAGAAGCGATGGCGACTTTCTTTCAATTGTGCAACTTCAAATAATCAAGAACTTCTTCTCAGAAGATAAGAAAACTTGATAAGTCTTTCTTTTTCAATCAGGAGATACGAAGTGGTGGAATCTTGGGAAAATAAAAGGTAATTATCTAAATAACCATAGCCAGAATTATAGCCATCGTAAAAGAATAGTTTGTGCAGATTTTCATTTTTGTCTCTTGGATTTTCCTCTTCTTTTACAATTAGGACAATCCCACGAGACTCAATTCATGTCTAGCCGACTGACTGTGCCCATCCACTGCGGACGTAGCTCACTCACGAAGCAATCTGAATCCATACCTACTGAAATCCGAAATCTGTGAAAATAATTCTGATTGTAGGAAAGCAGCAAGAGCACGCCGACAGTGGAGGACACAGCCAGTCGTTTGCATCAGCAAATGACGCCGCGGGGTTATCGCCCACCCAAATCAAAAAAACCAGAAAACCCACACAGAAAAAACCCACAAAGATCCAGAAGTCCAACCATTCATTTAGAAGTAGACGCAATCAACCACCATCATTCATGAAAGCAACATAAAAAAATTAGAACTTCCTAACCTTGCTATGACCAGGAAAATTCTTTTTGTCACTCACGAGAAGCACGAGGGCAAAGCAAATTGCACACCCATCCCCTCAACCGCTCAAATACGTTGGTGCCAAAGAAGAAAAATAGTTTTTTTGGTTGTCGCAAACGCAAAAGTAATTCTGTTCGATGACGTACACACAAACAACCCTCAAAGTAAATTCCAGTTGGTGGGATAAGAAGACGTAACCTCCTCATTCAACAAAGGGAAAGACGAAAGAAGAAAACATGCCAGGAAGTACCTAAAAAGAGAAGAAGAAAATTTAAATATATGTTTATTATATTTTTGTGTCTGTGTAAAGTAGTTCTAAAAGGAATATAAGTAGAATTGTCTTTAAGCAGTAGTTTTTTTATTTATTAAGGATTATTTTAGATATTTTTATTGACAGTTTTCATTTTATAGATTGGAGAATAAGGCATTCTAAAGTAACCTCTTTAAATTGGTCCATATTTCTCCAGCTTTGAAAAAGGAGATATCTCGAAAAATTTAACTGCAAAGAAATATCTGAAAGAAAAAAAAAGTGTAAATGAAGTGTCCATACGAAAAGTGTAAAAACAAGTTTGTTTGCATACTTACAGTCAGGTCCACAGAGGCCACAGTTTTTTTTTGTTGAGACAAATGATTAAGAGTACTTACCAGTTTTTTTTTGATAACGTAAATGTGATTGCTACAAAAAGTGATAGCAATAACATATTTTTGAAAGTTCACCCACGTATATATTTAAAAAGATAAATATCAATAATAACGAGTTATAGATCATCGAGTGTTTTAAAGATCTGAAACCAGATACCAGTACCAGATAGTGTGCACACGATCCGGCAAACCTGGGGTAAGTTTTTTTTTGTCATGAACTATATTGATTGATATCTATAAAATATATATTGGTTGGTGAAAACTTTTAACGAAGATTTATGAAAAGATTTTTTTTTTGATGAGAATATAAAGATTTTTGAAAAGAAATACGAAATAATGTTCGTAAGGAACATGATTCAAGATATACGTACTGAATGATTTTTTTTTGCGAAGACAAAGCTAATTTTTTTTTTGAAATTCAAGATTTACATTCTCCAATCGACGATGAATACAGTTATTTTGTTTTAAGATAATTCCTAACGTATATTAAAGTAAATAATTTTGATTTTTAAGTGAATATTATTAAAAGATAAAAAGATTTCATATTTATTTGAGATTCAAGATTTCTATTAGTTAATAATATTAATTCTTTTTAGAGAGTTAAAGGATTTATGAATTTTATAGAGTTAACGTAACATTTCTAGGTATAAATATTAGTATTATGACTTTATTGATTTATTAGAATAAATATTTTTACGGTTTGTAAATGATTTAAATGAGAATTTTGAGTTATTATTTTTGATATGGTAAAGTTTCTCTCAATAATGGGGAAGTTACTTTTATTTCGGTTAAGTCTTATTGAGACTTGCAAGATTACGATATTGTGTACCATGGGTACCTGTAATTGAAGAGTTTATTTCAGAGGTGAGAGAGAGGGCTGGAAACCTATTCGTAAGAGTCATGGTCAACGATTTTTGGTTTAGTTTTGAGTGAGTAGAAGAATGTTTCTATTCTCATAGTAGTGAGATTGATGTAATCACAGAAAGTCAGTAGTACTTTCTGTTTTCCAATTTTGGGGATTCGTACAATATTTCATAGTGCCTATGCGAATCCAAAGGTAAGACGGTGAGACGATACGCCGATCTTAAGGGCGGGTAAAGACGCACGGGAAGGTAATTTACATCTTAACCTCTCCCATGTCAATGGTAGGTAAAAGTCTACGTAAACTTTTAGGACGATTTGTAGATATTTTTACATGCCATTGCGATTGTTTTTTTTGTATAGATCCTACGAGGGCACTACTATCTATGTCCCTCTCAATTGTTTGAAACGAGGTATCGCATTTAAGATTCTTAAATGTAGATACCGCAGAGGTTAAAAGGAATTCTTTATTTTTACTATTTCTACTTACAAAGAGAATCTCTTCTCGAAGAGATTTCCTCTTTCAGACCGGAGTCATTAGAAGACTCTCCAATAGAATTGTTAACAGTGTAATCGGGCCCCCCAAATTTAATATTTTTGAACAATACGAGTGAATAACACCTACAGCTCGATGTTCGCAGCAAGGAAAAAAACTTGTAACACCGTTGCCGTCTCGCTGCAAAGACCCAGACCCCAAGTGCTCCTGAGTGGAACCGAGCCTGACGCTGCGAACAGCCGCAGGGATCGACGAGCAACACTTCTTTGAATCTCAGATCTTAGATTGGCCATGGGTTGTAAAGATCAGAGGAGTAGAGGAAGGAAGATAGAATGAAAAGATGTCTAGTTACTGAAAAATTTCTGTTTGAAGTTATATGAGTGATATGAAGGTATAGAAGATAAGAAAAAATGGTTTGTGCGAAGATATACTCCTTACAAAGTGCTTGAGGGGGCATAAGCGCTATGTCTCACAGGTTTCTTTTGTACGAGGTCAGGTTATCTTCAATTATGGTTACAGAATGACAATTTGATGGGATCATTTTATTTTTTTTTGGATTTGTTATTTTAGCATCATCATTCTTCATTAAATATAAATGTCTTTATTTACATTATAATATTTTTCGTTACAGAATGGCGCCCAACGTGGGGCATAAGTGTTATGTCTCACGGGCCCCTTTTTGTGCGTTTGATATTTTTCACTTATCATTCTGAATTTTTCGTTACAAATCGCTCAGCGACGACCCATCGCTCAGGTTCGTCGCTCAGCAACACGTCGCTCAATCGCTTGTCGCTCATTGCGTGGCCAAAGCCTACACTACAAAGCTTTGAACTAAATTCGGACCTCCAACGACACGCTCACGGCCAATTCGACTGACTCGTTTATTTTGATCCAGGATTTATTTATTTTTATTACTCATGTTATGTAACCGTCTTTCGCAATCATTTTAATGATTTGCGTAACCATTAATGTCTTCCTTTCAATGTGAAGGTAGATGAATATACCCTCTTCTAATAGTATTCATTTTCAAGCTTTGATGTAAAATAGTTAAGTGGAAAATATAATATATAATCAAGTATAGGTATTAATTCGTATTATTGAAATCTAAAAAAGGATTGAAACAATGATTTTATTCAATTGAAACCTGCATGATACACAACATTTTTTGAGCATTTTTCTGTTCCAGAGCGTAAATGAAGAGTGAGGATGGTTTCGCAACTCGGGAATACGCCACATATATAGCTGGCCTAATGAAAAGTACGACATTTCGAGATTTATGTCGCACACTCTCAGATGCCAATCACGAGGCGGCATGTCTTCGTCTTATTTTTCTACGTGATCGATCGATTTGTATGAACACAATTCTCCCGGAATTTAATTTTGAAACGTCCAATTCACTCAGTATTTTTCGCTGCTGTTACTACGCATGAGCTCAGCCAATCGTATAGTTACGATAATTTTGACCAATGTTCGGATATACGTTAGTGATGAGTTCATCTTTCCTTGAAGTGAATTGGCAAATGGCAGGTCCAATCAATATGTTGGTTCTTGGCAGTTATTTGGAGAAAACTTCTGCGGTTGTATCCTGTTGAAAGTTGAAGTAACACTCGTATACTCACACTCAATGAAATGGGTTGTCCACAAATACGATGACTTGAGTCATGCGTTTAATTTATCTCCCGCTGTTGAGATCAGAGTCACGGGAAGTGTCATCGCCCAACAAAAGCTACGATTATTGATACACAGACCTTCTAATGGCGATTGGGAGCTATTATGATCATTTGGGCGCCATCGTGCACGCAAAATTGTCGTTTCGCAAGCACGCTTGCGATCCAATAAAAAATGATGAAAATATCATCAGAAAGAACAAATAATATTTCGTAAATGTAAACTATTTCACTAGAAAAAATCAATCAATATTTACTAAAAATAAAGTGCACACTGGGTCGTACGAACTTCCTTTAATGTGTTACAGTGGTCTTGGGGTTTGAGATTTTGGAAAAAAAAACAGGAAAAAAATGATATGAAATTAATTTTATTAATCATTTAAAAATCAATAGTTAAAACGTTTTTTGGAGAAAATGAGATAAGCCATCAGATTTCTTTTAATTTTTTGAATTTTAAGGAGTTTTTTTTTCAAAATCGTTGGGCCAGTTTTTTCAAAAAAACGGTTTTTTTTAAATAACATTTCGAAAACATATTCCAATTTTTTTTTTGAGTATGTCAACATCTAACGGTTTAAAGTTCTTATCAGAAAACAAAAATTTTAAAAATTTTGAACAAACGGTTTTTGAAAAAAAACTAAAAGTTAAAAAAAAAAAATAACTTTTTTTTAAAAAACTTTGTTTGAAAAATTAAAAAATATTTTGTTTATAAAAGAGCTTTTATATTAAAATTTTCATCAAAATCCGTGAAGTCTTGTACGAGAAAATGCGATTTAAAAAAACCGGTCTTGGGAAGTACCGTTATAAGACTTTTCCTGAAAAATGTGTTCCAACCAAAACATAAAGTTTACTCAAAAACACCATTCAGAAAGTTTTATTAAGATCGTAGGAGCCGTTTTTGAGATAAATGAGTTTTTCATAAAAAATCATATGGCAGGTACCGTTAGTTTTGGAGCTAGAATGCTAATTCCAAAAACCACTCTGTAGGACGTCAAAATAATATTATGTACCAAGTACGAATGCATAACTTGCCTTATACCTAGTACCTACCTATAATCACAAGTAAAAAAGAATTATGCACCTACAACGCCATCTGTTGAACATTCTAGAACGATCAAACTCGCAGAGGAAAGCATCCAATTCGGTCCAGTCGTTTTTAGGTTTTAAGCAGTCGAACAAATTGATTGGTAGACGTGAACGTGAGAACTATGTTGAGAACATTAGATACTGTGTAATGAATTTCGGTGAGTGCCAAAAGAGGTATTTACGTGTCTGTTAGAGCATAGCATTGCATTGAATATTCTTGACTTTGGGAATTTTGCAGCTAAGCCTCGCTGGTATGCCGAAACCCGTTGCCATGATATGAGGCATATGAAACAACATTTCGTCAGCCCCAATTCCGCAGTACTTATTCATTTGGGTCTCCCTCTTCATTTGGTTTCGCTCACTCCCAGAATGCTTATGCTATATCTAAGCATTTCACACCTATTAACCAGTTCCTTTTCATACCTTGCTGGTGCGTACAGAGAAGAAAAGTTCTATGCTATAATCTTTGTTCGTGATAATGTAGCCAAAGGTCGGGTTTGTTGAATCTGTAGGATTTCTTGATCTTGTAGCTGAACCGTTTCTGTTGATGTCTCAGTTCACAAACACTTGATTTGTGAGTAAGGAGTGATTTTTTTTCTAGATTTCCACGGGAAGCAAAAACAACAATAGAAGGCATTAAATGTAAAGTAGATAAGACAACTAGCACCGCTGTTGACGAAGTTCAGAACTAAAAAACATGTTCCTTGACTTCTCGTTTTCGTCTTCCCGTTTAACTTTTGTTTCGTTCTACTCTGTGCGCTCTACGTCATAAGAACACACGTAAGAACACGGGGAGTTTGACAATAGTTTTACGTTTTTTTTGGCACCATGCGCAATTCCATATTTTTTTTAGTTGTATCATGAACATGGCCTATAGCCAAACTATCGGTTATTCCGAAGCTTTTTGAAGCTATTATTTGTGAATCTCTGTGTTTCTATGTCAAATCAGTCATTGTTCCGAATCAACATGGCTTTACAAAAGGTCGCTCTACTGTAACGTTTCTTATGGAGCTAACCGAACTTTGCATTGATGCATTTAAGAAAAAGAAAGTAATTGACTGCGTCTTTACGGACTTTAGTAAGGCATTTGA
The DNA here is from genome assembly GCA_916050605.2 of Platycheirus albimanus. Classification (NCBI taxonomy): domain Eukaryota; kingdom Metazoa; phylum Arthropoda; class Insecta; order Diptera; family Syrphidae; genus Platycheirus; species Platycheirus albimanus. The sequence goes on along the minus strand of OU696697.1, from coordinate 50,238,766 downwards.
TAAACTCTCTCATAAGATCTTGCTAAAAAAGCTAAGAAATCTTGGTTTTAGCGAAAATTTTGTTATGTGGCTTCAATCTTATTTATTAAACAGATCTTATGCAGTGTTGTTTAGCGATTTTCCATCAAATTATTTTACAGTTAACTCTGGAATACCACAAGGTAGCCATTTAGGACCTCTACTTTTTATTTTATTTATTAATGACTTACCATCTATCTTGAAGTATTCTAAATGCCTCATTTACGCGGATGATGTGACAATTTTTAAAACTTTTTCTAGTATTAGTGATTGTGAAATGTTGCAATCCGACCTTAATTCGTTTTTTGACTGGTGTGTTCGTAATTGCTTGTCTCTTAATATAAATAAATGTAATTTTATGAGCCTCACAAGAAAACTTTTAGTAACTCCATTTAATTATTCGTTAAATGGAATTTCCCTATCATGTATGGAAAACGTAATTGTTCTTGGCGTCATATTAGATCGAAAGCTTGAATTTATTCAGCACATCAACTCCATATCAAATAAAGCCAATTCAATTCTAGGCTGGATTAAGGGAGAGTCATGGCAATTTTCAGATCCCTTTGTTACAAAGCAGCTTTTTATAACATTTGTTCGTCCCATTCTTGAATATGCTTGCCAGGTTTGGTCACCCTATTACGAATGCCATATATTAAGGTTAGAACGTGTTCAAAAAAGATTTCTGCGATTTGCCTTGCGGGGCTTAGGTTGGGAAAATCCTTACGAGCTTCCCGCATACATCAGTCGACTGAAACTAATTGATTTGCCATCCCTTGTGAATAGACGTTCTTATTTAAGTTTTGTTTTTATCGTTAAATTAATAAATGGTAACATAGACTCTTTGTACCTTTTGTCTCGAATACATTTTAATATTCCTCAAAGAAACTTACGGAATCTATACCTAGCTGCATAAATGTCCCAAACTGTCGTACTAATTATGAACGATTTTCTCCCTTAAACAAAATGTTTGAATTATTTAATTTTCTCAATAATAGATGTAATAACTTATTTGACCAATCATTAAATTATTCATCTAAATTTCAGTCAAATTTGTATTCAATTATATAATTGTACTCTTATTATAGACATAAGTACTTATATCTGAAGCTAGTCTTTAGCTATGTAAATAAATAACATGAACATAATAGTTTTGTTTGTTGAACTTTACCCAGGGTCGCCCCAGGTTTTCTTGACAACTCCAAGAGTTGTAAAAAAAACCTGGGTTTTCTCGTTCTCAAAAAACGCATTAGGGCTGCTGATTGTATATTTTTCAAAACACACAAACTCAAAAGTTTCCATTTTGCTTTATTTGTTCGATTTTTTTTTATTTTCATCGAAATTAATGCTTGCATTTCTTTTACTATTTGTTGAAAAAATTATATGAAAAATCAAATACAGAAGAAAAATACACAAGAAATGCTTGACAGCAAGTCACTTCAACAGCTGATTCGTTACCTGAACTCGCCCCAGCTAAATACCAAGATCGACTTCAGGGTGACTTCAGGGCGACCCCAGGTTTACAAAAACAGTTAATTTTGTATTGAGGGCGAGTTGAGGTAATTAAAAAAAACGCGCTGTGGCGACCTCAGGGCGACCCCAGGGTGACTTCAGGGCTCAACAAACAAAGCTAATGTCAAAAGCTTTTAGCTATTATTTATTTGGTTTAACAGTACATCGTCCCTGCTTTTTGCGTTGAGTAGTAGTAGCAGTAGTTACCTACTTTCTTTATTATAAATGTGAACATTCTTGATGTGTTTCTTAAGATTTGTCTGCATTATTCGCTTTAGCGCGTCGTTAAATCAAAAATCAAAATCCTTATACGGAAGGATTTAATTTGACTATGACTAAGTTCATTATTTCGTGAGCCAAAGAGAAAGGTTTCCATAATTCTTTCACATGCTAGACACAAACAAATTACCACACCAAATGTTCCAAGTTTGGAATGAACTCAACTAGCTCCGTTGCGTATAACATAGGCATAAAAGGGACTGCCAACTTCCTGATCACTTTGTGTGCATAACAAATACAATTTATAAAACCCATCGTAAATCTTCCCACAATCAGATAAAGTGCAAACCGACAAAGTCCTTTGTTCTGCCTTTTCCTCCTTCCTCTCTGATGACTACGACCATATGCGCGCACTTTCCAAAAGAATCGTTCTTTTTTTACAAAGAATCTCCATCTCTTGTGGGCTTACATTGTGTTTGAAAAATTCTTTTTGCCGGTATAAAATCGCACGATTTTGTGAAATAATCATCGCCAATACACCACAAAGCCCTCAAAAATCTCAATTCTGTGTTGTAGGTGCCTACTATTCTCATTGCTTGTCGTATTCAACCATAAGACCAAACAATACTTCACTATCTATTCATTCGTAGTGCTAGTAAGCTAAATTTAAATTTGTATTCTAGCTGCAGATGCCCTAGTCCTAGTGGAAATAGAATATAGGCCTAAGGTCATGAAAGTGGGCTCACAACATGACAATGTTCTCTTGGGGTCAGAAGTGTCGACGTGAGTGGAAGATCTTCAAAAAGTCCAATCCAATGAGATGGATTTCTCTTCCGATTGCTATTTAGAACAAATCGAGACGCTACGGACGACAAGAGATTTTATTTACATTTGTTCCTAGGTTTTCGCCCGAAGCCCGAAGGCAATGTTAAAAAAAAGAAGAAAAATAGAGAAAATAAAAAGCCCTAAATGGACAACAGAAATAGTCTTAGATCTGATCGGGTGGTGGCCGCCAGCACATCGACACAGCACTATGCCACCACCACCGCATCATGCTATCGTCACAGCTCTAGCTGCAAGGGAACTCGTCTGCTTCAAGGAGTTGGGTTGTTAACATGACATTAAATCGAAGTCACGAATCATCATTATGCAGCTTGTACGGTCTTACTATCTATGTATATAATATAGGTAGGTACATGTGCTCTTAAGTGGCAGGGAATTACAAAGTGACTGACAGTCGGAAGACGCCATCAGATGCTATGAGTGGATGATATACTTTGTAATCCCAAACGTTGTCAAAACATAAGACGTTACACAAAAGCCATCGCATTCAGGGATCAGTTTTGTTTGTAGTTCATTGTATGAGCTTGGGAAAAAAATTCTAGAAGGTTTATTTTCAACATGCTTCATGGTGACGACCGACCGACGCGACGGTGAGATCATAACCATCTATCGAAAGCCATCATGCTCATTTGCTTAGTTCTTTTGATACTGGATTTGAAGTGAGGCATGTAAATGTAAGGTATAATTGAAATAAATATGTGGCTGAATCCAGCGGGCTATTAATATAGCTAATGACGTATCTATCATATTAATTGTTTTCAAACTCTTCTTTACCACGGTTGGTGCCCTTTTGAATCATTTGAAGATTAAATTGACGGCTAGCTTCAATAGTCCTCAATTATTATTAATGGTAAGTTCAAATAGATCAACAATTTGTAAACAAGAAATTATTGATATTTTTGAAAGAAAATTAGGAAAACTATTCAAGGTTTTGATATAATTTATAAAACATGACTATTTCAAAGGTCAGTGACCATGGAAAGGTGTAAAATATCGGATACATATTGCTCCCCACCACTATAACTAGAAAATTAGTGCCAGACACCAACTTGACACATAAATAATAGTGTCAAAGAACGTCAATGCCGCCATTACTGATTTTTACTTGCGATTGTTGGAAAGTTACGAATTTATTGTATACGTCAAAAGAAGTGGGTGTGAAAAATATTTCCGTTTGTCCCCCTGTCTGTCTGTTCGCACCTCTGCTTAAAGTTTGGTACTTACTACTTAATATTTATTTTTTAGTCTTCTGGAGTGCGTTCTTAATTTTAATCGTTAACAAAAGATTTCATTTTCTTGAAAATGGCTATAAAGATTTTAACAAAACTTTCTGTATTCTTTTTTCTCAGAACACTCAGTTTTCTGGTTAAAATGGATTTCATGCGGTATGATAGAACCGGTTTCATAAATTTTTGAGTGGTAACCGTTTTCTAGAATACTATAAGACTATAAGGAGATATTCTGAATTGCACAAACTACAGAGCGTTGCTTAAGTGAGCTGTTTTGTTTTATCAATATGGTTTCAGGCCAGGTAAGCCAACCAGCGACCAAATTTGTAAACTTAAAATGATTTTAGAAAGGTGTCGCTCTATCATGTTACCTCTTCAACATCCTTTTTGAGGCAATACGTCAGTGGCAATCACTTTGAGGGAAAACGTTGTGGGCGGCAATCGACGAAGTAGGCACATTTACAAGCACTGGCAACTGAGGCCATCGGCTCAAGACAACACAAGACAGTAATTTGACAGAGAGAGACAGACAGAACAGAAGATAGAAGAAGACACAAACATATGCCAACTACTCTCAGTTATTAGTTTTGACGGTTCCCCATATAACTACTAACCACGCTTAACGATGCTTGATTTCGCTCATCTATTGGGAATTTCATAAAAAATATTTTTCAAATGTTTAAAGAGACCACAAAAAAAAAAAAATTAATAAGTACATATAACATATAAATACATTTTAATTACGAATATTGTGAAAATTCAACATATAACCTATTTTCGGCGGGATAATTCAATGTTTTTTTTTTCAAAACAATATCATTGCAGAGATCAGTCGAAGAATCACAATGAATGTTTCTTCGAGCTAAGAAGGCATCTGAGTAGAAAAACTCTCTCCCAAAGAACCAAGGAGGTATTATACAAGACAGTAACCATCCTGGTCCTGCTGTATGGGGAAGAATCGTGGACCCTGTCAAAATAGGATGAAAATAAAATAAGGTTATGAGGCAGGAACCGTTATTTTTGGAACAATATAGTCAAAACGCCTCCTAAGACTACTAAATAAACACGAACTAATAAGTTTGGTCTTCAAAATTTTCAAACCACCATTTATGTACGTATCAGAAATTGTACTTGTTCGAATGCATAACTCTCCTTAAAGCTATATAGAAAGTATAGTATTTTCATTTAGCAGTAATCCCAGTATGCTTAGGTGTTGCACAAATAATCTATTAGAAAAAAAAAATAGGTACGCCAGAGGGCCAAACAATCAAACGCAACTATAGATTCTGTTCGAATTTCAGTGTATTTTTGATGTAACTAAAAAAATATTCACATGAGAGCGACCAACGAATGAACAAATAAATGAGATTTTTCATACTTTTAAGCAATATTTTGCAAGAAAAACTATTTCAAAATTATAGAAACCCATTAAATCTAATGTTGAGATGCTAAATATGCCATTTTAATTGAAGACAAAAGAAATTTAATGAAAACAAGTTGTTCGACGCTAATTTCAATCTGACTGTTACGAATTGTCAAACCCTATTCGCGTTCCACATACCATCCACATCGCAACGAATAAAATGTTATCATACATACCTCAAATCTCAAAATCTCACTGTTCAATTGTGAAATAGGCATGACGTTTGTTGTTCGCAACGAATAAAATAAATTGCATTGAATGAAACATCAAAATGGAAGAATGTTAGTTCATTCATTGGTCGTTGGTCGATTTCATGTGAATAGCCCTTAATGCTTGATGTTTGAAATTCTTCCATTTTCCGCACCAAGCTCTACAGTTAAATTCAGAGCATGTCGAACTGGCATGGAATTCCAGAAATATTTAGCTTCGTACCACCAATAGGTCAACTGTTTTGAAGGAAGATGAGTTTCAGAATTTTGAGTCGTGGTTGCTGCATTATCCGGGGGAAGTTAAAGTGTTGCTGCCGAAAGCAAGAGAAAGATGTCGATTTATTAATCACGTGCACGTCTGTGTTACACACCGCAAACTTTTCATGTATTGGTGTGAGTGAATGTAGATTTAACTTGTTAATCATAGGTATGGTGGACTTCGAGCAGATTAAATGGACTAAACATTCTATTGGGAGGCCATAGAAAACGCTATCTCATCAAAATAATTACGGCACCCAATAACATATAAAAGGCAACCAATAACAATACCAACTTCTGCCACTGAATCTCTATCTAAGAACTCAGATCATCATAGCAAAAGCATTAGAGATGCTGAGAATGGATAAGGTGGCGACGCGAGGCGACGCTGCTGATGGTGCTGGGCTGGTATGATACAGTATGAAGATGAAGATTACCACTCTTTGCACTGATTGTATTTGTATGCGCTTGTGTATAGGTACTAAGGCATACATATATATGACTGTGATGATGTAGTGCGAAGTATGTCAGTCTAACGGCCTCACGTCACATTCAGACTCAACTTCACGTAGATAGGTTGGGAATTATGGTAAACAGAATAATGGAATATTATAAAATAAATTGTTTTTGCCACTGTAGAGACCAGAAAAAGATAAAAATACATAAATAGTAATTATTTCATTTATCTGTTAGCTGACGTGAAAGAGGTGAAGTTTTAGAATTGTACGTAGTCAGCCTTTTGAAACCTTGCATAGATAGTAGTGACAATGTTGAAATGCCTTGGGTATGGTTAAAGGCAGCTTTGCTATACAAACTTAAGTATTTCTGTCGCAATCGCTGCACGCTAGGTGTCACTGCTATCTTCTCTGTATACTATGTATTAGCAAGCTATTAGAAACTAATTTTCGTGGACTAGAGATCACAAGCGCGAAACGCCACCACTACAGGTTATATGTACATTGTAGGGAGTTTAAGTTTGGGACTCTGGCTCATATTCAAAATATGAACACAAAATATTGTCTTTTAAGAAAGTATCATATTATATTCAAAACAGAGAAAGAACCTATGCCCCGTATCAAAAAGGATTTCTCAATAAAGTCGGGTAAGATGTTGAATTGAAATTAAACAAGCTGTGTATGAGGTATTAACAAACATTTTTTGAGCACATGAATAACTTGCTTAAGATAATTTTAATTTACAATTAAGTGCTTCACATTATAAGTACTCGTACTTACATTTGGTATAAAACTTTTTAAAAAAATCAAAATATGAAAGTTTCATCAAAACTTTTCTTGTTTTTGTCACTGCAAATCTGATAGCTAATACTTTTGAATTTGATTAGCAAGTTCCCTTATCTAATGAATTCTTTAAATTTGAGATTCTAAGCAAGTTTTAAAGATATTAATTGCCAGCAAAGATCAGATGATATGTTATTATATATTTATCGAATAATTTTTATTTGCGAATATAGGTACATACTAAGGCAAGTAATGCATTCGTAAAAAAATTTTTTGGACAATCAAACATAACAATTACGATGATAGAGAAGCCTAAAAAAGTCGGTCCGACAATTCTGTATGTCTGTCTGTCCGTCTGTCTGTATCGGTACCTACAGCCTAAACGGCTGAACCGATTAGCTTCAAACTTGTTACATAGTACATACTAGTAAAGACGTCCTACAGACGAATTTTGGGAATTAGCTCCAAAACTAACTGTACCTGCCATATGATTTTTTAAGAAAAACTCATTTATCTCAAAAATGGCTACTATGATTTTGATAAAAACTTTCTGCATGGTATTTTTTGAGTAAACTTCATGTTTTGGATGGAACAGATTTTTCAGGAAAAGTCTTATAACGGTACCTCCCATAGGACCGGTTTTTGAAATCCGATTTTCTCGTAAGTCACCTGACGAATTTTGATGCAATTTATAATGTAAAAGCCCTTTTATAAACGAAATAATATAAATTCTTAAATTTTTTCAAAAAAAGTTTTTTTTGAGTTTTTTAAAAAAATTTTTTTTTTTTTTCCAAAAACGTTTTAATTTTTTTTTTAATTTTATTTTTCTGATAAAAACTACAAAGTGCTACAAGTTGGCATACCCAAAAAAAAAATTTGGAATATATTTTCAAAAAGTTTTTTCAGAAAAAACTATTTTTTTTTTAAACTGGTCGAACGATTTTGAAAAAAAATATTTCTTAAAATTCTTAACAGTAAACGAAATCCGATGACTTACTTAATTTTTTCCAAAAAACGTTTTAACTAGTGATTTTTAAGTGATCAATAAAATTTCATATCATTTTTCTCTTGCTTTTTTTTCCAAAATCTCAAAGCATAAGACCACTGTCACACACTAGAGCAAGTTCGTCCGACCAAGTCGTGCACTTTATTTTGCTTTTTTTTTTTTGAAAACGATAATATTTTCTCTGGTTCTAAAACTTGAAAAATATTGTTGCGATCATATAGGCTCTGAATACTTTGCTGTAATAGACATTCACTATAGACATTTTCCAAAATATCGCACGTTTAAAAAAAATAAGAAAACGATAAAAAGAATTTGGGTTTGTTTCCCAATTCAATAAAAGAGGCGCAGTAAATACACCATCTTCCCGTGCTTCTTTTTCCAAACTCCTAAAACCAACAACAACTTCACTTAATCTCGTGAGGCTTACCTTTCTTTGTTACGTTACCTTTGAAATCTAACACTACATAAAATATGAGATCGCTGTTGAGAACCTTAGTTTTTACTTGCGATTTACTATAAGACAAGTTATGCGTTCTTAAAAAAAAGTCTGTCTGTCTGTCTGTATTGGCACTTACAACCTAAACGGCTGAACCGATTTGCTTCAAACTTGGTACATAGTATTATTATGACGTTTTACAGAGGAGTTGTTGGAATTAGCATTTTTGATCTTAAACTAACGGTACCTGCCATACGATTTTTATTGAAAAATAAATTTTTCTCAAAAAAGTCTAATACGATTTTGATAAAACTTTTTGAATGGTGTTTTTTGTGTAAACTTTATGTTTTGGTTTTAATAGATTTTTCAGGAAAAGTCTTATAACGGCACCTCCGATGGGACCGATTTTTTAAAAATAAATTAATTAAATTGAAATTTTTTAAAACTTAATTTTTCTGATAAAAACTACAAAGTGCTAGAAGCTGATATACTTAAAAAATTGGAATATATTTTGAAAAGTTTTTTTTTTTTTTTTTGAAAAAAAAAACTGGTCGAACGATATTGATATACTTAAAAAATTGGAATATATTTTGAAAAGTTTTTTTTTGAAAAAAAAAAAAAACTGGTCGAACGATATTGAAATTTTTTTTTAACTATAGTGATTTTTAAGTGTTTAATAAAATTTCGTATCATTTGTTCCTTTAATTTTGTTTGCAAAATCTAGATCCACAAGGCTCACTTAAGAGCAAGATCGTTGGACACACTTTATTTATGTTGGCTCTAGTGAAGAAATTGAAAACAAAGCTCTTCCAAAATATTCCAACCATAGGCACCGACCCTGGTGCACCATTAACGATTTTCTAATAAAAATGTCATTTAATTTTTGAGTAAAAGAAAATTGGGAAATGCTTTTTGCATATTAAAATGTCAACAAAATATTTTACGGTTCTCATTAAGGAACTGCAACATTGAATTGTAGAAATAATCACTTTTTATGTAGCTTGGTAAGTAATCATTTTAACTTGGCCAACAATATTAACAGTTCCACAAAAACTGTTAGATGCACGATCATCTTCAAGCATCGAAAGAATGTATGCACTTGATTCGCAGAACAATTTCTGCATGGTATTTATGCTAAGATACTTCACATTTCAAATCACGGTTCAGGATCACTGAACTTCTTCAATATCTTGTAGTCATCGGCATGAATTTTTGAAGCAAATCAAGTTTATTGATACAAAAGAGGCAAATCTAAATTTCATAGCTCTCCAGCATCGTAACGCGTAACTCTGTACTGCTCCATCGCATCGTGAGCCCGTGCAGTGCGTTCAAGACATTTTGCATTTATATACGATTTATCACGCGCTCCGCGTCGAAGTAGACGTCATTTTAATGCATCTTCTATCGAGTTCCAATGAAATAACACTCAAGAGGTCAACTATGGTTCCCTTATTTATGAGAGATATTGTGGATCTCCTCATGTTTTGCTCTGCTCTTCAATGCTGCAGTGCTGTGGATCATTGAGCATTAATCAAACGAAATTGACGATTCTGCAGATGCACAATGCATGCATTGTATTGCAGGAAATGGGAGGAAATCATCGTTGTGTAAGAAGATGGAAGTAGCTGATGTTATCTATAGGAATATCATTATCAAGAGTGGTTTCCGATTCGACCAGTAAGGATGATCACATTTGGTCTTTACCTTAGAGCCGTTGGAATAATAGATAGGCATTAATCTAATGATGCAAGTGTATAGTAATAGTTATGACATAATGCTACAGTTTAAGTGTTGTAAAGAGTATGCAATGGGACACTTAAGATTACCAAACGGAAGAAGATGGTTGCGGAATATGCACATAAGCGACAAGCGGAGCGGATAGTAAGAATTTCTTAGTTGTAAAGTAATAATGTTCTCCGTGTTTAGATTTTAGCTGCAAATTAAAGTATCTATTAGTTGATATAAGGCTTTATTAAGACTTCATTTTATAATTATTTGCGAAGACACTTAAGCCTGCCATTTTTGTGTGTGAATAAAAGGAGAAAATTATAGGAAACTATAGACAACTCCAACTTAAAGGATGCTGTTTTGTTATAATATTCCAAGGGACACTATTCACTTCGTTTTACTGCTGGAACACTATAGAAAAACGAAGACTGAGACGCAGACGCAGACGTACCGCATGTCAAAAGAAAACGTACGTACCTAATTAGAAGTTCCTACAATGGAGTATACGCATTTTTACTAATTATACAATTTAGAAGTTTATTGCTGCAAATAACACATGCAAATACATGCATATATATATTTTTGTAACATGTGCATGTGTCTCCAACTTAATCATGACGCTCAATAATACAAATACAATTGATGGTGAACAATACGGTCAAGTAAGACATCAAGAACATATATATATATACATTTTTCATAACAAGAAAGTTCCAATAAACAAATAATTAAAGGATTGTCCACCGATATATAAAATTAGAGAAAAACATTAAGTTTTTGCTTGATTCATTTAAACAATAAAAATACAATTAACAAATTTATTTTCAATTTATTATACAAAATCTACATTTTTGATTTGATCAATCAGTCTATAAAACTGCTACGGTAACTTAAGTGAAAGAATATCAATCGTTTAGCGTATCCTATGTAGCAATGGAAGGGGAAAATCGACTCGGGTAAAGCATTCTACATTCTTGTAGGAAATAAATAAAATAAATTGTTGGCACAACAGCTCCAAGCGGGGCCGGGGCATATGACTTACACTCTCAACCATTCCTGTGTATGCGTTGATATTCTGCAGGAATGGAAAGGACCTACAATTTACCGCCGAGTCCGAACGGCTAACAGAGAAGCACTTTCCATGAAATTTATGACTCTTGGAGGATTTGTCACTACCTCGCAAGAGGTAGTACCCCGGAAAAGAACTTAGGTGGAGCCGACAAGGATTGAACCCAGAACCTTCGGCGTGGCAGTCCGACTCACTAACCACTACGCAACGGGATACTACATGTAGTGCGAGGAAATAAAAAGGTGAATTATAAGTCTTAGATAAGAGATCGTTGATCAAGACGAGGAAAAGAGTTGGAGACAATACGGAGCCTTATGGCACACCAGCATTTATTTTATGAATATCAGACTGTTTACCATCCAAGATCCAAAACAACTCCAATATAACGGTCAGAAAGGTAATTTTTAATTAAACGAAGAAAGGTTTGTCAGATAGCGCATCCAAGTTCCAAGGTCCAAGTTGTAAGAAGTCGAGTTACTATCCAGATGTGGATTTTGATTCCAGGTAGTGTCCGACCGAAGGTCGATTTCTAGCCGAAGCCAAAGCCGAGTATTCGGCTTAGCAACAACCTTCGACCGAAGCCGAAGCTTCAATAACTTGAAGAATTTTCGTTTATCGTTTCAGATTGATTGACTAAAACTGAAAAAAAAATGATTTTTTGGATTTTTTTCTGGAATGTATGCAATAACAATATTAATATTTTATTGAAATTAAGTAAAAGAACAACAAATAACTCATAAATAACAAAAAAAAAAAGTAATTCTTAAAACCCAAGATCGAACACATACGCTCACAAACTTATGTTTAATAGATTTTCTTGTCTACTAATGATGTGATGGCAGCAGCTGCCGAAAAAACGAAAAAAAATTTTTTTCAGGGCATACCACGACGCACGACAACCAAAATCTAAACCTTCGGCTTCGGCCAAAACTTCGGCCAATTTTGGCCGAAGCCGAAGGTTTTGCCGATTGTAGTTTTTTTTAGCCGAACGTGGCCGAAGCCGAAGCTTCGGCAGGACACTAATTCCAGGAAACAGCGAAACTTCAGTCTATTCCGCAAAACTCTAATTTTGATACGATCTTTTAACAAAACGAATACATTTTTGGGCTGCTACAAGGCAATCAAATTGGAAAAATTCTTTTTGCATTTTAAAAAGAAATCATTTGGTTCGACTGCCAACCAATCAGAGGGAGTTCTTGCACATTTGACCTTCTTCATTCACAAAAATCTATTACTTCATCTCTTAAAAGATACATACTTTAAAAAAATCCTCTTTAGAAAAAAAAAAATCATTAGAGCAAAAAATGACGAGCCCCGCAATCGTTCAATTATATGATTGTGAATTTATTAATCCCCAACTTCTGTATGTGATTTCAAATTGAAACATCCATCGTTTTCTCAAGTCTGGAGTTGTAATTCGTAATTCGTGTTTGTGGCAATGGCAATAGCTATTTTGCAGAAGAAACAGTTGGATCAGATAAAAAAAGCCGCTAAATTCTAATGTCGTCTTACGTCTGCGCTTCAGAGAACACATTCTCAGTGCAAAGTCTCGCGATTGAAATTCATCTTTCCTTCTTTCTTTCGGTTTTTATGAAGACGAGATTCTTTTTTTACAATTTTTTTTTCTAGATAGAAAATTTTTCTATCTACAGAAATGACGGTGCATAAGCTCAAATTGAGCTGCCAGCGGGTTAAGGTTGAGGTATGTGAAAGAAGAAATGAATATGCAAAAAGAAGAAGATGTTCGCGAGAAATAGCTATAGGTACACCTAGTATAGCCTCCCAACAGATTGAGTGCGAAGAATAAAAACTTAATATTAACTTGTCTCATCTGTGAAGTAGACATGCTATGTGATTATTTACTAGAGATACCCATATATTTTTTTTGTGTACCAAGTGTGCTCCTCTTTGCTGGAGAAGAGTTTTCTTTTATCTTTTTTTTTTTTGTACCTATTTCGTTGATGAGCAATTTACGAGACGGTTAGATTTATTCGTTATTTGTGGAATAAAAACAGTCAGCATGCGAATGATACTGTCATTTTTGTGGAAACGGAACGAAATGGTTGCTGCATCTAGCTGGAGCGCTGGAGGATTTGTTTGTGAATTTGCGGTGAATGTGTTGTGATGGAGAATCAAAATTTGTTTTGGCAGCCGAGTTAAAGAAGCACTTGGATAAAAATTAAATTGCTGAAAGGGGTCAGGCAAATTTACTATAACAGTTTAATTGCTATCCAATGTATCTCGAAGGTAAGAAAAGAAGCCGATAGGAGTCGATGGACTAACTGAATACTATATAAGTAGGAGGACTTCTCTAGACAAAGTTTGGCGTATAAAGTTATAACGCACACTCAAGGGGCCTTACCGTGAATTTACACATTGCGAGTGATACGGAATGTTTTGAATGTCTGTAAATCACCATTACAGGGAAAATTCGAACCGAGTGGAGCATTCCATATTATTGTAGCGCGGCTAAAAATGAGAACCTAAACTAAATACTACACCTAAAGTTAGGATCGAGGGTAAAATGATGGACATTCCCAGCGATGCGGGTGCTACGCAAAGCTGGTCGCGGTTTCCTCTAGTAAGTTCCAATCATGGATTCTGGCATAGCTACCCTCTATTATGCCTAAACGACAGAAGACAGTATTTTTTATTTGAAACACAAAATTCTACACTGTTGACAATGCCCCCATTAAACAATGCTGTCAAGATTTGAATTCAATGAGATTACTTGTATCACATGCTGCTACTACATTTCCACATCCGTAGAATCTGGAAACGAATGTAAAAAGCTGAGTGTACTGTCACAAGCAAAATGATTTAAAAGATTAGAAATCTTAGTGAGTCGAGTACATAGGAACACATTTGGCCACACCAGCCTTTATTAGATTAGATTAGATCAAGTTTATTTAGCTTAAGTTTGCTATTTTACAGTTATTTTGTGAATGCCAGACTGAAAACCGGCCAAAACAAAGCGAGTGGAACAATCCGAAAGGTAACACCTAAACCATTCAGAAAGTTTGAACGTGTACCAAAAAAGGATTTCGGTTCACATAAAAACCATATTTAATAGGAAATTATTGATATGGATCGAAAGGCTAGGTAACAAACTTCTCTAGGACAAATATTTTTAAATAACCTAGTAACCTACGGGAAGGACATAACGGTCCCTAATGATATGCAAACAAATAAAAGGCATATCGTGAGGAAGCAAAACAATTACTTTTATCACAATGATGGTGATACTACTCATCATCACTTATGAGACGGTAGCATACTGAGTACATACAGGACCAAACATCCCGTGGCGTAGTATTTAGTGTGTCAGACTGGCACGCCGAAGGTTCTATGGGCTCGATTCCTGGCTCCACCTAAGTTCTTTTCCGGGGTACTGCCTCTTGCGAGGAAGTGAAAAATCCTCCAGGAGTAAATCATATGTCATGGAAAGTGCTTCTCTGTTAGCAGTTCGGATTCGGCCTTAAGTTTTAGGTCTCTTCCATTCCTGCAGAAAATCAACGCACACCCAGGAATTGTTGAGAGTGTAAATCACAGGCGACGACCAAGCTTGGAGCTGTTAATTTATTTTATACAAGCCCAACAAAACAGAAACGACTAGACAAACTTCGGAGTAATGAAGGCCTTGACAGACAACAGCAATATAGGTCACCCCTCGCCAGACTCCACCATGTGTATCTCATGAAGTGTTTGTAGGAGATAACAAGGACGTTTAGATCCAAAAGAAAGAGACCCGTTGTCTGCATTAACACCCCTCCTTGAAAACTCAGGAGATTATGATTTAGAAATATTAACTTTGAGTAGTACTTGCAAATTATATCGAATAGGAAAAGATAACAGAAAGGCGAATCTATCAGTTTTTGGACTCCAGTTCCGGACAGGGAAATTTGCAAAAACTCATAGGAGCTCTTGTTACCGTTAATTATATTTTACTTTGAATATGGCTTTCACACATACTTACTTAATAATAAAACAAACACATATACCTATAAAATAAACTTCCTAAATTAACAATCAATTTTGGCATTTTTAGTTTTTGGAATGTTTCAGATTATTTAAATTTATAACCTCATGCAGTTAATGATAGTTTAAAAAAGATACACCAACAATTTGGTCAAGTACGGTAATAATACCCTTATAATCAGATGTGATTATTTAAGATCCGAATTAGCAACTTTAAACAACATCTCACATAGCTTGACATCACAAAAAAAGATTTTTATAACAACCTGTACTGTACCTGGAAAAAAAAAGAAAGCGAGAAAATCAAAGTTTAAAACGCTACAAATCAATGAATAAAAACCTATCTTCCCTGCTAATAATAAAATCCGAAAGGGTGCATTCCAATTAAAATTTATTATGCATCTTCCATTCGATTTTAAAAGTTCCTGGATGCTTTAGTTTAGACTCCCTGGTTTTGTTTTAAAATCACAACAACAACAAATAAAGTAAATAAAAACACTATACCTACACTCTGCATCTGAATTAATTTAAGACTAAAGCATTCCTCCAAAGAAACTTCGGTAAAGCCCAATTTGCGAATGATGAGATTCCCAGTCTGTAATTTGTTTAATTTTGCCGTATTGCCCACACATCCTGCATGCTGACGGACACGAACGCC
Organism: Platycheirus albimanus; assembly: GCA_916050605.2. Lineage (NCBI taxonomy): Eukaryota > Metazoa > Arthropoda > Insecta > Diptera > Syrphidae > Platycheirus > Platycheirus albimanus. The sequence goes on along the minus strand of OU696697.1, from coordinate 50,222,945 downwards.
AACGATCCAACCAATAGATGGGGCTTTCAATTTAAATAACCCCATAGAAACAATGTGTGCCAGAATCAGAATATTTGTGAGAAATAACCATCAACCTCCTTCTGGTGGAGATGCTAATCCATTGTTCTTCACCATCTTCAAAGACTTGAAGTTATAAGACCAATCAAATCCCCTCGCGAATGGCGAATCACGTATGTAGAAGAAAAATGCTGACTTGTTCTTTAACATATAGGTAATTCCATCGTATATCGTAGGTATAACCAAATTCATATTAATGACTTTGATGGGTTAAGGCTACAGGTACAAAGCCCATGGGATGGGAAAGTCTTTCTTTGCATTTTCAGCAGCTGGAGGTATTTCTTTAAAATTGGTTATGTTCTGAACACAATCTTCAGCACCAAATTAAGTGGTTTAATGATTCCCCGTTATACTGGTCATGTAATATCTACAAAAATAAATCGTGTACACTGCACGAATTTATTTTTTTAAAAATTGATGTGAAAGTTTAGTTTTTAGTCTAATCTTATCCTTAGATACCTGGTTTGAGTGGATGTATTAAACCTCTTACTAGTTAATCAAAAAAAAAAATACGGTTTAAATTAGATAAAAAGATATGTTCGCGTGATGAATTTATTGAATAATTGACAATGGGCTTATTTTGATATTTCTCATCAGTTTGATATAAAACATAGCTGATAATAAGATAATTTAAATATACTATACACAAAGCCTTATCAAAATTATTTAAGTCGATTTCGCGTAAAATAAAAAAGAACCAACAAATTTTGAAATAAACCAAGTTGGAGCTATCGCTGAAAAACGTGAAACAACGATATTGTAATTTGATCTTATTCCTGTGACACAATGCTTGATTTCGTGTTATATGCGAGTATACCACCTACGAGTATGTGTCATGGTATTGGTACGACAGCAGCGCCGTGTTGTTGATACCTCTTATGAGTGAAACTTTCTAGAACTGACAATACTTTTGCGTTAGAGCAAATTAGAAAAAACCAAAAAAAGTTGGCTAAAACTGAACGGCTCATTGTATCGGGACCACCGTTTAGAAATACTTTACTGACAAAATTGCAATTTCATCTTATAGAGCACTTATAGAGAACTATGCCATTGCATATATAAACTATAGTATTCCCACTTGAATTGCGCCATCTATCGACGAAAAGCTAAGCTCTAGAATACCATGGGAAGCAACAACAAACATTTTTTTTATTTTAATCGTTGTTGTTGCTTCCCATGGTATTCTAGAGCTTAGTTTTTCGTCGATAGATGGCACACCTCAAGTGGTAGTACTATAAGTTTACATATTATACAATGACTATGCCAAACTAAGTTTGAGTCAATTCAGTCAAGCCGTTGTGAACTTATGGCCATTTGAAAAAAAGCCGTTTAAACCTGATTTTCGTTACGACCATTTAAGCCAAAAACAAAAAACCCAGTTTTGTTAGAAATATCCTAGGTAATTTGAATTCTGAGTTTACTCAAAATCCTTAGAGCGGTTTTCGAGCAAATGCAAAATGAAAAAAAACCGTTACTTGAAAGGTACCAGTTTTAGCCGAACTAAAACGAAACAAAAAAACCTGGACAATCGTTTTTCTTCAAACTGCTATATATCCGTCAAGCCGTTTAGTCTGTAGCATGACGTGAAAAAGCGGACATGCACACATCCGCACAGACGCACAGATAGACCGATGAACGCTTTGGGCTTCTCTATCATCGTAATGTCATGTTTGATTAAAACCTCGATTTTTTGTCTGCACGAAACCAATACTTGACTTATAGAGCAAGTAAAAAATTAAAGATACTTGATTCTGAATTCGTCGAGTACAAAATCGCGAGCAAAAGCTATTTTTGAATAAAATAAAATTCGATGTGTATATTTTTAAGATGAAATTTTTGCAATATTTTTTCCTCAGCATGAGCGAGCATATCACTTTACCCAAAGTAGGTTACAACGCATATAATTCTCTTTTAGCACCGATCGCAACTTCAAAAAAAATCCCACCAAGCCACAAGTCTTTTTTGAGAAAAGGAAATTCAATTTCTCCTCATTACTTAATGATTATGACTTGTGGCAGCAGGACACGGCCAGGCTTCCCACTGACGACGCTTCCACTGACCAAACTTGTTTAAACACCAATTTATTTATCTAATCTTAAGGAATTCGTTTCGCGGAAGGAATTCAACTGTCAAATAACGCCATCGCACAACAAGCCATTCAACTGCCCACCACGAAACTAGAATCAAAATTATCTTCCCGAAAGCCACCATTGGAAGAGCAGCTATAGCTCTATGTGGTTAACCTCCAGCGAGGAAGCAACAGATATTATGTTCTCGTATCCCGAAATAAGATAGGTGGCATACCAGACTTGTAACGGTAATTCTATATGCTAATATGGCCGTGAAGAATGGCAAAGAGTCCGTAAAGAGCAGCGCAAATAGAAATGGAAAATCTAGGTGAACACCTATATGCAACGAGTGTCTTATTATATTGCAACTGACACTGACACCTCTGATGGACGCCCTGATTTTTCTTGAGATTTTGCGTACATTCATGCTACGCCGGTGTCTGTGTGGTGCTTATAAAGAACACAAATTAAAATGCACAATGCTAGTCCGACTCCACCAGTAGGTCAGTGGTTGTGGTTGATGTGGTTTATCTGCAAGTTTTTAAAATGCTTGCCTCCTGCGCTTCATTGAATGGAAATCTTGCGACACGTGGGGCAGATTGTGTTTGTTTTGTGTGTCAATCCTTAAACTTTGAGTAACAGCTGTGCGTTTTTGTCTAATTTGGTGGCCAATCATGATAATGGTAGAGCGACCTTCTCTATAGTCTTGTGTCTCACAGTGTCACAGTTATTTCTGTTGTTGACTCCTATGTGTGTATTTTTGGAGCCAGTTACCTCCCCAATTGGTTGAAAAGATTGAGTCATTTGGTTAAGGCTCCAGGAAACAAAAAAATATCATTATACAGTCCATATGGCTTAACTTGTGAAATAGGTTTCATCATAGATACCAAGTGTCTCTTCTTAACATACAGTGGCAGTCATAATATCATCGACTGCAAGAATGAAAGAAGTATAGGTGACAGAGTACACTACAATGTTATGTAGAGTCGAGAACTCGAGACTAAATAATGATTATTGCGATCGAGGGCCTTATCGAAGTTGACGTTAATGATGTATCGTGGTCAACACATGATAGACTACTATGAAATCCGGCTTGGAGCCTCTTGGCCGTAGATTCGATCATGCACTAATCCTCTCGATATTGACATTTGCCAATAACTTCAAGAATACAAGCAAAATGGTGGTACATACCACGCCAGTTGTCACAGTGGGTGGTATGCATAAAACCGAAGTACTTACTTTAAGTAAAAAGATTAAGTAAATAAATTTAAGTAAAATCTTCGATTTTTAGTATTTACTTCGTTTCGTATGCATAAAAAAAGTGTATACTTTATTGCAAATACTGTAAGCAAAAACTTAATTCATTCAAGTAAATACTTAAAATTCATCAAAAATCATAGTAAATACTTTTTTATTTGCTATTAAAAGTACTATAAGGCAAGTTATGCATTCGTCAAAAAAAAAAAAACGTTTTGGGATAACAATGAAACATGACAATACGATGACAGCGAAGACGAAAAAGTTGGTCTAAGAATTCTGTTCGCTGTATGTCTGTCTGTCTGCCTGTCTGTATGTACCTACAGTCCGAACGGGTGGGCCGAATTCCTTCAAACTTGGTTTTTTGAGTATTTAACAGAGGGGAAACGGCCTATCATAGGGTGGGAAAAAAAAACTACCAACAATGGCTAAAAACGGTATCTTCCATAGGACCGATTTCAACAGCTCATTAAATCAAAATCGTTGGAGCCGTTTTCGAGCAAATCCAAAAATGGAAAAAACGTTAAACGTTAATTGAAAGGTAACAATTTATTTGAGCCGGGTTTTCTTTGTATGCGCCCTATCAGTCTCGAAAGCAAGAAGTTTATATCAAGCATTAATCAGAGAGAGGGCGAAGACAAAAAACTAAACATAGACAAGCGTTTTTCCTTAAACTGCTATTTTTGCAGTTTGAAGAAAATCCGTCAAGCGGTTTAGGCTGTAGCTTGACGTCACAGATACACATCCGCACAGACAGACCGACGGACGGTATGGCAAAAACTACTTTTTTGGCTTCTCTATCATCGTAATGTCATGAAACTTAACTGTTGTTGGTATACTGGGTGCAACTAGTAGCATCATACGTAAACCATACATACAAAATAGATAAGAAGTCTTTGTATGAATTTCAGTTTACTCAGAATATAAAATCTATTTTATTTCTTAGGAAAGGATATCCGACCACCTTTTAACTGAACTCAATGCTATGCTAGTATTGATGAAAATCTTATATATTTCACATTTCCATCCGAAGTACATTGCAGAAATTCAGTTTATTTTCTTAGAATTACTCTTTTATGAGCAATCTCTATAAGCATCTTAAGCATCTGCATCTGCATCTAGCAATGACTGCAGAAATGGAAAGAAAATACTCGTACACCTCTTTTCTTATTTAAATCTAATTACCTACTTTGAATTGAAATTCCTTTAAAGAACAACAGGGAATAATACGAAAAAGATACATTCACGTATCCGAGATACAAGAAGGTATCTAGGTTTCTAATCCTAGTCCTTCGAAGATATGTTGTGAATCTACAAATCGGCGTTTTTTTTTTTTTTTTTTTATTTAATTGGAATGAGGATAGATAATCAGGTGAATCGAGGCATCACGATTTTTATTTTCGTTTTCAAATAATGAGCTCTGCAGCATCGTTTTCCCAACGTGTGTGAGGCATATGAATCTAAACTGTATAGTGATATTGGCAAGAGCTTGAATTTGAACAATGATGATGGAAGCACCAGACAATTATCAGAATGGTTAGCAGGAATTACAAATATTGGCCGGACGGAAATTTTATTTTTACCCATCTCATAGCTAGTGACCTTCTATATTATCTGCGCCAACTGCAGAGATGTATACTCTTTGAGGATCACAGATAAGATCTTTTCCAAAATATCCGAGTATTGACAAAAAATTGATATCACGCATTACTCAAGCAACCAAATCCGAGGCCTTCGACTTGAACAGAAGTCTTTGGCAAGTTGAAGGGCAAGTGCAAGAGGAACAAACTAGAAGATTATTAAAGGGGGGTTTGAATCAATTTTGGCTCTTTCAAGGGTGAACGGGTTCGTTCCGTTAGGTCTTCTTAAAAGCACTCATACCACTCTTCAAGAACGATAGTTGGTGTAATGAGTGATACCTAGCCTAGCGGCATGTTACAACTTACGGTATGCAACACCTAACGGCCAGTATCCAGTACTGAGTGCCTCCGCTCTGTGTATGTTAGAGATTTATTGTGGGCCAGACACATTTTCCTAGATATGACGCAGATAGTCAAGTTAATTCAAATGCGATTAGATTTGAATATAAAGTTTGGGACCATGCCCTTCCCAGCCTTTGGTAAAAGCAAATAAATTTTGAAGGGCTGATATTTGGTCAGCCCGCTTATTGGTTCGTTTATTTCACTCAATGTCATTATGCCCTGGAACTTAGATAAGAACAAGTGGGTGCCAAGGTCATCTAGCTTATCTCAGCATTATTACACTAATGTATCGAGGAATGCTTATTTAGTAGTCTACGGGATTCCTTGATAATAAAAAGTTCTACCTGGACAATATATCAAGTTGGGCTAGAGAAAGGAATGCGGTAGAGCAAGTCCTGGTCTTAAGATTTGGTCGCAATATCTTGGCTGGGCAGGGGCAATATACCAGGGGTGGAATCGGCTAAGGTGATTTGTGATAAGTGATAGTCACAATCAACAAATTTCATCTGGCTAAGGTGATTATCACATGTGACAATCATCTAGCCAGACGAAATTTGTTGATTGTGACTATCACTTATCACAAATCACCTTAGCCGATTCCACCCCAGATATTTTCATATCAGATTTTAGCCTTACTATATCTGTATAAGTGAAGAATGCTATTTTGAAGCTTTTTTTCTCCTTCCTTTTTAGTGCGAAAATTGATACTTCAAAAATTAAAGCTTTCCCCAATTCAATACTTTAAATCTAATAAGTAAATAAGTTATTGACTCAAAGGGAACGTTCTTAAATTCAAGATAATTTTTAAAATAAGCACACAACTTCATTACTATTCTTTTTGGCTATAACAGAATAAACCCGTTAAAATGGCACTTTTTTTGGTTTTTCTTTTTTTTTTAATATAAAACATCTACAGCTACATTCGATCATCATGAACATGAAGCAGTTATCTCTAAGACTCACACACTCAAGTAAAATGGTCAACAAAAAAACAACCTTCCTATCTTTTGAATGCAACTCAAATGATGACAACGCATAAGAACGATCAGCCAGTAGTGCATTCTTGACTGGTGCTGTCGGTCTTTAAATGAGCAAGACGAATGCCTAAGGAAGCAGCTAACGCACAAGACAGCAAGTCAAACTGACAGATTGATTGGTCATTGAAATGCAATCATAGATATTTGCTCAAACCTTCATTTGAACGACAGATGATGAAAAAGATTAAATGCGTTATTGTAAGTTGAAATGCATTTGATTTGCATAGGCGGACATGGATGAGAATATGTTTAATCTTTGCTGACATTTTTTGTCAATTCGAACGTTAAATAAATTGTAGAGCCGCTGTGGTTAATACCTCCAATAGAGAGTATGCTATACGCATACTGTATTTTGCAGTGTTAAATTTGGGTTTCTTAATTGTCGTTAATTAATGTGTATTGCAGGGAAAACAGCAGTGAAGTTCAATGGGTGGCGAATAATAAAGCTTTTCGATTAGGCAAATTAAGTTTATGTAGCCGTGGTGCCCAATTACGTAATGTATTAGGGTAATTTTTCTTGATAGAAGGTGAGACATTTTGATTTGTACATACTTCAAAAAAAGCTCAAAGTGTTGATACCATTGCATTGGGCTTGAGAAAGCAAAAACAGAACTGAACGAAAAGCACCCTTTCGTTCTGCCAAATAAACACGTAAATTATAATTGAAGGATATACACGGACGTATATGACAAAACAAAATTTTAAGGGATTTGCATTCACACACAGCTATTCGAAACAATTTCTTGGCTGTATGAAAGTACGCTTAACGTGTGCAATGTGCACCTGACAATTAAGATTTATCACACGGTGAGCCTACACACATATCAGAATTGAAATCAGGCGCTGATCAAGGCCTTGAGGTAGATACCTTAGTAGCAATTTTATGAAACATACCTGAGGAATTTCCATAACCCTTCCTTATTGAGAAGTGAGCCCTATCTAACGCCTCTTGGATTCCTTTAGATTGCGCTTTCGCATTCGGTGCCAAGAAACACAAAAAACCTCCACACCCCAGAGGGCATATCTCCCGTCGTACCAGAATATAGCTTCCGGTGGAGTTCCACAATCCCCTAGGTCACTTCCATATGAGTACCTTAGTTCTCGAGGGCTGGGCAGCCTCAGATATACACACCAAACCAGTAGACAAAGTAGAAGCCAATGGTTGAATACGCACACCAGACACAACAAAAACACAAAAAAAAAAACTGATTCAACTACAACTATCGACTTATAATCAATTCCTTGATAAAACAACAAGAACAAAAACACCAAAAACAACAACAACAGCAGCAACAGCAGCAACAACAACAAAAACAACAACAACAACAGCAGTAGCAGCAGCAGCAGCAACAACAACAACAACAACAACAACAACAACAACAACAACAACAACAACAACAACAACAACAACAACAACATCAACAGCAACAACAACAACAACAACAACAACAACAACAACAACAACAACAACAACAACAACAACAACAACAACAACAACAACAACAACAACAACAACAACAACAACAACAACAACAACAACAACAACAACAACAACAACAACAACAACAACAACAACAACAACAACAACAACAACAACAACAACAACAACAACAACAACAAGAACATCATCACCATCATCATAATCAACATCAACAATTACAGAATCACGAAGAACAGGAACACCAACAACAAAATTTCAAGTATAAATCTTTTACATATATAAAACAAATAGCGGACAGATTCAAACATGCAAAACTGTTTGATACAGAAAAATACAAACTAGCCATGAAATCCACGAACACGGCCTCCCAACTATATGCTAAACTTAAAACAAAAACGGACAAAATGGAACATTCGGACCTTATTTACAAAATAAATTGTAAAGGAAACCCTAACGAAGAATGCAGCCAAACTTACATAGGGACAACAAAACAGAAACTAAAAAACAGACTTTCAGGACACAAATCGGACATTAAAAACAATGCTCCACAGAAGACAGCACTGGCAGCACATTGTCTCTCACACAACCACACACCAAACTTTGACGAAACCATAGTACTGCAAAGAGAAGAGAACCAGAGCAAGAGATTCATTATAGAAACTCTCCACATAATACACACAAATAAAACAATGAATAAAAAAACAGATACGGACAACGTTAGCTCCCAATACAAACATCTAGTGGAGAAGAGGAGACAATTTAACAACTAGATTCATGTTTATAAACTTTTTATTCTTGTTACTTGTTAGTTTGACAGTTTAGTGCTAAGTTTAACTTTGTTTTTCTTCTGCGTTTTGTAGAAACAATGGTTTAAATTAACTTTTTTGTGATAATTATTGTAAGTAATTGTTGTTTTTGTAAAACATGCCAAAAATTATTGTAATTCATACTTTTCAATGCTAATAAATATACATTTATAGTTTTTTCACCTGAAGATGTCCATAGACATGGACGAAACGTAGTGACACAAACAAAAAACCTTGTTTTATTTTCGACCTGAAGCCCAAAAAACACCAAAAAATACATTCCACCAAAAAAGGTCACATATTACATACAGTATCGACTTATACTTTCACAAAAACACCCTGATTTTCAAAACTTGAACCCCCTAAGTCACACCACACAACACAAAAAAAATAAAGTGCACGACTGGGTCGCACGAACTTGCTCTAATGTGTTAAAATGATCTTGAGTGCTTGAGATTTTGGGAAAAAAGCGTTGAAAAAATCATATGAAATTTTATAAATCACTTAAAAATCAATACCTTAAACGTTTTTTGAAGAAAATGAAATAAGCCATCAGGTTTCTATCACTTTTTTGAATTTTAACAAAAAAAAAATTTCAAAATCGATCGACCAGTTTTTTCAAAAAACAGTTTTTTTTTGAAAAACTTTTTGAAAATATATTCCAATTTTTTTTTGAGTATGCCAACTTCTAGCACTTTGTAGTTTTTATCAGAAAAATAAAATTAAAAAAATAGATATAGATTAAACCGTTTTTGGAAAAAACAAAAATTGAAAAAAAAAATTTGAAACTTTTTTAAAAAACTCAAAAAAACTTTTTTTGAAAAATTTAAGAATTTTTATTATTTTTTTTTTATAAAAGGGCTTCTACATTAAAAATTTCATCGAAAGCCGTCAAGCGGCTTACGAGAAAATCGGATTTAAAAAAACCGGTCCTATGGGAAGTACTGTTATAAGACTTTTCCTGAAAAATCTATTCCAACCAAAACATAAAGCTTGCACATAAAACACTATTCAGAAAGTTTTATCAAAATTGTAGGAGGCGTTTTTGAGAAAAATTAATTTTTCACTAAAAATCGTATGGCAGGTACCGTTAGTTTTAAAGCTAGAATGCTAATTCCAAAAACCCCTCTGTATGACGTCATAATAATACTATCTACCAAGTTTGAAGCAAATCGGTCCAGCCGTTTAGGCTGTAGGTGCCGATACAGACGGACGGACAGACAGACAGACAGACAGACAGACAGACAGAATGCATAACTTGCCTTATAGTACCTATAATCGCAAGTAAAAAAGTTCTTATTCAACTCATTCAACTACAAATATAAGTTTAATCATCTACGAACCACCCTATTTTTAGTTTGGGTGGACTTAGACAAACTGGAAGATCTGACACAAATCTAGTACCTCCCTAAGTCACGCTTTATTCACTACATTTTTGAGAGATGTTCAGTACCATGAACAAATGGTGTGGGCCAGTGGCGTAGATAGCTTTTCGCTATGGGGGGGGGGGGGATGGATCTAGTTCGCTCATTTTTCTGTGATTATAGGTTTTATAAGGTATGTTATGCATTCGTAAACAAAAAAATTCTAACAATCAAACATGACATTACGATTATAGAGAAGTCGAAAAAAGTGGGTCCGATAATTCTGAGTTACTACAGCCTAAAAGGCTGGACCGATTTGCTCCAAACGTGGTTCATAGTATTATTATGACGTCTTACAGAGGAGTTTTTGGAAATATGTAGCATTCTAGCTCCAAAAATAACGGTACCTGCCATACGATTTTTAGTGAAAAGTTAATTTTTCTCAAAAACGCCTAATAAGATTTTGATAAAACTTTCTGAATAGTAATTTCTGTGCAAACATTATGTTTTGGTTGGAATAGATTTTTCAGGAAAAACGGTACCTCCCATAGGACCGGTTTTTCAAAACCAGATTTTCTCGTAAGCCACTTGACGGATTTTGATGAAATTTTTAATGTAGAAGCCCTTTTAAAGACGAAATAATATACATTTTTAATTTTTTGAAAGAAGTTTACAAAAAAATTAAATTTTTTTTTATTTTTTGTTTTTTTTTTGTTCAAAAACGGTTCAAGCTATTTTTTTTAAATTTTATTTTACTGATAAAAACTACAAGTTGGCATACTTTAAAAAAATTGGAATTTATTTTGGAAAAGTTTTTCAAAAAAAAACAGCTTTTTGAGAAAACTGGTCGAACGATTTTGAAAAAAAATTCTTAAAATTATTCACAATAAACAAAATCATTATGGCTTACTTCATATTTTGCAAATAAACGTTTCAACTACTGATTTTTAAGTGATCAATAAAATTTCATATACTTAGTACTGTCTTTTTTCAAAATCTCAAACCCCAAGACCACTGTCTGACATTAGAGCAAGTTTGTCGGACCCAGTCGTGCACTTTATTTTTAAAGTTTTAATAAAGTGATGAAAAGCAGAATGGAAGCTCTTTTTTTTTTGCGCGTTTACCTATTATCAATAGTGAGAGACGTAAAGAAAAATGTTTTTTAAAAATCGATATAAAAAAAGAAATTCAAAAGATAAATTGATTTGCCGAAATAATAATTTCTTTCAGATGAAGTTGACTTTGTATTTTCCCCGTAGAATGTAGGTATAGAATGTTCAATTGACAATGCCTTTAGAAATCCTGTCACTACTAATAAGACTTAATTCACGTAGGAAGTAGGTACTAAATTTGAGAGTGCGTTTCTTTAACTTATTTGGCATGACTGGTTATGTTGAACAACTATCGATCCCAATGGGGGGGATATATCCCCCTGATCCCCCCTCTATTTACGATACTGGTGTGGGCACAGCCGTCCGAACTGAGCACAAATTAATCTATTTCACCAAGTTTCTTATAAATTTGTTTAATAAACTTAAGATCCAGTTATTTTAACATTTTACGGACCAAATGTGAATCATGACAAATCAGAGAAATGTCAAGTATGCCAAATTTGCGGGTGACGTCACACTAATTTTTTTTTTTTTATATAGCAAACGCTGAACAATTTGTTTTTATTCTCAAACATGGAATTTACGTACTTAAGATATTAATTAGTACAAAAAGATGATTGTGAAATCACAAAATACCACGATGGGGTCTTGGGTGCATGAACCTAATATTTCTGTATATCATTAATTCCGATCGTTTTCGCCCATAACAATAATTGGGATTAAAAACTTATCACAATCTTGAGAAAAGCACAAAATGGGTGGTATGCATAAAAGATAGTAAATGCTTTTACTGATGATTTTCTAAGTAAATACTTATTTCGGTATGCATAAAAATAGAGTAAATACTAATATGTAAGTATTTACTTCAAGTAAAAGCATTAACTTTTTTCGGATGAATTTTTGTAGTAAATACTTTTTTTGGAATGCATAAAAACTAGTACTCGTATTACCTTTTTTCTGCAGCAAATACTGAATATTTTCCAAGTTGCTCTAGACCAACTTGAAAATTATATAGCATCTACTTTTGCTTGCCTTTGGTAGTTTTGAAAGGTACAATACTTACTACTAAGAGACTTATATCGCAGACCGAGTTTCAAGCGAATAAGGTCGTGATATAATTCAAATTCGTCAAAGAAAATTTTATATTCTAAAAAGAATGGCAGAGTATAAACGTGCAACTCCGTATATTTATCGTTATCGTTTTTGAAAAGAATTTAATGAGTTGTTGAAATCGGTTCTATGGAAGATATCGTTTTTAGCCATTGTTGATAATTTTTTTTTACCATATGATAGGTCGAAACCTATACCTACTGATTTTCTTAAATCAAAATTTCTAGAGCCGTTTTCAAGAAATATACGCTTTAACATAACGATTAGATGAAGGTACCGTTATTTGTTGAGCTAAAGAAATTCTGTTTCCCCTCTGTTAAATACTCAAAAAAATCTATAAACCAAGTTTAAAGGAATTCGGCCCACCCGTTCGGACTGTAGATGTCTATACATACAGACAGGCAGACAGACAGACATACATCGAACAGAATTTTTAGACCAACTTTTTTATAATCGCTGTAATCGTAATGTCATGTTTCATTGTTATCCTAAAACGTTTTTTTCGACGAATGCATAACTTGCCTTAGAGTACCTATAATCGCAAGTAAAAAGAATTTACTATGAATTTCGATGAATTTTAAGTATTTACTTGAATGAATTAAGTTTTTGCTTACAGTATTTGCAATAAAGTATACACATTTTTTTATGCATACGAAACGAAGTAAATACTGAAAATCGGAGCTTTTACTTAAATTTAAGTATTTACTTTATCTTTTCACTTAAAGTAAGTACTTCGGTTTTATGCATACCACCCAATATGTATTACTGGTTTTCACTCAGTTACTGACGGCTCTGTTTCGTTATTATAATTTTTCCTAAATTCGACATTTTCCGAAGCTTGCATCGGTTAGGACAAATCATCATTGCGTTTAAGAAACCCTTTCAAGCTTTGTTTGCAGTATTTAGGGATTCAGCCATCTTTGAAAATATACATTGATTTTTTTAATAATAATTGCTACAGAAACAACTTCGCATGCCAGATCCTCAACTCCAATTAAATAAATTACAAAGCAAAATGAAAAAAAAAAAAAAAAATACAAATGACTGAAATCTATCAATCAATATACAATTCCCTGCCATTAATGTCTCGTATCATGAGAAGTAACCACAAAACAAATCCTCCGTCCATTTCGTGCAAATGAATTTATCACGTGGTTCTTTGATTTCATGTAGTGTGGCACTGTTCGGCTGTTGTAATGGTGGCATCAGCAGTGGCGGCGGACGTGCGAGCATCATCATCCCAATCCCAACCCACATCGCAATAGGGTTCTGTTTGAAAGGAGAGAAAAGGATTTCGAGATATTTTAAGATTCAAGTCGTTTTAGTGCTAGTGCACGATGTTAATACCGCACCTGGGCATTAGCCTGCACCTTAGCCACATTAAGCTCTATTAGCAGCGGCAGTCCAGTCAATGTTAAATGACAAACCTGCTTCAGGAGAGAATCTCCTTTTTCAAGGAGTGCAGCACAACTTTGGAGTAGCTTTAGCGAACAGTGTACAGCACACAGTAAAATAGAAGCTGCGGAATGCCATTGCACTTTGCAACAATTGTTCTGAGCAGTATAATCAATTTAAAATGACCAAACAACTGACTGAGAGTTGAGTGCCATCCATTGACCTTGCTATATGTGGTTAGAATCCCACTCACAGCTGCAAGCACTATATATTGTTATATATGAATTCCAAGCAACACTGTGTGGCGGCGCGGTGACGGCGGCGCGGCGTGCCCCTCAGCTCCTCACATTAATATCCATATGATTATGTTATTACCACCTCCTGCAGAGTAGGGTGTGCTATCTGCTATATAGTGTTCTTCCTTGGACGCTTGGACTATAAGAATATATCGCTTCGTCATCGCTCTTTCGAGCAAAGTCTTATAATCTCATTTGTCCTCAGCTTGACTGACATCGTAAACCATCCGCAAAAGTGATGTCGGCTTGAATTTGCTTCATTTCTATGAAATTTTGTTTCATCCTGTTTCACTTTATCCGGTGGATCGTTAGCATGCGAGATGAGAGTCTTGAGCCCTGCAAGAGCCTGAGACGTGTTAAGTAGCCGCCAATTATTTGTGTTCGTCCATGGCAATGCCTCCTCTTCTTCTTCTACTTCTTCGGGGGCTATCGATGGGCCTTTGTGATTGCGTTAAATTGCCAGGGCGCTTCTCATGTACACTTTTATTGCTTGGTGCAAGGATTTATGGCGCGGTTGGCAGGATCAAATGGACTTTTGACTGATTGGATTGTATTTTGGTTTTTTGTTATTTTCTGGGTTTTTCTGATTGAAATCTCACAGGCGGAGTTACGAGCTGCCTGTGGGCCTGTGGGTCTGAAAAGTACTTATTTTGTTAATGTGTGTAGATACAATGAACATAAAACTATCGTTTTGCAAATGGATTTAAGAGTCTTATAGAACTACCTTTCATGGATTTTATTTTCGCTTAAAAGCATCGCTCTATAATTTTTTCAGCTGTTTATAATGTAAAATATCACAAAAGTGCCTATAAATAATTTTTGTGGTTCTAAATTATAATGACATACAAAAAGCGATTCTAGTTTTATAGTAAGATTTACATAAGTTAAAATCTTTAAGCATTTTTATTTGCTTTGCTATATTTTTAGACTTTCTAGTTTCGTAATCGAAATTCGAGTTTCAAGCTAATCTGAGACAATTTGTTGCATGAAAACTCTGCTCCAATTAAATTACATTTTATATATCACGACGTTATTAATATGGAAAATACTGGGGGCGAATTACGGCATTAACATCCATACGTTACTGATTTACGTAACCAACACATCGGGATGATGGTAGGTATACGAAGTATCACGTATCGAGCACACTCTTAATTGTACTATGGTGAATCTATTACATTTCACTAAAAACGTCATTTAGACATCTGTTATTTACCTATTTGTCACAGCCGTTATTGTTATTATAATTAGTTTGTTCAATGAAGAAAAACTAGATCAGAACAGAACAGAACAGCACAAGTGTGTGAAAACTGTCAGAACAAGTTAGAACAGAAAAATGTAGTTTCGTATTTGACAGCTCCTCTATCAGCTGTGAAATTTTAAATTTCAAATAAATCTTTTGTAAAATTTTTAGTTTGCGTTCAAATCTTTTTAATTATAAACTATAAAAAAAATAAAATGAATATTTTGGAGGTGTTATTGCAAGAGATGTTAGAAGATTCAAGCAGTTCAAACTTTTTAAGTTCATCGGAAGACACATCCTCGAATATAAATGAAAGTGATGAACTGGATGAGTTGACTCTATCATTTGTAGGCAAAGACGATAGAAATGCAATTTCAAGATATTTGGAAGAAGTAGTTCCTTCATATAATGAAAAAGAATTTATAACCCACTTTAGAGTAAGTCGGGAATTGTACCATGAAATAGTGAACAGATTTGCATCATCAAGCGAGTACAGCGCTTTGGAAGCTGGAAAATCATATTCTGCAGAAATGCATGTAGCTCTCTTTTTGTGGTTTGCTGGACATGAGGCTTGCTGCTACAGAGATATTGCAGATAGGTTCAATCAAAGTTATAAGGAGCCTGCAGTCCTTGTCCAGCCAAACTGCCTTTGTTTTCTTTGAAGCCAAGTCTGCAGGTTCCTGGTTATTGTTTGCAGCTTCCTGCGGGTTGTCTTGTGGTGGATTTAAAATAAAATCCGCGTGCACATCGTTCGGAAAATTCTCGGACAGCAATTGAGTGCAGAGTTCGTTGTCTGAAATTTGATCAAAGTTTTGAATTTGCACAAAACGCAATTTACAATACTCACTATTTTCTAATGCAGATCCCGTTTTTGGAGAACACTCCACAGTCAAAACTTGACCTGATGCGGACCTAATTTCTATTTGCACTTTATCCATTTTAGTTTTTAGTTTATAATTTTATTTTATTTTATATCGTCACAACTTTTCAAATAATTGCAAAAATTCAGTTTTCAAATAATTTCAAACAAGTCAGCTGACACTTTTGACAGTTCTCACGCACTTGCACCACCTCAAAAGTAGGTGTAGGAAATATTGTTCTAAACTGTGTTGGACAACTTCATTGAACACAAAGTGACAGATTGTAGAACAGAAAAGAACAGGATTTTTGCTCATTGAACACCAAATTTTGTACTTTTCAGATCTTTTCTGTTCTTTTCTGTGCAGCTCAGATTCATTGAACACACTAAATAATTAAAAAAAAAGTATTTAGCACATTCACATTAAAAGCTAATTATTGCTTTTAAATCTTCCAACTGAAGCTTCTTTATTTGCAATTCAAATGCATTTAACTTAAGAAAAACATTGTGCTTGTTCTCTTTAATTTCCAAGAGACGTTCTTGAATTTTTTTTTTCTTCAATCTCAATGTGTTTTGTTTCTTCAAACTCCAAGGCGTTTGTCACTCTTGTTTGGAACAAATTTTCGGATAGTATCTTCTCTTCAAACAGACCGAGTTTGGTTTCGTCCCTTTTCTTGAGTGTATATACTGCCTAACACTTGTTGTCTTCCTTTAAGCAGGATTCGGGAAAATGTTTCTGGCTAACTCCGGATGCTCTGCCATAAAATCAGCAAGGAAATTTTTTTGTATGGTGTTGATTTTGTTTAAATTTATCATAAAACATTTCACTTATGATATTTTGCTTTCATATTATGTATTAAAAATAAAATAACATACGTTTTATCAGCCATAATATTTTTTTTGTTCATATTCGTGACTGTGACTAGTGACTCGTTTACGATTGCCTCGCATCAATCGAGTATAAAAACATAAGCGAGAGCTACAGTACGTTTGCAACGAACTGTTGGATACCCTATTCCCTATTTGTATGTGTATGCGTATGCCTCCCGTAGCCAGCCGATGTTTCAGTTTCAGAAACAAAATTCTTCTTTAGCAGAGACTGAACAAAATTCAATAACATTAACTTTGTGTGGTGTGATGTTCAATTAGTGCTGGCACAATAAAAAAAAGGCATGCGCCACGCCCAAAGCTAAAACTTTTTATTGCCAAGGCAATTGGTATGAGCTCAGTGACATTCAATTTTATTCTTACAGATCGATTTGAACAAAACAAGACAAAACTTAAATTTTTAAAAATTAGGTTTTGAATGGAAATAGCGATTATGGGTGTTTTTAACGATGTTTGGACCACACTCTGCTACGTAACCAAGGAATATAAATCTAAGTGTTCATCTTTTTACTTCAAAACTGTGACCGATAGTTAAAAAACGTTAAAAAATTAATGCCTTATACAACTTTTGCCGGGAACGCCCCTTAAAAGTGGGCGTGTCTTAAAAATTTGAAGCACTAACTGAGCTTTGATCAGTATTTAGGCATATGTGTTAAACTACAACTGAATCGAGTAGTTTTTAAACAATCTTACCTGAACAAAGGTATTTTATCAAAATCACGCCTTCAAAAGTGGGCGTATTGAAAAAATGTACACAAGAAAATGTAGAGATATAGTTTTTATAAAACGAACGGAAGGGAAAAAGGTTTAAATTGAATATTGGTAGTACCTTAAATTTTTAAAACTACGTTTTTCGTTCTTTCATGAAAAGTGGGCGAAAGCCACGCCCAAAATTCAAAAATTTCTTTTCATACACAAACGATTTAGTTTCTACTAAGAGACGCAAAATTTTGGCTGGCGGATACATTATAAATACCTTTTATTTACAAAAACAATTTTTTAATAGTTTCTATTGAAAAGTGGGCGTCAGCCACGCCCAAAATCAAATTTATTGATTTCATACACAAGATGTTTATGTGCCAGTAATGCCCACAAAATTTAATGTTTTTCTCTTTAATATAACATTTGTTATTTTATAAAAACAATATTGATGGTTTTCTATTAAAAATGGGCGTCAGCCACGCCCAAACTGAAATATTTTTATTTGATTGGAAGAAAGTTTACCTAAAGCTTACGTGTGCAAAATTTTAGCGTTATGCTTTTTTCGTAACTGTACAAAAAACATAATTTAATTTTACCAAATTGAGGTTGTTCAACAAAAATGGCGATTGTGGGCGTGTTTGTGGGCGGATTTTACTGGTTCAAGAACTTAGCCTTACTCTTGAACCAAAGATTATATGTACCAAATTTCAGCTTTCTATCTCAAAAATTGCGACCTCTAGAGAGTATACATACGGACGGACGGACGGACGGACGGACGGACGGACGGACGGACGGACGGACGGACATGGCTTAATCGACTAGGCTTTTGATTCTGAGTCAGAATATATATACTTTTCTATACCTAACGGTATTATTTCTCTATGTTACAAACTCCACACCAAATACAATATACCCAAATACCCATTCTATGGAATAGGGTATAAACACACGTTCACTGAATGCCAAAAATTGTATTCGATACTCGATACCGAGCTCGATATCGTAAGCAGTAATGCCAAATGCAAATAATTCAGTGACGTATTGCACACCCACTGACTATTTTCTAATTAATCATAATTTCAATGGGCATTGTATGCATTTAAAGCAGCCTTAATGTACTTGGACATTATGTCGGTGGACCTTATGCCATTCCGCTGAAAATGGCGTTTGTGGGTGTATCCTAACAATCTTGAAATCCTTTTTTTTTTTGGACTTCTCCATCATCGTAATGTAATGTCTGATTTTGTTAACTCAAACAATTTTTTTTTTTGCACAAATCTATAACTTGCTTTATAGTACCTATACCTACCTATAACCGCAAGTGAAAAACGTAAGGTAGGCTATCATTAAAAGAGATGTAAATATTACCCATACCTAGTTTTTATTTTATTATTAAAGCTTTGTCTAAGCAAACTATTCTACTGTTTGAAAACCGATATTTCAGTTTAAAAAATAATTTAATACTTTTTATGCGCATCATCATCCTGTAGATTTTAAAAGATTTTAAAAATTATTTTTTAACACATTTAAAATACAATTAAATACAATTAGAAATTTAAATGTCTCAACATTTTTACGCAATATAAAATAAAATAAATTATAATTTTTCCATCATCACCCTGTATATTTTCAAGTAATAAATCTTAGGCGAACAAATCATGATCACCATAAGTACCTACCTGCACAAAAAAGCATGTGAGAGACATTTTCGAAGACAACATTAAAACCAGTCATAAATAATCCAAATTATTTTTAGGGACCTTCCCCTTACCTGGAATGCATATCACACAGGTAGTTTGTGTTTTGCGATAGAAAACATTTTCTATTTTATTCAGTTTAGAAAAGAATTTGGCAGAAACACTCTCGCGCAACTTCTTTTACGTTTTCAAATAGATAAAAATGAATTTTTCAAAGACAGTTTTAAACCTTAATGTTTATATCCTTTTTTTAATAATTCATTTAAACTTCTGCGATTCAGCAACTTTGCCTGCAAATGAAAATACAACTTTGGAAACTACCGCTATAGATAAGTCTTCGTAAGTTTTATGTTTCAAATAAGTGACGAAATCTATAAATGCATGTTGGTTTTGATACTTTCCATGTTTTTTTGTGTGTGTATAAATCTGAGGTTTCTAAGTCTTAGCAGTTTTTTTTAACTATACATATTATTAAATCGGTTTTATTAAAAATGTGTTTCAGAACAGTCATAATAGATGTCTTCGAAGACATCCGATGGTTTTTCGGTAGACTTGGAATCTTCTGCGATTTGGTCGAAAAAATGTTGCCGCTAGAAAAAAAAGACGGGTAAGAATGATTTTCACAATAAATATTCTTAAAAAAATATTCCTAAAATAATGTGTATTTCAGAGATCAGAGTCAATTGAGTCTTAATTTACAAAGTGGTTTTAGACATTTCCTCCTTGGAGTCCGGGAAATCTCCAAGTCCATTGTTGCAGTTTTATCTAATAAAGAAGTGCAAGAATACCAGCAACTGTAAGTTTACAACTGATTCGAACGCATTCAAGATGACTTTTTTTTTTTTGTAATAGCTCACGAGCAACTGACTACGCTCAGGAAATGATGAAATCAGTTACTCAATTTTTTCGAACAATTCGCATATTGGTTGGAAAAGTGTTCGAGGCCTATAACTATTATGTTCCGGAAGTTATATTGACTAAGTGCGTTGGAAAATACCTTCATGAGACGTATTCACATCGGCCAATGTATGAATATCCGGTTTTATTGATCAATGATATTATTGAGTCTTTTCAAACTCCTGCAAACCTGAAAATAAATGACAATTTCTATGGAAGCGATCAAAAAGAGGAGATAAAATATGAGACAAACGTAGAACAAAACGAAATTTTGGACAATGAAATGACGTATCTTTTTCACAATTCTGCAGTGAGTCCGACGCCAGAGCTTGCTGCCAGACTTGAAAACAAAACACAAGTAAACACATCGCCTTCTGAAGACGAACAACAAATTGCATTGAAAGAAAATCAAAAAGTCGGTCTTACTGGGGCTCCAAACTGGAAGAAATGCTTTAAAATCTATGCTACTGAGACAATTTTCCGCAAACTCGAGTTTTACTTTTTGGAAAGAAAAGACTAAAAAATTAATTTTTACTTTAATAATCTCTTTCTTTTAACTAGAAATTCTAATTTTCTTAAGTTAAAAAAACTTTGTTTAAAAATACACTTAAAGAAATATCTGAAATTTGATCATCATTTTTAAGTAGCTACTTGTTTTTTTTTAAATTTAACTGAATAAAAGTTTTTTTTTATAAAAATAATCTCTATTGTATTGGAAAACTTTTTCTCGCAAAACTTTTTAAGAATTTTTTTCGTATTGCGTACGTAAAAAAAGGTGAGAATTGTTCATGAGAAACTTTTCATATTTTAAATAACTTTACTATAATTACCGTTAATCTGCAAAAAATAAGATTCTATAGTTTCTTCTGCAAAGTGGGTGTCAGCCCAAAATCGAAAGTTTTTCTTTCTACGCAAGATATTGACTTAAATCTATCTAAAAGCTTTAAGCTTCGTGAGTCTTAAAATGCAATTACTTGAGATTCTCTCAATAAATAAAAAGTTCATGGAGCTCTGTAGATCTCTTCGGATGAAATATTTTTCACCAGTCCTGGGACGGGGACCGGGTAAAAGAGCATCCTCATCCTGTTAAGTCGTTCTGGGCTTAACAGTTGATGTAAACTGTTGACATAAGCACCTTTTACATGACTCGACATACCCAAAGTTGCCTGAGCGGGAAGAGTGCATAATACTGTTTGATTTTTCAGTATCTATTGTTTTTCGGAATTTACACTTTTCAGGACTTTAATTTTCGGGATTTTGGTTTTCGAACTAATGGACCAAACTTGCAAAATACTATCCCACAGCAATATGAAGCCAATCTCACACTCGCAGACATCCACCGTCTCCATCGCTTTATTCAAAGAGAGGTAGCTAGTTCATAGTTCATGTGGTATCATAATTGACCTAGTATTGGACTAAGTGTGTTAGACGTTTCCTGAAAACCACCTCAACCTAAGCTACATCGTTGTAAGAAAATACATATTTGAATTTCCTTTGCTGAAGTAGTAAAAGGGAAGTTAATGTCCAAAATGATTCTACAATTATATAAAAACGGGAAAAATTGCATCCAATAACTCTGTCTATTATGTTTTGTCATCTTTATCGGCTGCAGTCTTCAAATTTCAAAAATCTTAAGCCAACTGTTTTAAACTATACCAACAAGTTCATGGTCCTGTTGTGTTTTAAAATAAATCGATTGGACCGCAATATCCCAATTGAAGTATTATTGGCTTCAAAGTCAAAACTAACCAACAAGTTTTTAGTAAAGTTGATAAGGCTGTACTTGTACATACAAGCAAACAAAGGACATATAGAATTTCCACACCCATTTCTTGTTGTCTTCTCTATAGTCTTCTCAGGTCCAAGTGTTAGTATAACCTGCCCTAGTAAAAAATCTGATATTAAAGCATGAACTATCATAATTTTTGCAGCACTTATGTTGTTAATTTAATACATACTTTCTAGTGAAATTGCGCAATTCAATCAACTTAATGAAATTAGACTTTTGAAAGAAATTGTATTACAAAAAGTTTCGTTTTCACTTCTTGTGAGACGTGTTTCAATTATTTTTCTGTCTTTTTTTTTGTGACAATACGCACAAGACCAAATGTCAACTGCAAGAGAGAAACAATGCGATGTGAAGATTTTAACAATTTATTTCGATGTGTCAGGGTAATGTGTGTCAGGGGAATATTGAAGTAATTCAATTATGGTTCGCACCTCAGCTCTTTTGTTTATACTGAAGCTTTAAATTTGAGTTCAATTTTTAGAAGAACATTTAACCATGTAGCGTTTAAATTGTGAATTATCATCTTCAGTAATTAATTTTAATGAAAGATTTTCTTATTTTAAACTCATATCAGGAACTCTTACTCAAATCTGTGAGCCAAAAGGATCTATGTATGTATATTGGGCATTAAAATTATATGTACCTAGCTATGTATTTCTTCTTAATTTGTTTGATTATTTAAACAGATAGGTTATTGCACTGGGAACAGTAATCACCAACTTTATAAAATATCGCAAATCAATGTTTTAGTCTTACATTTAAAAAAGACGGTGAAAGTCAAGCTCGCAATAGATAGCTTACATAATTAGAGTCTTCAGCTAGAGAATGATTTTGGGAAACTATATCACATTTAGAACGTCACGGTACGAACCGTTATTATTGTTTGCTTGAATTTTTTTTACAAGTACCTTATTTGTGGTGGAAGTTGAAATAAAAATTAAAACTAATTACCTTCAGTCCCCTTAAACTCCCCAAACGACAACAATAATGAGAAAATATGTCTTTTATTTTTGTCTACCAAATCGTATCCACCCGCACAATTCTAATGGAATTGGAAGTGTTCAACTGCACTACAGATAATAATTAAAGAACTGATATGGTTATAGGTATAAAGCAGAGTCATGCTTATAGAAGTGCAAATTATAACTTAATTAAAGTAACTAAACAAGCCTGAGAGTTCTTACAAGGTTTTTTGTTAGTTGTCATCCAAAGTTGGTATACCAAGGAATACCGGTAGTTTTTGTGAACACAAAAAACAAATACATACCTAATCGTACAACGCATCGTTGATCTTTTGTAATAAGTGGAATGTAGTAGAGATTTGAAGCCAAAGAAAAAATAAGCGGTGACTTTACTAATTGCAAGTGATTAAAGTATCTAGAGCAGAAGTCGTAATCACTCACAAAAGCAGAACAAACTTGATTTTGTAATCATCAACGGAATATATGGTTAATTGGGGGAATGTGGTTGAATTTGATGTATCCATCGGCTTGAACTTAAAATCTTAAACTGGTGAATATTTATTAAATACAAGAATGGAAAGAACCTTCAATTTTTTGCTAAAACCAAGCCGAAAGGGAAGATGCACCTTTTATTGTCAAGACTTACGCTTTGAGGATTTTTGTATGTCTCTGAGCGAACTTTGATAAAAACTAAATTTTTTTTTAACTTTTGGGCCGAATATTTTTTGTGGTATTAGGTTGCAAAATATTTACTAGAAGGCAGCTTTAAAATACAGAATTATGTATATTTCAAGAGGTTAATGACTTGAGTAGCTGCTATATAAATATAATGACGAATAAAATTTCTTTATTGACACCACTCCAGTGGTAGAAATCCGCACTTTTTTTAATCACCGACCGGTTGATCAAAATAGCTCCCTATTCTTAAAAAAATTGGGACTTGATTCGTATAAACTCCCACAATTCTAAGAAATGAATTAATTGAACACCGCAGCGCAGGAGCATGTATCAATTCTTTTGCAAAATATGGCCAGAAGAAAAAAAACATCGCCTACTTGATCCTGTTCATGTTTTATTCAATCGTTGTTTTTGGTCTTCTATACTTATGTAGCTTCGATTTGGAAAGTCTACAACCGATTGGATTTTCACGTTACGACAAATCCTGGAGAAAACCCAAGAAATTAACCTTAACCTTCAGACAGCTTTAGAATACCTGCATAACTGATATACCTACGTCTCATCAGAATGACGTTGGAGAATAATCGCCCTTCCACCAAAATTGAGGCTCCGCGAAATTAGCCCCAGGAAATAAGGCCCCAAAAAAATATTGAAATAAGGCCCCAAAAAAAAGCACACAAAACAACAACGTTATTTCATTTTTTGGGACCTTTTTTCATTCATTTTTTTCAGCCCCATTTCAGTTTTAATAACAAATATAAAATATAAATTCGATTTTCACGCGATTTTTCGCTGCTATTTTGTGTCTCGCTTATGGTTTTCAACACGATCTTAACATTGAAAAGAATCAGCGAGTAACAAAATAGTTTCTTCCGGAAGATCATATTTTTAGTGTTGCGAATCCCGTGAAGAGGACATTAATGAAGAAAATGAAAGCCCCCGTTGTTGTCGGCCCATCCGTTTATGAACATATTTGAAAGGATTTTCGGGCAAATATTGTTCTGTTGTCTTGTAAGCAAATTAATGATTTGTAATGAATGCAACATGAATATTCAAGTGGAATCTATTGCTGAAAGGCAGGAGATCTACAAAGTGTCCTTGTTGTAGACAAATTGTACAAAATACCATCCAAGTATTTGTATAACAGTTTGGGTGTTATTTCATTTTAAAATAAACTTTAATACGAACAAACGAATTGGCGTTATATTTCATTTTTCAAAAAAAAAAAAAAGTCCAAAAGATTTTGGGGCCTTATTTTTTTTCATTTCGTTGGGGCCATATTTCACTAGGGCATATTTTCATAATGAACAAATGTTCCAATTTGTGGCCTTATTTCATTTTTTACTTGCGATTATGGGTACTACATATAAGGCAAGTTATGCATTTGTAAAAAAAAAATTTTTTTTTACAATCAAACATAACATTACGATGATATAGAAGCTTAAAAAAGTGGGTCCGACAATTCTGTCTGTCTGTCTGTCTGTCTGTCTGTCCGCCCGTCTGTATCGGCACCTACAGTCTAAACGGCTGGACCGATTTGCTTCAAACTTGGTAGATAGTATTATTATGACGTCCTACAGAGGGGTTTTTGGAATTAGCATTCTAGCTTTAAAACTAACGGTACCTGCCATACGATTTTTAG
The DNA here is from genome assembly GCA_916050605.2 of Platycheirus albimanus. Lineage (NCBI taxonomy): Eukaryota > Metazoa > Arthropoda > Insecta > Diptera > Syrphidae > Platycheirus > Platycheirus albimanus. The sequence goes on along the minus strand of OU696697.1, from coordinate 50,197,641 downwards.
TGAAAAATTAATTTTTCTCAAAAACGGCTCCTACGATTTTGATAAAACTGTCTGAATAGTGTTTTATGTGCAAGCTTTATGTTTTAGTTGGAGTCGATTTTCCAGGAAAAGTCTTATAACATTACCTCCCATAGGACCGGTGTTTTGAAATTCGATTTTCTCGGAAGACACTTGACGGATTTCGATGAAATTTTTTATAAAAGAAATAATATAAATTCTTAAATTTTTCAAAAAATTTTTTTTTTGAGTTTTTTAAAAAAAAGTTTCAATTTTTTTAAAATTTTTTGTTTTTTCAAAAAACGGTTTAATTTATTTTTTTTTTAATTTTAATTTTCCGATAAAAACTACAAAGTGCTAGAAGTTGGCATACTCAAAAAAAAAATTGGAATATATTTTCGAAAAGTTTTTCAAAAAAAACTTTTTTTTTTTTTAAATGGTCGAACGATTTTGAAAAAAAATTTCGTAAAAATTCAAAAACGTAAAAGAAACCTGCTGGCTTACTTCATTTTCTCCAAAAAAAGTTTAAAGTATTGATTTTAAAGTGAATTTCATATGATTTTTTCAACACGTTTTTTAACAAAATTTCAAGCACCCAAAACCATTGTAACACATAAGAGCAAGTTCGTACGACCCAGTCCTGCGCTTTATTTTTTTGGAGCCTTATTTTCTGGGGCCTACTTTTGCGGAGCCAATATTGGTTGTAAATCAGTTACTATCTTTAAAAAACCAACACAGTAACTTGGATTTGCTGACGACATTTATGATGTAATAGGAAGATCAAATCGAGCCGTTACCGGTTGCCTTCACTACCATGGAGTCAGCAGCAAGCAGAATAGGACTTGTCATTAGCTATCATCAACAATTTTCACATCCCACAGCCGACTTAGTCAGAACATGACAACTGACAGGTGTAACTTCGAAATCGACAGTGGATTTGTCTTCCTGGACATTGCTGTAAACATGAAAAACAATATCACGGTGGAAATCAATCGTAGAATAACTCTTGCTAATCGCTGTTTCTTCAATTGAAAAATATAGATTTATCGAGAAGAGCCAAGGAGACGTTGTACAGAACACTTATCATCGTAGTCCTGTTATATGGTACAGAAGTGGATTCTCCCGAAATAGGATAAAAAGTCCATTGCGTACGATTTATTGCGGTTTGGTTCGATATCCCGCTTTTTATAATACCATTTCTTTCGTTCCCGCCATTAAAGTCCTGCCTTTTTTCAAAATCCCGCTTTTTAAATTCCCGCTTTTACAATCAAAACTCGTTATTTTATTTTAAAAAATCACGCTACTTTAAATTAAGCAATGAGTGATTTTCTTAAATGCATTTTATTATAACACTAGCGGTACCCGGCGCGCGTTGCTACGATAACAAAAAACACTTATTTAATGTGAAATTAAATTTATTTATTTATTTCATATCAATGCTAGCGGATAAACAATATTTTTGGTTAAATCCTGCATTTTTTTGTCTTCGACCCGATCGGCCATTGTGGAGTTTTCGCTGATGTTTCAAACCGCTAAAAAATTTATGAAAAAAAACAAAAACAAAAAAAAAATTGACCAACAAATCATAAAAGCCTGCATTTTATTTTTGTCACCCTGAAAATTTCATAAAGATCCATTGGGCGGTTTAGGAGTCCATACGCAACATACATACATACATAATCCATTTATATATATATAGATTTAACATTTACATAAGAAGTATCAAAATAAGTAATAAACATCTAAACAAAGTACAAAGTCATAAATATGACAAGTTTCAATAGATGTTAAAAAAAGTATAAAGTTATGTTAAGATATTATGTAAAAGGAGAAACAAATAAATTTGAAACCATTCTACCAAATAATTTTTCGTCTATTATATCAAAGTGTAATACTATAAGTAATACGACACAAAAAACCTGCTTTAATATTTTTACTTGCGATTATAGGTACTATAAGCCAAGTTATGGATTCGTGCAGAAAAAAAAAAATTGAGATAACAATCACACATGACATTACGATGATGGCGAAGTCGAAAAAAGTGGGTCTGGAAATTCCGTCCGTCTGTCTGTCTGTCTGTTCGCGCCTCTAGAGCCTGAACGGATGGGCCGATTTGCTTCAAATTCGGTATTTAGGATTTATTTGGTCGTCCCTCGGAACAAATTTTTTATTTTTGCTCTAGACCCAAAAATAACGGCACCTGCCATACAATCGTAAAGAAAAAAATTGATCTTCTCAAAAACGGCTCTAACGATTTTGATAAAACTTTCAGAATGCTATTTTTTTATAAGACAATCTATCTTTTGGTTAGAAAATATTTTTCAAAATTTTTCTTATACCGGTACCTCTTATAGAACCAGTATTTTCAAATCGAATTTTCTCGTAAACCGTACATCCGATTTCAATAAGACAGTGATTCATAATTTTATTAATATGGCATTTCAAAATTTTCAAAAACTTTTTTTTTGGATTTTTAATAATTTTTTCAAAAAAATTTTTGGTTTTCGAAATAGATTGGAAACGGGTATATTGATTTTTTAACATTATTTTTTCAGATGTAAACTACGTATTGCCAAATATTTACATACTCAAATAAATTTCAAAATATTTTTTGGAAAAGTTTTTCAAAAATAACCTTTTTTAAAAAAACTGGTCGAACGATTTTCAATATTTTTTTTCCTAGATTGACATATAGCTTTGAAATTTGATTGCATACTTAGTTTTTCCGAGAAAACTCTTAAACTAATTTAAAAAATAAAAGAATTTTCGAAATTACTTTAATTTGTTTTAATATGCAGCCACTAAGCAATTCATAAGAGCAAGCTCGTGCGACCCAGTCGTGCATTTTATTTTTCTATATTTCATTATTCTTTTTATAGCGCGTGACTTTTTTACATTAGTTTTTTTTTTACAATTTAATAAGTTTGATAAGAATGTTTTGTAAATAAAATGCACGACTGGGTCGCACGTAATTGCTCTGCTGGTGCAATAGTACGATGAAAACAAAGTCTTCGCGCAATATGAAGAAGGCATGTTTGAAAATTTTGGGAAAAACTACAAAATATTGGTTAAAACTTTAAAACCCGATACACGGGAGCTTACGTTAAGAAAGCTTTGAATATTAAAAATTAAGGTGTTTAAATTATATAAATGTCCGCTTATGGCCAAATTAATAAAATTGTTAAAACAAATTTCCGTTATTATCATTTGTAGCCAAAAACTTAAATGCAGTTTTCTTCAAAGCATTCTATGTGCATTCAATACAAAGTTTAATAAAAATCGGTAGAGCCTTTTTTGAGTATATTAGAAAAAACTAAAAAATTGGCTAAAACCTAGTGGCTCTTTGTATGGGAGCCACCATTTAAATAAGAGAAACTGGAAAAAATGCAATGCCATCTGATAGAGAGTTGTAAGGAACTATAGCAAACAAAGTTTGTTTGAATTCGATACAACCGTTGACAACTTATGGCCATTTGAAAAAAAGACGTTAAGACCAGATCTCCGTTATTTGCATTTTTTGCCAAAAACTAAAAACGCAGTTCTCTTAAGAACACTAAAAGAGTATAACACACAAAGTTTAATCAAAATCGCTTGAGCCATTTTTGAGCAAATGAGAAAAAACCAAAAAAAGTTGGCTAAAACTGAACGGTTCGTTGTATGGGAGCCACCATTTAGAAAGGCTTCACTGAAAAAACCAAAAAAAGTTGGCTAAAACTGAACGGTTCGTTGTATGGGAGCCACCATTTAGAAAGGCTTCACTGAAAAATATATAAAACCATCGTATAGAATACTATAAAGAATTATGCCAAACGAAGTTTGAGTCAATTCAATCGAGCCGTTGCGAACTTATGGCCATTTGAAAAAAAGCCGTTTAAACCTGATTTTCGTTACGCCCAAGTAAGCCAAAAACGAAAAACGCAATTTTGTTAGAAATATCTTAGGTAAGATAAATTCTGAGTTTAATCAAAATCGTTAGAGCCGTTTTCGAGCAAATACAAAATGAAAAAAACCGTTACTCGAAAGGTACCACTTTGAGCCGGGCTAAAACGAAATAAAAAAAATTTCAATAATGGTTTTTCTTTAAACTGCTATATACCAAGTTTGAAGAAAATCCGTCAAGCCGTTTAGGCTGTATCATGACTTGAAAAAGCGCACATCCGCACATCCGCACACCCGCACAGACGCACAGACAGACCGACGGACGGTATGGCAAAAACCGCTTTTTTGGGCTTCTCTATCATCGTAATTTCATGTTTGATTAAAACCTCGATTTTTTTTTCTGCACGAAACCAATACTTGCCCTATAGAGCAAGTAAAAACGGTATTGGCGAGGTTTTTCGGGATTTTAAAAAGCGGATTTATAAAAGATCGGGCTTTTGAACAAGCGGGATTTTAGAAGGCGGGATTTTAAAAAGCTGGATTTCGATACGCTCTTGATTTATAGTCCAGTCCACGTTAAAAAAGAGAAAACATCTGCCGAAGCAGGTAAAACGATGAACTATACGTCCTGTATATCAACATGCAAAATAAGCCTTGTTAGAAAAATTCGTTTCCAACAGTTAAGTTGGCTAGGTGATGTATAGAGCGAATGGGCATCAACTCTCCTGCTCGCAAACTCTTCAACGCCCGCTGCAGCCAAATCGAGTCAAAAGCTAAGGTAGACATTATATTCGATGGAGCGACGAGGCACAGGAAGAAATCCGAAAACTTGAAGAGCAAATTTGGCGACGGTAGGCTAGAAATCAAGCCAAATAAGTTAGAGTCTGGAGCACCACGCTTTACATGGCCATCAATAGCCGCCAGCCATTCAGTAAGTAAGTCTATAATATTGGACTTGAAGTAAATCTCCAAATATCTTTTTTCCTCAAAAAATTTGATTGTACTGTACCATCACTATTTTCGAATAAAGACTTATTAGTTTATTTAAAATTGCTCTATAATGGAAAATATTTAAACTAAATTAACTTCAAAACTTGTGAGTTTAATCTCACTGTCAAATTTGATGAAAGTAAATTCAAATGGTATACTTTTATCTATCTGCAACTGACTCTTTTCTAGCAATAACTAAAAAAAAAGTCTGCTCCTATTAAGCTTGTGATAAGTGCTTGATTGCTTACATAGAATTATATACATAGAAAATATATTTTTAAGGAAGTATTTACAATCGGAGTGAGAAAGTCCTATATGATTGAAAATATTGTGGAGCGGTGGGGTAGAGTAACTCGAATTAATGTTGAAAAATGTATTTGTTGGTATCATCTGTGTTCAAAACAAGGATTAGAAAAATATAGCTACTGCCAACTGCTGCTATTCATCACTCCCACGTCCCATCGGCTTGTCAGTTTTCAGGCCGCCGATAACTTTGAATTATTTTTTAGACCGGGAAACTACATACCCATACTTTCTTAGCTACTCCATGATATATTTAATTTTTGATATTAATATTTGGATATCTTGCCAGAAGAGCTTGGCCTCCTTTCAAGCTATTTCGTTTATTACCTAGATTGTCTCATCTTTTATATCCGGGACTCAAATGGTTATAATTTAACACAAACACCTTGCTCCTTGTATTTCCTATATCTGTTGATAAATGAACATTATAAAACCAGCTCACAAAACGTATTTTGTTGAACCTTAACCTTTTCCAACAAAAAACATTCCCGAACATATTCAAAGCGCTGGCTTTTGATATCGTTGATGATTGATACATTCAACATCAAAATCAAGATTTCTGTTTCAGGTTAATTTAGTTTTGTTTTCAAAGATTTACCATCTTGTTTGGACATCTTTATTGGACTTTATGAAAGCTACAACTTAATTTAAGTTTCTTGCATCACAAAAACCAATGTCTCCAGCAAAACATTCTACTTCTTCTCAATTATTTAAACGGTACACAAGGTTCACTGCTCATTTATTAAGACCAAATCAAGACAGTGGATCAGTCTTTGGTTTTCGGTGTTCGTGGCCAATGCCAACAACAGTAACGAAAAGTCTTTCTATTATTCAAATTACTCTACAAAATCTGGGTCACTGGGGAAGAAGAGGTAATCAGACAAGAACAAAATCTGCACCACATATGCCAAGAACTCCATCATATCAGCAGTAATTAGTGCTTCCAAGGCTTTGTTGGCTTAGTTCTTTTCTCCATGTTAATCTGGATCTAAGCATCATAATCGGTGGGTTCTAGATTCTTGCAAAAGCAGAAGTCACTCACATCACAGAGAACTCACCTAGAAGTAATGACAAATTAATTTGAGTTCAGCTACATGATGACTCTGATGAGATAATTATAATCTTGATACGGAAAGAAGTAGGAAATAATAAATATAGCACAAAAAAAAACGGAAAAGGATTCTGATGTCATTTATGCGAACCAGGCTTTAAGTGGGTATCTGTGTTAGTGGGTCAGCATCGGCATCAACAGAAATTTACATATGAAATGGGAAATGGCAACAAACAAAACAAATGGACACCCATGTCCATCCGATCCGAACATGGAAGACCCCCAATCGGTATTGCCATATAAGGAAAGATGTTGACACTATAAATATAGGACCCGACACGACGACGGCGGCGTGGCGGCGCGGCGACGCGCGACGCGAAGACGACAAGATGAATATGGATTAAGAAATGGAAATTAGCTTAGTCCAACACCACCGACCACCGACCACATATTGTAATAGAACTTGAACATAGCGCCAATCTGGAGTATAATTTTCGTGTGGTTCGAGTATTAGGGTCAGAGTCGGTGAATCGAATTGAATCTAAACGGAGGAGAACGAATCAATGACCGGCTTTCTGTTTTCTTGTTCGATTGTATCTGGAATCAATGACGCTGATGGCAATATCGGAGGAGCAGCGCGATGGTGCGACGTGCGGTGCAAGGCGGGCGGGAGTTATAATAAAACGAGTTTTTTAGACAGTTTTATGGGCTTACAATGGGTGATGGGTTTATTGGTTGAACTGGTCGGTTTGGTGGCAATGCAAGTGAATGGATAGGAAGAGTTATTATTTAGTAGATATTCTACCGGAATTCACCGCGTATTCAAGATTAGCAACGGTGCTGAAACTAATGTGATTTGAAGCTGCTTCAACAATATGAAGACGAAGATGAAGACAATGACGCCAGCTTGATTTTGTTCAGCTGCAACATGTGAGTGTGCCTTGTATAAGAAATCGGAAGACACAATGGAAAGCTAACCTGTGACATTGGAATTCCAGAATGCATTAATTTTTTACTCATATCAGGACTGCAGCGAGTATAATGATAGAAAAAGAGAAATAATCGATTGTAAGGCAATCATCAGCATTGTATAGTTGTTTTTGAAAATAGATACATTGAAGAGAATTAATTAATACATAAATACATTTTGTACACAAAATTCTACATTTTTTAATTTGATTCTGGGAAAGTGTATGTGTATCTATATGTATGTATAAAGAAATTGTTCCCACATACTTTCAAACAAGCAATCCAACTTTGCACAATATTTGAATAATAGCCGCCATTTTTTAAAACAGTCCTTTGTTACTATAACTTAAAATTTGTATATGTTCATTCTTACAAAAAACTATCTTTCACCCTAAATTCTTTTTTAGGCCAAGTGCTCTTTTAATCTACACGCGAATAGAGATATTTTACATGTTTCAAGGTGCTTTCTGATGTTAAAGCTGCACCCCTACTCCCTATTTCATTGCCAATGTCCAAGCGTGGGTATCTTGAATCAATAAAACACAGTAACTTTTAGTATCGAAAAGTCACCAATAACTTATCATTCTATTTCTACCATCGCTATTAACCCTGTGAAGAAATGGATCTCGCATTTTGACGGGGTTCTCAGGGTCCCTAAGTTAAACGTGCCGGTTGTGTTCTGTTTTTCTCAATATATTTTTTTTGATGTGAAGGCTACCTCGGGTTTTTGTACTTCCTATACTATCAAACTTTGTTACGCCTTCTGTCATATGACGCATCTTCATTGTGAGCCGTATTTGCCGGACAACTGCGTTGCAGAGTCTTCCCTTCAGCTTGGGCATTGGGGTGGGGGTTTGATCACAGACGATGGCGGAGTTTCTCCCTCCCCCACTTTATATCCATTCCACGCTTGTGGAATGATTGACATCGTCATCAGAAGTTGCTTTATCATTCGGGTTTCACAAAATTAAGAGCTGAATTGGCTTTAAAGATAATGTTGTCGATACGTTTCTTTGGAAACCTAATCTCCGGTGGGTATGGGTTAATTGTGAGGAAGGGAAACAGGAAATGATTTGATTCGTTTATGTATAAAAGTGATTGATCCGCATTTGTTAATGTTTAGCTTTAAGCAGTTGTTCATTCACTACACTTAGTAATTTTCGAGATCAATTAAAAAAGAGAAGGTATTTTCTTGAAGAACTTAGTTTTGCCCGCGTTTATAGAGACACGGGAATATTTTTTGACCATTTCAATATAGTTTGTTGAGAAGTTTGTTCACCGAAACATTTTTGATACGTTCCTTACCTTTTCTTTATTATCAAAAGATAAAATGTATTTAAACTGGGAAGACTTATAAAAACTATGTTGGATAGTCATCAAGGTTGAATTCTCAATCGAGAGAAAGAAAATTTGTGTAATTCGTAAGGACAGCTTTGATCAATCTTTTCAAGAGCTTACAGACTTTGTGCTCAAATACCACATTGTACATAATGTAGTAAGTAATTTGAGATTATGTATGTATGCTAGATTTCTGAACTACCAACTAAAGGAGGAAAAAGTAAGTTACATTGGTGGAACCTATAACTGGGCCCGCTGACAAAAAAATGTAGAATGCTTTTTAACTCTCAAGAAAAATCCTCCATCAAATAATAGTAAGACAGCTCTGACATACGCAACACACTATTTTAGTAAGAGACAGCACTGCCACTACCTTTTTCCAACAAACTCTTAATATTCAGAATTTGTGTTTTGGATGATTTCATTTTATTCGTTTTTGATCAAAATGACTTGCCTAAATTTTTGTATTCTTTAACGACAGCAACAAATAATGTGGAAGAACTCTTGTTGTTTTACCTCACAGGAGCGCACCAGCTGAGAGGAAGTGTGCGGATGTGAAGTTAATACAAAACAAATTCAGAAACCGTTAAAATGTTGCAACTGTTTGAAATATAATGTTTACGATCGCTTTTAAATAATAGTAGAGATATGAGTATGACCCACTTTTCGAGCTAATAAAACTTATAAAAAAAAACTAAAATAAATTGTTGGCACAACAGCACCAAGCTGGACCGGGGTCTGTGGCTTCTGCAGGAATGGAAGAGACCTCCGGCGTGACAGTCCGACACACTAACCACTTCACCACGGGGTACTACTTTTTAAAAACAAGAAATTAAACTTAAGTTGTATTTAATGTTTTTTTCTTAAGTCTGAATATTATAAATGGAATAATAATTTATTTATTTTTTGTTGAAAATTAATACTTTTGTAATAAATTAAGAAACATTTTCTCGAAAGTATGACATTTTTTATTTACAACTCTACTTCTCAAATTTTGTATCTACTTCGCTCTTTTTCAAAATGTGCTTCTCTTTAAATACTAAGTCGGAACCCTGGCTTAGAATCATCTTTGGACGGCGCGACTTTCTTTTCTCCGCCTCAGAAAGTGGGCATTTGGTAGTGATCGTTACTTTGGAAAGTCAAAAATCATTGAATTTGGTACCAGGCTAGCGATACAAAATTGTCCAGACTAACTAGAACCTCACATGGGATGACATAATATTGGGATCAACAGTTCCTGATTGTTCTTCACTATATACTTATGATTGAACTGATATTAAGTTTTTTACTTCCATAAGACTCACTGTTTTTTCTTCTTTGTAAAAAATGTCAGTGCCTATACACCAGCTACACTGACGCGTGTGGATAAATACTCCCTCGATTCTTCTCGCTATATCATTTACCTTTAACAATCAAGCAAGCTTAATTTTTTTTTCTCCCTTAATAATTATGTCCTAATACTAGCACCAAGAGTGCTTTTGCCCGGAGCGATATAGTTAGAAAAATTAGTTCCCAACGAATATTCCCTATAGGATAATAGGTACTAATAGTTGGTTCAATTACTGTCACTAAGTACATAGCTCAATCAGATACGATCAGAGACAAAAAAGAATTAATAACTTCTTTGGAAACCAAGCTTTTTGTGTCCTGTTATCCAAATTAGTTTCTATAAAAATGTATATTTAGGTACTTAAAAAAAAAGAACCGAAGAAAAAACCGATAAATTTTGCTACATATTAGCGAAAATGCCAAAAAAGACATCTTAATTTCCGTCATACACGTCATGTAAATAGTTGCATCATGCATCAATCAATTTGGCACTCAAGATTTGTTCACAACCTAGACACACACGGAACTCCACTAAAAAAAAACTGTTAGTTCTTAGCAAAGCAGGTGCACTTGCATGGAAGTACAATAAAGACGCAGAAGAGTTCAAGTCTCCAAAGCAGAACGCAGGTAGATGTACCACGGATGAAGATGAACATGCATGAACCTCACGGCAGCCACCTCAGCCAGCACATATTCTGCTTGTCTGCTTGACTCTGTTCATAGTCTTGTCGCCTGTATCTGCGTCGCCGCCATTAGGGAATTGCTCTTGGATGGAAACAGTTAAAATAAACCCTCAAAACTCATCAAAACAGTTGTCATCTTTATGCTTCTGAAGGTTCTCTAATGATCTTTCCTCCATGTTCATATCTCCTCCTTCTTCTGCCTCTTTTTATTTATTTTCGTGACTTTTTCATTTTCCATTTTTTTTTTTTTTTTTTTTTTTGGGATATTGTCAGGTTGAACATGACGAAGATGATGATGATGATGATGATGATGAGGATGATAATGATGGAGATGAAGATGATGGAATTCAATTAAATATTCACTTTTACCAGAGCGCTCTCAGTCGCTTTGCTGTCGCGTCGCGTCGTCAGCGTGGATAATCTTTGTTCTAGGTTTCAGTCACAAAATCGTCTTCCTCGTCTTCATTAATATAATCTTTTATTTCTTTAGCAATGTGTTTCCAAAGAATGTTGTTGGTTGAAAAATGATGAAGATGGAGTGGAAGTGAACTCTTCAGGTGCTAATGTTGGTTCAACGGTATTTGTGCAAAACATCACCCATTGCCATCATTGCGCATGCACAACTCCAGCAGCTCAGGAACCAAATGTCTTCCAACAACAGCAACTACTACAACAACCTGAACGGTTTGGATAATTACTGAATGAGTAATTCATCGTTAAGGTAGTTTTCTTTGCTTAGTAATTAAGGAGCCACGAGTGTCGTTGTCGTAGTCTCATAGTCGTTGAGGTATTTGCTTTTGTTTGTATGAATTTGCTAGGGTTGTACCATTAGCCTATCTTTTTCTTTTTCTATATAAATTTATGTATGTATGTATGTATACATGTTTAGTGGAAAAATAACAAATATTAGGTCGAGGAATGACTTAAGATTAACGGCACTTGAGATCATGTTTGTCTGAGGTTTTGGAACAAGTTAGCTACGCTCTAAGAAAACAAAAACTTTTCAAAAGATGCTTGAGTCAAGATAAAACTGCTACTTTCTGATTTTCTTCAGAACTCTCTAATTGTTACGATTTTTGGAATTGAAATAACCTAGTGCATTGTATTTATAATCTATAGTACTCGCAATAAGAGGAACTTTTGGTGCGCCATCTGCAGAAGAAATTCGCAAACACTAGATTGGTGAGGATTGGTTTTTGTCTAGATTGCCATGGGAAGCAAAAACAACTATAGAGGACATTTGATATAAAGTAGATAAGCCAACTAGCGCCGCCATTGACGAAGTTCAGAACTAAAAAAAAACATGTTCCATGAAATTACTATAAAAATGTTTATACAATGTCTAGTCTATATACTATCTGCGATTTTTATTAGTATCCCGCATTTGAAATGGATTTATAGTATGGATTTTAATTGGGATTGTATGAATTTTTTAATGAACCAATACATATTATGTTTTATGTAAACATAAAAGTTTCCACAAACAATTATAAAAAGATCGTTCTAAAATACTTTCTTGAATTAAAAAAAAAACCTTTAATAGATTCTTACAAACAATTTGGTATTTTTCGTGTATTACCTCTTTTTGAAGCAGAATTCTGCATAAACTATCGGGCTCTTACTGATCATGTGTAAGAGCTAAGAGCCCGAGCAAAAATGTACGGTTTTTTGAGAAATGTAATTTTTCAGGGCAGGAAAAAGTGGTTAGTTCAACTCGGCAAAAATATAGAAACAGTCCGTGATAAAAATCTATTTTCTTATCAATTTAACTAGACAAATATTTAAAAACGAACTAAGTAATTTGAAAAGTCTTATATTCGAATCAAAACTGAAAAATGATTAAATAGTTAAATATAAACTAAACAAATTTTGCATCTTATATTTTTTAATTGAAGCAGAATCTGCTTTGTTTTTTTTTCTCTGTGTATGACGATTTCGAATTTTTATTTGTCTTAAATACTTATACTTAAGATTGTGCTTGTAGTCTATTACGAACAACGGCCTCGACCAACATACCCCGCCAGCCTTCTTGGTTCCTAGTGACTTGTCTCCAGTTATGTACTCCAGGTTATTTCAGGTTATCTTTTATTTGATTGCCCCGCCTTAGAGGTTGGAATTGCAAATCGGCCATCTAAGCTGATGTATTTTAAGATTTTTGACTAGGTCAATGTCGCTATATAAATAGCTTTTTACAGTAAGTTAGTGGTAACATTTTGTCTGTCGTCCAAGCTTGTCATTAATTTCGTGGTTTTAAGTTGGTAGCTGTGGAAATTGACACCTGTCAAACTCAGCTGTCATCTGACATTTCATAATATATGTCATTGTATTTATAATCTATAGTATTTCCAATAAGAGGAAAGTTTGGTGCGCCATCTACATAATGTACGAAGTTCACAATCACTTGATTGGTGAGTTAGGAGTGGTTTTTGTCTAGATTGCCATGGAAAGGAAAAACAACAATAGAAGACATTTGATTTAAATACAACTAGCGCCGCCATTGACGAAGTTCAGAACTAAAAAAACCATGAAATAACTATAAAAATGTATATACAAATACAATGTATATGCTGAATGCTTGCAATTAAAGATAATGGATCGCTAACTATGAAACAACGCGTTAAAATTATTAAAACGTAGCCAATTTTCGCACTTTACGCGTCATAGAGTCATGGTCATCGTAATCGACCGACTACTCGGGCAATCGGTAAAATTGTGAAGAAATTTGAAGAAAGTGAAAGCGTAACTGATTTCGTAAGTCCTGTGCATTATCGTAATGCTTGCAGAGTCGAAAATATTTCTTCTGCAAGTGCAAGGGTTGCTGACGATCTGTATTTATCGATTTCCCGGCGTTTGCATTCGATAACCGATTTTTTTTTTTTTTTTTGCTGGCGATTGAAGATCATGATTTGGACATTTGGATAATATTTTGTTCCCACAAGCCATACAACACGACCCATTATGGCGTTATTGCATACAAAGTTTCCTGTTAGCTTAATTTCACTTCATATTTTGGCGAAGCCAATTGGCCTTCAAGATCGTGGGATTCGACACCGTTTGATCATTTTTCAATTATATAATAAAACCCAACATACCGCCCAAAACATGCGAAAATGTGGTAAAAAATGACTTCAAAAGAATCGCACACTGCTGCGAATCTTCCCGAAGCGACCATATGAATGACATTGTTTTTCACACGAGATGGTGAAATCCAAACTTTATAATGAAATACATTTTTCATCAAAAATGTATCGCTGTGTAGCTTTTATTTAGCTTTACTTTCCCAACCGAGAAATGAATGACCTTTATGATCTTTAGTAATGAAAATAACGTTTGTGTGTCTCGTATTACATATCTTGATTCCCTAGATTGAGACACAGGTCGCCAAACAAGCCTTTTTAAACTGCCGTATACAGTAAGGATTCCATTTAAAGGTCTTATTGTCTGCGGTGGGATCTTTGCTGACATGCTGGGAGCCACTACAGCTCCTCGATTTACTTACTCGTCACAAACAAAAAACCATGTCAGTCTGGTCCATCTGTAGATGTTGTGAGATGTGCGAGAATGTTGCCTCTCTACCCTCCCATGGTTGCTTGTCTCGCCTAAGAAAACCCTTATTCGCTCATCTAATATCAACTTCGAATTCCAATCAATTTGACCTACGCCTAAATTCCTTGTCTGGAATGGTACTGGCAAACGAATTTTAAGGATGTGACGCTAATAAAAATGTACTTGAGATGTTTTGTTTTTGAAATTTTTCGGTGTATGCTAGAATAAAACAGGTCTTCCTATTAAAGCATAAGGAGACTGGTGGTATAGTCTTAAATTGGAGACGTAATACCGAAGGCATCTCGACCTTTAATTATTATTTTCTAACGGATGATAGTGTTTTTCAAAAGCTGATACAATGTATTTGTGGTAATTAAGTTGGACGACCTCTTTAACATTCATTTTGCAAGGTCTAAATAACTAAGATTTCGAAACACTGATCATTATTTATTTTGTCTCATCTACTTACGTATATTTAAATGGCTAGTGGCCATTTCAAAGAAATAAAGTGGAGATTGATAGTTAGCTAAACCGAATAATTTTTGTCGCTTTCCTTACCACTGCCTTTTGAGTGAGCTAAGCACTACCCGCTCTGCAATTTCACGACTCGCTGTTTTCAGTTTATCCCAGGTGTCTTTGGAAAAAAGTTATTTATGGAATTGAAAGAACATATGTTCATGTGTACAGAATATAGGTTTTTTTCAATCCTTTCTTTAGGCCGGTTTTTGAAACCCTTGTAATGGCTTTTTCAACGTCAATATTGATTCGCCTCTCTAAAAAATACATTTAAGTCACTACAACAATGATAAAGACCCTTCTGCACATGAATTTGAATATTAAAAAGAAAACAATTTTTGAATAGCATTAGTCTCCAAAGCAATGTTTGGGATAATGGATATTGCTATTTTAGAACGGAATCCTCCCAGCAAAAAAAAAAAATTGTTGTATTTAAAACATGCATACACAATAAATTTCTAAAATCAATCTACCTACCTACAAATCAAACCTAGATAGCCAAGAACATAACCCAAAAATTATTTTAAGCTCTTGTCCAAATAACAGTAATTAACGTATTCTTACCATCAATCATCTTATAGCGCATGCACATCTATCGGACAAGCCAATTAATTTCTATTCAAAACACGAAATAAATGGCGGTCTACTTTTAACACATCATCATCATCCCATACCCATATGCATATATACATATATATGTGTTGTGTTTTGTATATAGTGTATCTGTATGTCCCGCTTCCCGCATCTAAGAAGTGCTGAAAAGTCACAAAAACTTACTCGTTATTCATATTTACAACCAAACCATTTGTAAGACGCGCTCTCGAGACCTCTCTTCTTTTTCTAACTCACCTTTTAAATTGCCGCAATTTATTATGTCCCAAGCCCAAGTATTTTTGCCTTCTTTGTGTTATTCTCATGCATCCAGCTATTTCACTGCTACTCCGGAATGAAAAATCAATGCCATCGAGGCATATAAAAAGAAGTAACAGCAGAAAGTTGAACGGAATTTCCCTGGAAACTGAATCGCATAACAATAATAATGCGAACGAAACGATAGCAGAAGCTGACGGAGCAGAGCAGATCGGAGTGGAGCGGAGCGCGAACTGCGTTGGCAGGAGGTCGCGGTCGGTTGGTAGGTTCTTGTGGCATCTGCTTTCTACCATTTGCCCCGATGCTCGATGATGGTGTTGCTGGTTGATGATTATGTTGGTGGCTACCGCAAAAATTCCTGCACTATTTTTGTAGAGCGTACAAGACAATGTTTCTGCTGCATGTGCACGCTGCACGCTGCACGCATCCATCATGATTTATTATTTCACTGATAGTTTGCGCTGTCGTCGTCACATCGTCATCATCGTCGTCGTCCTCGTCAACGTCATCGGCATTGTCGACGTCAACGTTAAGCTGATGAAATTTCTTCGTATTTACGGTTGGCCGACGAATAGCGAGCGCACGGGTTCTAGCCTAGTAAGAAGAACTCATCATAAGATGATGACTCTTATGTAGGCTTAGCAAAGATGGACGGATGGATGGAAGAATAGGCATCACAATAGAGTACGTGCTTGTGATGATGATCTTGTAGAACAAATGCATGCTAATGAAGAAATCTCCAAATGAAGCAGTTAATTACGGTTGGAATGGAGCGTAAAAGTTACGGAAAAATTGATTTGGTAGGCGGGTGTTGGTGAGAATAGTATCTCATATCCTTCGCTGACTCTTTACGTGAGAGTTTGAATGATGAACATGCTGACACATTTAATCAAAAGGAAAATTAGAGCAACTAACGTTTTATGAGTTGAAGCTAATGAACTAAATTTATAGGGTATTTCATTTGACTGAGGGGTTACAACGTAAGATTTTTACTTGCGATTATAGGTACAATACGGCAAGTTATGCATTCGTAAAAAAAAAAACAATTCTGTCTGTCTGTCTGTCTGTCCGTTTGACTGTCTGTCTGTATACCTTTACAACCAAAACTGCTGGGTCGATTTGCTTCAAACTTGGTACATAGTATTATTATGACATCCAACAGAGATGTTTTTGGAATTAGCAATCTAGCTCTAAAACTAACGGTACCTGCCATATGATGTTTAACAAAAAGCCATTTTATATCAAAAACAGCTCCTACGGGTTTGATAAAACTTTCTGAACGGTGTTTTTTGTGTAAATTGTATATTTTAGTTGGAAAAGATTTTTCAGGAAAATTCTTTAACTGTAGAGACATCCCATACGACCAGTTTTTGAAATCAGATTTTCTCGTAAAGTTCTTGAAGGATGTCGATGAAATTTTTAATGTTGGTGTCCTTTTATAGACCAAATATGTAATATGAATTCTTGATTTAAAAAAAAAGTTTTTTTTATTAATTTTTTTGTGTAATTTTTGGTTTTTTTTTATTTTATTTTTCTGTTAAGAACCACAAAGTGCTAGAAGTTGGCATATAAAAAAAAATTGGAATATGATTTCGAAAAGTTTTTGAAAAAACCCGTTTTTTGACGAGCTGGTCCGACGATGTTGAACATTTGTTTCTTTAAAATTAAAAACAGTGAAACAGATGTCTCACTTCACTTTTTCCAGAAAACGATTTAACTAGTGATTTTTAAGTGATTAATAGAATTTGGTGTGATTTTTTCTCTGTCTTTTTTAGAAAATTTCCAACCCCAAAAACACTTTCACACGTTAGAGCAAGTGCATGCAGTTTCTTTTTCAACGCGGTAATCCCAGTAATTTTTTTCAGATTCAATTTAACATCACAAAAATCCAGAAGCTCTAAAGACATAAAATAGTTTAGGTTAACTTAGTCTTAGTCTTAGTTATAACTGCCCTGCCTTCCAAAAGGCAAGAAAATTTGAACAAACATTGATAATAGTCCAAATTAGGAGGCATTATATATTTTCCTATAAACAGTTAACATTTAATGTAGGTTTATCAAGAGCAACAAAACTTAGCCATTATAAATTAAACATTCCAAAAAATCAACTTTTTTGATCTGTTTGTGTTTTCAATAGACGATCCTGTATCACTTTCTTAAAGTTAATTACGTTGAACTTCTAACCTTGCCTTTCACGAGTTTATCAATCACACTATGTTTCTGCCTCGTGACTAGTTTTCAATCAGCATGACTAATTTTCTAAAATAAAAAAAAATTGGTGCCCACACATAGTATCTAATGATGTCAAAAATATGCAAATAATATTAATATCCCAGTTTTGAAAAGACAATCAAAGTTACCGCTCATACCGAAATATTTGTTTATAATGGCCACCAATATTTGCTCAACCCTAAGAACCCACTTCTCTATAATTTTTTTGTTTTCTAAACGACAGTTAAATCAACAATATCAACAAAAGAACCAAACAACAACAAAATTTCATTTTTCAATCTGCTGACCTATAAACTAAAAACAAACTTCGATTAATCATAATGGACGGCATGGATTCAAGTTAAGTTAAAGAAAAACGTAAACCGTTTGATATTTCTTACTTATAGCTCAATTCCTTTTACTGTTATAGTATATAGTAAAAGATAAATCTAAGATACGAAATTGATAAATAAACATTAACAGTTGCCTTTTAAGAAGCTTACCTACATTTGATGAACAAAAAACGACACTTTTCGAGTTCGGTGCTCAGCTCTTTCGTTTTAATTTCTGATCTTATATGTTATTTTAACAATTTAAGAGTGAAATATTTATTGAATAATTTATTTAAATATCCTATATCTAGGCAATTAATATGACAGAAGAATGTGTGGACAAAGTTAAAAAAAAAAAAGAACCAATTAAAGGTATCTTTTTATGGAATATTGAATAAGAGAACCTTAACGAATACAAATTTGGTAATTTTTAACTAAGAGAGAAATAACCCACATTTCTAATGGAATTTTACATAAATGTCTGCTGAAAAGATTTTATGGATTAGTATTATAACCAACAGCAAGGTTGGATAATTTTTATAGACCAATATATAGAGCGGAAAAGATATCTTTGTTTCAGTGTTGATTGTGGGTGCGGTATATGTTATTTGATGTGTGTTGGGTTTTCTCCGAAGAGTCTCTGGCTTTCTTAAAGTAAATATAATCATGGTTTTCAAATCAAAAATCCGTTCCAATATTACTCGTAACTGGACTTTAGATGGTGCCACTATCGAAGTTGTTAACGAGTTTAAGTATCTTGGCTTTGTTATATCGTCCAGTTTGAGTATTAGAGCTCACATTTCTAGCTAAATCAGCAATAAACACAATGTGGTCACAGTTTTTTTCAAAAGGTTTTCTGGATCCAGCCTCAAAATTCAAAGTCTTCAACGCCACTGTAAACATTTGTTTCTGCTATGGTAATGAAGTTCACAGGTACCAACAGATGGATGAATTTGAGAGGATACGGAGGTACTTTTTTAAAAGAGTATTTAGACTACCGGCGAATACCCCTAATTATGCAATTTATGTTCAGTCTGGCCTCTCTCACAAATTTATTACATAAACTTGAAAGCCAATGCAGATTTTTTACTAAAAGTTATCAAAGACCGGCTATTAACTTACATAAGAGAATAATGGAAATTTCGCTTTGCTGAGGGTATACTCCATTTCGAAACTGGCAAGAACTTGCACTGGTTCATCGCATCCCATTTGACCTTAATGTTAACAATATTTCAGATTGGAAAAATATACTTTATGACTGCATTTCAGTTGTTGGCGAACATATGTATCAGAAAGATCTCGAAAGGGCGAGAGAGTCATCCTCCA
The DNA here is from genome assembly GCA_916050605.2 of Platycheirus albimanus. Classification (NCBI taxonomy): domain Eukaryota; kingdom Metazoa; phylum Arthropoda; class Insecta; order Diptera; family Syrphidae; genus Platycheirus; species Platycheirus albimanus. Next base: position 50,178,302 of record OU696697.1, on the reverse strand, counting down.
GGGCTACATACAGCAAGTTTAACCTGAGTTTGGGTATAAACAATTATTTTAAGTAGGACTTCTCTGTATCAGATATGAATCTCATTTTTAAAATTACAACAGAAACGTTTGAGCTTAGTTCTAGACGATATCAAAACGACATTAACCCACTCTATGTTCCTTATGTAATCTGAACCAAAGTGAAGACGTCGTTCACTTCCTAGCAATTTGTCCTATTCTGCAGGAAATGTGCAGACTCTACTTCAATAAGAGTCCATTGACGTTGGATGAATGTGTCGGTATCTTGAATAGAGAAAGTGGCTGGAAGTTACTTATTGGTTACATTTCTTATGCAAATAAGTATAGAAAAACATATTTTAATATGTCAGAAATATAGGGCAACACACATTATAAATTTTGTTTTGGCTAAACTAAAAGCCCAAGAATCCAAATGTGAATTTAACAACAATGCTATCGCCTTTTCTTTTGTTTTAGCTAAACTAAAAGCTCATTTATAGTATATTGCAGTTCTTTTTCTTTTATTTTTCTTAATATTACTGATAAAGAAATTCTTATTTTGTTGCCTGTTTTTGTTTTAGCTAAACTAAAAGCCTGTATCTATAGATTTAAATCATTATTTTTTCTATTGCTCTTAATCTTTACATTTTATTTCAATATCTTTTTTATAGATTCAGTTGTTTTATCAATGTCTCATTTTTATAAATAACCATAAATTAGTGCTTATTTATTGTTATTTTATAATAAATTTAAATTAATTTTTTATTTACTTTTTATTTCTTTAAAAGTCCAAAATTTTATGTTTATGTTAAACGGCAGACGGCATTTATGCCATGCTTTAAATCCTTTATGTTAATTGTTACTATGTAATCTTTAAAATTATGAACAAATATTCTTCTAATTCTAAACAAAACAAAATATAACTAAGAATGTTGAGCTTGAATTGTGCGTTTATGATATTAAATTTGTTGAAACGTTCATATACGTTTAATCCTACTAATATTATAAATGTGAAAGTTACGATGTTTGGATGTTTGTTGCTAACTAACGCCAGAACGGCTGAACGGATCTGAATGAAATTTAGCACAGAGATAGATTATAGTCTGGAATAGCATATTGGCTGCTTTGTATCCCGGTAAAATGTATGGTTCCCGTGGGGTAGATATGTTTTAATTTTTGAAATCACACCAGAATGGCTGAACGGATCTGAAAGAAGTTTAGCACAGAGATAGATTATAGTCTGGAATATAATATTGGCTACTTTTTATCCCGGTGGAATGTGTGGTTCCCGTGGGATAGATTTGTTTTAATTTTTCCAATCACACCAGAATGGCTGAACGGATCTGGATGAAATTTGGCTCAGAGCTAGATTATAATCTTGTATAGCACATAGGTTTCTTTTTATCACGGTTAAATGTAGGTAAAGGCTAGTATTATATAATTTTATATACAGGGTGATTAACGAGCGTTATGCCAAAAAGCTAGAGCGTGTAGATTGAGTTAAGACAAGAAAAAAATCGTATAGGAGGGGGGTCTATTCCCCCCCGTGTAGCCAGGAGGGTCAATTTTCTGGAAAATTGACTTATTTTGTTAAAAAAAATATTAAAAATCAACGGCTTCGTTTACAACACCGTGTTATACCTTTTTGGAAAGCCAAAAACTTCTTCTTTCATTTTATTTTTAAATTAAATTGTTTTAACGAATAGTTCAAAAAACATAAATTTTCAAACTCCAAATTCTGAAAAAAAATTTGAAAAAATAATTTTAAAACTAATTTTTTCAAAATGTTACGTAGTTGAGTATAATTTTTGTTCTCAGAATTCAACGCTCTTATTAATCTTTAATCCAACACTGAAAACTGTATGGCTCTACAACTTTTTGTTGCCAAGGTATTCAAAAATAACCTAACCTACTTCTTCACAAAAACAAGAAAACCTAGCCATACGGGATGGCACAAGTGATCATTTAGCCAATTTTTTCGTGTTTTTGTGAAGAAGTAGGTTCAGTTATTTTTGAATACCTTGGCAACAAAAAGTCATAGAGCCATACAGTTTTCAGTGTTGGATTAAAGCTTAATGGGAGCGTTGAATTCTGAGAACAAAAATTATACTTAATTACGTAAAATTTTGAAAAAAATTAGTTTTAAAATTATTTTTTCAATTTATTTTTTCAAAATTTTGAGTTTGAAAATTTATGTTTTTTAAACTATTCGTTAAAACAATTTAATTTAAAACCGAAATGAAAGAAGAAGTTTTTGGCTTTCCAAAAAGGTATAACATGGTATTGCAAACGAAGCCGTTGATTTTTAATATTGTTTTTTACAAAATAAGTCAATTTTTCAGAAAATTGCCCCTCCCGGCTAAACGGAGGGGAATAGACCCCCCCTCCCATACGATTTTTTTCTTGTCCCAACTTAGCCTACACGCTCTAGCTTTTTAGCACAACGCTCGTGAATCACCCTGTATAACAATCATGCGAAAAAGTGCAAATTTCGAAAATGTCCATCTTTTTAAAGCATTCGTATTTCATGCACTTTGTTTTTCCGTACTCATATTCAAATAAAATTTACTTTTTCTTGTGTCTGAATAGCTCTACTTCAAACACAGACAAGTAGAGTTGCACTTTTCTCGACAAGTTTTACTATTAGAGTACAGGTACCCCGGAAAAAAACTACATTTGGAATCAGGGATAGAATTGAGAACCTTGAGCGTAGCAATATGAGACATTTCTAACTACGCCTCGGCCCACGAGGTAATCTCTTAGATTACACTGTTATTGTTTATTCATTATTTTATTTCTATAAATTAATACATCTCTGATTTAAAAATTAAATACACTTTCGCCTGGTAACACTTCATTTTATCTTACACTTTTCGCAACTCGTCAAGAATGGGACCTTTGAAATTTTGAAGATCCAAAAATAAATTACCGATATTTGACTTTTTATGGTAATTATAATATTGGGATTTTGGACACATTTCAGTTCATTTTCAATGCGTTTTTAAAAAAGACTTCATCAGAAAATACTACAATTACAATTATATATTAAAAATTAAAAAAAAATAATGAAAGAAGAAAGCTATTTGTTAAAAAAGTGGATTAACCAACATTTACATTCTTTCTCGCAACAAACTAACCATCGAAAGCTCACTTTAATGGCTCCTTACTTTCCATGCCGTTCTTGTGCCATTCTCAATGCAATGCAGTCAAGTCACCTCTCGCGCACACATTGTGTTACACACTTTAGTAGACCCATTCTCAGTTATGTGTGTGCCACGAAAAAAAAAACGAAAGATATTTTTCTTTCTTGGAATGTTTTTTACATTCTACTTTTTTTTTTGAAGAAGCAAAGAGAAAGTGAGAAAGAACTTCCAGATTAAAAGAAGGAAAGACGATACTGGAAAATTGAGAATATCACTTGAGATCGGACTGGAGAAAGTCGACATCGTTATCGTTTGGTGCAGAGAATAAAGATTTAAGCCAAAAGAAAGAGAGCTTTAATGCGCGAATATTTTAGAACCATTAAATACCCACTTTGACTGTTGGAAACTGGAAGTTATATTATATTCACAAATCACAATACCAACTGATTGTTAGTTTCATGCCTCCGGCCTGAATATTTTGTTTATAATTATTAAGTTAAGTATCATATGTTCCATAGTATTTTGCCATATTCAGTCGGTCAAATCTTGGTAGTATCATGTACCAAATAAAATATTTCTCGTTTCACTTTGAATTGGCTTTTATAGGTGGCGCCTCATTAGCTTGCGAAAATAACAATAACTTTTGATTTTTTGTTTAAAAAAAAATGTTGTAATTTACTGATTGGATTGAGGCCAACACAACCAATTGTTTTCACTTGTCAAGTCAATGATCTGTCAAGGAGTAGGTGTTTATGGTAATTTTTATGACACAAGGCGAAGAAATTCTTCACATGTAGGTGCTAACGCATTAGAAAGCTTGTAAAAGATACCGAGAAAATATTAAGATTTATTGTGTGTTTGCTTTTTTCTTACAAACTATTTTTTTAAATGATTTAGTGCTAACAGCATGGTAATAATGTGCAATTATGGGGTGTCACATGAACTTTTTATGGCTTACAATATAAAATAAAATGCACGACTGGGTCGCACGTACTTGCTCTGTTGGGCAATAGTCCGATGAAAACAAACTTTTCGATCAATAAGAACAATTTATTCATTTTTGAAAAATTTAACCAAAAAAAATTGGCTAAAACTGGAAAACTCGATATACGGGAGCTAACGTTAAGAAACCTTTAATATTTAAAATAAGACGTTATCTTTTGGGTGTTATAAATGATACAAATGTCCACTTATGGCCAGATTAATAATACTGTTAAAAGCAATTTCCGCTATTATCATGTATAGCCAAAAACTAAAAATGCAGTTTTGTTTGAAGTATTCTATGTATGTTACATAAAAAGTTTCATAAAAATCGGGCGAGCCTTTTTTGAGTAAATTAGAAAAAATGAAAAAATTGGCCAAAATCTAGTGGCTCTTTGTATTGGAGCCACCATTTAAAAAAGAGAAAATGAAAAAAAATCAATGCCATCTGATAGGAAGCTGTTGGGAACTATACCAAACAAAGTTTGAGTGAATTCGATGCAACCGTTGACAACTTATGGCCATTTGAAAAAAAGCCGTTAAGAGCAGATCTCCGTTATTTGCATTTTTAGCCAAAAACTAAAAACGCAGTTCTCTTCAAAACACTAAAAGAATATAACACACAAAGTTTAATCAAAATCGTTAGAGCCATTTTCGAGAAAATTAGAAAAAACCAAAAAAAGTTGGCTAAAACTCAACGGCTCGTTGTATGGAAGCCACCGTTTAGAAAGGCTTCAGTGAAAAATTTACTAAACCATCCTATAGAACACTATAAAAAACTATGTCAAACAAAGTTTGAGTTGATTCAATCAAGCCGTTGAGAACTTATGGCTATTTGAAAAAAAGCCGTTAAAACCTGATTTTCGTTACGACCATTTGAGGCAAAAACAAAAAACGCAGTTTTGTTAGAAATGCTTAAAGTTAGCTAAATTTTAAATTTAATCAAAATCGTTAGAGCCGTTTTCGAGAAAATCCAAATTGAAAAAAACCGTTACTTGAAAGGTACCAGTTTGAGCCGGGCTAAAACAAAATAAAAAAAACCTCGACAATGGTTTTTCTTCAAACTGCTATATACCAAGTTTGAAGAAAATCCGTCAAGCCGTTTAGGCTGTAGCATGACGTGAAAAAGCGCACATCCGCACATCCGCACATCCGCACATCCGCACATCCGCACAGACGCACAGACGCACAGACAGACCGACGGACGGTATGGCGAAAACCACTTTTTTGGGCTTCTCTATCATCGTAATGTCATGTTTGATTAAAACCTCGATTTTTTTTTTCTGCACGAAACCAATACTTGCCCTATAGAGCAAGTAAAAAGAAACATGATCAAATAATTTTAATATTATAAGAGCTCTGATGGTAGATACTGAAATGGAATAAAACAAGCTGTGTGTGAAGTATAAATTTGTTTTTATTAAAAATGCCCTTGTAGGATATTATGTATAGAGTATATGTAATCGTTAAAAAACCCTCCTCGGATTCTCACGGTGGCACGTGTACGAGTGGTTCAATTTCAATTTTATGAATCTTTCGTATATAGATCTGTCTAAATTTGAGCGATGGCTTGTGTTATGTGTGGGGAGAAAGAGAGTTGAGAAACTCTGCCGGGTTAGGGGTAGCATCGGTTCGGTCTAGAACTATGAATATGGACCTGCATACCACCTCGTCTCAATCAATTTGTTCCAAAGTACTGGTGTAAGTATTTTGCTCATTTACAAAGCCAAGAATCGTCTTGACATGTAGGTACTGTCTGTTTTTATTTGTAATTTTTGTTTAACTTTGTGTGTTATTTATTCTTTTCCCTTCTATTTGTTTCTATGTCTAAATTTTGATTCAACTTTACTGCTTTACATGAAACAAAGCCAAATATTGATTTGATTTTATTGTAAAAAATAAGTTGTAATCGAAAATCGGTTGAGACAAACCAACAAACAACAATTATACAGAAATACTTAATTATCTGTTCATGTAAGTCCGGCTATAGTTTCTTCAAAATCTTTTAATTTAGCTTAAATAACGATTTGGGCTTTATTAAAACAATCGAAATAAGATATTTTACTGCGGTAAAATGGCGCCTAAATTTTAAGTTAGACCTCTGGCAATACAAAAATAAAGTGCACGACTGGGACGATCTGATGTGTTGAAATGGTCTTGGGGCTTGAGATTTTGTGAAATACGCATTGATGAACTTTTATTAATCACTTAAAAATCAATAGTTAAAACGTTTTTTTTTTGAGAAAATGAAGTGTACCATCAGTCTTCTTTTACTTTTTTAAATGTTAAGGATTTTTTTTTTCAAAATCGATCGACCGTTTTTTTAAAATTCGAAAACCCATTCCAAATTTTTTTTTTTTGAGTATGTCAACATCTAGCAGCTTAACGTTCTTATCAGAAAACAAACATTTTAAAAATGTTGAACACGCCGTTTTTGAAAAAAACCAAAAATAAAAAAAAAAACTTTTAACTTTTTTTTTTTTAACTTTTATTTTAAATTTAAACTCAAAAATAGTTTTTTTTGTTGAAAAATTAAAGAATTAATATTATATTATTTTGTTTATAAAAGATCTTTCACATTAAAAATTTCATCGAAATTCGTCAAGTGGCTTACGAGAAAATCTGATTTTAAAAAAGCCGGTCATATGGGAGGTTGCGTTTTTACCCTTTGGGTATGAAACCCTAATAAAACACCATTCAAAAAGTTTTATCAAAATCTTATAGGAGCCGTTTTTGAGATAAATGAGTTTTTCATACAAATTCATATGGCAGGTATACCGTTAGTTTTAGTAGTTTTTTCTCAATATATCTTCAATGACGAGACATATCTACCTGTTACAATTTTAGTATGTGTATAGAATTTCTGAACGTATTAGAACATTTTGGAAGCTTTTGTCCTTAACGAAGAAACAAGCGATTTGTTTCAACTATTTTGCCATTTTGTTTTATAGACACACTCTTAGGTCGTAGTTTCAACCGTTCATCATTCCACTCTTTAATCTGATGCATTTTATTTTGCTAATTGCACTACCCGAATAGTTCTGACTCGAGCATTCCTTCTCTGATCAGAAAAGATTTGTCATTTTTATCAGCTAGCCCCTCGTAATATAGTGATTTTCACTATTTCGTGAAAGGTTTTCTTATAATATTTTTCTACACGATTTCGTGACTTTCTTGACTCTATTTTAATGTTATCGGTCGTTTGGAAAAAAAACTACAATGATTTAAATTACATCAAATCCAATCAGGCGATAATGGTTTTTTTTAATGACTTAATTAATTTTTTTTCAAATCTTTTTGTCTGGGTGGGACCACGAAAACACCTTCGATTTTCTCTTGCCTTGTCTTTGACGCAGACTACCTAAAAAGCTTAGCGAGAATTCCATTCATAAGACTCTTTTTTTTAAATTAAGTTTCTTCAGCTAACTAATATGAAACAAAGTTGAAGCTTGTTGTTTCCTACTCAACTCATTTCTTGTTAAAAGAAAAAAAAACCTCTTACTTGTTTGAAGATTCTTTCAAGCTCATAAAAAATCAAGAATCTAGCCAAAACCTTAACCATTAACACAATCGAAATTCGTGCATTGCAATGTTAATTTAAAGTTTTCAACATACAACAAATTCACTAAAGACATATTCCTTTCAATCTTGCATTTAAATAAAAAAACAAAAACTGTCACCATGAGAAAAGCTTTTCAAAAACACTTAAATCAACAGTTAAGCAAAAAGCTCCTCTTATTAACACTGCAATTGTAACCTTGATCTAACTCAATGCTAAGGTCTTTGACGTTTCTTTCCATTGAGAGTCAGAGAGAACCAAAGTGCTCAATTCTCTCAATTATAATTCCTAATCAAGCTCAAACCTTGAAGAGCTCAGAATCAGAGGCATGATTTTTTTTCTCTTTGCCATCTCAATCTCAATAAAACACTGACTCTGCAACTCCGCCAATACCAAGACCCAACTAACCTGCAGCAAGAACAACTCTTGCAAGCAACAGTAGCAGGAAATATTTTCCATCCATCTGACTGAAAGAAGGGGAAATAATAGAGCTCAAAGAATTTCTATAGTTTTTCTTTGCAAAGCCTGAAAACAAAGCGCATATATCCGTGTAGCCATGTTAGGCATCACACTCACTGGAATGGTAAATTGATAAATTTCTCCAGCACACACATGAAACCAAAAAAAAAAAGTGAAGAAAATAAAAGAACTGGAAGAACGAAGGCAACCATCACTGCGATCATCATTGTCATCATCTATCGCTCTGTACTTCTTCGCGCTGTAATTATTTGTTTCTCCCCTTTTTTTGAGTTTGGTTTTAGTTCTACCTCACACACTCGTGTGTAATTTGGAGAGGCTTTGGGAAAAGCATAAAAAGAGGAACGTTTACAGGTTCAAAGTCATTGCCCATGATGCAACTGATGTAGTAACATCTTTGCCAAATATCACCAAGTTTGAGAGAAACCTTCTTGCTTGTCTGCTCTCAATTTTGTGTGTTTTGTTCTTTTGTCTAATCTCATTGTTAAATTTATTTATCTTCCTCAATTTATATCTGTGGACTCGGAACCCTAATTAAGTGATTGGATTTTTATTCGTGTAGTGGCTAACGAGCTTAAAGGATTAAAAAGGATTATCATTCCAAATTGTTCTCTTAAATTGAAAAATAAAAAAAGAAACAAGTGAAACAAGAAAAATTGTAATGAATGGGTGCAAAAGTGGATTCTTGAAACAAAAAGTGATATAGCATTTTTTATTAAAAATCAGACAAATTTTGTGGATAAAATTAAAAGAAACAGTTATTGCAGTCGCTGAACTGACTGTTGGGATCATATTGGATATACTTCTAAGCCATCGTAACTTTTATTCCAGTAAGTTTGTTGAAACATTTCAAATAATTATAACTGAATAAAAAAAAGATATCTTCTTGTTCTACATAAAAATCTTATTGGTTTTTAAACAATTCAAAAAACTGTGTGTTGGAATATGGTTTTAGTATTTTTCGGTCTTCACATTCTCACGCTCGCGTTTACTTTCATGATTAAATATAATTAATTTTCTGTTAAAGAATGTATTGACAGCAAGCAAGCTTATTGAAATACAAATACAAAACAAAAGAGCTGAGCAACGAACTCTAATTTTACATGAGGGTAATATGAGCACATTTTGAACAATCCTGTTAGGTATTGATAATAATTATAATAATTCTATTAAGATGTGTTTTGATTTCAAAATGTAAAGAATATTAAAAAAAAACTATATACAGATTGCAAGGCTCTTCTAGTCCTATTTTTATACAAATTGTTACATTTTGAAAAAAAAAATAATAAAATAAAAATGATGGTTTGTAATGAAAAAAATTAAAACTGAAATCGCTGTATTGTATTGATACGAGTATTTTAATGATTCAAAGAAAATTGATTGGAAGGCAGTCGAAAGTAAGATCAAATATATAAACAAGCTGTAGTATGGTGTTTCATATGCTAGTGTTGTTAAAAATCAAGTAATTTCAAAAGTGCAAAATATTAAGTCAATCTTTTTTAGATTTTATAAGCTTTCATTACACAAGCTACCAGCCTAACATTATTAAGACCATACTACATAAGTTTAATGTCATGCCTTCGATCTCTTAGACAAAATATTCTTTTTTTATTCATATGAAGTTCAGATATTGAGAATGTGTTAAACTTTTAAATTTATTTGGTAATCAATGTACGGATTTTGTCAATTTAACGTTGTTTATAAATAAATTCTTTTAAATTTATTTGGTAAGCAATGTACGGATTTTGTCAATTTAACGTTGTTTATAAATAAATTCTACTACTATATTTTTAAAAATTATTTCAAATACATTAGTTCAGTAATCTTTAATTTTTGATCAATTCAGAAAATATAATTTTATTTCCAATATAATTTTGTTTGATACAAAAAACTGAAAAGTAAGTTTAACCCTTCTTTATATCTTTCATTCTGTTTGTGGACCTAATTTATATAACACAAGACTTTTAAAATAGTTATAACTTATTGCATGGCAAAACTTCTAGTTTTTTTGTTTGGATCCGTCTTATTGTTGCAAATAGCTGTATAAATTTGTTTCGAAAAAGTTTTGCTATAAATTATGAGATTACCTTCGATCGATAAAGGATTTTTTTTCTAATGAGGGGCCATAGATTTAGATAAAACGCAGTTAAAAAAAAACTAAGTTTAACTGGATTCCATGCTTTTTTAAGAATATTTTCATTTATTTTGAACTTCTTAATAGGTCAAAACTTTTGAATAAAGCGTTTAAGACAAAGCCCATCTGGTTGAAGTTACTTTTTTTTCTGTAGTATTAACTTGAACAAAAAAAAAAGAAACATAAAGTTCAACATTTTCAATCTAACCAGCTTGAGCTTAAATTACATTTTTTGGAGTAAATATTATGACCTCGAGATTTTAAACAAAAGATAAGAATAGCTTATAAACATTGGTTCTTCCAAAAAAAAAATTATATGGCTAATAAATGAAAAGACCTACAGCTTCATTATAAATTTAGAAAACAGCTTTAAATTTATGTGTCAGAAGGTTTGTTTAAAGGAGTTGATGAAGAGCTCAATATTTTTCTTTTGAGATAAAAACAAAAATTTTATATTTTAAATGATTTATCTCATGGGTTTTTCTTTTGAAACAACCAACAAACAACTATCTTCTATCATTTCTTTCGTCTTAGTTGAAAAGCACTTATCTATTTGATAGATCAAAATCACGTTCGTTAAGCCTTATTGTTTTTGACTAATTGATTCTTCCTTTTCAAACAAATTCCAATTTATCTTTGATTTGCATCTTTTTATTTTGAAGGGTAGAGTCATAGTGAAACCCTTTTTTTTTTATTTTTCATTGAGAGGAAAAGGCTTGGAAAGATTATTTTCTGGACACATGTTGCGTTGAATGGTCTATTATTTTCTTGTTAAAAATTTAAGATAATTGTTGACCATTTTGTATTTCAATTGTGTATAACATTAAGAAAATTCTTTAAATTACTAATTAGTACATAGTTGAAAATGGCTTTATTTAAATATTTTGTTTTTAATATATGTATATTATATACTAGCTGTCAGACGTTGTTCTGCCGGTCCTATTAGATAGCGCGATGGTATAAACGATGATAGATTTAAACATTGTGAACCTTAAGCGATAACAGTTTGATTTCTTGTTATATTTATACCCAATATAATTAAATTAATTGGTCTAAAATATACGAACATAAATGATTTTTTTTTTAATTAAATAAATTCAGGAAAGTACGCATACGTATGATTTATAAAGCTTTTTTTCGAAACATTTTTCTTTTCTTTTACTTCAAGCTCATCTTCAAATGCATTTGAAACCCAAATTGAAACTTCCAATCAATTTTGTTAAGCTAATAATGTGAGATATTGATGTTCTATGAACTTATTTTAAATGCAATTTAATTTTAATTTAATTTTATTTACCGTGCATTTTTTCAAAATTAGAGACTTCAAAAAGTCCCCCCCCCCCCCAGCCTTTAAGTACGTGTAGTCTATCAAAAATAATGAGAATTTTTAAAATCGGAACCTTTCAAAACAAAAAGGATTCTTTAAATTGGAGAAATGGGATATCTACCTACTATATTAATTACTTGATATTATAGGTACAATAAGGCAAGTTATGTATTCGTGCAAATTGGAGATAGCAATCACACATGATATTACGATGATGGAGAAGTCGAAAAAAGTGGGTTTGTAAATTTTCTTCTGTCTGACTTGGTACTTAGTAGTTATGTATTTGGAATGCTCCAGGGCGTTCTTTTTTCATTTTTGTTCTAGGTCGAAAAATAACGGTACCTGCCATACAATCATAAAAAATAGTTTGATTTATATTGCATTTCAAAATGTTCAAAAGAATTTTATTTTCTAAAAAAATTTGTTTTCGAAGTGTTTTGAAAACGAGTGTTTTTTTTAAAATAATTTTTCCAGATAAAACTACAATTTTTCTTATTTTTTCTTTTTTTCCTATTTTGTCGAAAAGTTTAAAACAAAATCATTTGTTTTTAAAACCGGTCGAACGATTTTTAAATTTTTTCCTGTATTCTGTAAAGAATATCTTTTCTGAATTATTAGAACATTTAATATTTTTGTAAGAACTCAATCAGTTTAGCGGTTCAACTTTTACTGTTGTCACGCCCCCCCCCCCCCTCTCCTTTTCAAGACTTCGTTGTTGCTTTGCCTTTTCCAATATTTGGTATTCTTGTATCTGAGTGTTTTTTAAATATTTTTAAATGCAACTTGCATCAAAAAAATAGATGGTAAATAAAATATTACATTTTATAATATGTATGATGTATAAATCTTCGAACTAATTTTCTTTTCTTTTATTGCAATTCATCTTCAACTGCATTAAGAACTCTAATTGCAACTTCCATTCAATTTTGGTAAGCCAATATTATGTAAGACATTGTAGTTACTATGAACTAATTAACTGCAATTTTTTTCTTACCATGCATTTTTTTCAAAATAAGAGACTTCAGTAGATGGCGTTAAAAAACATTTTAATAGCTTTTTCTATGGGAAATTTAAAAAAATCAATAGGATACCTACTATTTCGTTTACCCTATTTCACCCTATAAACAGCTTAATCTTGCAAAATATATTTATCCATTTATAATAATATTTGGCACAACAGTTCCAAGCGGGGCCGAGGCCTGTGGCTTACACTTTCAACCATTCCTGTGTAAGAGTTGATACTATGCAAGAATGGAAGGGATGTATATTTTACTAAAAACAGACGTATGGCCATCGAGCTATTCATTTCAAAGAGCCATTTTTATACTGATGTGAAAAATGAATTCGGATAATGAAGTTTTCTTGTTTCAAAGGGCAACTGATTAAAAAATTTAGGTTATATTGAGTTATATTACTCATTGGGATATTGACTAAAAAGAGAGCATTAGCTCTTTAGCTATGTGTATTTGAGTTTCTGAGTCCTTTGCTGGAATTATGGGATAAAGCGTGTTTTCATATTCACCTCTCCAACTGGTTATCACATACTCTAGCTTAGAATTAACAAGTCCAAAATATATTGTTTTTAATAAATTTGTAGTACAAGTTCGTTTAAATTTTAATTTCCCAGTATTTGTTTTCAAATATAAATTTTAGTCAATCGTTACTCTCAAATATTTAAAACTACTAAGGAATTCGATTTCAAAACAATCATTGCAACAAGGAGTCATATGTTCAAAGCTGGATTTTCCACAAGAATGTCTGACTAAGCTTAGTTTCTTACATGATCCTTACATGATGGAAGATAACAATACAATCCAAGATTGGAGCTGTTTGTTTTAAATTAGAGACCACTATTTTTGTTTAAAAACGAGCTCATGGTTCGAAAACTATTGATTAAGCATACTCGTATTTCAATCATTATGTAGCATAGCAAACAATTCCAATAGAAAATTGCTGGCATATGTATATCAGTGCCATATCATCAGCGAACGCTGTTATCTAGCTTTATGATTGTTTGAAGTTAAGAATTAATGTATATAAAAAATAATATTGGACCCAGCACATAAACGTACATAAATGTCCATTAGTGTATGTTTGTTATTATGGACCTAAAAACGGCTTTACGGATTTGGTTGAAATTTTCAAGAAATTTTCAGCATATAATTCAGCAGGTGATGAGCATGATGATCATACATACATGATACATGATTCAAAAATAAAACGATTTTATAACTATAGTACCAAAAGTTGTAAAGGTGTATAGATGTATTAATATAATAGCATACATGGTACAACTTGACGTTTTTGGCTTGAGTACCCTACAAAATTTAAGGAATTTAGACACATTTAAACAGGATCGATTGGCAGTTAGATGATGACTATCAAGGCAAAAGTAAATATTACTTCTTTTGTAAGGAGATTGAAGCTAACATCAATAGCTTATATACATTCGTAGAAATAGCTTACTCGACTCTGGGCCTATTGGTAGGCAAATTTGAATTTAATTTTTTTTTGAATCGATTTTATTGAACTGGACTGTGTCCGATGTATGTATAGGATATCTTTTTATCTGCATATGAAGTTTTGATGGTTGTTGTCTATAGTTTGATAGTTGATAATGTCAAACTTTGTTGACATTTGAACAATGCTTCCAAATTGTAGAAATTTACTTTGAAAAAAATAAATCTGTTCGTGAAGTTCATCAAGCACTTTGTCCATTTCTATTTTCTATTTGAATGGCTTCATCAATAATCACAATTACATCCATCAAAATTGACTGTTGCGGTTTTAAAAATTGACTGGCGGCATCATCGGCGAGCGCTATGGAGCCATGCACATTGACTTTTTGTTTCCAAGAATTATTCAACTAGTGAAAAACTCGACTGATGGAATGGACTATGTAACTCATAGCCTCGGAAAACATATTTGAAAAATAAGTGCCATAAAATTATCTACCAGATTATAATAATACAAAATGCATTCCAACCTTATTTCTGTCTTGTATTCTGTTTTGTAAAGTTTTCAAGCTCTTTTAAAAACACTCGTTATATCTTCCCGATCAGCAATCGAAAGTTTTGAAAAAATATTTAGTATACTTTTCACGCGTATTCTCCATCAAAAATGAATACGCCCTTGATTGTGATTGCTTCTAGCCAAATCCATTAAAATTATACATTTTGTTATTTTCATATTTTGAAAATATGTATAAAACAAAACTCAATAAAAATAATACAACAATATGTTTATCGTACAGATTTAAGACAAAAATTGACTGAAAGTCAAAAATTTTATTCAAACATGTCCATAAACCATTTACCAATGTTTCGTCTACGAATTATTATTAAACACCATGTATTGTAAATATGTACCTATATTTAAAAAAAAACTCATCATCAATAACTTAATGTTGCACAAAAACACAAAAAAAACATACTATTATTATGGCGTCCTAGCTCTAAAGCTAATGGTATGCCATATGATTTGTAATGAAAAACTCATTTTTTACGATTTTGTTAAAACTTTCCGAAATGCGTTTTTTTGTGTAAGCATTATGTTTTGGTTGAAATAGATTTTTCAGGAAATGTGTAAAAACGGTACCTCCCATAAGACCGGTTTTATTTTCAAATAAAAAAAAAAAAAAAAAAAAAATTAAAGTATGTTTTCGAAAAAAATTAAAAAAAAAAAAAAACAGTTTTTTTTAAATTTTAAACAGTAAAAAATGTTACTTATTTTTTTTAAGAAACTAGTGATTTTCAATAAATTTGTATATGATTTTTCCGTACTTTTTTTCCAAAACCTAAAGCCCCAGGAACACTGTCACATATTAGAGCAAGTTCGTGCGACCCAGTCCAGTCATGCACTTTATTCTAATACGACGATTGACCTTGAATCCAAATAGCTTACAGTTCCTAGAATTAGCATTGCTTTATTAAACAAAAAATAATGCCAAACAAAAATTAATTTCCAACTACCATTTATCAAACTTCCCAGTTACAATAATAATTGAACAAAAAAAAATTGAAAAAGCCGAGTTTCAAATTACACTACTATAAGTTTGTGTTGGTATTGAACCGGCAAACACAATCACATCAAAAAATTAGAGCCAAAGACAAAAACTAAAAAAAAAATTTATATAAATAGAAAAATCGTGCAGTGAAAATTCTCTCACAACTTATTTCATTTTTGCTCTCTCGTTCAGCTGACCCAAATTCAGTTAATTATTACCATCATCACACTTTTCATTCCCAGGCTGTTCTTTTGAGTTGTAGACTGGTTTCCCAAATGTGGTAAAAGTAACAGGAAGAGACGGCCAAAGAAAGCGTCACCATCACGTCGGTCGCGTCGCCGTCACCGTCTTCGCTGTTATATTTCCACGTTCGTTGTGTGAATTCTGACAAGAAAGGGCATCTGTTGCAGCAGACCCTTCTTGGCTTGGCAATAGAATAGATTTATCTATGCCGATTGAATTTCAAACCAAAAGAACCCACAAACTGCGCTGCGCATAGTATAGAGCAACATATACATAGGAACAAAGTTGTTTCCGCTTCTTTGGAGCCGATGGCCTACAAAAGAACATGAATAATCATCATCCCAGTAATTTTTTTTCTCAGTGTTCTTTTCGGTCGACCGGTAATGTTGTTTAACTTTTTGCGATTCCCAAACAACCACTCAGAAGAAAAAAAAATCCAAAAAGTGAAAACATTTTTGTCGTGGAAATCGAATAAGTTAAAAGTCACAACTTCAAAGATACTTTCGGAACTTTCGAGTGAAATAAAAAAAAAAACTGCATGCAAATGGAGAAAAGGCATTCTTGCAAAGCGCCTTGAAGTGATCTTACGACTTTAAGAAGAAAGATATAATCTACTCGTAGCTAAAGATCAAAAGGGAATTACAAATTCCCAGATTTGTAATCGATTGTGGTACACAATCAATGGGGTTTCTTTTTGCTTCTTGTAAGCTTGGCAGTTTTGAACGTGATACTTGTATTACTTTGGTCAATGGTTTTTATAAAGTGTTTTTGTCTATTCGTAGGTTATTTAATATATCCATGAACTAGGGGCTTGTCTAATAAAAGTTTTGTATTCAATGATTTCAAGAAACCTTATTTGATATCAAGATAAAATTAATATACGTATCTGAAGGCATATACAAATACAGAAAAAATTAAATGTAAACATATGACGTTTCCTCTTCCACACTTTAATAAATTATAAGGTGGCATTGCCAAAGGTCTGTATGATTGCTTAATAACTGTGCTGGCTGGGAGTTTGTAGGTCGAAATTCTTGGCTAGCGGTAGCGCATTGTGGTGGTTTTCTGAAATACTTAAGTTCCAAGATCACAAATCATGGTTCATATTTTTCACCTCAATTCTTTGACGTCAAATATTTCACAAAGCCACCAGCAGTAATGTCATCATAATGGAGATTTTACTTGCTAATGATGAATACAGAATGAAATAATTTTAAAAACGAAATCGAATTCTTGGAAAATATTAATTAATTTTCTTATCACCCTTAAACGTATCTAGGAAATGCTTTAGGCCCATCGATTACAATGTCAGGTATGATATTTTGTTAAGCTTATTAAAAGTTGATACAGGGTGTTCTACAAAGACAATGGCATCAAACTTGATTCTGAGTACTTGAAGCATTTTTTTTTTTAATTTTTGGATTGGTAATTACTTTTTGAGAAACTCCTTACTTAAAATAATTTTGGAATATATTCTTTAAAAGTGTCTAGTTAAAGTTATTACTTAATTTTATAAAATTTTCCACCTAGACAGAGTTACCCCCACCAAATACTTAATGCTTCAAATTCAATAGAAAAATATACAAAAGTAGACTAGAATTGTTTAAGCTTTTTGATAGAAAAGTAAACAGAGTTCCAGGAGATTTTGTTTGTTTTAGTTTTCAACGATTCCAAGATCTTATCAAAAAAAAAAAACCTGTCATGCCGTCCAATTCTTTGAACAGTCTATAACAAAAAAAAATCAGTTTTCATATGAGGTTCCTAAAAATAAATTTCAATAGAGAATTAGTATCAGAAAAGCAACTCATTAGTAAATGAATCTGCGTGCATTTTATTTTTGACAATTTTAAAAACATTAAAAGAGTTATTTTTTTTAAAGGGGAAATCATAAAAACAACTGGATCAATTATTCGAAGTTCCAAGAAAAAGTTTCCAGCTTTCTCAAACAAAATTGAAATTAGTTGCCTTATTTACTATAAACCTTGGAGAGTTTACCAAAAGCTACCAACACAAAATCGGTTCAAATAGAAAACTACAATCGTTCCCTTTAATAACTCGAAATATTTTGTTCGACAACTGTGAATATATTTATGGAAATGGGTCCGACATTTTAGAAATCAAAATAATCATCCAAGCGCAGTGATTTCACCCAGACCATAAAATCGATAGTCTAGAACACAAGCAACCATCAATCTTAAAATACCTAACTCGAACTCAGATTTCATGAGAATTCTCAAAGAACCTCATATGTATCTACCCTACTCCTCATCTAGGTTGACTAGCTTCTGTAATTTACACCGATCCGCATAATTGCATCTTTTCTATGCAAAAACTAATAACCGACCAAACAATTTTACTGCACCACTCTCGTATAGTCTTAGGCTAATGTCAATAACAATTACAAAGAAAAAATACATCTAATGCATGTTAAGGTATTCTATGATATAACCACATTACAGCGTCAGATATATACATTTTCAAAGAAGATACTAAAGCAAAACCACCCGTAAGTTCTTGTTCATACTCGTAGACTTATATGTACGGTATATACATGAATAGAAATAATGCGGAACAATCTGTCCAAAGATCCCCTTTACAGTCACATCTCACATCATACATGTCCATTCACCTGTGAATTTTTATGATGATGATCTTGTCGACATAAAGATGAATTAATTCCAATTACGGAAGCTAGTTCCCATAATTGAGATCCCCATTATTGCTATACATTGATCTTTTCTCGACGCAGTTCCTCTTGGTACATATCAAATAACGCGTCAGAAAAAAATCAAAGCTGCAGAATAAGAAAAATAAAAAAGAAAATGAAGATAAAAAAATGTCGTTCCGTTATGCGTAATGCCACACCATAATGACCGCAACGACATCATCAGCGTCATCATACTCGTACACCACATAATCCCCGTCTCCGAACAGTGTAAACAAATCCTATACATGTAGTCTGACTGGATTGTGGTCTAGGGAATGCATTCACCCAATTGGAGCTCATTGATCTTGAAATGTGATATTTATAAGCTACATCATCTTATATCTTGATCTGTTTCCTGAACAGATTCATTTGGGAAGTGCCACTTCAAGATATAAGAAGGCTTATGATATTTATCAAAACGTCAAATATGAACATGCTAACACAACACTTCTTTGATAACCATTTTGATTTGACGTTTCTTTTGGAGCTGTCACTTAGGGGCCAGTTATGGCGATATATCTAATTATTTAAGACGATTTAACAAACAGAACTGTGTTTTATTGGTATCAAAAGAAAGGTAATGAACAGGTGATTAACGTTCCTGGTATATGGAACAAAATCGTTTCACTTAATGTGTTCGATTTTCATTATTTTCTCATACATCAGTTTTATGTGCTTTGAATGATCAATTATAACCTCAATATGTTGCTTTTTGTGTGAACTAAATTGTTTTTAAATGATCACTATTTAAATGGCTATAACCGACTTGCCAATGAAAATATAAAACGTATCACTGATTTGTGTTTCAATAAAACGCCGTTTCAATGATATAGTAGCTATAACTGGCCCCTTATGTCGCATTTCTATAACTCTTCATGTCAATTCCACCGAAATGACATGTAAGATCTTAGAATTCATATAGAAATGTATAGGAAAGAACAAGGTTTGATTGTATGATTTCCAAGACTTCGATAATAATAAATCAAACGATTTTGAGATGTCAATTGTTTGTCTTAAATCGAATTTTTCGAATAGGAATTTTTGTCTCCGCCTTTAATCATTGTTTAGAAAAATGATTTCGTCATCAAGATTAAATAAGAGCAACAAGCTCGAACGGATCGAAGACGGATTTTTCAGATAACGTACCCATAGACTTCCAGGTTTCTGGAGCGTCTTCAAGCAAGCTAGACTTTTTGCAAACTGTGAAGCCGCAAAGCATCCAGGTGTGAACTATACCCAACAAAAACATTGGTATCTTCATAGACAGTTAATCGCGGCCATCAAACCTATTTCCTCAATAGTCACAAATTTGAAACTGGTGGATTGTTAAGCCTTTGTTATGCAACTAACTTATTGAAGGATCCCAGGCCAATGTGATATAGAGGGCCAGGGGATTGAAATGGCAAACAAAATGCTCAAAATCGACACTCCAACCATGCCAAACGGTATCCTCGATACTTATATCACGTGAACAGGAGCCAAATAAAATCCGCAAACGATAGATAGTCGTTTCATAGCGCTTATCGAATATCAAGCAACAAACCATGGCCTCGCTTTGCAAAGAAAAGAAAAAACAGAATACTTACTTAAGCTGAAAAGGCTTCATCCAGAACTGAGGTTGGTTCAGGCATTCATGATTCATTCATACACACTCTAAAATTCGATTGATTTTACGGGATAATAAAATTAAATTTCAATTAATAAAGTGTTGATTATTTGCTAATGAATTGAAAACATTTAAAATATTTCAAAATCAAAACTGACCTCATATGACCCTAAAAGTTCTACAGAAGAGAACAAAATGTGTTTCATATTTAAGTGAAAATTGTGCACTAATAAATAGCAATGCACCATAGTATGATGGTCAGTTAACATACATTTTGAGTCAACAATAATTCACAACAAAGAAAAAACTATAAAAGAGACTATTATTTCTTGGCGTGTTAGACTCATTGTTTTACATTTGTAAACATTCGATTGTATTGGTCCTCTATTGCACCATTATCTAAAATTATCAGGATCTTTTCAAAGGACTAGACAGTTATTGATTGTATTTTATTATTTATTATTTTCTGAAAAAAAAAACAGGTGATGTAGGTATAAATGAGAATTACTAATATCATGTGTATTCAAAGTGATAAGTAAGGGACCTAAGTGGTGGCCTTATAGAACTCCAGAGATTACATAAAATAGCTTAGAACACTCATTCCTGAATATGACATAAACAAAATTCTAATATCTTAATAATATTACTATAGCTTGCTTTATGACAACATTTTGGGACAACCTTGAATTCAGCATTTGGAATATTATCCCGCAAAAATGAAAAAAAAGTTCCTAAGATCTGTTAGATCATGATTCGGCATATCGAAAGATTCATTTATGGAGCAAAAAAAAAAACACACAAAAACGTTGTTTCATATAAATTATTGCCATATCAAATTTTGGTAAAATTTCTCAAACTTTGATTAAATGTTCTCAGAATTCTTCTTAAAAACATATCGTGGTCCATATGTTTTGAGCTTCGCATTTAATATATATATAACATATTGTTTTTGATGATGTCTATATCTGAGTCGTGGGAAATGTCCATTGGCCATATCAATAAACAATTATGTGTTGTAAACACAAATCATAAAAACTGCACATTTTTATAACCGTCAACAAAAACTCATTCTCAGCTCGGCATTTCATAAGATTTTTCTCTTTTTTCTCTTACAGATCTCCACGTTAAACAAGGAGATTCCAGTTTCGGGAAGAAGAGGAAATTTCGCTTTTATCTCCAACGATTCAAGGAATAATACAATCATAAAAGGTGAGCACAACAAACACTGCCATTTAATGAACTTTTGATAGATTTATAGCTATTTTGTAATAAAAAATCGTATGTCCGGGAACCAATAGTCTCTTAAGTCAAAAGTTAGACCTGGAATAACAAATTTTATTTGAATTAACTTTATTTAACGACCTGTGAAACCACTCAGAACGAAAAGTTTTTATCGTGGCATTAAACAAAAACGGCTTGCAATACAGCTGCAAAAGGAAATCGAATGAGTTTTCTTAGAAGCTTGGGAAAATAAGGGAAAAGAAAATTATGTATAATTTATTTGGATTTACTAAAAAACTGAAACGATTCTCTGGGGTCTCTGATTTGCTTTCGAGGCTAGTACTGGTGTACTGGCATGTGTGGGACGTCTCCATTGTAACAAAAACAGGTCATAACTAATTGGCGCCCAACGTGAGGATGAAGCCTACGGAGTTGGTTTAGTTTTGGGATTCTGAAGGAACTTTTTAAGATGATTTAGAAGAAATTTGGAACACATTATATACGAATTGTTTATTCGTTAAGGTTCCTTAATTTAAATTTAGATAACATAGCTACAAATGGAGCTACCAACATTTGAGGACTCGAATTTTCAGTAGACTTTTCCAATATCAATCTTAATAACAATTTTTCAGCCCAGAAATTAAGTGTGTTATTTATTTTACATAATAATTTTGTAGCAATTACGTTAACTAAGAAAAATATGTATTGAATTTCTGATTAAATCATCAACACATTTCTTGTATTAGACCATTATATCAGTTAAATTTACCTAAACCTATTCTCTTTTATCCTTCCCTCCATAACCGTATTAAAAATCTACGACTTCTTTTAACGAGTAAGTACCTTGAGCAATAACTTAATTCGTCACAACTGCAACTTGTCAATTACCTTCAGATTATTCAGGTTATAAATAATATATATTCCCTATAATTAACTATTTCTGCAGAATTCCCTATTATTTCAATAACCTCCTAATAGGTAGCCAGGTATTCCTACCTAATTATAATAATTATAAATATACTTTTTCAAGCAATCTTGGAAAAACTTCTGGTTAATAGCTCACAAATTAAATAAAAAAAAAATATACAGAAACAAAAAAACCATCGACTAAATGCAATTAATAATGTCAAATGGTACAAAACCTTCTCAAAGGATGTATGTTGCTCTTACTCCTTTTACCATTTGCCGCGCCATTAAAATTACATTGTTGCAAGATCATGGCTAAAAGCTCTGTTTGTAACTAAAACCGTCATGGTAATATCATCCTCTTCCAAAGACATACGTGTACATTGGACATGCACATATGTATGTATGTGTGTGACATATTCAACAGGGCCGTAACGAGCATCCAAGAAATGAATTTAGCAATTACAATACCTTCATTATTCACTGTCATCATCGCTGTGGTTTGTAATAGCTGTAGCATTCAGTGCGGCAGCAAACTGAAAGACTGGGATTTTTTTTCCTCACTCGGAAAGGCTTCGTAAAAATAGACCAAACTATAAATATTAAAGATTGCCTAGTCTTTAAATGCAAAAACGTTACAAATTAAGAAAATAAGGATTAAATTTACTAGACGTGTCGGCCCTATAAGTAAAAGGCACACGGTATAATGTAATCCGGGCTATTTACATACATATAACTTGATTGCTTTGCTTCTTCTGCTGTCATGTTGATCTCTATCTTGTCCAGCTGCGGCTTATTAACTTTCTTATATCTTATAAACTAGATTTTAATGGATTTCGCTTTCAAAAGTAAATAAAATATCTGCAAAATTCGTTTCACCCACGAAATTCGATTAGTTCTTTCATGGAAAATTTAACGATTCTTCGAAAATTTGCGTAAAGTTATGTCTACACTGAATGCATTTTTTAAGATAATTTTTACAATTTATGCTTGTTCTATATATAGAGCTAGTATTGTATCCATTCAGAAAGCACAATCGAGGTTTCAATTACACATGGTACATAATTACGATGATGAAACTAAACTCATTATTTTCCAAACCTAGGGCATTTTTGGTCTTTGACAGAAATTAAATGGTTATAACGAATATCAGGTTTAACCCTCCAGTGGGCTCGTTATATTTTGTAACACAAGAAGGCGCATGGTCTATGGTCGTAGACTATTTTCACACGTTAATAAAACATGAGTTTTTCACCGTTTGAGTACTTACCTTTTTTTCAATAATAAATGTCTTATAACCTACTGTATTTAATAATAATTATAAACTAAAATGTAAACTAAACAAAATTAATAAACTAACAGGACTCGATTTGTTATGTTTTTTTTTTACTTATTTTTAATAATAAAAAAAAAAACACTTTTATTTATCTTTTAGCAAAAAAATATGGTTGTTTGTGGTTAACCACAAGGAGAATTTAAAACTAAACTTTAAATTTGAAAATTCGTCAAAAAATGTAAAAGTTATTCAGTGTTAAGAAATCGATTTTTTTAAATATTTTTTTATTCAAATTTTGTATTTAATTCAATTTTTGCTGAAAAAAATGTATTTAACATAAACATAACATAAAATACAAAAAAAAATCTGAAAAAAACAGAAACATTATAAAGTTAAAAAAACAATTTTAATCATACATATTATTTCAGTCGTTTACTCTGTCGAATGATTGGTTGCTGTTGCACGTCTTTTAGCAATATCTGTATTTCAACAGCACATTTTCAAAACAAACACAGTTAAAATTGCTAACTTTTTCCTACCTTTATGTATTTTGTAAAAAAAAATGTTACGTAAGTGGGCACGGGGTCTAAAATCGTAGACCAGCTGACTTTTAGCCCTTACTACGCCGCCGTAGCAGTTTGTTCACTGATCAGTTAGAAGAGTTAATTAAGGAAGAAAAGGGTTTATCATTGTATATATAAACTATAGTACTATCACTTGAGGTGCGCCATCTATCGACGAAAAACTAAGCTCTAGAATACCATGGGAAGCAACAACAACAATTAAAATGGTGGAAATTGTTGTTGTTGCTTCCCATGGTATTCTAGAGCTTATAGTTTTTCGTCGATAGATGGCGCTCCTCAAGTGGGAATACTATAGTTTATATATACAATGGGGTTTATTAAGGTAGTAAGAACACATACAAAAAGTGGTTCGTTCGTAGTATGTTCTACGATCGTAGACCACGCGCCCCTTGTAGAGTGAAAGGGCTTTTCTTCAAATGACCGTAAGTTGGCTACAGCGTGATCGAGTTCGCTCAAACTTTATTTGTCATGGTTTTGTATAGTCATCTATAAGATGGGATTTCTTAGTAATAACTTTTTAAACGGTAGCTCTCATACAACACGTTCTATCTAACCTTTTTTGATTTCCCAAAATTTCCTCAAAATTTGTTTAAACAATTTTTACTAAACTTTGTATGTATGTAAAATATTTAGGGACCTTTTAGGAAAACTGTGTTCTGAGCTTTTTGCTAAAAATCCAATGAACGGAAATCATGTTTAAACGGATATATTAAACTGGCCATAAAATGACAACGACAAAAAGACAACTACAAGGTGGCATTTAAGTTTTAAAGATTTCAGTCTTGTCAGTAGTAGCTCCCAAACAAGGAGCAGTTCACTTTTAGTCAACATTTTCTTAGTTTTTACCGATTTTTCTCATTAACCATTCAGACAATTTCGATTTTAATGTGTGAGTATTGGGACTATTTTAAAGTTAACTGCATTCTTAGTTGGTGTTATTTCAGCCACGGAGGAAGTACGTCCGATTGTGCATTTTATTTATTTTTTTACAAGACACAGATGAATAGACCCACTCCTAAACAACGTTAACGTTAAGGAATTTTTTTTTGTTTCAAAGTTAACTACCACCATATCCTCAAAGAAAAATTTTTCATAACGAACAATTCCCATGATAGGAAATTGACTTCGATAATCTCAACCATTACCTTGTGGGCCTTCTGAATCCACAGGAACAGGAAACGAGTCCTAACACAGATGCACTCTAGCATGAAGACTGTCTCTTTTTACAAGAGGTATGGCTGAATTACTGCATCTTTCAATGAAACCTTTTCCATTTTGGTGTATTTGAAAAATTAATTCCGAAACAAAATTACAGAGATGCGCAATACGGGAATATAGCTTTAATCACCAACCAAACTTATAGTAATTCCGATTACAACCAAGAAATGAGTAAAAGCCGTTTGAAAAGTTATGTATGTAGCTTCAGAAAAATTGCTTTCGAAAACGTTCCTAGCCAAAAATTCGAATAAAATAAATGTCTTATAGTTCTATATTAACGAGGGTCAAAAGGCGCAGAAACAATGTATGCCGCAACAATTGCGTTCGGGTGGCTTCTAAGTTTTAACTCCAAAATTTGGAAACATTTTTTTAATAAACCCACGATTCCTAATCGCATTCTTTTTCATCCGAAATTTATTTTCAATTTACTTGCGCGAAATGAAAATTTATATCCCTGACAATTATTGGCATCTAAGGTCTTCCAAGTCGTGATCGTGTTCTCGCTCAGTAAAAACTATTTCAAGCAAAAATAAAAGAACACAAAAAAAAAAAAAAAGAACAGCCCAAGTCACGTAAATTACCCTCTTAGAACATCATCCTTCGCGGGTAAGCAAACAAAACAATTTTTATGTATTTATTATTCAAACTTAAATGCGATGTATGCGCAATATACTCGCGTTCGCGTATGCAGACTCGGGACATGACAACTGTGCATAGACCAGGGCATGTTGTATAATATAGTATAGCCCTCTATAGTGTCCGCATCCCATTCTCATGCAATTTTACAAGGATGACGCGCTACAACAAATGTACACAAAAGGTCGGCTCAATGGTGTTTGCCCCCAAGAGTTACATGGTAAGGTTAGGAGCACGGGAATATGTAGGTATGCTGCTGCTCCTGCTGATCTAGTCCTTCGCAAACTGCCTCGCCGCCACCGCCGGCCGCCGATGCATCCGCAGCCTATGTGAATGTAATCAATGACTTGGCCACGTTTAAGATTTAAATTTGTGCAAATATTTGTGTTAAACGAAGGAAATATACCTACAAACACATGCCTAGATGCCATATAGATTTAGCCTTGCGGGCTTGTATATGACGCAGATGCGCTAGCAAATGAAACAACTGCCCTCCGGCCAAAAGGTAAAGCAAGAGCAACGATGGCAATGATGCGATCGCAGCGAGGACATAAGACGCTAGGAAAAGTGATTTCTTTGACCAGAGGAAAGTGATTAGGTAAGGTACGTTTATATCTTTAGGGTTCATGGCACCGTAAATTGTTTGAACAGAACAAGTAAGTGTGTGCATGACTGCGTGCATTTTTGAGATAATTGGTTGAACAAAGCGCGGCCGTAATTGGACGCTAAATGCGGATTTCTAGTAAGCCAGCAAAAAGTGTGCTGAACTTGGTGCTCAGGTTCTGAAAACATCTTGATTTTCATAATTTTTTTTTATTTTGTGACAAAAAAAATTATAGAAAACAGCACTGTCTCCTCTAACACACTCGTTATCTATTTAACTGATAGCCATAAGTTTTTATCTAATTTTGCTTAAGGAGAATTCATATGTCTTGGCTTCGATTTTATTTAACTTTAATTTCAATTGGATGAAAAGATGCATCCTTTGATTTAAAGTTACAATCCACTCAAGGAGCACAAATATGAAGGGCTTTTCAGGGGCTTTGAAATTAAATAAAACAAGCTGTGTTTGTTTTAACGACATTCTTTTTATTTGAACATCCAATAAATGCCATTATGTTTAATGGAAGATGACATCGGGACGGGACACGTACCTACATATATAAATAGTCCAATTTTCGTTGACTCTTCCGCATTGAACCTGACGACTTTGAGCCATTTGAAAAATTATGGACCAATCGTGCAGTCGATCATGAAATCCACACCAACCATGTGTGGTCGTGTCCACCCACATAAGGCGGTTTCGCTTGTTAACATAACAATTCACCTAGAAATGCACCTCGTCGTCAGGGTCAGCTGGATCTTGGACGGTTGTGTGCTCAAATCCAAGCCAAGTTCTTGATCATGGAGAGCAATCTACTGCCTCGGGTTCTGCTTTGCACTTTTATAGACCGCGGCAATGTTCTTGGCTGATCTGCATTTTTGTTTTTAAAGAGAAAATATGGTGGTTAATGAATTATCATCTCAAATGTGACCAACAAACGTTGAAGTGTCGTAATGTGGCAGGCCAACACGTAAAGTTTGCACTTACCAATACATTTTTTGATATAGTAAAGTTTTATCACTTAGACGTGCTGTTCAAACGTGCAATGATGATGCCATGATCATTTGGCATCAGTGATTGAATAATTTACCAAAGATTTGACAGATGTCACCAAACCAACATGGCCGCCACAGGCCACCAAAACCGAAGAGTGGCACTGGAAAACCCTTTTATAGTACCTCAAATGTCTACCGTAGAATATTTTTTGGGAATGTCTATTCACGTGCACAGTTTTGACAATGGCTACAAATTTTTGAAACATAAACTTGATGCAGGCATTCACTCGACAACTATAGTCATACCCTATAGAGTAGAAAGTAATAAAGAATGTAACGGGATCAATTCTTGTATCTTGCTTCTTGCAGAGTTTTCTGTTGAAGTGGTGGGTTTTCCCCGTTTTTGTGCGACCTTCAATCTTCAACAGACCTCTTTGTAGGTGGATTGAGAAAAACGACAAACAGAGTTTAAGGAACTTCTCAATTCGTCTTAAATGTATGTAGGTAGTTACTTTTATAAAAGATTTTTAACGTCATGTCATAGCTAATTGTCTTTGTTATGGCGACTGATGCTGATCTAAACACCACCGTATAGATTAAGGTACATCTGAGAAAAAATTAGAAAAATTACCTGCGGGTGCTTCATTTATTGGAGTAATGACTAGGAACTACACCAGTTGAGAAATTCAGTTTCTTAAAATTCTAAACTTGACTTTCTAGCACCTCTCTTTCTATCTTCAATTGAATCTAATTGTACAATCCACGCTATTGAACTAGATTAATCAAAACCTCTTATATCGCAGTTAGTATTTGAATTTCATTGTATTTTATTCTTCGAACAAATTGCTTAGAAGAATATTTATACATATTTAGAGAGTCATCTTTATAAAAAATCCTTTTATAGTCATTTACTGCAAATTATGCATTCAAAGCATATTCTTAAGCCTTTCAAAAAGTATCCACATGGACATATTGTGTAGGAACACATACAAAAAAAGCCTACAAAAAACATTGCCAAATACAGACAACAGAAAGACTTCAACATTTTCAAAGAGCCATTAAACGACGAGCCAACTCAAACTCAACTAATTGAAAAGGATACAAACAATATATCAAAACACAACAACTGTCAAAACCGTCTGCATACAAATATAAGAATCTATTCTTTCCTGGAGTTTAACCTTTTTGACTTCCTGAGCTCTCCTCACAGTACATTACACTCAAACTTAAACCAGTAAACAGAGGCATCAGTTAGCTCCAAAAGAACAACGAACAACAACACAACTTTAAAAAAAAAAATCTTCCTTTTTGACTCGTTTGTCTGACCAAACCAGAAGCATTAACAACAACAACAGCAACAACAAGACACAAACAGTATAACAAATAAATTTGTTGCTAAAAGGAAACCAGCTAGATAGTCCCCTCAAAAACGAGGAGGAGGACAGCTGCAGCAACAGCAACTTCAACAAGACATTCCTCTGACACTAAGGTCGTTGAATTTCATTTAAACTCCCTTTTGAGCCAAAGAAGAAGTAGGTACTCTATCCAAGAATTCCCTTTTAGTCAAAGCCAAAGCCAAAGCAAAAGGATACAAAACAGAAGAACTGTATAAGCAACATTCACAAAGAGGGATTAGCTTAACTTATCTGCCAACTAATCTTTATCTGGTAGATGCAAGCGCTTGTGTTCAATGTGCTGTGCATGCATGGCACCACCAAAGCACCTAATCATGTCGTCTACCGTGACTACATTGGCTAGGGCTATTTATGCTGGGACCTTAGAGCATATGGTTAAGTCATTCATTAGCTTGGACAGGTTGAACGGGGGCATACGTCTTTGTCAATGTAGCTTGAGAGTCTGGTGAGCGCTAATACTCGCGGGAGATCTGAGTTAAGACCTGGATTGAAACTAATTGCGAGCCGAATAAAATCAAGAAAAGGGAGATGATTTTCAGGACATTAATTCGGATTGGGAATTGTGATTGTGATGATCGGATTGAGGTATTAAGATCATAAATATTGTATGGGGTGGTTGGTTAAGACCAGCCGACTATAGCAGGACATGCATGCTGATTGCTGACAATCTTTAGATTTTTGTTTGTGAATCCCACAAACGCAAAGGAGGCAACGATTTCGTTAATTGTAAATATTTGCATCATTGCTTCATATATTACGATACCTTTGATTGGCATTAGTGTTTGTTGAAAAGGTGTTCTCTTTTAGAGAATGGAATAAAATACAGATAAATTGTATTAATTGATATTAATTAATGGCCTAAATTGAAAGATAATTCTTTGCCATATCGCCACCGCGGTTGGACATGTTTGGGGTCGTGTATAGGCACCAACGCGGCGAATGTTGTTTTCCAAGTCGTCAATCGTATAGTTAAATAAATCTGCACAATTCGCATGCGCTCTTCAGGAGTCTGGCGATTCATGATGAAAAAGCAAAAACCAACCTAAACATAAATCACACGACAGATAAAAAAATGGCTGTCAATTAAAAGAGTGGTTCCCGATATAAAGTTCTATACCTTTAAAAAAAAATACCAGTTTTAGTTTATCAGGTGCAAGAGAAAGAAGGGATTTTGCTTTGCCAGGCATATAGGACAGACAAATAATAGAATATTGCATAGATGCAATTAGTTAAGCACTTAAATGATTTTTTTAACGAAGTGATGTTTAAATTTTCGTTAAGTCCTCGTTGTATTTAAGCGGCACATACCAAGTTATGAGAATCAACTTTATCATCAAATTATTGACATGTTAACAAAAATATATAAATATTGAAAGTTCATATTAAGTTATTGCCTTTCTTCGTGTTCGAAATGATTTTAAAATGCACTACAAAACTTCGTTTAGTTAATGCGTTTTCCGCCAGAAGTAAACTAAAAAAACATCTGACCTTCCTAATATAGGAATCACAGGAATTTAGATTATAAAAAGTGGTCCAACCATAACGCACGATGATAATTGCAAGTCACGCCTTAAAATAATTTTTTTGATTCAGTCTTTGACAAATTAAACCATGGAAAGGTACAAAATTGAGAATCGTGTTAAGATTGTTGAAGCGGTTTTATGAAAGTGGGCGTTCAAATGAAAATACATTTTGTGAACTTCGAAGAAAATCATCTTCAGCGATGTGGCACACTTTCAACTCAGTGGATACGTTTATCAACGGAATTGACTCATTTGGGTAAATTAGAATCCACAATTGATTGTTAAAAAACCGATGCATCCACAAAGAGTGACTTTTTGGTGCGGTTTATGGGCTGATGGCGTCATCTGGCAGTACCTACTTCTTCGAAAATGAGGTCGGCCAAGCACCAAGCAGTTACTTAAAATGGTGTTCGGTCTCGCGAGATGATAACGGACTTTTTGTGGCCGAAAATTGATATGGAGATAGAAGATATTTGGTCCCAACAGAACGGTGCCATTTGCTCACAGCCAATGAAACAATGACTCTTCTGCGTGGGAAATTCAATGGTCGTGTTACATCACGTCGCGTCGTATAGCGATGTCAATTGGGTGCCACGATCATGTGCTATGACACCGTTGGACTTCTTTCTTTGGGGATTCTTAAAAGAAAAAGTGAACGTCAATAAGCCAAGCACGATTATAGAGCTAAAGGATGAGATGATTCGGCCCATTAACGACGTTGAACCTCAAGTAGCCCAAACGACAAAGTCCCCAATAAATAATTTGTTGCCACTATCTCAAAATTTCCAATAATCTCTAACATACATATGTACATATGTACACATTTGATATAGGTAATAATTAATGCATTTTAATTAAATCACTTATTTTCGAAAAATGATAAAACCACGATTTGAAAATGTTCAGGAGATGAAAAGAAAATTGTATATTTTTTTTTTGGTTGTGTGAAAAAAAAATTGAAAAAAAAATTATTGTGTAGAATTTTTTCACACAACCAACAAAAAATATACAACAATTTTTTCATCTCCTGGAAATTTTCATATCATGACTTATCATGTTTTGAAAATAAGTGATTCAATTACAGTAAACAGTGAATTATTGTACTCATCATTATTTTGTGATTTCATATATAACGCGCGCAAATATTCAAATATTCCGACTTTTGTTTTACCTTCTCTTCATGCTCCATGGTTTGTGTACTTACTTTTTGATGACAAAACGAAACGTTAAAGCTCACCGTCTTGTGAGCGTTATACACGAATTTCTAAGTCTGAACTTTTGCGTTCTGTCAAAGTGAAGCTCAAAGCGTCGTTGTGAAGTAGGCATCATTGTGAGCGTAAAGCAGCGTTCACGCGCCGACAAGACTATGGAATGATACTCAATTGTCTTGTCCGAGCTTCTTGAACGCGGTTGGACAAGACAATGCCAGCCAGTCGATATATCGATATTGTTCTCAGAGATAGCTCCTCAGGCTATCTTGCGAAGACAATATAATGACAATTGTCTTGTCCTGGAAACAGTTGTTCACATGGAACAATGATTGTCTTGTCTCATTGTCTTGGCCTCTCTATTGTCCCATGTGAACACCGCTTTTCACACGAACCTATGTCTGAACTTTTGGGTTCTGTCAAAGCGAAGCTCAAAGGCATAAATCTAAAATAAA
The DNA here is from genome assembly GCA_916050605.2 of Platycheirus albimanus. Classification (NCBI taxonomy): domain Eukaryota; kingdom Metazoa; phylum Arthropoda; class Insecta; order Diptera; family Syrphidae; genus Platycheirus; species Platycheirus albimanus. The sequence goes on along the minus strand of OU696697.1, from coordinate 50,146,081 downwards.
AAATAATTTAAAAAAGTGTCTCTAATTAATTTCGTAAGGAAAATATTGAGACAAAATTTTAATTAAGATTTGAAACAAAGTGTAGGCAATAAGCCATAGAAAATATAATATTATATTATATTATTATAATATTTCAAGGAGCATATTTTGTATGTAACTTTAAGTATTTAATGTTATAAATGAATGTTTTGATTTCACAAATATGTATATATTTTTCAGTCCTCAGATCTAGAACAACATTAAAAAAAAAATGGTCTGATTTTTTGGATTTCCTTGCTATAAACTGAGTCGTAATGAATGCAGCTTGTTCCATTTTTGGGGTTATTGCTTGAATTACAAAGAAATCGCATCGCAACACATTAGAGCCCAGAAGTACCTACCCACTCCCATTGGTTGTCACCTTCAATTCAAACCATCGCAGTTGCGTAATTTCCTCCATTTTAAGCCCTTCCCTTCCTCTCAGGGAGTCATCGTCAGTAAGTTGCTTGCACGCTATGGCTTCATAATTCCCAAGAACTGTTGATCGGTGTCCAATTACATCACCATCCGTCCTCACGCAAGCAGTTCCTACATTTGCAAAAAACCAATCCCCATATGTACCTATACCTACTTCTGGTTTCTTAAAGTGAGCGCACACAACAACAAAAAAACGAGTAAAAAGAAAAACATGTTGCACATGCCACCCAAAGATGGCGCAAAGTTACTGCCATACTGCCACTCAGCGCACCATAATCTTGTGACAGTTTATTGTCTAGCTATCGCACCAAACACCGCTCGTCGCAAGTGTAGGTATACTTTCCTTTGCCGGAATCGCGTGTGATGACACTCTCAGGAGGTTGTGTAGTGTAGTTTTGTTCCTCGAGACATCGCATGCAAACACCCGCCGCGCGCGCGCCGTGCCGTCAACGTTGCCCCTTCAAGATTATCTAACCACAAGCTTAATATACCATTGAGTCGGAATGCTGGTGTTGACTCAAAAAAACAAATGCTAAAGCAGCAGCACAGCACTGTTATGATCCTAGAAAAGAGTTTTCTTCTTTATCTTCGTCAAGAAGATGCAATACCACATTTATGTTACAGCATCCAGTGCTACCCATTATACCCCTCGCTCCCGATGCTACTCCGCTAAGAAAAATCTCACTAAATGTTTAACAGTTAGCCGATTAAAAGAAAAACAAGTTCAAGTTTTGCGAGCAGTTTGCCGGTTCTTCTACTGAAACTCGCCGCTATAGCCAATTTTCATTTGGTCATTCATGATTGCTTTGCTCAATTTGGTTCTTGGTCCAAGTTCTATTTTCTTCTATTCCATCCCGAGATTGGCCAAAGAAGCTGCGGTGTTGTACTCTTACAAAAACGATGCAACGGGTAAAAGAAGGTTGCACCCGACCAGCTAGCTCCAACCTAGAAGCAACTGCATCATCATCAGGCTTCGGCATGGGCTTCAGCATCGGCATCTTGGCTTGGTATCTATATAAATTGCGGATTTCTAATGACCAGAAATGGTAAATGAGAATGAGAATTGAGAATATAGTGTGCGCCATTACTGTGTCCAATAGATCGATAAAGCGGTTAATTTAAACAAGTTCTGTTTGGAACAACTTTTTGTGATCCAAGTTTAAACCTTTTTATCTTTCTTTATGTGCTACCAGCTACCTCACATAAACGGGATGTGGACATGGATGTGTGGTGTACTAGGAATTGTTTGTTCTTTTTGGAATTAAACAGCAGATGTATCTAGATAAGTTAGGAGAGAAACTACTGAGGGTCATGTCAATGAATTGCACAAAAATGTAGTGTTTTACATATATGTATGTACGTGAGCGGGAGCCCACGGTGAGATGATAATGAGACTGGGATCTTAATATTGGCTATTAACCTAGTGGTGCTAAATTTAGAAAGAACTGGCTAAGTAGATTCCTAGTGCAAAACTCAATTCCCTAGGTAGTATATCCAAATTAATAATGTTTTATTGGAGTCATTATCAATTTTATAATGGTTTTATGGAAGGTAGAAGGTGTAGGTGGTGACTTTTATTGAGGTGGCCTGAACGATTAAATCTAGTGGGAATTAACTTCTGCTGCATATGCGTGGGGTGCAGTAATCGATTACAATCCTGGGAACTTGCAATCTAATAAAATGTTTGTTAAGTCGTCTGGAAGTCTCTAGATTTTGGAAGCATTCTAAATTCTTCTTAAAGTGTTCGATTGGCATAAGATGAAAATTGAACTTTTGTATAAAGAAGAAACAATAAATCCTGTACTAAAATTAAGATGAAATTAATCGATAAGGAGAAGATGTCAAAATCTATGTGGTTTTTTTTTTTTTTTTTTGTTAATTCTTTTTATCGAATTATGATTGTGCATTTGTGATTTAAGGACATCATTATACAGGTATACTCTTTAAAATTTGTTATCTTATCCATGTGTTGATGATGGATTGGCAGTGGAATCCCCAATAAGTAAGAAACTGATGCTATTTTTTAAGAAATACTGAGATTTATATCGCAAGTGCAACAAATCATTAGATTTTGAATATATATAAAAGATTCTGTGAATTCTGTTCGCAAAACAGGTAGGAGAGGGCTCTTGGGGCATGAAACAACCCTTCTTCGCATTATTAATTTTTCAATTTAAGGTAGGTACTGTGGCTTTTCTAAATTTTACTTTGTCGAAAGATTTGAGTCCGAATGCTGTCTTTGAGGGCTTTTAGGGTCCTGTATCGCTCGTCAACAACACGGGATTTTGGGGAACCATGCAAGGTAAAATCGAAAAAATCGAGTAATTAAACCAATTCTCCAGCTCCTTTTAGGCCATGCCTCTTAGGGCCATGCATACTCTTGCTGTGAGGGTTGCGGCTCCGTTTTGATAAAACCAGTCATTTTTAAGCTAAATCTGTCCCAAAGCCTGTCGAAATATGTAAGGTTGTTAATTCAGAGTTGTTAAGGAAAAGTTTTTTGAGTACACGCACGTTTCACAATCTTTTCCACTGCAATTTTAACTTGCGATTGTAGGTACTATAAGGCAAATAATGCATTCGTTTGACGACATTATGATAACAGAGAAAAGAGGGTCCGACAATTCCGTCTGTCTGTCTGTTTGTCTGTCCGTCTGTCTGTCTGAATCGGTACCTACAGCCTAAACGGCTGAACCGATTTGCTTCAAACTTGGAAGTTGTTACATAGCAGTGGCGTTGGTTCCATTCAAGTCGATTCCCATTGACTTACATTTTATATTTCTCACTCTCAACACAAATAAACTTTTTGCAACATGAATTTAAACAAATCATACAACAGCACAACATGCTTTCGGCATTTTTTCGGTTACCATGGTAAATTTTCTCAAAAAATGCAAAAAAAAAACCAACAGCAAAAACGCGAAAGCTCAAAATTCTACATAATGGTTGAAAAAAAATTTCGGATTCGAACTTTTTGTTGTTGGTGTTTTTGCATTTTCTGAAAAAAATTACCATATTAATGTATATTTTTTTACATTATCAGAAAGTATAGATTTCAGAGCATAAAAGGCACACCAATTTTTTAAAAAAAGCAGATATTTTGATGTAAGATTTTTCGATAGAAAATTAGGGTTCTTTCTCGATATTAAGTACAAATTTGGTGAAAAATTAATATTTTTAATCAAAAAAAATTGCAGTGTATTTAAGACATAAAACGGCAAGTCTTCACCAAATCTCGTGAAATAAAAAGGTTTTTTGTAAAAGTTAAAAAAAAAATGAACATTTTGTTATTTGAATTTTTGACATTAATTTTGAGGTTATGTGAAAAAAATGTTTTTACAAAAGTTATAGATCTTTTAATAACCTAAACTTTGAAATTTATTTTTTTTTCATAGGACTTTTTCCTTTCATAATTGATAAATTCTCTTCCTTTTGCAATTGGTTTCATCCTACTATAATTTTTTTTCACTTTTTACTACTTTTTGGCACTGGTCTAATTACATAATTTCATGAAACAAAAACTTTAACACGGGCACGAAATATCCCAACTTACAAAATTCATCGATGGATATAAAAAATTTGTTTTTTGTCCCTCTTTTGCATTTACTTTTCTCTGCGGCCTAACCTCTTTCTTCAACAAAACGTTTTCCTAAGGAAAGAAATAACCCGATTGCCATCGACTTATTTGGTCAATCTGAATTTGTATGTATCATTCATTCACTACGTTGAGGAAAGAAGGAGCAGGAAGCAATTATTGTTTTTCATTATTCATTTGAGATTTTGAGAATCCTCATTTCGCCAAGAATAAAAAAGTCTATCACTTTTTATAAATAGGATCATTGAAGCTTTAAGACTTCAGGTATGTATACGGTGATCATTTTTTCAGATGCAAAAAAGAGGACAACCTTTAATTTACTTAAACAAGTTTAGGAACAAACCATATTTATTCAAAATATTTGTACATAACTTCAAATTACAATTCAGTTCAGTTTGAAAAACAAAAATTCCTATAACAGACAAACAAAATCCAAAAATAATAAATACTTAAGTATACTTTATTTTAGAGTTCAACTCAAAGGAACTGTTACCTAGTTTTTGTATTTTACTTCACAGTGAATTTTTTTCAGACGTCATCCCGACTGCTTAGAAAAGTCCACAATTATAGTCATAATTGCACTTTGTTATCAGCATTGCCTCTAGTGTATCAACTTTTAATTGCGATTTTTCAGGTGTCCAAATGTTATTAGAAATTGAAAAGACTCTTTCCGTAGGGGCATTTGAAGCTGGAAGCGACCGACGTCGAAAACTCTACGAGTCTTATAGCGAGTTTCATTCAAATTTGGAAGATTTGTTCTCAAAATCGAGAATCGCACTTTTCAATGAAACTTGTTTTGGCAATTTGACTTTTTGTCATTTGGTTTTTGTCTTTTGTCATTGGAATTGCTGACTTTGGATTATTGCTAATTGATAATTAATTGGATAATTAAAGTACATATTAAGTCCTTCGTTCATTATTTGTTTATTTTTGTTTTATTTATCACAGACTGGCACAATTTCACGACAAACGACAAAAAATAACAAATTATTTCTCATTTGACGTTTGACAGAAAAGTATTCAGATCGATTCTCCCAACTCATCAGAGATGCATTCTTTCGTGTTGAGAATCGATCTAGAATTGCACTTTTTGAATGAATGAAACTCTTAAAAGTGAAAAAGATCGAATCTTTTTAGAGAAAGAGCAATTCTTTTCGTGAATGAAACTCGCTATTAGTTTATATATAAAAAGCCAAAAGAATGTAATGAAAACTTGACAATTGGATTTGGGTGACAGTTTGCGATTCATTCACAATAGCAAAAACCAGATGACAGATCTGAATTGTTCAAACCAAAGCTGTCTTCATTTTGTGTTTAAGTAATTTAGTTCTGAAGAAAGTACTATGCTGTGTAGGAAAAAGTTTTCAAAGAAAAAAGAGGACATAAAGAGGACAATTGAGTAAAAAGAGGACAAATTACTGTCCTCTTTAAGAAGAACAAAAAAAAGGACACGATACCAAAAAAAAAGGACTGTCCTCTAAAAAAGAGGACGGATGGTCACCGTAGGTATGTATAACAAAATTGGCTTGAGCTAGAGCTAGGTAGGCACTTAACTGATACGGCGCGGCATGATATGCAGAAATGCATTTAATCTTATTTTTTTTAATAAAGTGTCGAAACCTGTTGCCCAGACAAAGTAAAGTAGGTAAGCAAAATTCTTCTAGGTATTGTTTCGAGGAGCTAATTTTTCGTCGACTTACCTTTTGAAATTATTATTCACGCCACGCCACCGGTACATAGTATTATTATGACGTCCTAAAGAGTGTTTTTTGGAATTAGCATTCTAGCTCTAAGACTAACAGTAAATTCCAAACGATTTTTAATCAAAAATTCACTTTGTCAAAACTCAGACAATCCTTACTAACATAGGTGTACATTTCACTTTCCTTAAAAGGAATACATTCGTTTAGAATTTGCTTACTTTTGCATAAATATCGTTCAGTCGTTTAACATTGAAATAAGGTCAATCTATACCAAAACACAATCGGTGTCCTCTTACACGAACACGACACATGTGCTAAGCACCTTCCTTATAGTTCTTAGATTTTTTTTCCTACCTTGAAGTATAAATATCCACTTGTTTGCCTTTCTCTTGCAACACAGATACTTAGCATGACATGTATTCGTGTTGTCAACCTCCATATTCGGATAAGCGAAATTGCAATCGCCATCAATTTTGCGTGTAGAGAATATTCTGCGCCAAACAGGATATCGATCTATAATCTGTCGACAGTTCTAAAGTACATGAGGCTCAAAATATCGTCGCATAAAATTCGTACTTACAGCAAATTTTACTTTACAAAAATCTGCATTATTTACTCGAACCATGTGAAAGAAAAACAAATTATTTAGGTTATTGCAACTTTTACCTTATTGTTATTGTCATGGCACAACACATCGAAATTTGTATCTGCAGCAAATACAAATACATTGCCAATACCGATGTACAATACCCAATGGCAACTGGCAACTGAGATTGGTTCGCGGTATCGCAGTCGCAGTGTATAAAGGCCAATTGAAGAAAGTTTGCTGTAAGATGTATTGTAAGCCATAGTGTTGTTGCCAATGCCAATGCCGATGCTCATGGGTTAACGTTAACAACAATATTATCTATACACTCTATGTAGGTTAGTTAGTTACCGGTTTGTTTATGCCAATTCGTTTGTTTTTACACATGAACATTGAACATACAATATCATGGGTTTCAGTCTGCAATGATTTAAATCTAAGTTTTCTTTTCTCGTCTGTCTGATTTGAAATCTAGATTTATATTCTTCTGTTTGAACAGAATCCGAAGAATTATTTATAAGTAATTTCAATTCATTGAATGAAGCACAGAAATTATAATTGTGGCAGTGCGGCAGTGGTGTCTACTTCAAAACATCATAGAAAAAAGGTACTAAGTTAATGTTTTTGTATAGGCATATCTTTTGGAATTAAATCGTGTGCATAATTTTATTGTTTTTGTATTAATATCCTTAGATGGTGAACCATATAATACAACATAAACAAGGTGGACAACTTTACCTTCCACTGCTGTTATCTATTTCCGAAACAAATGTTCTACTGTTTGACAAGAATTTGGTGTTAGCCTATGCAATAATATTCCATTACCAAATGTCTATATAGAAAAATAAAATTGAAAATCAATGGACCAGTTTTAAAAAAGTTCTTTTTTTTTTTTTGAAAAACATATTATGAGAAACAGCACTCAGAAAGTCTTATCAAGAGTTAGAGCTGTTTTCAAGAACATTAAAATTGTTGTTTGTTTATTTTCGATATTATTGATTGTTATCTGATTGTGTCTTGAAACATTTCGTCTCATTCTGAATACATTATTTTCGTGACACTTCTTCTTCTGAAATGAAGATCAAATTTAACCAAAACCAGTGGTTGAACTCATACATGTATGTTCTTACTTAATAAACATTTCATTAAATTGTTCGCTTGATATCCCGTACCGATGAGGTCTAGATAGCTCATCCGGACGACTAAAAAAAAAACATAATTTATTTTGCTATTAAAAGAAAAGTCACTTTTAGTACAGGTTTTATTCTTACAAATTGGCTTTTTGACTAGGAAGGAATACTGGCAAGGACTGACACTTCATAGTGACGGTAGATGTTCGCTCTGGTGTATCGACGCCACGGTGAGGGCACTTTATTACCAACGTTGGACTTGTATAATTTCCTGGCGACGAGGGATCGTACGGACTGTTGAGAATGTATTTCTGTGCACAATCCGGATGGAAAAAGTGCTGCTGTTTACAAAAACTAAATTTACCCTAAAATTAATCAAAATTAAGCATATTTAGGAAATTCATTTGATCTGAAGTTTATACTAACCTGAGTACAGAAGAATCCACAGCCAGCACAGCAATTGTCAGCGCCGGATCTAGGATTTGTTCAAGGGGGGGCAAAAGTTGAATTTGGCGCCCCCCCCCCCGCATTTTTTTTTAAGTTTACGTACAAAACTTGAACTCGTATCCTCAACCTGTTTTTATCTTTATGCTCTAATGCTTGATGCTGTTGACAATAGCTTATGTACGATACATGTCATAAAAGTCTGTGTGAACCAACCTAAGAAAATAAGGTATTGCTAAGGGTTCTTATGTTACTGATTACTCAAAATGCAATCTTGGCGTACATATGTGCAAAATAAAACTTTTGGGGTATGTGCCATAATCCAGATTGATTTGATAATTTTTCTATTTCAATAAAGGACAGCGGAGAACCTGCTAATGTTGTTCATAAAAAGCTAAAAGGCTGTATGCTTATTTGTGATTCTGTCCGATATTTTGATTGCACATTTAACTTTTACTCACCTATATACAAAATCATAACTAATCCATAGAACAGCTTTAGTGAAATAGCTCAGTAGTACACAAAAAAAATTCTTTTTCATTTTTACTTGCTCTATAGGGCAAGTATTGGTTTCGTGCAGAAAAAAAAATCGAGGTTTTAATCAAACATGACATTACGATGATAGAGAAGATCAAAAAAGTGGTTTTCGCCATACCGTCCGTGCGTCGGTCTGTCTGTGTCTCTGTGCGGTTGTGTTGATGTGCGCTTTTTTACGTCATGCTACAGCCTAAAAGGCTTGACAGATTTTCTTCAAACTTGGTTTTGTTTCGTTTTAGCCCAGCTCAAACTGGTACCTTTAATGTAACGGTTTTTTTCATTTTGAATTTGCTTGAAAACGGCTTTAACGATTTTGATTAAACTCAGAATTTAACTTACCTAAATGGTCGTAACGAAAATCAGGTTTAAACGGCTTTTTTTAAATGGCCATAAGTTCGCAACGACTTGATTGAACTGACTCAAACTTCGTTTGGCATCGTTCTTTATAGTGTTCTATAGGATGGTTTTGTAAATTTTTCAGTGAAGGCTTTTTAAATAATAGCTCCCATACAACGAGCCGTTCAGTTTAAGCCAACTTTTTTTTTTCTAATTTGCTCAAAAACGGCTCTAACGGTTTTGATTAAACTTTGTGTGTTACATATTTTTTTAGTGTTCTTGACAGAACTGCGCTTTTTGTTTTTGGCAAAAAATGCTAATAACGGAGATCTGGTCTTAACGTCCTTTTTTCAAATGGCCATAAGTTGTCAACGGTTGTATCGAATTCAAACCTAGCGCCTTCACGTTCTCTTTTTTGTTTGGTCTACGTCACGAACACACATCACCCTTGCATTTTTGTTATGTTTTGCGCTCTACGTCAAGGAGACACATGCCAAATGGGAAGGTCCTATCTGGTTTGTCGTCAACTCTTGAACTATGCTTAACTGGCTGCGCAAAATGGTGAAGCTGCAGCAGTAGCACTTAGCGCCGGAGTAAATGTCAAAAAAAGTAGCTCACTAAGCAGCATTCACGAATACAATGGTGATGCACTGAACTCAAACAAAAATCGTGTCCACCATTTCGTTTGTTGTTGTTTTCCATTGCAGCATGTTCGTGAAGTTCAAGTTCAGTCGACTTCAACTTCAGCTACTTTCTGTGCTGCAGCTACTACTTTACATTGTAGCCGTGCAATACGATTAACGAACATTTAAATTTGACATGCTACGTACTACAGCTGCAGCTTCACCATTGTGCGCAACTAATTACGACGAACAGATGATGGTTCACTCTTTGTTTATATACAAGACCGCACTACGTGGAACTGCACTACAATAATTGAAATGGACGTATTCTTTGTATGAAATCATATGAAATAAGTCACACTACACTACATTTGAGCTGCATTTTAGTGACAGTAAACGGTTGGTAGTCTACCGAAGTATTGCAGAGCCGTTTGCAGTACCAAAAAAAGGGATTTTACCTACATTTGCGACTCTCTTTTAGTCTTACTCTTACTTCTTTTTTTGCTCATCTTTTAATTTTGCGCCCTGCTGAAGGGCACCGAATTAGTTCATCATTTTCAAAACTTGAAGAGCTTTTTTTTTCTTTCGTTTCTTTCTTCATCTTCCAATTTTGCGCCCCCATGAGGGGCGACGAATTTCTTTAAAGGGCGACGAAAGTGGTTCATTACATATTTCATAGTGGAACAGGAAATAAATAAACATAACATCATTTCCAAATTTTTTGTTGACTCTCTTTTTCTTGTTCACCTTTGAATTTTGCGCCCTGCAGAAGGGCAACGAATTTGCTTATCATTTTCAAAAGTTGAAGACGTCTTCTCTTCATCTTCCAATTTTGCGCCCCCATGAGGGGCTACGATTTCGTTTAAAGGGCGACGAAAGTGGTTCATTACATATTTCTTTCATATTTGGAACAAGAAATAAATAAACATTGCATTACTTTGGCGCCCTGATGTTCAAATGTTGAATAACTACTCTTTTTTTGCTCTCCTATATTTCTTCATCTTCCATTTGGCACCCCCAAGGCCAGGCGCCCGGGGCAAGTGCCCCCCTTTGCCCCCCCCTAGATCCGGCGCTGGCAATTGTGTGCCCTACCCTAAAACGCTTGATATGGTCATCGCAGAGAATCATGTATCCTACTCGCGAGCTAGGCCGGAGTAGATTCAACAACTCCCCATACAGCTGATTGCAACAGCCAACTTTCTGTTCTTCAACTTGATCGATAGCGCAGCAGAACGCTGTTTCGGGAGTTTTTTGGGTATAATAATGCGATTGCTTGTGACACAGACATATAAGGTCCCAAGGATTCGGTTCCGCCGCCATAGGGTTTGGAACCTTTAAGACAGAAGTCGTCGGCTTAGACTCTGTATTTTTATCCTCTCTGATCTTTGGTGCTACTTGAAGTTTTTGGCAACTGTTGTCAACGATTTCTCGGATGGCGGAGTACTCTCCTTCGATCCGCGAACTCGTAGTGTTACATTTGTTTTGCCAACCTGTACCCTCTTCGATGGTACAAACTCTTCGTTGTCATCCGATGAGTTTTCTGTATCGGACGCATCACCACTGTTCGTTCGACGGAGGCCAATTCTTTCCATGTGCTTATGTTTTTGTTTCATCAATTTATGCTGCTGTTTTTTACTTAGTTTTTTGTCTTCCGGAGACTTGTTGTGGTGCCATTTGGCTGCTCTGATTTCAATTAGAATTGTTTGCATATCGGGACATGGTTTCTTTTCAAATTTTGGCCTTTCTGCGTTTTCAGATTTTGTGAAGAGTTTCTTTTTAACCACATTCGATGGATGTTGTACATTTATATATCATATTTTGGATTTCAAAAAAATTTACTTTCGACGCAGGAAGACTTCTTTCTCCTTTTCAAAATTTAACCACCTCCTTACTTTATTTTAACTGTTAAAATTACTGTGAAATTCCGGTGTGAGTATGTGTTCATATCGTTCTTCTTCTCTGAAACAGCTTGACCGCTCTTAATGACTTTAATTTCCTACTTATGCGGTCATCTGGATGGTTCTGAGCTAAAGTTGGCTGTTGTCATAACACAATTTTTTTCAATTTATCTATTTTTTTTTTTTTTTTTGATTTCGTTAAAAAACCAAACAGTAATGTGAAACAACGTGCGCCGCACCAATTCACAAAATAATACTCTTTTATCTAACAATTTGCACCTTTTTGGAGAGGTGACCCAGGTGATAAGCTTTATAATAATTACCAGCTGTAGTGAAACGGCTTTAAAAGTTGTTATGTCTCATTCTCCAAGTAAAAGCGACCTTGTTGAATGTCTAGATGTCTGGGAGGCGGTTATAAGTCAAATTCTGAAGACAATTACCTTTTCTTTTTTCCTCTCTGGAGTTTAAAGTATTTTTCTACTTTGTATAAATAGACCAAAAGTCAAAAGTCCTTCTTTAATTTTCTGGATTGTGTGCAATAAGGCTTTTGGAAATTCAGCGATATTTCGGTCGGTGCTAGCCTTGCTTACAGATTGTATAACGTTCGGATACATACAATATAATGCAAGACAAGATAATGTGGATATTAATGTGAATACTAAGTTATTCCATGTTTGACTAAAATTTCGAAAATATTTATCGAGAAACCAATTCGTAGATCGTAGGTATATGTACTTGGTTTAGCGAGTCAAGTAAAACTTATTAATAGAAAGTAAAACATTGTCAGCATTCTTTTCAGTTGCTTTGGAACAGGTTAAGACAATCATAATTACAGTGCATTTCCACTTAAGAAGGCTTCAACATCTTCTAGTGCAAATAGGACTATTCGTATAGGTATTCATCTGAAAGATGCCACTAATTACAAAAGCTATTACGACTTTCATCTTCGCTGGCGCACCAATCATTTTGTTCAACAATAAAGGAAAACATGCCACCAAATAGTGGTTATACATTATACATAGTAGGTATAGTAGAAGAACGTTCGGCCTCACAACAAAGCAACAAGTTAACATAACTTCAAGCTATTAGGATTCGATGGTCGGACATTTATTTTATTTCAAAACAAGTCAAGAGTGCTACCTATGGTATGAGAGGAGAAAATGATTTATTAATTATTTGAAATCAATTTTTCATAATTTTTATACCCTATTCCATAGAATGGGTATATTGTATTTGGTGTGGAGTTTGTAACATAGAGAAATAATACCGTTAGGTATAGAAAAGTATATATATTCTGACTCAGAATCAAAAGCCTAGTCGATTTAGCCATGTCCGTCCGTCCGTCCGTCCGTCCGTCCGTCCGTATGTATACTAGAGGTCGCAATTTTTGAGCTAGAAAGCTGAAATTTGGTATATATAATCTTTGGTTCAAGAGTAAGGCTAAGTTCTTGAACCGGTAAAATCCGCGCACAAACACGCCCACAATCGCCATTTTTGTTGAACAACCTCAATTTAATAAAATTAAATTATGTTTTTTTGTACAGTTACGACAAAAACATAACGCTAAAATTTTGCACACGTAAGCTTTAGGTAAACTTTCTTCCAATCAAATAAAAATATTTCAGTGTGGGCGTGGCTTAAAAACACCCATAATCGCTATTTCCATTCCAAATCAAATTTTTAAAAATTTAAGTTTTGTCTTGCTTTGTTCAAATCGATCTGCAAGAATAAAATTGAATTTCACTGAGCTCATATCAATTGCCTTGGCAATAAAACGTTTTAACTTTGGGCGTGGTGCACGCCTTTTTTTATTGTGCCATCACTAATTGAACATCACACCGCATAAAATTAATGTTATTGAATTTTTTTCTGTCTGCTAAAGAAGAATTTTGTTTCTGAAACATCGGCTGTTTGCGGGAGGCAGACGCATGCACATACAAAAATATGGGGAATAGGGTATCCAACAGTTCGTTGCAAACGTACTGTAGCTCTCGCTTATGTTTTTTTATGGTTTCGGGGGAAATTTGAGTTAATGCGCTTAGTGTAGTAAAGTATGCACCAAAAAATTTAAGAAAACTTTCTTTGTATTGGTTCTATTAATCTAAGTCAAAGGTTTAGTTAAATATTTGTTGTTCCCTTGTGTCGAATTTTCTGATTTTTTAAGGGCAGTATTATGATATGCACGTTTAATATGAGCTTCACCAAACTATTTCTCCAAAGGCCCCGGCTTGTCTTAAACACTTTGGATCTGGAACTTGTCGTTGGCTGCGTAGCTTTTATAAGGATATTCTTTGGAGCGAGTAATTGATGGTGTTCTTCTCAAACATCAATATATTTCAATATGTTTATTAAAATCATCATCGGAGATAAGGCATCTTGAAGCGCTGAGCACAGCTTGTATGTTCCCAGAGTGGTAGAAACAAATTTTAGAAATAGCCGGGGCAATAAGTATAACCCTTCTATTCACCAACTGCTATATGCTCGTTATTGTTCCTCGTAGGAAAATAATATCAAATAAGCACCCACTTGAATGCAATTCCTTGAATGATGAGACTATCAACTACTTCACCTGATCACCTTTCCACTTAACTAGCTGCATTAAAAGTGATAGCACACAGTAAGAGCCAATTTCAAGGATTGTGTGTGCTGGGGAGCACCCAGCACACTTATTTTACAACAACTATACACCATCACAATCATCTGAAGATCACAATGTCATGATCGTCTGTGCTCATCTTCATCTTTTGTAAGAAGTTTGGTCACGTTCTGTTTTTGCAAAACATCGTGAGGTGTACTTTGCGCCCCCTACTTACGGATACATCTAAATTCCTCGTGTTCTGTAAATTCCACTAATTACCAATACGACCATCCACTTCCACAGTATTCCACAGCCAGATAAATACATTGAGCTTCAGTTGCTTAACGAGGTCCAATATATATATACAAATACCAACTGGAAACTCTCAGGCTAATCGTCTTCCTTGACATCCAAACAGACACCAGACACATATATTCAACTAATGTTCATTGTTGTTACACAAAAACTACAATGGAAGGCAAATTCCTTACAAAGATTATTATGGGAGAATAGACCATTGTGTATAACTTATGTATAAAATACCGTTTGGGATTCGTGGGCCAAGATGTATCTTTTGAATAGCCAGGAGAGTGCGGGCCCTTGGATACAACATTGTTATGCTTATGGCAAAAGAGGAACACAAAATTCAACGATAATGGAGAGGTTTAGGGCAAATACAGTCGAGGTTCAAGGTATTGTTAGTTTCGTCCGCCGACCGAGATATCTGAAGTGGAACAGTTTTTAATGCCACAGAAGGAGGGCAATGGTTTCATTTGTTATAGTTGGCTTTGTCAGAGAAGATTGCCCTTAAACGGTCCAAAGATCCTTTTTGCAAACTATTGCAGCTTTGTAGTTTTTTTTTCTTTGTTAAAGATCAAGTTGATTGGATGAATATCAATTACTTCCCAGATCAAATGTCAGTTAAGAATAAAAGGAGCGCTTGAAAGGTGGGGCAGTCGAAAAACGGCGAAAAAGACTTGAATAATCAAGATGTTTGTTTGCCAAGTTCAGATCGCCAAAAAGACTGCTAGGTCAAAGGATCTCTTTAGCTTCGTTAAGTCATTTATGAGGCTTGGTCAGAGAACTTAACGCCCAGACAATGGATGACTTACGTTTTTTTTTTTAAGACTTGGTTCGATTTTAAAATCTGGAAGATTGTCGCATTTCGTCTATGGTTCTTATACAGGGTGATTCACGAGCGTTGTGCCAAAAAGCTAGAGCGTGTAGGTTGAGTTGAGACAAGAAAAAAATCGTATGGGAGGGGGGGTCTATTCAACCCCGTTTAGCCGGGAGGGGCAATTTTCTGAAAAATTGACTTATGGCGTAATAGCTGTTTCACGGTTGCCCAGCTGACCTTTATATACCCTCGTTTGAAATGGTGCTTAGAATAGGATGTTCATTTTTATTGAAAAATGTTTTCCGCCGCTATCAACCTATACATTCATTTTCGTCAGATTTTCTGTGTTTAACCATGCTACTTTTTGATACTGTGTAATATGTGATTGTTTTTTAATACATGTCAGAAAACCCTGGCGCATTAGTCTTTGGTCGTTTAAATGGGACGTTCGTCCAAAACCACTTAAAAGCTGTTAACATACATGATTCAAAACGCCACCGCATATTTTCATATTTTGCCATTTTTTTTTTCAGGGATAAAAACTAATGTTTAAATACCCTAAGTCATCATATTCCATGAATGTCGATATGTATCCACTTTTTTCATGCGGTCATGCCATTTATGTGCCGCTTCCTTGATCTTGGTATTTTCATATATATTTTTTGTTTTGTTTCTCTTCTCCGTCCTGTTCGGTGTTCTTCAAATAGCTGCAGCTATTGCTATGAACCATTAAAAATATGCATTTGTAGCAATTTCCCCTAGTGGACATATTACCTATTCCATATATCCACTCTCTACCGTCCCTACCCCCATTTAAACGTTGGGTCTTCCGTTGGATCTTGGATGATGGGACCAGGAAAAGTGAAATAACGACTTAAGTCACTGCGGGACAGTAACAACCTAGTCAGGCAAAGAAAACAAGGAAGAAAAACACTTTGAAGAAAGAATTAGAGAAAAACAACAAAGAATGAGATGGAAAATGGAATACAATAGATATCCAAAGAACTCCACTTGGAACATAGCCCAGAAGTTACGATCTTTGTTTCTGCTGCCATCGCATGGGTTGTGCCGAGCGCAAAACCTGGTTAAGCTGCTGGTAGTTGTCGGTGATGTTCCTATTGCTACTTTTTAGACCTCGAAGTTTCTCCTCGACGACGCGACGTCGTCATCTTCGTCGTCGTCGTCTTCGGTAACAAGTTAGAAACGCTTCACTTACAACGATAAAGTGTAAGATGGCATATTAAAGTGGTTCATCGAACTTCAAGGGGCTTGCAAAGATATTCCATTCTTTGGCTATGCGAATACCTTCAGATGTTCCTATTCCTGGCCAAGTTAAGAGTGCGCGCATCAGAATAGAACAATGAAATTTATTACTAAGGCGGGTCCAAGGGTTGTAGTGCAGAATCGCAAAGTCGGACGGACGATTATAACTTTTTTTTACACACACATATCTATACATACATACATATATGTATATCTATTTACAAAATGTTAGATGGAGTAATCTCTGTGTGTAGTATTGCGCAAAATAAAAGCATCATCTTGTTAGGAGTTGGTTCTGGATAGGATATGAGCAAACATTTTATGCAGAATGTACCTACTTATGTGCGTTGTGTATGTAGTGGAGTTAATGATGGAAAATATTTGTTTTCACTAACAAAAGGATGTAGTTTTTGTACAGATTGGTTGGGTATGGCATAGAAACGAAAGTTATTTATGTTGGAATGAAAAGATATTAGGCTTTGATGCTTCTGGGGGTTTATAGACGTCTATTAGTAACTCATTAAACATTTTATGAAATAACTATTGGCAAGGAAGTACATAAGCAGTATCCTGAGAATGATTTTTGTTACTAACGCGTATTAAGTTTTTATCGTGGAAACATAAATATTCTGATGATCGATTTTTGTAAAATTCTATAAATCTATTAAAACATAAATGTATCTATTAGTTTCGGTGATAAAGGGCTTGTTGCACAAGAAGTTGAGAATATTTTAAGTGGATTATCCATTAATGTGAACTGGAATGCATTAAGAAAAAACAAAACTCTCTTTCCTATAGGGTCAAATATCTGCTTCTTGTTTCCAAGGAATACAATAATTGTTCAATTAAACAGACGATAACGTTTATTTAACCAGCTGGCCTTGCAGACGTTGTTCTGCATTCTTCGCTAGGGGGCACCAATTCAATTCAATTTCCTATTGCATGTTATTTTGCTCAATATATATTTGAATGAGAAAGATGTACAAAGTATAGATACATAAGTACAGTTTAAAGAATTCAATTCAATAAATTAAAGATAAAAGCAACTTGCTTCTGAAATCACTACAACGATTTCATTGGTTGGGTATGGCATTAATTATGTCACCTGTTCATAACAGCTTTTTAAATTTACATATATGAAAATAAAAAAGATTTCAAATTTGTATGCGGATTTTAATTTTTTTAATTAATAATTGTGCCTAAGTGCATAACGGAAATCCAAAGAGTTTGATCTGAACTTGTACTTGGATATCATTTAAATACATATATTATGTTTTCGCTACAGCACCATACAATGTTTTACAGCACTTCAAAAACAATCTGACAATTCACACAATTTGACATGTGTGAACTAACATCATCTCATTCAGCGAAAAATAATGTAACCACAGAATAAAATAGAGGGGCTCACGAAGAACAGTGTAAATGTAACGACAATGTTTGGCTTGGTGAAGGAGCAATACTTACGCCCAAAACTGATGAAGCAGAGCTGCCATAAATCACAGAAGTGTTCCCAGATTGGTGGTTTTCCCTACCAAAATGGTTGGAAACAAACTGTTTGGTGGGTAAAATGGTGGGAAAAAATTCTTGGTGGTATTTATAGTTGGAAAAGTTTCTGAACGCTATTTAATGGGGTGATATTATATTGCGGGTGGCAATGGTACAGTGGATGTAGTGCTTGGTTGCTAACCTAAGAGTTGTGGGTTCGAGCCCCAGCCTGGACAGCAATTTTTATTTATTCCCCCAGTTTCAACTGGATGCCACCCGTGGGATTTTCTTGAGATAAATATCATCTTATTCTCAATCCATTGTAACAACAAAAAATCTTTCCTATCTTTCTATTCCTTCTAACTAATGCCGTGCAGTTTGCATTTAAAAGACCTTGGGTCTTACAGGCATATAGTTAAAATTATAAAAATTATTATTATTATTTTTGCAATAGTTCACTATTTTCACAACAAAATTTTTTCCTTGCCGAACAATACATTATTTATCTGTTCTCCTTGCTCACCAGAATAGTAAAGCGTCCCATAAGAAACGGATGCGCCTGATGCAATGGAAAAAGTAGCCATCCGGCAGATCCGTTGACAAATATGTTTTGAGGTTTCATGGCTGTGTTAAGTGTTATCTGAATATTTGTATAAACATCTTGGAACAAAATTCCAGTAAATTAAAAGTAAAATAAATATATTTAAGTAACTTCATCTGATCTAATGTATTTATTGATATAATATTAAAGTGATATTGAATTCCTCAAGCATCTTTTTTAATAAAAATTTCAATGGAATGTATTTTCTTCAATGTATTATTATTATTTATGAAATAACTGCATTCTTTTAATACAGCATTAAACTGTTACAAAATTTGTGATTTGTATCTAAGGAAAATCCTGAGGAAAATCCAGAGCTAAATGTGTTTTACGTACAAACGTTTTCATCGTCAACGGATCAGACGCAACAATAATACACATACATCCCAACATGCACGAAATTAACGATTAATCGAATTTACTACGGTTTGAAACTAGGATTTCAAATTAAACTAGGATTAAATTCAAGGTTTTTTTTTTTTTTTTTTAAACGCATTTGATAGCCTTAAGACGTAAAACTACTTAGAAAACAAAATATTTTTTTTCCTGCAGTACAATATTGGTGGGATTTTTTTTTGAATCCGGTGGGATTTTATATATTTCATCTGGCATCACTAAATCACAGTACTTTCGAAAAAGTTGAAGGAGGTTACCGGTGGTGGTATACCGGTCCATAAACATAGTTCTATACAGAACCGATGCTACCACTTATTCGGTAGAGTTTCTTAACTCTATTTCTCCCCACGCGAAACATCGTTTTGAAAGAGGGCATTCCGACATTGTATATACATTTTTATAGTAATTTGAAGGAACATGTTATTTTAGTTCTGAACTTCGTCAATGGCGGTGCTAGTTGTCTTATCTACTTTACATCAAATGTCTTCTATTGTTGTTTTTGCTTCCCATGTCAATCTAGACAAAAACCACTCCTAACTCACCAATCAAGTGTTTGTGAACTTCGTTGACATTCACAGGCGCATTGCAACAGAAAATTTTTGTTGAATATCGTGAAGTGAAAATGTGAAAATTAAGTTCACTATATTGAGATGCTCATAGTTCATTATTTAGAGTAGTCTGTGTTAAATTTGTGTGGTTCACTATAATAGAGGTTAACTATATCGAGCGTCTACTGTAGAATTATACAGGAGCCAAAAATGTTACCGGATTTAGAGCTGGTAAAGCATGTAGTTTTCATACCACTCATACCTCCCATTTCCAGCAATTTCACGTTTTGAGAGTATGTTTCACAACGACCATCTCAGGACGAACTATTAATCTCATGGACAACTATAAATTGCTTACTCTAGGCTATAGGGTCACCAGCTCAGTTAATTTGTTTATAATGGCTCCTATGGTTAGAACATAAGACATGTTTTATATAAACAAATTCTTTAATTTTTGTTGTTTCATTTTCTGTAAAAATAAGCACTGTTTATCTACCCGTCCGCCGTTATAAGTCCATTTTATTGGTTTTCAATTTTGAACTGGCTGTGTAAAAATAAAATATGCCTAGATACTTGATACTTGGGCAAAAACTAGTATTAAATATAGTAAGCATTTTATGATATAATTTATACTGCATTTAAATTTTTTTAAAACTGCACGAATTTTAAACTCTTTTCTTTTCTTTATTTAAATTTCTCATAATAGAAAAAAGCATAAAACATTGAGAAAGTAATATAAGGACATATTGTAACATGGTCGTATGACACAGGGGTGGAAAGTAAAGTGATAGTTGACAGTCGCTCTTGTGATAGTCGATTTTGATTATCACTTACACTTGGTATCATATAAGGCGATCGCCAAATTTGGTTCTTGGCAGCACTTACAATTTTGACATTTTAGTTTTTCCCTGTCATTGTATTACTATTAGGTCAGTTCAGGAAAAGAAAGTCTCATAACATCACTTTGGCAGATACTGAAACTGAGATCTCTGAAAAGGACCTAAACCTAAATAAATGAGTACTAGATTAAGACAATTTGTAGGGTTTCACTCTATTGTGGTGGGTTTGACTAGCTTCGGTGACATATTAGTTAAAGCAAAAGCATCCATTTTCGTTTATTTGTATGTACGCACGCGAAGACGTAAAGTTATTTAAATTAATGTTTTAAGTGATCATTTATGAACATTTCTTTGATATGTTGTGTGGGGTATGAATGTACGACTTTTCTTTGTTTTTTTTTTTTTTTTTTAATCAATGGCTTTTTCTAAGTCTAAAAGCTATTGAGTTTAATAATTTTCTTTCGTTTTTAGCAATTTAATACGTTTAAAACAAAGTATTACTGACCAAGCGTACAGCATATAGTTGAGAATCTCTGCTCTGTGAAAGTGATCAGAAAATAAAAGACATCAGAGGCATATATTCTCTGAACATACTTAACCTATATATATATTGACAAATGAGCTTATATGTATGTAAGTATATGAACATACTTACGGGTGGCAGTCTTCATCAGTAAATTTGTTTGTTGTTTATATTTTCAAAGTGTTTATTTAATTTTCTTGTGAACAAAATTAATGTGAGTACAAGAACAAATTTCTTTTCTTTCAAGCAGTGGGCGGGTTTCTCAAAGGCAGAAATACACAGTTATATTTAATTATGTTACTATGTTATAATGTAAATTTTTTATTGTTTTTGAATCAATTTGCAAATACTCGTACATAAATCATTTCTTATCCTGTGTATTTAAACTGTGCCTTCCTTTCTGACTATATTTTCGGTGTACAAGAGTTCCAACGAGCACTTCACATTTCTTTTTTTATTTGAATATATTTTAATTTGAAATCATTTAACACTAAAGTAATATTTTCAATTTTAACTTTTGTATTTTTTGCCGTCAAATCAACAATGTATGGATTTTCATCTCAAAAAGGCCACAATCACGGTGATTATCACCTTACATAATACCAAATTTGCGATTGTGACTATCGACTATCAACTATCACCTTACAAAATTCCACCCCAGGCCATAACTTAAAACATGGTCTTATGTCACTATGGCCTTGCATATCTTGGCACCATAGAAACTTGAGGTTTTTGTAGCGCCCACTTTGAGGCGCAATTCATTAATAATGCTTGGTAGTGAAGTTTTATTCTTCAAATCTCATATGATTTTTAATTTCAAAGGTAACTTGTAGAAATGACTCCCTCTATTTGTTATGCATTAAAATTGAAAACTACGAAATGACGTTTAAATTTCCATACATTGTGACCTTATATGTTAATAAAATTGTTCAATAGCACTCAATATATTTCCACTAACGTCAGTTGCCCTTTAAATTGAAATTTCCGAGCAAATGGAAAAAAAAACATTTTAACACGCAGAAAACCTGTTTCAGTGAAGTCAGACTGTGACATGCAAAACCAACGGGAACAGCGCATTATCTGTTCTGTGAAAGTACACCCATTTATCAAGCATAAAACAAGAGCACATCAGCGTGTATACATATAAGCCACCTGCATCCACAGCTCCAAAATGTGCAAACTACCAGCATTTTCTGACTATCTGACGGTCAATCACCCTAAAACAGAAGACGACAAAAAAAAACACACAATACTTCTGCCGTCATGAGAAACCTTCAATTTTGCATACTTTCCATGTGCCAGACAATAAAATCGTCCACATATACATTTTAAGGTACTGTTTAGTATTACTTGTTATTTATATTTTACGACCAGATTATCATGAGAGAAGTCTTTCCGTGTCTGAAAGTGAAATTCGTAACAACAGTTGCCAATTCGAGGCACGCACTCATAATAAAAACTGACAAGAACAAAACATGTACTTCTAAACAAAAGAGCTGATGAAAGAACTTGAAAAAGTTTCTTTTATGAAGGTTTAAAAGTTATTTTTGTTCCTAATTGGCTATTTGTGTGTTAACTACCTACTTCTTTTAATCTTGATTGATCTGGATAATTTATAATTTGTATTTTTCTTTTTTTTCAGACGAGAAATCATCTTTCAACAAACTCAAGGTAAGTTCAGATTTCATTCAGTATTCCCTAAGAATGATTTAAGTGTTTTATTAAAGGAAAGTTATGGTTAAAGTGCTACCATCAAATTCCTTCAAATCATATAGTAATTTGAGTCACGTTCTTTTTCCTTCAGTTTTATATGAAACCAAAAAAAAAAAATAGAGTAAGAAAAAACGTAGCGTGGAAAGTGATAAGACGAAATTCCAATAAATGAAAAAAAACTTTATATAAGCTACAGTTTTTATTCGTCTTTTCTTTTTTTTTAAGAATCGTGTCAATAGAATTTCGAAAAGATTGTTCTTTATTTTTAAAGTAAAGTTTCCCTTTACTTTTTACTTTCTTTTAAATAAGTAAGGAAATAAAATCGATTTGTATGAGAGTAGTAAGTCGCTTAGCCATGGCGTTAACACGTGTAGAAATAGAAAAGAAATACATAATGCATTTGAAGATTAATACTCAGGTACGAATATAAAGATTTATCTGGTAAACTGCTTCCATGAATGAATTTATCCTGAGGTAGTGCAATTGCAGCTGATCGTTTGTGGAACGACAAGTGATGATTTCAGTTAGACATTAAGAGACTCCTGGTTTCTATGTAAAATGTGAATGAAACGTCTAGACTGGTAGAAACATACTCGTCAAAGTAATTAATGATACGATAAAATAGGAAAATATTGTAACTTACAATACAAATTTAATATGTTTGGTATGGCTCTTTATCTTTCACTTTCAAAGCTTTTCTTCATGTTTAACCCAGACGGTATAGCATAGATGTATTAAAAAGTTCTTGTGTCCAGATTTGAACGACAAAACAAAACATTCGCTGATGTAATTTTAAAAAGTCTAGTGATCGGTAATTCTAAAAATCTTATTTTCTTGTAGAAGTACGCTTTTGTGTATAGTCCATCGAGGCTGGTTTGGCTTTAACAGTACCTAGTTATCGCTGTTTGTAAGACCAAGGACAAATAATGTTTGAATAAAGATAAAGATAGGTACAAGTAATGTATTTTGAAAAATTTCACAGGCAGAATCAAACCCAAAATTGATAATCACCCAACTACAAAGTAAAATCTACTTATCTCTTGTTTTTACTGCAATTAACTTTTTCCTCCAGGTATATTCCTATTAATTAGGTTCTCTGTCTATTTCAGAATGTTTTCCTGCACTAACATGACTTTCACACTTTCAGAAATACCAAACTATGTATCTTTTTATATTTTCACAAATTGTATATACAAACTGGATTTTTACTTCTCCCAAAAAATTTCTATCACTCCGAAATATTGTTTGCTAGACAATCAAGAAGCATCCTTCCAGATTTAACCAATTAGTGACCGTGGATTTCGACTACGGAGTTTTATCACCAAAATACAGCCTATAAGCTAAAGACCAGCACTTGCAAGTCATTATTGGATTAGCCGACCACTAGTTGACTGCAATGAAATGGAACTAAAAGACAAGGCTCTCTTTTCGTTAACTATACCGTAACAAAACTATGTTAACCTTTTGTTTGTAAAATTGTGCCTGATAGAACTCAGTAACACAGCCGGTATGTCACCAAGTGCACCTTCTATATTTGGTTGGAAAAGACTAGGAACAGTTAACATTTTTGCTACTGAAGAAGATCAGGTGTCAATATCCCCGAAATTTCTTCACAAAAAACGTTCTGCTGGAAAATGATGTTGGTCTCTATGATCATCAAAAAAAAAAAAACACAAAAATATTCCTGTCGTCTACAATATTCATCCTCAACTGTTTCCAATAGATTCCAGCCTACATCTATTGGTGATTGATGATACTTTTTGAATGTGGTTTAGTGACTCTAATTCTTTGCAAGGCCGTCTAGTCCTAATTCCTATCACTTCTCACGTAGCGCTGGTGTTTCCCTTCTGCTAGACAAAATTTGCTTCCCAATTCGGACTTTCATTGAGCTTCTGGCCCAGCATTTGTATTCATCTCTTACGATCTAAAAATTAAAAAATCTCACTTGTCATCAAAAATGTGGATCTTCTGTGAAACTCATTTCCCTGAGCTGAATACTTTTATGCACTAAAAAATTGAAAAACAAATTTTAGTTTCAACATCACGTATTAAGATGTTTGAAATAGCAATCTTCCAGTGACAATCGTGGTGGCCAATCAAGTGAAAAAGGAAAGTAAAAGTACGGGCCAAAGACATAATGGCTTCAGGATAAAAAAAAAAGTTTTTATATATTTTCTTTTTTCTTGCAAAATCTTTTGGCAACAACTTATTCTTTTAGAATGGCTCATATGACCTAAATTTTAGACCTTAATTGGAAAAATAAGAACCGTGAAATGATTTCATTTCTTGTAATTATATTCAACGATTATGTTCTTCAGCGTTTCAGTGACCGAAAGAGACCTGATTTAAAATTAAAAAAAAAATGTCGGTCGACTTACTTTTTTTTGTGACCATTACAACTCTCAGAGCATATAGGTGCACACAGCGGTTAGCTTTGCTCCAGTTGGGTTATTTTTAGAGATTTTCATTTCTTTTCTTGTATCTTTTTATTCATTTCATGCCTAAAATATATCTTAATGACCAAGAAACTCAGATAAAATATTGGTCATGCTTTACAATTCTTGAAGTAGGTACAAAATTGCTATCGGTTCTTAGTATCTTTCTTTATATGTGAGGTTTCTTTTTGCGATCTTTTCTCAAGGCAACACATGTACCTTATAGTTCATTATGAGTGACATAAAAAAATCTACTTTCCTCATGACGATGACGGACGCAGTGGGAACACCACGTCACGTTAGGTTGGGAGTTGTCTTCCAAAGCGTGACAAGCTGATTAAAATCATTTTTTGTGTATCAATGATGAGTTATATTTTTTACTTATAAAGCAAGTTCCAAGATGCGCGGAAAGTTTACTCGTCACTTGCCTTCTGGCTGGTTACCCTACATAGTTTTCTATAATGAAGATCATGACTAAGGCTAACTCGTGTACAACTTGGTAACCTAGTTACGTTTTCCTTTTCTATTATGCCATCAGTGATGTGAATACTTAAATCTTTGGAATTGAGTGTTGGCAGAGGAAAAGTAGCTGATTGGATATTGGAATGGTGTTGTTTTGGGTAAATTACTTTTTATTTGTGTTTTGAACTTGGGTTTAATTTTCAAGTTATTTAAAGTTTTCTAGAACTTAACAAAAAAAAAATGTCTTTCTTAACTCACCTTACAAATGTATACCAAATGTGCACAAAGATGTGGAAGAAGCATCTTGAGCAAAATATCTTAAAATGACACTTTATATTATTTTTATTTATTAGTATTAAAAACAAAAACTACGCCATCGTTAAGAAGGTTGAGAAATCAATCGGGGCGAAAAACACAAGGTCTGTCGAAAGAGAGGGAATGTACAAAATAATAAGTGCCTGCAATGCAGGATAACGGATTAATAGCCATTTATTTGTCCTCATGTTGCACAAGGATAACAGGTATGCTGAGTCTTTGGTATTTGGTGACGTCACAATAATTTTATATTTATTATTATACTTACTTTCTTACTTAAGATGGCGCAGACAGTCCGTTGTGGACCACGGCCTCAACCAAAAAAACCCGCAAGCTAGGCCGGTATCTTGCCAGTGGCCTCCAATTTAGCACACTAAAATCTGTCGAAGTGTGAAAATCGATGGCTGACTTACCTGGTCTGAAACCACATTGATAGGGAAAAGGGCCAATCAGTTCACGAGCTAAGGGGTTCAGACGTTCACACAGCGAATATCTGTAATGAGTTTATTGACGAAATGGAAAAATGCTCCTAAGCTAATTTTAAAAGAAAATAAATCAGCAAAATAATTTTTTATTAGCGTTGATAGTACGCAAAATTAGTTCTACAACTTTGTTTATCTACTTTCTTTGTCCATTTTTAAAAAACATTGCTCTGTACAAATTATAAGGGCCCCATTATACATATGTGCCCAGGGCCTAGAATATAGATTAAAGACGGCCCTGCCGAGAAGCCGTTTACTCCAGCAGCCTTATTTGACGTTAATTTAGATATTGCAATCTAAACTTCTTCCTGATGTCGTGGACGGAATTTCCTTAAATAGGTGCTATATATTTAACACTAATGTCATAATGTGCATCAAAAATGGTAGAAGGATTGGAGTATTTTTCTTCAAAAACTTCTCTTAAAGCTGTATTAACCTAGCCCCTCCTTTCTTTTTCTGCGTGTGATGTGTCCTTTTTAGATGTATTAAATCCATTTGACACTCTACAAAAAAAAAATGTATCATGTTATAATTTCCCTCGGACCCCTTATCCAAAAAGATAAAATAATTTTTACTTGCTCTATAGGGCAAGTATTGGTTTCGTGCAGAAAAAAAAAATCGAGGTTTTAATCAAACATGACATTACGATGATAGAGAAGCCCAAAAAAGTGGTTTTCGCCATACCGTCCGTCGGTCTGTCTGTGCGTCTGTGCGGATGTGCGGATGTGCGCTTTTTAACGTCATGCTACAGCCTAAACGACTTGACGGATTTTCTTCAAACTTGGTATATAGCAGTTTGAAGAAAAACCATTGTCGAGGTTTTTTTTATTTTGTTTTAGCCCGCCTCAAACTGGTACCTTTCAAGTAACGGTTTTTTTCAATTTGGATTTTCTCGAAAATGGCTCTAACGATTTTGATTAAATTTATAATTTAGCTTACTTTAAGCATTTCTTACAAAACTGCGTTTTTTGTTTTTGCCTCAAATGGTCGTAACGAAAATCAGGTTTTAACGGCTTTTTTTCAAATAGCCATAAGTTCACAACGGCTTGATTGAATCAACTAAAACTTTGTTTGACACAGTTTTTAATAGTGTTCTATAGGATGGTTTAGTAAATTTTTCACTGAAGCCTTTCTAAACGGTGGCTTCCATACAACGAGCCGTTGAGTTTTAGCCAACTTTTTTTGGTTTTTTCTAATTTTCTCGAAAATGGCTCTAACGATTTTGATTAAACTTTGTGTGTTATATTCTTTTAGTGTTTTTAAGAGAACTGCGTTTTTAGTTTTTGGCTAAAAATGCAAATAACGGAGATCTGCTCTTAACGGCTTTTTTTCAAATGGCCATAAGTTGTCAACGGTTGCATCGAATTCACTCAAACTTTGTTTGCTATAGTTCCTTACAGCTTCCTATCAGATGGCATTGATTTTTTTTCAGTTTCTCTTTTTTAAATGGTGGCTCCTATACAAAGAGCCACTAAATTTTGGCCAATTTTTTACTTGCGATTATAGGTACTATAAGGCAAGTTATGCATTCGTCGAAAAAAAAAGTTTTGAGATAACAATCAAACATGACATTACGATGATAGCGAAGACGAAAAAAGATGGTCTAAAAATTCTGTCCGTCTGTATGTCTGTCTGTCTGTCTGTCTGTCTGTCTGTCTGTCTGTCTGTATGTATAGAGACCTACAGCCCAAACGGGTGGGCCGAATTGCTTCAAACTTGGTATATAGACTTTTTTAGGTATTGTACAGAGGGGAAATTGAAATTTTTTTTTTAGCTCAAAAAATAACGGTACCTGCCATACAACCGTTACGTTAAAGCTTATTTTTCTCAAAAACGGCTCTAACGATTTCAATTAAAAAAAATCAGTGTTGGTTTTTAGGTACGACCAATTATATGGCTGAAAAAAAAAAATTTTAAAATGGCTAAGAACGGTACTTTCCATAGGACCGTTTTTTTTGCTTTCGACTAACTCGAAAACGACTCAACCGATTCTTTCGAAATTTCACACACATATAGCTGTAGGTAGCTCAATTTGTATTGCATACCAATATTTTTGAAAAATATTTTTTTGTATTTTTAAAAGCATTTTTAAAAAAAAAAATTTTAAAATTAATATTTTGAAAACTGCTTATTAAATTTTTTCTAAAAATTTTAAATAAATGTATTTGCTGAATACCTATAAACTGGCGTTTTTGAATTTTTTTTTTTAATTTTTTTCAAAAAGTTTTTCAAAAAAAACTTTTTTTCTCAAAAACCGCTCCACAGATTTTTATAAATTTATTCTCATAAATTCAAATTTATCCAAGAAATAAAATGGCGTACTTTGTTTTCAGCTCAAATTAGTTTAAGTATTTATTTAAGAAGTTTGAAAAATTTATTTTTATCAAAATCTCAAACCCTTAGACCATTGTCACACATTAGAGCAAGTTCGTGCCACCCAGTCGTGCATTTTATTCATTTTTACTTGCGATTATAGGTACTATAAGGCAAGTTATGCATTCGTCGAAAAAAAAAGTTTTGAGATAACAATCAAACATGACATTACGATGATAGCGAAGACGAAAAAAGATGGTCCAAAAATTCTGTCCGTCTGTATGTCTGTCTGTCTGTCTGTCTGTCTGTCTGTCTGTCTGTCTGTATGAAGACCTACAGCCCAAACGGGTGGGCCGAATTGCTTCAAACTTGGTATATAGACTTTTTTAGGTATTGTGCAGAAAGGAAATTGAAATTTTTTTTTTAGCTCCAAAAATAACGGTACCTGTCATACAACCGTTATTTTAAAGCTTATTTTTCTCAAAAACGGCTCTAACGATTTTTATTTAAAAAAATCAGTGTTGCTTTTTAGGTACGACCCATCATATGGCTGAAAAAAAAGTTTTAAAAAATGGCTAAGAACGGTACTTTCCATAGGACCGTTTTTTTTGCTTTCGACTAACTCGAAAACGACTAAGCCGATTCTTTCGAAATTTCACACACATATAGCTGTAGGTAGCTCAATTTGTATTGCATACCAATATTTTTGAAAAATATTTTTTTGTATTTTTAAAAGCATTTTTAAAAAAAAAATTTAAAAAATTAATATTTTGAAAACTGCTTATTAAATTTTTTTCTAAAAATTTTAAATAAATGTATTTGCTGAATACCTATAAACTGGCGTTTTTGATTTTTTTTTTGAAAATTTTTTTCAAAAAGTTTTTCAAAAAAAACTTTTTTTCTCAAAAACCGCTCCACAGATTTTTATAAATTTATTCTCATAAATTCAAATTTATAAAAGATATAAAATGGCGTACTTTTTTTTCAGCTCAAATTAGTTTAAGTATTTATTTAACAATTTTGAAAAATTTATTTTTATCAAAATCTCAAGCCCCAATACCACTGTCACACATTAGAGCAAGTTCGTGCGACCCAGTCGTGCATTTTATTTCTAATTTACTCAAAAAAGGCTCCCCCGATTTTTATGAAACTTTGTATGTAACATACATAGAATACTTCAAACAACACTGCATTTTTAGTTTTTGGCTATATACATGATAATAGCGGAAATTGCTTTTAACAGTATTATTAATTCAGCCATAACCCATAAGTGGACATTTGTATCATTTATAACACCCAAAAGATAACGTCTTAATTTTAAATATTAAAGGTTTCTTAACGTTACCTCCCGTATATCGAGTTTTCCAGTTTTAGCCAAACTTTTTTGGGTTTTACCAAATTTTTCAAAAATGAATTGTTCTTATTGATCGAAAAGTTTGTTTTCATCGTACTATTGCACCAACAGAGCAAGTACGTGCGACCCAGTCGTGCATTTTATTTAATTTCCCTAAAATCCAAAAAAATTAAAACTGCTCAAAAATCAAATACTCTGAGAACACACCGTTTTCTTACCGAGAAAATGATTATTTAAAATGTAAGTTCTTAAGAGTTTAAAATCTACATCTATATACGTATATAAGCACAACCATATCCAACTTAATGTTGAGCTACATTATCCTACGCTCATGTCCCATTTCCAAGCGCCTACCACACGACTCGCACAATCTTTCATTTTCTAAATGATAACCATCTTCAAAAAGGCTCTAACTGTTCACCCATTATAATCTTACAGAAGACCAAAACTTAACCTAGATTTACAGCGATGCACCTGCTACTGCAATAAAAAGCGCCTGTGTGAAGAAAAATATCAGCATTAACATCACCAGCATCTGCAGTGCTTCATCAGCAGCAACAAGTATTTTTTCCGGTATCTCTAACTAACAGTTGAGTGTATCTTTCTTAGCTATTTATTTGCATCCAACGAACGTTTACCGGAAATCTATACACTATATAATATAAGTGCGAGAATCTTGAGAATACGAATGTGCGCATCCATCCGTAATAAAACGAATTTAATCATTTAATCTGCTCCCAAAGAATCTCACATCCACATGTGGACTGTGTAGTTGATTTATGTTATTTTCGTTTTTTTTTTTTTGTAAGGCTCTGTAGCTACCTCAGATAGATACGGAACAAGAAGATATACTCAACTTAACGCTGACTGAAAAATAAAAGAAAATAAAAAAAAACAAATCAATATGATATCCCACCATGATATATCGGGTGCGGAGATTGCGGGTTGTTGGCCTTTCTAGGTCACCTAGCGGGTTTCTTTGTGGCCTCCTCTAGTTTGGCATTTTCCAATTTTCTTTTCTTGTTTCTAATCTGGGCATCACCTGCGCTGCGCACACGATTATCCAAACAATTACCTGCGAGACAGTATCTATATCGGGGTTTTTTTATTGATGGTGTATTTTTGTTGTTGATTAGTGTTGTTTGTTGAATTGTTTGAAAAGTATCTGACCGTATTGGAAGAATGATGAAGAGATGGAAAAGTGTGTGTTTGAAGATGTTATAAAGTTTTTTTTTTTTTTTTAACATGGGTTTTCTCATGGAGCTTTATCTGAATATACATTGTTGTTCTTGACTCATGTTCTTCCGATGTTAACATTTTGTAAAAGTATCTTTTTCAGAAAGAGGTGTTAAATATCAATTATTGTAGGTTTACTTTATTTAATTTTTGTTGTGTAGCTGGCGTGGGAGCAAACTTAACATGGGGTTTCAAAAATCAAGATTTGAAAAGAAATTCTTTGTTGTTGGCAATGTTTGTCTTTGGTTTCTTTGTGGATGAAATATTGATTGAATTCGAGCCAAGACGTAATATTACAAAGATCGCAAAGATTTCCAGATGATAACATTGCAATACCGCAAAACAAAGTTGTTTGGAATATATGTAACGGGTGTTTTTTTTTTTTTTTTTGTTGCTTGGAATGAAATTTGTATCATTATAAACTGGTAGATAATTTTATGGCATTCATTTTTGAAATATTGTTTGAGGCATATGCCCACTCAAGAGTTACATAGTAAATTCGATCAGTCCGTATGGCGTCAATGGTGGCTTGAATATCGGGTTAAAATTCTTCAATAGTTTCTGGTTTATCGGCCTTAAGCCAATGACTTAACATAGCATCCACTGGGGTATCCAGTTAACAGGACCACTTCTGGAAATAAAGTGTTGCCACCAAATTGATTTTGCAATAAATTGATTATTAAGTCCACTGTATGAAAAGTTGCACCGTCTTGTTGGAACAAAATTTTGGCGATGTTTAGGTGATTCATTTTTGGAAACAAAAAATCAGTCAACATGGCTCGATAGCGCTCGCCCTTCACCGTAACGGCAGCTCCTTCTTCTTTTTGAAAGAAATAAACATTTCGGCGTCTTCTTCAACAATTCGCGCTACAGCAGCAATATTCTCTTCGGTACGCAAAATTAGTGTCGAAACGATCATTAACTGCATGAATTGCTTGCTCACTAGGCCGATTATATTGATCGTAAAATTGACGAAATGCTCTAAGAATTTCGCGAACAGATTCAATTTTCCTCCAAAGCAAATTTGCACATTTAAGAAGCGTTGTTCCGGCGTTAAACAATTCACGATTACTTGCCAAAACCTTATTGAACAAAAACTCCAAAATTCAAGGTGTATTCATGCAAACGTCGTTAAGAAATTGTTGCAGTTATAGGGAAAATTTTTGAGAAAAATCGAAAACGAATTTTTGTTATGAAAGATTCTATTGAAACTCAGTTCACACAAACAGTATGGACAGATCATAGGACATTGCTTTCCTGGCATCGCTTGGTTTTAAATACATATTTTTAGTTCCGAGCAAGCTCTATTTCGTTAATTTTCGAAAAGTTTTTTATGAAGTCTTTTTCATCAACAAACATATTGTTCATTTATTTTTGAAGACGATTGTAAGAATTTATTCCATATAACATTAAAATTTTTCAATTCAATCAAATAGAAAAAATAATACTTAAAATCACGTTTCCCTTATTTTTCAGGTAAGCAATATCACGATGTCTTTTATTGACGTAAGTCATATCAAATAAATATAATTACAAAATACTGAAATTAACTATAAGGAACGGTAACTTTACGATATCTACTATCATCTTCATCATCATTAGGATTAATTCATGTGGCGATTTAATTCAACCATAACAAGATTATCCTGAATTATTAAGACTCATACTCATTTGTATGCACATTAAACGTCATGAATCCACCATCCAAAATGCATCATCATCTGAACCGTCATAACCATTAATGAATGATCCTTAGGGGCTCTCTCAGCTAACACGCCACTGCTTTTATGATTAGATACTTTTTTTTATAATACGTAAATCAACACAGGAAAACAAAATCGAATGTAGGCCAAACCAAGCTGTATAATGACCAAACCAATCAAAGTTTCTAATGACAAGTCCTTCGTGTAAGTTTTGTCATAATTCATATGTATTTTAGAACCTTTTAGGGAATTCTACCTTGAGGCATTGTGTGAATCCAATAATTTTTTTCAATAAACCTACACATACCCACAGGGTCACAAAGCTCTATTTCAGGATTGCTTCAAAGAATTCATCATCTATACGCTATACCCAAAGAGGCACAAAATCACCCAAGCAGGAGTATAAAAATAGAAACTGACAAAGGCGTTTGCATGAGGATGTGGGTAATGTAGAAATTATATGTATACGCGAAGACGTTCGCGTCCTTGTTTTTTGATATTGTAATTGCCAGCAAACATGCAAAGTATCTTATATCTACTACCTCTGCAGATTGCTGAATTTATTAGATTTCCTGCCTTTAAAGTCAGGCCAATTTAAAAACGAGATTTAGTAGTAAATTTAAATGGAGACTTAGATTTCCGTATCTCCGTCTTCTAAGACTAGGTATTTACTTTTAGACACCTGAAAGCGAAAAGAAAGAAGTTTAAATGGATAGTAAGTTTTGCAAGTCGCGTCCCGACTCTGGCGAGGAAAATAAATATTAAAGGTTATGGAGCTGAAGGTGCAAATAAAAGGGAGCAAGATTATTAAAGAACAGAAACTATTAAAATAAAAACATAATAAGGAAGGTTCATTATGCCACAAAATTAATTTGGATTACCTGCACTTTATAAGCGGTGGTGCTTTTGAAACATGCAAGAAAGATATCAAGGTAATTGTTTTTTTTTTTTTTTTGTTTTTTTTTTTTTTTTTTTTTGTGAGCGTACGTTTATAAGTAGGTACTACTCCCATTTACCGGTAAGCTGGTTTCTTTGTCTATTTTCGTTATAATTAACTTTAATTCGGTTAAATATGATTACTTCTTTAGAATATCGATAAGCGTCCAAAATCCAGCGATCAATTTATGACCGGAATCAGAAGAAACAGTCACTTAGAAGTTTTTACTGACTTAATTCAGTCTAAAAAAAAATAGCTCTAGGTACATTTATTGGATACTTTAAGGAAGCTGGAAAGATTTTCTGACAAGTATGTCTGAAATATGCCCTACAAATTAAGTAAGTTATAATAACATCAGTAGTTCTTGGTCTATGTTCACAACCAGCTCGTTTTTTGACAATATATTTCACCGCATTTGCCTACAAATTTAATTGAAATTTTTCCACCAGAAACCAGATTAACGTGCACAAATCCTATCTTGACAGTTCAGTCAATTACAGTTCAATTATCGCACACATCGTAGACAAACAACGTAATCTGTCAGGGTAAAACTATTAGATAACATATTTGTATAGTTTAGTTATCAAAAGGGCAAGTAAAATCAGATTAACATTTCCATTTGGCATTTCTCTTAGTCCATCATTGTATATAGAAATTACCAGTAATATCACTTGGGAGTTTTGCTGCTCGGCCGCGGACGGCAAAACAAGGCATTAACTCATTTCAGATTGAAGGTGAAGAAGGAAGAGATGAGAAGGGAGAAAAGAACATGTCGAGAACATTGTCATCATTGTAAATAATAATGAAACGAGAGGTCTACCATACGCTTTCAAAGAGTGACAAGTATTTAAGGGTGAAAAAAAAACACATTTGCTGGGTGCGCAGCGCTATTAACGGCAAAACAAGACATTACTAAAAACTCCCAAGTGAAATTACTATAGGTTCTATATACAATGAGTCCATTCCCGCGTTTTTTATTTCACTTGTACCGAAAAACATTTTATAGAGATTGACAGTAATGGAACAGGTCTCTTTGTGGCTTAAAATAGACAAAACCGGTCATTGGAAATTCCCTAGCAAAATTAGGCATTGAGGGTTCTTATCGAGCGTCAATAAAGTTTCTACGTCTATTATACATATATATTGTAATATTTTTAGTCTGGAACACAATAGAAAAACGCAGACGGAGACGCAGACGTATCGCATGTCAAAAGAAAACGTACGTATCTATTAAGAAGTGCCCACAATGGAGTCGTACGCATTTGTACTAATTATTGAATTTAGAAGTTTATTGCTACACATAACACATGCAAATACATACATATATATATTTTTGTAACATATAACATTTATATTTTATTTCATTGCTTTGCTCTTGATTGGTTGTTTTGTATATATTGAAGTGGTCATCATTCATCAAACATTGAAAACATTTCTTCGCTACAGGACAGAAATGTAGGCAAGGCGATAAAAGCATGAGACAAAGACACAATTAAATTTTTTTTTATTTTGTTCATAAGCTACATATTAACAATTCAGTTTTCAAAGTCAAATGTCAAAAATGCGCACGTATTTATTAAAAGTTAACCAATTCGTCCGTCGCCGTTTGCGTCTGCGTTTGCGGATCTGTCGCATTGTATTCACAACATTGATTTTGTGTGTATTTAATATTTTGACATGCGATACGTCTGCGTCTGTATCTATGTCTCCATCACCATTGTGTTCCAGCAGTTACAGTCCGACAAATTAATTTGATTTTTATCTCTTAATATGAATATCAAATTCCTATTTATATGTTTCTTGTGACGTTGCCTGCACAAGAGAATGGTTGAAAATTTTTGATCATAATCTTCAAATTTGTATTTCAATTTACAGATCTTAGTGAAAATCGTTGAAATTTTGTGAAATATTAAATTCGTACCAATGGCAAATATACCACAAAACTTATGTAAAGTGTTGCAAAATTGCAACAAATGGTTGGTTCTTACACTGCAGTAATGACAGTTGTGAAATTCTTTACTTTTCACTGTTATTGGTGATTTCGTTGACCTGTAAGCCTACCATTTTTACTTGCGATTATAGGTACTATAAGGCAAGTTATGGATTCGTGCAGAAAAAAAATTTCGAGATAACAATCACACATGACATTACGATGATGGAGAAGTCGAAAAAAGTGGGTCTGGGAATTCCGTCCGTCTGTCTGTCTGTCTGTCTGTCTGTCTGTCTGTCTGTCTGTCTGTCTGTCTGTCTGTCTGTCTGTTCGCGCTTCTAGAGCCTGAACGGATGGGCCGATTTGCTTCAAATTTGGTATCTAGGATTTATTTGGCCGTCCCTCGGAACATATTTTTTATTTTTGCTCTAGGCCCAAAAATAACGGCACCTGCCATACAATCGTGAAGAAAAAAATTGATTTTCTCAAAAACGGCTCTAACGATTTTGATAAAACTTTCAGGATGCTATTTTTGTAATACAATCTATCTTTTGGTTAAAAAATATTTTTCAAAATTTGTCTTATAACGGTACCTCTCATAGAACCAGTATTTTCATATCAAATTTTCTCGTAAACAATACATTCGATTTCAATAAAATTTTGGCCACAGGAAGTCATTTATAATTTTATTAATATGGCATTTCAATTTTTTCAAAAACTTTTTTTTTTGATTTTTTATAATTTTTTCAAAAAATTTTTTGGTTTTCGAAATATGTTGGAAACGGGTATATTGATTTTTTTTAAAATTATTTTTTCAAATGTAAACTACAGGTTGCCATATATTTGCATACCCAAATAAATTTCAAAATATTTTTTGGAAAAGTTTTTCAAAAATAACCTTTTTAAAAAAAAACTGGTCGAACGATTTTCAATATTTTTTTTCCTAGATTCACGTATAGTTTTGAAATTTTATTGTATACTTTGTTTTTCCGAGAAAACTCTTAAACTAATTTAAAAAATAAAAGAATTTTCGAAATTATTTAAATTTTTTTTAAATCCATATATGCAGCCACTAAGCAATTGCTTATCATAAGAGCAAGTTCGTGCGACCCAGTCGTGCATTTTATTTTTTAATTGTATAGTTTAAAGTAATATAAATGCATCGGAATGTACGTGTGTTTTTAATGAATATTTTGAGTTTATAAGCCCCTGGTAATATTATTGAGTGTTAAAAGGCTAGAATGTAGGCAGGTATCTTGTACATTCTTAAATTTCATTTCTGTTTAATCTGAATTCTGGAGGTTTGTCTTAGAGTATTTTGCCTCAGCTGGTTTTGATGGTGTTCCACATCACAAGTTTATGGATCTTTCTTAGTATCAATGAAAAATATTCAATAAACTTCGTGATTCCGCTTCGTCATCGTCAGTCGAACAAAGTTTTTCGTTATTTTGCCGCACTATTGTACTTCCTGTTATTTTTAACCACAAATTTACATGTCTGTCAGCTTCAAAGAGTCTTCTTCTGAACTGCATAGCATGGTTTGTTGGTTGATATTTTTTTTTTGTACCGCAATCTATGTATCTTGGAAGAGAATGGAAATTAATAGAAGATTCCCACTTATTTCGATTGGGTTGCATTAAGTTGGTTATCTTTGTAATTTTAACTGACATGACTCCGAGATCGATGACACCGAAACGCACGAGTATAGGTATATGTACTACATAGGTATACGGTTAAAGCAATTAGAATGTTCCAGAGAAGGTATATCTTACACTAAGGCCTGCTCTTTAATGGTTCTAATCACGGACAAGTCCATCTGCGGCTCAAACTAAGATTTAAAAAAAAAATATTCTTCACCATCGCACGATTTTCACATGAAGAGGCATTATTTTTAACGACAAAAGACAAAAGAATTCCCAAGGGATCTGTGCTAGATGCAGTTTTGGATTAAACACAACTCTTCGTAGGAGATGGAGGGACTTTCGTGCAGATAAAATAATGTGTATGAATTAAGAAATATCTATGTTCTCGAGAACAGTTTTAATTCAAAAGAGATACAAAACCGTTAATTTCCCATCAAATGCTAATTAATATCAAGCCTTTGGAGGTCTTTTCCAAAATTTAAATAGGTTTTAACCCGGGGGCTTTTGAGAAATTGATTCTCGCGGCAATCAATTTGACATAGAACGGAACCCTTTCTTTTGACTAAGACCAATTATAAATGTATGTTATTGTTCTAATTTTAACTTAAAAATAAGAATTTTAATTTTGTTCTCCGACAAAATTTACATAATTATTTTTATATAAGTAGGAAAAGTGGAAAAAGCTGATAGGTATGCCGATGGATAAACAGAGAGGTCAAAAGAAATTAATGTTTTTGTTTTTGACCCAATTTTTTTTTTCAGATAAATAAATTATTCCAAGCCGTTTGATTAATGACTTTTTTATACATGAAAGATGACCAAAATGCAGTTTTGCATCCATAATTTAACTTGAAGATAAAACAAAGTTATGGGAACAGCCTAGACTATGTTTAAAAAAAATTTAATGCAAAGGGCATTTATTCTGAGCCAACTAAGCTGTTGATAAATGAGAGAGCTTTTCTATTAATCTTTCTTTATGGTTTAAAGTTATTATTAAGGAAAATGATTTTAATAGTTTTGTTTTAAACTAACAAAAGAGAAAGTATAAAAGCTATTTTCAAATCTGTATTGGAAAACTGACTGAAAAGAAATGGACCACAACCAAACGATTTAAAATGATTTTGAATTTCAAACTTTATCTTGTTTCAGAGTCAATTAATTGTTTGTATTTTTGTTAATACATAAGTCATAGGTTTCAAAGCTTGACTAAATTCCATACCAGCTCCTCTAGAAATATTATTTTAGTCTTTGCTAACCTATAGAGTTGTGGGTTCGAGTTCCAGACTGAGCAGCAATTTTTTTATGTTTCCCCTAGTTTTCAGCTCGATGTCCGTGGGATTTTCGTGAGACAAATATCACCTAAATCTAAAACCACTGTACCACCAAAAGTTCTTTCGAATGTCGCACTAAGTTAATTCATGATAAGGGTATTAAGAACCCCTTGAATGCGTGAACATTATACAGAAAAAAACCTATAAAATTTCTTTTCGTCTCAAATCAACTTTACCTAAACTATTATTCGACGCATTACCTAAAGCATCACATCTAAATAAGTTTATTCCACTTTTATAAATTGTGATTCGTAAAAGATGCTACAAGAAGCTATGGGGCGTTAGGCTGACATAAAAAAAAGTTCCCCTACTTAGGCAAAAGGCACTGATAGTGCAGACGAAAATCACAAAAGAACACATTTTAGAACAGCATTATAATATTATGTTTTGGTTTTTTTTTGTCAATAGATATTTTTTTACAGTTTTGTTTTTCAATAAGTTGTTTGAAAGAAAAGTTTATGAAAAATAAAATTTGAAACTAACAATATTGTAAAAAAAAAAAAAAAAAAAAAACATAAGGCCAAGTCTGTTTTTCCAAAACGTTCTTTTTCAATTTTATTCAAACAATTTACACCAAATAACGCTCTTAAAGTTAAAATAGAAGGTTTTCTGATATTTAACAAAATAATATTATCTTCAAAATGGTCACTGGTGACCACGCTCGATGCGAAACGTTCGGGGTGAGTTCAAAAGTGTTCTTATGGTTTAAATTTGCGCGGCTTATCCGAAAATCGTTTTACAATAATTTTAACGATCGTTTAAAATATTTACTAACATTAAAACTGTCTCATCAATCGATTATCCCGATAGCATAAAGTATCTATAAAATCCAGCTGATCACCTTCATTGCATCTACTAATTACAACAATAACAAACTTCAAACATAACAATTAATTTTTGTTATTCAATCACAAACTTATTATGCTTTTATTATAAATTCATTAACCCCTTCCAGCGCATTATTGTTTTATAATAATTTTGCACACGCGTGCATTGATGTTCGTTCTTCAGATAAAAGTTATTTAAAACACTATAAACAACCCACTTCATTTTTTTAAAAACAATAACAAAACACGCAGAAATACGAGAAAGCCTTTCTTTTTAACGGCGCATTTTATTTATGTTAAAGTTAAGTATCTTTCCCGCCTATCTTTTGAATGTGCCTCAAAAAACTGGGTCAACATAAAGAATTAAAAAAAAAAGAAAACTCGCAAACTGCATCACAAATAAAAAAGAAACCAATACAAACTCAAAGAAAATTCACCTTTTTCGGAGATGGCCTAACTACTAACCACTGGCAGCAGCTAGTGTGAGTTCCACAAAGCTTGTGTATTGTACAGCTAACGGTATCCCACTTCTTTGCTGGTCAGTGGTATTAAATGAAGAATAATGCAACACCAACAACTATAACCAACACTGACCGTGTTTGGGTAAAAGGCGGCATCGGCAGAAGAACAAAAACGGCCTTGGCTACCCCACAGACATACATTTTATGCCGACTTACAACGATACGGGCGGACTCGACGCGACTGACTTAAAATGTGCAGCCTATAATGGTGGCTGGCTGGCAGTAATTAATGGTTGAGTTGATGATCATAATGCGCTTAGATAATGCATTTGGCGTGCGATGATGATTTATGTTGGAGGAGTTTGTTAATTGACGGATAAATAAATGATTGTGCTATCAATCAATTATAGAAAAATATTGATTGTTTAAAATACAATAATTTTTGAAACACAAATAGTCGCCTAAGGTTCAGGTGCATCACAAGACTTTATTCTATCATCAATTTTCAATTTTAAACTAGGTCTAACGATTTCCGCTGGCTATGGCGTTTTAAGTATCTAAGTATCGGTTTTCGTGACCACCACCATCATTTTTGTCCGAATCGCGGGAAAAATCATATCATTTTGCCGTGTGAAAAAAAAATTTGTTATGCGGATTCCGATTCAGAAATTAGTAGATAGTTCTGCGCAACTGCAGGGCAGAGATGGTCGAATTACAGTATTTTTCTTATCCTATTGGGCAGTTGGAAGAGTTATCTATGATTATCTTCATTCTTTAAATTCCTAACAATTATACCACTCATTTCAGAGCGATTGAAATGAATGTTCGTAGAAAATAACTGTACGGAAACTGGCCTTAGGAAACGTCAAATCAAAACGATTATATATCTGTCATTGCGGCAAAACTCCTTAAATGCTTGATTTGAAAGATCTTTAATAAACTAAACGCTGAAAGCAACTACCAGTTTGTAAAAATTGGGCTTCTATAAATTTTCTCAAAAGCCTTTAATGTAACGGAACGAAGTTGCTTAAAGTTTTTTTGTGGGAAATTTATGAAAAAGGGGTTTCGTCCTCTTCAGTCAGCTCGATATCTAGTCTGCCGTCTACAATTTCATACTCCAAGCAGTAGTAGATCTTCCTCTACCTGATGGTCGCTTCATTGAAGACAAGGTCTACCTTGGCTTCTGACTCATCCGAATATGGCGGATGAGTTGGAGCGTTGATTTTCATAAACCCTTTCATTTCAAACTTTGAATTAAAAAAATTTCTGACTTAGCTTTTGTCGCTGTTCAGAACGTATGTATGTATCATTATCACCATTGAATCTTCTTCGTCAAAGATTTTCTTTTTCATTATAACAAGCAGGCCCATAGATCGTAGGCAAAAATGTTCTCTCGAAAAATTGCAAGGAAGTTAATGCTTCTGCACGATGATGATTTCGTACAGCATGTCTTTAATTCTTCACAAAAGTGTTTTATTCCTCATAGTCCGGTCAAAATAGACAAAAAAATAGTGCTAGGATCGCAAAAATTCGCATAAAGCTTAAAATTGGTACAGACGTTAGGAACACCATTTCAAATAAATTAAGCAACATCCCCATCGATCTGACTGGTGCGTTAGAAGTTTTTCATGGTCAAAAGGTCAAATAAATGGTTTTTACAATTTTTCTGGTAAACAGTAGGTTTTATCATAAAAATACATGAGACAAAGTTGTAGACCAAGAATAACAATTTCGGAGATATCGTGATTTTAAAACTTGAAGGAGTCACGTTCTTCATGATATGCTCATATATGACACATGCATAAATTTAGTCCAGTCGACATTTATGTGAAACTATTAAACAGCACAAATCGTAG
The DNA here is from genome assembly GCA_916050605.2 of Platycheirus albimanus. Taxonomy (NCBI): domain Eukaryota; kingdom Metazoa; phylum Arthropoda; class Insecta; order Diptera; family Syrphidae; genus Platycheirus; species Platycheirus albimanus. The sequence goes on along the minus strand of OU696697.1, from coordinate 50,104,425 downwards.
TAGTTGCTATAGAACGTAAGGAAAAAAAGTTACTGAGGAAAAACCGTTGCAAGGTCGAAAATGTAGATAATTTCATGGTCTACAATTTTGTCGCATGTTTTTTTATGATAAAACATACCGTTTACCAGAAAAATTGTAAAAACCGTTTATTTGACCTTATGACCTTGAATAACTTCTAACGCACCAGTCGGATCGATGGGGATGTTGCTTAGTTTTTTTGAAATGGTGTTCCCAACGTCTGTATCAATTTTTAGCTTTATGCGAATTTTTGCAAACCGAAATGTCTATTTTGACCGGACTATCAATTGCTTACTTATTCCAAGGCAACAGCCAGCGGTTAGCAAGAATTGTTCTGCGCTTGATTTCCGCTCTGATGTTGTTTTCAGCAGTTCTCAGTCAGACGAAATCAGCAAATACGCATGTTTACTTTTCAAGCATTGTCGAAGGTTTTGAGAAGAAGGCCTTTAAATTTTGACAGAACAGCAAGCATAACGAAGGTCATTCTGGTAAGACCAATCAGCTTACCAGAACCAGAACCAGAACCAGATCTGATGCGATATAATCGTAAGCTGCTTTACTAAGATGTCGACCATATTTTGCAAATGAGTTGGTGTATGCTCTTGTCCAAGTTACCTCCAACGTGTTCAAAAATCCCACTTGTAGCTTTTCAGCAGTCTGGCGATGACTATCTGTCTGTCTATCTGTCAGCCTAAACGGATGGGTCTATTTGATTCAAACTTGGTACATATTTAGTAATTATTTGAAATTCCCTTGGTTGGTCTTTTTTCCTTATTTGCTCTAGATCGAAAAATAACGATACCTGCCACAATCATAAACAAAAAGTTTAATTTTCTCGGAAACGGCTCTAACGATTTTGATAATACTTTCCGGATAATATTTTTTAAGGACAGTGTATTTTTTAGAAAAAATAGATTTTTTAAAATGTGTCTTATAACGGTACCTCTGATAGAACCGGTTTTTTTTGCAAATTAGGTTTACTCGTAAGCTTTTCGTCCGATTTCTTTAAAAATGTTAACGCAGGAAGTCACTTATAATACAATTTAATATTGCATTTCAAAATTTTGAAAAACTTGTTTTTTCGATTTTTAATAATTTTCTCAAAAAAAATAGTTTGAAAACGGGTAGATTGAATTTTGTTTAAATAATTTTACATGATGAAGACTAACGATTTTCTTATAATGACATACTCAATATAACTTTTGAATACTTTTTTCGAATTTTTTTTTTAGGAATATCTTTTTTTTTTAACTGGTGGAACGATTCATAATATTTATTTTTTCCCAGATAGAAATTAAGCAAAAAAAACTTATAATTGCATACCTAGTTTTCCCAATAATACCCTTAAAAAATTTAAGATTTTTCTAAATATTTTTTTTTTTTCAAATACAAATACAAATATCCAGCATAAGAGCAAGTTCGTGCGACCCAGTAGCGCAATTTGTTTATTAGAACTTATTAAAACAAAAAAAACGGAAGCAATTAATTAAGGCATAAGGTTACAATAATGAGAATTTTATAAAATTTGCAAGAACTTCTCTGTCTGCTTCACATCAAGTTCAGATTTTCTTTTTGTATACTTAAGTAATTCTTAACATATTTTAATTAGTTACATTTTTCTCCCAATCGCCGCCATTAATCATTGCTACCATCTTAACCTAGCTTCCTTACCAAGGAACATGTTACCAAACACGTTCCATCAACCGTCCTACTTTTATCTCCCTGCTAAGAAAAATTTGTATAATTTATTTTTAAAGGCATCGAACTCAATAACATAATGTAATTAAACCCGATAACTTCAATAAATCAATTGCAACTAGAATTGTATGTGTGTACCTACTTTGTTTATGGGTAGGGAAATAGGGGGCAAAAAAGGATTCTGGAGCTTGACAAATATTTCCACGAGAACACCAGGATTTTGACTTATGAAGAAGAACTGTAATGGTTAAAAAACGTTGCGTCCTTATTTTAGCGAGATCAAGACTTTTTATATCTTGTGACTGTAGTTTGTATAGAAACAGATTTCCTTGTGTCGTAAATTTTTCGTTAAGTTTTGATATCTGACTGTGAACATCATACACATAAATAATATAAAGTATGCTAATTTTGCTTTGCTTTGTTTTTATTCGGAGTGAAATTTTGTTTTAGATACTCAATCTTTAAAATACATACATAAATGTTTAAATTGTGGCATTAGCCAAGGCATATTGTGACTAAAGGATCAGTGTCAAACTAGGATGAGTCAAATTTTTCGTGGATGTACTCGTAAGAGATGTCAACGCCACCCTCTTTGGAAATGTGCAAAATAAAAATTTGCATTTAAATAGAAACTACCTAGTAACAAAAAGCACAAATGTCAAAAACGTTCTTTTGAGTCAGGTGCACTTGTTCCTATCTGTGAACGCAACTTAACGAAACACAGCTCTGCTTTATTATGCATTTTATTTTATCGTTGTAAACAATAAATGACACGTGAGCGGTGAGCCCATCACAAATCACATCAAGCTCAATTGATTCGGTTTGAGTGAGGATGTTATGTGGAAGAGCGAATAGTTTACTTTTTGAAAACAAATAACTAAAACAATTGAAATACAATATTTTATCATTTGGTACTTAGGAGTTAGAAGCTTAAATATTTTATAGGCTTAGCCAAACTGAAGCAAAAAAATCGAAGAAAGAACGAATAGGTATTAACTTACTTACTTGAGGTGGCGCAGACAGTTCATTGTGGACCACGGCATCAACCAACTCCAACATACTCAACCAGCTTTTCCGGTCCCTTGCCAGTGATCGCGTCATCTTAGATGGCGTCTTCCAGTGCTGCGTGCGTCGTCCTTCAGGGTTGAAATTGAAGATTCGGCAGGCTGGTGCCTATTCTTCTATACGCCCGACATGCCCCAGTCATATAAGACGCAAAATTTTCAGCTTTTTGACCACTGTATGTATAGTGTATAGCCCGAACGTATCACCTGAAGAATCTTTATCTCAAGGCACCCCAGGCGATATTCATTCGATTGTGTTAGGGTCCACGCTTCTTTCCCATACAGCAGGTCTGGGATGATTAAGGTCTTGTATAGTGTCTCCTTAGTCTTTTGAGAGAGGGCATTCTTTACTAAGATGCCTTCTTAGGCCGAAGAAACAGCGATTGGCTAGAGTGATTCTTCGACTGATATTGTTTTGAGAGTTTATAGTGGAACTCGAATAGACAAAGTCTTTGACCACTTCAAAGTTACGTCTGTCTGAGCCTACGTTGATGATGTTCCACTTCAATACTTGCGAATTTTTTTTTTTTATAATGCACTCGCACTCAAGGGGATATGAATACTCTTATAATGATTTAACATGTGCAAGCAAGTAGAGAAGGAATAGAAAGATAGGAAAGAAAGGTGGTACAGTGATTTGAGATTTTTAGGTGATAATTATCTCAAAGAAATTCCACGGGTGGCATCCAGTCGAAACTTGGGAAATAAATAAAAATTGCTGCCCAGACTGGGTTTGAACTCACAGCTCTCAGGTTAAGCAACCAAGCACTACATCCACTGTACCATTGCCACCCGCACACCACATGCTCTACTGACAGCGCACTTCGTTCTTCCAATGTTGTCAATATAATCAGCATAGCCAAGTAATTCAACGGATCCATGGAAAATCGTACCGCTGGTGTTCCAATGCGAGTTGCGTACGATGGCCTCAAGAAGGATGTTGAAGAGGTAACATGATAGCGCGTCACCTTGTCTTTAAGCTGTAAAATTATGTTAGCTTCATAATTAATAAAGTATACCCTTTCCGAAGCTAAAAAGCTAAAATATTGCTTATTTTTCATATATTCGCTGACGTTACTTTAGCATTTCCTTACCGCGCTTCGAAATTTGTCGCTTTGGTTTCTCTGAACACACTTTAATTGTTTAAAAAAATGTTTACATTTACTTAAAAGGATTTCAAATATTTTAACATTAATGCTCCATGTGCTATTTTGCCCCCACTTCCCCTAAGTGCAAAGCACATGTACTCTTCGAGTACCTTTGCTACAAGATTGAAATCAAATTTGCTTCGTTTCCTTAGCAGGAAATCGTTGAGCGAATACTTTATGGCTTGTTTTGTAGGATAGTATTCTTGGTCATATAAGGGCTATTATCCCTGCAACAACATGACAATCGTAATCGTAATCGATTAACGAATGACATGACAAGCCGGACAGACAGACAACGGACATGTGCATACTTCTCGCAGTGCAGCGCAGCACAGCGTTGAGCGTACCAATAGATGATGTTCCAAGTAAGAGGAATAAAATTTTCCAGAATAACGATATGAAATGCAAATGTGTGTTGTATAAATGGCAGGGCCGAACGGACCATCGTATATCATAAAATATCTATTTGTTATGACAAGGATCCTCCCACGTGCCCACATGCAATGATGCAGCAAAACCAGAGGTTGCGGTTCCTCATTCCTATGCGAGTATCATTTATGTACTTGAGAAAGACTTAACCGGAAGTGGATTCCATGTGCATGCACAAGGATTAACAATCTGCATGTTAGAAAGATGGGTGCTCATCTTAATGTTGTGGGTATGGTTTACAGCGCGTGGTCATTTAACCTTGAGGCGTATTTAATCTGCGAATAGGCTTGATTTGCGATTAGTTTATCTGTTAATAGAAAATGTCGGGATTGCGCATCAGTCGTCAAGAAGGAAAGAGTAAGATAAGGGATTAAATGGAGAGAATATTTTTGTTGGCAATTTTGTTTGGCCAGGGGAAATGACTGACATGGCGAAATGCAATTTAAGATAGAGATACATAAATAGCACATTATTTATTACATTCCTTTTAAGTTTGGTTACAACTGTTATATCGTTTTGGTCATAAAATACAATTTTGTGTTATAATAATAAACGTCATATTTTTAGTTATACTTGAGTGGAAGCAAAGAATATATGTAGAATATAAAGTTATCATATACCTTTGTCTACAATACATGTTATGCTCTGTTTCGTTAATGTGTAATCCAATTCGATATCTTTCTATAACAGCTAGGACTCCACCTAGTGACAATAACTTTTGATCACTTTTACTTTTGTTTGGCCTCTTATAATTTTGCCACGAATCATTATAAACTGTACTCCGAATGTTATGTAATTTTCTGTGAAATTTCGATCATAACAATACATACCATGGGATCTTTTTGTTTATTACAAGTAATGGTAATTCCTCGTTTTGGGCTGCAAACGCCTTTTTGACGCTGGCAAACCTGTTGAAACGCTTAGGAAAGCTGTTGTGTGCTTAGACACTACCCAAAAAAGAGATGTCAGAAAAAATGCCTGTTTCACATTTCACAAGACAAGCGTTTAAGCAACTTTCGATTAAGATGACCACATCATGTTGCTAATGATATTGGTGGCACCAATTTTTCTGATTGAATTGCAAACCAAAACAAATTCTGCCAGAATTGCATACGCAAAATTGTTTCTCACAGATAATCTTCCAGGGGAACAAATCAAATTGGAACGGAACTGGTCAAACTTGTTGTACCATTTTGATTGGAATGATATTCAGCTAGTACGAAAAATGAAATTCTATCAGAAAAAGAAATAAATACATTTTTAACAAAAATTCCAATTGAAATTTTAACTAGCAAACAAAATTTTGTGGTTGCCATTGATCAGTATAGCGTTTGTGTTTTAAATAATTTTTTGTTTGAAAGTTTTTTTTGATTGGTTTTTCTGATAGCTATAACTGGCCCCGAACGACACCGACGCGACGGCTTGTGTTATGTTCAACTAAGGGCATCTGTCGATTGTTGTATATTCGTATAGACCTGCGAGTTCAGGAAACTCCCACAAGAAAAAGTCTAGCGGGGTTAAATCACATGCCGATTTACCTCTCCGAGAGATAACTATATACTCTCAATGCATAATGTCAATCGTGGTGGACGCTGTGAGACACGTAGCGCCATCCTGCTGGAACCACATGTCGTCTAGGTCCATACAAATCGGATATCATTGTTCCTTGGCACTCGCCATTGACGGTTACTGCCTAACCAATGTCGTTTTCGTAAAAGTAGATATGGACCAACAACGCCGCCGTGCCGGGAAAAAATCCGCACCAAACAGTAACTTTTTGACAATGCATTGTCACATGGTGAATCTCGTGTTATTCGGTTTCGTCCCAATTACGGCAATTCTGCTTGTCAGCCATTAATCCAAAACTGCGCTTAGTCACTAAAGACGATTTTTTGGCCAAAATTGGGATCCTCTTCCAAAAGCTGAGCTTAATTGAGCTCCAGGGGCAGTTGGATCTTGTACGAGTGTAGGCCCAAGTCTTAACGCGAAATTCGCCAAGTCGAAGTCTGCGAAAGTCCAAGTTCTTGTGATCGGCACTTTCACGGACCGTTGCGATACGAATGGTGGCTGATTGATGACGGAACCGGTGGTCTCAAATTTGGCCACCAAACGTTGAACAGTCGACTTGAAGGTCCACCACATTAACCGTTAAACGGGGCAACGCGAATGAGCGAATAAGAGGAGATGTGGAATGAGACGAGAGAACGTCTTTATAATTTTATATTTTATAGAGAGTTACATATTTTTTTGATTTCTTAAAACGTATGAGAAGGTTTACGTTGATCTGGGACCTAGACGAATATTTGTTTCGTCCGGAGGAATTGATTGATTTATTTTTGTGTGTTCTGAAACTAATTACTTTATACTTGATTTAGTTATTCGATGTCGATAAGGTAATATTTTACAAAACGCCTTTAGTTGAGAAAATTGATGAAATACATGAGAACGTGTGAAGTTGCTGATATAAAAAAAAACACCTAAGGCGATGAGTGATATCTGATATTCCAGTTACAAGCCAAAATTAATGACGAAAATCGTAGCAAATGAGATACGATAAGTCCAATAATAAATGCCAGACAACGAAAACATGTTATGCTTTTAGTTTTGCTGCCGGCGAGGCGCAAATCTCACTTGCACGCCATTAAAAGACAAGGGTGTAGTAAAATAACTATAATTATAGTACAAACAGGCCTCAGGTCCGAACCTTTGATATTATCAAACAAAAAAGTTTCCTGCTTGAAAAAAAAATTAACATTTTCTAGATTCAAAGGCTAAGAGGACAAAAAATAGATAGAGTTGTAGGTATATCTCATAAAGGTGCAGTGTACGTGAGGGAGGCCTGAAGCCACGCAATAAAGGAAAAAAGAATAGAGATGCATCTGTCATGTCATCTGTCAAAATAGCATTGTGGTGCTGAGTTTAATCCTGTAAAATTGCCTTTAATAAAGTTTACATATTTACCTTTTCTATTTCACATATAAGTTTAGTCTCATCAGATTCCACATAAAATAATGTGAAGTCTATATAAAAAACAAAGTAAATACATACCTACATAATTTTATTTAGTTTAAAATCTTCCAGCAAGAATAAAAAGTCTCGTTCAGGGGTGCATTCATTTTCGGTGTAGATGGAAAGGGGCTGACATTTTTTCTTTTCTATAGAAAAATGTTATGAAAAATTTGACTTACGGATGGTAATGGTAGGGGGAGACGGGGAACATTGATACATGAGGCACATTTGTAGATACAGTCTACATTATTCGAAAATTTAACGGAACAGGCCACTCAACTACGCATACTACAATGAACGCAAACACATATCTTCTCGACATCCGGGTTCAGTAAAGGCTTTGCGCACAAAAAGGAAAAATCGCGAGTCCTCAAGTAATTTTTTTTGGTTTTTTCGAGTGAGTTTTCTTGCCGTATTTGTGCTTATGATTTCAAATTAATTTATGTGGTGAATATAATGTTGTTAATAATGTTATATATTAGCGTTGTTTTAATTGCATTTAATTTTTTTTTTCTGTGAGGTAAGTTGGGGCACATAGATACACACGACTTCGGGGTGATTTGATACGTATCAATGTGCCAAACAAAAGAGAAAGGTAGGTCAAGTATATACACATATACTCCAGAAAAGACAAGAATAGAAAAAGCGACAGAGGTCTAAACATGAAGAATACATAACAACATCTTGTGACCAAACCACATGTTCGGCTTTGACAAAGCCTTACAAAACTTGTGCTTTTTGTAGGTGATTGATATTAGTAGCAGAAGAAAGGTTTTATTTTGTTATTTAGTTTTATTTATTTTTTTGTTAAAAATAGGTTAAACCAATGTTGCCATGAATTAACAAATACTTTAACACAGGTTGTATTAATATATAGGAGTATGTTAAAAAAAATAATTAAAACTCGTTTTATTAACAGGTTTTAAATAAATACTGATTATTTGGTTATGAATAAAGGAGCCTCTGTCATGTACCAATTTGCCCGTGAATGGGGTAGTTTGATACAAAATTCACGACTTAGTTAAATGGTCCTAATTCGTTTTGAGTGGATGTTAGATTAAATCCGTTTTAAATAAGTTAGATACAAAAATAATGTTCCCATAAAATATGTAAATTTTTATTACTTTCAATATGGTGCAATTTTTTTGAGTTTAAATGAAAATCATAACAAGGTGCCCCAACTCTCCCTACAATAGATGTAGTGCTTGGGGTGCTAACCTAGAGTTGTGGGTTCAAGACACAGCCTTTGCAACAATTTTTGAATATTCCCCCTAGCTTCAACTGCACGCCACTCGTTGTATTTTCGTGTGATAAAAATCATCTAATTCTCATCCAAAATTCTTTAATATCTTTCAATTCCTTGTAACTGATGCCGTGCAACTTGCATTCAAAAGTCCCTGGTTCTTTCAGGTATATAGCTAAAATTATTATAACTATTATTATTGTTACATATTATATAATGATTTTACCTACAAAATTTCAATTCGCATTACCTGTGAAATGTAACTGCTCGGTAAAATGGCGTATGATGTATCTCAATTTAACATTGTTTTTGGGCCTTACTTATTATGTATACTCTCACCTTACATACAACCATCAAAACCCAAAATTTACAAATCTTTTAGGCGCCCAGTATTTACCCGTCTAACAGCATGCCGACCCTGTGTCAATACATTACTTTATTTCTTCTTGAAAGTTCATAGGTCTCCTTATGTATGAATAATTTAAAAATTAAGTCGTTTTTATATCCAGTGCTCCCAAGTTCCTCGCCCATTAAAAAATTGAAAATTGAAAACAAAATAGGACCTCATTTCCAGTATCAGTATACTAATTCGTTCCTATTACTGCAGGCATCTTAATCTCTCAAAATGTATTGTTATGAATGGCACGCTTTAGAAATCACAATACCAATCGAAGAAACCTTTCTTTATTTCTAACGTCTAACCATAACCGAACCACATGTGTTCCAGTATTATCATCAGCTTAATTATTATTCCAACTTTAACCACAACCTCTGACAGCACCTCATTAGTTATCAGCATAGTTGAACCATGTCCTGTGTTATATTATTTTGTATTCAATACATAATTTTAAAATTAATGGTCTGGCCCTCTTAGCATTCCCTTCGAGTTCACACCCCATAATTCTTGGACAACTAACAACTAACTTCCTTGACCGCCCACTGATGTATACACTGTACCGTTCACAATCTACTTGTTGATCTAATGGCGTCCATTTATTTATTCATTCATCAAGCCAAGTTCTCTATACACAGATACATAACCACGTTGTTGTGTATAGGTATACGCACTTTCAAGTCTCCTCTCAACTCATCCGAAACGAAATAATTAAAGAACATGGTTCGCCGTTCGCGCAGGCGCGCAATGTCCTGCAGCAACATTTCCAAAATGAAAATCTGTAAATTCCCGTATGTAGATATAGATAGTATGATTGGTGATGGCTTGCGAGAGTATATAGATACAATTCTGTACCTCCTAAGGTGTCTGTAAAAGGTGTTCAATGTTCACTCTCTGTATACAGATAAAAAGATACCTGGGGGTTTGTAACTAATGATTACCATTTCATTCAAAACTTATACAAAAAAAAAAGTTAGAAAAAATCCAAGAAAATGAAGAACGAGAAGGTCGGACCTCTGGTCTTTAAGATTCATTCTTTTCCTAGTCGTAGTCGCATAGCCAGATAGCCTATAATTCGATCAAAAGGGCTAATTAGGAGGACTGCGCACACAGCGCAAAACCAACCATGGTAATAAAAGCCCAAGAAGGGGTGATGGTGATGGACGAACGGACAAAGATGAAATAATAATAGAGAATCAACTGGCTTGCTGCTAAGCGCTCCTCATTTCTCTCTGTGCGAGGTGAAAGACCTCCATCACTGCTGCAATGCTGCTGCTATTGCTGCAGAACTACGTACGTACTACGATGAAAGATGCGTCCGTTCTCGGTCGTCGTCGTCTACCTCGAGCTGTAGCTGTAGTACCTCCATCACTGCTGCAATGCTGCTGCTATTGCTGCAGAACTACGTACGTACTACGATGAAAGATGCGTCCGTTCTCGGTCGTCGTCGTCTACCTCGAGCTGTAGCTGTAGTACCTGTAAGACTCCTCTGTAATCAACATAGCATAGTATAACCTCATTCTTAGCTCTCGGATCGTCCATCGTTGGTTGGTTCCTCAAACGAATGCTGCTTTTGTCCCATTCCATTGGAAAACAGGTGTGTTAGTGCGCGCTAGTGTAGACATTCCTCATAGAACAGGCAACAGAGAGACAGGTAGATAATATGATTAATTCTGTAGATTAGTCATTTATAGAAGGTAACACCATGGAACATCACTGCACTTTGGACATTGATAGTATAGTGGTTGTTGTTGGTCCAAGAGTCGGCATGGTAAAGAGAGAAAACGCAATTCAACAAATAAGTATCTAGATCAAGATTTGAATCGAATGTTTGCTTTGTAATTATATGGTGTATCTTTGAATTTTTTTTTTATTTTGTCCTTGCGTCGCGTCGTCGGTCGTTGCATCGTGGTCGTCATAGTGCAATAGCACACAACCGATAAAAGTGAAGACAAGCTATGCTTAGTCTTCGAAAGTTGAACAGGAAAGCAATTTTTTCTTTTTGCTTCAATCATGATCGAAATATTGTTTTTAACGATGAAGAAATCAGCAGAATGCTATGGTTTAGGTTAGTTAAAAAATATCTGTAAACTTTGGAATTTTATTTGCATTCTTAACATTAGAAGAAATGTTAACTCATATATGGTTATTTTATCAACATAAGACTCCATGTAATTATTGCATGTAATAAAATGATTCAACATAAATACGAATGCCAAATTTGTCTCAAAACCACAAGTTTTTCTATATAGACATTTTTATTGGCAATGAGATAACGATTTGAGTTGATACCCAAAGTTTTTGGGGCAACAATTTTTTGGTGACACTTTTTGGCGCCTAAAAAAATGTCAAACTTAAGGCCAACACATTACATATACGAATTTTCAATACATATCTAAAAAAAATGTTTCGGTTCTATGAAAACAGAATTTCTTTTCTAAGAGGTCTTTCTGGTTATCATTATTCTGAGTATATTTCTTTAACATCAACTTACGGTTCTGGACATGGGAAGACCATCACACATTTCGAAATGATGAGATCGTCGCGTTGGTAAGATACTAGTGATATGTGTTCTTAGAGTGAGGGAATTTTACCGTTGTTAATGCTAACGTTAAAATGCCATTGCAGCGCTATTTGAAAACGCTTAAGCTTTTTAAAATTGTGGTTGCGTGGGAGATAAGGCTATCAGATTTTACTAAACTGGCTTAGGTACATATTTCTTCTGATAAAGGTAACAACGAAAAATTTCAGGCGATATGCTTTAGATCACTCTTACTCTTTCCTAATCCTGTTCACAGAAATAGAGATACAGACCGCCAACTCTTAAGATTTTCTCTCATTGCCTGCAAGCTTGATGTGCATTTTATTTTGAGTATATATAAGCTCTCTCTTAAGCTCTCCCGTGCATTTTAAATGGGAAACCAATACACGAAATAATTAAAATGTACAGGCAGAGATATTGCAATATTACTTTCTTATGTCAAATTTTTCAATATTGCATTGGTTATAAATACCTGTTAAATGTGGATTCATTGTGATACTCTGGTTTGTATACATGAGACTTATAAGAAATCTATGCGGATAATCGAGGCGTTAGTCAGCATATTAGCAGGATTAAGCGATTCCAGCTTCCAGGACCATCTTAAAGCTTCGTCGAAGGTAGCACTTCTTCATAGAAATGTTTCTACAATAGTTTCCATATTTTTTTAAGATCTTTCGCTTCAAAATATGGAAACTATTTCCATTTTTCATTTCTTAATGTTTTAGAATGCAATGTTTTGTGACAAAATATACCCTCTTAATGTTACATAATGGGATCTAAATCTTGGTATGTAACAGATTAAGTTCTGGAGATGATGTCTTGCATGTTAGCTCATCAGCTTTTTCTTTTTACAGTACGCCACTAATGTAGGAAGGAACTATAAGGTTCTGCACGCAGGACAAAGTACGCAAGATAAAAGCTGCAACTCTTAGTACCATATATACCACATGTGGACTTAATAACACAAGACAAGTCGCACAAATTCCATTTTGATATCTTTTTAAAATCTATGAATATTATAGAAGTCGGAGCTTAAAGTTGCAAATAATTTCAGGACGTGCAGATCAGCAATGATCCCGAGGGTAGTTCTTTTTAACTGGGCACTAAATTGAAAATTCGAGTATTAGCATCCATTGGCCGATCCTTGAAAACGTGGTGTTCAAGATTGCGGGATTGCAAAGTGATTCCTTTACCACCTAGGAACGCCATTTGAGGCTTTAAACGGCTATTTTCTGGAGTTGTGACCGAACGTAGCTTTTTGCAAAATCCCTTTAAGGATTATCTCACATCGACTTGCTGCTTCTTTTCAACATTAGATAAAGCATTCCCAAGTTTTGTATTGTCATTTTGTTTATATTCATCTGATAATCGTTTGCAGTTCCCGAAAAAGAAAAATGTCCTTCCAGTGATCAACCCACTAAACATTAGTTCATAGTATTTTTTGCATAATTTTCAGGCAATTATAAATGTTTACATTTAGATGCAAGTGCAGCGAACCTTAATTTTGCAGAAACAAAACTGGATATTAAATGATTCGCTGTTCTTATATCCTTAGAATATAGAATCCTGTTTTGGTCACTTGTGAACAAATTACTTAATTCTCCTTTGCATATGGTTCCAAACACTTCTTAAGTAAAACACTCTAAAAAGCTCACATACAAATTCTGATATATTTGCAGTACAACTTGCAGATAATACGAAGATAATGAAAAAAAAGTATCATAAATTCTCATATGGTTGAGAGCATTCAAAGTCACTGGAGAAGCTCTGTTTTTACACTTAAGCGATTGCAAGAGTACTTAAAGATCCCATCGTTTTAAGAGGTATATTCAAGGCGACTGGCCTTAAGAATTATAAGAGATAGGATATATTCATAATAAATGGAAGAATTTGCGTCGTTCAAGCCCTGTCGAAATATTCCATGTCTATATCTTTCAATACAAAATGCTACAGCGTTATTTCAGAAACATTGCTTTCTAGTTTCTCTTCAGTCTAACTCAGTTCTTATTGCTATTGACTCCTTCTTAAGTCGCACAAATTTAATGGAAAACCCACTCCATATATACCTCCCATCACAATATGAGCACATTAAAAACTTAATGTGCGAAGAATTTTCTTCCATTATACTCGTAAATGCGGGGTATAATCAAATCACTTTTTAAGCTTATTTTCCGCATAAATTGCTCTGCTTTGTGTTAAATTAACTCCATTTTCAAAAAAGGGCCCTCTCAAATTCTTGTTAAGGTATAATTATTGGTCCACGACAATTAGGTGTCTTAGCACAGAGGTTGTAAAATATCTTGAGCGCCCGTAGATGACACGCAACAAAGTTGTAAAATAAAGAATATGTAAATGAATGCGGCCCATACCGCCAAAGGGATCAACTTGAAAAGATTGCAAAATAAATGTTTTGTGAGCAAAAAAAAAAAGAAAACCTGCAATTTTTTATATGAATTATCCCCCTAGATAGTATCTCTAACATCCGATATGTGTGCAATGACCAGAGTATCAAAGAACGATGCAGATGGCAAATATGCAAAAACCCATTACAAAGGGAAAGAAAGAGATTCTCAAGAACACATCATCAGCTAACGAAAGATAGAAAATAGTAGGGGAATTAAGAAAATTGAATTATGTAATTTAGAAGAATTTGCTGCGAACGTTAAATTATCTTTACCCTACCTATGGGAATATAGATACTTTGTATCTTGTATAAGTGAAACAAAATGCACCTGTATGCAAACGTTGAAAAATAAATAAAATAATAGAAACAAATCTATGAACAGGCACAAGAAAAAGAAGTCTCTCAGTTGATTGACGCTTTGGAAAGTTTTATTTAACATTTGAATTAATTTTGACAAGATACTGGAGATAAACGACTTATTTGTTTTGTACTTTGGAGTACACTGCGTTCACAGGTAATGGTTTGCCGACACGCGAACACGCGACATACAAACGGGGAATTGCAGCCTTTTGAATTTGAATAGCCGATCTGTTGGAATCATAGGAACGCGCGGAATTAAATTATCCTCACATTTTGTACTTTCCCTTAATATAATCGTAGCCTTGATAAGCTTTTCTACAGCCAGTTTTACGCAGCATGGTCATGATTGAGCTTCCTTTGAATTGCATAGTTTCATTGCTAGTTCACAATTTTATCCTAGTTTTTAACTGTGCCAACCGATTTAAAGGATAACAATTTTCGCGAAATTGAATTTCGAATGTTCGTTGAGATTACGACATCTTTGTTTTTTTTACAGCCAATACAAATCAGTCAATAGAGTAGCCAATCATGGTTTTTGAAGTTTTAAACTATGTATACGTATACGGAAAAAAATGTCGAACAAGCTCTTCTTTCCATTCAGCTGACATAAGTGATCAATTTGATTTAGGTGTCAACAACGATTTGACAATGTTGAAAAATTGCTTACATCCACGAAGATATTTTAAAGTTCTGTCAAGGGTTACATTGTTGACAGTTTCCATAAAAGTGTCGCATGCAGTCTTTTGTTGTTGATTCAATTGCAAAAAGTTCGTACGCATTATTTCATTCATATATAAAAAACTCAAACTTTTCTGTTAATTCCTCAAGTGGATAATGCTCATTGCCGATATAAAATGTTGTTAAGTGCATCCCCGTACTCAATGCAGAAATTCGATTTTCCAAATTCACTTCTTCCCTAAATCACCCCACTACTGAGAAGAAGAAAACTGAAATAGATTTATCGAAATCGGTCGATCCGTTCCTGAATTTCAGCAAGAGTATTGATTTTTGTATATATATACATGTTATGTCGAGACTCTAGATTATAGCGCCAACAAATTTGTCATGTACGTAATTGCTCGAAATTGCAACCTTTTGAGTGATGGCACGAACGAAAAATTCATTTGATGTTACGCCCCAGAGCTGTACACACATACCTAAGGTAATATAATCTAAAAATGAAATCGAAGAAGTGAACTGGTGTGTTTTTATCCATATGATCCCAGTGTACCATCCATTTCAGCCAATACATTTCCAGAACTTCGAGTTGGGCAGCTTTATGGCCCGTTTTAATCTTCTCCTCATAGCCCTTTCAATAAGACTAGGTTGTGTTGTATATTAACAAAAAAAAAAATTCCAGAGCAACCCAGCAGAAGGATCGGAATGATAAGTCTTTTATTCTTTAAAATTAGGGCCGAGTTCAACAAAAAAAAATTGTCTTTATACCTCAAAATTGTTATGTTATATAAAAGTTGTTAGGCCTCTTGTCCACTAGATACATTTCGTCACGTAACAAATTGGTTGCTATATTGATGACTCAGAATCGGTAATTGATAGTGAAACCAATTCATAAATATAATAAGTACCTATAGTAAATGTAGGTAGTCACTGGAGCAACAACTGGTCCATTTCTTAACTGCCGTAAAACCACTTAAGGAATCTTTTGATGTTCCCTGTCAGCTAAAATCCCAATCAATATACCCTTTACGCGTCAATACACCAATCTCATCCATTTCTATATAACTACAAAGAAAACTAATTGCTTTAAAAGGATCAGACAAAAGCATTTAATCAAAGTACTTTTTCATCAACAAATCTATCAATGTCCAAAACAACACTTTAAACTTATTTAAAGAGAAAATTGTTTTAGGAAGCCTCCTCGCAAAGCCATCAAACTCCGAAAAACGTAATTATCCTCCTCGCTTCACTGATTGTCTGCAAAAAATTAACAAAAAAAACCACAAAATTGAATCAGAATATTGTATATATATTCTTCACTTCTTGGTTCTTGGTCAATCTCATTCAAGTCGCGGTCAATTTGTATTCTTGTTGGAATCGGTCGGTCCCTTAACTTAACTTTAGGTACTCTTTTTTTGATGCTAGATGAGGAGGTTCGGCCATCCGCATCCGTCGCATCGCGTCCGTTTGTCCATCTGCTGACTGTGGTGTGAAACCTGATGGCGACGAAGACGATGACGATAACGATGATTATGATAGAATTATTATTATTATGACCATGATTACTATTTTTGCTTATGGCATGCAATTTTCCCACAAAGTTCCATTAAAATTGTTACCTACAATCCTACATATATGTATATACTAAAGTCGTATACCTAGTAGAGTGTGCAAGTCTATTATGGGAAAGACCAATCGAAGCACGATGATGCACTTTGGTAAGACCCTTATGGTCAGCGTGAGTTGTTGTAATCAAGAAAAATCTTCTCCGCACGTGATGAATGCAAATTTGTTTCTCATTAGAATCTTGAGTTGCTCGTTCCATAGCCGTTGCGTCGTTGTAGTATATATTCTGTTCAAAAGATAGTGTCACATCAGGTTAAAAAGTTGCATGTTTGCAATTAACGTTTTGGTTTATGTTAAAATAAAATAATATCTTAGGGTAGTGGCGGAAAAGACATCAGATTATTTCAGTGTTGCCACTTTGTGATAAAAAAAAAATCTAGAAGTTTCGTGGAAAATTAAAAATTGTTTTTCAACTATTTATTCATATATAGTCACTTTTAACTACTGTTAATAGATACCGCTGGTGGCTGAAATATAGTTTGACAACATCAAGTGCGGTTCCATTCAAATCTTTCAGCGAGAACATGTGAAATCTTATATTAAAAATAGTTTTGGAGAATTTCTAGTTTTGTACATGGGAAACTGTTGACGCGTACTTACTAACCGAAACACAACCTTTTGATTAAATATTAACATAATTTCTTATATGTACATATGTACATTTTGTTAAATAGCTTTTAAGTGTATTTTCTGCAGTGTCTGGAATCGTAACGTTCGACTCTACTTCCACCATAAATTTAAACGAAAACTTGCAACTTTCAAATTTTCGAAGAGTAGGAATAAAAATTTCTCTAAAATTATAAGATTGCGAACTAAATGTGGATACCATTGCGAATCCTTTCAACGAAAATTATGGTGTTTGAAGCTCGGAACTCGGAAATGTAAAAGGTCCAAAGAAGAAAATTGGTTTCTGGACGGTGAACGCTTAGATAGTTTACCTACAGGATTTCAAATATATGGGAGTGTTATTGGCTGCACGAAACACGTTCATTAGAAGAGCAAAGACAAAATTTCGCTTGGCGTTATTTGACCTAATTTCTATGAAAAAAGAAAATATAGACTTTGGCTCAAAGAATCGGGTTTTCGAAGCCATCATCAATACTTGTTTGTGTTGTCATATTCAAGCGTTTTGAGGAGTTTGAGCTTATACAAAGGTTCTTCTTCAAACGCCTATTTCCAAGAAAGTGCTCTCTCTACCTATGTAGATCCTAACTGATTCATTTTGAGACACTTTCGATGGATCCGCAGGGTGGAAACAGTTTTTTGTTATTTTTGAATTTTGAGTACATTTTAAAGCTAATTATTTAATTTTTCATACAAAAAGCTTTACCATTTTCTTATTTTGTCTGAAAATTTAATTTTTTGTAAGAACTTTGAATATAATAATAGATACTGTATTTATTTATTGCAATAGTAAATACCTCCTGTTCATGTTAAATTAAAAATAGATCAAAAACATATTAGGAAATATATGTTTCCCTTGAGCACTGCCGTAATGTTTCTTGGCTCTTCTTATTTTTTCGCTTCTTTTATAAGCAAAGCTCCAGCGAAATAGCCAGATGGATTGCTCTCCTCAAACGATTTCCCCTTAATACTCACATCGCTAAGAGTACCTATCAATGTAACCTCGGGTCTTATTTCAGAATTACACTGTTCAGTATTTTTTAACAGCACTACAAGAATGTGGAATGTTTAAAGGTCTAAAGTGAAAATTTACAATTGTAAATCCTTACACTTGGATTCCAATGGTACCTTTTTTATAAATACACAACACACTTGGTCTTCTTATTTGGATTAATTTATTTTCCCATGTAAATTCCTATTTATATACTTAATTCTATTAGGTCAAATCGATTAAAAACAATTATTAGGCAGGTCAGTAAAAATGCATTCATAACAAATGCTTGCACTTTAGCCGACCTACATAATATTGTTTTTAGTTTTGTGCAATATCAGCATATCGACCCATGAAGCAATATAACAAAACGCGAAATAATAAAAACAATTATTAAGTAGGTCAGCAAGAATGCATTCATAGCAATGCTTGCATTTTAGCCGACCTACACAATATTATTTTTAATTTGCGTAATGTTGATATCATCAACATTGCCGATTTACCAATATTGTTCGACCTTTTGTTGATATCGTCAACATTTTGCCACCTCCGGCGCCGGCGTTGTTCCCCAGTTGATTTCGAACTCGTGCTCCGAAGTCCTTTTGTGGTCTCTTAACTCGATGTCAGCAGATTTTTTCTTTTTATTTCGTTGTATGAGGATCCCAGCCGATATGCAGATGATAATTGTTACGACTGCAAACACGGAACAAAACCCGAACGTCCAATACTGGTGTATTTTAATAGTTTTCCAATTGTGGTCATGTAGGCGATTGAGTGCTTCGGTTGCCTCTCTATGATTCACGTTGGAAACCTCCATTATATCTTTATTTAATGGGACGACAGTTTCGTTAGAGAAATAGATCGGAATCTGAGTTGATATCGAGGTATTTAAGGTTGCTATTGATTTGCTGAAATGCATTGTCACACTTGTTTCCTTTATTAATTTTGTTTCCAATCGAATGAATTTTGATTGAATGACGCAATCTGGAGTGACGTGAATAATGCCTGTATTATGTAGCACAACTTCTTCTCTAGATGATCCACAAATTAGAAATACAGTGGTATCCTCTGGTGTAGTGAACATCCATGTATTGTGCGTCCATAATTCTCTCCACATGGTGTGTGTTAATCTTAAGATCCTGGTTGGACATCGCTTGAATGAAAGTTTTTTGTACAACTGTTGGATGATGCAATCTTTACTCTCCTCTATACTGTGGAATATTGATGGCTGTAGTATGAATGTTGTTTCGTTTAGAACTGGTCTTTTTCTTATATCTTCCAGTGGTATTTCAAAATATCTCTGTAGATTGTAATTGACTCCAAACATTGATTGCTGCATATGTACTTCGCGAAATGTCTGCTCATCGATCTTTTCAGGCACGGTTGTAGTTTTTATAAGATCATATTCACTTATATCGCTGATCATGAAATACCCAGTTACGAATATCTCCTCCGAATTTGACGACATCTCAAGTTTATCCATTGGGTCTGGCAATATCTCCATCTCTGAGCCAAGCTTTTCTGTACATTTTCTTATTATTTGTTCCATGCTCTTGTGCGACAAGAACTCAAATAAGTGACTACGTTTAAGATACGCATTCAGCAGCTTGTTGTACTTTGTTTCAATTTCTTGCATGAAGCTTAGAGCAATCAGATAGGCATTTGTTACATGAAGGTTTAACTTATTTTCGTCCACCATGTGATACCATGATTCCATTTTGTTGATCTCAGCTAGTCCAGCATTGAGTTTTTTAGTAAAGTTGTTAATTTTGTTATTGATTCTAGCCTCCGTTTCATTAACAGTGAACAGGGTTGACAGCATAATCTTCGTATTAGACTTAGCACTTTTTATGAGAGCCTTCTGGTTGTTGTCTAGGTCTTCAATGTCATGGTACACTTCATCATTTACTCCAAATATAGAGTTAAGCACGGTTCCTAGTAGTCCTCTCTTGTTTCTTTGTAATGGTGTTATTTGAAGTCTTTTAAAAATTGAGTTTATGTTCTTCCATTCTTCTTCTATATGATGACATAATTCATTGCATTGGCTCTCTGATGTTACCTTCGTTACTCTGTTGCATAACTCACTGAATTGATTCTTCGTTTTGTTTATGTTTTCATGATCACGTATAATGTCTGTGATTGGAAACTGAACGCTTGTGCGGAGCATACCCCGTTGAATTTTTGCGGTTCCAATTTGTTCTATGAATAATCCAGCTTCTGGGTGAGTTATTGTGTATGTTGTAGATCCCGGCATAATAATTGCACATAATGACAGAATAACCAGGGCGGCAGTAAGGCTGGGCGCTTGTCTTTTGTCTCTCAGCCTTTTGTTGAGATTGGACGGTTGAGTTTGTTGCACTGTATTTTCATCTGATCGCATGATATTTTCTTCGTTCGGTAGCAAACACACCTTCGTTATCGGTCGTTTGTATGTTCCTTTTTCTGTTTTAACAGTTACAACTCTTATAAGGCCATCAACTCCGCTATGTACTTCAATGATTTTTCCCATAGGCCATTTTGATGGTGTAAGCAGCTCGTTTTTGAGGAGTACTAGCTGCCCAATTGTCAAGTTCCTTGCTGGCTTCTTCCACTTATAACGCTGTTGAAGTTTATGTATGTAGTCCTCGTACCAACGCTTGCAGACATCTTGCTTTAGTTTTTGAATTAATTTGTATCTTTTTAGACTACCTTCGGCCAGGTCCAAAATGGTGTCGTCTTGTGGTACTAATAATGGTGATCCAATAATAAAGTGACCTGGTGTTAATGCATCTAGATCTTCGATGTTGTCTGTTAATGCACACAGTGGTCGTGAGTTCAAAACTCCTTCTATTTGCACCAAGATGGTGTTCATCTCCTCGTAGGTGAGTTTCTGTTCACCTATGATTCGATTAAGATGGTATTTAACTGATTTAACTCCTGCTTCCCAGAGTCCACCAAAGTGTGGGGCTCCAGGTGGAATGAAATGCCATTGTACTCCTTTTTCAGCAAGTTTGGATTGCACTGCTTCGATGATATTCTTAGCTCCCACAAAATTTGTTTCATTGTCGCTGTAAAGATGATGTATAGATCCTCTTCTGCTGATCATTCGTCGCAGTGCAGCCATAAACCCATCCGTGGTTAAATCCGACGTCAGTTCAATGTGAATTGCCTTTGTTGCCATGCAAACGAATAGCGCAATGTATGCCTTGTGTGACCTTACGCCTCGGGCTTGTGTGCATCTTATGTTGATTGGACCTGCGTAATCAACCCCACAATGTGTAAATGGTCGTGAAAATTTAACTCGTTCCTCCGGAAGCTGTCCCATAAGTTGAGTGGATTCCTTTGCCTTGAACCGAAAGCACCTCACGCATTGATTAATTAACGCCTTGACTGTGTTGGTACCTCGTAATATCCAAAATTTTCTTCGAATGTGGTTCAGAGTCAGTTTTACTCCACCGTGGAGTGTATCGATGTGAGTCTTCTTAATGGTTAATTTTGTCAGTGGATGTGAAGATGGTAATATCATGGGATGTTTCTGATTAATTGACAAATTTGCGTGTTTCAGGCGACCTCCGACACGCAATAATCCATTGGAATCAATAAATGGATTCAGTGATGATATTCTGCTATTTGATGCCAGTGCCTTATTTGCCTTTAGATTTTCTATGTCCTCAGAAAATTCCAATTGAGCTCCACGTACCAGCGCCATTTCTGCTTCAACTAGTTCCTTTATTGTTAATGGACCAAAATGAAGCGGTTCACCTTTTATGCTCCGTTTGCAGTTGGTTTTAAATCGTAGACAGTATGCACTTATTCGTTGGAGTTTTGACATCGCTGAAAACTTAAGATAAATGTCGTCCTTGGATGGAGAATTGATATGTCTCGCCAAGCAAACGCGAGATTGTCGGATCTCAGGTATATCTTGAGTTTCTGTCAGAGACTTATCAGTTGGCCAGCTTCGCTCTTCTTCCCTTAACCATTCTGGACCATGCCACCATGTTGAATTTTCAGCTAGAGTATCTCCAAATGTTCCTCTAGACGGAATGTCAGCAGGATTGTCTTTACCCGGTACGAATCTCCATTTTCCTTCAAAGTTTTGCTGAACATAAGAAACACGATTAGCAACAAATGTGTTCCATTTCACTGGATGCTGTTTCACCCAATTCAAAACTATTGTAGAATCTGACCATGCTGTGATTCTGGTATATTTCGTGTCTGATTCTTCTTTGACGTACTTTAGTAATTTTGTGAGAAGAGCTGCTGCGCATAGTTCTAGCCTTGCGAGAGATACTTGCTTTACAGGTACCACCTTGGTTTTGGATGCGATGAGGGTTACTGTTGTAGATTTACCATTGGTAACCTTTTGATAGACCACAGCTGCATACGCTGACTCCGAAGCATCTGCGAATCCGTGTAATTCAATTTGAGAACCTTCCATTTGTTGTGTCCATCGTGGAATTCTGACTTTTTCCAACATTGAAAGCCTTGTTTTGAATTCGTTCCATTCAGTTTGTATGTTAGTTGGAACCTGCTCGTCCCATCCGATGCCCAATAGCCATAGCTTTTGAATAAGAATCTTTGCCTTTATTGTTATTGGTGACACCCAGCCAAATGGATCAAAGATTTTTCCAGCATCACTTAATATTGCTCGTTTGGTACCCTTTGAACTAAAGGATAAGTTTAGTTTAAATTGAAAGTCGTCTGTTCTTGGGCACCATTTTAGTCCCAAGATCTTGAATGTTCTGTCATTATCAAAATCATGATCAGGCTCCATTTCAATTTCTTCTTTTGACAACGTTTTGATAAAGGTTGAGTTATTTGATGTCCATTTGCGTAGATTGAATCCACCCTTTTGAAGTAGAGGAGTCAGTTCTTGTTGAAGATCCAGGCATTCGCGTACTGAGTTTGCACCGCCTATGCAATCGTCTACGTAAAATCCTTCAAGCAATAATTTGCTTGCACGTGGGTACATTTGTTTTTCATCTTCAGCTAGCTGACATAGAGTTTTGATTGCCAAATATGGAGCTGATGATGTGCCGTACGTAACGGTTTTCAGGATGTATTCCTTGATTGGATCCGTGGAGCGTTCTCTCCACAAAATGCGTTGTAAATTTTGATCCTTATGATCCACCCAAATCTGTCGATACATTTTTTCGATGTCAGCTGTGAAGACAATTTTAAAAGACCTCCATCGAAGTAGCACGGAAAACAAATCTCTTTGAAGTGTGGGTCCGGTCATCATTATGCTATTTAACGATTCTCCAGATGTCGTCTTTGCTGAGGCATCAAACACAACTCTTAGTTTGGTTGTCGTGCTGTCATCTTTTATAACTGCATGATGTGGAACATAATATGTTTTTCCAGTAAATCCAGCTGGTGCCTCCTCCATATGCCCAAGAGTGATATATTCCTTAATGAATTTTGTGTATTCTTGTTGAAGAATCTTATTTCTTGTGAATCTTTGCTCCAAGTTGAAGAATCGCCTTAACGCCATTTGGCGTGAATCTCCCAACGCCATACGATCCTTAAGCAGTGGTAACCTTACGATGTAACGTCCTGTGGTGTCTCTATGGTGCGTTGACTTGTAGTGGTCTTCGCACATTTCATCTTCTGTCGACTTGGTTTTAAGGTTCGGAACTTCTTCTAGTTCCCAAAATCTTCTTAAGTTATCATCTTCACTGCAGACACTGATGCATGAAGTTAGACTATTAGTTTGTGGGTGCCTTGCTGGGCTTGGAGCCGTTAACACTGGTCCTGATAAAATCCATCCAAACTTCGTATTTTGAGCCATTGGGGTGTTTTGTGGACCCATAATTAGTCCGTCTTGTAAGATCTGCGGTAGTATGTCTGATCCAATTAGCAGATCAATTTCCTTTGGTTGTTTATACCATGGGTCTGCCAGCATTAATCCTTGAATATGATTCAAATTATTGGTTGATATTTCGTTTGATGGTAACCTTGATGTAATAACTGGCATAACAAGTGCTTCAACTTCCAAGCTTATTTTTTCATTGTGAATAGAATGAATTTTGAAGTGACATGCTGCGATGATTTCCGTAGCATGACCACTGATGCCCTTGATCCTGGATTGAAGTTTGACCATTGGGATTTTGAGTTGCCGGGCTAGTCTCTCAGTCACGAAACACGATTGAGATCCTTGGTCAATCAATGCTCTCACAATTCTCTTTTCTCCTCCCACGCAAACGTTTACCATGGCTGTAGCTAATAGTATCATCCTATTGCTATGACAGGTAGTTGCGACTTTAGTTGATGTAGATTCCGTTGTCGGTCCGGCGGCATTTTCATTTCGGTGAAAATGAAGTAGGGTGTTATGTTGTCGTGTACATAGTTTACACCCTCTCTTTAACGTGCACTCCTTTGTTGTGTGACCTTCTCCCAAGCAGTTGAAGCAAAGTCTTGACACTTGTGCTACATTTAATCTTCTTCTCAGGTTCATGCTTAGAAACTTGTTGCAATTAAACAATTGATGGGCTTCGCTGCAAACAACACATTTTGGCCTTGTAAATGTGGTCAAATGATTTTTCGTAGCTTGATATCTTGTGTGTTGAGGTTGATGATCACGGTTTCCGTCACGGCTGCTCTCTATTCCTCGGAATCTACCCTCGATGAAGTCAAACAATTCACTTAGTTTAGGAATTTCTGTAGATGTTCCTTTGGATTGTTGGTATAGCCTTCGTGATTCAGGGTCAAGTTTTGGGCATAATAACTGAATTATTAATGGATCCCAAGAGGTAACGTTCACTCCTAGATTTTGTATCCCATACAAGATTTCCCTTGATGCATCCATGAGATTTTTCAAGTCGAATGCATTTTCATTCCGAACTGATTTCAAGGTAAGTAATTTTTGGATGTAGTTGTTTACTAAAGCTGCTGGATTATGGAATCGCTTTGTTAATAAATCTACAGCTGTTACATAATTACATGCTGTTGGAGACAAGTGGCTAATAATTCTTGCTGCTTCACCCTTCAAATTGGATTTTAAATATTGTATTCTTTCAACGTTGCTCAATGATACGTTTTGATGAACCAATCGATCAAACAATTCCCAAAAGGTGGTCCACTCTTCGTACTTGCCGCTGAAGGATGGTATACTTATGGCTGGAAGTTTTATTTCTCGATGCGTTGCGGGTTGTGGGGATAGTACCTTTTCATGCTGCTGTTGCTGTTCCGCTTCCTTGAGTTTAATGTATGCTTCTTCGTAAATTTGACCCAGCTTAAGGAATTCATTGATGTACTCCTGATTGTTTTCATTTTCTTCCAGTGATGACATGATCTCATCATCAATCTCCACCAGCTTTGTCCAGTATTCTTTGATTTGCTCTTGTTTGAACACAAGATAAACTGAATTTTGTCTGAAGTCTATGTTGTTGGTTATGCGTCTGAAATTGGTCTTGACGCTATTAAACTTCTTAAAACACACTGTATTATCTGCAATTCTTGTTGTATATTCGTTTGACTGCTTATTAGTCAGCTGCGGTCCTTGTTCTTCTGGTTTTAGGCCCTCTTGTGAGTCCTGATGTGTTTTTATGAGTGGTGCCTTTGGTGGTACATTTGAGACACCAGATCCTTGGGTTACACTCTTTTTAAAATGATCCAGTTTCTCCTCGAAAGTACTTTTAACTTCGTTATATTTCACTTCAAACTGGTTGTAATACTTCTTCGAAAAGTATACGTGATCTGGATACGTCTCCCTTTGACTTTCCAAATGCTTATCATTGGCTTGGAATTCGGTCCAAATTTCTTCTAGTATACAGATTTTCTTGGTGAAGTATTCTTGAGAGTACCGAGACTCTCCATCTTTCTTGAAGTTCTTCCATAGCTTATGAACATCTTCAGTGAGCTTGGTCTGATTTACAGCGAGTTCGCTAAACTCAGACATGATGAGTTTTTCTAATTTGTTTTGTATAGTGGACTGTATCTGCTTCGCTGCTTCTCAACGGCTCGAAGGACCATGTAAATCCTTACACTTGGATTCCAATGGTACCTTTTTTATAAATACACAACACACTTGGTCTTCTTATTTGGATTAATTTATTTTCCCATGTAAATTCCTATTTATATACTTAATTCTATTAGGTCAAATCGATTAAAAACAATTATTAGGCAGGTCAGTAAAAATGCATTCATAACAAATGCTTGCACTTTAGCCGACCTACATAATATTGTTTTTAGTTTTGTGCAATATCAGCATATCGACCCATGAAGCAATATAACAAAACGCGAAATAATAAAAACAATTATTAAGTAGGTCAGCAAGAATGCATTCATAGCAATGCTTGCATTTTAGCCGACCTACACAATATTATTTTTAATTTGCGTAATGTTGATATCATCAACATTGCCGATTTACCAATATTGTTCGACCTTTTGTTGATATCGTCAACAACAATTTAGCGAGAAAAGCTTTCCAATTTTAGTTTTTCACATTTCAGATTGAAATTTCGTGTCGTCCGAGAATTTTAAGCTTCGAATCATTTTACAGTGTAAAAGTAACTTTTTTTAAAAGTGGCAGCTCTGGTTCAACTTTCTGTTTATGAAGCTCATTTACTGCTGAAAGGTATCCTAAGGCCTACCAAGCTAGAACCTAATGGCTTCTTCGGTTGACAAGTTACTTGCGGTTACTGTTTTAAATTATTTTTATTCATCCGCTATTTCTATCTATCATCATCATCATCATCAACATCATCATCGTCATCAACAACAAGTTATATGTCACGTCTTCTCAGTATAACAATAAAAAAAAACACAGAGTTCCATGTGCGAAAAATATAGTTATATTCTTTCTCCCGTACATTACCTAGAATGGCTTTTGTCTTTGGCTTTGACTCTGGCTCTGACTTTGGCTCACTGAGATATATAATTTTCTATGAACTTGAATAACCTGCACGCAAGCTGCACTGCGGCTGTTTTTATAACGGAACACAGCATTAGATGGTCTTGGATAGATAGAAAGACAAAACCACACAGCTAAATTTACGAATATGAGAATATGGACTTTTTCTTTTTTTTTCACGGTTAATTAGCCATGAAGTTGTGTCAACTTCGAAGAAATTTATGACATTTTTGAAAGACTGTCAAATAATAATAACAATAACTAACAAGAGAAAAAAAGTATGGAGTAAAATAATGGTTGGATGGTTTTGTTTTAAAGTGGGGTTACTGGTTGAAGAGTCACAGCTGGATACTGTATTGCCGACTCCGTTCGACTTAAAAAAAAAAAAAGACGTTATTGCCGATACGGAAGATAATGGCAACAGATAATCATGGTGTTTTTATAAATTGGAGGACAGTGAAGATAAGGATAGTGAATCCCTGCCCTTTCAACTGTCATTTGTGTCAATTACATTTACGTTTGGAAGTTAAGTGCATGACTGGGTTGCACGGAAATGCCTTAGGCCAAAACATTGTTCTTAATTATACTGTATTTTGACATAGGATCCTGATTATGACAGAAAATTCATTAAAAATTCAATACATATCTCTGCTTTTATTTTGGGTTTTACAATATTTTTTTTTCATTTGATTGTTTCGTTTGTTACTAGGTAGATGTGTACCTCGTAGTATAGTCGACAGGTACTTTTAGGTGAAAATGGTCAGAAGTTAATGAAAGTTAATGAAATGAAGAAGTAAACTAAAATGTTTGCTACATTTTTGACCGCAAGCGCCCTGTGCTAAAAGTGGAGGGGGGGACTGCAAATTTTTCGACCCTGCTCCGGTTTTCCCTTAATTACTTTTTTTCTTTACGCCCTACTCCTTTAATATTATAAATATTGATGTATATCAATTCCATACTAAGATATATGAAAAAAGAAATGTTCGACCTTGATCCAGTTTTTTCTCGATAACTTACGCTCTACGGCAAAAGTTTTTTACTTTTTCCTACAACTTTGTAAGCAGGAAAAGTTGTCTATGTCAATTCATAACCAAGGTATGGAAAAAGAGAAGGGTGGAACTGCAAAATGTTCGACCATGCTCCGATTTTCCCTCAATAACTTTTGTTTTCCTTACGTTCTACGGCAAAAACCTAATCGGTTTTTTTGCTAAAACAAAAATTGTTGAATCTCAATTTGTTACCAAGCTATGGCGCTTCGAAAAAGAGGCCATTTTTCAAATCAAAAAAAGTTTTGAAAAATTATTTGTTTTTCGAAGCGCCATATCTCGGTAGCAAATTGACATACAAAATTGTTTGTACAATATGCTTTTGCCATAGGACGTAAGAAAAACAAGTTATTGAGGAAAAACCAGAGCATGGTCGAAAAATGTGCAGTTAACCCCCCCCCCCCCACCCCTTCTCCTATTTTAGCACTAAGCCCTTGTGGTCAAAAACTTAGCAAAATGTTAGTTTACAAACTCTCTAAGTTTCATTAACTTCTGACCTTTTTCCACCTAAACCCACTTTTTCCGACCTGTCGACTGGACTATAGTTTGATTATTCGAAACACAATCGATCGAAGCGCCAACTATGGACGAATACTGAAACTACAGCTCACTGACCAATCATTAATTTGAAAATCCTAAATTTTAAAAATATGGAGCGTCGATATGTTTCACAAAAGGCTAATCAAATTTTATTTTTACTTTTCGAAAATATTTGTTCAAAAATTTAAGTAAAAATAGTAGCCTTTCGGTTGCTCATGTTCTAGATACACATTATTTAATATTTTCTCAGATAGTCTTCGAAAATCAAGTGCACGACTGGGTCATCTGAACTTTCTCTAGCGTTAGCAGTGTTGGGGCTTGATAGTTTAATATCCACAAAACAACTTATTTAATTTAATAAAAAAAACTCTGTATGCAAATTTTAAAAAGTAATGTAAATTCTGTCATGAGAGACATGTATAGTTAGCTTCAGGGGTAGATTGACATTTCCAAAAATAAGAATAAGATAAGAATCTGTAACACACCAAAAACACTTAGGTAATGCCTAGTTTAAAATTGGTCCAATTACTAGGTATGGCTTTTTATTGATCAGGCTTTTAATGGTAATAAAATAGATGACCTTCAAGAATAAGGCCCCTTTAGCCGGCTAGATCTTCAGACTTCCAACTGATCCTCTTACAAAGATGAGGTCTACAGTCCGAGGTTAAGTGTCGACACCCTTCGTAGTTGGTGAAGCTTAACCGCTATATACGATTACTTTTTTTTTTGTTAACGACTTTTAGTTTATCTTTTTTTTTACTCGGCAAGCATGGTTGTGCTTGTTAACATGAAGATAGGCCAATAAATTGTATGTTCCTCATGCGACTTTTCCACCATACAGCAAATCAGGGTTATTAGACCTTGGAAGTTACCATTGGCCAACAAATCTTGAAATGCTGGATCGATTCCTACCACAGGAAAGACAAACATGTTTTGAGAATACCTACGGTATCATGTCATAGAATGTATCATCAACGTAAGACATAGGGAATTAATACAAGAAAACCCTTTAGAAATTACATCACGAACCTTAAGTGACGCATTTAAAAAAAATGGGCTCAGTCGTTCAGTCGAGGGCAATATAGAGATCGAGAGAGAGAGAGAGAGAGAGAGACAACAAACTCAAAATTAAATTCAAACTTTTTGTTCACTGTAAATGTTAACAAAAATCTCATTTAAATATTATAAGCTTCATTACATTTTTACTATCACTTCTAATTGTTTCGACAGGAATTTAAAAAAAATTTCAGAAGTATCTTTGACTATCCTGTAATTCTATCCATGTTCTTCTACTACCACAAGTAGCTGGATGACAAAGTCTTATATAATAAACGTGCACATTTTACATGCTCACACACCTTACCGACCTTCAACCTTTTAGAATCTTGTTTCAATGTTTTTTTTTTTTTTTATTGTATCTTCACGACATGAAGTAAATCTAATCCTCCGTTCTGTTTTTATGTTTACTTCTAGATGCGGACAACGAACTTTGCTTACCGCACTGCGATAGCAGTAGCTACAATTGCATGTTTCGCTTGCCTGCTCCCGACCGCATACGGACGCATGGCATTCGAAAAGCTCACAGACTTCGATTTTGCCGGCACGTCATACTTTAGTGTGAAAAACCTGTCACTATACGAGTGTCAGGGTTGGTGTCGTGAAGAACCGGATTGCCAGGCAGCCGCATTCAGTTTCGTTGTGAATCCACTGTCACCATCTCAGGAGACACACTGTCAGCTGCAGAATGATTCGAGTGCACACAATCCGTCAGCGGTGCCACAAAGGTCAGCCAATATGTACTACATGGTAAAGTTGCAGTTGCGCAGCGAGAATGTCTGTTTGAGACCATGGTCTTTTGAACGTGTCCCGAATAAAATCATTCGTGGTCTCGATAATGCCCTGATATACACCAGCACAAAGGAAGCTTGTTTATCGGCTTGTCTGAATGAAAAGCGATTCGTATGCCGGTCAGTTGAGTATGACTACAATAACATGAAGTGTGTTTTAAGTGATTCGGACAGGCGCAGCAGTGGGCCATTCATTCAACTGGTTGATGCTCAGGGAACCGATTACTTCGAAAACTTATGTTTGAAACCTCAACAAGCTTGTAAGAATAGTCGACAGTTTGCGAACGCTCGTATGGGAGTGTCAGATGAGAAAGTTGCCCAGTATGTCGGTCTCCATTATTACACTGACAAGGAGTTACAAGTTACTTCAGAGTCGGCATGTCGTCTTGCTTGCGAGATTGAAACTGAATTCCTTTGCCGATCATTTTTGTACCTTGGTCAGCCACAAGGTTCCCAGTACAACTGTCGACTGTACCATTTAGATCACAAAACTCTTCCTGATGGCCCATCGACTTATTTGAATGGAGAACGTCCTTTGATCGATCATGGTGAACCAATTGGCCAATATTTTGAGAATCAGTGTGAAAAGGCGCCACCATTAGCTCCAGGATCCCTACCACTGGACAATACCCTGCCGGTCAGTATTGATGCTACCGAAGATCCCAACCTTAACAATTTGACAAGAACTGATGTGAACTGTGATAAGACTGGAACTTGTTACGATGGTAAGTTAGGGACAAGGTTTGGAGTCATTGCACTGCAATAACGGTTTTGTTTCTGTTTTTAGTATCAGTCCACTGCAAGGACACGCGTATCGCTGTTCAAGTTCGAACAAACAAGCCATTCAATGGACGTATCTATGCGTTAGGACGTTCTGAGACATGTAACATTGACGTTATCAATTCGGATGCATTTAGATTGGACTTGACAATGGCTGGACAAGATTGTAATACACAAAGTGTGGTAAGTATTTTTGTTCACTGCACCGACATCTAATAAAAGTTTTTTTTTTTATTGAAAACAATGAAAATTTAATTAATCGTCCTTCCAGACCGGTGTCTATTCGAATACTGTTGTGCTGCAACACCACAGCGTTGTGATGACCAAAGCGGACAAGATATACAAAGTCAAATGTACATATGACATGAGTTCGAAGAACATCACCTTCGGAATGATGCCAATCCGTGATCCAGAAATGATCCACATCAACTCATCGCCAGAAGCTCCACCACCAAGAATCCGTATTCTGGATACCAGACAACGTGAAGTCGAGACAGTCCGCATTGGAGATCGTCTCATGTTCCGTATTGAAATTCCCGAAGATAGTAAGTACATCAAAAAAGGCAGTGTTTCTTGGGTAGTTTAAATACAAAATAATCTTCTCCTCCAGCTCCATATGGAATTTATGCACGATCATGTATTGCCATGGCCAAGGACGCTCGTACCAGCTTCAAGATTATCGATGATGATGGTTGTCCTACTGATCCAACAATATTCCCTGGATTCACTGCTGACGGCAATGCTCTCTTGTCGACTTATGAAGCCTTCCGTTTCACTGAGAGCTACGGTGTGATCTTCCAATGTAATGTCAAGTATTGCCTGGGACCATGTGAGCCTGCCGTGTGTGAATGGAATATGGAATCATTTGAATCATTAGGCAGAAGAAGGCGTCGTTCGATTGATAGGTAAGTTGAGATACGAATAGTGATTGCAAAATGTGATATGTCATTTGGTGTATGGCGTATACGCAATATTTTTCTTATAAAACAAAATTATTAGATTGGTTTGAATACTCTTTGAGTTGCAGAGAATTTATTTTGCAAACAAAAATTTAAATTGAACTTTTACTTTTTATTAAACATTTACATATTTATTTATTTGTCCGTTATAATTATAACAGAAAAACTTATAAAAACGTTTTAAAGAAAAAATATTACTTCAATAGAAATTTTTATTGGCACTAGCAAAAAAAGTAGTATGAGTTTGCCATTGTCGATCAGTGGAGCGTTTGTGTTTTAAATCGAACCATAAAATACAAAATTTTTCATTTGGTTTGGTTTTTCTGATGGCTGTAACTGGCCCCTTAATTTATAAATACTAGAGTTCGCCCCGTGGTCGAAATTCGACCATTTCTCCTGAAATGAAATGAAATGACATAGGTGCTTCATATATACATTCGCTGTTTCCTTACATGGTCCCCTTTCAGAATATATATAGGTTTGGCATATTTGTTTTGATTATGACAGAAAAAAAGGGTGGAAACTGGATTTTTGAACTCCGTATTAATATATATGATGTATATCACGAGATAAGTGACAGACTTCTACAAAATCTCATAGATCCGCATTCAGATTATCGTTTTCATATCTTGAAGTGCCTTGAGATGTTCAATGTTGGAATTCGCCATTATGATTTAAAATCAGTAGCTAAATATTATACAACAGATTTGACAAATGTCACCCAAACAACTTGGCTGCCAAGATCTAGCCACCTTATTTAAAATCCTTTTACTTGAACTTCAAGTATACCTGTTTTTGTAAAATTTGTAGCCATGCTTTACGAATCACGTACTTTTAACTTTTACAGCTCTACATAAAACAGATATACCATTGTGCAGTAAGCCTCAAATTTGTAGGTCAAATAACAAGAAGAATAACAAGGAGTGCTAAAAACATATTTGCAAAGGCCGCCCCTGAATATAGAAAAAAGCATAACGGCATCTCTGTACAAATAGGAACGTTTAATATTTCAGTAAAAAGCGATTTTTTTTCTTATAGCCAATTAGAATATGAATTAGAGGAATGTGTAATAATATTCAAGCTTCAGAAGCAGCCTGCATAAATACTGTCTGGAATGATGGTACAGAAATGATACTTAAAATCGTGACTTTCCCTATATAAGCAATCGTTGTTGGCACATTTATGTATAAATATTTATCACACAATAATAAAAAAAATATTTAATTTAAAAAAATATATCACGTACCACGGCATATAGGGCTGTTATACTATTGACACAAAGTTTTGCTTGAAATTTTACGCCTTAGAATTTGTGTGCGAGGTTTTGAATTATCTTATAGGGTAGTCCACGAATACGTCAGTGTCAATCACTTTGAGGGAACACATTGATGGCTACAAGAAAATTTCACTCAAAATAGGTTCCGAATGTTTAAGGAAACCATAAAACAAAAATTAATAAATAACCAGGAAATACATTTTAATTACGAAAATTGTGAAAATTCAATATAACCAATTTTTTGCCCGATCATTCAATGTTTCCTTCACAGTGTTAACCCAAAAATTAGAAAGAGATAACTTTGTGGACTGCCCTATAGTTCATGTTTTTAAAGGAGAGAAAACATTTATTATGAATAACGGTGACCAGCTGTTAGTTGTCATGCAAAAACTATCATGAATGTATGTTTTTGTTTTAACGTGAAACGTGTTCAAGACCATTCTGAAACATGAACTAAAATGGAATTCGTCTTGCCTATACCAGGGTGATCGGTATAAGGTGCACTAAAAAGCTAGATCGAGTAGGTTGTGTTAAGACAAGAAAAAATCGTATATAAAGGCGGGGCAATTTGCTAAAACAATGACTTAAATTGGAAAAAAATATTTAAAAATAGCGATAACTCGGACAATGTCATGCCATTCTTTTTCGGGAAGCCAGAAATCTATTCTTTTATTGTATTTCTAAAAAAAAGTTATTTTAGTGAACCATTTTAGAAAAATTAATTTTCTCAAAATATTGAACACAAAAATAAATTTTCTTACAATTTTTTTTTTAAATCTTACATGCCAAGCTATTCAAAAATCAGATCAGGAGAGAAATTTCCTCCGGTTCGAAAGAAATGTACGAATTTTGTATCATGATGGTAACTTCCGATTGATCAATCGCACATTCTTCCGAAAAAAATTGAAGTACGCGTTGCAAATTCGTGCGAAAACTGACGATTATCAATGTCAAAACCATTGAGTTCATGCGATATGTCGCATCTATTTGATTTGTGATTCTTCCGATTGTTTACGACAGCAAATCACATGCGGAACCTTGTCCGACACGGTAGTAAAAAATACAAATGTTCAATTGCATAAATGTTTTCATTTTGTTTAACAAAATATTGTTGTACATGGAAATAAAAAATTATTTCGTGCGAAATTTCTTAAGCTGTTGTAAAATTAAAGCCAAACAAAGCCAAACGAAATAATATTTAATAAAATGCACGACTGGGTCGCACGAACTTGCTCTTATGATAAGAAATTGCTTATTGTGCTATTAAAAAAATTTAAATAATTTCGAAAATTCTTTGATTTTTTAAATTAGTTTAAGAGTTTTCTCGGAAAAACAAAGTATGCAATAAAATTTCGAAGCTATACGTAAATCTAGGAAAAAAAAAATATTGAAAATCGTTCGACCAGTTTTTTTTTTAAAAGGTTATTTTTGAAAAACTTTTCCAAAAAATATTTTGAAATTTATTTGGGTATGCAAATATATGGCAATCTGTAGTTTACATTTGAAAAAATAACTTAAAAAAAAATCAATATACCCGTTTCCAACATATTTCGAAAACCAAAATTTTTTTTGAAAAAATTATAAAAAATCAAAAAAAAAAGTTTTTGAAAAATTTGAAATGCCATATTAATAAAATTATAAATGACTTCCTGTGGCCAAAATTTTATTGAAATCGAATGTTAGTTTACGAGAAAATTTGATTTGAAAATACTGGTTCTATGAGAGGTACCGTTATAAGACAAATTTTGAAAAATATTTTCCAACCAAAAGATAGATTGTCTTACAAAAATAGCATCCTGAAAGTTTTATTAAAATCGTTAGAGCCGTTTTTGAGAAAATCAATTTTTTTCTTCACGATTGTATGGCAGGTGCCGTTATTTTTGGGCCTAGAGCAAAAATAAAAAATATGTTCCGAGGGACGGCCAAATAAATCCTAGATACCAAATTTGAAGCAAATCGGCCCATCCGTTCAGGCTCTAGAAGCGCGAACAGGCAGACAGACAGACAGACAGACGGACGGAATTCCCAGACCCACTTTTTTCGACTTCTCCATCATCGTAATGTCATGTGTGATTGTTATCTCGAAATTTTTTTTCTGCACGAATCCATAACTTGCCTTATAGTACCTATAATCGCAAGTAAAAAAATAAAATGAAGCGAAATACGGAAACGCGAAAAAACCACTATTTGTACTATACCCGTATTTATTTTGTGATTCTTTTTTCTTTGTTTTGAGGCTCTCTGCTTGTATTGTTTTGTATCCCCTTAAAATAATGCCTTGATGTGCAGGATTATTTCACTACAATAAAGGTGTATGTCATACGCATTTTTGTTCCTCTTCCGATTCGGATATTAAAAACACAATAAATGATCGAAAGTTTTCTCCGATCGCAGAAATCTCCGAACGGCCAAACGGATATGATGTTTTTTGGAGGCAACGTATATGTATCCTGCTTTTCATTCCTTTAAAAGACATCTACATACATAGACTTTGTTTTGCTTTTATTTAGGTATTTTTCTTAAAATATATTATGCTAGTTAGAATATGTAAGTCAAAAAAACCTCAGGCTTTTTCTATATCACTTATTGGTTTTGACCTGGAACTTTCCAGTAAGATTTTTATTTTAGCACATCTGTTGCATTTTGGGCTTCAGTAAACTTAACAATAGAAGGTTTTTAACTGATGAAAAAACTTAACTAAATCTTATCTTATTCATACACTTCTTTTCTAGTAACGAAACCAAAGAGGCTGATGATGATATGAATATTTCTCAAGAAATTCTTGTCCTTGATTTCGGCGATGAGAAGAGAGAATTTTTCAAGGCGGACCCAAGTACTGATTTCGCCAAAGGTAAGAAGAAACGCACTTATATCTATGTTTCCTATATTTAACAAATTTATTTTATTCTAACCCTTCTAGATAAGACTGTCACAATAATTGAGCCATGTCCAACAAAGACTTCTGTCCTAGCCCTTGCCGTAACATGTGCCCTAATGATCCTGCTCTACATCTCAACTCTTTTCTGTTATTACATGAAGAAATGGATGCAGCCGCATAAGATTGTTGCTTAAATATATATAAAAAAAAACAAATAAGGACAACTTAACATTGCTTCCCCGCATAGATTTAAAATAGTTTCATTTTTTTTATTATATAAGGACACACTTTTACACTTACATACATCCACACACACTTCCTCTCACACAAACACAATGAAAAACAAAACAAACAAACAAAAACAAAAACTCCAAACGTAACAAACTATAATTGCATTTTATGTGGAAAATTAACTTAAAGATAAGTTATTTGATCTAAGAAAAAAAACGCAAACAAAAATTATTTATTTCTATAGAAAATGGTAAGGTTTTATCTCAAGCGTTGGCTTTGGGACAAATCACACTTTCTATTAAGTTCAAGCTGGTTGGAAGCAGGAATTGTTTTCGTCATTAAGTATTCTTGATTCTTGAAGTCTTATGACATCATTGACAAAAACTTTTTTTCAAAGAACGGACATTTTGTTCTGAACTAAAACATTCTTCTATAACCGCCCGCCGATCAATTCGAACTTAGATAGAGACTGTGAGGACTATTTATTTATTTTTGATTAAAATTTTACTATTTTTTTTACTTTATTTATTTAACAAAAAATACAAAATTTAAGCCAATATGAACTACTGTAAAATTCGATTTAAAATGTAAACTTGGACTGTTGAAAATTTTAAAATGGTATTCAAGTTTAAAATTGCTTCGTTTCATTGACAAAAAAAATGGTGTCACTTGAGGAAAAAAAAACACTTCATAATAGTTAGTTTAGTTAGAAATAATTTTAAATGATAATTGTGTTTGAGACATAAAGATATTGCAATAATTACTGTTTAAAAAAAACATGAATAATTTTAATGAATTCAAACGAAAACAGTTTTAATAAGGTGATTTTTATTCTATTTTTTTAATTTGTATATATCTACAAGACAATTCTTTATTTATAAATAAACTTAATGAAAATAAAACTTTTATTTATTGTTTTTACTTGAGGATTACATTTATTAACCTACCTTGCGTTGCAACGGCGTGTCATGTTGCTACGACTACCTTACAGAAATGTGGGCTCGAAATATTGAACCGCCCTCATTATGACATAGATCTACTGGCGCCCAAAAATTGAAGAAGAAACTTCGATAAAAAAAATCTCTAGAATTCCCAATTTTGGAGCCAGAAAGCTTGAATTGGGTGTTTAAAATCTTTGGTTCAAGAGTAGGGCTAAGTTTTTCAACCGGTAAAATCCGCCCAACATGGGCCATTTTTGTTCAACAACCTCTATTTGGGAAAATTAAATTATTTTTTGTAAAATTTATTTTCAAAACACAATGCTCAAATTGTGCACGCACAAGATATGTATAGTAAATTTTCTTTATATCAAATGTAAATATTTGATTTCGGGAGACGCCCACTTTCATAAAAACCCACCACAATTTTTTATTTCTAAATTAACGGTACTTAAATGCGAGCGAAAACTCTAATATTTGAATACAAAACATCTTCCGTACGAATGACAGATTTTAAACTTTTCATAAGAAACTATACAAACTTTTACTTGCAAATAAATTTACTTATAATTTACAACAAACACAAATTTGTGTGGCTATTAGGGGCCAGTTATAGCGATTCAGAAAACCA
Source organism: Platycheirus albimanus (assembly GCA_916050605.2). NCBI lineage: Eukaryota > Metazoa > Arthropoda > Insecta > Diptera > Syrphidae > Platycheirus > Platycheirus albimanus. The sequence continues at coordinate 50,066,238 of OU696697.1, read as the reverse complement.
AACCGAAAAAATGTTCAAATGGAATATTTAGTATGTTATGCTTCGATTTAAAACACAAATGCTACACTGTTCGATGGCAACCAACTCAGAGAATTTATTTTGCAAATAAAAATTTGAATCGAACTTGTACCTTTTGTTAAAAATGTACTTATTTATGTTTCTTTTATACGTATAAAAAAAAATTAAAAATTACATTTTCAACAAAAAGTAGTAGTTCAATTAAAAATTTTATAAGCAAAGTTGGTTGCCATCGATCAGTATAGCAGTTGTGTTATAGATCGGATTATAATATTCAAAATATTCCATTTAAAAATGTTTTCGGTTTGGTTTTACGTATCGCTATATCTGGCCCCTACGGAAAACCAAACCGAAAAAAGTTTCAAATGAAAAATTTTTTATGTTCTCATTCGATTTTTAAGACAAATGCTACACTGATCGATGGCAATCAATGCAGAGAATTTTTTTGTTCATAATAAATTTAATTGAACAAACACTTTTTGTTAAAAATGTATTTTTTTATTTTTCTTTTATACGTATAACAGAAAAATGATTAAATACATTTTTAACAAAAAGTACAAGTTCAATTAAAATTTGTATTTGCAAAATAAATTCTCTGAGTTGGTTGCCATCGATCAGTGTAGCATTTGTGTTTTAAATCTGATTATACTATACCAAATTTTCCATTTGAAAATTTTTTCGGTTTGGTTTTCCGTATCGCTATAACTGGCCCCTAACTGCCCGTTTGTTGAAACTAAATATTATTATCTTGTGTATGAAAGGTAATGTTCATATTAAGGGTGTATCTTACGCCCACATTAAAACGTAGTTTTAAAAATTAAAGGTACCCATGATTAATTTCAATGAAGCCCAGCTAGTGCCTTATTTTGTTTGAACTAAGTTTAAGGACACGCCCACTTTTTTAAGCGTGTTTGTTAAAAATCTGCATTAATAATGCAATTCTTGATAGCTATCTGCCTCAGTTTTAAAGTGTGATCCTTTGTTACGTTGCAGGATGTAGTTCAAGAATCTTTAAGATGCACCCACAATCACCATTTTCATTCAAAATCTAATTTTTTAATGCTAAAATCATGTATTATTATTATACCCTACAGAATATGTACGAGTATATTGTATTTGGTGTGGAGTTTGTAACATAGAGAAATAATACCGTTAGGTATAGAAAAGTATATAAATATTCTTATTCAAAATCAAAAGCCTGGTCGATTTAGCCATGTCCGTAGGTCCGTATGTAGTCTCTATAAAGGTCGCAATTTTTGAGCTAGAAAGCTGAAATTTGGTATATATAACCGGTAAAATTCGCCCACAAACACACCCACAATCGCCATTTTTGTTAAACAACCTCAATTTGGCAAAATTAAATTATGTTTTTTGTACAGTTACAATAAAAGCACAACGACAAAATTTTGCGCACGCAAGCTTAACGTGGTCTTCTTCCAATTAAATAAAAATATTTCAGTTTGGGGGTGGCTGATGCCCACTTTTCAGACAAAACCATCAATATTGTTTTTATAAAATAAAAATGCTTGCATAAAAGAACGAAAAACGTAGTTTTAAAAATGTGAGGTATGTACCAATTTTCAATTTTAAAAATATATCTCTTTATTTTTTCGCGTGAATTTTTTCAATACGCCCACTTTTATGGGCGTTATTTTTATAAAATACCTTTATTCAGGTAAGATCGTTAAAAAATACTCGATTCAGCTGTAGTTTTACACATATGCCTAAAAGTTGACCAATGATCAAAGCTCAGTCAGTGCTTTAAATTTTTTTTACAATTTTTCGAGGACACGCCCACTTTTAAGGGGCGTTTTCGTCAAAAGCCGTAATATGAATTAATTTTTTAATGTTTTTTAACTATCGGTCGCAGTTTTGAATTCAGAAGATGAACACTTTGGTTTGTATTCCTTGGTTAAGTAGCAAAGTGTGGTTCAAAAATTGTTATAGGTGTATTATCGCTATTTCCATTTAAAATCTGATTTTTAAAATTTTAAATTTTGTCTTGTTTTGTTAAAATCGATTTGCAAGCTTAAAATTCAATGGGCCCTATTCATAGATGTTTACTAAAGTTGTGATGTACTAACCTACAGGTTAAGCTGAATTCTTTAGATAAACACAGCTGCTATTCATAAACAATTTTCTAGCTATGTTTAGCTAGTAATAGCTAAATGCAAAAATCTACTACAATTATACTTCAAATTATGGTATTGATAAAGAATCGCTTCCCGATCGATCAGCGAAACCAAGCATCACTGCGCGTGGTTAGTGGGAAGATGGAGGACCGTACGACAATAAACCACGCAGCTGTTTACTGTTGACATGTTTTTCTCTCTTCTGTTCTGTCCGTCTTTGTCTTGTGTTTGTCTGGGCTCTGGGCCTTTGGTCGTTGTCACCCGTGCCTGACAAAAAATAAATAAGAAATCGTTCATTTAATTTTAGATAAATCAGTTAAGAAGACATCAAAATGAAGTTCCTGACTTGTGAATGGGTATCCCAGTTTTTTGCAATTACAGAAATTAGCAGATTTATGACAAATGTTGCTGTTTCTTTGTCGAATCTACCTATATCGTTGAAAAAAATCTTTATCATTTAGCTCGAGTCTATTGAACTCTGCCTTATAAATTTTCCTTTGTCTGGCTGGTGGCACAATTTCACACAACAAACCTATGTCTTCCAGAATTAAAAAATCTCCTTCAGTTTCCACGTCTATTGACATTTTAAAATAGTATTTTCAGAATGTCCAAGGTATTTTTTTTTGTATCGACTTGCTACTGGCAGACAAAAGTACCTACCTATACGTTTTTTAATAATTGTATGACAGTAGTAGTTTAAAAGTAACTTAAACACTACATCAGCCACTTTTAAAGTTAGACCCCAGGTTAAGTCCTAATCATAGGTCTAAATAAGTTTATGAATAGCTTAAACTCCAGGTTTGGTTGATCACAACTTAGCAGCAGTTTAAGATACGTGATACGTCTATGAATACAGCCCAATGTCTTTAAATCACCGCAATTAACTTTTATTTTCATGAACACAGACGTACAATACAGACCGCCAGCTCTGTATGATTTCCCCCTTTGCCTGTGTCTGTGTTCATGAACAAGCTGTTAAAGCAAATGTTTAGGTATGTATTTATTTATAGCACACCCACTCAGGAATGCAATTTTTGCAAGAAAAATTTGGTACAAAACAGTTTGTCACAAACGAACTCGTGTTGGAAGAAGGTAATCAACAGCAAGTTGCAAATGTACTGTAGCTGTCGCTTATGTTTTTCTTTTAAGTTCAAAGAAGGTTAGTACACATTGTGGGCTGTATTTTTAAAAGCTTAAAAAAATTCTTTATAAAATAAGTAAATAATATGCCTTGATAATCTGCAGCATTGTGAGGGAGTAACAATTTACAGCCGGATCTTAGAGTGCACTTTTCTCGACTGGTTTTTCTCTTGAAGGACTTGTGGCCTTATCGCAATAGGCAGAACCCACCCGGAAAGAAAAAAAATTTGGTGGAATATAGGGTGTCGTACGAAATCCCGACAACAAAATCTGACAAAATCTCCAAAAAGTTAAATCTAACTGGTTTATATCCCCCACATATAATTATGTTATGTATGGACCAAATCTCGCCAACAATCCACATTTTGTTGCAAAAATCCAGGCGAAATCCTGAGATTAAATCGCGGGATTTAATCGCAGTATTTACTACTTGAACATATTTGTTTTGGAGATATTATCTTGTTGATTTTTAATCTTGGGATTTTACTTATTTGGGGATTAAGTGCCTGGGGATTTAAATTTAAGGGAAATGTCCTTAACATGGATTTAAGAATCGAACTCAAAACTTTCGGCGTGGCAGTGAGACAGATTAACCAATATGACACGGGGCTCTACAAAAAAATTCCTTAATCCTGGTAGCAATAGCAACAACCCAGATTAAATTTTTACAAAGAATTTTTACAATTGCCTGCGTTTAGATACCAATTACTTGAAAATCCAAGATGGACGCTAAGAAGTTAAAATTGAAAAAAACTACATTGTAATGTCTGTTGAATTTATGAAGGTAGGTTTATTTTTTTTTTTATTTTATTCTGAATTATAACTTTTTTTTATAATTTTTTTTTTTTCATAAAATACATTCAATGGTATAATTTTCTTAAACAATAATAAAAATAAGAATATTTTTATAAATTTAATGCATAATTCTGTTGTTTAAACATAAACTTTAAATATATTTAAACTAAAATTATTTAACGAAATAAAATAAAAAAAAACATCTTTTTTTTCTTGAAACAACAAATATCGCAAAAAAAAATAATATAATAAAATATAAAATTTTACTTGCAGTCTATTTTGTTTAGATTTTACGTCTTTAAAATAAATTAATTGCAAGAAATTAATTTAAAAAAAAAATAAGGAAGAGCATAAGAAAATAACATATCTACGATTCTTTTTGCATTTTTTTTTTTTAAACGTCTGTTAGGTACTTGTGTTAAATTTGATTATTTATTTTAATATTTAAGACTAAAGTTTGATATATAGAATTTTTATTTGCTTAATAAACAAACCAAAGTTTTCTATTGTTTTTTTCTTTTCTTAACATTCATTTTGATGTTGCTGAACTGTTTTTTTTTTTTTTTTTTTTTTTTTTTAAGTGATAGGTATAATGTAATATTTTGTTCAACTTAAGATAAACATATACATATTTTGTATATATGTATATAGGTATTGTATGTACACCTTTATGTACACATAATAAGACTCTAATAAACTTATGTATATAATAAATGAAACCTTTCTAATGATGACTTTTTGTATGTAAATAAAAATATATGTAAAATAATATTAGACTATAAAATAAAAATTATAAAAAAAAGAGAAAACAGATCTAAGACGACACCACACTATCATCAACGTCATCATTGTAATCAACTTCACAATAGGCACTTCGGTTTTACAAATAACGATTTTGTCTTTACAATGGCTTGGAAACATCATGCTTTTCTTTCCAATGCCAACTTACTCTCTACGAGAGCTGAATTCAGTCAATCTGTGATTTTATTTTTGTTTTAATATATTTTTGATGAAAGTGCGGCGTTGGTCCTGGGATTCGTCGGCAGTGTAGATGCGTGCGAATCAAATTTGAACAGACTATCTAACTCATTATATGGTGATGTGTGTGTTTGCAATTTACATATACATATACATTACATATATCTAAGAACTTACTTTTACAAATTTTCTAAAACTCTTACATGAATAAAATTGTTAACACGAACATGTATACATACATACAGTATGTGTTGTTTGTGTGAAGCTATAGAATTGTGTGGAAAAGCCTTATTTTCTAAAGATTATTAACCATTTAAGTGGAAAAATATTGTGATTGATTGATGTGTATAGCTTGTTGTGATATATTTAATTTTATAGTGTTTTTGATTTAGCGCGGTCGGCGGCGCATAGAAGGCTTTTTGGGGCCTTTTTGAGGCTGTCAACTTTTAAAAATTGGCAGTTTTATGAGGCTTTCAAAATTTTTTGGAACAGGTTTATTCGTTTAATAATAATAAATACAAGGAAACTTTTTGAAGTATTATATTACTTAGTTTTTCTTGTAGGTGCTTAAATGTTTGGTTCAAATTCCGAAAAACTGTTAACGAAAGAAATAAGTAGAAGATTAAGCATTTAACCTTCGAAATCTGGCAACTATAGGGTTATTTTATAAGGGCGGGTAAGTGCTGAAATTAACACTTTTTTGATAGTAAAGTTTTATCATTTAACCGCGTACAGCTTGTCGTGGTGATTTGGAATCAGTAACTAATGGTGATTTTCACGACATTTTAAGATTTGCTCTTAGATTAGATCTGGATTTCATGATTTTACTGGTTGCATGGAAAACAGATTGAGATTGAGTTCGTTTTTGTTATTGTGTATGTGCCATTAACAGCTGAAATGATAGTCCACTTCATTTCTGATTGATATGCAACAACATCTTTGACGGAATGCCTATCGCTTTACTTTAACAAATTTTCAGTTTTAAAAAATTCTCCATCATCGGATGATATTGAAATATATGTAGTTAATACTTGCTGCTCCATTTAAAAAAAAAATTATAAAATATTATTTTGCAAATATACATACATACATACATAATGTGCTTCTTCTCACAAAACTACAATGAGAAAAACAAATTTCCAACTGACGTTTAGGAATGTCAATTTTGTGTGGATGCGTAAATCTGGCTCTGAATCGAGATTCGCAACAAGTCATCTAGATTCAATCTGAGATCGAATCTAGAATCGAATCTGCTTTGGCTTCATGGAAAATGGAAGGTGCTCAAGATCAAATCGAGAGTAGTTTTTTGGTTTCATGAAATTCAATACAAATAATAAAAAAAAAACAGATTTAACAGATATCACCAAAGCAACATGGCCATAACAGACCGCTTAAATTTACCTGCGAAAAATGAAAACCATATACATAAGAATTTCACATTTCTGTTGATAGTTCGGCTTATAATTGCCAGAGTTCGAACCAGTAAGCGACTTTTCTAACGTATGTACATTCAAAACATCCAATTTTTAAATCGCAGTAATTTTGATCCTTGACAACAAACTTAAAAATTTCAAACTTTTTCTATGGGATCATTTAAAATCCAAAATGTATGCTAGCAAGTCCGGGACTCCAGGACTTTGAAAGACAGTAGATTTTTGGATGCCCATTGGAGCACATCAGTTTAACCTCGAACTGTTTTATATGGCACTTACTTTCGGACTGTTCGATGTCAGCCGGGTAAACGAAACGTACACGTACTGGTTTCGCACTGGGGCCCAGGTTTTTTTGATCGGAGTAAGAAGTCTGAGTTCTCATTATTTGAACAAATGTTTTCTATACGTTTCTGCTTGTTTAATGAATGCTTATAAGCATTACAAAAATGTTTTATTAAAATCTGTAATGCACTGAAATGATCGATGTAACGATCGGAATAGCTTTGTAGTTTTTTTAACATTTCAGGGAACTGCACCAACATTTCTCAAGACACAAGGTGTCGAGGACAATGAAATGTGGCAACCCAAACATGCAACCTCAATATTTTCTTTGATGAAGACATCTTCACACACCAGTAAAAATTTCCTTAAAATAACTCATGATAGATGGTTCGGAATTTGTAAATGAGCAGGGAATATTTGGCCAGATTTAAAAAAGACAAGCTGTTATCTGCGTGACATAATGGTGCCTTATCTCATCTTCAATGTAGATCTTTACACTAGAATTGTTCAGGAACCAATTTTCAAGAGCAAGAGTGCTCAGATATGCACCACAAGTAATAGTACAACAAGGGGATAAGTAACACTTTGAAATTGAAAAGTGAAAGATATGTTTAGGATCTGTAAGCCAATTAACAATTTAACATGAAATAAGGCATCAGGCAACAGAATCAGGCTATAACCTATCATGAACAATTTTAAACACTATATTCTGTGTACGACAATGTTACAGCTCTTGATTGTTTTAAGAATAGTTTGATTTGGCAAATCATTATAAATAAAATTTTGAAAAAGATGATTAAATTCTTGAAACTAATCGGCATACGTATACATGTTACGGAGTTCATAATCGAACGCCAAAATGCTTTTCTATGGATCGGATTAAGTGCGCACGTGTCTATGACACATATCGTACCTTTGGAAAAGAAAATAAAGTATTATCATGGCTATTTGAAAAGCAGTACTATGTGTTATGGTTAAGTTGCGAAGCAGCACAAGGTACGAACTACGAATCTGAAGTTGTTTTTAAGATCTTCCAGTGTTTTGAAATAATTTTAAGGAATATTCTCTTAAGGGGCTTCAAATGTACTTGTTAGAGTTAAAAAAATAAAAAAAAAATTCAGTTCCGCTAATGAAATTAAGGTTCATCTAACTCTGGGGGAAATAAAAAAAAGAACTCATCAAGACCTCTTTTTCCTCATGGCAAAACTAGACAAAGCAAATACCCTTAAACCCAAAGAATGGTTTCATAATAAGTACTTTCGAATTATTTTGTAACCTGTCTTCCAAAAATTTAAGAAATCCTTCTCTGGTGAACACATATACTTACCAATTGCCGCAAGCGCTTAATAAATCAATATAAATTCATTTTTAAATGATAAGGCGTTTCCCTAATGTTCGTTTCCATTGGGAAGTGTAAGCGATTTTTTTAAATCATCAGTTTTCTGTTGATTAAGAATTTGTTGTTGTTGCAGTTGTTGTTGTTGTTGTGGGGAATGAGATGTTATTTTATTGTTGCTGGAATATTTGCACAAATTCGATAGGCACTTGCATGTGACATAACGTTGTTTTACTGTCCAAAACTTATCGCCATAGTCAAAGCTTAAAGTAAAGAAAAACATTTATCATTATTTACAAACTGCATTCATATTATATAATATAAAAAAAATTTATAAGAACCATATACAATGTTTTGCTGCACATAGCACTTCGGAAGCAAATTTTATATTTAGATTCATTTATAAAAAGAAGCAAACATTTGGTTCAGTTTATTCAACATACCATAATACCACCCTCAAGCAGTACCTAAACGTATAATTAAGTAGTCACTTTGTTTAATCTTGAATGTTAAAAGACAGAAATAAATACCGACCTCACCCAATAATTGAATTAGCGACTGTAAGTACATATGAACTTAAACTTCGTAAAACAATAAAGATAAGATACATATTGATCGTGAGATATTAAACAAAATTGATGTGCCTTCGATAACATATGGCAACATGGCAGATCTCTAATATAATCTACTAATTTTATAAAATATGATTTCTAGGCGCCTTGGACAGTCTGGGCAAAAAAGTAAGTTTAATTTTAATTAACCAACAATTTATGGCCGAATCACAACGGCTTACAGAGATGCACTTACTGATAAGATTTACTCTTGGGACATTCGGTCTTAAGATTAGTGAAATCTGACTTTTGTTGTTCCTACTTGTTTATATCAGGGTTTTACTAGGAGGGTAGTCCCAAGGCTACCTGGCCTGAAGTATGGATAGGTTAGAAACTATCTTACTTAAAGCCCTTTCCGTATTTTAAAACTAACGGTACCTCCATAGGATTTTTAATGAAAATTCATTTTTCTTAAAAACGGCTCCTACGATTTTAATAAAACTTTATGAATGGTGTTTTTTGTGTAAACTTAATGTTTTGGTTGGAATAGATTTTTCAGAAAAAGTCTTATAACGGTACCTCCCACAGGACCAGTTTTTTGAAATCATTTTTTTTCATAAACCACTTGACGGATTTCGATGAAATTTTTAATGTAGAAGCCCTTTTATAGACGAAATAATATTGATTCTTAAATTTTTCAAAAAAAAGTTTTTTTTTTTGAGTTTTTAAATTTATATTTTTTTTTTCTTTTTTTTTTAATTTTTGGTTTTTTTCAAAAACGGTTGTACAATGTTTTCCTAAAATTTAAAACAGTAAAAGAAACAGATGACTTATTTCATTGTTTCCAAAAAAAAACCTTTTAGCTAGTGACTTTTACGTGTTTAATCATATTCCACTGATTTTTTCCTTAAATGTTGTTTTTAATCTAAAGCCCCGATTTATTTTGTGGACCATTGGAGCTGCAAAGATCAACTTCGCAGTGGTCACTTTAGTGGGGTGAGTTGTGAAATTGGAAAGTGGTTGAAAAAGACCATAAGACCACAACTCTCACATATTAACCGGTAATCTAAACCTGAAAAAGCCTAGTCAAAATAGAATATTTATAATAGAACGAAAATATCTTCTTCACGATGTTACAATCAAGTGTGCGGCAAGTTTTAGAGACGCTAGAGTCGAAAAAGTATACTTGTAGTAGATAATCGGACCAAAAGAAGGTGAAGAAAGGTCATGACGTCAGTCAAAAGGAAACGGATCGAAGAATTCTATGATAACTGATGGCAGTGGTCCAATAAGAAAAACTTCTGATATCGCAATTGCGAAAATCTTACTTTGAAAAATGGTGGGAAGAGATTTACCATTAATATGTTGAGTCGTCAGTTGAGGTAGTTTAAAAGAGTTTTAAGTCGTTATTAAAGGGGATAATTGAGGGAAATAAGTAGTAATGTTTACTAGATTCTAATGTTTTCTTTCAAATCAATTTCAGAATCTGCACTAATTCGTAATACATTGGGTCTTCTCAAATGCAGGAATAACCATAACACTTTGTTGTGGTACCTTAAATATTGCACATAAGCTCAGTAATATGCCCATGACGACGGCAGAGGTACACACTGCCGACTCAATCACCAACTTAAAATCTTTTTCAATGCAACACCGACCAAATAAGCAAAAGCCATGTCGATGCTAACCAATCTTTTTAAATGACATGACAAAATACATGAGACTTCAATATAAAGTCGTTTAGAAAATTTAAACAAAATATTTGTGAACAACTTACCACATTTCTTCGCCAGCGGGTATATTCTTAGAAGCGAATAGTGCGATCTTCGGAAAACGGAAATCCTGATGTTCGAAAAAGACCCTTACTGGCACAAGGTTTGGTTCACACGAATGATTGAAGAATCTGCTAACATTGCCATAATAGTTTGCATCGATGCAGTGCTCGTGGCCAATATCAAAGAAGTAGCTGTCATCAGTTCTTCGATCCGCTTCGAAATCCGTAAGGATTTCTCCAGAATACTCAGATACGAACGCACCCTTTGGTACATTGACCAACGCTCGAACACCCCATCCTTTGGACTGTTCATCACACTCATTTACTTGTAGAGGAATCTTGATGCCATTTTGCACGATTCGATTCTTGCAAATAAGCTAAGAATTAAAAAAGATATTTTATTCTTCGGTGAACTATTAACTACTGTTTAATTTTACCTTATTGCACCCACAAACATCATTGCACTCAAAAATCACAGGCGGATCTTCGTAGTTGAAATCTGAGTTAAGCCGACCTTCGGCTGTGTACCAATTTTGTACTGACGCAGCTGTACACTGACATTGATCCGAAACGCAACTGAAACATCAAACATAGAGTTTACATTGAGAAAATTAAGGAAGACTTTTTAAGCTTACCCATCTCGGCAGGAACATATTCTCATTTGTGAAATTCTCTGGTCGATTTGAATAGGATTCTGTTGGATAATGTTTTTTGTGATGTACTTAAAGTCTGGTAGCATTAAATCATCTGATTCGTCCGAAGAAGACGACGAAGCGGTAACGGCTAAGGATGCAATTAAATTGTATTCATTTCGTACCGCTTGAATGGGCCTCTGTTCGCGACCGTTCGATATATCACTCGAGACAATACGATTACGAAGTCCAGTGGGAGCGAAAGATCGCATTTGCATATTGAAACCAACAGTTCGAGCACACTGACTATCTTCGCGTGGAATGCAATCATAAGGAAGTTCATCAGCTTTGTTTTTAATCATGAGATCAGCTCCGTTCGCAATAAGAGCAAGGCACAAACGGGTCGCTTGGTTTCGACAAGCAATGTGTCTAAAACAAACAAGTTAATTTCAGAAATTAAGAATTATATATAACTACAGGTTTTCGCCTTACAATGGAGTATCACCATCTACATTTTGTATATTGCAATCGCTGCCGGCCTGTAGGAGAAGATTGATTGTATCCAAGCTTCCATTGTATAAGGTAGCCCAGTGAAGCACTGTGTTGTTATCATTGTCGCATATATCTGGTTCAGCTCCATGGTTCAATAAAAGACTATACGGATCATAGCTTTAAACATTTCTTAAAATAAAAATAGCAATGTTTTGAACTAACCTAACAATTTCTGTGTGTCCCAATTCAGCAGCCCACACCATCGCTGTCCAACCACCATCGTCTTGGGCGTTTATAAAGTTTAAGAAACTTGTCACGCTTCTACTGCATTTAAAACTATCCACAAGTATTCGTGTTGCTTCAAAGTGTCCAAGTTTTGCCGCGATATGAAGGCAAGTTTTTCCCTCGGGACCCTACAAGTTAAGGCTCAGTTTAGTAGTACTTTTTCTTTAATATTTTAGATGCCGAAACTCACTTTGGCTGCTAAATCTGCGCCGCATTGGGTGAATAAGCTGAGAATGTCACACTTATCACTCATAACAGCACACATTGGAGCAGTTCGCAATTCACGATCCATCATGTTGACAAAATCTTGAGGAAATTCTTTGCACAAGAGTAAATAAGCCATTTGGAGTGATCCAGAATGAGCAACCAAATGCAGGCAGGTACCATCTAAGAATTCACGCATGCAACTTGTAACATCGTAACCAGAACCTGTATAAAATATGAACATTATTGTTTGTAGCAAGATGTTATAAAATATTAACGGAATAAATTTATCTTTCGGAATAATCGTTTTTAAAAAACTGGTTCAAAAAGAAGTAAGAGTGCTTTTGTCACGGGTAGGGTTGGTTGTTATTGATAAAGTTCGTAACATTGCGTTGCAGACAAAAACTGTGGATTCAGTATGTAGGCGAGCGGACTCTACTCTAGATTCCAGAGCAACGAGCGAGCCGAAGAGCAGCCAGGCAAGAATCAGCCCTGCTCACAGCTCACTCACCTAAGTGATCATCATTAGGCTTGGGGATGTGAAGGGCATTGTTTTATTGCACTTTCTGGTCTCGAAAGCAAGAAACTAAAATCAAGGATTAACATACAATTAGAGATTTAGCTAACACATATGTGCTCACTCTCTAGATCATTTAGTGAAGGTGTTATTTGTTAGTAAGAAAAATATACATATAGCATAACACAAGCACAAAAAATACAAAAAATAAATAAACACATACAAAATAGATACAAAGACATAAAAACATGCAAAAAAATAAACCAAGAGCTTTACTAATATTGAAATCAGCAATCCTTTTGATTAAAAAAATTGCACATGCGTAAGAGTTTCATTCATGCCATAATTCGTACGGTGTTTGGGGCAATGTAATAGCTCTAAGCTACGAAGATGATGATCCTCCCAGCGATAGATACAAACGAAACAAGATAGTAGATCGGATGAGTCTACAAATCCCAATAAAATTTGGTGAATAAGAATAACATCATTGTTAATCCGTCTTTGTGACAAAGTTTGAATGTGTAAAAGTTTAATTCTGTGTTCGTAAGGTGATAGGTTGTAAGGATCTGCCCAGAAGAGAACTTTTTAATCAAATCGAATAAAATTACGCTGAACTGCTGAACTGCCTCTATCCTAGACTTATGAATATCATAGAAAGGAAACCATACCTGTGATGCATATTCAAGATGAGGACGAACCAGGCAGTTAAATAAAGCTAGGGTTACCTATGTATGGGCTTTGAAATGCTTTCGACCTTCTTTTAACAAACCCTTACATGGAATTAGCTTTTTTAACAATATGATATGTTCGGTAAAACACAAGTCTTGGCTTCATTTTACTCCCAGATCTATGCGACAAAATACCTTGAATATCAAAGGATTAGCAGAAGACCCGTCTAAAAAATATACATCTCGCTTAGGTGGCGGGTTATGATTCTAGGCTGAACCAGCTATTTTTTTTTATTTCATTTCGTTAAATACTAACGGTACATACATTTTTTTAATTATAACAAAACAAAAAAAAAACAAAAACTTATATCTAATGTACATTATGGATTATTTTGAATAAAAAATATTGTTCTTAAGTTGAGTGATTTTACATTGTCATTGCTGGAATTAATTAAATTTGAATTTTTATTGTAAATATTAATTAAGAGATTTAAAGGACTATTAGCACTGTAGTTTGATCTACTATAAATGTTGGAAATTGGCAACTGCCTTCTCAAATTATACTAACTAGCTATGAAATTTAATCTACAAAGTATCAGTGGAGCTGAAATGGATCCATTGATTATTCCGACAATAAAACAAAATTGTAGATACGCTCTGTGACTCGTTAGAGATGGAAGATTTATTAGTTGAATACGTTGAGCGTAAGGTGGTAAGATAATTCTATTCGACCATGGTAGAAATCTTAAACAAAATCTCATAAATCTTCTTTGAACGGACTCCAATCTATTTATATGAACCGCATAATATTGCGCCCATACAACACAACCATACTCTAAGATGGATCTTACGAATGAGACATAAAGAGTTTTTAGAACATAGGGATCACGAAATTCTCGAGCAAATCTTTTAATAAAACCGAGTGTCATGTTATCTTTTTTAATAATGTAGTCAAAATGGTCAATAAAAGTTAATTTTGAGTATAACACTATCCCAAGGTCAGTAAAGCAAGACAGATTACTAAGAGGTGACAAATGAATCGCATAATTATAGACAATCACATTTTTCTTGCGTGTAAAACACATTGTTTTACACTTGTCAATATTTAAAACTAAACCATTAATATTGCACCATTCCCAGAAACTTTGAAGGTCTTTTTGTAAGAGATCACAGTCTTTTAGAGAGTTGATTGTACGAAAAATGTTTACATCATCAGCATATATAAGAGACATAGAATTTGATAGGACGGACGGAAGATCGTTAATAAATAGTACAAATAATAACGGGCCAAGATGGCTACGCTGAGGTACACCGGAGTTAACAGTAAAACATTTAGAACGTTCACTTTTAAAAACAACACTATATAATCTATCTTTTAGATATGAAGATATCCACATAACAAATCTATCGTTAAGACCCAAATATTGCAGTTTCCTTAAAAGAATATGGTGACTTAGCTTGTCAAATGCTTTGCTGAAGTCAGTAACTGAGTAACAGCTAACTGAGCCAACTCTTTGACAGACCCAGTGTACCCTTACCAACCAGCAACTTGTAGAAGAGTTTGAAGTTTCCATATGTGCCATGTTGCACCAGAGTCTAAAATACATCCCGAAATGATCAGAGCTTTTGGTAACACAGTTTCCATGTGGTTTATTTTTATTTTTCAATTGCTGGTACTGGCGGTAGTTCTTTTTAAGGTATCCCTTTTGGGGACAAAAATAACACTCAGTCCCGATGTTATTTTCTCGATGTTCTCCGTTTGAATTTTCTCTTCTTCTATATTCCTCCAGAAGTTTTGACTTCACAATGTCAAATGTGAGTTCAGTTTCCTTGCTTGTGCGAGTTTCAAGAGCTGTGATAAGTGTGTCATAGCTCCTAGGTAAACTACTCAACAGCATAGCTACATTCCACCGCTCAAATGTTTTTTTTTTCTATTGCTGATCACCTCACAATGAGGCGAGAACAACTATCGCTCTTTCAATAGAAGACAGTCAGCTACAGCACATACGAAAGGTCATACATCAAAGGAAGTTAAAGTTAATGCGAAATATTTGCAGTCTCCTCGTGAATGAAGGTGAAAACGTGGATAAGCACATTGCAGAGATGATAGACCTGTCTATCAGCAATCGCAAAAGCAACATTATCTAAGCAGTGGAGTGTAGCTATGCTGTTGAGTAGTTTGCCTAGGAGCTATGACACACTAATCACAGCTCTTGAAACTCGAATAAGTAAGGAAACTGAACTCACTTCAAGTGATATACAATTATAATAATAAAAAACTATGACTTTAAATTCGAACCCTAGCGCTAATTGGGTATTCTTACCGAGCTTTCCAGCTCAGGAAAACTGCTATTTCTACCTTACTACCTAGGTAGGCCCGCGAAGCATTTTTCGCACCGCGAGTATCTATCATATTTTGTATCTTCTTTTCGAAACACCGCCAAACATAACAAGCTTTAATAACTTGGCAATAGTTGTTACGTATTTTCATCTATCAGGGACCTGTATACTGATTGCCACTATCCTGAGTAAAAGTGGCTTCAGCAAGTTAGGTACGATAATACTTGCCCGGCTCGCTCATTATCCTGAACGCCACTGTGCTCTAAAACCCAGAGCAATGTAGCCTACAAGTTGATGCTTGAACCAGATAGCTATTCCTGGTTTGGTACTCGATATTAATTTTGCTGAATAAATTTTATAAATCTGCATGAATGGAAGGGATCTCCAACTACTCACCTAGAATTTCCGCCACCCTTTCGAGATCATCATTCTTCACAGCGTAATACATGTCCTTGGGAGAAAACTCTGAATTTGTTCGTCTTCCGTTTGTTCTTCCGACAACATTCATCACTGATTCAGGTATCAGTGCTTCAAGTGACATCGTCTTTCTCTCAGACCCATTGTTTTTGTTTTTCTTGTTGGTGTTATTGTTTGTGGCTGATATTGGTACATGAACCAACGGTAATCCCATTTTCGCTGGTTTTCTAAAAGAAAAATATTCAAAACTTTGTATCAATTTCAATATATAATCTAAACAACTGGTTTTATTCTTACAAATTGGCTTTTTGACTAGGAAGGAATACTGGCAAGGACTGACACTTCATAGTGACGGTAGATGTTCGCTCTGGTGTATCGACGCCACAGTGAGGGCACTTTATTACCAACGTTGGACTTGTATAATTTCCTGGCGACGATGGATCGTACGGACTGTTGAGAATGTATTTCTGTGCACAATCCGGATGGAAAAAGTGCTGCTGTTTGCAAAAACTAAATTTACCCTAAAATTAATCAAAATTAAGCATATTTAGGAAATTCAGTTGATCTGAAGTTTATACTAACCTGAGTACAGAAGATTCCACAGCCAGCACAACAATTGTGTGCCCTAAAACGCTTGATATGGTCATCGCAGAGAATCATGTAACCTACTCGCGAGCTAGGCCGGAGTAGATTCAACAACTCCCCATCCAGCTGATTGCAACAGCCAACTTTCTGTTCTTCAATTTGATCGATAGCGCAGCAGAAGGCTGTTTCGGGAGTTTTTTGGGTATAATAATGCGATTGCTTGTGACACAGACATATAAGGTCCTTGGTATTCTCTTTATGCGAAGGATTCGGTACCGCCGCCATAGGGTTTGGAACCTTTAAGACAGAAGTCGTCGGCTTAGACTCCGTATTTTTATCCTCTCTAATCTTTGGTGCTGCTTGAAGTTTTTGTCGTATCTTTTTGGCAACTGTTGTCAACGATTTCTCGGATGGGGCACTTCTCACAGGCGGAGTACTCTCCTTCGATCCGCGAACTCGTAGTGTTACATTTGTTTTGCCAACCTGTACCCTCTTCGATGGTACAAACTCTTCGTTGTCATCCGATGAGTTTTCTGTATCGGACGCATCACCACTGTTCGTTCGACGGAGGCCAATTCTTTCCATATGCTTATGTTTTTGTTTCATCAATTTATGCTGCTGTTTTTTACTTAGTTTTTTGTCTTCCGGAGACTTGTTGTGGTGCCATTTGGCTGCTCTGATTTCAATTAGAAATGTTTGCATATCGGGACATGGTTTCTTTTCAAATTTTGGCCTTTCTGCGTTTTCAGATTTTGTGAAGAGTTTCTTTTTAACCACATTCGATGGATGTTGTTGTGTTTGGCTTTCACTACTGTTCTCAGATTTTATATCGCGGTGTCTGCTGCTGCTGCGCGATGAGTTAGGCTTTGTGGAAACATTCGGAATGGTTTCAATATCATTTCCAATGCAAGAAGTGATGCGTTCAATGTTTTTTGTTTCATACTCATATCGAAGTTCATCGTTTTCGAGTATTTTTGGGGTGGGTTTGATTCGACGTTGCGAGCGCTTTGGAATAACCAATGATGCTGATGCTGACGCTGATGCTGCTTCGGGACTATCTTTGGAGGGTGGTTGTTTTCTTATAATTGGGCCGGTAGATGTTGGTGGAGTGTCGGTGGGGATTGTGCCAACACTGTCTGGGGTATGTTTTTCATTGGTGAGAACTTTGGCACGACGACCACGTTTTTTTGGAGGCGTTTTCTCATCTTCCAACTTACGGCGTTGGACACTAGGAGATGTGATCAAATTTGATGTATTATCAAAATCTGCAGCAGGTGTCGGTGATTTTGGGGGTTCGACTTTCGTTTCATCATCTGAATGATGAGATTCCTGGAATTAATTAATAAAATTACGATCGTCTCGCAAACTCTAAGAAAAATAAGATCTCTTCATACAACGATCGCTACAACAAAACAAAGGGCACTGGATCACATGGAATATACATATGTTGATATTTCCCTAGTTGCTTATTTTTAGCAAATAAACTTTATAATGAGTCTTGTTGCTTCTTTTGGATAGGAAATCAAGCTGGAAATCCAGCATACAAGAAAGAGTGTTTAGTTAGGAAAAGTTGAATACACATAAGTGGTGTGTGGCGCTCGACATATTATTTAATATAACCCTCTAGATATTTTCAGCAAACAAACTGCTGCTTGCTCAGCAAGTCTCCTAAAGATGATCTCGCAATGGTCGAATATTAAATACAGCCTCGCTAACATAATGAATGCCTTCCGTATCCCACAAAGTAACATCAACTACTCCTCTACAACATTTTAACAAAAAAAACCTCACTTTGAGAGTAAAATGAGTTTCAGGAAGGCAAATCTAAAGTGGACAGGTGGTCCCAAACCTGGATCCAAAACACTCCAAGGCTTTGAGCTCTGCAAGAGGACGGCACATTTGCTCCATTATAGGACACTCATAGGTGGCACACCCCGCAAGACTTGACATGCAGAAGCAGTATGGATGAAAAAGACGAAGAGACAATATTGTCCACCTCTTATGTACCTACATTGTTTTTACCCAGCAAATAAAAACGTTTTTTTTTTTTTTATAGGAGAATCCTATTTTAGTGACATTGATTAACTGATGGATTTGCACAATCATCTGGTGCAGTTCGTAAGAAGCTCAAATTGGTTTTAAGTTTTTAAATTTGTAGTTAATAAAACCAATAACTTTGTGGTTAGTCCTCTTTTGGACTAAGTGTGTCAGGTTATATCTCTTTTTAGCTGACAGCAACCTTAAGCTAACCTGAGTTAATAGGGAAGTTTGGCAGTATGTTTGATTGAAATGAGGTGACATGTTTGTGCAGCTAATTTTATGACATATATTGTATCCAGAGATACGCCCCAAAAAAAGGAAAGTGTCATGAAGCAACTTTTTGTTCTGAACAGATATTTTGAACCATCAAGAATATTTTCTTAAACAAGCATCTTCAGATTATATTCTATTTACCTTTGAAAAACAAAGCTTTGATGAAGGCATCAAAAAGGCCTCTCGCTTGGTAAGTAAAAGCGATACAGGCATAATAGATGATCCACAAGAAGAACTAGATTTAAAACAATCAAGGAAGAACCATAAAAACTGGGAATAATGTGGAATTAGCTACATTTTTTTATATCATTGCCAGTTATCGTACACGGTTGTGGGTAATAGTAATAGACTATTGGGAAGAGTAGGATTTGATGAAGTGGCTGGAATCAATACAACACAAGGATCTTAGTTTAGATATTAGTTTTGGAAAGTGATCTAAGGAAGTAATATTTAAGGACCTGAAACTGAAACAACCAATATCGAACGAAAAAGAGATGTAGGCCCACTCCTAGTACAAACAATGGATTTATAAAATATAATTTTAGTAAAAAAAACAAAAATATAAATCCATTTTTTTTTTTTTTTTTTTTTTTTTTTTTAATAATTTTAACTATATGCCTGTAAGATAAAAGATCTTTGAATGCAAGCTGCACGGCAATAGTTAGAAGGAATAGAAAGATAGGAAAGATTTTTTGTTGGTACAATGGATTGAGAAATAGGTGATATTAATCTCATGAAAATCCCACGGGTGGCTACCAGTTGAAGCTGGGGGAATATTGAAAAGTTGCTGCCCGGGCTGGGGCTCGAACCCACAACTCTTAGGTTAGCAACCAAGGACTTCATCCACTGTACCATTGCCACCCGCATTCCATTCGTTACAATAAAGAACGTTTCGATTTTTCCTAAATACGGAAAGGTTCTCAGACATATAGTTTGAAAACGATTTGAATGTGCTATCGATTATTTTTTGTGAAAAGATTAACGCGTGTTGCGAAGCCTTGACGATTTAAAAAGTTGTGACACAAACAAAAGATAATTCATGGTTAAATTCCCATTTGCGAAATTTAAAAAAGTCAAAAGTAATAGCTTTAACAACGCGGTTTTTAATAACTCTGCGGAAAATTGGTCGAACTATAAATCTATACGCAATAAGTAGGTACAAAAGGGAAATAAAGTCTAGTAAAAACAACTACATAACATCTCAAATTACGGCTAAATCTGGCAATGAGATAGAAATGTTGATTACTCTTAAAAATATTGTATTAAAAAATACAAAGTCGAATATTATTGAAAGTGTTAAATTTGAAGAAGTGACATCAATTGTTACGAATGAAATTACGAAAAAGTTTAATGTATATACTTTGTAGACAGTATTCGGGAAATAAATGCATCAATTCCAGCTGTTTCATTTGTGTCACCAGATATTAGTTTTAACTCTCTTTTTACTTTTAGATTTTGCGATGAAAGTACACTTTACAGATTAATTCAAAATTTGAATAATAAAAAAGATATTTTTGGACTAAATATAGATATTATTTAATAATAAATAGAGATCATTGGACCAGTGCTTATGAGAGGACCATAATATTTTGATCAACGAACAATCTGTGTTTAGAAGAGGTCATTCATGTGAAACTGCTATAAACTGTGTTGTGTTGAAGTAGAAGAGACAAATTGACTGTGTAAAATTTAAAGCGTGCATTTTTTAGACAAATTTTATTGAAACAATTGTACTTGTATGGTGTGTGTGGTCGAGAATTGGAATGGTTTGATCTTATTTAGTTAATAGAATTCAGAGAATGATGAACTATCGAATGAATTAAATAATTATCTGGGTGTTCCTCAAGGTTCAGTATTTCTTTTTCTCTTATACATAGATAAACGATTTAAAAAAATGTTTAACACATTGCAGTTTAAAGCTTTTTACTGATGATAGCCCCATTTATATTTGTGGAGATAATAGTGAAATGATGTGCCAAAGATTGAATGAGGATTTCAAAAGTGTTGATAATTGGTTAAAAATGAACAAGTTAAAGGTGGTAGCAAAACTAAGTGCATGAAATTGAGAATAGATAAGGATATTAATGTGTGCCTGGATAACGTTTCAATCGGTACAGTTCAATATTTAAAATATCTATGGGTAATAATAGACGATAAGCTCAATTTTAAAGAGCACGCGAGTCATGTTTGTTCAAAGATTTCGAAAAAAGTTTATTTCTTGAGTAGAACACGAAAACATCTGGCATTATTTGAGACTTCCATGATCTTGTGTTGCCGCACTTTAACTACTGTTGTAATGCTGATGTTAAATTAGGACTACAAAGACCGCAGCATAAGGGTATGAGTATCATTTTGAAGCTGAATATACAGGGTGATTCACGAATGTTGTGCCAAAAAGCTAGAGCGTGTAGGTTGGGTTAAGACAAGAACAAAATCGTATGGGTATTATTTGAAAAATAATGATTAAAAAATAGCGGTAACTCCTACAATGGCATCTTTTACTTTGTTGTAAAGCCAAAAACTTATTTTTTTATTGTAACTTTAAATAAAGTTATTCTATTGAACCGTTTTCAAAATATTAATTTTCAAACTCAAAATTTTGAAAAAAAAAATTTAAAAAAAATAATTTTAAAACTAATTTTTTTCAAAATTTTTACGTAATTAAAAATTATTTTTGTTCTCAGAATTCAATGCTCTCATTAATTTAAAATCTAACACTGAAAACCGTATGATTCTATGACTTTTTGTTGCCAAGCTATTGAAAAATAACCGAACCTACTTCTTCACAGAAGTTGGGTTTTCTTCAACACTTTGGGATACAGCAGCAATATTCCCAGTTGTTCTTGAGCGACGTGCACGGATTTTATTCTTCACATCGCTAAGTTGTCCCAACAGCTCAAATATTTCCACCAACTTCTGAATGGCGGTGATTCACGACGACCAAAAAATGGTTTTAGTTTAACGAACATTCTCTGCCAAATTTTCAACATTTTTATAGTGAATTTTAATAATTTCAATGCGTTGTTGAAGAGAGTATTGTTCCAACTACCGAAAAAGCGGGCTATTCAAAATAACACCTCTTATTGGAAAACCTTTATTAGCTTTGAAAAAAGAGGCTATAAACCTATAACTTTGAGGCAACGGAGGGACCCACAGTCAAAAGCCATCAAAAAGAGTAATAAAGATTATATAATACAATGTTATTGCGAACTTAAGTTTCAATCTAACTTGGCGAATTTCGCGGGGTCCATTATTGATTCCTGTATATGCCAAAGTTGCTTACTAAAACACTTGGCTTTTCACGACTGTATATAAATATTATTTTACAGCAGCTCTGAATAACTTACATTCTCAAACATTTCTGTATGTATTAGGCAGGATACATCGCATATAAGACCCTATCTAGCGTTTCATATGAACGTATTAAGCCGTTTGCTGATGATCATTATAGGTCCATCCCAATACGTCTTTGGATCGGGAAAATGTACAACCGACCAAAACTTTACATTACCGATACCCACTACGTTCATCGATTTTAGAGACTCTGCTGAAACTTTCGATACTATCAGAGGGTTAAGAAAAGGTGACGAACTTTCATGCAGCTGTTTAAACATTGTGATGGAAAATGTAATTCGGAACACCCATGCCAGTACATCGGGCATCACTTTTAATAAATCGAAACAAATACTTGGGTTTGCGGACGACATTGACACGATAGGAAGAACAAATCGAGCAGTAACTTTTGCCTTCACTACTATAGAGTCAGCAGCAAGCAAAATGAGATTGAAAATAAACGAGGACAAGAAGTATATGCTTTCATCGAGTAAATGTATCTACCTGCGCACTACTGTAAACACAGGAAACAACATCAGCGCTGAAATCAAACGTAGACTAACTCTTGCTAATCGCTATTTCTTTGGGCTGAATAAGCAATTGATGAATAAAGCCCCATCTAGAAGAATTAAGGAGATGCTATATGGAACACTCATCATCCCGGTGCAGAAGCATGGACCTTTCCCAATCCGATGAAAAGTTACTTGGAGTATTCGACAAAAGTTCTGGGTATGATGTAAAGTGACATAAGCCTGGCCAGAAAAGTTCGCATTCAACGACTAATATAGCTGGGCAATGTAGATGATATCAACGCTTCATCTCGTAAAGTCTTCAACACCAAGCCAGAGGCAGTCAGAAGCCTAGGTAGACCTCATGTTAGATACATTGATCAGTTAGTGGGAGACCTAAGACTACTTGGCGATTGGAGACGGCGTGCTCCTAAACGAGACCGATGGCCAATCTAGGAGCAAAACGATTTAGTTGAGCTATTATAAGTAAATCTTGTTTCTCAATCTCGTCAGGTAGTGGATACGAACAAAGAATTTAAAATTGGCACACACAACCCATTCAATCGTTTCAAAAACGCTTATGAATTCTTCAGCCATATAGGTGAGGTATTTAATGCTCTTGACATATTTTAGGGAACAGAACAAATCCATAGCGAATCATGTTTTAGACGGAACAAGGTGAAAAAGCAACGGCTATTGTCAAGCATCAGTAAATAGCTATAGGGAGGAGTTGGCCAAAGCCTAACTAGTTGAGTACAAAACTACCGGATGAAAAGTATATATCAAAAAACGCTCCTATACCTATAGCTACGATCAGCAGCTGCTCCATATTATAAAATCCGTTTCATTTGGATATACTAAATTATTTTAATAGACAGTTCAGATTTGACAATTTCTAAACAAGGATGATGATATGAGAAAGTTAAGTCTCGGATTATAAATAATCCGGACGCTGTTTACGCTGAAAAAAAATACTTTAACTTACCACTTTAACTTCGTTGCGATGTTCCAGCCGAACGCTTCTTCTAGTCTTCTTTCCCTTCTCCGAAATATCATCACCAGCAGCATCTTCTGCATCGTCCTCCATTTTGGAGCCTTCTATTTCAACATCGATAGTTTGCTTGCGTTTTCTTTGCAGCCGTTTTTCAGCGCTCCCGGCAGAGTGCTCATCAGTTTTCTCTTCACTTTTCAAAGGAACCACTTTTTTGGACCTCCCGCGACGTTTAGTAGGTTGCGTTTCTCCTACACTATCTGCAGCAGTAGAAGCAATTCCTGTACTCACTCTACCTTCAGGTGATGATTCTTCTGCAGCCTCTGGTGGACGTGAACGACGTAATCTTCGCACAGACCCCTCGCTTGAATCACGTGGCTTCTAAAAAAGAAAACAACAAAAACCAAAGCAAAATATAAAAACAGGGAACAACTGTTATCACATTTTCAGTGAATTGGTATTTATAACTTACATTTGGAGAACTCTCAAAGCTATTGTTCACATCCTCACTGTCCACCTGCAGTGGTTCTGTTTCTGCATCCTTGTCAACTTTCTCTTTCAATAATTGGTGGCCAGTGCTGTCAGTGCTACTCAAACAGCCGCTACTAACACCCTGTTCCCCAACAACGACTTGATGGCCTTGAGTTCTATCGTCGTCGTCGTCGTTGTCTTTATCTGTTTTCAGCAACGTATTTTTCTCTATTGCTGCCGTTGCCGTTGCCGTTTGCACACCGATTTTTTCATCATCGGATGAACCTGAGCCATTCTGATTCTGTGGTCTTGCAGTCGATGCGTTGACTTTTCTTGAAATTTTCCTATTGACCTTTTCACCCCAGTTTTTAGCATGGCCATTGTTTTTAAGGGTTCTCCATTTGGCAGTCTTGTCTTTGTTCATATCTAAAATACCACTTCTCGGAACAACTGATGTGGCCTCTCCAGCAGAAGCAGCAGCAGCAGCAGCAGTAGCAGCACCTCCAACTCCTCCACCGCCTCCTCCATCATTGTTGAATTTTGTGGACATGCTAGACAGCAAAGTCTCAATGCAATCTGTCATAATTGATGGACTTGGACTAACCCGGGGAGGGCGGCGACGGCAAGATGATGATTAAATTTTTTTCTTTTTTTTTTTCTTCACAAACAACACCTTTTCAAAGTTTTTTCTACCGAACTTCTTGGGCCAATTGATGGGCCCAAAGATAAAAAAAAATTGTAGATTACGTTTGAGCTGCTTCTCTCAGTGGGTGCAGATTTTCTTCTTCGTTTGCTGATTTG
Source organism: Platycheirus albimanus (assembly GCA_916050605.2). NCBI lineage: Eukaryota > Metazoa > Arthropoda > Insecta > Diptera > Syrphidae > Platycheirus > Platycheirus albimanus. Next base: position 50,041,241 of record OU696697.1, on the reverse strand, counting down.
ATTATATTATTGCAAAAGAAGCGATGACGAGAAGAAAAAAAAAACTTCAAATCGCGAGCTCTGAAGAGAATTTCATTCTTTGAATCAGTATTTTTTTCGTCTTTTTGCCTTTCTACATAATTTCCACTTCCAATCGGACTCACTCTAACTTAACACTCAATTCGTTGGTAGATTATTATAAACTCACTCCGACACACGGTAGGTACTCGTACTAGGTAGGCACACTCGCACTGGGTAGGCACCAGCACCAGCACCAGCAGCAGGCAGAGATTTTTCCTTGCGATACGATACAAGCACAACACACGGTGGAAGAAGAGACGGCCTGACCTGAAACTGAAACTGAAAGCTTGAAGATGACGAAAAGGAAATTTTCTGCAACAGATTTTTAAACGTCTAGTTTCTTCAGAGCTCAATGAGTTGTTTCCAATTAATGCATTTGAAATGAAACACAAATTAAAAAACACTCGACATGGAGAAGAGAAGCACCATTAGCGCAGGAAGATACTGCACCAGAAACCAGCAGACATTTTTTTCTTAATTTATTTGGATATTCGTTTTTTTTTCTTCACTATTGTTAATCTTTTACACTCTGGTTGTTGGAGTTTGGAGAATATCTGGCGCGCGGTGCTTTTCTAAAGGCAATTTGGTATCTCATCAAATGTCAAGTAAACTCGCGCGGGCCAGTGAGATTGAGAAACTAAACTACTCATTTTTTCTAGTTTCTGTGGAAGGTAAAATAAAATAGTAAAGTTGAGTTATTTTGCAATAAGAGTGACAGAGATAGACAGTACATTCCGGAGAATATTTTCGTGGACAAAAATGTTTACTGTCAGAAATGAGATAAGCTGATATCTGGCAGGTAGGTGGAGTTTGGTGGATTTTATAAAAGGTTCTTGTATCGGGTACACACAATAATAGTACTGTTTAGAAACTAATTTTAATTCATCTCTACACAAATTTCTTGTTAATAATTGAAACTAAATTATTAGCATATCAATTTCTTTTTTGTAGATGAATTTTAGTTTAAATAAATTCTTTTTTGTTGAAAAATGTTAATTTTGAAGTGATTTGTTAACATTCTGTTGGAATCCAAAGATTTTTTACAATGTACAAATACAGGGTGATTCACGAGCGTTGTGCCAAAAAGCTAGAGCGTGTAGGTTGAGTTAAGACAAGAAAAAAATCGTAAAGGAGGGGGGGGTCTATTCCCCCCCGTTTAGCCGCGAGGGGCAATTTTCTGAAAAATTGACTTATTTTGTAAAAAAAAATATTAAAAACCAACGGCTCCGTTTACAACACCGTGTTATACCTTTTTGGAAAGCCAAAAACTTCTTCTTTCATTTTGTTTTTAAATTAAATTGTTTTAACGAATAGTTTAAAAAATATAAATTTTCAAACTCAAAATTTTGAAAAAAAATTTGAAAAAATAATTTGAAAACTAATTTTTTCAAAATTTTACGTAATTAAGTATAATTTTTGTTCTCATAATTCAATGCTCCCATCAATCTTTAATCCAACACTGAAAACCGTATGGCTCTACGACTTTTTGTTGCCAAGGTATTCAAAAATAACCGAACCTACTTCTTCACAAAAACAAGAAAATCTAGCCTTACAGGATGGCACAAGTGATCATTTAACCCATTTTTTCGTGTTTTTGTGAAGAAGTAGGTTCGGTTACTTTTGAATATCTAAACCATACCCTGTAAAATTCCATAGTTATTTCCATTTTACTCAGAAAATACTTAAATCTACAGATGACGGGATTAATTGATTTACTTTGCACAACTGTCTTATCCTCTAATACTTCTGTATAAACTTGAAATTGTTAGGTATATTTAATCAACAGCAAAACTTCATGCCAGTTCCCTAATGCTTCACCTCCCATTACAACCCACTTGTAGCGAAATTTTCATGACATGAACAGTTTTTCTAAAAACACGATAGTTTCGTTCTCGTTTTATAAAGCAAAAATTAAGTCATGTTCATGTTTCAATAAAACCATTATCTTCTTTGGTCCTGCGGCCGTCACATCCAATAGCACCTACAATTACTGCTCTTTAGCTCCTATAAATATAATCCTTGTGACATGGCCAAAGAACTCTAGCATACACTGTTCAGCAGTCTACCAGCTCCAGTCACCATAGTTAATACGTTTCCTTGTTTTCATCAATTTACACATTTTTTTATAGTAATGATTAGAAATTTTTTAAATCTACCACACAAAATCTGAATCTACCTCTATTTTGTATCCCAATCTACCACGTTCTTTAAAATGGAAGTGACAACACTGCCGCCAATCCTTTATATCTTTGCTCTTTGCCTACAAGCTTGGTGTGCATTTTATTTTGAGTATGTTTAAGCTCTCTCTTAAATGAAAGCCACACATGCCAGCTATTTGTAAGACAGTTGCAATACATTCACATTTTCCACTCACACAGACAAACTTCCAGCCAACTGAAACAAAGATAGGAATCTGAGAATTAATGGATGTAGACTTGCTTGCCAGCAGCTGGCATGTGTGGCCACAGAGTTAAGCTATCCCGTGCATTTGAAATGGGAAACCAATACAGGAAAAAATTAAATGCATAGGCAAGAGGTATACGTGGTTTTTAAATGGGAGCAGTAAACACACCACAAACATAAATGGCACACGCAGGGATGGTTGCCATAACAAAATGCACATACAGAGATGTACACGTGTTGACAGACACCATTGTATATGAAATCTATAGTAGTCTGAGTGGCGGCGCAAGACCTAAATTTAGTGTGGGAGGGTACATTTCGCGAGGCCCTCTTGTACATACTTCTTTGCAACATTAAACAAAAATGTAAAAAAATAAAGAAAAAATCAATTACCTTAACAGAAATTTTCGACTTTTTGTTTTACTGAACTCCTTAATAATTGGTTCGTAATTTAACTTAGATACTATGTCTGCTTCAATAGATAAAACTGCCAAGGCTGAAAGTCTTCCTTGAAAAGCTCCTTTCAGCGGAAGCAGTACTTACAGGAATTGTTAACAAAATTCTTATGACAATGTAAGCATTTGGGTAAATTTCTTTTAAATCGATCTCTATGATGTATTGGAGTAGATGTTTAACGTCTTTAATAGAGCTGGGTAAATTTGGAATCATATTTTGTAACTCCTCATACAACTCATAAGGTTTGAAGTCAATGCTCTCATCTACTTTCTGGACTGTGTGTAAATCTTGGCAGTTTTTTAGTATTTACACACCGCCCACGCCTAACGCCGCCTCTGGTCTGGAGAATGAGTAAGAGATAACGAGGTTTGGAGACACATAGATGTCGCGTATAATTATTACATACATATTTAAACCTTTCCACCTACATTTTCTATCCAAAACGAGAAATTTTAAAATAATACGGGCAAGTGCGAGTCGGACTCGCGCACGAAGGGTTCCGTACCATTATCTATAAAAACGAGCAAAAAATCACGTTTGTTGTATGGGAGGCTCCCTTTAATTTATATTTTATTTAGTTTTTAGTAGTGTCCGACCGAATCTTCGGCTTCGGCCACATTCGGCTAAAAAAAACTACAATCGGCTAAACCTTCGGCTTCGGCCAAAATAGGCCGAAGTTTTGGCCGAACCCGAAGGTTTAGATTTTGGTTGCGGTGCGTCGTGGTAGGCGCTGAAAAAAAATTCTATTTCGTTTTTCGTAGAACGTAGAACCGTATTATGAATGCACAAGAGCCAGTGGCGATTCCTCTCAGTTGGCTGGGTTGGCTGTGCCAACCCAAAAATAAATACCTAAATGCAATTAGTATTAAATGTATCATGAAATAATATTTTGCGACAAAATACAAATACAAACCTGATTGAGTTTTTTAAAAACCCATGTGCTTACCTTATTACAACAAAACATTTTTCATTCAAATAAAACTAACTGCAGCAATCTCGTGACTTTTTACTCCCATGCAAAATTTCTCGTCTTTCGCATGATTTCGATTTACGATCTAGAATGGCTTTGGAAATAGCGCATTCATATTCTAATTCAAATCGTATGCAAACTCGCTTTACCCCTCGTGTCCCACTTTATTCCACCTTTAATGCATAAAATCGATGCTCAAAATCCATACTGCGAACGGTGAGTGAAAGGAAAACAAATAAAAACTTAGCCAGCCATCGCATCATTGGCAAAGCACAAGCAGGGTTGAAAATGTAAACCTAGAAAAGGAAGCAGATTGCCAGGAAAATCTAAGTAGGTTCGCAAAAAGTATTAAGTACTATGTAGGGCCTATATTAAAATGAAATGCACGACTTTGTCGCACATACTTGATTTGTGGGTGCAATAGATGATTTTTGAGCAATAAAAACTACTCTTCGTTGTATAAAATACGCAAGGAAGTTCAAAATATTTGTTTAAGAAGTGTTTGTGTCGCGCATTTCGAGCATATTGACAGTGTTATAAGATACGTTAATTTTACCGTTATTTGCGTTATACAAAGACGTCTAATTGAATTAAGCTGCTGCTATACATCAGATGTCTGTTACTTGAATTCTAAGCCCAAACAAAAGAACGCAGTTAGATATCAAGAAAATTCTCCCAACAAATATATATACAAAGGGTTTACCACGATATCTAGAAAAAAAAATTTCAGCAACAAAATCTAGAAAAAAAATTTTTAGAATTAGGAAAATCTAGAATTCTTAATCTCGAAAATCCAAAATCTAGAAAAAAATGTAGATTGGACATAATCTAGAATTGATATTAATACTAGATTTAGAATTCTTCTAAATAAAAAAAATTTTGAATATTTTTTTTCTAGATACTGGATTTCCATCTATCTAGATTTTTCCATATTCTAGATTTACTTCTAGTTCTTTTCTTTCTTTATTTTTTTTTATAGATTTTGTCTTTTCTAAATTCTGTCACTTTGGATAACGTAGTGATCCCACGCACAAAGTAAATACAAATTGCTTAATCCATTTTTAAGAAATTTGGTAAACATTTAAATTTTTGTTCTTAAAACTGAAAGGTTCGATATGTGGTAGCTACAATTAAGCAACCTTTAATCTTTAAAACATAGGTGCAATCTTGTGGGTGCTATGAAAGATATATCCTTTAGGAAGTGCGAACCATTTCGTTAATGTTTTTGTCCACTTTTGTCCAGTTTAATAAAACCTTTATAACCTGATTTCCGTTCATATCATTGGTAGCCGAAAATTAACAAAATGAAGTTTTTTTTACCTTATGTAACAAAGTTGAATAAAAATCGTTCAAGCGTTTTTTGAGCAAATTAGAAATAAAATGCACGACTGGGTCGCACGAACTTGCTCTAATGTGTGACATTGGTCTAGACTCTAGGGGATTGAGATGTTGATAAAAATAAATTTTTCGAAATTCTTAAATAAACACATAATATAAATATTTTAAGTAATTTGAGCTGAAAAAAGTACGCCTTTTTATGTCTCGGATAATTTCAATTTATGAGACTAAATTTATGATCTGTGGAGCGGTTTTTGAGGAAAAAAAGTTATTTTTGAAAAATGTTTGAAAATATTATTCAAAAAAAAAAATTCAAAAACGCCAGTTAATAAACATTTAGTACCTAAATACATTTATTTCCAATTTTTGGAAAAAATTTAATGAGCAGTTTTCAAAATATTAATTTTTAAAATTAAAAAAAATGCTTTTTAAAATATTTACAAAAAATATTTTTTAAAATGTATAGGTATGCGTTCTTGCAGTATAAATGAAGCTGCCGACACCATTTACATATATATGAAATTTTGAAAGTATTGGTTGAGTCGGTTTTGAGATATCCAAAACAAAAACTTTTTTTCAGCCATATGATTATTCGTACCTGAAAAGCAACAGTGATTTTTTAAAATTAAAACCGTTAGAGCCGTTTTTGAGAAAACTAAGCTAAGATCGCGGCATTGAACATTTTTAAAAGATTGAGCGACGGATTGATTTTATGTTCAAATATAGTATAAAAGTTTTTCTTACAAATGAAAAAAAAAAAAATTCGTTTTTAAACGTATAAATTTGCTTCTTTTTGCTTTGCTTTTGGATCCTTGGTGTAGCCAACCTAATATTGGAGACCAGGAATCGCAACTGACAAGAGCCGGGCAGTCACATTATTAGTACACAAGACCAAAAATAGTTTAAGTTTGTGGTTGTCGTGCGTCGTAGTAGGCGTTGAAAAAATTCATTTTCGTTTTTTCGGCAGCTGCCGTCACGTCATTAGTAGACAAGAAAATCTCCTAAACATAAGTTTGTGAGCGTATTTATTCGATCTTGGGTTTTTAAGAATTAATTTTTTTTTTTATTTATGAGTTATTTGTTGTTCTTTTACTTAATTTCAATAAAATATTAATATTATTGCATACATTCCAGAAAAAATTCCAAAAAATCATTATTTTGTTCAGTTTTAGTCAATCAATCTGAAACGATAAACGAAAATTCTTCAAGTTATTGAAGCTTCGGCTTCGGATTCGAAGGTTGTTGTTAAGCCGAATCGGCTTTGGCTAGAAATCGACCTTCGGTCGGACACTAGTTTTTAGTATTTGTTGTTATAGCGAACACAATAATACATCATCTGTCAAACTACCACGGTTCCTTAATACAGCCTGGTGACGGACGAACAGAGGGACAGCGATAAGTCTCAGTAATAGGGTTCCGTTTTCACCCTTTGGGTACGGAACCCTAAAAAAGGTTTGGAGACTCACGGTGTCGCCACAGTCGATCCTGCTATCCATATTACTATAGATTTCATATACAATGCCAGACACAAAAAAAAATGAGGAGTGTGAGTTGGCGGTCTGCTTTGGTCTGTGGGTTAGGCCTTAAGGGAGTGCGTTCACACACTCAATGAATTGCACATCAGCTGATTATAAGATTGAAGGCTAAAAGGGAGAACCAAATTTCAGCTGCTGTTCTGTTTTGTATGGCAATAGTTGCCGCTGCAATACAAAAAAAAACTTTGAGTAAATGTTTGTTGTAGGCAAAACAGACCAGCGACCGTAACCGCCTTTTCTAATAAACCCATGAAATATTTTTGGGTATTAAAAGTCAACACGGTATGTGTGTACCGGTATGTGCATTTGATTTCACTTGTTTAGTTCATTGTCCCGATTTAAAAAGCAAAAGCGCGGAAGAGCGTTCACATACTTATAATAAAATGCACATCAGCTGATTTTAGGCTTGTAGACAAAAAGGAAGAACCAATTTTTTGTCGCTGGTCTCTGTTTTGTATGTCTCTGGATGCCGCCCTACATGCAATCATCTTTATAAACTATTGTACTATGGATAGGAATAGGAAGTACCCAATTACTGTTGCAATCAGTAATACAATTTAAAGATAGCAGTGCCACATACTGCTATCTTTAAATTGTATTGTACAAAGATATTAGAAACGATGTTTTGAGGCACCAGAGGGCACCATTGTGAATCGTCTTTGCCAGAGTACTATATATTTTATACACAAAGCAGTCATGTATATATAATACAAACATTCCCTACAGACCGCCAAGACGTACCCTTTTTGCCTAAAGAACCCTTTAAATATTTTATTTTTAACGTGTACTGCACGGATTTCATTTCATTTCATAGATTTCAAAATAAACAAATCTATATTATTAATTTCTTTAATACTACATACGTTCTCATAGGGGCCAAAAATAGCTCATTTCAGAACTAGAAGGAAAAGTGTTTTCATTTCAGTTTGCTGATTTCGTTTACCAAGAGGCTATCTTCCATCTTTTTCTTTCCTACTTCCATTTCATCCCGTCCTTTTTTTATGTTTTGTTTACTACTGCCGTTGCTTTGGATTTTATTTTAAAATTGCTGAATAAAATATTTTAAGGGTGTTTTATGCAATGGGAGTACGAGTTGGCGGTTTGTATTCTATTTTTATGTTTTTGGTACTGGTGCGAAATAGGAAATAGATTTTAATTTTTTTTTTGAAAAACATCAACCTCAATTGGTGTAAAGTGGTAGCACTGATCACGTTATCAGTTGGAAGAGAAAATTTCCCCTTTTGAAACGAGGTATTTTATTTTATAATTTCATTTATATAGAAAACAGCACTTTACTTCAATTGAAGTAGTTCCGCTTCTTAATATGAAAAAAGTTAAACATCTACTGCCTACTTCGAACCAAAGTACTGTAATCTGTTTCATTTTAAAAGTCTCTGTTTCAACATACCTCAGTTTAACATACAAATGCCAAATCTACTTCTCTTGTCCTATTTGACTACAGAGGGGTTTTTTGATTATATGATTTTTATCTCAAAAAAATTCTCCTACGATTTTGATTAAACTTTCTGGAAAGCGTTTTTCTGTAAACTTTATGCTATGCATGTTTTTTCAAATCAGATTTTCTCGTAAAGCTTAGTACTCAGATCAAGCTAAAATTTATCTTCCATACAAGTTTCCATCCAAGATAAATTTTAGCTTGGGTTTTTAGCTGAGCAGCATTCACTTTAAAATTTTCTAAAAAATGTCTGAACACATTTTTCAAAAAAAAACCGAAAAGCGTTAGTTCATAGGTATTCAAAAACATTTACATATTTATAATTTAAAAAAAAAAAGATTAATGAGCAGTTTTTAAGTAATAATTTTTTCAATTTAATTTTTTTTAAATACAGAGAACTATTTTTTAAAAATATTGGTATGCAGTATAAATTGAGCTACCTCCACCTACATACATATATGTGTGACATTCTGAAAGAATCGGTTGAGCCGTTTTCGAAATAATCGAGGCAAAAAAAAACGGTCCTATAGAAAGTACCGTTTTTGGACCTTTTTAAAAAAAATTCAGCATTATGTTTTCTAGAAAAATAAGCTTTAGCGTAAAGGTTATTTGGCAGGTAGGTACCTTTATTTTTTTAAATTAAAAAAATTTCATTTTCCCCTCTGTACAATACCTATAAAACTCTATATTAACCAAGTTTGAAGCAATCCGGCCCACCCGTTTGGGCTGTAGGTGTACAGACAGACCTATAGAATTTTTGACCATATTTTTTCGTCTTCACTATTATTGTTATGTTATGTTTGATTGTTATCTCAAACATTTTTTTTGCATGAATCCATAACTTGCCTTACTTATAGTATCTTTAATCACTCCAACTTCAAAATTTAGCGCGTCTTTTTAGCAAAGGTGTGTAGAGATAAATATTGTAGAGATAAAATTTAGTTTAGCGCGATCTGAGTACTAGGCTTAAGCCACAAAAACGGGTATTTCAATTGTCTAAACATTTTATTTTTCTGATAAATTTTTAATATGTTTTCGAAATTTTTTTCAAAAAAAAACCGTTTTTTTTAAATTGGTCGAAAAAAAATCGGATGGCTTACTTCATTTTTCCAAAAGTAATTACAAAGTCCCAAGTTCGTGCTGCATTAAAAAATTTATTTTTTTAATGCAATAAAATGAGCAAAATTAACAGCGTATTCTGTCACTCAAATTTTCCAAGACCTTGTTGATGGTTTCGGGCTGTGGCTCACAGATTGCTAGGATGACATTGGCCTTGCTTGTGCTTGAATCGTTACGGATAGTTGGCATAACATCGGTTCTTCATGGTTCCTCAAAAAAATATTCCAAAGAGGTCAAATCGCAGCTCCTAGGCGGCCAATCGACATCCCCAAAGATGTCTGATAACGGGATTTGGCGAGCAAAAGGTCGATTGTGGCATGAGCTGTGTGGCATGGCATGGCATCTACCCAGAGGTCGTCCAAATCCATGGCTTCAGCTTCAGCATAAAAAGTCAGTCTGTTACGCACACCGTTGTTGCCCAAATCATTGTTTTCAGGCCCATTTTCGAAGAAAAATGGTCCAATGATATGACCCCTCCACAAGCCACGAAACTGTCACACTCTGTTAATGCATTTCTCGACAATAACATGCGGGTTTTCCGAGCCATTTTGTTTATAAACGTAGCCTCGTCAGAAAAGATGAATTTTCGTTCACCCTAGATTTAGATTTTAGATTTAAGCCTAGTACTCAGTTCACGCTAAACTAAATTTTATCTCTACAATATTTATCTCTACACACCTTTGCTAAAAAGGCGCGCTAAATTTTGAAGTTGGAGAGATTAAAGATACTAAAAGGCAAGTTATGGATTCATACAAAAAAAAATTTGTTTGAGATAACAATCAAACATAACATTACGATGATAGCGAAGACGAAAAAAGATGGTCTAAAAATTCTGTCCGTCTGTATGTCTGTCTGTCTGTCTGTATGTATAGACACCTACAGCTCAAACGGGTACGCCGAATTGCTTCAAACTTGGTTTATATAGAGTTTTTAAGGCATTGTACAGAGGGGAAATAGAACGTTTTTTAGCTAAAAAAATAACGGTACCTGCTTAATAGACGTTACGCTAAAGCTTATTTTTCTAGAAAACATATGGCTGAACAAAATTTAAAAAAAGTCCAAAAACGGTACTTTCAATTGGACCGTTTTTTTTTTGCTTTCGACTATCTCGAAAACGGCTCAACCGATACTTTCGGAATGTCACACATATATAGGTACAAGTAGCTCAATTTATACTGCACACCAATTTTTTTTTTGAAATAGTTCTCTGTATTTAAAAAAAATTAAATTAAAAAAAAATATTAATACTTTAAAAACTGCTCATTAAACTTTTTTTTTAAATTATAAATATGTTTATGTATTTGCTGAATTTTTTTTTTGAAAAATGTTTTCAGAAATTTTTTACAAAAAACTTTTTTCTCAAAATCCGTTCCAGATTTTTATAAATTTATTCTCATAAATTCAAATTTTTCCAAGAAATAAAATGGCGTACCTATTATTCAGTTCAAATTAGTTGAAGTATTTATTTAAGAATTTTAAAAAATTAGTTTTTATCAAAATCTCAAGCCCCAAAACCACTGTCACACATTAGAGCAAGTTCATGCGACCCAGTAGTGCATTTTATTTAATATACCTACATTATGTAGCCACTTAGCAATTATCGAACAAGTTCAAGAGCAAGTTCGTGCGACCTTTGCAAGACCTTCTGACAACTGTCAGAATTTATCTTGTGAAATAATGTGTTTTACATTCTTTCGCAAGCTAAATTTTGTGGAGACTTTTTTCTTAGCCGTTAGCCTGACACCTGGAATTTAGCTTGAAGTGAGTACTACTCAGCTAAAAACCCAAGCTAAAATTTATCTTGGGTGGAAATTTGTATGGAAGATAAATTTTAGCGCGATCTGAGTACTAGGCTTTATCTAAAAAATGTAAATTTTGAAATCCACTTCGATTTTTTTCATGCCTGATTCACAACCTCGCGTCATGACGAGACGAGAGCGTTGCGATTATCGCTGTCACTTTTTCTCGTTCTGATTTTTCAGAACGAGAAAAAAAGATAGCGATAATCGCAACGCTCTCGTCTCGTCGTGACACGAGGTTGTGAATCAGGCATCAATCAACTTCGCTTTTTTCATCAAATCTACTTCGACTCTTATTCGCAAGTGGTAGCACTGATAGGAAATAGGAAGAGAGAAGTTTCGTCTGCTCTCTTTGGCTCTGCTTATGCTCTGTCTCTGTCTAATGTCTCTGTGCCTGTCTCTTTCTCTTTGTGTCCGTTTCGCTCAGAAAGAAATCGGATTTTCGGAATCAGTTTTCTCAGTTTTCAGTTTTCATTTGAATTCGTTTGCGAGAGGTTTGTTGGTAGTTTCTCGTTCCGTTATTTATTCGTGGATAGCTTTTTCATGGATGTGACTGGCTTAGTGAAAATTAATTTAATAAAGTAGCTTCTAGCTTTATTCCAATTTATTTTAAGTCAAATCAAATGCTTAAAAGTAATCAGTGAGGAATAAAAGAAAATTTGGTAAAAGAAAAATTCACACCCCTAACTTGCGTTTGCGTGTATATGTGTGCGAATTAATCCCACTTTTGTGAGTTGTGACAAGGGTTGAATGCAGAAGTAATTTCTAAACTATTCACAAGAAAAGTTCATACGCAGTTCGTGTCCAGTTCCAGTGCTTTATAAAATATTTAATTATTTTTTTCTAATATATAACTGTGTCGTCATATAAATTAATTTCAATAAGAAATAGTGACCCAGTTTCCCCCCCTTTACGAGAAAAAATAAACGGTCCATCGTCGTCGCCGAAATTTGTTTCCCTTTGTTTTTGATTTGCAATGCGAGATCTCGGCACGAAAATGGCCGAGCTTAAATTTGAGGCTCCCTTAGCTAAGTTCGAGGAGTCCGATGAGTGGGGAGGCTGTGACTTCATTACCCAGAACGCCATCAATGATAAATTGAATCTTAATCTGAAGGAAGCCGATGCAAAGATTCTTCTCCTCGAAGAGGCTGTTCGGGACGTTCACTTAGGCAAGAATGGAACATTGAATTGCAACGAAAATATCGATACGGCAATGGACAATGCCACCAACGGATTAAACGGCAGCGGGGGTGGAATCTTTAATAACAAGGACAATGTGGATAATTTTACAGAAACATTCAGCGGCAGTCTGGAGGATTTGGTTAACACTTTTGATGAGAAAATAACTAAATGCTTTGGGAACTACGAACAGAGCGTCGAGGAGCTGGCACCTGTTCAGGTGCGGTCGCAGGAGGAGATCATGAATGAATGCCAGTAAGTTTCGTTTAATTTTTTTTTTTTTTATAATAATGTAACACAAAAATGTTACCTAATTTTCCTGTTATAAAACAGTATTTTCCTTTATTTTTAAAAATTAAAGTGTAAATGATTGGGATGGGTAGGGACGAAGGCGCATGGCAGGATATTTTCTGGCTGCAGCGGCCAGATCGATAAAACCGTCCAGTTCCAAAAAGAACTGTCAAAAAATTGGGTCCTTTATTCTTGTATTGTTTAGGGTTATTTTAGAATTCAGATTTGTTTTTATTTTTAATAAAGAGGGAAATTATTTTAAGAGAAGTTTACTCTTTTTTTTTGATTTAAAATAGAAAAAGTATTTTCTCCATTTGCCAGCGCTGCCTTACGAATAATGTACAGCATTTTAGAGTCATTGGACAGTGGTGCGGCAGCGCTGCAGCTGGAAAAAAAATCGGTGTGCCAACTTTTATTCAGTTGGGTGCCACAGAGTGCCAAGCTATTAAATCCAAGTAAAACCTGATGTTCAAACAAGAACTATTAATATCTCTTATTAATAACTAGCTGTCCTGGCAGACGTTGTTCTGCCCTTTGTACTTTGCATCTGAAAAAATAATGTTTAAAAAATTCATCCAAAATATTTCAAAATCAATAATTTTTTTATAAACAAAATTATTAAAAATCAAAAAAAAAAATCAATTTGAGAATTTTGAAATGCCATATCAATAAGGTTATAAATGACTTATTGTTTTCAAAATTCATTAAAATCGGATTTATAGTTTACGAGAAAACTTGATTTGGAAATTCTAGTTCTATATGAGAGGTACCATTATAAGGCAAATTCTGAAAAATATTTTCCAACCAAATAATAGACTATTCTAAAAAAATAGCATTCTGAAAATTTTATCAAAATCGTTAAAGCGGTTTTTGAGAAAATCAAACTTTTTGCTTAGGATTGCATGGCAGATACCGTTATTTTTGGACTTATAGCAAAAATAAAAACCTCCCTAGAAAATTCCAAATAAATACTAAATACCAAATTTGAAACAAATCGGCCGATCCGTTCAGGCTCTAGAGGTGCGAACAGACAGACGGACGGAATTTCCAGACCCACTTTTTTCGACTTCTTTATCATCGTAATGGCATGTTTGATTGTTAGAGTTTTTTTTGCACGAATCCATAACTTGCCTTATACAGTACCTATAATCGCAAGTTAAAATCAATAGGATACCTACTTTATTTATTTTTTTCCCCATTTCACCCTATACACAGCTTGTTAAAATAATCACACCCAGCTTTTAAACTACGTGTATGTAAAATGTAGCCTATCAAATACAGTGAGCATTTTTTATATTCACCCCATAAAAGCTAAGTCTTACGAAAAATATTTAGACCTCAAGCCACATCGCAAACTACAACCTTTCAAAACAAAAAGATTTTTTTAAATTGGAGGTGTGGTTTCTGAGTTAAGTCTTAGTAAAACTAATATAGAAGCTTTTCAAGGACCCGGCGGCGTGTCTTTCTTCGTCTTTTGGCCAAACTACGTGATTGACTTTGACCAAACCTTACAGAATCACCCTCAAATCAACACCAAACATTTCCAGAAAGTTTGAGCTCAGTTAAATTGGCGTTTTCGGATTCCATAACATATTTACAAACAAAAAAACAAACAAACATACATCCATTTTCACATATATTTAGATTTTAGGAAATAATTATATACATATGTATATAGAAAAAATAACAAAATAAATATAAGCACAATGCACAATTAAAGAAAAAAAAAACAGATTAATAGGCTAATTTATATTTTCTTAACAGTGATTTTTTAGGGGTTTACACTAAGAAGTAACAAATGTGAAGTTGGTTCAATTTTTAATGTTTGTTATTAATTTGTTAATAATGTGTGATATTTAATTTAAATAAAAAGAAGTGCCAAATTTGAAATTTTTCAGTGCCAATGAGTGCCACAGTGCCAAACTCATTTGATAGTGCCAGTTTGGCACCAAAGTGCCTGTTTCTGCAGCGCTGGGTGCGCTCGCGGTGCATTCGTTTTGGATGACTTTTTTTTATTAGATTTCTCTTCGATTGCTTGTTTGGGAATACAGTAAGAACTAAGAATACCATCCGACGACAATGTTGAGAACACCTTATCGGAGTCGAAGTACTTTTGCATCGTATAACGTCAGAAAAAGTGTCTCGAAATGTACCCATGGTCATCTTGGCCTTGTAGCTTGTAGGTTAGGTTAGGAATTCCTATATTTTTAAGTGAGGTTTTGTCTTATAGCGAGGTCCACTTAAATTTTTAAAAAATTGCTCTCAAAGTCGAGAGTTGCTCCTTTCAATAAAATTTGTTTTTTTGTTTGATATTTTTATTTGAAAAGTAAATAAATATAAAAATGAAAAACGGAAACTTGACATAGGAAATCCTATGGTGATTTTGGATGGTTGAAAAAACCCTTTTCTTTTTGACAAATCTTAACACCCTGCTTCCTAACTAAAGAATTCTAACACAAAATTTTCATATTCTTATTTCAAAACTGCAACCGATAGTTAATAAGCATTCAAAAATAAATGCAGTTTAAAACTTTTACCGGAAACGCCCCTTAAAAGTGGGCGTGTACTAAAAAAGCACCAACTGACCTTTGATCGTTAGTTAATTTTTAAGCATATGTGCAAGACAACAGCTTAATCGAATACCTAGTTTTTTAAGAATCTTACCCGAACTTTATTAAGGTATTTTATAAAAATTACGCCCTTAAGTGGGCGCGTATTGAAAAAAAACAAAATTTAAAGATACATTTTTCATATAACGAACGAAAAAAAATTTGTTAAAATTGATTATTGGTAGGTATACTTTAAATTTTAAAACTATGGTAATGTTCATTGATCAAAAGTTCAAAAAGTTTAAAGCTATTAAGGTTCGACTAAAAGAATCTCATATTTGGGCTTGTGTGTATCATTTATTTGCAAAAATAAGTTTTTTTTTATAGTTTCTAATGAAAAGTGGTCGTCAGTCACATCCGAAATCAATTTTTTGTTTCTTACACAAGATGTTTACGTACAAAAAATAATACCCACAAAATTTAAGGTTTTTCGTTCAAATATTAGGTAGCTTTTGTAATAAAAGTGGGCGCCAAACACTCCCAAATTAATTTGAGAGAAGACTAACCTACTTATAGCTTACGTGTGCAAAATTTAAGCGTTGTGATTTTAACGCAACTGTACAAAAAACACAATTCAGTTTGCCAAATGGAGGTTGTAGAACAAAAATGGTGATTGTGGGCGTATTTGTAGGCGGATTTCAACGGTTCATAAACTTAGCCTTACTCTTTGACCAACGATAATACGTTTCACGCATTTACGTCCTCTAGATAAGATTCAGAAAAGAGCATTTAAATTGATAGGTGAAAAAACCGTTACGGATACAATTGATTCTCTTGAACACCGCCGTAATGTCTCTTGACTCACCTTGTTTTACGCTACTTTTGTAGACTGTGCTCCTGCGAAATAGCCAGATGCATTCCTCCATTGAAACAATTTGTCCGTAACACACGCATCGCTAAGAATGCCCATCAACTTGCCTTCGAGCCTAGCTTCAGACTACCGTTAAGTTTAGATCTATTCAAAGTCGCACTACAAGAATGTGGAATACTTTACCCTGCTCTCCAGTACAATTTGCAGACTTTCAATGCTAATGTGCATTGCTATCTTCTTTCGTTTCCTATATCCAACTTTCCCAAACACTCCACTGTGTTAATTCATGATAAGGGTAATAATAACCCCTTGAGTGCACGCAAATTATAAAAAAATGAAAACTGCTGACGGAAAAATTGTAAACGGAAGTCGTTTCCTTAGAGCTTGGATCATTTTCAGAATGTGATATGATACCGACAGTCAACCAATAAACTGACAAAAGTCAGACTCAGATATTTGAAAGATCTTGTTTTTAAGAGAAATCTTTTTATCTTCGTTGAAGTAATAAAATAAAATAAAACAAACGAAAAACCACGGGATAGAGCAATCCTTCAAGTTTTGGTCTTTTTCGAACTGAAAGCTTAAGCATAAATATCATATTTGCCCCACTTACTTCTCCTTTTCGTGAATGGTCGATCAAAAGTAACATGAATATGTAGGTACTCTACTGTAGCCGTGCTTGAAGGACAGTGTCCCCAGAATTTGGACTGGATTGTTTGTGAACTTCACCGATCCAAGTAGCCAAGCATATTTATGTTCGTTGCCCGTCTGTCAGGAAGATGATTGAACCCTGATTAACGTAGTCTTTTTGCAGCTTAGTCAGACGGTTTAGTTTTATTATTATACATACGAGTATAAGGGAACTGTCTAAGCAAATTTGTATCGCAGCATTTCATTTCCCTTTCTTCTTCGCTTTTAATTGGATTAATTTTTATATTCAGTCTTGTTTCGTCTACATGGATTTTGTCGGTTCTCGCTTTTCCAGTAGGAAGCATTCTTTGAATACAACCACTCAATACAGTTCTTATTAAAAACGAAAATGGTTGTTTGTACGTAGGTACATTGACTTGATAATGTTTCAAAGATAATTTCGAGATTTTATTGGATCATGGTCAACGGTTCACACAAATGTTTCAAGGAAGAATATAAAGGGACTCCCAATTGTATTCTTGCCCGGTCCTGTTTGTTTTCCCTTATTCCTTGTCAGACAGCATCCTCATCAAAAATGTTGATACATGATCTCTGTTTTTTGACTGATGAACACGGCTTTCTGCTGTATAAGACAGCTTCGATTAGAATTCAGCTGCTTCCGTTTAACTACTGGGAACCATAATATTGACCAATAAAAAACACAACATAACGCAATTCAGTTTTAGTTATGCGCTCTTCTTTGCAATGAAAAGAATTATTTCATTTGCCAACTGTCACATTTCCATGATAGAAGGTGGAGGGTAGAACAAACATGAGAGTCAGTTTTTTTTTAGTGCCACCGCGCCATTGCCATATCCACGCCGGGCGGCCGCGCCATGCCATGTCACCGCCATCGCCAGTCTTGACTCGGCGAATTAAACGATAATCTCAATGTCCGTCGTCAATGCTTCCCTTGTTTCAACTTCTATGGTATCATTAAATTAATAAAAGTGGACAGTTTCCTTTTCGTGTGTTGTTTTTTTTTTTTAGATGTTGTTGTCATTTGTGTTGACAAAACCTTAGGAATGAATGACGAACCATAAAGAGAAACGAAAAGAAAGTGTTGGTAAACGCATGATGTCATTACATATAATGTACCTACCTATACGAAAAGAAATAATCACTCAGCATGTTTTCCTGTTCTCAGTTAAGTGATGATTCTATTTTGTCAGTCCACACTGTTTGATTGGGGTGTTCCGTTTGCAAACAGTTTAAATTTTTTTTTTCTGGGCTGGAAATGTCGACGAACAATGGTTTCGGTGTTTGAAAATTTTAAAGTTTTGTTTTGGATATTTGTGTGGGTGTAACCAAGCCTACATTATTTTTTCATACTTAAGACATCCCTGCTGATGAAGTTAATACAACTGGAACAGGCGTCAAAGAAGAAAGAGGAGGTATTCCAATTAGAGAGCCAAATATATTAGCAGAAGCAAACGGAAGCTAGTGTCAGAACAGAACAAATCTTCTCAAAGAAGGATCCTTCAAATCAAAGATCCGTTTTGAGAATTTTGTAGACTACCTAAGTCCTAAAGGGCTTACCATAATTGAAGAATGTAACGTACGTTGCCTTACGAAACAGTAGAAATACATGTGATTTGTATACCCAACCCGAAATGACTTTTTGTTAAGTTTCGGCAAGTTTCGTTCACTTGCGTTTTGGTACGTAATGTACGCTTTGAGTCGTACATTACGTACGAAAATCTGACATTCCTTTTTGTCTTAAGAGTATTCTTCTTCTTTCTTTCTTCTTATTTCTAAAGGCTATTATGGGCAACTGATGTACTTAAGAAATCGGAAGGAAACTTTTCGTTCGGTTTTGACACTTGCTTACTTTTTCTTTCGCGTATTATGGTTGGGCCTTAAGCTGTTAAATTTTCGTTCGTAAAATGCATACAAGAGCTAATGAATTATTAAAAACTTGACGAAGAAGACTGATCCGCTTTTATAGGTTCCAATTATGACTATCCTAATGTGCCCGCTCAACTTCGGACTTCTCTGTAAGCACCTTTAATTTTCCATTATAATGCTGCCCAAAAATTTGTGTCTGCTTGTCTTTATATGGAGCTTAATTACTTCAAAGATTCAAAGCATTATATTGTATATCTATGAAATGCCAACAACATGCCAATGTCAAAATCATATCAGCTATCAAACACGCCAGTATTAAGCTTCTTCTAACTTTTCAAATTGAATCTGTAGGCCGATATAGGTACCTACTTATTACTTAGTCAACGCCTGATTGTTGCAATATATGTATATGTAGTTGCAATATGAGTTAAGAAAACGAGAGCTTTTCTAAAATAATGATGATTATGGTAACATATTGTCAATCAAATTAAATATAGGTGGGGGGAAACAACTGCATTGTTTTAATTTGTACTGCCAACTTTCGATTGCTCGGAAACTTTAGTTTGGTTGGTTCGTTCAATATTGATAAAAACAGTTTATTTGATAAGTAGGAACTTTGCTTTTGAATATAAACAAATAACAAATAAGCTATAAATACTAACTTAAAGGCTAGAAAAGAAATTCTTAGTCTGAACTATGTTCCACGTAGAACTGATCTTCAGCAAACTTGCAACTTATGCAATAGAAGGGAATCTGAAGATATTTTCCACTTTATTGCCATCTGCTTAATTCTACAAGAAATGCGACGGTTATATTTTCAAGAAAGTTTTCTGTCACTTCATAATCTGTATGACATATTAAATGGAGTTCGAGTTCTATATAAATACTGCCTTTATGTATAGAAATAGCTTTTAAATTTAAACACTGCCGTAAAATTTATTTATCTTGTTTCAAAATATTTTATTAAAACTTTAAATAACTCAAATTGTTGCTCTTTATGTGGTAAATCGTTAAAATTACATAAAACCTGGTTCCTCGCTCGCCCAATTTAAATCTTTAATTACTTTTATGTTTCAAATCATTAAAATTGTAAAAATCTTAAAACTACTTTTCTCAAAAAATTTTGTAAGATCAAATATTTTATAGGTAATAAACCTATAAAGTTCTATCTTTAGTATTCTATCTCCACAAATTTCCATTTAAATTTGTTATCTAAGATTTTATATACTTATAACGAAACCTTGCTTTTTTTAAAATATACCTGCATCAGAAAATCTCGCATTTTTTAAATCTTTTACTTCTATTTTTACTCCCTAGTTCTTAAAAGAGATTTTGTAACTGCGAGATTTCGAAATACAAGATTTTTTAATGCGAAATTTTAAGAATGAGATTTTAGCCGGCGGGCGGTCAATCGCACCCGACCTTATTTGTTTGGTACATTTCCAGTATTTTACGGTGCAGGAAACTAACTTCACAGGCACTACCTTCAAATGGGTATTCATTTCAACACTGATGGGAACTAATTTCACTTTTTTTGATAAGAATAATTCCAACCGAAAGTGGGAATTAATTTCACCATTTTGTGGGAATTGATTTCACTTTTGTGTGAAGTTATTTCCCACTTCACTTCTTAGTACATTAAATTATATAATTATCGTTATTTAGTTTAGCATGGTAAACTAAAAAAAGGAGTGCAGAAGCGGCGTACAACAATGTACAATATAGGCAACAAATAAATATTCCGCAACTCCGGTGTAATAACGACGTAAATGCAATTTTCTGAAATGTTGAGGAATCACGTTTAAAGTTTGCTTGCTTATTCAAAATGCAAAAACGCCCTAAAATAGGCCTACAGGATCGACTTCAAGAGTCCTAAAAATAGCTGACTATTCAGTCGATTTTACCACATATAAAACTTGACATTTGGGAAATTATGGCGTTTTTAACTCAATTTCAGAAAAAACTGCAATTGTGTCGATATTACACCGGAGGTGCGATTTGTTGCTGACCAGCACACGAGCGGCATATCAGTCAGAGTCAACGACATCGGCTGCAGCGATATGAAACGCTTATTAACGCTATTAATAAATTATTATTAGTAGGCAATTTTAGGAATAATTATTTTGTATAAATAGAGACAAATAAATTTATTATAGTTTAGTTTTTTGTTAAGAACTCAAATACAACAAGCTTTTTATTTCTGTACTGCCCCCACCCGTGGTAAGGAGCACTTAGTAAACATAGCTTGATAAGTTCAATATTAAACATTTAATTATCCCCCCACCAGCGGTAAGGTGATTAAACTTGTGATTGAACAAGCGGGCTTACGAAGCTGTTTCGTGAAGTCCGTGCTTTCTTTTTTTTAGCTTAAAATAAAGACATAATTATTGTATTATAGCATGCACTGAAACTGCATTAGCAGCGAAAATAATGAAAACCAAATGTTTGCAAAGATTAACTTTAGTTTTATTTAAAAATTCGCCCGAATTTTGGGAATTAATTTCATAAAAAAAAGTGCAATTAGTTCTTATCCATTTTTAAAAGTTTTAAACAAATATCTGCTTTTGAAAGTGAAGTTTAAGATATACCATCCTATCTAAAACTTATTGATAAAAAGATTTAATTTTCTTTTTCTTGAACTTACCAACACATCTTCTAGCATATTAAACCTGTTATACATGTCCCCAGACCGATGCCGTGCTATAGTCGTGATGCATTATTTTGCTTTACTGATTGTAATTATATAATTGGTGTTCCACTGTTCCACAGAGCTGCATAGACCACCTTTTACTCCAGGAATTTGAAAATTCCTCGGATTTCGTTAACGTACTCGGGCGGATGTTGAAACTAACCAAATACAAATTTTGATCAAATCGGTTGAATTGATTCTGAGAATACAATTACATACATATGTTTGTATTTGTATCGAAGCTTACGACAGATAAATAACATTCAGTTGAAAATGTCTCATGGACTAACAACGTACTAATTAAAATGTATTTTAAAATAAAATTTTGTTTTTCTTTTGTTTTCCTGTAGCCCCTTGCTTTTGTTGGTCTTAATTCATTTGGTTTCTATTATATTCATTTTTATTTTAGCAGTATCTTAAAATAAAAAAACGTACCTACTTGCTTTTAGATCCCCTCGCGAGAATCGACCACTCATCCACTATACTAATCCATGATTTGTTTGGCCTGAATGTAATCATGAGTTCTTCAACTGACACAGAAAATCGTATCCATCGACAAAATTTTGTTTCGCGTAAAACAAATATGTATGTACTATATTTTTATTTGTTGAATACCTGGGCATACATTTCTTTTGTCAGTTTAACATGAAATAGTTTCATACCATG
Source organism: Platycheirus albimanus (assembly GCA_916050605.2). NCBI lineage: Eukaryota > Metazoa > Arthropoda > Insecta > Diptera > Syrphidae > Platycheirus > Platycheirus albimanus. Next base: position 50,019,322 of record OU696697.1, on the reverse strand, counting down.
TGTCGGAAAGTCATTTTAATTATAAAGGGTTTTCAATAAGGGCGGGTAGATGCTGAAATAGAATAAAACAAGCTGTGTGTAAAGTATTTACAAAATAAATTCCCACATTGTATATGACGTCGAATATGACGTCGATCAAATGCCCGCCTCGGCTTCTTACGGTGGCACTGATCCGAGTGGTCAAATTTTTAATGACTGCCGCATCGATCCGATCGGGTTGGAATTATGTTAATCTTAAGGGCGTCATGCGACTTCAGAAAGCCATATAAGAGAACCTCTAGCTGGGTCAAATTGCTTAAACTTGGTGGGTAATTTAAGTAACCTAATCATCCATGAATGTCAATCGTGGCCTCAGCTTCGTCGTCCAGGGTCCAGTTAGAACCACATGTCGTCTAGATTTTTATAGTTCAATTTGGGCCGTAGGAAATTGGTTATCATCGTTCTGTAGCGCTTGCCATTGACGGTGACCGCCTTACCAACTTTGATTTCGCGTTGTCTATGGTCATGAATTTTGAGCTCATGGGTCAGTTGATTTTTGTACCGATGTAGGCCTAAGGCTTTGGCCACGCAATGAGCGACGAGCGACTAAGCGATTGAGCGACGAGTCGCTGAGCGACGCAAAAAAATTAAAACACATACAGTTGTATGTAGGTGGCCACATGCGATTTTGCGATTTTTTTAAGCGATAGAACGAAGTCGCTCTGCAATCAAATCTGTTTTAATTTTTCAGTCGATCGCAAAATAAATACAAAAAGTTTGATTTCAGCTGTTCAAAGCCGTCCATTGCTATGTCAAGACACCCACAAGAATATAAAAAATCTTGGTTGTCTGTAAAGTCGGTTTATGGACGATAATATTACGTGATAACCAGTTCAAAAAACAGTTCACGTTTATGTTGTATCTCTTCCACCACCAACCAACCACCCACCATTTTTGGTTTTTGCTCATCCCTTCCCCCCACCCCCCACATACAACCGCCAACCAACCACCCACCATTTTTTTTTTTTGGCGTAGCAACGAGCACCGCAGACTGCTAGAAGCTCTATAAATATGAACGCGACTTTCAACTAAAAGGCTACGAAGAACCGCACTTGACGATGGCATTTTGCAACTAATCGCTCAGCGACGACGTACAGTAAATGGTCACCTATCGCTCAGGTTCGTCGCTCAGCGACACGTCACTCAATCACTCAGGCGCTCGTCGCTCATTGCGTGGCCAAAGCATAAGTCAGATTTGACAGACGTCACCACAAAAGTATTGCTGTCACAGTCCGTTAAAATTTACCACTTCTGAACCTGATTCAATATGGCTGATCATTGAGAATTAATATCTGATTTCCGTCTAATTTGAGATTGGAATGAGATGCCCAACAATTCGCGAATTTCATTTCGCAAACTATTATCTCGCGAATGTCTGAATGTTTTTCATTTATTTCGCAAGAGTCATTTGGCAAATATACATTTCGCCTTTTGTTCATCTCGCTTAAATATTTACTCGCATAAATTATTCCGCATTTTTTTGTTTTGCATTTTGATCAACTGGCTTATAATGTAATACAAAAATAATTTCGCGCGAAAAAAAAGAAAAAAAAATTATATTTTGCCAAATAAAATAAAGCGAAATAATAAATGCTAGTTAATCTTTCAGCAATATGTACGCAAGATAAAGTGAAAGTTTGCCAAATAAAAACTGCGAAGTAACAAAATGCGAATTGTTGATATGGAAAATAATAAATTGCGTATTGACTGCAGCGAAATAACAAAATTCGAGAAAAATTCCACGAGTTGTATCATACCCATAGAAATCGTAGGTATATCACGCCGATCTTAATTGTATTTCTCGTCCCAGCCAAACCATATTCTGTCAGGATACTTTCATCTTTATCGCCACCAATTTTGTGTGTGCTCATTGTAAACCAGTTAAAAAATCGGTCAAATACTAGGTGGCTTCCTTCCTCAACAAAACTTTATTTTATTAGAATAGCCTAAAAACTGCTACTTGCTACTTTCAAGAACAAAACCGAACGATAACATTAATATTGTGAATTTTCCCACAAAATATTACATAACATCTTTTTGTTAGCTTCTTTTTCCTTAGGTTTACAGCTAGCTTTCTTTTTGTTTCTCTAAAACTGGATTAACCTCCATTTGAAGATTATCCGAGGGACAAAGAACGTCTGATACTCGGGAAAAAAGTAATCCACTTCCCTCACTCGTCGTCTCTTGCTTGTGTTTTGTATTACTCGCCGTCGCTACTTCACTTTGAAGTGGGCGTTCTTTGGAGTGCAGAAGGAGGAATCTTTGCATTCATTATTATTTAAGAGCACCATCACCAGCACCACACTCCACACTGTTCAACCGTTCAACGAAGAAGGTAAGTCTCTCTTCTTCCATTTGAATTTCTTCGTCTTCATCTTCATCGCAATGTGCCTCTTGGGCTATCCACATTGTATACCCTGATGGTATTAACTTGGTTCTAACCAGTTGTTGTATATCGCAATATCGAACCATCCATGATCCATCCATCCATCCTAAGTTAAATGTTCCCTTTGAGAGCAAAACTAACCAGAGTAGGTAAGCATGCATCGTTATGAGGCACATCAAAGCCATAGTAAAAAAAATATTTTATGGAGCTATCCTAGACTATACCTATAACGTGGTATTTATATATCGTTATGTATCTTTGGTCGTGGAATTAGGAATGCAGTTTATGGATATGAATTTTTTTTATATAATCAGAGTTCTGGAGGTTCAAGTTACTTGTTTTATTATTCACCTGAGTTACGTGCATTTCTTTTTATTTTCCGAGAATAAAAAAAAATATAATAAATTAAAATCTATAAATACATTGGGTGATGTGATTTTAGGTCGAAGAGCATCTGAAATTATTTCTTGTTTCTTTTATTTGGTACACAAAATTTCAGACAAATCAAAATCAACCGAAACTGAGTGTGAGTGTGCCACCGCACCGGTGAGGCAGCGGCAACAGTGGTCCAAACGAATTTTTTTGGTTGCAAAAATCATAGATTTTGAACGCCTATATAAATGGCTAAATTTTTTTTCTGATTAAAAGAAATTTCAAAGCCTTTGCCAATAGTGATTTTTTCAAACGATGTTTCTTAATCTTGACTTAAGGAAATCTTTGAAAAAGGAAATTAAGAAGGGCATTAAGTCTGCAAAAATGAACTGATGGCGGCCCTGTATTGTTCCAATATTCAGTTAATTTACCTTTCAGGCGAAGAGGAACAAGTGATGTCACAAACAGATACTATTTGACCAGCTTCTCCAATTTTTTTGTTAATGCTAGTAGTTTATGATTATCTAAACTTGTTTCTGTCACTTGCAAGTTTGATGGAGTGGCTTGCATTTTAGCTTCCATTAAAACATTATAGCTTGGAAACCCATCAACATGATGGCTTCTTAAAGATTTGTTCATCAATTTGTTTTTCCCTTGGAAAACAAGGCTAGTGCAGTCGCACCGTCATATTTTATTGAATAACTTTCTATTTTTGGAAATTTTCAAAAAACAAAAAAGGTTAAGGATTAGGTAATATTTTTTTTTTGTAAGCGTTCATTCATATCAACCTATACTTTAGTTTCAAAAACTTGTAGTTTAGGAGGAATCCATGCAAAAAGTGGGCGTAAAAGTGGGTGGATTACAAAAATTTAATGTTCAATATACATTTTGGATATATAATCAGAAGTTTGTTCAATTGTAATACATATAATTTTTTTTTGTACATTGCCTATTAGGAGCGTGGAAGGTGGCGTTCAAAAAACAATAAAACGTACCTATTCTAATTGAAATAAAAAGAAAATTTTAAAATTTCTTAAAGTAAATTTGCTTTTAAGACCAAAATAATTGCTAGCTTCAGTAAATTGGATTTTTTTAAACAAATAAAATTTTTAAAAAAATATTAAAAAAACATAAGCGAGAGCTACATTACGTTTGCAACGAACTTTTGGATACCCTATTCCCCATATTTTTGTGTGTGTATGCGTCTGCCTCCCGCAAACAGCCGATGTTTCAGAAACAAAATTCTTCTTAAGCAGACAGAAAAAAATTCAATAACATTAATTTTGTGCGGTGTGATGTTCAATTAATGCTGGCGCAATAAAAAAAGCCATGTGACACGCCCAAAGTTGAGAATTTTTTCTGCCAGGACAATTACTATGAGAGTGAAATCAATTTTAAGCTTGCAGATCGATTTGAACAAAACAAGACAAAACTTAAATTTTTAAAAATTAGATTTGGAATGGAAATAGCGATTATGGGTGTTTTTAACAATTCTTGGACCACACTCTGCTACGTAACCAAGGAATATAAATCCAAGTGTTCATCTGTTTACTTTAAAACTGCGACCGATGGTTAAAAAACGTTAAACAATTAATGCATTATACAACTTTTGACGGAAACGCCCCTTAAAAGTGGGCGTGTCTTAAAAATTTGAAGCACTTACTGAGATTTGGTCAGTATTTAGGCATATGTGTAAAACTTCAGCTGAATCGAGAAGTTTTAAAACAATCTTACCTGAACAAAGGTATTTTATGAAAATCACGCCTTTAAAAGTGGGCGTATTGAAAAATGTTCACAAGAAAATGTAGAGATATATTTCTCAAATAACGAACGGAAGGAAAAAGGTTTAAATTAAATATTGGAAGTGCCATTTTTGAGACTACGTTTTCCGTTCTCTCATGAAAAGTGGGCGTAAGCCACGGCCAAAAAAAATTTCAAAAATTTCTTTTCATACACAAACCTTTTAGTTTCTATTAAGAGACGCAAAATTTTGGCTTGCGGATTCATTATAAATACCGTTTATTTACAAAAACTATTTTTGTATAGTTTCTAATGAAAAGTGGGCGTCAGCCACTCCCAAAATCAAATTTTTTGATTTCATACACAAGATGTTTATGTGCAAGTAATACCCACAAAATTTAATGTTTTTCGCTTTAATATAACAATTGTTATTTTATAAAAACAATATTGATGGTTTTGTATGAAAAATGGGCATCAGCCACGCCCAAACTTAAATATTTTTATTTGATTGGAAGAAGGTTTACCTAAAGCTTACGTGTGCAAAATTTTAGCGTTATGCTTTTATCGTAACTGTACAAAAAGCATAATTTAATTTTATTAAATTGAGGTTGTTCATCAAAAATGCCGATTGTGGGCGGATTTATGGTTCAAGAACTTAGCCTTACTCTTGAACCAAAGATTATATATACCAAATGTCATCTTTCTAGCTCAAAAATTGCGACCTCTAGAGAGTATACATACGGACGGACGGACGGACGGACATTTCTAAATCGACTAGGCTTTTGATTCTGAGTCAGAATATATATACTTTTCTATACCTAACGGTATATTATATTATAGAAATGCAGTTGTAATTTTGCATAAATGGTTTATAAAAAATATTCAAGCTAAAATATTCTGGCCATTTTTAGAACAAAATTGCCCATTTTTGAAAAGCTTTATAAAAAAAATAATTAAAAAAATTGATTAAAAAAACTCGGATTTTTTTGCCGCGTCTTTTGATTTTATGGACCACAGTGCTGGGATGCGTCGAGCGTATAATTTTGTGCGATGGTCGTTTCGGTGTGAACGTAAAAAGTTTTCACACAGCGAAATTTCGTATTTTTTAAATTTTATTTTCTCGTCTGCCTTGAGTGTGGGATGGGATGTGTTTTTATTTATTTATTTTTTGAGCAAAACGATGATCTGCGATTCTCATTCATTTTAAGAGATAAACAAGAATAAAAAAAAAATGGGGAATCTATTTTGGCCATGATCCAAGAAGTTCATCAGAATCACCCAGACAACAAACTGTTGTATCTTGTATAGTGGCAGAACATGAGACCCTCCAAGATCGAAGGGGAAAAAGGTTATCAAGTTGCGCGAAGACCTAAATGTGTTAATTAATTTGAAATTCATTACTTTTTGTTTTCAATTTTTAATTAAGATTTTTTTTTTTCGTATTGTTTCTGTAAGTTTAAGGGCTTTGTTTAAACTTTAAAGGAACAATTGGAACATTAAAGTTGTGAAAAGTATAACAAATGTTTGTTGCTCCTCCCAAGCATAACCAAATACAATTTATTATGGGAGCATAAAGATAAAGATTAGCAAACAAGATACGCTCATTGAGTTGATATTTCACTTATTTTTGGTGTTGTTGTTTTGTGTTTGTGTTTTATTGTTTGTCTGTTTAATTCACTTAATTGGTTAAGATTATGCATTTTGTAGATACAGAGTTGGTTTTTTTTGTATGTCTTCATTAATTTGTGAATGCGACCATTGGAACTCGAAGAGACGATTTGCCTTTGCCAAAGGAGGTGGAATAGTTGTCTGCTGTAGCGAAGAAGTTGCAACTTGTTAAATTAAGGTTGGAACACAAATTTGCATGTAATCAAATAAATTCTCCGTGGTGTTGTGATTAATAAGTTCTTGAATTAAATTAAGTGAATAAAAAAAAAGAAAAACAAATTGGGTAGGGGGCTCTGTCTATTGTTAATATCCAGATCCATTTCGAGCTATATAACTGCCCACTGCCCAGTTATTAAAACTGCGTAGACTCCTCTATCGTTCCTTCTCTTAAAATAACTTTTTGTGTGCTTTGGCCCGTGGTCATTATTTTTAATTAGCGTTGATCCTTGAGCCAGCCACTGTTCTATTCAGTTTCGGAGAAACTGATATATAATATTTGATTTAAATCAGCCGAGTTGTTTGCCATGCGACATAATATCGTCAGTATAATCTATGTGACTTAGCTTGTGGAATGGTCTCCATTGGATACCATGTCTTTCATTTGTACGTGGCATGACATTGACATCTCCTTTCCTCACTCAAAAAGAGTCGCAAAGTTGTGAATTGTGCAGAATTCAATACCTTTTGTTGTTGTAGGACTCTATAATAACAGCAACAATTTTCCCAGGGGTACCTCCCGCAATAAGCAATTTTCAGATCCATTCACGATTTACCCGTTCGAACGCCTTCTCAAAATCTACAAACATGAGGAGGCACAGCAGTGTTCAGTTTATTGTTCAAGGATGATTCGCAAGCTGTTGATGTGGTCGACGCACGATCCACCACTGCGAAAACCCAATTGATGCTGATGCTGAGCCTGCCTAATATGAATATGAGATATGAAACTCAAGTTGGCTTCTTTGAAGACATGGACGTATTCCATTGTATATTGGAACATAATGTTTGAAAGGATGTTTTGTATTTTCGAAAAGTATGCTCATGGTTCCGGATTAAAAATCAATGACTTTTCAACATAAACACGTTCCTGAATAAATTGCAGTTTTTAAAAACAAACCTACTTTATCTTTACTTATATAGGTTCCAATACAAAATAAAATGCACTTCGAAAAAGTATGTAACAAAATCCGAGATGGAATGATATTTCAACTTCAAAACGAGTTTCCATTCCAATGAAAAATTGGTCACTCTCACTTCATATTATGTGTGTACCTAAGTATGACTTTTGTGTGCGTTGTCGTCATAATGTCGGCTTATTTTTTATTGCTCCTTCCAAAAGAATCGGTAAGCTGAAACCTGAAAAATAATGAATCCAAATAAGAAATAGTTTCCAAGAGTTGTTTAGTTGATTTAAAAAGATAAAATGCACGACTGGGTCGCACGAACTTGCTCTTATACTATAGATATTTGCTTAGCGGTAGATTGGTATCGAGAAGGTATAAATCAATATATTGACGGAATTATTAATAATCCAAGGATAGTACTTAGTCAATTAAAAGATATATTTAAACGCTAGAAGCAGGGTCAAAAGGTATTTTGAAAAAAAGTGCGTGCGTACAAAGTATACACATGTCAGAAGCGAAACTTCTTTGGCAAACTAATCTTTAAGTCTCGTTTATATTTATACTAATCTAAAGCCTTAGATTTCCGAGACTAAGAGGGAGGGAAAAAGGAAGATATGTTATTAACTTGGGATGGTAAACAGCTATCAAATTTCTTCGAAACTTTTACAGGTGTAAAACAGGGATGCAATTTCAGACCTCTAGCTTTTCTGATGACATTTCTGAACATCTTTGTGGAGAAGTTAGGATCGGTGGACGCTAATTAAAGTTCTCATGTATGCAGATGATTTGGTGTTAGTGGCTGATTCACCGGGGAGACTTCAGAGAATGATAAACCAACTGTGAAAAGTGGAGGTTAAATATCAACACATCGAAATCCAAAACAATGGTTTTTGAAATGAAAAAGGGTATTTTGACGGTCAGGAGATGGAAACTGTCAAATCGGACTTAAACATTTGTATAGTAACCTAAATATGGACCTTCATTTTAAGAAAAAGCTTGCAGCATCTAAATCAGCTTAAAGTTTAACGTATAGAAAAACTGTCTAGAAGATAAAAATATATCAGCGAAAGTAAAATTTCAAATATTCCTTCAAGTTACCGCAATGCGCACCAAATAGCATGCTATTGGTTGAAACCGGCCTTCCACCATTATTTGTGGAAACATTGAAATTTCATTTCAACTACATTTTAAAATGCATATCGTTGGACGATGACAGATTGATTGAACGGACTCAGCAGACTTTATAAAGTTTCAAATATTGTTCTATGTGGAATGAAAAGTGTTAGCAGAGTCATGTGGGTGCAGCTTGAATATAATCATGGAAAACATTAGAGATTGGAAAGAAGAATTTTATAAATTAATTTCTGCGGTTGACGAAAAAATTCACGCCGACAGCATCGACCATTTTAAAAGTTCAGTACACAGAGAAATTTATGCCAGACTTGTTCACAATCTTTGCGAAACAAATTATTTTAACGAACGGTTCTCTACTGATCCAATTTCTACCAAAGTCTGCCCAAAGTCAGAGGGGAGATAATTTATTTAAACTAAATCCCCCACAGAGAAGACCTTCCAATAATCTGTTCACTTTGCAATCTTCAGAAGAGAGAGAACGTTTATCATTTATTGAGAAGGTGCCCAGTACTAAAGGAATTCAGGCTTCAGGTTTATGGAAATATATATAGAAGAATCTTTTTAAATACTTAGTAAACATAGTCAAACTCGGGCAGACATCATGTCTTAAATTTAAGCTAATCTACCTACCTACTCATTGTTAATTAATTTAAAATGGAAACAATAAAAAACTATCTATCTATCTAAAATATAATGACTTTAATTGTCATTAAAAAATTAAAAATGTCGACAATAAAAACAAAAAATGCGTTTACTGCACAAGACGTTATGCGACAGAATTGCCATCTTAAGTTCTAATATTTAACTACTAAACGAATACATCACCCAATAGCTTGTATTTTTTCTCGATCTCCCTTACTATCTCAATCTTCCTTACTATAACTAGCTCCTTAATGAAGCATTACATGCTCACCCATTTGGACCATTAATATTCCCCAACATTAAGCTAATTTTTTGTTTGCACCGCATCAACCGACCAGTTCAGCTTCTTAAGGTCGCTTACCCGCCTAACAAATTTAATAATATACACATCACATTTTTCATATCAACCTTCCAGCGCTCATTGAACCACACACCAAGTCAAATCCCTGCTACCCGCCAATCTATTTAAAACCATCTATACTATACCTAGTGGATATACGAAACACTTTTGTCTGCTTAGACACACGTAATGCATATCGTCCCTGCTACCCACCGTTCTATTTTTAGCCATCAGCCACCGACCTACCCCCAGTTAATATGCAGAACCAGTTTGTGTTATTATAAAAAAAAAAACCTTACCTAACCTACACCTCTCTCCCTCCCCATGGCACTGTGCGTAGTGCGACGTTCGCTCTATCTCACTCTCTATCTCTCGATCTTTCTCACTCCCTTGTTCCTAACTCTCGCTCCATTGCTATGTGCTTCATGCTACGTTCGCCCTTTCTCACTCTCTGTCAATAGGTCTCAATCGCTCTCTCCCTTTTCTGGAGCGAAAACATCCCACATTTCCGTCGCCCTAATTTCCGCTTAATCCGTAAAAAATTGCCCTCATGCGCCTAAAGAAGTTTCACTTCAAAAATCAATCTTTAATTATTTTTTGTTTATGATTGTCTGGCAGGTAGCGTTATTTTTTGACCTAGAGCAGCAATGATAAAAGACCCCCCTTGGGAATTCCAAATAATTACTAAATTACCAACATGGAAGCAAATCGGTCCATCCGTTCAGGCTAAGGTGCGATACAAAAAACGGACAGAATTTTCAGATCCTCTTTTTTCGACTTCTCTATCATCGTACTGTCATGTGTGATTGTTATTTGAAAATATTTTCACGAATCTTTATATTGCCTTAAAGTACAAATAATCGCAAGTAAAAAATTGTAGTGGTACCTTAAAAAAGCAAATTCCAAACTCGAATATGTCTGAGCATTTTTATTTTTATGTTTGTGATTCGTCTCGTCCGTCAATTTGGAAAAGCAAACAAAATGCCGAAAGATGAATCTGTTTTTATGTGTACCTGAGGAATAAGATACATATTTAACTTCTTTAAGTTGCAATCATCTAGGTAACATGGTTAATGGGTTTGATGTAGTCCCGACCCGATTTTGAACTCAGTCATTTTTTTGTTTGTTGGGTTTTGTTTTGATTTTGTTATTTGTGTTTGTATGAGTCATTTGGGCTCTGTTACATATATTTATTTAACTAGATCCACATCAGAGCAGCCAGCCATTCTTAATGTGACTTTTATTTCCAAGACTTGTCACGTGAGACGTGATATGCTTCTGTAATGAAAATAAATTATTTTATCAATAACTTGGGTTTGTTTTAATAGGCGGCAGATGCCATGAGGAACATTGTTAGGATGACATGATTTTGAAATATCTTTAACACATACGAAGATTTTGGAAGCCATTAACTCTTTTGAATGCTTCTTAGGAATTTATTTCCTGTTTTGAAGATTTATAAGTAAATAAGTTTATGTTATATGGCAAAATATTGATGTTCTTAGGTGATAAGGCAAGAAATAAGTGTATAAGAGTAGCAATCTATTTAAGCAAATATCAATGCAATGTGAGTGTGACGTGAGGACAGGTTGGAAAATATTGCGGAGAACACTTAAAAAGGGAGAGATTTGAGATTACACATCCACAAAAGAAGTCGTCTTACAATTATCCTAAACTAGATGTTTCCTGCTGACCATGCCCAAGCCCAGTAACTGATGCTGGTGAGCAGAGTATCAGTATGAGTCGCCGCGCGCCGTAGAAATACATCTTCTAGACACCAAAAACCCAGAACCAACAATTGCCTCGCTGTTTGAACTTTATACCTACTCGAAAATGTTGAAAGAAATTCACTTTATCCTAGTGGAGCCTTTTTTACATCTGAGCACTTGCTTGCTTACCTGGCTGACATGGACACCATTAGCAGAACCAAATAAGCTCGCATTAAAGCATTTACCAACTTAGTAAACTGTGGATCACGGCCTCATATTTAACGTACTCCGCCAGCCAGTTCAATCCCTAGCTAGTTTCCTTCAGCTACGCACACAAAGTTGATTGAAGTCGCCCTTCATTTCATCGCGCCACATTAGATGGGGTCTACCAGGGTTGAAATTGAAGACTCAGCGGAATGGATCGTATTCGTCAATACGCTCCACTTGCTCCAGTCATCTACGACGCTGTATTTTCGGCTTTTTGACCAGGTCCATGTCACTGTATTTAGAGTACAGTTCGTGAAAAAATCTTTTCCTCCACACTCCATTTATACATTTATTTTGTTCATCAGGACCAATATCACCCAAAGAATCATTCTATCCAAGCACCACATCCACTTTTCACTCTATCGTGTCAGAGTCTACCTTTCTGCGCATACAGCAGGACTGGGATGGTAATAAGGGTCTTGTATAGTGTTTCATTGTAGATGAAACGGTTCAAGCGAAATATATGTAGGTGCAGTCACGCTTTAAACAAGTCATTAAAATCTGAATTTCTTGGTAAAGATGGCTTGAACCTTAAACATTTATGAAACGACTGCGCGAATATGCTCCGGCCTCTCAAATTCCTAGGTTCCATCCCGAAGAAATGATGCAGTCTAAGCAGACATCACCGCACAGTGCACCCACAAGTGAAGAAAGACCACAAAAAACTAAGAGATCACAACTGGAGGTCTGTTGATAGAGGTCTATAGGTCCACCTCGAATTATGGTGCCAGTATCAGAAATTTAAATTGCGGTCAATCTCATACAAAGAGATCTGCAAATGGTGGAGAAAAAGATGAGACAAATTATTACCAAACCAGTGAAGTGCAGCCACCAGCCTGTTTGTGTATTCCTATGATAGTGGCAAAGAACTAATTACTTTATGCAACTACGTTTGCTCCCGTAGAACAACATCGCGAGAAAGTCTTAAGAATCGAATCCTCAGGGTGGGTGCATCGCAAGCTGTAAGACAAAGAATTTCATGAAAATTACCACTCTTTAGAGAAATAGTTTCCTATTGAAAAAAAATTGGCCACTGTTGATTGAAGAGAATTTATTAGTTTCAAATGTCCAACTGACTTATGCGGATTCAAAAAATTAGATTGCTGAGGTACCTAACAATCACATTTTTTGCATTCGCTTCCTTTCCAGAAACTTCGTATGTGTGAGGATTATGCAAATTGAGTTTGAATCTCATAAGCGATCAATTTTCTGATCAAAAAAATAGTTTTTCGAAATCAAAAGTAAATTGTGAAACAACTCGACTCTTATTTCGCAACAATACAAAAGTCTCACTTTTATATCAGCAAAGTCAATAAATATTCTTCTTAAAGCCCGAACACAATGTTTGCTAAATAATTGCTAAGAACTTCAATGTATGACCATGTGACTACATAGTTCCACATCGCACTTTTAACGTTTGCAACAAACACATCACACAAGTCCAATTCGTTGCGCATAAGCTGCGCTGCTGCTGTTGCATATTGTTTGCACTCACAATTTAAATAATTTTCTGCCGACAAAAAGTAAGTAACCATCTTCCTATTTGCACGTGATATTTACGCTGACCGTCAGACTACTTGGCACTTCATAAATTGTTAAGCTGCTTTGCTTACAATTGTTTGTCGAACTTATTTCCATATTTGTTCACGCTTGTGCATTAAAGATTGAAAAATTAAAGAAAGGCATTCTTTCTTTGCCAGTAAAATTTTGTAACAAAAATTACTCTCGCCTTTTCGGAATATTGTTTAACAAAAATTTATTTCGGTCTAGAAGTCTCACTTGTATGCATTTCTATTTTACTTGCTTCTTGTGCGCAGATGATGCTTTATGCGGTGGGGATTTTCTCTTCCTGCCTCTTTTAGTTTGTATTTTTTTTTTTTTAATTTTGCATAAAACGCCAATAGGCTTGAATAAAAAAGGTTCAAAAAAGTATCTGATGCTGAAAAGAAACCAGTTTCTGGATTAACTGGCAAGCGCAAGATGCATCCAGCACCACACGCGTTCACCATAACGAGTTATCTTCAACATTAACTGTTGTTTCAGGGTTTCTTTCTTTTTTTTATTTTGTTCATCTTTTCTGAACTGCGTGGATGAGGATTCATGCTAAAAAAACATGGACCTTAGAGTGAAAAGGGTATGTATACGGTATACCTGACGTTGTTATTAATTTCGTTTGAAGAAGAAAATTCGTATTAAGCTTTTTGATAAAAAAAAAGCTGAAGAGATAACCATTTCGACTTCAGTCTCTAGCAACGTTAGACTTTTTTTCTAGATGAAGAAATTAATTTGCCAGTAAAAGTCGTCATGCATTGCTAAATATCTTCGTTAGTCACTTCAAAAATACGGCGAAATGGCCGATATCCACCCGCTTTGTGGGAGTTTCTTTAATCGAGATAGGCTTTCGACAGTTGAAGGCTTTTTTAGTATGATTTTTACACGGGTCAATGCTCTCTTTTCACAATATGACCCCATTTCACAAGTTGCCAGAAACACGCTGATGCGCCCAGAAGCTTAATATTGTGTCCCAAATACAGGGTGATTCACCAGCGTTGTGCCAAAAAGCTAGAGCGTGTAGGTTAAGTTGAGACAAGAAAAAAATCGTACGGGAGGGGGGGTCTATTCCCCTCCGTTTAGCCGGGAGGGGCAATTTTCTGAAAAATTGACTTATTTTGTAAAAAAAAATATTTAAAATCAACGGGTTCGTTTACAACACCGTGTTATACCTTTTTGGAAAGCCAAAAACTTCTCCTTTTATTTTGTTTTTAAATTAAATTGTTATAACGAATAGTTTAAAAAATATAAATTTTCAAACTCAAAATTTTGAAAAAAAAATTGGAAAAAATAATTTTAAAACTAATTTTTTTCAAAATTTTACGTAATTAAGTATAATTTTTGTTCTCAGAATTCAACGCTTCCATTAATCTTTAATCCAACACTGAAAACTGTATGGCTCTACGACTTTTTGTTGCCAAGGTATTCAAAAATAACCGAACCTACTTCTTCACAAAAACAAGAAAACCTAGCCTTACGGGATGGCACAAGTGACCATTTAGCCAATTTTTTCGTGTTTTTGTAAAGAAGTAGGTTCGGTTATTTTTGAATACCTTGGCAACAAAAAGTCGTAGAGCCATACGGTTTTCAGTGTTGGATTAAAGATTAATGGAAGCGTTGAATTCTGAGAAAAAAAATTATACTTAATTAGTTAAAATTTTGAAAAAAATTAGTTTTAAAATTATTTTTTCAAATTTTTTTTCAAAATTTTGAGTTTGAAAATTTATATTTTTTAAACTATTCGTCAAAACAATTTAATTTAAAAACAAAATAAAAGGAGAAGTTTTTGGCTTTCCAAAAAGGTATAACACGGTGTTGTAAACGAACCCGTTGATTTTAAATATTTTTTTTTACAAAATAAGTCAATTTTTCAGAAAATTGCCCCTCCCGGCTAAACGGAGTGGAATAGACCCCCCCTCCCATACGATTTTTTTCTTCTCTCAACTTAACCTACACGCTCTAGCTTTTTGGCATAACGCTGGTGAATCACCCTGTATAAAGGAATAATAAATAAAATGCACGACTGGGTCGCACGAACTTGCTCTTATGATAAGCAATTATTGCTTAGTGGCTGCATATATGGATTTAAAAAAAAAAATTATATAATTTCGAAAATTCTTTTATTTTTTAAATTAGTGTAAGAGTTTTCTCGGAAAAACAAAGTATGCAATAAAATTTCGAAGCTATACGTAAATCTAGGAAAAAAAAATATTGAAAATCGTTCGACCAGTTTTTGTTTAAAAAGGTTATTTTTGAAAAACTTTTCCAAAAAATATTTTGAAATTTATTTGGGTATGCAAATATATGGCAATGTGTAGTTTACATTTGAAAAAATAATTTAAAAAAAAATCAATATACCCGTTTCCAACATATTTCGAAAACCAAAAATTTTTTTGAAAAAATTATAAAAAATCAAAAAAAAAAGTTTTTGAAAAATTTGAAATCCCATTTTAATAAAATTATAAATGACTTCCTGTGGCCAAAATGTTATTGAAATCGAATGTATAGTTTACGAGAAAATTTGATTTGAAAATACTGGTTCTGTGAGAGGTACCGTTATAAGACAAATTTTGAAAAATATTTTCCTACCAAAATATAGATTGTCTTACAAAAATAGCATCCTGAAAGTTTTATCAAAATCGTTAGAGCCGTTTTTGAGAAAATCAATTTTTTTCTTCACGATTGTACGGCAGGTACCGTTATTTTTGGGCCTAGAGCAAAAATAAAAAATATGTTCCGAGGGACGGCCAAATAAATACCAGATACCAAATTTGAAGCAAATCGGACCATCCGTTCAGGCTCTAGAAGCGCGAACAGACAGACAGACAGACAGACAGACAGACAGACAGACAGACAGACGGACGGAATTCTCAGACCCACTTTTTTCGACTTCTCCATCATCGTAATGTCATGTGTGATTGTTATCTCGAAAATTTTTTTCTGCACGAATCCATAACTTGCCTTATAGTACCTATAATCGCAAGTAAAAAGGGGAAAATATTTCGTACGTTTCGCAACTCAATGAAACCATTATTGTTCTTGTAATTTGTGCGTTTTTTATACAAACTTTTCCAAAATTATAAGGTTCAGCTTGTCACCTTTTTCAAAGTGTCTTGTTCCGTTAAACAGTAGCTTTCTTCGTGTACCCAAATCAAACAGTTTGCATTCGATTTCATACGTTTACATTATTAAATTGAAAAGCGTTCATGTACTGAGAGACGAACGAAAGAAAATAACAGCTGTACCTACTATTCTGGTAAAAACTTGAACTTTGTCAAAAGCGAATGACGTAAGCATTGTTGTTGCAGATTACTCTAACCGAAGAGCTGACCAATCAAAACATTTGAATTTGACGTTTCTCAAGAATTTACACAAAAAGCGTTAGCCTACTTTTCGATAAGTGCAAAAGAGATTTTTCTCTCATTTGAGAACATTTTGACAGTTTTAATTTTTTTGGCACAAAAAGAACAGGAAGAAAACTAGTGAATATGAATACAACCACTACAACTTCACCACGTAAAAGTGTGGTTAGGAAATTTGACAGATGCCGTTGGGTCATTAATTAAGTTTTCTGCATGAAGTTAAAAGCATTGGAACCGCACTCCCTCAGACACAAGAACTGTCAAAAGGAAATGACTTTTTGAAATTACAATACAAAAAAAAACAGTATACCAGTAGACAACCGCATTGCGAGTGAAAACAGTGAAGTGACTTTTAATAATTCGTGTGTAGCATTTTTGACATTGCGGTTCATAAAAAACCCAAATATTTGAATATTTGTTCAAAACAAATGCACAAAAGCGAAAATAATATTTTCTACAACTAGCACTTTGACACTTCTGGCGCTGCGGCTCTATCTCCGACTCTAATTTTCTATGGTTTATATTCATTTAATCTGTTTCGAAGATGCAACTTACCTTGCAAAACACAGTCAAACTTATTATTGTATTCCGTCATCCCAGGAGTATTTTTTTCTACTACCACAGTCTCATTGAAAAGTCGTGTCCAAACCTAAATCAACAATCCCGAAATTTGTTGACCATAATATACCGGCATGTGTAATTTAATCTTCAAATATCTGTTTCCCAAAAATCTAAACCAACAAAGTTCTAAAAGCGGCTTTACCTTGAAAAATCATGTCAGACTTGTCAAAGCGGTGTTAAATTGTCGCCGCCGCGCCGCTAGCTGTCCATAACAACGCCTTCGCGCAGATTGTGTACTGACTGACCTTGCGTTGTCAAAAAGAAATAAAATCAACACCGTTTGTTAATTGATTAAGCGTGTACTAATATTATTTTCAAGATATTGAATCATCTGCCAATGAATGTGCTGTTTTCTTAGGTAATGACTTTGAAAAGCATTTGGTGTTGGCATAATGATTTCGTGGGCGAAATTTCAAGAACATTATGCGTAGGAGATCTCTAAGTACATTAATGCCGTGGAGTAGGTAGTGGGTAAGTAAATTATATTGGCACAAACTAGAAAGGCGTGTTATATTTGCATAACTATACATGTTGCATGCATCTTAAATCGCGGCACCAGTAATTGCAAATGTATTTTGCTCGATCGTATTCAATCCATTATTACCTCATTGAAATTAATCTGTTGACAGCCTAAGAGACTCATTTGAATAACACATACGCAGATCAGATAATAATGGCGCTCAATATGACAGGTGAGTCAGGGGGTCGATTGGATCGCGTGTGTGCAAGAAAAGAGACAAGAATGCAAATGCGAGTGCGGTTTGTTGGATACGAGTATCTTGCACAGGAATTGTGGGAGTCAAGTCAGACGTGGGATCAATATTTTGTCACAAAACACTCTGATGTTTAACACAAACCACCTGCTATTAAAAAATTACACATAATAAATATTATGTGCCTGCGGTGTGTCGGTGTATTCCTTCCAGACAAAATGTGGTTTCAAATTCAAGGCAGCGATATAACTTTAAAGTCATGAGCACGTCACCACAGAACACTTTTGAGGACAGGTAAACTTAATTATAGCGGCTGATCCCCACATTTTAAAATCAGTCAATCGAAACGGCAAACCTGGATGAAGACGTAAACTTGATTTGTAGTGAAAATTTGAATAACAAACAAATAAATAAACCTTGACGTAGTTTCAATTCATTTCGATTTACCCTATTAATTGGTTGGAAACAAAATAGGGTTCCATTTGTTTCATGGATTTACTCGTACTTTCAATGATGCCAACACCAACTCTGATAACAATTTCATTCAAATCTATCGCTTAATAAAATTTCATGTTTGTTGTTGCAATGCGGTTTATAAAATAACGCACTGCACTGTTTACTAGTGTTGGCTAAACATCGAAATATTTTACTATCGATAGTATCGATGTTTTTCGGAAAAACTATCGATACTATCGATAGTTTTTTAGAACCATTAATCAATCAAAGTGAAAATGAAATAATTCTGTTAAAATAAAAAATAAAAAAAAAAAAAAAACCAGCTTTAAACAAAATAAAACAATGCCATGTATTATAAGTTCAAGAGAAATGTGCAAAGCATAGGTAGAAGGAAAAGCGAAAAGAAATTATTTTATATTTCTTAAACAATTTTTGAATTATGTTTGATAAAAAGCAAATGGTTTAAGTTTTTATCTTTGGGGCGATTTCTTTTTTTGGTCATTATAATAATTTAATAATAATAATAATTTTAACTATATGCCTGTAAGACCCAAGGTCTTTTGAATGCAAAATGCACGGCAATAGTTAGAAGGAATAGAAAGATAGGAAAGATTTTTTTGTTGGTACAATGGATTGAGAAATAGGTGATATTTATCTTATGAAAATCCCACGGGTGGCGTCCAGTTGAAGCTGGGGGAATATTGAAAAGTTGCTGACCAGGCTGGGGCTCGAACCCACAACTCTTAGGTTAGCAACCAAGCACTTCATCCATTGTACCATTGCCACCCGCATTATCTCTCCTGCTTTGGAAAAAATTGGTTCAGAAGGAACCGAAGGAGCTGGAATACAGAGATATACTTAATCGCGGTTTCTCGTAGTTCACTTGTTGATTGATTCCAATACGTAAGTGAACAAGAATTTCTATCCATTAAGGTAGTTCCACACTATCCCACAGTGTAATACGACATGTCAAAAATGTGTGATGAAACAGATGTATAATAGTGTGGAAACAGAATATGACAGCGCAGTTCTCATACGATTTGACGTGTGTTTAGATCTGAAATATTTTTTTAGGATTGAATGTAAAACCATCACACATTCCATCACACTTTTTTTTTGACATGTCGTAATACACTGTGGGATAGTGTGGAACTACCTTTAAAGATTTTTCCAAGTAGTGACGTATGTCAATTATGGCTTCAGCTTCTGTCAAGCGAGGTGAACTTGACATCTGGCATTGAATATATAAACTATAGTACTACAACTTCAGGTGCGCCAATTATCGACGAAAAACTAAGCTCTAGAATAACATGGGAAGCAACAACAACAATTAAAATGGTGGAAATTGTTGTTTTTGCTTCCCATGGTATTTTAGAGCTTAGTTTTTCTTTGATAGATGGCGCACCTCAAGTGGGAATACTATAGTTTAGTTTAAATGCAATGCATCTGGTCACGTACAGTGTTATATTCCATTTAAACAACCTCCCCACTTGGAATGAAAAGAATGCGTTCCAAATATTCCAGATTAAATAAAGAAACAAGGAAATAGTTTATCCGGAATATCCCATTGAGTAAAGAAACGGAAAAATGGCGTTCCATATATTCCGAATATACGGAATGAATAAAGAAACTCACTCATTACTACAGTTTGTGTATCAAAGAACTGGAATTTGAATTTGCAAGTGTACAGGGATGTCGAAGAGCGAAGACAAATTTTCGAAAAAGTTATATTAAATTTTGATATTAAAATATTTGTTGAAATATTTGTCCTCTTCGATAGTATCGATAGTTTTTTTTTACTATCGATACTATCGCCGATAGTTTAAAACTATCGATAGTATCGATAGACTATCGATGTTTAGCCAACACTACTGTTTACACTACCTTACCTATTTGATGCAATAACTTAAATATAAAACTAAAAAAAAATAACTAAAAAAATCTTAACTTTTTTTCGGAGCTTAAAAGTTTTCTTCTTAAAACAATAATGCAGTAATATTTTATTTCTTAACATCTATCTAAGAAAAATAATAATGAAAATCATTCTACCAGTTTAAAAAAACAAACTTTTTTGTTTAAACAAAATTTCGAAAAGTATTTTGAAATTTGTGTAAATATGAGAATATATGGCAATTTGTGATTTTCATCTTAGAAAATAAATTAAAGAAAAATCAATCCACCCGTTTCAAAATATTTGGAAACCCAATTTTTTTTTTTGGAAAATTGTTAAAAGAAAGAAAAAAAATTTGGTATCAATAAGATTTTAAATGAATTCCTTTGTAACAAATTGTATTAAATTTGGAAGAATAGCTTACGAGAAAGTCACTTGCCCCTTCTTCAAACTAGGCTGTTTTAGAGTAACCTTTACTTCAATTACTATCCACAACTATTCTTTCACTAAATAAGTTAACCCCATTCCTCTTGATGAATTTTCACTTCCTATATGTCAAATGTCTTCATTTAAACGACGACATCAATTCTCTTAAACAATCAAAATGTATCTGATACTAATTGTGGTGATTTCGAGTTTTATTACGCGTAGGTTCTGCCGTAACAACAACAAACGATACCTATTCTCCCCAAAAACTAAATTTTAAATGTCAAACTCAGTTAAACATGAAACGGAAGTGAACGTGATTATAGTAATGGTAACGGAACAGTGGTGTTCTCTTCTCATTTTCTCCATAAACAGACAATTTAAATTGTTCCATTGTTGTCCATTTAAGTTGGATCGGTGTCACGTCGACCCTAAAATCGAAGCCCCTCAAATTAACCGGTAGATATTTAGGTAGGTACCAACCAACATTATTTCAATTTAGTACGAAGAGTTGTAGAAAACCGATCGCTGGCAACACAAAGTGGGGGAATCGGACAAGCTGATAATTATTTTGAAAACCCAAACGCTAATAAAAATTCAGCGCACATATTTGATTGAATAAAAATGTTTGTTAGACAACTTGGTGCCAAGTGCCAAGAGACAGTTAAATAATTCACATCACAGATATGCGAGTACACACTTACATAATTACTGTTTATAATCGTAGTCGAAGTGAAAGGCTTTCGGAATCTTTATTGATGATGTCAATTAATATAGTTTATGGTTGACAGTTATGTTTGTTGGTGGTAGAGCAGATATTGTTATTCAACCAAGGTTTCGGTAATAGTGCGTTGGCGAAATACTGTTGAAGATCAAGATTTTGCTTTTTGAAGATCGATGATTGATGGTATATTTATTTCTGCTATCTGCCTGGGGGCGTCAATCATGTCTGCGTACCATCGTGAGCGGTTTTGAAAAAAATACGTTCAAGGTTCAACACTTCCAACAGTTGGCGGCGTGACAACTTTTGAAATCAAATGCATTGCTTCAGCCAACCCATTTACTTCACGTTTGAAATTAAATAGGCACTATGAGATTACTTTCTTGTTCAGATAGTTGGCACCTTACATCAAAATTCCAACAATTATTATCTGAATATGATTTTTCAAAAAGACAGATGGCTATTCTGTGAGATACTGAATGTAACCATAAGAGCACTTATCTGATACTTAAAGGGAACATAATAAGGACATGAAGATCCTTGCTTCCTACCGACAACTTGATTGTCTTTTGTAGCAAAAAATCCATAACCTTAGACAAACAGATTTTTTACAAAAATTTCTTGGTAAGTCTACGTTTTACTTACGTGAAATTTCAGTCGCCATTTTATTTTTTTTTATTTAAGGGAGTGCAGTTTTTCGTTCATTTCTCATTTAAGTCGTTCTTTTATGCAAACTTAAGTATATTTATGTTAAATTCTTTTAAAAATAATCTTATTCACCTCCACGACATGAGTTGAGACTGTTTATTTATCAAAAATGAATTGGGTTCTTTTTATTTTCTTAAATGTAATGAAATGACAATACTTAAAGAATGGAATTAACTCCAAAAGAAATACAAAAAGGTGGAATAATGTTGCAATTAGGTTCGATTTTGTGTTTCAATCGGGCGAACGAATCAACCTTTCTTTAATGAATACCTGCTAACAATTCGTTACTAATTCATAATTAATCATTTTGAGAATAAGAACGCACCACCAACTTCGAACTTCTTAGCATTTCACATTATACAACTAAAAGTCGGCAACTAAAGTCGTTGCACTGGGCGAAATTATTTAAAGAAAATTATCCTACTACATATTTTGAAGACTGCCATTCTTCAGAAAAATGTTTTAAATAAAGCTTGAAATCGCTTAATAATTTTTTTTTTATTTGAAGATACTCTGATGTTTCAATACCCTTATACCCTTATTAGTTAAGAAGATACATTTGTGTAAGATCTTATAAAAACTGGTGAAAAAAAGTACGAACAAAAAATGTATTTTTTTTTAGCCGTTTGAATATGGCGGTAAATTGTAGGTCCCTTCCATTCCTGCAGAATATGAACACACACACAGGAATGGTTGAGAGTGTAAGTCACAGGCCCCTGTCCCGCTTGGAGCTGTTGTGCCAACAATTTACCTCTTTTATTTATTTCACATTTAGAAAACAGAATTTAAAAACAAAATTATCAAACATTTTGTTATCATCTCAATTTTTAAAAATAATAACAATATTCTTTCTTCTTTTTTTGCAGGTAAGTTGATTGAATGTTTTGCTTATTACTTTCGTAAGTAAACAATTATTTATAAATACAACTTTACCCGAAAGACTATATTAACAAGTTCAAATTTCAATAAATGCATTTTTACTGACTGGTCGAACGATTTTAAAATGTTGTTCCTTGAAATTCTAAACAGTAAACGAAATCAGATGGTATTCTGCATTTTTAAGTGTCTAATAAGATTTCGTATGATTTTTCCTTTAATTTTTTTTCTTCAAAATCTGAAGCCCCAAGACTATTTACACACACAAAAGCAAGTTCGTGCGACCCAATAGCTCACTTTAGGTATTTTAGAAAATCCATGCAAAATGTATAAGCATTTATTATGCATAGTAAATCAAATGCACGACTGAGTCGCTCGAACTTGCTCTTATATGCTAGATAATCGCTATGTATTTAAAAAAAAAAAAAAAATTTTTTTAAGAATATCTATAAAAATTCATATAGGTACCCGTTTCCAAAATAATTCGAAAACGAAAGTTGTTTTTTATAAAATTATAAAAAATCCGATTTTGAAATGCCATATCAATAGGGTTATGAATGACTTCCTGTGTCGAAAATTGTATTGAAATCGGAAAGAGAAAAAACGTATTTAAAAATACCTGTTTTATGAGAGGTACCTACCGTTATAATACAATTTCCGTAAATCGTTTTCTAAGTAAAAGATAGACTGTCTTAACGAAATAATATTCTGAAAGTTTTATCAAAACCGTTGAGCCGTTTTCGTTTCGAGAAAGCCGCTATTTTTGAGCCTAGAGCAAAACTATAAAATACTTTCCGAGGGACGTCCAAATAAATTCTAAGTACCAATCCGTTCAGGTTCTAGAGGTTGCGAACATACAGACAAACAGACAGACGGACTAAATTCCAAGTCCCACTTACAACAAAAGAGATATCACTTTAACACTCTCCTTGTTCAATTTTATCTCATGAGAGTGAACAATGTTTTTTTGACATTTCCTGGATGTTAAAATGATCCAACTTGGTTTTTCTTCATCCAGCCAACGAATGGACATTGTTTATACGGCTCCCGGAAATTACGCCAAAGTAATTTTTGAGCTCAAAATTGTAAAAGAGCAGGATTTTATTTGGAAAAAAGAGCCAGAAAGCTAAATGGAAATTAAGGCATACAATTAATATATACTGTCCTAATTTCAAAATGAAATTCCGGAAAAGAGACTTTAAAGTATTTTCCAAAAGACGCATGTGTCTGTTTCCCACCACGCCTCCACACCCGCCTAAGATGGATTTTAAGGTATTTAAAGATAAGACGCTGGTGGGTTGTCTAGTTAACTAGTCTAAATATGTAACTCGTTCACCTAGCCTCATATTATAAATTTTATTTTACTGCGTTTTTTATTTTTTGATGTCGCAAATGTCGAATTACTTTTATTTTTAATTTATATTTTTTCACATTTCAAATTTATATAAGCTCAACCCTCATATTCTTATCTCAAAAACTGTCCTACAATATCTATAATTTTGTGTGAGTGTATGTTATTGAGATTTTTTTTATCAAGAGAACACGTTACATATAATTGAATGTAAGGGTTGAAGTATTGGAAAAGGGCGGTGGTATGCGAACAATCGAAAAAATACTAGACCCCGATTGCAGGCATTTGATTCAAAATCCAAGCCATAAAGTTACCTACTCAAACACATACAAAAATCATTGAAATTGGTTAAGCCGTTTGAAGAGTTGCCGCTAAGAAATAATGCCATTTTAGTTTTGTAATTTTTCTTCCTTTTTAGTAGTTTTGCCCTTTTTACTTTCGATTGTAGGTACATCTAACTAGGCAAGTTATGCATTCGTAAACAAAAATGACTTTCCAAACAGTACTATGATAGAGAAGCCGAAAAAAGTGGATCCGACAATTTTGCCTGTCTTTGTGCCTAAACGGTCAGATCGATTTGCTTCAATCTTGGTAAACACGAGGGAGGGTTTAGATAAAACAATCGGAGTGGTGTTATTTATGTAAAATATATCTTTTTGTTGAAATAGATTTTTAAGAAAAAAAACTTATAACGGTAGCACACGTATGACCGGTTATTTTAAATCCGATTTATCCGTAGACCACCTCAGAAATTTCGATGAAAATTTTATCCTTTAATAAATAAAATAGTGTTGCTTCCAAAAATTAAAAAAAAGTGTTTTTGGAGTTTACAAAAAAAGTAACTTTCTTTTAAATGTTTGGTTATTTTAAAAACGGTTTATTTTCCTGGTAAGAATCACAAAGTTCTAGAAACCCACATCCCCAAAAAATTATGAATATGTTTTCAAAAGTTTTCCCACAAAAAAAACCATTTTTCGAATGACAGTTAAAAAAAGCATACAAATCTTCTGATGAAAAAGTACACATTTCTGTCAACTTTCATCTAACGGTTGCCTTACTCCAAATATAAATCTCATTTATTTAAAGAGCTTGTTCATGTAATCATAATACACTTAACAGCAAATAAACTGGGCCGCCCGCTGTTTAGCAACTCTGCATTGCATTGATTTTCTCAATAAGTATACAACTTACAACAATCAAAGTTATACTTGCAGAATGTTGTTTTTCACGTTGATTAAAAGTATAACTTTGATTATTGTAAGTTGTATACTTTTTGAGAAAATCAATGCAATGCAGAGTTGCTTAACAGTGGGCGGCCCAGTTTATTTGCTGTTAAGTGTATGTTTTTCCATTTTCCATCTTCATCATTACCTTTTTTAACAATTTACTCGTTTCCTTCATGTCAAGTTCGTGGTTTTCTGACATGTTGTTGGTCACATCTGTAAACATATGTGTAAAAAAAACTTCCATCACTCTTTCTAACCGCTAAACCACATTTTTCAATGTGTCACTAGAAACAGATTTGTCTCTTTTTACAATCACAATTGTTGACATTTAGTGTGCCAACCAAAAAGAGGTGTTGACTATAAAAACCACTTTGTGTCGCATATCAAAATAATTTTTAAAAGTTCGAATTCATTAAATTTAGATGTTATTTTCTCGATCCCTTCAAAAAAGCAAATAATATTTCAGGGCAGGATATCACATAAATACGACTTGGAAGGTGTACATACATAAATAACTTTGCCAACTATTGATCCAAGTTTTTGTTATCTATTCTATTTACCAAGACCAATACATACATAAGTGTACATTGTAGAGATATGTATGAACGTACATTTCTTGAATCGATTTCTTTAAAATAGCACAAGAAAAAAAAAAAAAAAAAAACAGACCACTCTAATCACCCTTTCAGTTGAATCCATTCCAATGTTAGTGTCGCCACTTTGACTGCCATAGTTATGCTCCAGTACCATCGTCGTCGTTCGTTGAAGTCATCAAGAGATATTGTATTTCGCGGGAAACCGCACAGATTACGCTATAAGTTCACATTTAATGCCTGTCTTGGGTTGGAATTTCAGACGTATTGAAGAAAAATAGTGGATTGAATTGGAATTCTTTCAATTATGGAAGATAAACCAGACAATCTTGTGTATTAACGTCTCATTCAGGTGATGCAAAGACTGTTAATTTTCAAATTCACACAGGGTGTCTTACATTAAAAGTAACGAAACAGGCACAATCTTGACAACATTGCCTTTTAATCGTTTTTTGGCATTTATTCTAAATGGCTATTAACTCACCTTATCAGTTAAAATGATGAGGTTTCTCTTTTGAAATAATAGATGCAGGCTTGAAATATAATTATTTTTGAACGCTACAGTTCTTTCTTGTGAGGCAACTCTCACCTTATATCTCAAAAAAAAACATCAAATGCAAAACAGAAAAACATATTTAATTGTCGAAGTTGGAACCTTATCTTAAAAAAAATGTGTTGGGCTGTGACGTATTATTTTATTTATTTTAAGAAAAAAAAACTTAAAAAACTAACTGAAATATAAACTTAAAATAACTTGCTTGTTCTATGCGGGCGCCCTTAACCAATCCATGACCTAAACCATGAATCTAATGCTTTTCGGTTTGAACTTAACTTAATTATAAAGAATTTATTACCTATTTTATATCTATATGTCAAAAAATAGTTCACCGCCATCTTGTAGAATTTTGACAGATGCGCAAAACGCAACCAAAAAAATGCTCGAGTATTTATAACTTGTAATATTATGTAGATACTGTGGCTTAAACGTTTTCCTTCAACATATTTATCATGGGGGTGGTAAGCCCCAAAAATAAGTTAATTTTCTCTCAACGTGAACCCGAATAAGTTATCAACAAGAAATATCCTGTTTATGTCAACGTTAGCCCCATCTATAGGACCTCCCGATCCACTGCCTCTCAAACACCCGAATCTTTCCCATTTGAGATGGGGCAACGTTGAACCACACAGGGCACCCACAGAGGCAATCATCGGCCGTATAGCAAATCACCTGTACGCTGATATCAAGACGACTGCTATGAAACAACCATTTTGTCAGGTCAAATGCTCCTCTAGCTTTGTGCAGAGCAGCATCTGTTATTTGTCGTTTGAAATATTGATACTGATCAAGCCAACTATACCAAGGTCTCCACTTACTACACTCTTACTCGACAGTAAATGTTGAACTCGTCCAACGGTCTCTATATTTCTCCAAACAGGATGGTTTCGCATTTCTGGAACCTGAATTTCAGTTTCCAGTTAACGCAATATTGTTGAATCTTTAAAAAATCATGTTGCAACAGTGTGGTGAACTCGACTTTTGGACCCTTCCCGTACGGAATCGCGTGAGTAAGCCTACCTTGCCTGCTACTTTGTCCTGTGTATTGATGAATAAGCGGTAAATATAGCATGAAAAGTGTAAGCAATCACCTTTGAAATTTAAAATGGCGGAGTAGTTCAGCGTCATATCAGCAGTGTTGGCCGAACAAATAAAATCAAAAAAAAAAAATTTAAGATTCGGTGACATACTTTTATGGTAACCAAACCTCAAACAAGCTACCGAAAAAACTTTTCCGTTACCTTCTTGCCTTTACGTTTTTGCAGTCTCGTTCCTTAACTGCGAAGTATGATAACTACATTTTATTTGGTTTAAATGCCAAATGTAGAAACAAAAAACAATTTATTATTTTTGCTGAACATAATTTACCTATTTTTCTATACTTCAAGGTAGCAGAAACGCAAAGATTTAAGTATAACCTTTATTTACAACACCCTTTATTTTATCTGGGTGAATCTTTCACAACAAATCAAGGTGGGATTGAGTAAAAAATATTTTCATTACAAATGTAAACGATCACAGATCAACTGTCATTTAATGTGAATTCTATCTGTCAAATTAAGGACAGCAACAAATTTTAAAATAGTATGGAGTTCAATGTCCCAATAAAAAAGAAACCAAAGAATGTAGGCCTAGGAGTAGATATTGAATTATTTTTAGAATTTTTGCAACACTGCCAACGTGAGTGATGTTTTTTTTATACTCGTATTTAAAGATTCTTTGCACCTATTCGAGAATCGAGACTGTAACACGTCTCTCTCTCTGGGCTTCATGTGCTTAATTTTGTTCTCTGTACAGTCGAGGTTAAGCAACCCGGTGCAGCATTTTTATCAACATCTAGTAGGGCGATGCTATTGACTGCATTTAATCTACAAAATGTAGTTCAAGACACTTTATCAGCAACAAAAAATGTGGAAAGAGGCAGTCAAAAGACAAAACACCCAAGTGCGAACTAGAAAAAGGGTGACATATCAGCCTTTATGGAAGAATATTTTTTTGGAAGCAAAACAAAGAAAAAAGAATGCCATCTAAATATATTTGTCGTAATATTATTTTGCTATAAAACATAGCGTTTTTCATTGTGCCATGATTATATGCTTAGCCCTTAGTTGTCAAGATACGCGAACAATGAGCGGAAGTTGAATGAAACGCAATCAAATGTGATGTTTTATTCAATTGCACAACAAAATACGCTGACGAAACTGAAACATAAACTCGGATCACTATACCTTAGTTTAAGTTTAGTTTAAATGACTCTTTATTTACAAAGTCAATGTTGGTTTGGCCGTTGGCCGTCTACCAGATCACTACCTTATTGTAGCTAAAGTGCGAATGCGGATTTCCACCAGACCGCAGGATCGAGCATCCACTATGTGAGAAAGTTTAATGTTACGAAATTACAATCGCAAGAGACCGCCACAACCTTTGCCAACCATGTCTCCTCTTATCTCTCGACAAGCCAGGTGCCTGCGCCAAACCCAGAGGCCCAGTGGCAACATTGCAAAATGGCCATCAAAACCACAGCTACTGATGTTTTGGGTTTCATTAGGCGACCACAATGAAACATCTGGTTCGATGATGAGTGCAGGCTCGCACACATGGCCAAAAACGAATCCTATCAGGTAGTTCTGCAGGCCAGAACCAGAGCTGCTAAGAGCGCTTCCCGTGCGGTATATCAGCAAAAGAGGAAAAAGGAACATCGGCTTTTCAGAAAGAAAAAGAGATAACTGGAAAAGCGAATGGTTGAATCTATTGAGGCAGAAGCAATGTTCGAAAGTTCTACCATAGGGTAAAACATTCATTCAAGGGTTACAAAGCTCGAACGGAAGCCTGTAGAGACGAGGGTGGGAGTGTCGTAGTAGATACGCAGTCGGGGCTGAGAATTTGGAAAGAACACTTCTGCTGTTAAATAGCGATGACAACCAACTAATCGCTGTCGGGCAGAATGATCCATTCGATTTGAGGAGCATACACCAACTCAAACTCATCTGTACAATCTGGTCGGATGAAAGTATGCAAGACGAATGGAAATTCAGCATTGTGTGCCTTTCGCATGTAAATAGGAACGAGCTATACAGAGCCATGTCACTTCTTGGCATCCCTGCTAAGCTCGTTCGATTGTGCAGGATAACTATAGAGAACTCGCGCTGATCCGTGAAGATTGGTAAGAACACCACCTACTCATTTAATGACATTATAGGAAGAACGATGCGCGCTGTCAGTGGACCATTCGCAAGTATTGAAGTGGAGGCGGCGAAAATAGGTCTGGCTGTAAATGAAGATAAAACAAAGTATATGCTGTCATCGGGTGCAGAACATCATCACCGTAGGCTCGGACAAAACGTCACAATGGACAGATATAACTTTGAGGTTGTCAAAGACTTTGTCTATTTGGGTTCCACTATAACCTTTCATAACAACATCAGTGAAGAGATCAGTCGAAGAATCACTCTTACCAATTGCTGTTTCTTAGAAGGCATTTTAGTAGCAAAGCCCTCTCTCAAAGGACCAAGGAGAAACTATACAAGACCCTTATCAACCCAGTCCTGCTGTATGGGGCAGAAGCGTGAACACTGACACAATCGGATGAACACAGGCTGGGGTGCTTTGAGAGAAAGATTCTTCGGGTGATATTCGGTCCTGTATATCAATATCAATGGAGTACGATGTGGCGCGATCAAGTTGAGAACCACCTCAGCCAACTTGGTGTGCGCAACTGGAGGCCACTGGCTAGGGACCGGCCTAGGTGGGTGAGGGTTGTTGGTTGAGGCCGTGGTCCAAAATGCACTGTCTGCGCCACCTTAAGTAAGAAAGTAGTTCCATTGTTTAAAGTGGTTGAAGGAATTCCATAATCCACATGTTACTCTAGATTTAATTAACTGCCTTGTTCGACCACATGCAGAATACCCATCACAACAGTGTACTCCTGGACAGATCCTTACAACCTTCCACCTTACGAACACCGGTTTCAACATCTTCAGATATAAACTTTAACACAGGCGGATTAACTATTAGGTATGTTATATTCATTCCGAAAATTTAAACCGGTTTTTTTGACACACCCGATCTACCAAGCTTTTGAGTTCTAATACAAAGTCTTTTTCACTTTTTTGGCGTTTTTCATTTTTAATTCACAACATAGCCTTAGTTGTCAAACAAAAATAATTGTTTTTTTTTCTTCAAGAGCATAAAATTCGTATTTCTATTCTCCTTCAGAGTGTGTTTAAAGTGCACTCTACGAGCTCCAATTAAATATATTGGGCAGACTCAGCTAATAGCTGAACAAAAATATAAACTTCAAAAATGAGACGCTTCCAAACCAATTCAATTGATAAAAAGGAATTTTTAAAGGCGGCTTTGAATAAAAAAAAAAAAAATGGCCGATGAAAGTATTTTAAATGTTAAAACAAATTTTTTTAGAGAAAAAGAAAAAACAGCTAAGTGCTTAAATTCGTTTCATAAATAGTTTAGAGCGCTCTGAGCACAATTGGTTCAGAGGACGTACTCGAAATCTGTTAAGAGCTCTTTTCTGAATGACAAAAGAAAAACGCCTTTTGTGAAGTAAGGAGAACATTAACTTTTTTGAAAACTGTTAGAGTATATTTTTGTTGGCATTTAATTATGACTTAATTCGCATCAAATGACTAACTGACTTTGATCTGCTAACCTCAAGGATACAAAATTAGGCTTGCCTTAAGCATGAAGGTTACAAATTTGTATCCTATGCTCTTAAAGTAGAGCATATTTCATAGATTAAAAAATTTCAAACTGTCAAAGTTTTTCTGTTCCTTAGAACTGCATGAACATTAAAGTCCTCTCTAAAAAGTTCAACCGCAATTCTTCCTTGCTTTTATGGGTTTTTGTCACCATTTCATATAGTCTATGTCTATGTGTAGAAACAACTTGAATGCTCTACAAATTTCCCCAAAGTTATATAATATAACGCAAAAGCAATAACAACCGAATATTTATTTGGAAAATGAGTTGGAAAACAACCAATTTTATTCTTAAATTATTTATGAATCTTTTTTTACAACGCCACAATGAGCTAAACTTTCTCCCTTTATTATGTTTGCATGACTGCACTGTGCACAACCCCAAACCCCATTCAACAAAGCTGCACATTATACAACAAAAAAAATGAAAAAGAAAAGATTTATGTTGAATATTATTATTTTAATGTATTTTCTTTTATTGTTTTGGTTCCTCCTTGGGAAAGTAATCGAAGGAAGAGGAAATGTGACGTCATTCTTCCCAGTCGTCTTCCGCATCAAGCATATAATGATGTCGCGTCGTCAAAAATAAAGCAAATACAATTTTCCCCCTCACGCTCACAACAACCCTTATTTTTCTGATCAAACACTCATTTCCAATTAATTTAGTCCAAGTAATTTTATATTATTTCCTATCTTTTTTTTTTATAACAATGCAAACGGATAAACAAAATGTATGACTCATGCATAATAGAATGTACGGTTTTCATTGACACAGCTCTGGCTCCCAGCTCCCCCTTGCAAAAGCCCCCCTTCTTAAATAAAATATTCAACTTTCTGATGATTCGGTTGAACGTCAAAAATTTCCTTTCCTCCTACGCGGTTGTGCTGGTTTAGCGTTCATTTCAAAATAAAATTACGCCATCAGACATTTTCGTGTCGCCAAACAACTACATACACTGTGTGTCTATAAATTGAATTTATTCCAATAAAGTCAGGTTGTGTAGTGTTTTGGTGGGAATGGAGAGGGGTTGGTTTTTTGTGCCTTTTATGCTAGCCTTTTAGACGAACTGGGATCATGCGCATTCAAACACTCATGTTGGCGCCATTTCGCAGGATGTAGCTACATACATACATAATGTCCTTGTTTCTGTACAAAGTTTTCATAATACATTCCGTCTCAATTGATTAGGTTAAGGTATTTTTTGTCTTATTTCACGATCTTTTTTTAACTTTCCATGATCTGAGAAAAACAAAGAGGAATATACATATACGAGTATATGTATAATATATATAATGTAAATGATACAAAAAGAAAATTCGGATTAAGAAGATTAATTCAATATTTATTTCTTTTTCCAATTAATCCGTAAATCAGTCCTTTTGCCTCATTTGATTACGAACAGAAGCTAATTGTAGCTGTTTTCATAATTTGAACAGAATATAAAAGCATAAAGAGTATCAAGGACCTAGTAACACGAGCTTACAAGACAAATCTATCCGTTTCATAGCCGGGAGATTGGAAGAGCATCTAATGTCGTTCATACCTACGTATTTTTAGGATCCTGATGAGAAGATTAAAAAAAAAAAACATGAAAAGGAGAAAAAAGAAAGCTACAACAAATCGGGAGTGACGGGCGATACTGATTCAAATTCAAAGCTTTCATATGCTAAATTCATGACAGAAAGTGGAGTTTTAAAAATTGTAAGACACCAAACAATGAAAAATCAATGCTGAAAAATTCTTTAACACACTTTGTTAAAGTAATTTATTGCGCAGCGAAGGTTCTTCCAGGTTTTTTTTTATACAGACACACCGCAAGAATAGCAAAAACTAAGATTCAGAGTCAAAATGTAGACCTACTGACATGGCCGCCATTATCACCGGACCTGAACATCATATAAAACGTGTGGGAATGTCTTCCTAGAAAAGTCTTCGCATGTGGAAAGAGATAATTGAGGCCATAAAACAAGCCTGGTGTGAAATATAACTAAATAACTTGGAAGAACTTTATGAATATCTTCATAGCAGGCTTCATGAAGTGAGCATCTATCAGGTAGAGATGATACAATAAAAGGACGGATGTTATGGCCTTACTGGGAAAAGCATCAACAAAATTACATTTATCACCTTAATCTTTCATACTCCATTTGGAACACATTATCGAAGAATTTAAAAAAATCGTAAAATTAAATCAAAAAACTACCTGTTCGTAATCAAGCGAGGCGGAGTGTAGGTACATACTGGACTCGTTGTGTGTAATGTTCCGTGGTTCATGATTCAGAGTTTTGTGTTGTTGTTGTTGTAAGGGATGGAGGTGGATGACACATGACATGACACGAACCATGAATTTTTTTATAACAAGGAATGCGTCCTAAAGCCTTAAAGGTGAGTTCGCCTTCATAGTTCTATAAAACGTAGTGGTTTTGAAAAACAGAGTGTATAAGCTCGAGGACATTAACCTTTGCACAATATGTAGGTACTGTACATAATATGTAAGTTGTATATGTATGCGGGTGCTGGGCCAGGAAAGTGCATTTCAAATGCAAATTGATGTGATTTTAATGGCGGACACCCTTTTGTCCTTGTTTAACTCCCAGACTCGACTCAGGAAGGGAAGCGTTATTAACTTTGAAAGAGAAAATGGGAATTCAGCTTCGATGAAACAAAGGATTTTGTCTTTTTGCTTTGTCGTGCGGTAAATACGAGAGTTCAACTTGCCGCTAGCACGAAATCTTTGAATTTTATTTTTTTTACTGTTGTGCACCTTTTAAATGAACTATTCCGTAGCCGACCCTTGGGATAGGTAAGGGCAGATTGTCAATTAAGTCACGCAAAAATGTTATGTAATTGTATACAAAGGAATTTGTATGAGTTTGTGAAGCTAAGCCATTTATGCCTTGATATAGGGTTTAATATACAATGATACCTACTTTATTATAGTTTAAGACTTTCCCTTAAACATAATAAGCCTGATAGCTCTGGCCAATCCCTTTTGTCCTTCATTTACCCAGAACAAAGTAAACATCGCTTTTGCTTGCCTCCCGTTGAACAGCAATATCTTCATTTGCTAATTTTATTATTATAATTTTACATTAACGGTAGTTTTGGTAAACACAGCGGCAATGTAGATGTAAAATATATCTGACATATCGTTCACCTCTTGACTAGCTTTTGTTCTAGAGTTCTTAGCTCTGTCAAGATCTAGTCGGTTGTATAGATTTTCCAGCTAATGCCTTTTTAGTTGATGCAGATTAAGCTGTCTCCTTTTATATGAATGAGATGGTTAGTATACTGAGACTCCAACCGTGTCGGGCATACTTTCCTCCGACAATATTTGCAGTTGAGCTGGTGTATGCTCGCCTAACCTAGTCATCTTCGGCATGTTTAAACAGTTTCACTTGTAATTCCTCGGCTGCAGCTGCTTTGTTCGTTTTAAGTCTGAAAATAATTGTTTGGAACTCATTTTGGTGAGATGGTTCAACTCTTGGTTGGCATTTAGATTAACAGGTATCGTTCCCTCATTGGCGCCATCAACATTAAACTCTTCTAAGGAAGTTTTTGTATGAAATTTTATACTCGCAGTTTAAGGCAGCTGCTTGCCGAATTACAATTGAATATTTAGAATGAAACAACAACAACTTGTGTGTGCTACCACCAAGTTCATAGGCTGGAGTTATAGCTATTTCACGGGGACCAACCCGATCATCAGACTCCTTTAGTGGTGCTTAATCGCTTTATGTTCAATTTAATTTTTGAAGAACTTTTGAACTAGCCGGGCTTGAACAAGTGACCTAGCGTGTGAGGAGCTAGTGCACTACGCACTAGCTCCTCACAATATCACATAAGACATAAGCCCTGATTTTAAAAACAAAACTCATTAAATAAAGATCTCACTTCACAGTCAAGTCTCGTGCCACAAATAACTTTATTTAAAGACTAAACCAAAACTTCTCGTTTACTAGCTCATCATCAATAATACTACAAAAAACTCTTGTATACATTTAATTGAGGTCACTGCAATGTGCGCTGCTAACTTAAAAAATGTTACCCGTTCCACCATAAATCACATGTTCAAAGGAAAACATACAAACGGAGACCGAATTCCCAACTTCACACCTTCTTTGTGAAGTCTAAATTTAGAATCCTCTTTGAATTCTCTTAAAAGCAACCCACAATTACGATGTAAAAATAGAAAAAATTCAAAAAAGTCTTTTTGAAATGATCTTTGTCTAAGGGGATAAATGATATTTGTAGCCTTTTGTATCCTTTGAGTACTATTTGATTATTTTGTTGGTTCACGTTTGGCTCTAATGAGCTATAGTTTAAGTAATCAAAAAAAAAAAAACCAAGGACACTTTTGTGTCCCTTTGATAAAATAAGTTTATATTTAAAAATAACTCAGGTCGCCATTTTAAAAGGATTGCATGAGCATTGTGTCCCGGAGAAAAAAAGAAAATCCATATAAAAGAATACACAAAATGTTGGAAACTGACAAAAATCTTTATTAAAAAGAAATGGCAATAGATCAAGCCTTTTTACCAAATTTTAAAGTCATTTCGTCCAAAATTCCGGGGCTGTTGAATCCTTGCTAAAACGAAATTTTCTTGTTTGCATTCTGCGACCACAACGCAAATGTTGGCTCCCTATCTGATATCAGATTACCAAAAAGTTCCATAATATTTACCCTTCAAACCCAGTTTAGAGCCTTAAAATTTAAAGGGGAGAAAAACAATTACGGTAACTTCGCCGTAATGTTTTGCTGTCATACCTTGATTTATCGTTTATGCTCTAGTTAAATAGCCAAAAGATTTCCGCCCCTAAAACACTTTTCACGTAAAACTTGTTCGCTAGAAAAACTCACCATTTTATACTCGAGCCCACTTTTGAACGTACTGTTAAGAATAACTTCTTCTTTAGCCGCACAACACGAATGTAGAAATCTCTGTCCGACTGAATTATTTTTCGCTTCTATTGGGATATACAGATACTGAAAACCAATGTGTATCGGTACCTCTATCTATCTAAAAAGTGGGACAGTGTTTTTGTACACATTTTGATTAAAGCACCACATTTCCAGTTAAGATAAGCAATTTCCAGTTAAGATAGTACGGATGTTGCCACTTTCGACTTTCAGATCAGCAGGCTTTATTTCTGCACGATCGTGCAAGTGCTTTCAGGTGGGAACTGGGATAGTCCCGAGAGAAATAAAGCTACTACAAGTCGCTGAGAAACATCCCAAACTTTGTATTCTACCACTTTTTGTCCCACTATTGTGTTTGAGGCAGTAGCATTCCTCCTCCCATAATCGCAGCTGAGACTGTTCATGGTCTAAGGAACGCCAAAAAATGATCCTTGCATATAAAGATTGTTGGATCTTTAGTCCAAGAAAACAGCTATGCCCTCTGAAAGTCTGGAACCCAAAGCTGAGTTTTCTTCATATCACTGTTTAAGTATACCCAAGATCATGATTCGGAAAAATCCTTGAACTTGATAGCATCTAGACAACTTTAAAGTATATAATAGTTTTGATTTGATCTTGCATTTCTCATGCTTCCATCGTGGAAAACAGTTTAGACCTAGATAACGTGTGAAAAGACTGGGATAAGTTAACCGCTTCAGGACTGGTTCGTTACTAACGTATATTTTCTACCTCTCACGAACAAGACGTATTAACTATCTTAAAAATTGTACAACATTTTATATAAAATTGGTGTTAATCCTGATTAGAAGCACCAACTTTGACTCACGGGAAATTTAAACGCGAAGCCATTTGGAATCGGGAAAATGTTCAATAAAATAAAATCAATTATTTATTATTGTTTGTGTGGGGGTTTTTTTTTTTTCTATAATTATTAAAATTGTTATTGATGATTGCATTCCGTTTTTATTAAGTGTGTCTCACCGTGACTTTTTATTGATAACAAAGTGTTTAAAGTTCTAAACACTGCGGCCATGGCCGAACTAATAAGAGGGTCACTTGATTGATACGCAAAACGGGGCAAGGGGCAATTTCAATTTAATTTTTTTTATAACGCTACATGGCATTCGTGCAATAATTATTTGAAAGCTTTTTTGTTTCAAATGAAGTGCACGACTAAGTCGAATGTACAGGGATTCCAATGGTGTTATTTTGATATTCAAAGAAAAATGGTATTTTTTGAGATAAATGATCGGGTGTTTATTTCAATTTATAATTGAAAACAATATCAGCCAAATGGCCGCCACTGCTACGCTTCCACAACAATATACTTTTCATGAAATTTTCCATCACCAAATCTCAAAGTGGCTGCTGTATGCCCTCAATAGCTTCACGAATTCCATCTTTGAGGTCTTGAATCGACGCTCGGCTGTTGGCCTACCCCTTATCTTTCACGAGACCCCAAAGGAAGAAGTCGCAAGGTGTTAAATCACAAGATCTCGGTGGCCAATTGTGATCACCTCTTCGAGAGATACCACGGCCCGGAAACTTTTCCCGTAAAAGATCGATGGTTTCCGTCTTGTTGGAAGTAAACGTTGTCCAGATCAATACCATCCAATTCCGGCAATACAAAATTGTTAATCATCCCTCGATAGCGCAATCCATTCATCGTAGCTATTGCTCCAGCCTTATTTTCGAAAAAGTAAGGTCCAATGTCCCCGCCGGACCATAAACTGCACCAAACAGTAACTCGTTGAGGATGGATAGGCTTTTCAACAATAAATCTTGGGTTTTCCGAGCTCCAGATGCGACAATTTTGATTGTTGACGTAGCCACCGAGGTGGAAACTGGAAATAGGCTTTATAAGTCAAGATGATTTTTCGATGAAATTCCGGATCATTTTCATGCATTTCAAGAACCCAATCACAATCAGCAAGGACACGACATTTTTGGTGATCAGCTGGCTTGAGTTCTTCTGTTAATTAAAATTTATAAGCCTTAAGACCCAAGTCTTTATGCAAAATACGGTTTAATGATGTTTTATGGTATGGAATGACCAATTCCAAAGAACGACGAGGAATGAACAAACCTGAGTTTTTTCCAACACTTTGGGCTACAGCAGAAATATTCTCAGTTATTCTTGAGCGACGTACACGGGTTTTATTCTTCCCATTGCTAACTTATCCCAAAGGCTCAAATTTTTATTTTTTAAAAAGAAAAGTTTAAGATATAACGAATTTCGATTTTTCTGAATAGCGAAACTTAACTCTCCCATTGATTTCAAATCGAAAAGTGAAAACCAAATGGTTTTAGGAGCCAGGATTTAACGATTATTTTGTAATAAGTTTTAGAAAATTGACTTTTCCTGCTTAACGGTAAAATAGACAATTTTTGTATTATCCTGACCTGAAGCAAATTAACTTGTAGGTATTTTTTATGAAAAACTAAAGATATAGAAAAAATAAATTAACATAGTAGGACAACTTCACAAATCACTAGTTTATGTCAAACTGACAATTTGTAAACTTTGGTATTTTATTATTATACGCTCCACAGAGTTTCCATGACAAATAAAGGTGCCCTGCATCAAGATAATATAAAAATGATATCATCGAAAACAGACTTGTCTTTTCTGCGGAAGTATACTCATACGGAATTTGAAAGATTTTCTTCACTTCAACCATCATAGAGTGGGATTAACTCTTAAATATAATTTGGGAACTTTAAAATTAATTTTTTGTTAAAAAATTACATACATAATTTAAGAGACATACTCGTATGATTATCAAAACTACGTCGGAATATATTTTTGATATCATTTGCATTTGACGTTCACACAGCAATTTTTGTATGATTTTTTTTTGTCAATTACACTGTAACATAAAGAATGAAAACGGTCAATGTCGAATAAGAATGAAAGATTCTGTTGCCTCACAATAATAAAATTGTTCACACATTTTTGACATGTCATAGTCAATTGTGGGGTATTAAAGAAGCACTTGAAGCATACACTTGACTTATTGTTTATCGGACATGAAGTCGTGAATTATGTCACTGTCAAAATAATCCGAATTTTGTTCGGTTAAATTATTTTGGTGACTATATCAAAACGTTAGCCAACTTTTACTGTCAGTCTCAGTAGTTCGGTGACCGCTTAGCAAAACAATAAAACACAAACTTTCGCTTAATTCTTCCATAGATTTTGCGCATAGTAAATACATGTTTATACAACTGAAAAATTATTTGTGCCGCTTAAATGACTCCCAAAGTTGTTGTGAACAACATTTGTATGGGGGTCTTGGATTTTGGTTTTCTATCATTAGCAGCTGCGTTTTTAATAAGTGTGGCTACTACTTTCTTCAAGCTTGAATTGTAAACACAAAAATGCATTTGCAGGTACGCCTGACCTGCTTAGATATCAATTTGGTTGAAAGTTGCTGCGTATGGCATGCCCATAACCATGACTAGCTTTGGTGAATACTTATAGTGATGACATGAAATGCTAGACACACTTAGTTCTTTTAAAAATTATGACCTTAATGGCAGCATGTGTCTCGGAACAAGTTATACTAACGTTGACGTGATGGAATTATTTCGTTGAAAAAAAAACCGCTACGAATATCGTATTTGAGCAAAATATGATGTGTGCTCTTTGTGCTCCTCAGGTTATCCTCATAATTTCATTGGAGTATATTAAATTTCGTTTAAATCTTGGTATTTTTTCGAATTTTTTAATTTTAGTTGCCCAGTAAACAGGGCAAATTGATTTAAAGAAAAACTAAGCGACCATCAAGTTATTTAAATTTTGCTGTAAAGAATGTTTCGTTTCTGTTTTGAGTTTTTCATCTATAAATACCTACGTTAAACCGAATTGATTGGGTTTCACCCAAATTAAAGGACTCTTTCCGAATGTTTAGTATGTAGGTATAAAACAAAACTCCTTTTTTTCACTTGATGTAATTTTATTTTAGAGAACAAACAAAAATTAATTTTCTAAATAAAATAGGTATACTTAATTTAATATGTACATTTCTTTTATATTAATATATCTTACGTTTAGTACTTTTTCTATGTTTTAATTTAATTTCTTTATAATTTTATTTTACAATTTTAACTTTGGTTTTTGCTGTTAAAAGACTTCGACTGATTCTAGAAAAATTCGACTTAGAACTTTTATAATTTGTGAGGTTAATTTTTGCCGAGTGAAAAAGTAAATTTTAGAAAGAGATAGCTATGATTTATTCTTATAATTCACTTTTTCTTGTGAGTTTTAAAAATACTAAATCGAAAGAAGGGTAGTGCCAAAAAGTGGTGCCAAGTTTGCTTAACAGATAGCTGGAAAAAAACAAAAAATAGAGTCATAAATATATACCTACGCATCCATTTTAGATTCCATGGAAATACCATGTCAACAAGGGTTGCTTTTGATTCGTTTTTATCAGCAAATTATTTTACAATGCAAATTGCAAATTAATGTTTATGACAAAGCCAGGAGATCATTATACATATTTCCACGAACTTAAAAGAAAGTTTCCACTGGATCTTGCCAGGCGATAGTTTTTCAAGGAGATCAATTTTCCGGAATTAGTTTGTAAATTTGGCCAATATAGTCCACTGTGTAATACATGTATCGCTGGACCAATGATTTGTTGTTGATTGAATGAAACTTATCAAAGAATATGTGTTCCAGGATAAATCGTTTTAAATTATGAACAACATCTATTGTTTTAATTTAAATTCTTTATATATCCGTTCAAGTTAAACAAAACTTTTGTTAGTCTTGCTGATGTGTTTACTTAAATTCTTTTGTTTTAAAATACTTTTTTTCCAAACAAGAAATAACGTTTATTTTTTTCTTTCTTTCTAGGTAAGTCTTTCAAAGCTTAAAAAGAAGAATCAAGAGCTAAAATTTTCTTTCTCCTAACCGTATGTATTCTGCATTATATTAAAAATTGGAAAATTTAGTCCACAATTGGGTTGAACCCTCAGTTAACAAAAAAAAAAAAACAGCTATTTCTCCTTTCACAATTATTTTCGATCCAAAACCTCAAATCAAAATAAGGTTTTTTTTTTTAGAAGTACCTATACAACTTTTATTCCATAAACAAAGATGATTTTTTTAAATTGACATAAGATTTACTTTATTTGAAAGATAATCTTCTGGCATTATAATTTAAATATGATTTCTGGCATATGGCTGGCTCGGACGTAGTCTAATATAGAGGTCCAATTTTCGATTACTTTTTCCAACATTTGTAGGTGTATATCGTCAATAACGCGGCGAATGTTGTCCTCCAAGTGGTCAACCGTTTCAGGCTTATCGGCGTAGACTAACGACTTCACATATCCCCACAGAAAATATCTTGGAGCTTGGAGGACAAATCACAGGACCAAAACGCGAAACTATGCGCTAACCGAACGATTCCTTCAACAAATCAATTGTGGCACGAGCTGTGTGGCATTTTACGTCCGTTTTGGTCAGCATAGTTTTTAAAGAAGTACGGACCAATTATTCCACCAACCCTTACAGCACACCAAACAGTCAGTTTTTGTGGATGTAACGGTGTCTCAACATACACTTGAGGATTACCATCACTCCAAATAAAACAGTTTTGTTTATTGACGTAGCCATTCAACCAAAAGTGAGCTTCATCGCTAAACAAAATTCACTTGTGAAAATTGGGATACATGGCAATACCTATTTCGAACAGAAACATGATTTTCAAAATAAATTTGCACAATTTGGAAGCGTTGTTCAGACGTGAGTCTATTCATGTTGAAATGCCAAACCAAACTAAAAATAAATCACTTGACAGCTGACAAAATGGCCGCCAGTTAAAATAGTGTTGCCAAATTAAAGTTTTATACCTCTAAAAAACACCCGTTAGTTTTTTTTAGTACTCACTGTTTCCTCGATTCTTAACTCTGCTAAGTGGTCAAAAATCACGGTAAAATGGTTAGTTGCAGAATCTAATGTAGCTTTGCAACCCTCCTCTGGTAAAATCTTTTCCAATACGCCAACTGTCTTAACACAAACTCTAGTTCTATGAACTATGAAGCATGTTATTGATTAACTGATCGGTTTTAACCAACAATTTTATTGTGCGCCTCGTACGATGCTCAGTCTCAATTCTAAGTTTCCAAGTTCTTAGGGGATAACAACCGGTTGTAGTAACACAACGGCCCTCTTTTAGTCTTGATGTGTTAGCTTATACGCCTTTTTAGCTGTAAGCCACCTTAGAAGTAAGCCGGGCTATCCGTTTTTTGCACGAATCCACTATTCTCGGCATATAATTATTATATGTAATCACAAAAAAAACATGAGTTTATTTATTCAAATTTCATATACATAGCTATTAAAATAAACACACATGCATTTTAATAAATAGTTTTAGTTTCCTTTAATACACCTATACCAACTTAAAAAAAAAAAACAAGCATATAGACCTAATAAGTTATGACTGCCAGGGGCTAACTTCACGTTGGTTCCAAATTAGCGCGTCTAAGGTTAAAGTGTGTCAAATATGGAAACGCAATTTTTCAGCTCTAGTTTTGTTAGCGACATATTTTTCCTATAATAGCAACTAGCAGATTAGGTCCATGCTCCATCCAATAAGTCTGTAGTTATCAAATTCATACACACGAAAAATTGTGGGTTTCTCTTTGTTCGTACTCCTGTTATCAATTTATTAATTTTTGACATAAGCTTCTTATCTCATTGACAGTATAAAGACTAATCCAAATTGAACACTGAATTCATTACACTTCCAACTTTAATCTCATTTTGATTTTGACCAGAAAAAAACATTACACTTATCAACTAGCTTATTTACATTTCCTTTTACATTGTCAATGCAATTGACAACAAATACACTTCATCTGCACACAGACACCATCACATTATTTATCAAACTTCACTATTCATACCCCTTATTCCTCATTTCATTTGTACAAATAATATTGGGATCGTCTGTGGGGAGCCGGAGCCAAACTCATAAATACCCTTGAAAATGTGCGATGACTGCTTTACCTCCATGTTTTATAAACTTGCATCTTTTACAATGTCGACGAGACAGTGCGTACTCGTTTAGTTTATGAAACAGACGAATTCACAAGAATATAACTCATCTATTTTTATCCAGAAAAAAAAAAAACAAAAAAAAAACTATTTTTCTGTCTCACAATAATGTTGCAAGATTCTAATTTTAGCATGAGCAGCACAAATAATGTTATGTGTGCACGGTCGTTTCTGCTTTCCCTAATGAGTTCAGAGTTGTGAGTAATGATGTTTTTGAAAAAAAAAAATGTATGAAAAAATGTCCTTTTTTTGGAATCTATCCAGGATTCAACGAAGAGGAATACCTCGTTAATCTCGAATTATCGAAAAAATGTAACCAAGCCTTCAATATTTGTTTCTTTCGTGATTGAGGTCGGTTCTTATTAAATTGGTTTGGTTAGTACTTTAGAACCAATGTCACAAGTGCTTTTTTTGTTAGTTTCTTCAGAAATAAAGAACAAGTAGATCTTACGGAAAATATAAACAATTGTCTTTGGTCATTTCTTTATAACTCTGGTTAAGCATGATCATACCAAAGAAAATGGTGTTAAAATAGCACTGCTCATTATCGAAGGCACTTTGGAAAACACACTGAAACACATAGAGTACATACTCTTGATGCTTTCTTAGACATTAAATAAGCTTTTAATAACGTGCAGTGAAAGTAATGCAGTGAAAAGA
Organism: Platycheirus albimanus; assembly: GCA_916050605.2. Taxonomy (NCBI): domain Eukaryota; kingdom Metazoa; phylum Arthropoda; class Insecta; order Diptera; family Syrphidae; genus Platycheirus; species Platycheirus albimanus. The sequence continues at coordinate 49,975,481 of OU696697.1, read as the reverse complement.
GTCCTTGTAAACCTTAATGTGGGCGAGACCATTAACAGTTGGACAAATTAACTCAGAGTTAGGAGGAGCGCTTATTTAAGTATTAACATCCAGCGACACCTCTCTCTCCTCCTCTGGGTTCTCGTGGTTTGCGAGATTCTTTAAAAACTTATTGGAACAGTGGAGTCTTGAAAGAAGTATAGCATTTTACGAAGCTAGCGACAGAAAAATTTCTCTCCACTTTTAGTAGACAAAAAAAAGGCGCTTTATTCTTGGTTCAAGGAGGTGCGTTCTAGCAAACAAAAGAAAAATAACTTATAACCCATCCAAGTGGGTTAAGAGTTCAATATGGGATTTTGACTCTGCTCCTATAAAACTTGAACTTCTAACGGATGATTTCGTGAGGTTTGATTTTCAATAGGCTTTTTTTTAACAGATCAAGCGTGAGTCCTATCAAACTGCTTTGTCATTTTTTACTTGCGATTATAGGTACTATAAGGCAAGTTATGCATTCGTCAAAAAAAAAAAAATTGTTGGACAATCAAACATAACATTAGGTACGATGATAGAGAAGCCTTAAAACGTGGGTCCGACAATTCTGTATGTAATGTATGTCTGTCCGTCTGTCTGTATCGGCACCCACAGCCTAAACTGCTGGACCGATTTGCTTTAAACTCGTTACGTAGTATTATTATGACGTCATACAGAGGGGTTTTTGGAATTAGCATTCTAGCAGTAAAACTAATGGTACCTGCCATACGATTTTTAGTGAAAAATTGATTTTCCTCAAAATGACTCCTACGATTTTGATGAAACTTTCTGAATAGTGTTTTTGTGCAAACTTTATGTTTGGGTTGGAATAGATTTTTCAGGAAAAGTCTTATAACGGTACCTCCCATAGGCCCGGTTTTTTGAAATCCGATTTTCTCGTAAGCCACTTGACGGATTTCGATGAAAAAACTTTTATAAAAGAAATGTAATATAAATTCTTAAATTTTTCAAAAAATGTTTTTTAAAAAAGTTTCAATTTTTTTAAAAAAATTTTTTTCCAAAAACGGTTTAATCTACTTTTTTTTTTAATTTTATTTTTCTGATAAAAACTACGAATTGCTAGAAGTTGGCATACTAAAAAAGAATTGGAATATTTTTTCGAAAAGTTTTTCAAAAAAAACTGTTTTTTGAAAAAACTGGTCGAACGATTTTGAAAAAAAAATTTAAATTCTAAACAGTAAATGAAATTAGATAGTTTACTTCATTATTTAAAAAAAGGTTTTAACTAGTGATTTTTAAGTGATCAATCAAATTTCATATCATGTTTTCCCTGCTTTTTTTCCAAAATCTCAAACCCCAAGACCACTGTCACACATTAGAGCAAGTTCGTCCGACCCAGTCGTGCACTTTATTTTGTTCAGTATCGTTTGGCAAGTCATCTTGGAAAGACTCACACCACAACAGCGTCTCAAAATTGTTCAGCTGTATTATTGGAAAAAACTCAATGAAAATCCGGTGTTTTATCGTAAAATTTTGTTCAGTAATGAATCCCATGTCTGGCTTAATGGATACGTTAATAAACGAAATTTCCGTATTTGGGCTGATAAGCAACCCGAAGAGTAACAAGAGCTATCATTACATCCATTAAAAACAACGGTATGTTGTGGATCATATGCTGGTGGAATTATTGGTCCATTTTTCTTAAAAAATTAGGCAAATCAGAAAGTTACCGTCAATGGTAACCGTTATCGCGCCATGTTAACGAACTATTTATTCTAGTGGTGTCGGTGAGCTCTGGTTTCAACAGAACGGCGCTACGAGCCGTACAGCGCGGAAACAATTGACTTGTTTAGAAATCATTTTGGTGAGCACACCTTTGGACTATTTTCTCTGAGAATATGTAAAGTGTCAGGTCTCCAAGAATAAGCCAACTACGATTGGCGCTTTGGAAGTCAACATTACTCGTGTTATTCGCGAGTCGCTATGTTCGAAACGAGTCGCCCAAAATTGAACCTTCGAATAGACCATCTCAGACTCAGTCGTGGCCAACATTTGCATGATTTCATTTTCAAAAAGTAAATGCCATGAACTGTTCTTTGAACCGATAGTAAAAAAAATTATGTTCACTTTCAAACCTCACGATGAATCACCCTTAAGAAAGTATATCGGAAGTAAAAATCCATATTTTATATCGAAAAAATACAAATGGCAAACCACGATGACATGCGTTATATTTCGTTTATATTTCTTTTTGTATTCTAAAATTGCAGATATTAGGTCTCTTTTCTTTTTTATATATCTTAGCGAGCCATCATCATCAAACAAAAACCCAAGAGCAGATACGTGCGACTTAGGAGTGCAATTTATTTTAATTACGAATTGCAACTATATTTTCGGACCCAGTGGGAGGTATCTTATCGCAACCAGTTTTTAGGTTTTATTACCAACTATGATTGAAAAAAAGAAGTTTTTCCTCCTGCTAACTATATTTTAATTATGTGGAAATAAAAAATTTCTTTTAAGCCACATAAAATACCTACAACACCAAGAGATGATGGTGAACGTTCCATCACTATCTCCCATGAAAGATATAAGACACTCATTTTTGTTGCATGTGGAAGGGAAAACAAATTTAAAAAAAACACAAGAGACACGAGCGTGAGGCTAGTGCTTTTCATCTTTTATTTTATTTTTCGACGACCTAATTAATTGCGAAAGTTTTTTTTTTTTAGGAAATAACAATAAAAATTTGTTGAAAAAAAAAAGTTTATGAGGAAACGGATTTGGTGAATGTTGCATGAAATCATGGAAATAAATACATTTTTATTAACTACTTGTGAGTTTTTAATACTAGGTTTAGGTATTATAAACCTTAGTAAGGTATTCCTTGTGTGTTGGATCTGATTATTCAAGACATAAATCGATCGGAGCGACCACTGTACACGAAATTATGCAAATCGAACGGCTCCGAAGATACACTCAAAAGTTTTGAATACAATGGGATCGGATGTACAAGAAGACTTGCATCTTGCACATTGGTTTTAAATGTGGGAAAATCTAAAAAAATAAAAAATAATTTGTTGGCACAACAGCTTCAAGCGGGGCCGGGGCCTGTGACTTACACTCTCAACCATTCCTGTGTGTGTGTGTGCGTTGATATTCTGCAGGAATGTAAGGGACCTACCTACCTACGCCGAATCCGAACGGCTAACAGAGAAGCACTTTCCATGACATTAATTACTCTTGGAGGATTTGCCACTTCCTCGCAAGAGGCAGTACCCCGAAAAAGAACTTAGGTGAAGTCATCAGGCATCGAACTCAGAACCTTCGGCGTGGCAGTCCGACACACTAACCACTACGCCACTGGGTACTACAACGTGGGAAAATCACAAGGGAATATATTAAGTCTCGTAAAGCATTTAACTAACATTCGAGTAGTCCTGCTCTTGAAAGAATACCGAAGTTAGGCCAAAAAATGAACTGAGAGGCATTCCTTGCAGTGCTAGTGTAATGGCTTAACTTTTGCTAGAAAGGAGAGCAACTTTTGCTATTTCGCTGAACATTGCTTGTAAAAGTTACGATTAGAACGAAATGAAAGAAGAAGCATTTCTATAGAGTTTCAGTGGTACGGATGTTTTCTTTAACCGAATAATTTTAAAACTCTCTGCTGAACTATGTTTAACCAAAAGTGTAAAAGGATCAACGGCTTTTAAGATTGTAGACAGATCAGACGAAGAAAAATATTTGTTGGTACGACCTAGGAAACCAAATCGTTCCGGGGCATTTTGGTAACGTTAAATATTTGTCCATTCCACTTTCCACAGAAGGTGGTTAGTAATACACATTATATTGAGCTCATATGTGCTGTTCAGTTTCCTTGATGCAGGTGCCACTCAAGGATATTGACAAGTGAGGCCGGTTATGTTTTAATGACACGCAGTTGATATTGGTGCCCAATGCTTGCAAGATCGGAATTTAATGACCTTATAATTCCCTTCCGTTGCAGTTTTGCATGCGAAGAACATGGTTTTGAATTTAGAAACGGATATGAAAGCTTTGGAAGACTGTTTTCAAAACAACTCAGTGGATTAGAAATCCTAGCCAGAAGATCATCTATATGGGTAAAGAAAAGGACACAAAAAGAAGTCTTTAGGCACTCAATCATTTTATGAACATAAGACTTAAAACCGTCTAAAACAACTCGAATATAGAATGGTCTGAAAGGTTAATTCTAATCTATCTAAGAAAGGGTTCTTCGATACCCAATAAGGCTTTCTGGTAAAGGGTGTTTTTTTTTAGACGTGTGGTTTCCAAGAAGAAATAAAACGCATATAATTAAATGTTATGGCCAAAAATTTTGCTTTATCATAAAGATTATTGTTTTATTATAAAGATAAGGCAACTGGGGCCGTATGTCAGCAATAACTCGCCGAATATTCTCTTCCAAAGCGTCAATCGTCTCGGGCTTATCTGGCGTAGACCAGCGACTTCACATAACCCCACATAAAATATTCCAGCGGTGTTAAGTCGCACGATCTTGGATACCACCCCACAGGCCCACGACGCGAGATAATGCGCTCAACAAAACATTTCCTTGAATACATTGATTGTTTCGTTGGCTATATGGCATGTTGCGCCGTCTTGTTGGAACCAAAGGTCGTCCACACCAACATCCTCCAATTCAGGCACCAAAAAATCATTAATCATGGCTCTATAAAGTATTGCCAGATTGAAAACCACACGTCTAAAAAAAAACACTCTTTACTTGCTACAAAACAATGCAAAGATGAGTCTAGCTGGATCAAATCGCATGACCTTGTTGGACAATTCATGCCACCTCTGCGAGAAATAACCCTACCCTCAATAATTTTAATCGTGGCGAACGCTTTGCCTCACGTAGCGCTTGCGGTCCTGCCGGAACCAAACGTGTCTAGATCTATGTACTCGTACATATATTATATGGTTCAATTTGGGTCATAAGAAATTTTGTATCTATCATCTTTCTGTAGCGGTCGCCATTGACGATGACCGCCTCAACAATGTCGTTTTCGAAAAAGGACGAACTAATAACGTCGCCGGTTCAAAATCTATAAGAAACGGTAACTTTTTGAGGATGCATTATCACCTTGTGAATGCAATTTTGCTGCTGTTCTACACCACCATTCATCCAAAAATGCACCTCTTCGCTAAAGATGATTTGTCGGCCTAAATTGGTGTCCTCTTCAAATCTAATTTTACAAATAAAGTTTTCATCATGTGGATGCTCTGTTCAATTGTGTAACTTGCAATGGTGATTTGGCATCAGTAACTGAATAATAACTAACAGATTTGACAGTTGCCACTAAAACAAAATGGCCACCAAAACCTAGCCGCTCCAATTGAAAAACCCTTTATAATTTTCGACGTGGATCAAACCTACAACATTTTGCCGAACAAGTAGCTTCGACTTTTGGTAATGAACTATGTAGATGATAGCCACCGGGTTTCGCTGGTTTTCCGACTTCAGTCTTCTTAAGCTTGAACTCAATTTGAAACATTGTTATGTGGCATACCATGAGATTGAGGCATGTTTAGTTCCTCTCCCACAATTTTACTTGAGTTTGATAATCGCATAATTTGACAATCGCTCAAATTAAGCTCGCGTCATATGTGACCAATTAGGAATATCAAACCGAATCTAAAAAAAACAACCTGTATGGGTCTATGAAGACAAATGTTCGTCTGTTTTCTTCGGAATAATTAGATAGGTTGACGCCGGCGCCGTGCCATTAGAACATTCAACTCCGAATATTCAACCACCATTTTTGACCAGAATCATTCAGAAAAGAAAAAAAAGAAGCCAATTGCAAAAGACGAATCATTCTCCATAAGAGCAAGTAAACGCCATGTTCTGCGGTTTCCGTCATCGAATGAGTAAAAGAATTTTTCTAAGTTCTAATTAAGACCAATTAAGCCGAAATATTTCCCTTAATTAATTCCGCAAATATCATCCCCGACTCTATCTTGTAGGTTTTATAAAAAGTCTAATCTCAAAATTCAAATATGCGGACAACATCTGCTCAATTAAAACTAACAAATAATATCTTAAAAACAAAAAAAAATGACACTTTAACTATGGCACACATACAACACATGGTCACCATGCCATCTAATGATCTACTATTCCACACAAAAGTGACTCAGATTTCCATATATTCGTATCTCATCTAATTAAACAAAAACTATTGTGAATATTGTTTACATACAGATAGATAGAGATACACCGACGACCGACCGTCCGTCCGTCACACCGTCCAAAGAAAAAAGAAAAGAAAAAAGATAAAAGCCTAGAAACGACCTCGAACTGGTCATGAAATAGAAGGAACATAGTGCGGAACAGAACTAGCAAAGAACAATATTATTCTTAAAACTATAGAAATATGTATCTACGTACTGTTGGATCTATTTCAGTTCAGGAATGATATTAATAATTATAATAGCTAAGTCTCATTAATATTAACAACTATCTGAATCTTTAATTTTGCTGAGAGCAACAATTAAAAAAAAAAAGTTGAATGGAAAGAGGGGAAGAAAAACGGTCCATCGTCGGCCCATAATAATATATATAGATAATCCGTATGTGTGAGGGGTTATCTGAAAAGTCAAGAGCGTTTCTTGGTTCATCACGACTTCGCCGTTGTCGCGTTGATTTCGTCCGTCAACGACGCGCCGTTGAAATTGAAGCGTAGATAATGTATTTTCCAGTAACAGTTACAATTTCACAGTTGAACGCATAATGATCCACAGATCTTTCTGGCTAGTTGATGTGCTGTGTACTGTGTTAGTCAGCGGCAATTTTTGTATCTATAACGAGAATGAGATGATCAACTTGCTGACGTTGTCTTCGCGTCGCCCTCGGTCGTCCATATGTATGAGAGAGAAAGCCCGACAAGAATGGCACTTTCATCGCTGGCCCATCTTAGGGCTAACAATTCGGTTTGTGGGGTGGCAAGAAAAATTGTTTTTTTTTTGTATGATAAAAGCCAAGGTTGCTGCCTAATAATTACAGTTACATAAAACACAAATTGTGTATGTTCATGAGACTGAAAAGTTTAGATTAGCCATGACAAAACACATACGACCGACACGATGATGATGTTGATGGAGAAGCATAGTAGTTGGGTGATGAGATCAAGGGTGTGAATTGCTCTGAATTGAGATATTTCGTTTGAAAAGCGCTTAAATATTTAAACGATTGAATCATTTTGATTCGACCTTGAGAGGCGTGGCATGGGTTGGAAAAAATGATTATGTTGTTGTTATAATAAAACCGACATTTATTGAAGACAAATGAGAGTCAATCGAAAGGGGTTCAGTTTTCTGAAGTTTTAATTACTTTATTACCGCGTTGGTCATGTTTTCATTCTTAATTAAATAAAAAAATGCTGACATACATGGAAGTGGAAAATTTATAGAGAAAAGATGCAAAACTATTAATTGCGATAAAATCAAGGAATAGGATACATACTTTAAATTTTTGTCTTATCCTTAATTCCTGTTCATGACCTAAGCTTTTCAGGAAGCTACATATTCGAAGAATTCGCCTCTTAGGTGTGTTGTGTCAGGTGTCACCTAGCGTAGAGGTTCTGGATTCAATCCCAGATTAAAAATTTTTTTCCCGGGATATTGCCTCTGGGTGGGTAAGTAACAAACTACCTAATCAAGATTAAGACTTGTTATCAAAAAAAAAGATTGACATCTCCACACGCGTATAGGCTCATCCTGGAGTTGTTCTTACCACAATATTTCTGACCAGGTCTGTGATGGAAGTCAACTCTTGCTGACTAAAAATATTTCTCCTTGTATCCTCTTAGTTTTACTTGCGATTATAGGTACTATAAGGCAAGTTATGGATTCGTGCAGAAAAAAAAATTTGAGATAACAATCACACATGACATTACGATGATGGAGAAGTCGAAAAAAGTGGGTCTGGGAATTCCGTCCGTCTGTCTGTCTGTCTGTCTGTATGTCTGTTCGCGCCTCTGGAGGCTGAACGGGTGGACCGATTTGCTTCAAATTTGGTATTTAGGATTTATTTGGCCGTCCCTCGGAACATATTTTTTATTTTTGCTCTATGTCCAAAAATAACGGCACCTGCCATACAATCTTGAAGACAAAAATTGATTTTCTCAAAAACGGCTCTAACGATTTTGATAAAACTTTCAGAATGCTATTTTTGCAAGAAAATCTGTCTTTTGGTTTGAAATTTTTTTTCAAAATTTGTCTAATAACGGTACCTCTCATAGAACCAGTATTTTCAAATCAAATTTTCTCGTAAACTATACATTCGATTTCAATAAAATTTTGGCCACAGAAAGTTATTCATAATTTTATTAATATGACATTTAAAAATTTTCAAAAACTTTTTTTTTGATTTTTTATAATTTTTTCAAAAAAATTTTTGGTTTTCCAAATATGTTGAAAACGGGTACATTGATGTTTTTTTAAAATTATTTTTCAAATGTAAACTACAAATTTCCATATATTTGCATACACAAATAAATTTCAAAATATTTTTTGAAAAAGTTTTTCAAAAATAACCTTTTAAAAAAAAAACTGGTCCAACGACTTTCAATATTTTTTTTTCCTAGATTGACGTATAGCTTTGAAATTTTATTGCATACTTAGTTTTTCCGAGAAAACTCTTAAACTAATTTAAAAAATAAAAGAATTTTCGAAATTATTTAATTTTTTTTAATATCCATATATGCAGCCACTACGCAATTTATTGAACATAAGAGCAAGTTCGTGCGACCCAGTCGTGCATTTTATTTTCCTTTACGGCGATATCGTCAATAAATCATAAATACATATTACGCCGCAGTTCTTGTTTAGGGTGTCAACTTACCTAAACCCTTTGGTATAATCGATAGTTTCTGCGGTATTCCTTACAATATGGACGGTCTATCGGATATTCACTTCCTTTTGTTTAGTCGTATCTAAACGCAACAAAAGCCAGGATAATAATAATGGGCTTGAGAGGATAAAGTTACGATACGATATTAAGTTCTTGGGTCGTATGTGTAGGTATAAAACTTAGCGCTGACGCATGTGAAAGTGGTATTTTTTGTTTGGCCGGAAACCTGTTGGTAAGGCTGACGGCTTTAACAATCATGGAAAAGATTTCATAAGCTAAGCTTAAAACGCGAAATACTTGCATTCGACCATATTTTACAGCTGATGGGGTTTGGTGAATTGTTTTTTCTAACCCAGCTTGTTCAAGCTTTTTGTTTACTCTGAATCAGCTTCAGCAGATTTGATCCATAAAATGCCCGTCAAGTTAGCACTACCACTTTCGATTTTTTTCAAAATGAACAATTTCAATAATTATCGTGAATTTGTCGTAAATATGTCGTGAAATAGAAAATTTGTCGCGCCCCGATTTTAAAAGTTAACCCCTTGTAATGCTAACTTAACAGTCAAGTTAGCACTACCGCCCCCTAAAATTGCTTAGGATATTAAAAAACAAAAAAGAGTACCTGTGTCATTAACTGTCTTGAATTTGTCGTTATTTTAAAAAAATTAATTTTTTTTAGGGAACTACCCTTATTTATACTAAATTGACAGCCAATTTTCGAAAAAGTCAAAAATTAAAAATTAAAAAAAATTAAGTTTTTTTATTGGATTAACAGCCGAATATTAATTACAAATTTGTCGTGAAACAAAGTAATTTGTCGCGTTTCATTTTCAAAAATTAACCCTTGGTAATGCTAAAATGACTGTCAGGTTAGCATTTCAAGGGGTTGACTTTTAAAATATCGGGGTGCGACAAATTTTTTTTTTGTTTCACGACAAATTTACTACAAATTCACGATAATTATTGAAATTGTTCATTTTGAAAAAAATCAAAAGTGTTAGTGCTAACTTGGCGGAGATCCATATAGGCGTGGCGAAAGCTACCTTTATCAAGTTTTTTCAGACCCCATATCTGATTCTCTAAAGAATTGTTTACAGGTTGCCATCGATTTCTGTCATCAGCAATCAAGCTATTTATTTCGGATTTTCAACAATTCCTATTTGTTGAAATAAGATTCAAAAATTGAGTTAAATTTTTCATATTAATTGATTGTCTTCTGCATGATGACTTTGATTATAGGCTGTTTTAAAAACCAGTGAATCAACTGTACAAGCGATGAATTTTCAAAGTTTTTTTTTGCCGATTGGAAGTTCTTACCTTTATTTGACGATTTTGAAAAATATTGAAATGGAAATAACGCAAAGTTGGCTAAGTTTTGTTTCCTGGGAAGAAATATGACAACAACAAAATCTGCCTTGTTTTGTTTTTGAAAACGAGTTTTGAAAATTTTCGTTCGGCGTTATTTCACATCGCTGTTCCAACAGTTTGGAAACTGGCAAAAGAAGGTACCTTTTACCTTAGAGACACAGCATAAAGTAATAATTCCAAGCAAGGATTTCTCAATGTCGATATGCCAGAAAGTTTTTACAACTAAATACTGCATTTACATCAAATACGTTAATATTTTTTCACTGGAACACGAATCTGTTGAATAATATACATGTTAAAATAATCGAGTTGTAGACTATTGCAAAAAGGTTGATTCAGGGACAGGAAAGGGGGGTTTTCTCAAATCGCATAGCTAGGAAACGTAATGAAGTAGTCAACTATCCCACCGAATTCTTCGATACTCCTTTTTTGACGTGGACCTGGACACTCTTCTTCTAATGGCGCTACCCAGCCGTCGCCACTATTGTATCTTCTGGTTTTGCATGGGCAGTATTTATAGTATTAAGTCATAATATTTAATAACTTATAAAAGCTTATCGTAAGATTAAATATTTTTAGCGGTTAAGACTCATAAATGAAATGAATTTGCTAGTCTTATTTTGAGAATAATAAATAATTATAATAATTTGGAGTTTGAAGCTTCTTCAATCAAGAGTTTTCGCTTTCGGTTTCTTATTTATTCACAGTTTCCTTGATTAAATGTAATCCAAATGTCCTTTGTTACTAACATCAAATTCACTTAATTTTGCAGAATGTAGCTTCCTCCAAAAGCGCCTTTCTTTTACTTCTAATTGAAAGCACTTAATTCATCATAAGAAAGAATCTTTTTATCCACAATGTTTAACATTAATATTGTCCAGATTGTTTTGTTCACCTTAACATAGAAAACAATCTACTAAGTGCACATAATTATCAGTCATTTATCAATGCACTGCTAATTTTCACTGCAGCATTCTCACACAACCGATAATAAAAGATTATATTCCCATCAACCATAGAATACGATTGTGGTTATTTCACTGCGCTTCAATAATGTATGTCATATCCAACATACTATTCAGCAATGTGTATTTACTGTATATTTTTCTCTTGTTCATCGGAAGCACAAAGTATCCATACAAATTGAAATCATCTTTGGAAATATTACTTGAAAATATCAGATAAAAGGCTTCCTCATTTTTGACGAATAATGTGTACAATCTCAATTTTACGTCACTTCCTTGTTAATTATTTTATTTAAACATTTATTCATCGAATTCTTTTTATCTCATTCTCATTCATATCCGCCCTCATTCAGAGCAAAGTTATTTCACGCAAAAGTAGAAACACATCATCAGTCTGCAAAATCTGAATGAAATCCCTTTTTTGTTTTGGCAAAACCATTGGAATGATTAAAATCAATATTGACAAGGTTTGCACATTTAGCTTACTGGTTTTTTTTTTTTATCAAACCAACATAACATGAAGAATAAAACAAAAAAGTTGACCATACGCCCAAGTGACTGGACATGTGGAAGGTCAGTGTAACGTTTTGAGTATTTACTTAACTTTGAATAATGAATTCAATTTCATATACAAAATGGGATGAAAATATATTTTGGTTTGAAATGATGACGTAGAATCAAAAAAATGATATCAAAAATTAATTTAATTTAATTCCAGACGAAATTTTATATGAAAAAAAGTGTATCTTCTGTGAAATGAATAAGTATAGTTTTGTTATAAAATAAATGTTTCGCAAACTCCAAAAACATGTTTTTGGGAAAATTGGAACTTATCCGTTGAAATTGAAGAGTAGGGCCTAATCCTGAACCTGCGTAGAAATTTTAATATTTTGGTCGACCACTTTTTTAACGAGCCAGAGTCAATTTCCGTAGATTTTTTTTTGCCATTTTGTATTTTCCAATTCAATAATTTCGCATTTAATTCGCAAGCTTTTTGGCACAGCAAGTTTTAATTGTCTTCTCGCCAAATTTTCTTTTCGCATTTTTCATGGCGCTATTTCCAATAGGCAGGCATTGGAACATTTAGTATTTTCTTATTTTTTTTCTTTAATTTGAGATATGTTTGTTATAGCTTTGCATGCATTGGAATTAGCCTACATTGCGAATTCCTTGCGTTCTGGAAAAGAAAATAAAGTGCACGACTGGGTCGCACGAACTTGCTCTAATGTGTTACAGTGGTCTTGGAGCTTGAGATTTTGGAAAAAAAGCAATAAAAAAATCATATGAAATTTTATTAGTCATTTAAAAATCAACGTAAAATCGTTTTTTGGAGAAAATGAAGTAAGCCATTAGATTTCTTTTACGTTTTTGAATTTTAGGGAATTTTTTTTTCAAAATCGTTGGAGCCGTTTTTTCAAAAAACGGTTTTTTTTTAAACTTTTCGGAAACATATTCCAAATTTATTTTGAGTATGTCAAAATCTAGCGGTTTAAAGTTCTTATCAGAAAACAAAAATTTAAAAAATTTTGAACAAATCGTTTTCGAAAAAACCAAAAGTCAAAAAAAAATTTAACTTTTTTTTAAAAAACTCAACAATTTTTTTTTTGAAAATTAAAGAATTTATATTATTTCGTTTATAACGGAGCTTTTATATTAAAATTTTCATCGAAATCCGTGAAGTGGTTTACGAGAAAATCTGATTTAAAAAAACCGGTCCTATGGGAGATACCGTTATAAGACTTTTCCTGAAAAATCTGTTCCAGCCAAAACATAAAGTTTACTTAAAAAATACTATTCAGAAAGTTTTATCAAAATCATAGGAGCCGTTTTTGAGATAAATGAGTTTTTCATTAAAAATCATACGGCAGGTACCGTTAGTTTTGGAGCTAGAATGCTAATTCCAAAAACCCCTCTGTAGGACGCCATAATAATACTGTGTACCAAGTTTGAAGCAAATCGGTCCAGCCGTTTAGGCTGTAGGTGCCGATACAGACAGACGGACAGACAGACAGACAGAATTGTCGGACCCACTTTTTTAGGCTTCTCTATCATCGTAATGTTATGTTTGATTGTCCAAAAAATTTTTTTTTTTTTACGAATGCATAACTTGCCTTATAGTACCTATAATCGCAAGTAAAAATAAATAAACTGGAAGTCACAGCTTGCAAATGAACCATCAACTAAGCTTCTTGTGCTTAGTTTGAAACAAGTCGACTGTGTAGGTTGTAGAAATCGATAAGGGCAGTCAGAGTCGCTCGATTCAGTTTTTGACTATCGTAATGTCATTATTTTGTTGTTCAAATACAAAAATTATCTTACAGTTCCTCTAAGTATAAGCATAAGTAAAAATCTCCATAAACTAAATATTAAAACTATTTTAATTCAAACTATAAAGTTATATATAGTATAAAAAGAAGTTGCCCTCCTGTTTATCCGCTAACTCCTTCAAAGTCACGCAATAGGTTTTGAAACGGTTTTCACCATAATGTACATAATTTTTTCCGGAAGGCTTATTATATCTATTTATAGAACTTTTTATTTCGAACAAAATACTGAAAACCTTATCAACGCACTATATCAAACGTTGATTTACCCTCCTATAAATATGCAACACTCTTAACCCGCTTCAAACGGCTATGAGTTTACGAGAAGAAACAGATAGTGTAGAGTGTGCTAGTGCAGATCGTTTAAGCCTTAAGTCTATGAGCCAGAGAGTCTTTAATTGAATGTGTTGTTAGCCATGACAGGGTGACAGGGACAGTCGTACCAGACATTGACAAAGCTAGACAAGGCATTGTCTGAACTCGGCCACAGGCCTACCGCAGGGCTCGAAGAATTTCAAGAGATGCAAGATTTTTTCTTAATTGTTGTGTATTAAAATGAGATCTACTCGTACATATATGAGGAAGTGCCGATTAATGTGTGAGTTTAAACTGGTCTATTAATCAGTTCGCAATTTTTCAAATCTAATATTAATTAAATATTAATGTAAGTCAGTGATTTTTGGGACACCCTGTACACTTAATATTTTTTTTTTTTTTTTAATTTTCATACTCTCAGATTTCTTAATTTGGTAACTAACCTGACGTATTACTTAAGTGACTAACGGATACCTTATAATATTTTCCACATTGCCAATACAAACTTTATTTGAATAGGCCGTGTGCTATTGAATGTATGCCTTACTTGTCCACCACAAAGCTAGATCTACGTTAAAGTGACCATAAAAAGAGTCTCTTTTTCTATCAGTGACACAGAAAATGTAAAATCTTTTAGATGAATCTATATCTACACGCATGTATAACGTATGGTATGGAAAAAAATATGAAATAAAAAAAAAATGGCATAAACGACGCTGAATGCGCATTTATGTCGCGTTGCAACTCTGTTTTGTCGCTTTATCGCAGCTTTTTGTTTTGCTTCTTTTTGTAAAGGCGTCTGCTTCGTTGATTTCTGAGGATGGAGTGCACTGAAACCCCAGATTAGAAATTCCCACATTTAATGTGTACATTTTAAGTGATGTGACACCTCGACTCTCGACATTTGCTGATGCAAGTATGATGCATAAAACCAAGAAGTCTGTACAAAATTCATATCAGCGTTCATAAAATGCATATTGTTTGGCCTTGGAAGTCAAATTTCGAGAAAAAAAAGTATTCTTCGGAAATTCATATGAAACTTCTAGCTGATGTAGAGGAAAAAACGAATCAGAGGAATTAATAAGAAGTCATCGAAATCCTTTAAAGTTGAGAGAATTATTGAAGTTTACTTCAATGACACAAAATCAATCATATTTGGAGACCGAAACATTTTACATAATCGTATTGCCCAAAGTTTTCGTTAATGTTGCCTAAGTTAAACCATTTTCTTAACTTTTACTGTGTGTTTATTGACTTGAAAAGCATTTGATAAACAACCACGAGATTTGATATGGGTGGCCCTCCGGTAACGAGTACTTCCAGAAACCAATGTGCGGATTGTCATGTACGAGGAAGCAATGGCAAAAGTGTCATGTCCAGCTAGAGTCAGAATTCCAAATCAAAGTAGGTGGTACACAAGGAAGCACATTGAGGCCCCTGCTCTTTATTGCAATCTTTGACTACCTGCCTGAAGGTAAAGTGACGGACTCCAAAGTGCATCAGTTATCATTTGCTGACGATGGAGCCATCATAAGTCAGGATCCTTCATCCCTGAAACGAGCACTTGACATATGAATGGAAGTTTCAGAGGGAAATTGGTACCTACCGTAAAAGTACAAAAAAAGACTAAAAACTTGTGCTGCACGTCTTTCTGACCCACACAAAATGCCTATTCCAAAATTTCATTTGAATAGAACAGTGATGCCCAAGTGCAAAAAGCTTATACAAATGGGATCTATGATTAATAACGAGATTCTTCTGATATTGGCATCAGTCAATGCGTAAGTGTGGGGTGGATGAAGTGGTTTGAAAACTCCGCTATCTTCTGGACCAAAAAGTGCACCCTAAGCTGGAGGGAAGACTCCACACCTCAGTTTTTTGCCTGGCAATCAAATACGGTTCACAATGCCGATTAATGTACTAAAAGTATGAGAGAAAATTAATAGCATAGCTGAGATGACAGTAGAAGTAACAAAACTTGGTGATATATAAGAAGTACAACCAAGCTTTCATGTCAAAAGTACAATCTTGTACACAATAGAGCAGAGCCTGTCTCCTTAAAAACTCCTGATATACAAACAAATGCAGAAATGGAACAATCTAAAACCGGAAAGCCTATGTCGACGCTTTTTGAGGTCAACCCGGCGAACCCACAGGCGGATCACTTGTGTGAAGCAGAAAATAGGGAGAGTTATGATCCACCTGCTGCGCCGAAAAAAAAGAAGAACGAACGAGTTTTAATGAAGATCAAAAACACAGAATGGAAAAATTGAATTCCCCCTTAGCGATTATTAATAAGCCTAATATTTGAAGTATTAAAATTTTGCCACAGCTAGTGGCTGTCTCACTTTTGATGATGCTTCGAGAATACGTTCTTTCAAGTCATTTAATTTTGCTATTTCAGTAGATTAAACAGGTTCTTTATTTCATTCCCATACAGTAAGGTCGGGAGATCTTACAGGCCAGTGAACTGATAAAATTCTTCTTATCCAATGATTACCATAGTTTTCATCAAACCAACTCTTAACCTCGTTGGCATCTTTTCTAAATCAGCGGAAAGCAAGCCTTGCACATGTATAATTATGGTTATATAGGTACAAATGTTCCCAATGAAATACAATATACATTTTATGAGTAGAATCATTTAATTGCAAAACCAAGCCTCTGATCAGTTCTAACAACTTCCAGTTTTTTTTTCATCAGCCGAAATCCTTCTTCCGCATAATCATATACCATTTTTTCGAAGCCTTCGAAACGTATTTATAAATACGCCGTAGCTGTAAAGTCGTCGCTTACGGTAAAGTTTACGATCACGATATCTTAACTTCCACTCTCTCCATGAAATCTAGCATTTACGCTGCAATTTCATAACCTTCAGCCTTGCACAACGCAGTATCCAGTCCATCTTTTTCGAGCTGTTCCTCATAATGTCTTTTGACATATCCTTATCAGTTTTTTCAGGCATCGAAAAATTTTGAATTTATATTTGTAAAATATTGTCAGACCTAAATTCTATTTTTACGGGGCAGATATTGATAACTATTGGAAACAAGTTTTAGAATTCCGGGACTATCCGTAAATCCCGGAAATCTGGCAACCCGAAGTATATTTTTCTCATTTAAAGCATCTGGTAAATTAATGTTAAAGCTGTCGGGGTCAGATTTGCTTTTGTAAGTGCCATAATTCGTCAATAAACTGAATTAACGATGAATGAAGTGGTTACTATGATGCTTGAGGTGTGTCTAAGTATTAATCAACGAAAGAAATACGGCCCTTCAGGGTAAGGAAGGTAAGATAGTCAAAGGAAAGGAGAGTTTTGAAAAAATACACTATTTAATCTTACTTTTATTATTCTTGAAAACACAATGCATTTACATAAAACAATTTAAATAAGGATCATATTTTAATTTAATCATTAGGGTGAGATTTTAATCAAAATAAATTCTAACGTAAGACACTTTTACAGTTTAAAAGTTGAAAGATTTAATTATGTATTGATGGTTCCCTTGCGTTCAAAACGTAGGAAGTAAGACGCTCGCGAACTGCCACCTTTGGCTGAGAGTCAGAGTAGTTTTATTATGTCATAACATAATAATGTCCTAGTTAACTAAAAGAAAACTTACAAAACAAATTATATAAGTATGCCATAACCTGCAATCCTCTTTGCGCCATCACAAAAGTTCCACAACCAAAATCGGCTTATATAGGGAAAGGACGTCCAAGGACTAAATAAAATCAAAAACTTTTCAATGAACTATGTGCATAGAAGTTTATTACAAAAGTACGATGCCTGCATCCAACCGCACTATAGCATGCATCCGAGCGATGTCTTTGCCAGATTTTTTTTTTGTGAGTGATTCTTCTGCAAAGCCATCACCGTTAGTAGAATGTAGAACATACCAAGCAGGAGTATCGTATAGGTGGATAAGTTCTTGAAAGCTATAACCTAATTCTTTTTTTCAACTGCAGAGATATTGTGGTAGGAGTGAATGTATACAAATTAATTGAGTTCACACATTCAGTGTTGCTGTCTTCGAATTAAGGCATTTTAAAGGGGTGTTTGGCCTATAATTTTTTTTTTATTTATGAAGAACCACACGTACATATGTAGATACTCAACTCAATTTGGTACGCATTTTTAGATTTTGAAAAACACGTAAATTGAAGGTTAAAAACGTACTCATTATATTCCAAGGCCGTTTGAATCATTCATCTAATTTTCGCTTGATGTTTATTTTCAATCGATTTGATTTGCGTCACTGGTGGCAAAAACAATGTGTAAACTATTCCAAAAATAGCAAACTATGTGTGAAGGATGGGATGGCTCCTAGAAGTTACACACATGATTGAACTTTAAGAAAAACGTACATCATCGTCATTGACGAGATAACTTGTTTTTTTTTTAATATTGATTTGAAAAGAACTAACGTGTAATGATTTTTTTTTTACAAATTAAATTTTTGCCTTTATTCAATTTTGAATGTCAGTCAAATTAATCGGAACCCCATTAATATAAGAGACACAATGTTCAACTTTGTAAAAGCGGCCATTAATGAACTTTATACAGCTTTTTCGGCTAAATGGGGTGTTTCTGCAAGCAAACAATTTGTTTGCCACAAAATTTCAAACTCATGTGGTTTGGTTACTTAAGCATAAGTTGCGAAAAAAAGCCAGAGCGTGTAGGATGTAGGTAGAGTTTAGATTCAGGCTACATATTTTTTATCAAACACTTTTTTCGGGCGGGAAAGGCAATTTTTTCAAACAATTGGCCAAAAACTAACGGGAAAGTTACAAAATTATAAATTGAAAAATAATATTTTTAAAGAAAAAAAAACGGAAATTTACTTAAAACTCAACGAACGTAATTTGAGAAATTATTGTTTTCGAAGTAAATACACATTTGACAGTAGCGATATATTTTTTTACGAAACAAATCAAAAAACAAAATTATTTTAGCTTGTCTTGTCATATAAAGTAGGTACGTTTTTCAGTTGAATACATTTTGCGAAAATTAAAAAAAAAAAAAAAAATTCATAATCGCCACAATTTATAAAATCGTTTTTGAAACTACATTATGTACATATTTCAAAACTAGTGAGCTTTCTCTTTGTGTTTGGAAAGAGCGACAGTCGACTGTGTATTGACTTACCAACTTCGCACACACTTCGATCTACGAAAAATCGGCCCTGAGAGTTGCCTCATTAATTATAGCTAGAAAACAAAACACCTAAGACAGATTTTACTTTTAGTTCATAAACTTGCACTTAAAATTCAACATACAGAGTACATATACGGTGTGAAAAAAAACACTATAGTGAGGTTAGAATTGGTTGAAACAAAAAATTAAATACACGACTGGTTAGCACGAATCTTATCTTATTCTAGATAATTGCTTAAGGGCTATGTATTTTGAAATAAAAAAAGTAAAAAATATTTGTCATTAATTTTTTTTTAAATAATTTTGAAACATTTAAAAAAATTAAAAATAAACAAAGTTTTGAAATGCAATATGAATTGAGTTATAAATGATTTTCTCTGTTCAAATTATTGAAATTGTTTATTAGAAAATCTAATTTGAAAAAAAATGCACGACTGGGTCGCACGAACTTGCTCTAATGAGTGACAGTGGTCTAGGGGCTTGAGATTTTGATAAAAATAAATTTTTCAAAATTCTTAAATAAATAATTAAACTAATTTGAGCTGAAAAAAAAGTACGCCATTTTATTTCTTGGATAAATTTGAATTTATGAGAATAAATTTATAAAAATCTGTGGAGTGGTTTTTGAGAAAAAAAGTTTTTTTTTGAAAAACTTTTTGAAAAAAAATTTCAAACAAAAATCAAAAACGCCAGTTCATAGGTATTCAGCAAATACATTTATTTATAATTTTTAGAAAAAAATTTAATAAGCGGTTTTAAAAATATAATTAAAAAATTTTTTTTAATGGTTTTAAAAATAGAAAATGTATGCAGTATAAATTGAGCTACCTATACCTATATTTGTGTGAAATTTCGAAAGTTTCGGTTTAGCCGTTTTCGAGATAGTCGAAAGCAAAAAAAAAAAACGGTCCAATGGAAAGGACCGTTCTTAGACATTTTTTAATACTTTTTTATCAGCCATATGATTGGCTGTACCTAAAAAGCTAAACTTGTTTTTGTTAAATGAAAATAGTTAGAGTAGTTTTCGAGAAAAATAAGCTTTAAAGTAAAGGTTATATGGCATGTACCGTTATTTTTTGAGCTAAAAAAAAAATTTCTATTTAACCTCTGTACAATACCTAAAAAACTCTATATACAGAGTTTGAACAATTCGGCTCATCCGTTTGGGCTGTAAGTGCCTATACATACAAACAGACAGACAGACATACATGTATAGACGGACAGAATTTTAAGACCATCTTTTTTCGTCTTCGCTATAATCGTAATGTCATGTTTTATTGTTTCTCAAAAAAATTTTTTTCGACGAATGCATAACTTGCCTTGTTATAGTACCTATAATCGCAAGTAAAAATAGTTCAATGAGCTCGCACAAAGTTTAAGTATTAAAAATCGTTGGAGCCGTTTTCGAGGAAAATATATTTTCTTCTACGCGATTGCTTAGGGCCTAGAATCAAATAACAATACCCTTATTATTTTTAAATAAATTTTATTGAGTGAACCGCTTTTGAAAAAATTTATTTTCATATACTCAAAGTTTTGAAAAAAAAAAAATCGGCGATGCCGAATGAAACTTTGTTTCCGATTGAAACCTTGTTTAACATTGATTCTTATTTCACTTGAAATTGATATGATGGAAACAAATAACGTAAAATATTAAGAACAACAAATTAGATTTTTATATTTTATTTTTGAGTGTGAATGTTTTCATCCAAAACAACTTGTTAAGAAAAATATTTTTCAATTCAATTTTCAATGACTTTTATTCATATAAATCTTCATAATCTTAGTTTGTACAACAAATTCATTTTATAGCATGGCTTACGCCGTCTGCCAGAGTGACAACTTTTTGTTTAAAAAATAAATAAAATAAAATTCTAACAATATATTATTTAAAACAAAGATACCGGTTCTGAATTCTAAAACATTTCATCAACAATGCATTTTCTGTATCGCAGACTCAATAATATATATTTATAAAGGTTGGTCCAATCCGCACCATTAAGAATAAGATACATTTCATTGTTTGTGAGATAATTCTTGCCATAAATGTCCCTTCTCGTTTCCATCAAAATGGGGCACCTGCCTAAGAAGTGTAATATATCTTCTATTTCCCTCAGGTTACAAAGTCCACAAAGATTTGGAAGATCAATTCTATTTGGGATGAAGTTAAGTGGAAGTATCTCTGCTCTGGTTTTGAAAACAGTTGTGATCAAGGCTGTTGGGTATGCAGAGCTAAAGTAGTTATTGTTGCAAAGGCTGTGTTTAAGCTGTGAATACACGACTCTTTGACTTGAATTCCTCGATTTTACTTCAAAATCTGCTCTTTTTTTTAAATCAACTGCATTTACAAGGTCGTACAATATTGTTCTCCATGTGTCCCAGTTGTTGCCTTGTAGATCCAGTGGATAGTTGCAGTAATACGCCAAACGCTTCCACTCCGCCATCCATGAATTTTGTTTCCTTATTATTATCAAACTGATCTTTTTGGGTAATCTGTTGTCATCGAGCTTTAGAGTTTAAAGAACATAGTCTATCTGTATTTTGAGTGTCAAGATAAACAAAGGTGAAAGTCCAGTTTCCAATAGCAGTATGTGATTTGGTGTTGTGTTAGGCAGCTTAAAAGTTCTCTTCAGAAAATAACGCAAGAGTTGTTCAACTTTTTCAAACTCCTTATGACCCCAAATTTGTGCTGAATAGAGCATAATTGATTGCGTTGTTGCTTAAAAAACCCTATATTTTGAAGCCGCATCTACATCTTTATTTGCCATAACACTCCTCCAGGTTGCGTTTAGTGCATTTTTTGATTTCGCAAGCTTTACCGCCATATGTTTTTCCATATTTAAATTTTTTGTGACGACCATACCCAGGTAATTGTACTCGTTTACTACCTCAATATCCTGACTTGAAAACTGCCACTTTAGGCAATTCCTACCACCAGCTTGCCGAAAAATCATAACTTTTGATTTGGACAAATTGATCTGCAGCCTCCATCTTTCGCAATACCCAGCGAGCTTGTTGATCATTAATTGAAGCCCATGCGGTGTTTCTGCAAATATGACGATATCGTCTGCAAACATAAGATTGCTGACTCTCACCGAATCACTTACGTTTATTCCTCCAGTACAGAATATTTCCTCGATGTCATCGATAAATAGAGCAAACAATAAGGGGCTGAGATTACATCCCTGCCTTTAGGCCAATTTCTACTTCAAAGTGTTCAGACAGTTCACTCCCATTGGATATAGCAGGAAAAATATTAAAGAATAGATTTCCGACTTAGAGAAAAAGCTTAAGCTGTACACTGTTAGCGTTGCTTTTTTTTTTAGAAAATGTTCCCATTTCCCCAAACTTGTGGAGAGGGGGGGGTGAATAGATCCCCTTCGCATACTATTTTTTTCTTGCATTGACTTTTAAACGCTCTATCTATTTGTCAAACCTTGTGTTAAACATCCTGTATATTTAAATGAATTTATTAAAAAGTTCTTGTTTTCTCAAGAATCCTTATCCTTATATGATAAGAGACACGGTTTTCTTTTCTATCTGTTACTGGTGGTTTTTAGTATTTGTGACAACACATAATAATTTTACTTATATCAATATGTGAAGAAATCACTGTTGTACCGTTTAACCTGCCTCATCCATATAAAATAAATATGAATGTTACATTGCCGGAAAGGCTTTCCGAAGGAGAAGTGCACAAT
Organism: Platycheirus albimanus; assembly: GCA_916050605.2. Lineage (NCBI taxonomy): Eukaryota > Metazoa > Arthropoda > Insecta > Diptera > Syrphidae > Platycheirus > Platycheirus albimanus. The sequence goes on along the minus strand of OU696697.1, from coordinate 49,952,784 downwards.
GTCTATACAAATAGATTACATTTAAAGAATTTAAACTCCTGTAAAAGTACTAGTAACTGAAACAAAAACAACCACCATGTTTCTTTCTTTTTATAGGCTAAACTCCTCTTTTGTTTCAAACTTCGCAATATGGAGTTACGATACGAATCTTGCACACAAGAAAGCAATTGATAATTGCCCGCAATTATTTTCAAATTTACATATCAATTGTACATCTACTGTATTGAAGCACAGCTGTTGTTTTTTCTTTTATGATTAGAAGCCAAAAATATGTTTAAAATGGCTCTTCAAACCGGGCATAAAAACTTGCCTATTGAAGCCGAAGGTTCCGAGTTTGATCCCTAACTATAACTAAATTTTCCCTTCCATCCCTTCAGAATATTTACGCAAAAACAGGAACAGTTGACTGAGTGTGTAAGCCACTGCGCCCGGCCCTGCTGTTCGCTGTTGCGAAAATAATTTATTTATTTTAAGGATAGGTCAAACTGCATCTGACATAAGATTCCAATACTTTCCTTTAAATATGCTCATTATGGTTCTGTGTTTTTAGCTTTTAACTAAATTTGTATCTAATTCTTACAGTATTTTTAAATTTAAAGACTGTAGCCGTTTATTTTATTCACATTTTCAAGTAAAAGAATATTGATATTCCTTTTTTTTCTAGAATGTGGTGGACAATCACTGGCAACTTTGGAAACATCCTCCCAATCGATTGGTCTAAATCCTACACCCGACAAATGCACATGCCAACTTTGAATTTGGCCGATAATCGTCGCCAGCAAAACATTACCATCGCTGGTGGTGGTGTTAATAAGGGTGCTGTAGCACAACAAACACCAAACGGCATTATGGACGAATTGAATGACCTATCCAGTGAAGATGAGGCTGTTGCCAATGATCTTGATATGCATGCTTTGATATTGAATGGACTTAATTCAGACCAGGAAGTACCAATTAAAAGCGTCGAAGAAGTTATCAAAGAAATCGATGACATTATGGACGAAGCAACTCCCTCTGAGGATGACGTCTTGGAATCTGAAGTCATGGAGAAAGCAAAAGAGGTGCTAGGAGCACCATTGTACGCAGATAGTAAGTACATATACTCGTAAATATTTAACACAAAAAAAAAATGTCATGTCTATGTGGATAAGAATGTGTGCTGAGTTGAGTTATTTGAAGAATTCCCTTAATGAACATTTTTTCAAAAGTGCAGAGATGGCTAGTTGGGTGCTTTGGTGTAAAAGTAGAACAAGCAATTAGTGGCTATAATACGAGTATATTGGAAGTGGTTAGCTTTATTGGATTTCCGCTTTCAGATCAGTGTCCCCTTAGAATGTACTTGTACATTTGCTTATTGGTTTTTAATAATCCTATTACATTAAGAACTACCACCAACAAGAATCGTAGTGACTTTGGGGTGGTAGTTTGCTGAGTCATTTTTCCAGGAGTTATTTATCGCTTGCTTGATTTTAAAAGAAAATATATTCGAAACAGGGTTTCCTTTTCAAAGATTTGTCCTTGAGATTATTGGTGGCTTGTGTCTGCAACGTCCCTCCTTTGTGGAGCAAACTGGATGTGCAACCATTTTGTCATATTTCTGCATTAAGAAGATCTTTCAAAGCTGTTTTGATTTTTCAAAAGTGAATTCCCTCTATTCTTCTGGGACTGCTTTAAAATACCTCAACTCTTGAAAAGTTTTTCCGCGCGAGTAAGCTTTGTCTATGAATATTGGTCTTGATGTTAGGTATACTTGTTCTTCCAACACGATGTTAACCCTTGATAGTCTTAGAAGACAGGCAGATCTTTTGCAACTCAGACACTGCGGTATCTATATACATAACATATTGCTTTTGTACCAACCTATATGAGTTTCTAGAGCATTTAAGAGTCTGCAAATGAGTTCTGCGCCATTATTGTAAAATCAAAACACATATTAAACTCATCAAGCCGAAAAATTGCAAATGACGTTAAGTGCAAATCTGGGCGTGGTTCGTATTTACTCTGTTATGCTTGTTGTTGTTAGTCTTTGAAATGTGACCAGTTTCCTTTGTCTGCAATTCCACGAATCCTAAGGATCATTCAGTGTCGCTCAATTTTCATAGTGTGTACCAGGGAACTGCGACGAGTAGCTCAAATTGTGAGCCACTCGAAATATTCGCTGCCTAATGCAGTATTCCAGCACATTCCATTTCACCCAAGGCAACGCAAGCAATGTATTCGCTAAAATGGAATGAGCCGAGCCCGAGCTCATATTCGTTTAAGCGAATGAGATTCAGGCAGTGATTCGTTTTCTGTATACTGGAATGTGCCTGAATACTGCATAAGGCAGCGAATATTTCGAGTGGCTCACAAATTTTAGAGTGGCTCACAAATCGTGATTCTCTACAATGCTGTGTGTGTATATATTCTATACTCTGTAAAACTAAAAAGGGTGTATGTAAATTGTTGCTAAAAAAATAAGTCATAAAACCATATTGTCACTAATCGTTGGCGTTGCTTTTTTACTTTTTTTTGGCTCGGAAAAATTGAAAATGCACTCTCAATTTGAGAGTGCACTCTCAACTATATGAATCTATGAGCCTTTGGCGTGAGAGTCTATAAAACACTCTCAATTCATATAGGAAAGCAGTAAAACACACTAAGGCTCGCGAATGTTGTGTTCATGTCCTACACGATTCAAACTCGTTTCTTTTCTTTGAGTGCGAGCTTGTGTGCGGCTCGTAAAAAAGGGGATGATTCACAAGTGCAAATGAATGTATTCATGCAGTTCTCTGGTGTGTACATCGTTACTTTTAAACATTTTTTGACTAGTAGTGCAGGGTTCCGGGTGGGTGGGGAAATTATTAAATTTAAAACCCAGTATCAATTTTAGAGCTACATTTTAAGAGTAATTCAACCCTTGTTTTGAATTTAGTTTCATGAATTTTTTGATGATGTCTCCAGGGCATCTGTCCTGAAAGATCCGCAACTGAACAAATAAAGGGTTTTCCAATAAGAGACGTTATTTTTGAATTTAAATAATTTGAATGCTTTGTTGAAGCATGTATCATTCCATTTTTATTAATGGCACAAGTTTTACTTGTCAAATGTTAAAAAATTACAGCTTCAAAAGTGACAACTACCGAAATAGCGGGCTATCCAAAATAACACCTCTTATTGGAGAACCCTATATTTAACATCTATAAAACCAGTGAAGGGGGTGATGAGTGTTAAACTCGTTTATATCTATATAAGGCAAACAGTTTTTTTGTGGTACCAATTGCGAGGTGGTTACCCAACCGATTGAGATGATAATATTATATCGTTGGAAAGGTATTACTGAGTAGGTGTGCTGGGAATTTTTTGTTTTGTAATTTTTTTTTTTTTTTTTTTGAAAATACAGGTGAATATGTCTTGGTGTGTTTTTTTTACCATTTTTTTCGTGTAAGGGAGAATGCCCAAAAATGAATGTGTGAAAAACCCAGAGTCTATAGAAATAAAACGTATATGGTTTGAAAGGGCATACATTGTAGATTTCAAATATGTAATTACTTTCTTTCCAAGTTATCCCCAGGACTGGTCATGACCATTTTTCCAACTTCAATATCTATGCACTTCTTCATATTAAAAACAATAATTGGTTTGAGTACCTACTAACAGAGGTTTTATTTATTTGTAATAAAATCACAATTCATCTACCTTATGCACATGATGTGACTTTTCTTAGTAGGTACTCAAACCAATTATTGTTATTAATATGAAGAAATGCATATATATTGAAGTTGGAAAAATGGTGATGGCCAGTCCTGGGGATAACTTGGAAACAAAGTAATTACATATTTGAAATCTACAATGTATGCCCTTTCATACCGTATATATGTTTTATTTCTATCGACTCTGGGTTATTTTTGCGCATTCTCCTTTGCTGTGAAATTTTTTTTTCCCAGAGTTTTGGGCATTTTAATGGCCGAATTTTTGCCACTGGGCGATTCTAGTAATAATAAATACTAAATAATAGAGACTCTAGTCTAGAGACTATAGAGACTTCACTTTTAACCATTCCTGTCGGTGTTTACACTCTACAGGAATGAAAACCGTCTACTCTAGCAGGGATGCACTTTTCGCATGATGAAATTTGCCCGTAATTTAGGTGTAATTCAACCCAGAACATTTGGGTTGTCTGTATGGCATACCAAACACTACAACTTGTAGAATATCTACCTCTTACTCCTGGGGAAGTAGGGTATAGTGTAATTGAGCCATTTCCAGCTTCAAAAAATTAGCCGAGTTCTAGTCCAGTCTATCAAGAAACTTTTACTCATGAAAATGTTTAAGCCAAGATTACTAGGATGCAGTACAGCCGCACTCTTTTCTTTCCAATCAAAGATCTAAACCTTATTTTAATATTTGATTTCATTGAATAAACTTTTTCTTTATAGAACTACAAGATCTGTCAATATCTCAGCTCAATGAATTGTACATGGAAATGGAGGTTCTCATTCAGGAATTCAGTGAAACACTCATTAACGAATTGGCATTGCGAGATGAATTGGAATATGAAAAGGAATTGAAAAATACATTCATTTCGTTATTATTGGCAGTACAAAACAAACGAAGACAGTTTCATGTTGAAAAGAAGCGTGGCAAATCACAGGGTTAGTTTGTTGATTAATTTTTGTATACAAAACAATAATATTTTATTGATATTCATTAAATTGTTTGCATTTTAGGTCAAGACCCCAAGTATCTCACAACAGTCATTCCGTATCACATGGAAAATGGAACACCAAACAATCAAGCGTTACAAGTGTTGATAAAAAGTAAGTATTTAGAAAAGAATTTACATATTCATGCATGTTGCTTAACACAAAATATTGTTACTATATGTATTTCGTTGTCTTTTGAAACTTACTACCATATCACGGCTTAAATAATAAAATGCACGACTGGGTCGCAAGTACTTGCTCTGTGGGTGCAATACTACGACGAAAACAAACTTTTCGATCAATAAGAACAACTCGTTTTTGAAAAATTTGGTAAAAACTAAAAAAAATTTGGCTAAAACTGGAAGACTCGATATACGGGAGCTAACGTTAAGTATCCTTCAGTATATCAAATTTAGATGTCGTCTTTTGGGTGCTATAAATGATATAAATTTCCGCTTATGTCCAAATTAATAAAACTGATGTTACCAATTTCTGCTATTGTCATGTGTAGCAAAAAACTAAAAATGCAGTTTTCTTTGAAGTATTCTATATAATGTAACATACAAAGTTTAATAAAAATATGGGGGAGCCTTTTTTGAGTAAATTAGAAAAAACGAAAAAATTGGCCAAAATCTAATGGCTCTTTGTATAGGAGCCACCATTTAAAAAAAAGAAAATGCAAAACAATCAATGCCATCTGAAAGGAAGCGGAAAGAAACTATACCAAACAAAGTTTGAGTGAATTCGATGCAACCGTTGACAACTTATGGCCATTTGAAAAAAGTCGTTAAGAGCAGATCTCCGTTATTTGCATTTTTAGCCAAAAACGCAGTTCTCTTAAAAACACTTAAAGAATATAACACACAAAGTTTAATCAAAATCGTTAGAGCCGTTTAGAAAAGCTTCAGGGAAAAATTTACAAAACCATCCTATAGAAAACTATAAAAAACTATGTCAAACGAAATTTGAGTCGATTCAATCAAGCCGTTGTGAACTTATGGCTTTTTGAAAAAAAGCCCTTAAAACCTGATTTCCGTTAGGACTATTTGAGCCAAAAACGAAAAACGCAGTTTTGTTAGAAATGCTTAAAGTAAGCTAAATTTTGAGTTTAATCAAAATCGTTAGAGCCGTTTTCGAGAAAATTCAAATTGAAAAAAACCGTTACTTGAAAGGTACCAGTTTGAGCAGGGCTAAAACGAAATAAAATAAAATGCACGACTGGGTCGCACGAACTTGCTCTAATGTGTGACAGTGGTGTTGGAGCTTGAGATTTTGATAAAAATACATTTTTCAAAATTCTTAAATAAATACTTAAACTATTTTGAGCTGAAAAAAAAGTACGCCATTTTATTTCTTGGATAAATTTAAATTTATGAGAATAAATTTTTAAAAATCTGTGGAGCGGTTTTTGAGAAAAAAAGTTTTTTTTGAAAAACTTTTTGAAAAAAATCTTCAAAAAAATTAAAAAACGCCATTTCATAGGTATTTAGCAAATACATTTATTTGTAATTTTAAGAAAAATAATAAGCAGTTTTCAAAATATTAATTTTTTAATTTTTTTTCTTAAAAATAATTTTAAAAATACAAAAAAATATTTTTCAAAAATATTGGTATGCAGTACAAATTGAGCTACCTACAACTATGTATGTGTGAAATTTCGAAAGAATCGGTTGAGTAGTTTTCGAGATAGTCGTAAACAAAAAAAACGGTCCTATGGAAAGTACCGTTCTTAGCCATTTTTTAAACTTTTTTTTCGGCCATATGATTGGTCGTACCTAAATAGCAACACTGATTTTTTTAAATCGAAATCCTTAGAGCCGTTTTTGAGAAAAATAAGCTTTAACGTAACGGTTATATGGCAGGTACCGTTATTTTTTGAGCTAAAAAAAAATTAAAATTTCCCCTCTGTACAATACCTAAAAAACTCTATATACCAAGTTTGAAGCAATTCGGCCCACCCGTTTGGGCTGTAGGTCTCTATACATACAGACAGACAGACAGACAGACAGACATACAGACGGACAGAATTTTTAGACCATCTTTTTTCGTCTTCGCTATCATCGTAAATATCATGTTTGATTGTTATCTCAAAACTTTTTTTTTCGACGAATGCATAACTTGCCTTATAGTACCTATAATCGCAAGTAAAAACCTCGACAACCGTTTTTCTTCAAACTACTATATATCAAGTTTGAAGAAAATCCGTCAAGCGGTTTAGGCTGTAGCATGACGTGAAAAAGCGCACATCCGCACAGACGCACAGACAGACCGACGGACGGTATGGCGAAAACCACTTTTTTGGGCTTCTCTATCATCGTAATGTCATGTTTGATTAAAACCTCGATTTTTTTTTCTGCACGAAACCAATACTTGCCCTATTGAGCAAGTAAAAAAGAACACTAAAATTACTATACTCCGTTACACATAAATCGGCAGCACACGTCTTATGAGGAAGCTTTTCATTTATCAGTAGCGTGTCATATTTTTGCACCTCACTAAATTGAAGAAAACCCCATATAAATTGTTCACCCACCACTGAATTTCCAATTGCATCTGACATGAATTCTACATCTTATTCAGAGCACATTTAAATGTGGAATGTGCACTGACACTGATTGTCTGTGGCTGCTGCTATTTAAAATTCAACCCCTTTTTAATAATTGATGTTCATTCAGAAGTTACCAGTGTTCTTTTGGTAACTCGTTCAGCTTTCTTTCCTTGGGTTTCTGCTGATGAGCTTTTGGTTTTAGAGCTTTAACATTTTTTTAAGATTGTTGCTTATTTGAAATGCTTAGTACGGAAACCTTGCAAGAGCTTTTATATGAAACGCATTTACGGAAAACAAAAGATTGTGAATGAGAGACAAACATCCCTATCTTCCCTGTACCGTTGATTTATGTGTAACAGAGTATAGGTGGGGCACGCTTTTGTTGCAACCAAAGTATATTAGTTTTTCAATCAGCGAAAGTAGATTTTGGCGACCTGTGGCGGCCATGTTTTTTTTGGTGACATCTGTGACATCATATTTATATTGAATTTCCTATAACTATTGCCAACTAGCTGACCCGGCGAACTTGGTTCCGCAAAATTTTGTTTGTGTTTTTAAAATAATAATTCTTTCATTATGCATTTGGTAAAGCTGATATTTTGAAATTGCAAACAGACACTTTATTTTTATTTAAATACTTACATATGTTTGTATGTATTACTTTGTATTTGCTTTATGTTTTCAATAAAGGCCTAAAGAAGAGCATAATCATGCTCGAAACGTCGCAATAAAACAAAAATAATATCTTTTTATTTGACCTATAGCCAACAAAAAGTTAAATTCATCTTATCGATAAAAGGTCACAAAAACTTATCATTTATTTATACACATTTTATTTAAAAATGGAGCAGCAACCATTAATTATATTTCAAAATATGAAAATATTTATAATTTTATTATTGTGGTGATTACAACAAACGGCTCCATGCAGCACCACCAAATGTATTAAATCATATTTGTTAGATGAAATAACTCCTAAAATAACAAGAAATGAAGTAAATTTGTAAGAACTAAGAAGTGATTTCATCGAAGTTAGGATTTATTTGATTTCTCTCAAAATTGCATTTTTACATTTATTGTTCCCAATTTTTAAGAGACTTGTGTTAGGCTATGCTTACACATTGAGTGGTATTCGGGAAACGTTTCAGAATTATTGCGCAAAGTAAGTTTCTATAATATAAAATTGTTTTTACTTGCGATTATAGGTAGGTTAGGTACGGTACTATGTATAAGGCAAGTTATACATTCGAAAAAAAAATTGTTTGGGCAATCAAACATGAGATTACGATGATAGAGAAGCTTAAAAAGGTGGGTCCGACAATTCTGCCTGTTCTGTCTGTCCGCCTGTCTGTATCGGCACCTTCAGCCTAAATAGCTAGACCGATTTGCTTTAAACTTGGTACACAGTATTATTATAAATGAAAAATTCATTTTTCCCAAAAACGGCTTTAAAAGAAATCAGATGGCTTACTTCATTTTTTCCAAACAAATTTTTTAACTAGTGATTTTTAAGTAAAGAAATCTCATATAATATTTTTCCCTTCTAACCTTTTTCAAAATCTCAAGTCCCAAGACCATTGTCACACATTGGAGCTAGTTCGTGCGACCCGGTCGTGCACTTTATTTTTATCGGGCAGCATATTGCTAAATAGCAGCAATGCTTTAAAATGGTTAAACGGTATTTAATTTAACTAAATGGACCATTTAAATTAAAATCAATAACTTTTTCACAAAGGGCTAGAAAATTAAGCTGTTAAAAGCTCTCCAAGGTTAAACGATGTTTTGTTAAAGATCTTTCATATAACAGAATGCTCCCATGTTTAAAAAATATAATCGTCTCTGTTTAATATCTCAGATCTCAAGAAATGTAGATCATGTAGAAGTTTCCAACGACATGTTGCATCTTTCTCTTATTATAAATTTGAAGAAATATGTCCAAAAGTGCATTAAGAAAAGAGCAAAAGACACGACTCGTTCGTTTTGTGTGCCACTTTGTTAATCACACTTACTTAAAATCAATTTCAAACCCATGCACAGAAATTGACATCATATTAAAAGAATCTTCATGCAGCGTGAATGAAATCGTTTGAAACCTTGTGATTGGGGTTTGAACTTTATGTTTATGTTGCCAGTTACAATTAAATGTTTGAATAGCTTCTGCTCAATTTTGACACAATGTAGTATTCGCACGCATCAATTTGACAAGTTAAGCCAATTTCAAACTGTAGATATCACCAGATCTGGATTTAACAATATGTCACATGTGTCGGAACTACTAAAACTTTCGGCAATGATTCTGTAAGCTTCTTTATCTCTAATGGAAAGTGCTATTAGTTCGTTTGTTGAGTCCTAAAGTCTGCTATGCACTCAGCCTTCAAAATACATTAATCCATTCGTGTCCTCAGACTATAACATTAAATGGTGAATAATGGAGAATAAAAAATATCTAGACTTTGTCTGTATCTGCCATGCATAGATAGATAAGATAGATATAATGTTTATTATTCAAAAAAGAAAGAAATTAACAATGAAGTTCAAATATTAACAATAAGGCAATGGAACAAACCGTGTGCCTGGGTTGACAAAATTAAAATTACTTATAATGCAAAATTTGTAAAACAAATTAAATTCATTTATATTAATTATGTGTATATTTTATATCCTTAGTTGAATTTTGTATATACGACCAAAAATAACCATAAATGAATGTATAGAATTAAATTTTAAAGCCAAAAGAAACAAAAAAAAAAATTGAGAAAAAAGTGGTTACGAAATAAAATTATCTTTAACTAAAATTAACTCGGGTAGCCCGTGTTATTAGTGAAAAAATAATTAATGATAATGATTAATGATTTGCCACCTGTAAGATAATGCATTTTTTAAAAACAAGTATAGATCTATCCAACTTCTTCCACTGAGGATGTCTATAAAGTCAAAGTACGATATGAAAGCGTTACCGAAGAAGCGCTTTCGCATACTAGCAAATATAGGGCAAAATGATAGGTATTTTCCTCTTCCCGCATGTTACAAACTGAGCAAATTGTTTCAGTGCCACGACACCAAGGTTGGTATAATAATGGCAAAATGTCGCACCTGGCTTTAAAAACCAAACTCTTTATATCAACAGGCATGCTATCTTTAATATACAAACTAAACAAGCCTAGAAAGAGAATACTTTCTTTGTATTAGATTTCTCAGTTAACTTGATTTTAACGACGTTAAACGAGGTGAAAATATGATCTATAGTTGAAAAGCCTTTCCTAAAGCCGGCTTGGTATTCGCATGATATGTTACTGCCATGCATAGTTTAGGTTTTCGGCTTGGTGGAATCAAACCAGTTCGACTAAAACACGTATGTAAACCAATTGCGATATCCATCTCATTACCTATTTTTCATCTTACTTTTGTGAATTTGTGAATTACTTCTGGAGCTTGCAGCCATGGGTCAGTTATTGGAAGCTTTAATGTTGAGACTACAATTATTGGTAGTCAGCAATTTTTTAAAACTGTTTTCTCCAAATCCTTTTACTTCTAAAACTAAATCATCTCATTAATAAATTTTTATTTTCAGTCCTGAAAGCGATCAACGAAGACAGCCCAACTGTACCAACATTACTCACAGATTATATCCTGAAAGTCCTATGCCCAACATAGGTCGAGGCTAAAAAATTCTCGCTTAGACAAGCATTAAATAATTTCAAGAGGAAAAATAAGAAATTATATAGATTAGTTACACTTTTATTTATTAAGTAAAATAAATTTCATATAAATATGCAAAAGCAAAAATATATATGTAAACGTATGCAAAACCGCTCTGCAATCTTTTAAATAAAAAAAAAACAACAACAAACCTTTAATAAAATAAATTCTAGAAGAAATAAAAACAATGAAAAAAAAATGCACCGTGTCCCTAAAAACAAAATACAGAAATCTATCCACAAAGATTTATTTATTAATTAAAAAATAAAAAAAAATATCAATATAAAATTTTAACTGCCTAAAGAAAGAGAGAAACAAGCAATTTTAAAAGTTTAGAAGTATGTAATACATTTGTATCTGCTTCGTTTATTAATTAAAATTCATTGCATTTCTTAAAACAAAACAAAATTTAAACAAAATGTATTATCTTTATGTATATTTTTAGAAATTGAAAAATCTATATATTTTTCACGGCTTTGGTAATATTTGTTGCTTTGTTTATTTTAAATTGATTCTGTGGTGTGTAAAAATTTAATTTTCTAAAATCAATTTGAAAATGGAATATAAAATTATTTTGTATCTACTGATGAATTTGAAATATGTAATTATATTTTTTAATTTTAACTTCATGTGTATAGCTTAGTGTGTAAAGATTTATTGTTTAAGATATAAAATATAGTTTTATTTTAATTTAAATTTTTGGGCTTTAATATTATTTTTAAGGGTTTATAAATTGTTTTTTTTTTTTTTTTTTTTAATAATTTTTCAAAAATCTAAACAGGTAAAAGGACTTATTTATTAGTGCCATGGTACTTCGCTATACAGCACCAGGTACGAAAACTTCAAGGGTTTTTTCTTAGCATCAACGAGACTCGAGACACCATATTGTACTATCGTATATATGTAGTACCTACTCTTGTGACAGTAATTTTGAGTGATGGAATCTGGTGTTCGAGAATTCGGTTCTGATAGCTAATATATAAAAAGCAGAGACCATAGCATGCAGCAATTGCAACTGCAATTTCACCTACATAGTTATACTATAATCTTCTATCAGAAAGATTTTGTTTATCAGATGTTGAATGAGCTCTATTCGAGGTCAGATTCATGATCGCATGGCTTCAAGCTAACAAATTTCGTTTTCATTGAAAGTGACTGCTTAAAACAGATAAATGAGAAGAGGTGCCTTGGTAACCGCATTATCTCAGTCGGATGTCGGATCGTAATGGATCTATAGGAAAGTACCTAGATATGGTATATAAATATGGAAGTTGAAATTAATGGACTGTTAGTTAGTAATTGAACCGATCTGAGCTCTTGATGAACTCAGGGGTGTTCTTTGGTGGTTTTTTCAAGACATCGATCGACCAGCTAGTTTAGGAAGTATTATTCAAGTGCTGCCTCCCTAGTCTGTGCCAAGCTACGGCACTGACAGAAAATTAAAATGAACTCACCTCCGCCTCTTAGTCTTTACACTCTTCAGAACAAGTTATCTGCCCTTTTTCCCATTCTGCGCTTATAGGAAATTTGACTCGTCAAAAATCCAACCAACAAGGATAGTTGAGGCCGGGTCAGCTTTATAGGAAGTACTGAGTTTAGGTCTTTGAAAATTCTATCCATATATTTCTGGATAACTCGGCACGTGCTTATCATGGACCATTTCTGTCATTGCAGATTCGTGGGAATTCTGTTGTTTGCTGTTCCAATGGTATACATTTCGAGGATAATGTTTGGTTTGGTTCAATTGATGAACCGCTGTGTAATGGGGCCCATGGCTTTGATGGCGGCCTATAAAAATATCAATGTTTTTATAAGCTTCACAATAGGATGCAAAAAATGTCAGATTGGAATAAGCTTCAAAAACTTTAAGCAAGTTTTATTGAGTTTTTAATGGATGGGTTATGTAAAACGACTGTTGATTTTAACATAGAAGTGCTTGGGATATTGTTTAGATGTTGCAAATGGTGTTCTTCATTGATACATATTATGTTTAGCTTGACAACTATGGCAATGACGGAATAGACATGACGATTTGATGATAATTTTGCTCGTAGCCAACAATGCAAAATAATCGGAAAGTTTATTTTAATAGTTTTCATTGCAGTTGCTCTTAATTTGATTTGTTCAAATTAATAAGCTTATTAAATGATGTTTTACTGCTATTGAGGTCATTCGCAGCAGAGCTTCTAGAATCTATGAATGTTGTTCGACACACCAAGCCTTATAATTTCTCCCGGCGGCGTAGGGCAGCAACTAGATCGATCCGCCTGTCCCTATTCGTCCCAACTGGCCATAGTTTTCAATCGACCCCCATACCGAGTTCATTTGAAAACATTATGATCAGTAAGTAGTTGTTTATGGAATGGTATTCCTACGCGTATATTACCCTTAAGATTCCATTCGAAACATTGCTTCGTTATGTTGTCATTAGGATTTCTCAGTGTGTGGTCAACCCAACGCCATTTCCGTTGCATGGGATCTGCGTCCGAGTTTTGTTGTCTGGTCCTACTCACTAGAGGCTTAACAATAATTATTCTCATTCCGTATGTTATTCAAGCAAGAAGCACCCAGATACTATAGCCCGCGCTAGCCTTTACACTTTTTATTCTCCTTAAACAATTTCCAATTTTTTCAACGACATCACCATACCTGCAAAAATAAATCGCCATCAATAATTATTAATGTATATATAAAAAAAAAAAAAAAAAAAAAAAACATTTCAAATATTCTTTAAATATTTAATATTTTATTTACACTCAAAAACTCTTAGCTTTAACTTTGTAATTTTATCTTAAGTTATTTCTTTCCGTTCTGTGGTATTAATTTAAATATCTTATATTATATACAATAAAAATAATAAAAATCGATAAAGTTTTACGCACATGTACAAGTAAAGTGAAACTTGTACGTTTATCTAAACATATACTTTTTCAACTCTGCTCCGAGCTATTAAGAGATATTTATTCATGCGGTACCTTGGAAGAAAAAGAATATAATAACAAACAAACAAAAAGTCCCATTCCCCTTTCTCACTTAACAAAACAAAATACATACATATTACCGGCGAATGAATAAATTGAACTAAATCTTTAACATAAGTTATTGAATTCGTCCTCATATTTAAATCAGTGTTTATTAAAACAAATGAATGAAATAAAAACATACAAAAACAATGCTTAATTTTAAAAACAAAAATCGCATAATCTTAAACTTTAGCTACTAAAATTATAGAATTAAAGTAGACGAAATAAATATTTAAATGAAAGAATATTAGTTTATTTGTATTTACAATGACAAAATAATAATACATGCTTTTTGAAACAAAATAAGTACATTACAAATATTTATTAAACTTTTAACATGCAATAGGCAAAAATGCAACAAATTAAAGTTTAATAAACCTACACAAATTAAAAACTTAAACTCAAATGTTGAAAGGTAACTGTAGACGTTAGACGTGTTGTTCTAAACTCTTCACAAATATTTTCTGTTTTACATACACAACAAAAACTAAAAATATTTGTTGTTTCTGTTGTGCAAAACAATCAATATTGGTGAGGATCGAAGGAAGAATAATTTTTACAACTTAGGTAAGAATACATCTGAAGAAAATACTTTAAATAGTTTATAAATGTGCAATCTGAAGTAAAACTCGTTTACTGTATTGAAAAATATCTCAAAAAATATTCAAAAAACACAAAAATTACTGAGCTAGAAAATTTGTCTACATTTATGTATTTAAAATTTTTAAGTAGAAAATAATACAAAGTCAATCGTATTTACTCTTAAAATAATAAAAACAAAAGTAAATGGTTATGATGATTGTAAATGTGTGTGTTTGAATTTTAAATTTTATTTAAATTTTAAAATTATTTGAAATATATGTAATAATAAATTACAAAGTACATTTATATAAACAGAATAAGAAACAAAAAATGATAAATGGAGTCCACAAACAAATTAATTCAATGAAATTGCTTGAAATATAATATTTAAAAAAATTAAAACAAAAATTGAAAAATTTGTGTCTTTGCTTATCTCGTTATATAAAAGCGGAATTAAGGGATAACGTTTTTTCAGTAAAGCTACCATTAGACGGTCCTTGTAATGGTCCTTGCAAGGACAGTCTGACGTCATTATGACGTATTTATCTGTCCTAAAATCGACATGTCGTGTAATGGACATTGTAAAATGCTGTCCTTGCAAGGACAACCACAATGTCCACCACAATGTCACAATGTCATGTGTCCTTGCAAAGGCAAATTACAAGGACCGTGTAATGGTCCTTCCATTGTTGATGGGCCACAAGGACAGATTTTTTTGACATCTTGTCCTTGCAAAGACCATGTCCCAACAATGCAACAGCACGAATTTCTGCCGGGACATTGTTGCTTGGAATGTCCACTTTTCAGGGTGAATTTGTTGTTGTTAAATTTCAATGAGCTGCCAAAGTGACATCAGATTTTGACAACCTTGCGTGCATTTGCTGTTCCCACTCTGAACTTTCTTTTGGACAACACAGAACGAACTCTTCGTGTTGGTCCTTGGTTGTTGTCGTCGTCGTCGTCGTCGTCGCTGCTCTCCAATATATGTGCTGCGAAAATCGCCATCTGCAACTTTCGATTGTAGTACGACATACCTACCTGTTATAACTATAATTTTATTATATTATATTTAATTGAAATTATTTTATCCAAAAACTTCACACACATACCTCTCGTGAATATTTTCTAGAGAAAAAAAGACAATACGATAGTCACTCAATTTATAAATGTCCCCGAAACGTCAAATTTACTTTTTACAAGGACCAATTCATAAATGTCGTGTAATGGTCATTGCAAAAAATTGCATTCTTCAGCGAGGTTTCATTCACTACCAACTGTCAAAATGGTCATGTCGTGTAATGGACATTAGCTTTGTTTGTTGAACTTTACCCAGGGTCGCCCTGGGTTTTCTTGACAACTCCAAGAGTTGTCAAAAAAACCTGGGTTTTTCGGTTCTCAAAAAACGCATGACGGCTGCTGATTGTATATTTTTCACAACGCACAAAATCAAAAGTTTCCATTTTGCTTTATTTGTTCGATTTGTATTTACTTTCATCAAAATAAATGCATTCACTTGCATTTCATTTCGTTTTATCGAAAAAAAGACATGAAAAATCAAATACAGAAGAAAAAAACACAAGAAATGCTTGACAGCAAAAGTCACTTCAACAGCTGATTCGTTACCTCAACTCGCCCCAGCTAAATAGCAAGATCGAGTTGAGGGTGACTTCAGGGCGACCCCAGGTTTCAAAAAACAGAGAATTTTGTATTGAGGGCGAGTTGAGGTAATTCAAAAAACGCGCTGTGGCGACCCCAGGGTGACTTCAGGGCTCAACAAACAAAGCTATTGTTATGCTTGTCCTTGCAAGGACACCGAAATGCAAAAGTAACAATGTCCACTTTGGTGGACCATTTACAAGGACCGTCTAATGGTAGCTTAAAGCTACCATTAGACGGTCCTTGTAATGGTCCTTGCAAGGACAGTCTGACGTCATTATGACGTATTTATCTGTCCTAAAATCGACATGTCGTGTAATGGACATTGTAAAATGCTGTCCCTGCAAGGACAACCACAATGTCCACCACAATGTCACAATGTCATGTGTCCTTGCAAAGACAAATTAAAAGGACCGTGTAATGGTCCTTCCATTGTTGATGGGACACAAGGACAGATTTTTTTGACATCTTGTCCTTGCAAAGACCATGTCCCAACAATGCAACAGCACGAATTTCTGCCGGGACATTGTTGCTTGGAATGTCCACTTTTCAGGGTGGATTTGTTGTTGTTAAATTTCAATGAGATGCCAAAATGACATCAGATTTTGACAACCTTGCGTGCATTTGCTGTTCCCACTCTGAACTTTCTTTTGGACAACACAGAACGAACTCTTCGTGTTGGCCCTTGGTTGTTGTCGTCGTCGTCGTCGTCGCTGCTCTCCAATATATGTGCTGCGAGAATCGCCATCTGCAACTTTCGATTGTAGTACGACATAAGGTGCCTTTACATGGAGCTGCGAGCCCTGATTTGCAAAAAAAGAGGATGCAAAATCAATAAATCATACTTGTGTGATAGAGAGGGAAGGCAAAAATGCAGACGGTCTTCATGGATGCAGATTATAGATGCAGCTTGAAAATTATAGTGAAGATGAACATGTTCGTTTTCATCGTCTGCACTATGATTGTTGTTGTTGCGTTTTCGTCTGCATTTGCAACTCCATGTAAAGGTGGCTATACCTACCTGTTATAACTATAATTTTATTATATTATATTTAATTGAAATTATTTTATCGAAAAACTTCACACACATACCTCTCGTGAATATTTTCTAGAGAAAAAAAGACAATACGATAGTCACTCAATTTATAAATGTCCCCGAAACGTCAAATTTACTTTTAACAAGGACCAATTTATAAATGTCGTGTAATGGTCACGGTAAAATATTGCATTCTTCAGCGCGGTTTCATTCACCACCAACTGTCAAAATGGTCATGTCGTGTAATGGACATTGTTATGCTTGTCCTTGCAAGGACACCGAATTGCAAAAGTAACAATGTCCACTTTGGTGGACATTGTACTTTGGGACAAGAATGCCAAATTTGTTTCATTCGTGTAATGGACATTCTTACTAGCAAAGACACGGTGAAGAATGTCCATTTACTGACAGCACAAGGACACATTTTCTGTGACGTCAGACTGTCCTTGCAAGGACCATTTACAAGGACCGTCTAATGGTAGCTTAAGTATGGTATAAAAGTAAAGTTGAAAAGCACATTCCAACACACAGTCACTCACTACCACTATTATAGTTTAGAGGAAGTGGTAGTGGTACTTAAGAGGTGACGAACTTTAACAAAGGGCTAGGCAAGTTAATTAAAGCTTTGTTCGTTGAACCCTGGGGTGGAATTTTGTAAGATGATAGTTGATAGTTGATAGTCACAATCGCGAATATGGTATCATGTAAGGTGATAATCACCGTGACTGTCGCCTTTTTGCGATGAAAATCGAGTGACACCTATTTAGGTGTCACATCCATACATTTTCAATTTTTGAGAAGTAATTTGACGGCAAAGAATACAAAAGTTAAAGTTGAAAATATTACTTATTTCAAATTAAAATATATTCAAATAAAAAGAGAAAAGTGCTTTGTTAACTCACTGGAACTCTCTTACACCGAAAATATAATCAGATTCAGAAAGAAAGACACAGGATAAGAAATGATTTATTTGCAAATTAATTAAAAAATAATAATAAAAACAACATTATAACATATTATAAACATAATTAAAAAAATTGCCTATTCCTGCCTTTAAGAAACCCGTCCACTGCTTGAAAGAAAAGAAAAGAAGTTTTTTCTTTGGCGTTGTTTTAAACAAAACAAAAAGTTGTTTTATAAACAAATGTTGTGTCTTCAAAAGTACTCACTATCAAATTGGTTTTGTTCACAAGAAAATAAAATAAACACCTTCAAAATATAAACAACAAACAAATTTACTGAAGACTGAACCGCCCGTAAGTATGTTCATATACTTATAAGTTCATATTTCAACAATAAATATAAATAGGTTAGGTATGTTCAGAGAATGTATGCCTTTGATGTCTTTTATTTTCTGATCACTTTCAGAGCAGAGATTCTCAACTATGCTGTTCGCTTGGTCAGTAATACTTGTTTTAGACGTATTAAATTGTTACAAAAGGAAATCAAATTATTAAGCTCAATAGCTTTAAGGCTTAGAAAAAGCTACTGATTGAAAAAGGCAAAGAAAAGTCGTACATTCATACCCCACACAACATATCAAATAAATGTTTATAAATGATCACTTAAAACATTAATTAGAATAACTTTACGTCTTCGCGTGCGTATAACCATTGAGTTTATATAACGGGTGATTTTTTAGCTGGTTTGGTTTTGGCAACACTGGTTTTGACAGCTGACGTGTGTTTAGTACCTTGTGTCACTGTCAAACAGCTTCAGTTTGGTTTGCAATTTAACCATGGATCGTCTTACAAATGAACAACGCTTGCAAATTATTGAATTTTACTATCAAAATTCGTGCTCGGTTCGAAATGTTCAAATGATGAAATGATGAGGCTCATTTTTGGTTGAAAGGGTACGTAAATAAGCAAAATTGCCGCATTTGGAGTGAAGATCAGCCAGAAGCATTGCAACAGCTACCAATGCATCCCGAAAAAGCCACTGTTTGGTGCGGTTTATGGGCCGGCGGCATTATTGGGCCATATTTCTTCAAAGATGATGCGAATCGCAGCGTTACTGTCAATGGTGAACGCTACCGAGCGATGATAACAAACTTTTTTTTGTCCGAAATGGAAGTTCTTGACTTGCATGATATGTGGTTTCAACAAGACGGTGCCACATGCCACACAACACGCGAAACAATGGCGCAATTGCGAGGCGAGTTTGGTGAAAAGTTAATTTCACGTTTCGGGCCGGTCAATTGGCCGCCTAGATCGTGCGATTTGACACCATTAGACTATTTTTTGTGGGGGTATGTCAAGGCTAATGTCTATAGGGACAAGCCCGCTTCGATTGACGCACTGGAAGCCAACATCCATGCATTCATTCGTGAGATACCGGACGATATGTGTGAAAGAGTATGCCAAAATTGGACTCAGCGGATGGGCTACCTGAGACGCAGCGGCGGTCAACATTTGAAATTGAAATTATCTTTAAACATTAAATTGCAAGGTTCAAACTATCGATTCAAATAAATATTTCATTCATTTTTTCGAATTTTTTGTGTTTTTTTTTTTTTAAGTTCTAAAGCTCTTAAAAAATCACCCGTTACATAGAGGAACCACCTCGTTGAAAACAGAATAGTGCGTTACTTCGTCACTTAGATGGCGTTATGATTTAGCATAAGCACGAACCATTTTTGGATTCCATGTGGAATGTGGATATATTATCGACAAGCAGATGTGGACTGCTATCCTGCATCCTCCCTAAACGATCAACATGTGTGTATCTTATAGGGTTTTCACACCGAGCTAAAAACGTGGTTTTCGTTGAAAACCCCTAAAACCTGAACGAAAACACAAGTTTTAGCATACATTTTTGCTAAACACAAGTTTTCGAAAACAACTAGTTTTATATAAAACCTGTCGAAAACTTGTTGGAATACAAAGTAAACACACCTAAGTTTGTTGCGCTTCTTTCAGAACACGCCTAAGTTTGTTGTGATTCTTTCAGAACACACCTAAGTTTCTTGTAATTCTTTCCAAACACACCTAAAAAACGCATAAACGTCAAACAAAAAAAATCAATCATAGCAGCCGAAAATATTTTCATTTCAAAATTTGATAGTCAGTTGTTGTAAAAATGAAGTGAAATGTCAAACGAAAACTTGACAAGTCCGGTGTGAATGATTTTCAGGTTTTCGTAAACTTTTAGCTGAAAACCGGGTTTTCGGCTCGGTGTGAAACTGAAAACCCCATTACCAACACAAAACAACAATAATGGGCTGGAGTTGAAATTGATTGTTTTTTTTTTTGGTTCCCTGTTATTTGTGCTGATATTTTTGTCTGGTTGCTATATCCAGAAAGCCTTTAAAGGATATTGGCACAAAACTCACACACACAATTAAAATAAACTGTTGTTGTTTTAAAGTTTAAAAACAAAAACAAAATGCACGACTGGGTCGCACGTACTTGCTCTGTGGGTGCAATAGTACGATGAAAACAAACCTTTCGAGCAATAAGAACAACTAATTTTTGAAAAATTTGGTACAAATTAAAAAAATTCGACTATAACTGGAAAAACCAAGTTCCGCTAATATCATGTGTAGCGAAAAACTAAAAATGCAGTTTTCTTTGAAGCATAAACCTAGAAGCTCTTTGTATGGGAGCCACCATTTAAAAAAAAGAATCTGGAAAAAGTGGAATGTGTGTCATCTGATAGCGAGTTGTAAGGAACAAAAGCAAACAAAGTTTGATTGAATTCGATGCAACCGTTGACCACTTATGTCCATTTGAAAAAAAGGCGTTAACTCCAGATCTCCGTTGTTAGCAATTTTTCTCAAAAACTAAAAATCCAATTCTCTTAAAAACACTAAAAGAATATAACAAACAAAGATTAATCAAAATCGTTAGAGCCATTTTTTAGCAAATTAGAAAAAAGTTTGAAGTTTGAAGTTTGAGTCAATTCAATCAAGCCGTTGCGAACTTATGGCCACTTGAAAAAAGCAGTTTAAACCTGATTTTCGTTACGACCATTTAAGCCAAAAACAAAAAAAAACGAGGTTTTGTTAGAAATATCTTAGGTAAGTTAAATTCTGAGTTTAATCAAAATCGTTTGAGCCGTTTTTGAGCAAATACAAAATGAAAAAAACCGTTACTTAAAAGGTACCAGTTTGAGCCGGCCTAAAAAGAAAAAAAAAAAACTCGTCAACCGTTTTTCTTCAAGCTGCTATATATATCAAGTTTGAAGAAAATCCGTAAAGCCGTTTAGGCTGTAGCATGACGTGAAAAAGCGCACATCCACACAGAAGCACAGACAGATCCACCGACGGTGTGGCGAAAAACACTTTTTTGGGCTGCTTTATTATTGTTATGTCATGTTTGAGTAAAACCTCGATTTTTTTTCGCACGAAACCAATACTTGACCTAAAAGGGCAAATAAGAAATTGTGTGGTTTTGGCATTTCGCACTTGGTTTTCCCCTTGTTTACCGGTTTATTTGACTCACCATCTGTATCCTAGTCCATCACGATCAAGTGAACAACATTTACATCAATACACTTAACAAAACATCCACATACCGCGGAGCACGTGCACCGAGCATGAAAGAGTGAGAATATAAATGCTACACGTTCAGGTAATACGAGCAATCGGTGCCGCCATATTGCTACATGCGACATGCGACAGATGAACGAAAAAATTTGAGGTGATGGAAAAATAAAATGCACGACTGGGTCGCACGTACTTGCTCTGTTGGTGCAATAGTACGATGAAAACAAACTTTTCGATCAATAAGAACAACTAATGTTTGAAAAATTTGGTAAAACCTAAAAAATGTTGACTGAAATTGGAAAAACCGATATACGGGAGCTAACGTTAAAAAACCTTTAATATTTAAAATTAAGACGTTATCTTTTGGGTGTTATAAATGATACAAATGTCCACTTATGGCCAAATTAATAATACTGTTAAAAGCAATTTCCGCTATTATCATGTATAGCCAAAAACTAAAAATGCAGTTTTGTTTAAAGTATTCCATGTATGTTACATAAAAAGTTTCATAAAAATCGGGGGAGCCTTTTTTGAGTAAATTAGAAAAAATGAAAAATTGGCCAAAATCTAGTGGCACTTTGTGTTGGAGCCACCATTTAAAAAAGAGAAAATGAAAAAAAATCAATGCCATCTGATAGGAAGCTGTAAGGAATTATACCAAACAAAGTTTGATTGAATTCGATGCAGCCGTTGACAACTTATGGCCATTTGAAAAAAAGCCGTTAAGAGCAGATCTCCGTTATTTGCATTTTTAGCCAAAAACTAAAAACGCAGTTCTCTTAAAAACACTAAAAGAATATAACGCACAAAGTTTAATCAAAATCGTTAGAGCCATTTTCGAGAAAATTAGAAAAAACCAAAAAAAGTTGGCTAAAACTCAACGGCTCGTTGTATGGAAGCCACCGTTTAGAAAGGCTTCAGTGAAAAATTTACTAAACCATCCTATAGAACGCTATGAAAAACTATGTCACACAAAGTTTGAGTTGATTCAATCAAGCCGTTGTGAACTTATGGCTATTTAAAAAAAAGCCGTTAAAACCTGATTTTCGTTACGACCATTTGAGGAAAAAACAAAAAACGCAGTTTCGTTAGAAATGCTTAAAGTTAGCTAAATTTTAAATTTAATCAAAATCGTTAGAGCCGTTTTCGAGAAAATCCAAATTGAAAAAAACCGTTACTTGACAGGTACCAGTTTGAGCCGGGCTAAAACAAAATAAAAAAAACCTCGAAAACCGTTTTTCTTCAAACTACTATATATCAAGTTTGAAGAAAATCCGTCAAGCCGTTTAGGCTGTAGCATGACGTGAAAAAGCGCACATCCGCACATCCGCACAGACGCACAGACAGACCGACGGACGGTATGGCGAAAACCACTTTTTTGGGCTTCTCTATCATCGTAATGTCATGTTTGATTAAAACCTCGATTTTTTTTTCTGCACGAAACCAATACTTGCCCTATAGAGCAAGTAAAAAATTGGTATACCTGCGACCTGTGAGCTCACAGTCACGTGAGGCGAGTCTGTCCATGTCCCTTCAGCCCGCACCATGCTTGTCCTTTACTTTGCTTCGAAATTTTTTTATACAAATATGTATGAGTCTGTATGAATTCTGAGAACAAAAATTATACCTAATTACGTAAAATTTTGAAAAAAATTAGTTTTAAAATTATTTTTTCAAATTTTTTTCAAAATTTTGAGTTTGAAAATTTATGTTTTTTGAACTATTCGTTAAAACAATTTAATTTAAAAACGAAATGAAAGAAGAAGTTTTTGGCTTTCCAAAAAGGTATAACACGGTGTTGCAAACGAAGCCGTTGATTTGTAATATTTTTTTGTACAAAATAAGTCAATTTTTCAGAAAATTGCCCCTCCCGGCTAAACGGAGGGGAATAGACCCCCCCTCCCATACGATTTTTTTCTTGTCTCAACTCAACCTACATGCTCTAGCTTTTTGGCACAACGCTCGTGAATCACCCTGTATAATCATGTATATTGTATGTACCTTATCTGTCTATATGCTTAATTCACCCGAAAATATGAATCTAGGATACCTACTTATGTTATTATACATATGTTAAAAAAAAAAAATTAAATCCTTCCGAATTTGTATAAAGTCTAAGTTTCAATTTCTACCTAGTGACTTAAGCACACATGGAATCGCAATCTACGCAAAATAAATATCTATACATATAATAAAATTGTAACGGGTCGATGTGTGTACATTGAAGATATAGATGCAAAACTAATATGGGGAGTCTCTATTAGACCCACAGAAGCCAAAACAACCGTTTTTAGAATTTTTGTCTGTCTGTCTGTCTGTCTGTCTGTCTGTCTGTATGTTTGTACGCGCATCACGCAAAAACTACTGCATGGAATTGAATGCGGTTTTCGCAGATATATTGGTAGTACGCCAACTTAAAATATAGGCTATATTTTATCGCAGGAAAATATATAATTCTGGTTGTTTTTTAAATATTGCTGCAATCGAACGTTATTCAATGAACTTAACGCAAAATTGAAAGATTTTAAGGTCGTTAGCGTCTCACTTACATAATAAAATAGCGCCACACTTACCTACGTATACATGAATAGAAATAAGTTAGTCGTTCTGAATAGAAGTTACATCAAAAACATCATAGATGGCGCTATTTACCACCATATAGACAATGCCTCATTCAGCGAAAGCAGAAATCGAAAAGTAATGCAACCATAAAGAACGGTGAACGAGCAATACTTACGCCCAAAACTGATGAAGCGGAGCTGCCATAAATAGCAGTATCGGCGCGCAGCATCGTTTTGAAAGTGGGCGTTCCAATTAGGTATATTCGTATATTGCTTCAGAACTTAACCCTCCAACTTTGCAATTTAAACCGTTATGATACTTCGAAATAATATTATACAGAAGCTAAAAATCTTACGGCTGTAGAGATGACTTTATAGCTTTCATACCACACATACCCCCCATTTTGAACCGGTTGTGCATAAACAAAATATATACTGAGATACCTACTTTATTCTAAAATCCACGCGTACGAAGTAGCGGGCAAAAGCTAGTATAAAATAATAAACAACAAAAAACCATGACCTTAAACCAAATATGAACGAGTATCTAGGTACCTACAATTTGCAAAAGTAATACAAAAAGTACCAACCCCTCGAAATCACATTCATTTTTTGTTTTGCTTTTTTCACAAGTCAATGGGTTCCACAAAAAAATATAAAAGATCTACAAAAATATATAATCTTGATTTGGTGTACCTGGTGCCACCTAGTGACGTAGTAACGTAATGTTTCGTGATTCCTCTATGTATATAAACTCAATGGTATAACCATTGTATATAAAAACTATAGTACTACCACCTGAGGTGCGCCATCTATCGACGGAAAACTAAGCTCGAGAATATCATGGGAAGCAACAACAACAATTAATATGGTGGAAATTGTTGTTGTTGCTTCCCATGGTATTTTAGAGCTTAGTTTTTCGTCGATAGATGGCGCACCTCAAGTGGGAATACTATAGTTTATATATACAATGGTATAACATACAAATAAACGAAAGTGGATGCTTTCGCTTTAACTAATTTGTCACCAAAGCTGTTCAAACCCACCACAATACAGTGAAAGCCCACAAATTGTTTTAATTTAGTACTCTTTTATTAAGGTTTAGGCCTGTTTTCCGAGATCTCAGTTTCAGTATCTGCCAAAGTGAAGTACTGAGGCCTTCTTTTCCTTAACTAACCTAAAAGTAATACAATGACAGTACATAAATCGAAATGTCAACACTGTAAGTGCTGCCAAAAACACACCAAAAAAACGGGCAACTACCACTTTACGTGATTCCACCCCCGAAGTCGCCCTTGGGTCGCCACAAATCGATTTTCGGAAAACCTCAACATTGTTTTTTTAAGCCTGTGTTCGCCCTGAAGTCACCCTGAAAGTCGATCTTGGGATTTTGCTGGGCCAGTTGAGGTAACGAATCAGCTGCTGAAGTGGCGTTTGATGTCAAGCAATTTCTTCGGTTTTTGATTTTTCATTTAATTTTTTCGAAAGAAAGAAAAAGAAACGCAAGTGAAAGTATTTATTTTAATAAATCATACAAATAAAGGAAAATGGAAAATTTTGATTTTGTTCGTTGTGACTTGTGACTTGTGACAGACATACGATAAGCAGGCTTTATGTATTTTTTGAGAACCGAAAATAACAGTTTTTTACCAACTCTTGGAGTTGGAGGATCCTAGGAAATGGTAGGAGCAATACCCCCTTTTATTAGACTTTTGTACAAGCTTCATATCTTAATCTTAAAATACTACTTCATATTATCATACTTCATACTAATAATATAAATGTGAAAGTAAGGGTGGTTTGTAAGTCAATCACGCCTTAACCACTGAACCGATTTTAAAAATTCTTTCACTTATATAAAGAAAGCTACATTATCTGTGAGTAACATAGGCTATACATTTTTTAAATTTTAATACAAAATTCCTACGAAAATTACAATAATGTAACGAAAGGTATCAAACATTTTCCTTGGAAAGATATTATTTGACGGGCACTCCTATTTTTACTTGCGATTATAGGTACTATAAGGCAAGTTATGCATTCGTCGAAAAAAAAAGTTTTGATACAACAATCAAACATGACATTACGATGATAGCGAAGACGAAAAAAAATGATCTAAAAATTCTGTCTGTCTATATGTATAGACACCTACAGCCCAAACGGGTGGTCCGAACTGCTTCAAACTTGGTATATGGAATTTTGTAGGTATTGTACAGAGGGGAAATTGAAAAATTTTTTTAGCTCAAAAAATAACGGTACTTGCCATATGACTGTTACGTTACAGCAAAAGTCTTATAACGGTACCTCCCATAGGACCGTTTTTTTTTAAATCAGATTTTCTCGTAAACCACTTCATAGATTTCGATGAAAATTTTAATATAAAAGCTCTTTTATAAACAAAATAATACAAAAAATTTAATTTTTCAAGAAAAGTTTTTTTGAGTTTTTAAAAAAAAAAGTTAATTTTCTTTACTTTTGGTTTTTTCAAAAACGGTTTGTTCAAAATTTTTTAAATTTTTGTTTTCTGATAAGAACTTTAAACCGCTAGATGTTGACATACTCAACAAAAACTTGGAATATATGTTTTCGAAAAGTTAAAAAAAAAAAACGTTTTTTGAAAAAAAAACTGGTCCAAAGATTTTGAAAAAAAAATTCCGTAAAATTCAGAAAAGCAAAAGAAATCTGATGGCTTACTTCATATTCACCAAAAAACGTTTTAACTATTGATTTTTAAATGATTAATAAAATTTCATATGATTTTTTCATTGCTTTTTTTTAAATTTCAAGCCCCAAGATCACTGAAACATCAGTACGACCCAGTCGTGCTCTTTATTTTCTAAAAAACCACTCCACAGATTTTGATAATTTTACTCCCATAAGTTGAAATTCATCCAAAGAATCAAGTGGCGTATGTTTTAAGAGTTTCGATTTTTTTTCAAATCTCAAGCCCCAGGACTAATGTCTTATTAGAACAAGTTCTTGCGACCCAGTCGTGGACTGTATTTTTTATACCCTATTCCATAGAATGGGTATATTGTATTTGGTGTGGAGTTTGTAACATAGAGAAATAATACCGTTAGGTATAGAAAAGTATATATATTCTGACTCAGAATCAAAAGCCTAGTCGATTTAGCCATGTCCGTCCGTCCGTCCGTCCGTCCGTCCGTCCGTCCGTCCGTCCGTCCGTCCGTATGTATACTCTCTAGAGGTCGCAATTTTTGAGCTAGAAAACTGAAATTTGGTATATATAATCTTTGGTTCAAGAGTAAGGCTAAGTTCTTGAACCGGTAAAATCCGCCCACAAACACGCCCACAATCACCATTTTTGTTGAACAACCTCAATTTAATAAAATTAAATTATGTTTTTTGTACAGTTACGATAAAAGCATAACGCTAAAATTTTGCACACGTAAGCTTTAGGTAAACTTTCTTCCAATCAAATAAAAATATTTCAGTTTGGGCGTGGCTTACGCCTATTTTTCATACAAAACCATCAATAGTGTTTTTATAAAATAACAATTGTTATATTAAAGCGAAAAACATTAAATTTTGTGGGTCTTACTGGCACATAAACATCTTGTGTATGAAATCAAAAAAATTGATTTTGGGCGTGGCTGACGCCCACTTTTCATTAGAAACTATAAAAAAATTGTTTTTGTAAATAAACGGTATTTATAATGAATCCGCAAGCCAAAACTTTGCGTCTCTTAAAAGAAACTAGAAGGTTTGTGTGTGAAAAGAAATTTTTCAATTTTGGGCGTGGCTTACGCCTACTTTTCATGAAAGAACGAAAAACGCAGTCTTAAGAATTGAAGGCATTTCCAATGTTTAATTTAAACCTTTTTCCTTCCGTTCGTTATTTGGGAAATATATCTCTACATTTTCTTTTGTAAATTTTTTCAATACGCCCACTTTTAAAGGCGTGATTTTGGTAAAATACCTTTGTTCAGGTAAGATTGTTTAAAAACTACTCGATTCAGCTGTAGTCTTACACATATAACTAAATACTGATCAAAGCGCAGTTAGTGCTTCAAATTTTTAAGACACGCCCACTTTTAAGGGGCGTTTCCGTCAAAAGTCGTATAATGCATTAATTTTTTTAACGTTTTTTAACTATCGGTCGCAGTTTTGAAGTAAACAGATGAACACTTGGATTTATATTCCTTGGTTACGTAGCACACTATGTCCAAGAATTGTTAAAAAACACACAATCGCTATTTCCATTCCAAATCTAATTTTTAAAAATTTAAGTTTTGTCTTGTTTTGTTCAAATCGATCTGCAAGAATAAAATTGAATGTCACTGAGCTCATAACAATTGCCTTGGCAATAAAACGTTTTAACTTTGGGCGTGGCGCACACCTTTTTTTTATTGCGCCAGCACTAATTGAACATCACACCGCATAAAATTAATGTTATTGAATTTTTTTCTGTCTGCTAAAAAAGAATTTTGTTTCTGTAACATCGGCTGTTTGCGGGAGGCAGACGAATGCACATACAAAAATATGGGGAATAGGGTATCCAACAGTTCGTTGCAAACGTACTGTAGCTCTTGCTTATGTTTTAAATTTAGATTACTATGGCGATCCCTAAGACACTGTTTTTGACGCGAGCGAAGTAAAAAGCTAGTATTTTAATAAAGCAAATAAATAAAGCCAATTTTGATTTTGTGCGTTGTGACTTGTGACAAACATACTTAATTATGTATTTTTTGAGAACCGAAAATACCAGTTTTTTAACAACTAATCTTGGAGTTGGAGGATCCTAGGAAATGGTAGGAGCAATACCCACTTTTATTAGACTTAGTACAAGCTTCATATCTTAATCTTAAAATACTATGAAACGCACGTTTCTAACTTAAATCTTAGAAAACAACTAGCTTTTGCCCGCTACTTCGTACGCGTGGATTTTAGAATAAAGTATGTATCTCAGTATATTTTTGTTATGCACAACCGGTTTAAAATGGGGGGTATTGTAACGAAGATTCTTTTTATTTTAACAGAAATTTATTTTATTTTAACAACAATATAATAAAAATTCATTTAGGGCGCCATTCTGTAACGAAAGCTGGCCCCCTTCTATGAGACAAATGTCAAAAGACATTGCCCCATGTAGGGCGCCATTCTGTACCGAAGATTCCTTTTATTTTTAACAGAAAATTTATTTTATTTTTTTCAATAATAAATCAAAAATCCATATAATTGAATCTTTATTACACTATTGTTGTTAATGTTGTTATTGTGGGAAATTCTATAAAAAGAATTCTTCATAAAAAGAAGAAAACTTGGGGGCACACATGCGAGGTGGATGCATGTGCTTACAACACTAACAACTCCGTCGATTGTGTATGCTTGCTCTTATCATACCTGTAATCTGTAACCGGAACCAAAATCATGAAACTCTTCGCGAGAATAACCTGAAGTACGCCTTCAGTCAATCAAAAGGTGCCAACGCTAAGCCCTAATCTCAACCCTTACCTCATACTGCAAGCATTCAATCTATTTCTTCCGATGTAAAGAATTTCTGTATCTCAAATCCGCATGAATCTTCGAACACCTAATCCCTCCATTGGACCTGAAGACTTCCCCAGCCCACTAGACGGCTCGGCATTCTCCAACTCAAGTGTCGACGACTCTCCCACCGCGTCGGTTGACAGCA
Organism: Platycheirus albimanus; assembly: GCA_916050605.2. NCBI lineage: Eukaryota > Metazoa > Arthropoda > Insecta > Diptera > Syrphidae > Platycheirus > Platycheirus albimanus. The sequence continues at coordinate 49,922,849 of OU696697.1, read as the reverse complement.
GCTGGCCTTGGCTCACTCAGGAGCAGGCGTGGGATCTTGCTGTGGGCTCGCGACTGTGTTACAATGGTTATTTAACCTGCCAACCTGTGAACCTGGTCTTGTGATTCTATTTTACTTCTGGAGAGGCCCAAACCGAGGAAAGAGTAAGGCCTGTCAGTGACACGGCGTGCCACGCCGCATGTAGAGGATAGAACAACCTACTGTAGTGCACCTATCTGAATACCTTATTCATTTGAATCTAGTTTTCATCCCAAATCTAGCCTTCGAGCACTAACTATAGAGTGGAGTGGAAAATATAGGTGTTCGTATTTACTCGGAACTCTTTTTACTAACCCTCTCTTCGCGTTCCTTAAAGTCTCATCTAGAGAGTTAAATAGGTGTCTGACCTGGGGTGGGAAGTCTACGATATTATTTGACCCCCGATTGCCTCAATACCCGCCCTTCAGGGAGTGAACTCAACCTGATCCATCGTTTCTCGTTGGCAATAACTATTCTAAAGAAACCCCTGATTGGTGGTTGACTTGACTAGGTGGAATTTGTCAACCTGTGCCTCACAACCCTCCCTATGTAAGGAGACAGAACTCACTTACTCCTATGGTTCCTGTTCGGCAAACTACTGTACAAGAATCCCAACTTAATAACCTAAACTAATCTAACACTAAACTCTCAAATGATTCAGGACACCACGGCCACTATGAATCTTTAATTTTCCCTAACCTGGGCGACACCGCCAATAAACTACTTAAAAGATAAAAAAAAAGAAAACTTGGTTCAGGACACCACGGCCACTGTGAACCTAAGCTGATTCTGGACGACACCGCCACTGCGAATCGATAATTCCCTAACCTGGGCGACACCGCCAATAAACTACTTAACTACTCCATTGATTCCGGACACCACGGCCACTATGAATCCTTACTACTCTACCCTTACCTATTTTGTATGATTCCAAACACTAACGAGTACGATAAGTCAATCATCTCTGACTATATCCATCGTCGACCCACGGAGCTGAAATATAAAAGTCAATCATCTCTGACCCTCATCTTCCCCCCGAGGAAACAATCCCCATCCTTATGTTTTGCTTGTCCAGGGTAGGGAGCGATCCAACCCCCTCCGAACCTATGCTCTAGCAATCCATAATAGAGAAATATCTATCTGGTTTAAAGTTCAAAATTATCCTGATCAAAACTATAATCAGAAGACCACAACTAAGTTTTTCACTTGATTTTCATTATTATTTATTGAATAAAAAAAAAACACAAACACTTAAAATGACTAACCTTAAAACGTAGTTATATATATATATATATATATGTCTTAAATAGATCTTAACAGGTAATATTTCTTAGGCAATAACAACTACTAGCTATTGGGTACCTTTATTCGAGGATCTTAAAACAAATAAAATTCATATCTTATTTGGAAAAATCAAAATTGTAAAATAGAGACACAATTCGTGCTCTTGGTTAGTAAATTACGATTACAAACAAATTAAATTTTCCCTCGATTTTAATTATCTTTAAATGTCGTACTGTGGTTGATAATATATTTACTTTATTATATGTACGGTTGTCGTTCATCTACGATGATCCGTTTTCAACCTCGCTTTGTTTTTATTTTGAATTTTATTATTTTTATAGTCTTATCTGAAGTGCTTTATTTCTGCACCTCACTGTGTTTTTCAGATTGTATGTACGATTCTATTACTCAGAATTCACTTTCATTATATGTCTATATATATGTGTTTTCAAGAGGGTACACTAAACATATATTGATTACAGATATATCTCAACAGACAATAAAGGATCTTGTTATTAGGTGATTATCTAGCTGTTCACCAATTTTGGGTTTGGCTACTGTATACACACAGTAGGTAGGATGTTTTAAATCGCTTTCAGGTAGTTCCTTTATACACTTTAAAATACAACGTATCCAATTCTTGAAGTATCTCTAAACATACAGATGATATTGTATGAGGTTTATATATATATATATATATTTATATATATGTATATATCAAGCAATGATGTGACAAAAATTAATTTTCAACTAAATTCTTTCTGGTGAGTATTTACTCAAATCGGACGGAGGTAAGTATATATATGTATCTATATACGATCAGGTCTAATGACAAAAAAAAAAAATCAAAATGTGTGTATACACACGAAGGGTAAGTCTGGTTTTTAATGGTAGCGTATAGCTATATATGTATATAGTGAACTATAACACTATGAAATTTGTTAGGGTAGGTCGCGTATAGCAAGCACTACAAGGATACGCTCTGTGGATGATTGAGCATGGGGATGATTATCTTTAGGAAAATCAAGTAAGTATGTTTCAACGATAGGTATGGTTGAAAGATGTTCAATTACAGAACTGGAATTACTGAATATGTCAGGTAAGTGGTGCCGAGAGGGCGGAATGTTCTCCAGTGAATATTTTAAATATTGTGCCGAGAGGGCAGGGTGTTCCCTATAATATCAGGTAAATTTTTACTGTGGGGGGGGGGATAAGTGTGGAGTATTAGATCTCCAAAGTGATACAAAAAAAAAATATAATGGAGCTGTCCGTGGACCAGCCAAACGATACGATAACTAACTAGATAGGGTTGAAAACAAAACTTCAAATATGTTTGATATTTGTTGTTGGTATGAATTGATATTTGGATTTTTAAATAGGTATTTAATTTCACTTGTGACTTTCGCAAATGGTAAATTTCATATAATCATTATAATAGCAATATAGTTTAAACGAAAAATGTTACTTACCACAACTTTTACGTCGGCGGGAGTGCACTGCTGCCTTCGTGTTTTACGTTGTCGATGTTGGTGTTGATCAGTCAACTGTGTATTAAATGCTATTTTATGATTTTTCAAAATTTACTTTAGCTTCTTGTCACTAGCTTAAATATTTCAGACGGAGGTGAGGGAGATTGAAAGAAATAGGTTTCACTTTAATTTTGATTGAATTTTCACAATTCACTTCAATTGTATATTGGGTAGGGACATGGGATAAAGACAACTTTTATTTTTATTTTTTTTCTTTAAATTAATTTTCTTTTCTTATCAGATTCTTTTCTTCTTAGGTTTTCTTCACTATGGACATGGGCTTGAGGGTAAGTTACACTATTGCAAAACACAATCACTGTATTCTTAAAGATTTTTTTTTTCTTTCTTTTTTCAGGGATTTTTCTACGGCACTTAAATCATGGGCCTTAACACACCAACCACATTATTACATTCCTCTGGTACACCGATACACAGATAAAAATACAATTATATTAATAATCTAATATACTTAAATGGTGCCGTGAAATAACGCCAAGTGAAATAAGGCCAACTTTCTGAAGTTGGCCTTATTTCACTTTCCAAAAGTGCAATAAAACCAACTTTAAGTAGTTGGCCTTTTTTCACTTTAGTTAAGTGAAATAACGCCAAGTTGGGGTTATTGCGCTTTAGAAATAATATGAAGTTGGCTTTCTTTCACTTTGAGAAAGTGAAATAAAGCCAACCGCGTTTTCTTCTTGCGGTTACAAACAACGTTTAATCATTTATTTTTCTCATGATGAACATGTAAGTGCATAATTATAGTATTATAATTCATTATTTAAAAAATTGTCTTGATCAAAGATTTCTGTTAAACGATTTTTAGATTTTCAAATTTGTTAATCGTTTTTTATTATTTTATCATATTATAAAAAACGTTTAACATAACTATAATGGGTTATTTAAATAAAAAATTCATGCTAAACGTTTTTTATAATGTGAGAAAATAATTGTAAAAAATTCGCGCGAATTTTTAACAATTATTTTCTCACATTATAAAAAACGTATAGCATGAATTTTTTATTTAAATAATTGTTAAAAATTCGCGCGAATTTTTTACAATTATTTAAATAAAAAATTCATGCTAAACGTTTTTTATAATGTGAGAAAATAATTGTTAAAAACTCAAAAGGGAATACAAGGTTACTTTCCATTCCAATAAACACAAGCTGTTTCCTTCTTAGCAAACTTTCACTTACTAATGAATTGGCCTCAAATTTTTTCTAAAACTATTAACATTTCGATTTAACAAACGACAAATACTTCCGTTATCTTAAAAAAAAACAGGTTTCTTTCTTGTAACAATCCTATTATTTGGTATTAATTTGTTTTCGCAAAGAAAAAAATGTGTTAAATATTATTTTGTTGGAAGTTGGTCTTATTGCACTTTAGCAATTATAAAAAACGTTTAGCATGAATTTTTTATTTAAATAATTGTTAAAAATTCGCGCGAATTTTTTACAATTATTTAAATAAAAAATTCATGCTAAACGTTTTTTATAATGTGAGAAAATAATTGTTAAAAACTCAAAAGGGAATACAAGGTTACTTTCCATTCCAATAAACACAAGCTGTTTCCTTCTTAGCAAACTTTCACTTACTAATGAATTGGCCTCAAATTTTTTCTAAAACTATTAACATTTCGATTTAACAAACGACAAATACTTCCGTTATCTTAAAAAAAACAGGTTTCTTTCTTGTAACAATCCTATTATTTGGTATTAATTTGTTTTCGCAAAGAAAAAAATGTGTTAAATATTATTTTGTTGGAAGTTGGTCTTATTGCACTTTAGCAAAGTGCAATAAGGCCAACTTGGTCTTATTACGCAAAATCAGTTGGCCTTATTGCACTTTGTCAATGTGAAATAAGGCCAACTATTGAAAGTTGGCTTTAATGCACTTTTGGAAAGCGAAATAAGGCCAACTTTTGAAAGTTGGCCTTATTTCACTTGGCGTTATTTCACGGCACCTACTTAAATATCTTTTAATAATTTCAATAAATGCAGATACAAGGATACTTAGGTTTTTCTTTTTGGTTTTCGCCGTTGGTGCCTGTAAAGGTGCTATTTTCGTTTATGTGTTATGCCGCACGTGGCAAATACCGATGCGCTGCAATCAACTGGAATGTTTTCCTGGTGGCTATGCCCCAAGACATTCAGATTGAGCGGTTTGTTGTATGAAAAACTTGCTTATGTGTTGCTTTGGATGGATCTTGAATTCGGGTCTCTCTAATCTCTGAACAAGAGTTAGATGATGGCCCTCGAGTTTGATTTCCTCCAAAGTTGCAAAAAACAAAAACTTCTTGTTAGCAAGCCGCGTTGCTGTTCTGATTTTTGTGGCGTCTTTGCACCACGAACTTGTCCAACACGTGGTTGGGAAACGTGCAAAAGAAAAATACGTATTTCTCAAATTTTCTTTTTTTTTTTTCCAGGAACACGAAAATTCGTATCCCAAAACGAAGAGTCGGCGTCGAAGAAAATACAAGATTTCGTCAATTAACTTTATTGGTGAACTTCTGGAAGTTGGTGTGACTGTACATATAGATGTGCTGGCGTCGTTTTCGAACGGCGTGGCTTCTTTTCGTTGGCGTCGGACGCTTCTCCACGTGCCTGTACTTCGTTGGCGTCTGTATGACGCGCGCAGATTTTCCTATTGGAAAATGTATGTACATTAGTACAAATTGGTAGGTCGTCATATAATCATTTTTCTATAGATTGCATGGCCACATCAGCACTTACCTGTCTATATATATTTCTAGGAATGATTTCTTTTCCTCTTTAGGCCTTCTTCTTGTGGTGATTGGATTCTTATTTTTTTTTTCTCTGCGCAACTCTTTTTGGGCGTCTGTTTTTTTCTTGTCGCCACGGATTGCAGCCGGCGCCGATAAAAAAAAGTGTCTCGCACACCAAAGAACTGATTCTTTGTTAATGCCAAGCATGTGGCACGCGCACCAAAGAAACCTACTCAAATATACTAATTTAATTCACTTTATTTTAACGATTTAATGATTTCCTTACTTTTAATTTCACTTCTTTAACTTTTTCTTCTTGTTTTACTCTTTAGTTTTAACTTTTAATTTTATTTCTCTAGGTTTATTCTTAATCACCGCGATTTCAATTTAAACTTACTTCTTTTTTTCTTCTGAGGTCTTCTTCGGATGAATGCTGCTGATAGAAAGGCGGAAATTCATGAGAGAATTCCCATCTATCTGTCAGGCATATTTCGATTTCGCCCCGTTCTTATATCTACGCTCTCAATTTTCCTCTAGGTTCGTTCGTTGATGTGGGCTTAATCCTCGTATAACAGTTTCGATGGGAATTGTCAAATAGTACAGACATGTGTTTACATTAAGTAGCTATTTAACAATTCCACATCGATAAATCTGTTCGTACAGAACTTGCGGTGGAATTATGTTGTAGGATAAGTCCCTGTGTGAACGAAGTTTGGGTTCTGCATTTTTTCTCGGATTTTGCAGAACGTTTAGTTCTACGCTTTTTCCTGTGGAATTGATTGTACGTTAAGTACGATGTATGCAAAACTCGGTTTGTACGTACGTAAAGTACAATTCTTACTTTGCTTTGATATGCAAACAATATGTATTGGGAATTTCCCAATTTCTCAACCGAAAGTGAGGAGAAATCTCAGTGAGGAATTTTTTTTTTTTTTTTTTTTTTTTTTAAATTCCTTTGGAATTGATGAGTCGTAGTGGTGTGGTGAATCGGTACCACTACTAGCACATTATTTGTGATTTCCTGACGTCATCGAAATGTCATCCTTACAGTATGCGTGGTATGAAAGCTACATACCTTACCAGCTCTACAGCTGTATAATATTATTTCGAAGTATCATAACGGTTTAAATTGCAAAGTTGGAGATATAAGTTCTGAAGCAGTTGGAATGCCCACTTTCAAAACGATGATACGCGCCGATAACGCTATTTATGGCAATGGCAGCTCCGCTTCATCAGTTTTGGGCGTAAGTATTGCTCGTTCATCGTTCTTTATGGTTACATTATTTTTCGATTTCTGCTTTCGCTGAATGAGACATTGTATATATGGTGGTAAATAGCGCCATCTATGATGTAACTTCTATTCAGAACGACTAAATTATTTCTACTCATGTATATGTAGGTAAGTGTGGCGCTATTTTTATGATTTCCAGTGCCATTATGTAAGTGAGACGCTAACTTCCTTAAAATCTTTTAATTTTGCGTTAAGTTCATTGAATAACGTTAGATTGCAGCAATATTAAAAAAACAACCAGAATTATATATTTTCCTGCGATAAAATGTAGCCTTTATTTTAAGTTGGCGTTTGGCGTACCTACTACTCGTACCAATAAATCTGCGAAAATCGCATTCAATTGCATGCAGTAGTTTTTGCGTGATGCGTGTACAAATATACAGACAGACAGACAAAAATTCTAAAAACGGTTGTTTTGGCTTCTGTGGGTCTAATAAAGACTCCCCATATTAGTTTTGCATCTATATCTTTAATGTACAGACATCGACCCGTAACAATTTTATTATATGTAAAGATTAATCAGGTTAAAGTCTTATTTACCATAAATAATTTACTTTAATTAGTATTGCTTGTAGAAGTGTTTTAAGAGTTTTGGTTCAAATTTACCCTCCGTGTTATATGTTCGTTGGAGCCATAGAATCTATATGAAGGGAGGATACGAGTTTCAGATTACTTTGTTTATCATTTCTAAACAGAAAATGTCGTCGAGTGCTCCATATTCTAGAGATATTAACTTGTTGATTACTTTTAAAAGCTAGAAAGGCAATCAGCAACGCCCTTCCATGTTCTATCTATTCAATCTTTTTCGACTCTCCCATTGGCTATGTCTATAAAAGTCAATGCGTTTCCTATGGACTCCATAAAGGTTGGACCGATAAAAACAAAATTGAAAATCCTTTAGATTAGCCCCAGGGGAGATTTTTTAGTAGCGATTGCATGAACAATTTTTCCTTATTTCTCGGCAATTTTATAAGTGCGTCGTCGTAGTACTCGTATACTTTCAATATATTGAGGAAGCAGATTTAAGGTAAGCTTTGGCGCCTCCTACCGGGATAAGCAGAACAACCTAAACCTAATTATATTAGGCTGTATATTGTTTTCTTTTGCAGAAACAAAGAACAAATGTTTTATCTTTGCACGATCCATTTTGACATTAAAAAGCGCTTTTATTTTTAAGAAAAACTTTATTTGCACAAGTTGAGGTTCCCGACTTAAAAAGACTTAAAAAACATCAAATTTGTTGGTTCAATGCGGTTTTTATAAATTCTCTATCCCAAATAATAGATATTATTTTGTGTGGAAATTTCCGATCTCGCCAACGTTTTTAGCAATATTTGAGTAAATAAAAACAAACAATCGATGACTAATTTAACAAAATTTGCATTGAACAATAGAATACTATTTAGTTAACAATACATTCAAAGCCAAATCGTTTTTGAAACACAACACATTTTGCAAATTAGGAGTCTGCTATTCAAATATTTTTATTATTTTATGTTTGAACAGCGGATTGAATAGATGACGACGCGACGGTAACATTTTCTATAAATTTCAAAAATGTTTCATCTCGGTAACAGTTCTTAGTATTTCGTTCGCGATTAAATACGATTTGGAGTTCAATTCTTTTTATTCGGTTTTTTTTTTAATTAATTAAATGTTGCCCTGTAAAATATTATTTGTGGTTTTGATTGCCATATATGCTCTGCAACCGGCAAGTGCATTCGGTGACATATTCGGAACTGGCAAGGATAACCCTTTCACATCTTTGAGGGAAGCATTCTTGGATAACCCGGTGGTACAGATGAAACTCTGTTGGTTACAGTCAGCTTTGTGCAAGAAAAATCAGAAAAAGGACGATGCTAAGCCGGATGACAAAAAGCAGGATCCTCCAAAAGATACCCCAGCTGTAGATGAACCAAAGAAAGAAAATAAAAAGGACGAAAAGAAAGCAAAATAATTGTACTGTACCTTAACATAAATGTATTTGAGCTTTTAGAACTTTTTACAGAAATAGAAATTTTGTGAACTTGTTAAACTTATTTAATTCAAATTCATTTCCTTGTCAGATCTAAAGAATGGCCAACTACAGCATTTAGCATTGAACACATCAAAAGCAGTACAATGTTTGGTTGAATGAATGAATGAATGAATTAAATTGGAGAAAATCGCACTGCGACCTTAAAGATCTATTGTGCCCCTTATAGCGCTGCATGAGGATACTCATCCTACAGCATTTCTTCCAACTTGATTTCTTTTAAGAAAGTAAGGATTCGAGGATTCGATCTGGTAACTACCCAGGTGTTTTAGTCTTTTGTGCATTAGTGCACCACACCTACCTAATATGAGGTCCGGTGTGTCTTCTTCATCATCGCAGAATCAGCACACTGCGCTGCTTAATAGCCCTAGGATGTTTAGGTGTCTTTTTAGTTTACAGTGGCCTGTGAAGAAGCCCGTTATGAAATGTTTCGCTTAAAAAATGTTTCGTTTTAAAAATTATATTGAACTCACTATATATCAAGAATTGTTCTGTTACTTATGTAATAGAGGAAAGGGTTTTTATATTTTAATTAACTCAACAATTCTGGTTCAAAAATTTTGAGTCTAAACGACAAAGTACGATTTTTCGTTTAGTTTGTTTGATGACCCCTGCCCCAGTGCGCACTGAGAAATGTCAGTGGAAAAATGAATTAAAAAATCGCTCTTGCAATCCGCTATTTCTTCGGGCTTAGGAGGCTTTTTAGTAATAAAGCCATCGCTCAACGGATATTCGGAGATATGCGATTTGGTTCATGCTATTCTGTGAATAATGTATCGATGAGGTGTGCTATCCTCCTACATTGACCGGAAAAAAATCTGAAAATAATAAAGCTTAGATAGTTAATATATGTGAAGCATTCAGGCGAAATCGCACCAGCCAGCATGCCGAGTCTTCATTACTTATCCTGAGAGACATTGCAGCAGTAGAAGACTTCATTACAATGAAGTGGAAGAAATGCTTTACGCATTTTTGCAGAGTTTCGAGCAGCAGTCGACTCTGCTTCTAGAGAAATATGGAGATGTATATGGAATATCGACAAAAGCAATAAACACTTTTCCAGCAATGTAGGTATGCAAAAAACATAGCTTTCCTATCTGATGGTTTTGAGACTAAAATTGGTGTGAAGGAAAGCGGTATATTGAGCACATTACTCTTTATAACGGGTGATTTTTTAAGAGGTTTAGAACTTAAAAAAAAAAAACACAACAAATTCGAAAAAATGAATGAAATATTTAATTGAATCGATAGTTTGAACCTTGCAATTTAATGTTTAAAGATAATTTCATGCAAATATTGACCGCGGCTGCGTCTCAGGTAGCCCATCCGCTGAGTCCAATTTTGGCATACTCTTTCACACTTATCGGCCGGTATCTCACGAATGAATGCATGGATGTTGGCTTCCAGTGCGTCAATCGAAGCGGGCTTGTCCCTTTAGACATTAGCCTTGACATACCCCCACAAAAAATAGTCTAATGGTGTCAAATCGCACGATCTAGGCGGCCAATTGACCGGCCCGAAACGTGAAATTAACTGTTCACCAAACTCGCCTCGCAATTGCGCCATTGTTTCGCGTGCTGTGTGGCATGTGGCACCGTCTTGTTGAAACCACATATCATGCAAGTCAAGAACTTCCATTTCGGGCAAAAAAAAGTTTGTTATCATCGCTCGGTAGCGTTCACCATTGACAGTAACGCTGCGATTCGCATCATCTTTGAAGAAATATGGCCCAATAATGCCGCCGGCCCATAAACCGCACTAAACAGTGGCTTTTTCGGGATGCATTGGTAGCTGTTGCAATGCTTCTGGCTGATCTTCACTCCAAATGCGGCAATTTTGCTTATTTACGTACCCATTCAACCAAAAATGAGCCTCATCGCTGAACACAATTTTTCGATATTTCGACATTTCGAACCGAGCACGAATTTTGATAGTAAAATTCAATAATTTGCAAGCGTTGTTCATTTGTAAGACGATCCATGGTTAAATTGCAAACCAAACTGAAGCTGTTTGACAGTGACACAAGGTACTAAACACACGTCAGCTGTCAAAACCAGTATTGCCAAAACCAAACCAGCTAAAAAATCACCCGTTATTATAAAAACTATATTATGTCATCTATACGAAAATTGTTAAGGCAGATGCGTATCAATATAGACCGAACAAGTATCCCTGCTCTGATTTTTGCAGATGACATCGTTTTTCTCGTAAATAGGTACCTACTGTAAGCCTTTATACAGCTAATGATAAACCACCTTGATAGGTACTACAACACTTGAAATCTATATGTAAACTCAACCAAATCAAAAATGATGATATTATGAAATGGTGGCGAAAGATACAGTCGAAATCAAAAGTGTAGGTACTTTTCAATATAAACCTATTGAAGATTACAAGTACCTTATCTTATAACACCTAACGTTATCTTAAAAACACTTTCAACTATCTGAAGCTAAACGCGCGAGCTGTTCAGTTTGGGGAGATGCATAAGTAAATGTATGGAGATAGAGCCCAAGCAGTACCCCCAATGACATGATTCGTTTACTTGTCATAGTGCTTAGCAAAAGCTATTCCAATCGACAGCATCCACAATTCTTTTGTATGGAGATGAAGGCCAAGCAGTAAGCCCAACAAGTACATGATTCATTTAGAAACGGGAATGCATTTTAATTACATGGTAGGGGTAGGTACGTTTAATTGATTGCGTTGGAGGAAGAAATGCTACCTTAAAAGAGGTAAAGCATATTATAAGAGCAAAAGGAAGTATGTATAATGAACTTGACATTACCACAGATCTGCAGTCTGACTCTCTAAGAAGATCATTTGTTTACTTATTAACAAAAACTGACAATGTTGTATATCAAAACAATGTCAATGAGTCGCTTTCTTCATAATATAGGTTGTACTTTAGCAAACTTAAGTATAATTTTGAAGAACTTTGCCCCTCCATAGATCCGGCGTTGTCTCATCAACCAGAACTACATACCAATATTATGCAACATCTGTAACATGAAAATAAGGGAAGACGTATTACACTTTCTAGCAATATGCCCGAAAATGACAGGTCTGCCAATATTGGCAGATCTTCCAATCGTGTACACTTATAGCTTTAGAATACTAAAATTGTTTGTAACTCTTATAATAAAATAAAGTCAATTATTACTACTACCAACAGTCAAGTGGAGGAACACTCAAAAGACTCCTCTACAATATTAAGTGAAGGACGACCTCAGCTGGAGCCAATAGGGAGGAAACCTGCTAAGGACCGGACTGGCTGGTGGGGTCATGTTAATTGAAAATTGAAATGGAGTGTGAGTTCCACCTTGAGTAAAGCTAAGTGTACACGGTTGGAAGATCTGACAATATTGGCAGACATTTCAAAAGTTTTCCAATAGATACCAATGAACTGACAATAGCCAATTTCCTATCAAGTGAAAATTGGGTGGGTACATGTTTGGATAATTATTGTATCCAATAATCGCATAATTTATTTTCAGAAAATTGGCTGACAACTGCAGACAATTTTTTGTCTTCCAATGAAAAAATTGGTTGTGTACACGGTTGGAAGACTTTAACCAACAAAAAATTGGTAGACTCATTGAAAGAAAATTGTCAGATGACAGAGAATATTGAATTTGCTTTTAGTAGTGAGGAAGTTGTAAAAATTGTGAACAGGTTGAGAAAAAAATATTTATAATACATACATTAAAAAAACAGAAAAAGTGAAGAACGATATAAATAGAGCCATAGCAAACTGTCTTGGCGACATATTTGAGCAACAATGTTTGTACAAAAAATCAAAAAATCTAGTTTTCAAACAAACATGAAAGGGAAGAAAGCATTTTTGAAATGCAAATATTACACCAACAAATTTTTAAAAGTGTTGCCACTTTAACAAAAAAGTTTAAAAACAAAATCCGAATCAAACAAAAATATATATTATGTCTATAATTATGGCTTGATGGCAATGATATTTAACTTTTTCAATTTTGTTTCAATTTTTCTTATTTTTAACCATCAAAGATGAATAGATTAATCAAATACCTAATTTTGTTGTTACCTGCTTGCTGATTCCACCAAAGACAAAAATGATCTGCCAATTGAAAATTGGAAGACACATCTTCCAATTATCGTTCAATTTGATAGACTGTTATCGTTCAACTTGATAGACTGTGTGTATATGTACACGATTTGAAGAAGTTGGACACTTTATTGTCAGAAAATCTGCCAATATTGGCAGATCTTCTAATTGTCTATAGAACCAGGGTTTTGTATGAGATGTTCAAAACTTTTTGTTTGTAATTTCACTTAGACTTCCACACTTGACCACAACGGGTCGAAAGTACATGTTCTGTTTGGTTGCCATATATTTATAGGCGCAGGGTCAGAAGTCCACAGGACAAAAGTCCATAATGAACTTTTGACCCACTTGGGTGGGTACTCGTAAGTCTTAAAGGGAAGTGGGTTACAAGTCCATAGTAAAACTAAACATTTTATAGAATTATATTTATATTTAAAGGAAAGAACAAATTTAATTTACATATGTATGCATACCAAATATGAAACAAACAAACTTTTCTGCTATAGTAACAATTTGTTTAAGTTTATCTTAGGATATTGGAAAACGAACAATAAAATAGTTTTACGTCTGAACTTCCCCACCTTAGGTAATAAGAGTTTTTTTACTTGCGATTATAGGTACTATAAGGCAAGTTATGCATTCGTCGAAAAAAAAAACATGACATAACGATGATAGCGAAGACGAAAAAAGATGGTCTAAAAATTCTGTCCGTCTGTATGTCTGTCTGTCTGTCTTTCTGTATGTATAGAGACCTTCAGCCCAAACGGGTGGGCCGAATTGCTTCAAACTTGGTATATAGAGTTTTTTAAGGTATTATTGGGAAATTGAAAATTTTGTTTAGCTCAAAAAATAACGGTACCTGCCATATAACCGTTACTTTAAAGCTTATTTTTCTCAAAAACGGCTCTAACGATTTCGATTTAAGAAAATCAATGTTGCTTTTTATGTACGACCAATCATATGGCTGAAAAAAAAGTTTTAAAAAATGGCTAAGAACGGTACTTTCCATAGGACCGTTTTTTTTTTGCTTTCGACTATCTCGAAAACGACTCATCCGATTCTTTCGAAATTTCACACATATATAGTTGTAGGTAGCTCAATTTGTATAGCATACCAATATTTTTGAAAAATATTTTTTTGTATTTTTAAAAGCATTTAAAAAAAAAAATTTTAAATTAATATTTTGAAAATTGCTTCTTAAATTTTTTTCTTAAAATTATAAATAAACGTATTTACTTAATACCTATGAAATGGAGTTTTTAAATTTTTTTCAAAAAGTTTTTCAAAAAAAACTTTTTTTCTCAAAAACCGCTCTACAGATTTTTATAAATTTATTCATATAAATTCAAATTTATTCAAGAAACAAAATGGAGTACTTTTTTCAGCTCAAATTAAGTATTTTTTTAAGAATTTTGAAAAATGTATTTGTATCAAAATTTCAAGCCCCAGACCACTGTCACAAATTAGAGCAAGTTCGTGCGACCCAGTTTGGATTATTTTGATTGATATTGGTAAATCAGTTTCTTAAGTGACTGCGGTTTTGTATTTGATTATTGTAGTAATAAATATGTACTGCGACGTTTAATTTGATTATTGTAGTAATTAATAAAATCAATAAGAAATCGCGCGATTTTGAATTTGCGACAGAGAACTCTCCAATAACAAGTTGACAAGCGTTTCAGAAGTTAAAAAGTACATATATCACCACTTTCGATACGTTGACGTTGACCTATACCTATGTCATTATTCATTCTGATAGTGCGTTCCCGACGTGATGGTAATGATACTGCCGCGCCCCCTGGAACACTGTTTAACTCCGAATTCAGATGAACATACAAGGAAGTGATTGAATTCTGTATTTTAGAAGTTTTTGTATGAGCCATGGCAAGGGCAACCTTTTAAGGTAATTTTTATCCAGAAACCAGAGTCAAAAAAGTTGGAAGGCAGAGAAAAAGCAAGTGAAAATCACTCCTCAAGTTAGACATTTTAAAACATCCGTACAAAATGATATTTCACAAATCCAACACTCTTGTCTTATAGCCTTGGCCAAATATAAAGCGATAAGAATCCGTTGGGAATGATTAAATTGAACTTGAATAAATAAAAAGATTTTGATAACAATCTAGTTTTTGAGGTACTCTGATTTATAGTAAGTTCTTTTTTTTCTTTATCATTGAAAGGTTAAATTCTTATCAGCATCTTTACCTAATCTTGTTGAAAAGTATGAACGTTTCTTTATTTAAACATTTCTCCGATAATCACAATCAGTTCCCAAAAAGCTTTCAATGAATACGCCTGAGAAAGTTCTATTGGCCTACTCGGGTGGGCTGGACACAAGCTGTATTCTCAAATGGCTACAGGAGAAAGGATTTGAAGTCATATGCTTTATTGCTGACGTTGGACAGGAAGAAGATTTTGCGGTGGCAACAAATAAAGCTCTAAAATGTGGAGCTAAGGAAGTATAAAATCATTTTAGTAACATGTTAATAATTTTGCTGAAATTTTAATCAATAAAACGTCCCCAGGTCATTGTAAAAGATGTGAAAGAAGATTTTGTAGAGAACTATATTTGGCCATCTATTCAAATGGGCCTAATTTATGAAGAGCGTTATTTGTTGGGCACTTCATTGGCGCGTCCATGTATCACAGTCGCTCTGGTTGAGGCTGCGAAATCAAGAGGTGTTAAATATATTGCACATGGAGCAACTGGAAAAGGAAACGACCAAATAAGGTTCGAAATGTGTGCTTATGCCTTATTTCCAGAAGTCAAGGTAAATTTTATTTAAAAAAAAAAACACTGCTCCAGAATCTTTGTTTACCATAAGCTCATCGCAGATAATTGCTCCATGGAGAGATGATGAATTTTGCAAACGTTTCCAAGGAAGACTAGATTTAATAAAGTACGCGGAAGAGAATGGTATACCAGTGAGTGCCAAGCCTTCTGCTCCATGGAGTACGGATGCAAATATCATGCACATAAGTTATGAATCAGGCGTTTTGGAAGATCCCTACCAGAAGGCCCCTGATGACCTATACGAAATGACCACAGATCCAAAGTCAGCACCTTCAAAGCCCTATCGGTTGAAAATTAACTTTAAAAATGGTCTCCCCATAACCGTGGATGATATTCAGACGACAAAAGCTTACACCAAAGCCTTTGCTATCTTAAAATTTTTAAATGAAATTGGTGGAAAATATGGGATTGGACGCATCGATATAGTGGAAAATAGATTCGTGGGCTTAAAGTCACGAGGAGTATACGAAACTCCTGGCGGGACCATTCTTTTTTCAGCGCACCAAGATTTAGATGTGTTTTGTTTGGATAGGGAAATATATCGCAGCAAGACCTATCTCAGAGATAGAATGGCGGACTATGTGTACAACGGATTTTGGTTTAGTCCAGAAGCTGTTTTTACTAGAAAATGCTTGGAATTATCACAAGAGCATGTAAATGGAGAAGTAATAATGGAACTGTTTCCTGGATATTGCAAAGCGATAGCTCGAAAATCATCACAAGAGCTTTACAATCAAGAATTGGTTTCTATGGATGTACATGGAGGTTATGTGCCGGCTGATGCAACAGGATTCATAAGGATTAACTCAGTTAGATCAATGGAATACGCTAGAGCATATGGAAAATATAAACCTTAGATGAATTTGGAATCAATTTCTACTGAATAAATGTTGTTTGCCTTAAATTGTTGTTACATATTTCGTTTTCATCTTTGGAAGCAGAAAGATGGTATACAAACGATTTAAATTTTTTAAATTGAAAAAGATACTGAGATTTCTTTGCCGATATTTAAATACATGAAGGAATTTTGAAACAAAGTTTTGAGTTTTGACCCATCCAGGATTCTGTATGGGCCGGGACTTTGTAGCTAGACCGAGTTTATGCGAGGATCTCGAGAGTCTTTTGTTTTGGGAATCTATGTTTTGGGGATTTGCTTCTACTATTCGTAGATATGTATATTATACGAAATGAATAATACCTAATACAAAATATAGAAAGTGAAAGTAGCAAAACTCTATTTCAGTCTGATGATAAAAAGGCTTTGAATTTCAATTTTATACTTTCATTGATAGTTTTTAAGAAAATTAAAAACTCTGAAGAATGTCTTTTTTAACCATGTTTTCGTACCTTAAACGAAGAGATAGGGAATAGGAGCTCATATCAAAAGAATACATATAATATAAGTATAAGAAAAGAAACTTTCGTATAACAAATTAGTAAGTAAAGGGTGTTTTTTTAGCTGTATGATAAGTTTCGATGGTTGTTGTCATTGTCAATGATTTGATTGCTTAGAATGTCAAACTGTGTTGACATTTCTGTTTAGGAAGATTTGGCAACTCATCACGAATCGTGTAACGCCCCCAGAACAACGCTTCCAAATTGTGGAAATGGAAATGGAAACATATCCCAAATTTTTTTTGAGTATGCAGTTTGTAGTTCTTATCAGAAAACAAACATTTTGAACGAATCGTTTTTGAAAAAACGCAGACATATCGGATGGTAAAAATAAATACACTGTACAGAGTAGCTATCGCCGCAAAATAAAAAAAAAAATCGGAAAAAATTTAAATAATAAAAATTAGAAATATGAAAACAAAATTAAAACTAGCCTCGTTCCCTTTACCATTGCATATATGTATAAACTATAGTATTCCCACTTGAGGTGCGCCATCTATCGACGAAAAACTAAGCTCTAGAATATGGAAGCAACAACAACAATTTCCACCATTTTAATTGTTGTTCTTGCTTCCCACGGTATTCTAGAGCTTAGTTTTTCGTCGATAGATGGCGCACCTCAAGTGGTAGTACTATAGTTTATATATACAATGCCTTTACGTGTTGACTTATGAACAAATTTGAGTCTTATTTACTTTTCAGTGCAGTTGACATAAGGATTCGTACAAAATTTCAGAAAGGGAAGGAGGCTGCTGTGAATGTCAACAAACTGTGTTTGATAGTGTGTACCACATATTGTACATACAATACAGACCACCAACTCGTACTCTCATTCCCATTGCCTTAAGGCCCCGACCCATAGAACCCGTTGGTCCGTTGCGGCAACGCATCCGTTGACGTTTGCTGGATCGCCGGATTGGGGGTGACCCAATGAATCCGTTTCCGTTGACATTCCATTTTTTTCTCCGAACATGCTGCAAAAAATTACGCTTTACATGATTACAACTGTAACCAAAACCCTTACAAGAAGAAATATTATCACTTCTTCAATGCCAAAACGAAACCACTTCAAATCGAAAACAAATTGCCGGAGAAGAAAAAGTTAAAAGTTCGGCTACTTCTGTCCGTTGCGTTGCCGCATGCGTTGTCTATGGACCACTTCTCGTAAGAACGCGTGTATTTAATCGAGCTGTCAGTTGATTTGCCGGACGCACGGACGCAACGGATTCTATGGGTCGGGGCCTTTAAACACCCTTAAAATATTTTACAGCTGAAAATCAGCTGATTGATATGCCATTTATTTTGATAGTGTGATGCTCTCCCTTGCTTTTTAAATGGGAGTAGTAAACACACCACAAAATAAATGGCATACGCAGGGATGATTGCCATCACAAAATGCACAGACAGAGATGTACGTACACGTATTCACTGTACGGAAAAATATTTCGAGGGTGTTTCATGCAAGAGGAGTACGAGTTGGCGGTCTGTATTGGTCTGTGGTAAAGACCAGAGAGAAAGAACTAATAGAGAGAGACAACTTTCCTCGCCTCCGTCCCCGCAAAGCTTTTTGTTTACGTATCGGACCAATAATATACAGACCGCCAACTCACTGTATGGTTTCTCTTTTTGCCTACAAGCTAAAAATCAGCTGGTATGCCATTTATTTTGAGAGTGTGACGCTCTCCCTTGCTTTTAAAACCCATTTAGCAAACACACCTACAAAATAAATGGCATACGCAGGTATAGTTGCCATTACAAAATGCACAGAGGGAGATGTAGGTACACGTATTCACAGACAGGAAAAAATATCTTGCGGGTGTTTCAGGCAAGAAGAGTACGAGTTGGCGGTCTGTATTTGGTCCGTGGTTTACATTTTTTATAACGAGTTGAATTCCTATCGGTGTATACATGTTTTCTCCTCGTGCAGAACAAAAAAAATCAAAAAAAAAAATGTGTGTCTCTTTCTCTCTTATTTAAAGGTCCCTTGATTGATTCATCTGACATTTTTCCGACATTGGTGAATATGTACAGCAACTTGCATCTGTGTTCTCCCCACATTTTTTTTTATAGGAGGTTTAATACAGATGCAAGTTGCTGTCCGAATTCGCAGCTTGTAGGTTAAAAAAGAGCCACCGTCGATGTTGCCTCTCTCTATTAGTTTCTTCTCTCTATTAAAGACCGCCAACTCGTATACTCCTCTTGCCTAAAACACCCTCAAAATATTTTATTCACCACCGTAGGTATATGTATAATGTATATCTCTGCCTGTGCATTTTTTTTTTTTCGTGTATTGGTTTTCCATTTAAAATGCACGGGTGAGCTTAAGGGAGAATTAAACATGCTCAAAATAAAATGCACAGGCACACCAAGCACCAAGCTGGTAGGCAAAGAGAGAAAATATAAATAGTTGGTGGTCTGTATCTATCTACCTATATTAGCCCAGTCATTTTAGGCATTTTAAACCCCAATCTGCGGAAAAATTCCAATCAAGCTGAATTTTGGTACACACCTTAACTACGGCATTGTTATGAAGATGTGAGAAATCGACATTGATATCGTGCCGGCAAAAAAAGTTATGAAGGTCAAAAGTTCACGAAAACCTAAAAAAAACCGTTTTTCGCAAATATCTCGGTTTCTATAGCTCCAATGATTTTAACGTATATGACAAAATTGTAGAGCATAAAATTTGCTACAATTTCGTTAGTACAATCAATTTTGTATGTCGATTAGTTACCGAGATATGGCACTTCGAAAACAGGTCATTTTTCAAAATTCGCCAAAAAATGCCAAAAAATGAAGAATTCCACCTTATTTATTCGGATATACCCGCGAAATCATGAAATATTGCTGTTTTTATGGCTTCTTGTTAAAATCACCAACTTTTTACACCCCCCAACGATCCCCGCTTGCCCACCAGGTGCCAGGCCATGCCCATTACTATTGTCATTCCGCCCTAATTTTTATATATTACTTTGTTCTTAGTATACATTGGGCAGGTAGAAAAAGGTCGGAAGTTAATCAAACTTTGAGATATTGTTCAGGAATATTGAATTAACATTTGACGAAGTTTTGGACCTCACCGGCCCTGTTGAAAAAGAGGAGGAGGGGAAACTGCAAACTTTTCGAGTTTGCTCCGGTTTTCGCTCTATAACTTTTTTTGCTTACGTTCTACGGCAAAAGTGTGCTAGACTTTTTTGTAGAGCGTTAAATTTACTAAAATATTGTTGGTACAAAAATAGTTGTATGTCATTTCGTTACCGATATACGGAAAAAGAGGAAAAGGGGGAATTGCAAAATGTTCGACTTTGCTCCGGTTTTCCCTCAATAACTTTTTTTCCTTACTTAATACGGCAAAAGTATCAGACTTTTTTTTTGTAAAGCATTAAATTTCCTACAGTATAAATAGGGCGAAAATTGTTGTATGTCAATTCGTTACCAAGAAATGGAATAAGAAAAGGTGGGTGGAACTGCAAAATTTTTTATTTGCTCTGGTTTTCCCCCAATAACTTTTTTTCCTTACATTTTACGGAAAAAACGTTTTGATTTTCTTGTAGAGCATTAAATTTTCTACAATTTTAATAGTTCAAAAGTTCCTCTATGTCAATTTTTTATGAAGAAATGGAATGGAATTTCAAAAATGAAGCTGTTCCACCCTCCTTTTCAAAATCCATTTCTTGGTAACGAATTGACATACAACAATTTTCACCCTATTTGTGTTGTAGGAAATTGAATGCTTTACAAAAAAGGTCTTGTATACTTTTGCCGTATTAAGTAAGGAAAAAAAGTTATTGAGGGAAAACCGGAGCAAAGTCGAACATTTTGCAATTCCCCCTTTTCCTCTTTTTCCGTATCTCGGTAACGAAATGACATACAACTATTCTTGTACCAACAATATTTTAGTAAATTTAACGCTCTACAAAAAAGTCTAGCACACTTTTGCCGTAGAACGTAAGCAAAAAAAGTTATAGAGCGAAAACCGGAGCAAACTCGAAAAGTTTGCAGTTTCCCCTCCTCCTCTTTTTCAACAGGGCCGGTGAGGTCCAAAACTTCGTCAAATGTTAATTCAATATTCCTGAACAATATCTCAAAGTTTGATTAACTTCCGACCTTCTTCTACCTGCCCACTGTATACTAAGAACAAAGTAATATATAAAAATTAGGGCGGAATGACAATAGTAATGGGCATGGCCTGGCACCTGGTTGGCAAGCGGGGATCGTTGGGGGTGTAAAAAGTTGGTAATCTTAACAAGAAGCCATAAAAACAGCAATATTTCATGATTTCTCGGGTATATCCGAAGAAATAAGGTGGAATTCTTCATTTCTTGGCATTTTTTGGCGAATTTTGAAAAATGACCTTTTTTTCAAAGTGCCATATCTCGGTAACTAATCGACATACAAAATTAATTGTACTAACGAAATTGTAGCAAATTTTATGTTCTACAATTTTGTCATACACGTTAAAATCATTGGAGCTATAGAAACCGAGATATTTGTGAAAAACGGTTTTTTTTAGGTTTTCGTGACCTTTTGACCTTCATAACTTTTTTTGCCGGCACGATATCAATGTCGATTTTTCACATCTTCATTACAACGCCGTAATAAAGGTGTGTACCAAAATTCAGCTTGATTGGAATTTTTCCGCAGATAAAACCTAAAATTACTGGGCTATATAGGAAATACGAAATTTTAAACTTTGACAGCGCAGCGCAAGTACAGATGCAGAACACCATTTTGCCAAGGTAGTAAATCTTTTTCTGTATATTTAAATGTCAGGTTGCTATTATCAGTTTACAGTGTTGAGTGTTATACTATGTTTTCATTAAGGCCGAAATATGGTAATTTGGGAATTTTCTGAAAAAATGTTTTCATCTAGGTTTGCTCATTTGGTTTGACATCAAGCTGGCTGTCTTTCTCATTTTTCTTTTTTACAACCTTTTAATTCTTTCTTCTTCTTTTGTTTTGTTTACTTTTGCAATTGCTTTGGATTTTGTTTCCAAATTAATATTTTAGAAAATATCTTTTCAACTATTTTCAATTTTGATTTGTTTTCACATAATTTGCAGCCTCAATTTCGTCCAAATAAAACAAATTTGCAATTTGATTTTAATTTTAATTTTGATTGTATGAGTTTTTTGTTTATATTATTTTGTGTTTTAGGTGTAGTCGTAGCTTTAGAATTATGGCTGATGGAGCTACAAAACTACAAACAAAAATTCAGACTGTTTGACACTATAGATGTCTCTCTCTCACAGAAAACCCACAAATAAATGGCAGACGACAAATAGTGCACTTTTTGACGGCAGATATTTAAACAAGTTTAAAAATTCTTATAATGTTGATAAACTATTCTTTAAATCTTTAAATAACCTGAAGAATATAAACGGAAGTTGAGTGTTTTATTTATTATATATAAAACACAAGTTTAAATCTTTTCGTAGACAGTTTTGAACTTAACAGAAAAAAAAAACAGGTAAACATATTTTAGTGTAAAATACTCAGATTCAGGCATCAACTTCATTGTTTTCCCAATTGGGCTTTTTGGCTTTAAGTTTTTCTTTTTCTTCTATTTTTTATTAGGTATTCGTCCTTTATTGTATCACAATGTAAAGCTCATTGTTTAACCTTCATAGTAAATCAATTTAATCATAGCTTGCTTGAAGTATGTATTGGCATAGAACTTGTAGAACTGGTTGTTTTGGTTTGGGTGGAAAATCGATTCCTTCAATATGCATTCAAAACAATAGACCTTTACACCTTGAAAAAAAGAACAATTAAAAAATATATTTATGTTTTCAAACCATCTGTGGTTAATATTAGGTACATTTTGTTGTACAATTTGCAGTTACATATAGCCAATTTTGACCTGCAGGTCAAGTTCAAATTAAATGTCGTTAGTCAATTTAATTAGATAAAAAGTGTGCCAATTAAATAGGTACCTATTCATATCTATCTACCTATTTCAAGTATATACATTATATTCAAATGTATTATGGTGTTTGATTCCACTCTGAGTTTTTTGTCATTCGTTCTAAACCTTGTGCTGATATCTGCTCTCTTGGTAATTTTTGCCGAGGAACGGTTCAATTGCTCAAACGACTATCATGCACTTGTACCAGAGTGCGCTCACTAGCAGATGTCCAATTCAATACAAATCCCTTTCAGCAACCAAACAGTTTCAAGTGGACGCTTCGGCTAATGTACTGATACATTGGTTTGTTCTTTGAACTTTTCCCAGGGTCATCGCAGGTTTCCTTGACAACATCCCAAACGGGGTGTGGATTGTGTATTTGTCACAAACCACAACATTTTTGTCTGTCTGAAATAATGTAAAAATTAGGTCTTAGCAAGAGTTCTCTTTAAATAGGTTTTCATTTAAGGATGATTGTAACTATGTTATTCTTTAGCTTCTAAGTTCTTATCCAACGGTTAGGTTTGTTTTTCAGTGTGACCAGTTTAGCGCCGTTTATTCTTCGTTACCTCGACTTCTGATCTGCTCGGATTGTGAATTGACGCCAAAAAGTTTTAAGAATTTATGCGGGTAGCAGTGGTACAGTGGTTCGAGCCCTAGCCTGGGCCGCAATTTTTCAACATTCCCCCAGCTTCAAATGGAGGCCACCCGTGGGATTTTCTTGAGATAACTATAATCTAATTCTCAATCCATTATACCAACAAAAGTTCTTTCCTATCTTTCTATTCCTTCTAACTAAAGCCGTGCAATTTGGAATCAAAAGACCTTAGGTCTTACAGGCATACAGTTAAAAATTATTATTATTAAAGATAGCAGTCCAAATCGAATCCTACTTCTCGAGGTTTTTGCTACAACTTTATAGCTTTCACAGTAAAACAAAATTCAAATTGAATTCGAAGAGTCAACTTGGTGCTGAAATCCCTCGGTTCCGTTCCATCTCTGTTAAGTCCAAAACAGCTCTCGATTGTCGACCATCTCTCAAAGAGGTGGTGGAACAATTTAACATTCACTTTATAGAGATATTCTAAAGCCGACGAACTTGAGTTCTGGGTATCCCCAAATTTGGTGTGCGCAACTGCTGGTTAGGGATCGGCCATGCTGGCGAGGTTTGTTGGTTGAGTACGTGGTCCACATTAGACTGTCTGCGCCACCTTACGTAAGTAAGTAAGAAACACCCCAAACTTGTGGTATCACAGCGGTCCTCTCTTGGACTAAGTGTGTCAGCTTTAACATCTATAGCCGACAGCCACTGTTAACCAACCTAAGGAGATTTGATAAGATTATCAGACTCGAGGCAAGATACCGAAAGCAGAAGGCACATTATTCATTCTGAATTTTACTTTTAGCTCTATCGGAAGATACAAAACTTCTGAAAGAATCAAACTTATCGACTTCCTCAATTGAAGAAGGTCTAGGAAAAATACAATTACATGTGGAAAAACGTCTTTTTTAAATAATTCTAAAAACAACCGGCTCTGATTGAACCGCATTAATACAACTTGTCTAGTCTGCTAATTTCAATTGTCAAAAAAAGGATTTTATCCTAGTTGCTAAGTTTTTTGAACAGTCTCCATTGTTTGTTATACCTATCAGACCTACAGTGGCAGAATGGGTGGCATAATATCTCCTTGTCTCATTAGAAGCTGACATTAAAATTATTTCAAAATTGAAATGTACAATGGCGCAATCGTTTAGCTGTAGCTACAGCTGAAGCTGAATTTACTTGAATTTTAACTACTTTGTGAAAAACAGCGATAACTTCAATTATTGTAGCCGTGCTATGCGAATTACGAACATTTAATTTTGACAGCGCTGCGGATACAGCTGTAGCTACGCGCAAGCTGTTTATTTTTAATTATTTTATTTATTCTAAAGTAAATAGGTTAAACTGATTTTTATAATAAATAAAATGCAAATATTTTAAGAATGCCGTCCGGTGGGCCAGTGTATCAACCAACAACGGTTTCATACGAAACCCGACCTGGAGGATTACTGGGACAAACATCAGCAGTCTCACCAATGAAAGTGCTGAAAAAACCAATGCCTCAAGTAGCGCTGTTGCTCTTTGCTTTGATATCCGTTGCTGCTGGAGTTGCTATGATAGCTAGTGGTGCTGCAGATTTCGCTGATAGCGAAGAGCACAAAGAGGAGCTAGGAATTGAAACCGTAGAAACATCAGAAGGTATAGACATTGGTGTTGTTACGGGTGGTGTTTTCATGACAATAATTGGTTTTTGTTTGATTGGTAAGCTTTCTTAGTTTTTTACATGAGAAAATTGAATAAAATAATTGTGTTTGTATGCTTTTTATTAGGTTTATACATAAAGGTTGCTGACTGGAGACGCAACTGTGTATGTCCTTGTTACTTTAGCAAGAAGCAAAGCTTAGCTCGACAATTGCAAGGTAACACCGGTGGGCAAATACTGGCATTGAATCCATCAACGGATCCCCTAGTGTCTCATACTCAGTACGCACCGGTCTCAGAATTGCCACCAAGACTGGAAGATGAGGAGCGACGCAATTTGATGCCCGATAATAAAGAATGGTAAGATTTTTGTTGTAGATTTGTTTATTTTGCACACTTTCAATATACCCGGAGAGCTAAAATAGCTACGGAAAATAGTTTGCAATTTATAGAGCAACGAAATCCTTCTAGTTAGTTTACCATACTATAATTATTTAAAGTGGTTGGGCAACAATGTGGGTTCTTTCCTTATATTCAATTATATGTATTTAAAAAACAGTGAGCTTTAGACTTAACAAAATGTTGTACAAACCTATAGCTTAGTAAATTTTACATAAAATTGGTGAACAAAGTTTTCGCATACCAAGCGTTTTATAAAATTTCATATGATTTTTGTCTTTTTTTTCAAAATCTAAAGCCCCAAACCCACTGTCACAAACAAGAGCAAGTTCGTGCGACCCAGTGTATTGTATTTTTTTTTTTAAAAGAATATAAGCTTATGCTGCTCACACATTTCGGAGAAAGCTTGGCTCTCATCGATATTATGGCAGATAATTTCCTCCTTCTTCCTCATGTGCCGGGTTAGTATATTTTTTGAGATTATAAGCACGCGAAGCAAGCAAGCAAGAATTTAATTAGGTTGACATTTCAAGTCTTCTTTTTCTCTTTTCCTAATTGAATCTCTTGGATTTTATCTTAATCTTTCTTGTTCTTGATCTTTTACTGGGACTTGGCTGAGGTGGATCCAGAGCTGAAGAACTTTGGCGAAACCTTTGCAACCAAGAACTAACTAAATACCAATTGGCCCATCGCTCACTTGCCGAAAATTGTTAATGCGGCGAAAACTGGACGCCAACACAAACATTTCTATTACAATTTTCTCCCTACCTGTTTGACTGTTTGTTTTAACATGCAATCAAATCGAACCTGATCCATGCCTTATGAGTTAATGAATACCTTGGAAAACATTCCAAAACTGGTCTCAATATTCTATATTGTCTAATTTTATTTTTTATTACAACGCTTTAGATTTTGATACATAATTATTTTGTTTTTGACTACTTTAAGCCTCAGCAGTGCCGAAGAATCTGACCGTATGCTTGATCCAGACCCAAGGATAGTGCTGCGTCCAATTGGACGTGTTGAGGAAGCTTAAGCAGATCATGTGAATTTTATTTACCCAATGAACAAATTTATCGTTATTTTGAGACTAAAAAAGCCAAGAGCAGAAAATCAATTTATCTCGAATTTACAAAAAGACAAAACAAAAACAAACAAACAAAAAAACAGAAATATCGAATATCGAAGCCCAGAATTATGAGGTTGAATTGAAAGCAAGAAAATAGAAAATCATATTGAATTGTATTCTAATTTTAATTGAATAATTACTTAACGCGTTAATAATACATTATAACTACTTTGCTTTAGCACACCCTCTTAGTTTTAAAAAGCATAATTTATCTTAATAGGGTGTAGTTTCCAAGTGGTAGCGATTTTACCATCTCACAATAATTAATTTTAGTTCAGTAAGAGCATTTATTATTAACATTTTCCAAAATTACAAAAAAAAAACGGAATGTTTGAATAAACTTCAAATTAAAATATTATATTTTAAACGTTGACGTCCATTTTACTTAGCGAAGAAAATAAAAACTCGTATCATTTAAAATAACATAATAATAAACAATGAAACAAATATTAAACCTCCATAAGCATCTGATTATACAATGCAACATGAAATTTAAAACAATCTGTCCAAAATAATGTATCTTGTAACTGCAGAATGCATCAAACCCGTCATAAATTACAAAACAAAATCATACCGAAAACTCATAACTTATTTTTGCAAAGACTGTTTTATTTTTTTTATATATACCGAACTCTGTTAACTTATTATTATTATTTTTTTTTTTTAAATATATTAATTTTTTAAAAACCCTTAGTTTGTGTGTGAAACCGTTTGATATAAAATTTCACATACATACATAGCTATATATTTATTATTAGTTAATAAATTTATTCATTTTTCATATAATTTAGCTAGTTAGTCCAGAATAATGAAATTAATACAAACAGAGCGAGAACGCGCCAAATAAAATTTGAAAACAAAAACAAAAGAAAAAAAAAAACAAAGCCAATCAGTAACAAAAACAAACCGATTCAAATAGTGTGTATATTTAAATATTTGGAAAGAGGATAAAATCATGAAAAACTTATCTACCTAAAACAAATAATGGAAGGACATATTTTTGTATGAAAATCAGAGGAAAACAACTTATATTTATGAAAAACTAAAACAATATTATATTAAACATTTATATCAACCTGAACTGTTTTTATTTAATTAGACTATTTTTATCTGTAAAGTATATATAGTCGAGTTTTCACTAATTTATGTATATTACACACAAATCTAGAATGAGAATGAAATTGATGATGGAACCAGTAATACATGTTATATAGTCTTTTTTAAAAATGATTTTCAAAAAAATTAAAGTTGTTTGGTTTGTCTTTTGTCTTGTTTCAAAGCATAAAATTAACAATAATTATATATATTATATTAACTTTCATTCCTTAGTTTCGAACAAGATACTTCTTTTGCAATTAATATTATAATTACAAGCAAATAGGAAATAATGTGAAGTAATAATAATTGTAATGTGTTACATATTAAAATAAAGTGGCTCCTTTGAAAGGTATATTATGAGGTTTTATTTTAATCAAAACAGTTCAATAAGACGTACCGTAAGTACGTTTTTGGTTTAAGCCATACCGTTTCATCGATACTTATACCGCTGGAGCTGGAATAAAACCAAAATTTCTTCAAATCCCAAAAAGACAGGAGGTGGTATCGATTAAGATATGACCAGATCTTTCAAAGAGAAGAACAGAGCTCTTACTTTAGCTTAGCAGGTCTCAATTGTCCCTGTTAATTAGAATCCTGCCGGGTCACAATTAAATTCGAAATTACAAGAACAGAATTGGCATGAAAACATCTGACTTAATGCAGATGATGTCAGGAGGAAAAAGCAAAAGAGGGCTGTTTTAACTTCCTCTACGAATGCCCCAGATTAGCACGAACCAGGAAGACAACCCAAATAATAATAATTTCAACTATACCTGTACTGTAGGACCTTAGGTATTTTAAATGTGCAAATATGACAGATAGAGCGAATGGAAAGATATGAAAGTACTTTCGCTTGTTCACTGGAATGGAATTTTAGGTAGTAAATCCGACGGGAGTATCCAGTAAAAACTGATTGAAAATCGCTGCCCAGGCTAAGGCTCGAACCCACAACTCTAGGTTACCAACCAAGCACTACATATACTGTTCCATTGCCGGCACAGAATATACTTCGTCAACGACCTGGGCGATTGGTCGTAAAATTCACTCACAGAACACTTCAGTTTATCCAGAGTTAGTTCACCGCACATATTAAAAAAAAAAAACGTGTTCGTCTCGGGACGTTCGACAGAAGTGATAACTTAAACTAATCTAAGTTGAACTATTTAATATTGAAATTGTTTCACTTTAGAAAAGCTTTGAATAGTACTTAAACTATGTATATGTGGTGGGCAAAATCGTATCGTCACCTCCAAGTGGTGCCTGCTGGATAGCCGAAAGGTGAACTAACGACGAACGTTGGATCCATCGGATCCATAGGTTGTAGATACCTGAGTTATCTTCTCAGGAACTAGGAGCAGGAAGAAAGAGATACGCTCTGAAGATCCAACCACCACAAAGATCTATATGTCATGCACAGGCCTCACAAGCCGGTCATGAAAGGGAAATTTTATTGTGATGAAAACCGCAGAAAATGCCTCGGATGAAAGAACCAAAAATGTTGACGACCCCCCCCCCCCCGCAAACGAAAAACGGACAACGATTTACGCATATGCACGTGGAATGTGCGTACGCTAAACAGGCCGCGTAAAGCCGAGCAGCTAGCCGAGACCCTCGCCAGTCTCAACGCTGATATAACAGCCCTGCAGGAGATGCGATGGGATGGACCGGGCCTGAGAATTACAGAGGACTGTAATTTCTATTATGGGAAATGCCACCTTGATGGGAGATCGCGCTTGTTTGGGTGCGGATTCGCTGTCAGAGGAAGACTTAGGCAAAAGGTCTTGAGCTTTCGCGAAGTCAGCGAGAGAGTGACAACGATCCGCATTAAGGCCAAATTCCACCACATAAGCCTAATTAGCGCCCATGCCCCTACAGAAGAGAAAGACGACGCTACCAAAGATTGTTTCTACGAGCTCCTCGCCAAAACATATGAGCAGTGCCCAAAACATGACATTAAAATTCTCTTGGGAGACTTCAATGCCAAAATTGGGAGAGAGGACATCTTTGGTATGACGATCGGAAAACACAGCCTGCACGACACCACCTCCGACAACGGACTCAGGCTCATCGATTTTGCAGCGGGAAAAAACATGGTGCTGAGCAGCACGCGATTCCCACGTCCCGACATCCACAAGGGCACATGGCGATCCCCAGATGGTCGAACCTGCAACCAAATCGACCATGTTGTGATTGATGGAAGACACTCCTCCAGCATTATGAATGTCCGTACATTCCGAGGAGCAAACATCGATTCGGACCACTACCTAGTCGGTGCAAAACTTAGGGTACGGATCTCCATGGAAGTTCTTAGGCGAACACCGACTACACCTAGGAAATTCAATGTTGGACGTCTTCAATCGGAAGAGACCGCCGCTGCCTATGCCGACCGCGTATCCCTTGAGCTTGCGAGAAATCCTTCGACTGATGACATGAACCCGGAAGACCAATGGCAGCTATGTCAACAAGCCATAAGAAGTGCTGCGTCAGAGGTATTGGGCTTCTCACATCCACCCCCCAGAAACCCCTGGTTCGACTCCGAATGTGCTCAGGCAAACAAAGCCAAAACGGAGGCATACAAGTCGTGGCTCCAGAGAGATACTAGAGCATCCAGAAATCTCTATGTTGAGCGAAGGAAAGTTGAGAAACGTCTACTCAGGAGAAAGAAAAAAGAACACCAGCAACGCGAAGTCGAGGAGATGCAGAGATGTTTTTGCAGAAAAGAGGTACGAAACTTCTATAAAAAGGTGAAACAGTCTACATCCGGTTTCACAAGCCGCCCTGGGCCCTGCAAAGATCAGGATGGAAATACCATAGTGGAAACGCAGGCGATGTTAGCCATCTGGAGAGACTACTTTAACCGGTTGCTAAATGGCGATGACAGCCAAGATCCCGCCCAAGATCAACTTGTTCCAGTTAATCTAGATGACGACCACGAACTACACCCGCCCGACCAAAATGAAATCAAAGTAGCCATCACCAGACTAAAGATGAATAAGGCAGCTGGATGTGATGGCCTTCAAGCGGAGCTTTTTAAACACGCTGGAGATGACCTGGTCAGGAGCATACACCAACTCATCTGCAAAATATGGTCGGAGGAAAGTATGCCCGATGAGTGGAATCTCAGTACCATCTGCCCGATTCACAAAAAAGGAGACCGCCTCCTCTGCGCCAACTATAGAGGCATAAGCCTTTTAAACATCGCCTATAAGATCCTGTCCAGCGTTTTATGTGAACGTCTCAAGCCGTTTGCTGACGACCTGATAGGTCCTTACCAATGCGGCTTCAGACCTGGAAAATCTACCACCGACCAAATATTCACATTACGCCAGATCCTGGAGAAAACCCAAGAGTATAACATCGACACCCACCACCACCTGTTCGTCGATTTTAAAGCCGCCTACGACAGTGTTAATAGAGTTGAACTGTATCGTGCCATGTCTAACTTTAGAATCCCTGCTAAACTGATACGCCTTATCAGGATGACGTTGGAGAATGCTCGCTGTTCCGTCCAAGTTGGTAGAGACTCTACTGAAACCTTCGAAACCACCAGAGGGCTAAGACAAGGTGACGCACTGTCATGCAGCTGTTTTAATATTGTGCTTGAAAATGTAATACGGACCACCCATGCCAGTACATCAGGCACCATTTTCAATAGATCGACACAATTACTTGGGTTTGCTGATGACATAGACGTGATAGGAAGAACAAAGCGAGCAGTAACCGGTGCTTTCACTACTATGGAGTCAGCAGCAAGCAGAATGGGGCTGAAAATAAACGAGGACAAGACGAAGTATATGCTTTCATCAACAAAAGTCCAATCCCACCACCGACTTGGTCAGAACGTAACCATTGATAGGTATAACTTCGAGGTAGTCAGTGAATTTGTCTACCTGGGCACTGCTGTAAACACAGGCAACAACATCAGCGCTGAAATCAAACGCAGACTAACTCTTGCTAATCGCTGTTTCTTTGGGCTGAGTAAGCAATTGAGGAGTAAAGCCCTATCGAGAAGAACCAAGGTGACACTGTATAAAACACTCATCATCCCGGTCCTGCTATATGGTGCGGAAGCATGGACCCTCTCCCAATCGGATGAAAATTCACTTGGAGTCTTCGAGAGAAAAGTTCTGCGTACGATCTATGGTCCTGTCTGCGTAAATCGCGAAAACAACGTTTGGAGAAGAAGATATAACAATGAACTGTACGAGCTGTACAGCGACATAAGCCTAGCCAGAAAAATTCGAATCCAAAGACTAAGATGGCTGGGCCATGTAGAGCGAATGGACATCGACGCTCCAGCTCGTAAAGTCTTCAACGCCAAACCCGAGGGAGTCAGAAGCCAAGGTAGACCTCATCTTCGATGGAGTGACCAGGTAGAGGGAGACATCCGTCAACTTGGAGTACGAAATTGGAGACAGCAGGCTAGAGATCGAGCCGGCTGGAGGGGCATTCTCAGCAAGGCCTTGGAGTACCACGCTCCAGTGGCGCCAACATAAGTAAGTAAGTAAGTAAGTATGTATATTAATATGATTATGTGAAGAAAGGTTATTTATTAATAAAATCTTTTACTGATTATAAAATGCGCAGTGGGTTAAAGTGAGAGAGGAGGAGCCTCCCTACTGCTGCCGTATGGGTGAGAGAATGGGAAGCCAGACAGAGTGGCGCCGTAACGCGTTACGTAACAAAGCAGTTTACCCTCCCATAAGAAGTTATCACTTCAAAAAATGGATTATTTTGAGATCCGAAAAGGGTGATGCCGGCAATCGAATCACCGCCCCTTTTAACCTAAGCAAGTTTGGATATGGACAGATGAGGTCTTAAAGAAATGTATCGATGTCTAGGGTTTTTTTTACAGACACCAATTTGTTTAAACGTTATGAATTCAAAGACAATTTTTAATAAATAAAGTATTTAAAAATAAAAATACAAAGATATAATAAAATTGATTTATTCTTAAAAGCAACATACGTAGGCCACATCCTTTAATAAACGCAGACTAAAAAAGACTTTAATCTTGCAATTGAAGCAATGTAGGTTAATATGGTAATGTAGAGGTAGCACTGTAAATTAGTCGTTAATCGCAAGTATTGGGTTTTGTACTACACGTGTCGTCCCATCAATTTCTACATCTAAACTTAATAAAAGCGGTTTCAGAAGCTTTAGTAAATTTTCGAAATTTCTAGTAGTTTCGAAAGCACTTTCTTGCAGATAATTCTCAAACTTTTTCAAGTGTGTTTAGTTTTTAAGAGCTTCCAAAACTTTCCAAAACTATGGTCTTCAATGTAGCATTTCGTTTATAATTATTGCAACCGGAAATCTATTGGCTGATTCATATTTATTGTTGTTAACGTTGTTCCTAATGGATGGTAGATGGCTATGGACAAGTTCTATACGTACGGCAATGTTTTGTCTCCCCTTCGACAATATGATTGCAACAGTCTCTTAAGCAATGGAAAAAAAATTAAAGAAAAAACATTACCCTGGCAATTTGATTTAAAAGATTTTCAAAGTCACCCCAATTCCGCAAACGCACATTAATGCCAACACTTGGGGCTGCTTGAGTTTTGAGTTTTTGAATAAATGGTCACTTTTTAAGAAAAAAAAAAGCATTGTTTTCAATCAGATTCTATTTTATATTGTTATTTCAGTTGATCTAATATGCCAGCCAGTTAGTAAGTTATCAAAAAAAAATTCAAAAGCTTAGCCTAAGGAATAATATTCAAAATTCAGTTTCACTCTGCCTCATCTTTCCCCTCACTTTGATCAAGGTCAATTATCTCAATATCCTCAGCTTCCGCCAACTTCTCAACTTTTGGGCTTGCCTTTTCTATTTCACTTTTCTTGTCCTTGTCCTTATCTTCTTTCTTATCCTTTTCTTCTTTTTTCTCATCTTTCTTTTCTTCCTTCTTCTCTTCTTTCTTTTCTTTTTCGTCTTTCTTTTCTTTTTCTTCCTTCTTGTCCTCTTTCTTTTCTTTATCGCGTGACCTGGTAATTAAAAGTTAAATTTTATAACAAACAAATAATTTTTTTCACCGATTACTTACCCTTCACTTGATTTGTGGGTCTTCTCTGATCTTGGAACAAATGGAGATATTTTATCATAACAATACATCAATGCCGAATGCTGGTCGCTATATTTTCTCTGTTAAATTGCAATAATAATATATTAAAGTATTCATTGAACATTGAATAAGCCTAATACTTACATTTAAAGTAAATAGATCTTGATCTGCATCACTAAGTTTTCTGAGAAGACTCTTCACTTCACTTTGGAAATCTTTAGCCTTACTATTTGCCTTGGTGTAATTTGTTTGTAGCTCTGCATTCTGTTTCTTCATGTCAGTGAACATTTGTTCCAACTCCGAATATGACTTTTCGTAACGTTTATTTTGATCAAATAGTTTGCCAACATGCACCAACACTCCATTGTGAGTTACCATGCCTTTATAAAAATATTTGAATTTTTTTCACCTACAATTACACATGACTCTTTCATTACTCACCATCTCCGGAAGAAGCTTGCTGAGCCCCACCTTTTTTTACCTTCGCTTGATCATTTTCAGCACTGATAAATACGGGTAACAAACTGTTGTTACCACATGCAATTTTTTTAAGTTCCTCTTTAGGAAAATCGTCTTCTGCGTCGATATCTTTAACCACATTTTCGGGTTTCTCCTCGGCATCGGTTAGTTTCCTTATAAATTTACAAAAAAAAAAATGTTTACTAATCTATCACAATAATGACACGAAATATACCTGTAATCCAGACTATGTCTTGACACTTCCTTTGAAAGAGACTTCCTAATCTCTGCACGTGATAGACTCAAACCAAGAATTAGGAATAACTCCTCCAGATCTTTCTCATAAATATATCGACAATGAGTAGTATCAAAATAAACAAACGACAGTAAAAGATGTGGTTTGGCAACAAACATTTTCTTATCGGACCTTCTCTTCCGGTCAGTTGATTGAACAGAGTAACTATCGTCTTCGGTGTCATCTTCTGTAGGCCTTTTCGATACACGGCGATCACGCGAATTCTTATCTTTTTTCTCAGTTTCACTTTGTGATTTCTTTTCAGAAGTCTGGTCTTGACTATTGCTATCTTTAGATTTTTCATCGCCATCGTTTGATTTGTTTTCATCCTTTTTAGGATCATCTTTTTCGATTACCGGATCTTTGTGGAAATACAGCTCTTTGAATATATTGAAACCGAAATCTCTCATAAGCATTTCGTTAAAGAGTTCCGCAAACAAGGAAACCTATCGAAAAATTATTAATAATTTGGTTTATTTTGTTTTTATGAAATTATCAATCAACTGCGCATTGCGCTAAAACATACTTCGAAGAATCTTTCCTTTGTGTCTTCGGGGCGATAGTCCAACAGAACAGATAACGACATTACGGTACAATCAAACTTTCCGTCCTTAGCAGTCTTGGAAGGATGTACGATAATATGTGGTTCCTCCGGAAGTGCATAACGGCGTTCTAATTGTTTGCGTTCTTTTTCGCTTAACTCTCTATTTTGCTCCTGAATTAAACATACAAAGGCGATAATTATTATAAATGTTTGCATTATAGCTTAAGTTTTAGAAAATTAATTAAAAAAAAAAAACCGAATTTAAAAGAAAATATATTTAAATGTTTTGCTTTCACAGAATCCTATTTTAGAACGTATTGTAAATTAATGTTGATATAACATTAACGTTAGCCATTCACAAAATACATCCTGAAAATTCGGCCACCACAAACCAAAAGGGGGATGTTGCCATCAAGTCCCCCCCCCCCCCCCCTCCCCACCATCCCCCTGGACACGCTGGACCTGGTTGCCGCCCTATGCTCCAGGAGAAGTTGGTTTTTCCGTCAACACCAGCTTTCGGAAACAGGAGAGAAAATAGGTTGTTCACTTGTCAACTGACAAAGTTGATTCGAAGTGCTCTTTAAAGAGGTTGTTATGCGTTGTATCTCAAAAGCATTTAGGAAAACTCATTGCAAAAAACATTACAAAACGTAATGTGTATGCTCATTAAACACTTTAATCCCTTGCTGGTATATTCTGATCTGATTTCAATAGCTTTTCAGCTAAAGCATAAAAAGGTAGCCAGCCTTTTGCTATGATTTTTACTTGCGATTGTCTTTTCGCAACTCTAGAATATGAACGGATGGGCCGATTTGCTTCAAATTTGGTATAAAGTATTCACTTGGACGTCCCTCGGAATGTATTTTTAGTTTTCGCTCTGGGTCCAAAAAAAACATGTATTCATGAAAACCTTGTTTGCCACAAGCCTAACTCTTATTTCTTATTCCATATACTCGTAGATAGTTTAAACTCTACTAGGTATTGAATTGAATTTTCTTCGATGGGATATTCAGCTTTACAAAATTAGACAAATATTTGAAACAAATATTATGATATTATGAATGTTTTTATATTACCGCCTAAGCACCATATTGGAAATTTGAACGAAACAATAACTTTAGCCTAGAGACACCAAGTACCAGGCTAGGCTTTTATCTTCTTCCTGTCTCCAAAGATCAGCTTGTATCAGATGCAGAACACGTTATTCCCCTACTAAAACCCATTATTGTATAAATAGCAACTTACTGATCAGCCCCCACCGTTCGTACTTCATACGAAAGATATTAGAATAAAAGCCACCAAAAAATGAGTTGACGTTTTTCAAAAAAACATTTGTGGCAACCCCAAGGAGACTTCGGGGTTCAATGAACAAATCTACTGTCAAACCTGACAACCATCTGCACGTAGTTAAGTAAATTTTGTTTTTCGCTTACCTTTTCTTGATTTTCTCCCTCCGGATTTTTGCTGGAATCATATTCGTCCAAAATGACTATATCAGTCATGTCTACTTCAATACCAGCGTCAGCGTCAGCATCATCATCCTTCATTTCTGCATCATCAGCCATTTCTTCGACTTTACTAGACTCCTCTTCGTCCTCGTCATCTTTCTCACTTTCGCTTTTATTATCCTTCTCTTTTTCAGCTGACAAAACCTTTGCCAAGCGAGCCGATACTTGTGGCTTAAGACCTTTTGTTTGAGACAAACATTTTTTTTTTGTATTTACAAATTATGAAAGCAGTAAAGTTGATTGTTTTAATTAATTGAAGTTTACCTTTAGGAGATAAGTTACGAGCAATTAATTCCTCTCGTATTTCCTGTATTTTCATAGTTTTAAGATCTAATTTTGCATAATGAGTTGGTTCTTTCTTATTATCTTCCTGTAATGAATAAAACGTACATAAAAAAAATAGTTCTCTATGTGCCAATCTTCGAAATATTCTTTTTAAAAGGCAGTTTAAAGAATTTCAACGACTAATTCGTTTCTTATATCTGTCTTTTGAACATTGTTCAAGTTCAATAACTTGAAGTTACAGAAAATAAAAACCGAATTAGAGTATAATTTTGAATAATCTTTGAAGTTACGAAGATAGAAATTAAATTAAAAAAAAAAAAATATTCATTACTCTTCACGCTGCATTCGCTAAGGGATTTAAATTTAGTCTGCTTTTCTAGTAACTTATCAACGATCCGGTTAAAAAAAAAAAATATAAACTCAAAATATTCCAAAGACGGTTAAAAAAGAAGAAAATCTAAATCTAAATGCAATTGCAAAATAATTTTGTTTATAAAAAAATTAAAGGTAGAATGCCTTTTCTGTTCCATTTTCGTCGCGTTGACTGTTTCCAGCGCTTCCACCTAAATTTGCCAACGATGTTGCAGAATCAGGAACATCAGCTGCTTTGTCCGCTCCTTTTGTTGATTTTCCATCCTCCGATAGAATGCCGCTAACAGCAATTGGTTGTTGAATGGCAGATTTAATGCGATTCAGATGATTTGTAGCAGCAATTTTATAATCAGCGGTAAGGATTTCCCATTCAGACCGGGTCGGCATACAAGAATTTATATCTGGGAGATATATAACGACAGTTTCCACCCGCGATGGTATAGATTTTCCTTTGCTTGTGTAATCGGCACGATGATAGTAGAGCTCCACAAAGCGGTACCTAAACATATGATCAACCAAGCAACCCATTTTTTGATTTTGTTTTAGAAAATTTTCCAGAAATTTAACAAAAAAAAAATAATAAACAACATAAATGTATTTTAAAAGTACGTTAAATGTTATCAAAGGATTTAAGATATTTGCCTAATTAAACGATGTATGCATTTACAATTAAATATGTCAACAGAAAATAATACGTTTTAAGTGTAGAAGCTTCCCATTAAGTGTTTTTTATTATTTTAATATTGTTACATTTTAACAAACTGTTTAAGTACAAACTTAGTCTCGTCGTCTTTTTTGTGATGAGTTATTCTCTCCCAGGAAATTGAAAAAAAAGTTGTTCGTTACTGGACTGAAACTGACACTCCCTAACATTATGAGTAAAAATCGTGCCTTACATTTACATATATAAAATAAAAACGATGTTGCAATGCTCCGTGGCGTTGTGTTGATATATCGGAATGCCAAGCAAAGTCTGGGTGAAACATCCTTTCTGTCAATTTTTTTTCTTTTTGTGTTCTGCCTTCGAAGGGTAAATCTTGTCACAAAGAAGAGCATCTGTGCTAGCCTTTTGTTTCGGCGTTAAATGTTAGGTTAAGCACACACACACAGGAACAGTTCAGAGTGTAACTCACTAAGTCAAGGGGTTAGGCCGTTTTTATAAAAACGATTTAAATGACTTAAGGCAGTCAAGTAAACTTACGGTTGTTAACCAAACATTTAAACCACACGACTATGCAGAAATTAAAGTATATTCAATGCGAAAATGGAAGGCTGAAAGCACTTCACTTATTAAGTAAATCTCTTCAAGAAGACAAGGGTTCTCTATAAAACTGATAAGAACCTTGTAGGTCAATAAAGGAGTACCAATCTACCTGTTTTTGACACGAACCACAAACGGTAGTATTGCAGTGCCAATAGAAGACCAGTTACGAAGATTGAAGGAGCATTTCTTTGCACTGCTCAAAGATGAACAGTGTTAATAGTTATCAACTGAAGCTCATACGTAGGTCTTGCAGATTCATTTATTAACATTGATCCTTCGATAAGTACAGAAATAAGGTCCGCATTCTTACTCTTATTTAACAACAAAGCCGCCGAATTTCTAAAAGAAGACCCCGTCCTGGCAACAAGTATTTTGTGGCCACTCGTTAAGGCTGTTTGGGAAATTGAAAACTTTCCAAGGGAATAAAAAGACGTAGTTATTGTCATGCTAACGGGTACTTTTATTCTCGAGAGGATACAGTCGAGAATAGAGTCTAGGCTCAACAGGCACCAATTAGGGTTTCGAAGACTGCCGTTTTGCACAGTGAACAGCTTTCCGGTGCATCGACTTTGTTTTTTTTTTTTTTTTTTTTTGATTGGCCGAATGGCATCGGAGCGTTATGCCATTTTTTCGTGACGACGATCGATCGATTTTACTGCCTAGGCGCGCCAATAGATGTGGCACATCAATAATTTGGAATTTAATTTCAAGTTTTTAAACAAAACCCCTATCTTTTTTATTATTGTGTATACAAAAATTCTTTCAAACTGCTCGCACTATTTCAACCACTTTTATTTAATAATAAGCGTTTGTATTTTTCATTCCTCTTTTTCTTTATTAGACTCCTTAGAATTTGAATTTTTTAGAGCATGATCAGAGCGAGTCCTGTTAGCTCAGGGTAAATTCTTGAGGCAGACTAAGTTAAAAGCCGATCTCAGCAATCGTCACTTCGATTGGTTATTAGAAATATGAAACATTAAATCAAAATAGTGTGTAGGAGACTCGAAAGAACCAATTCTTATTTTTTTCGACGCATGACTAACGAAATTTTATAGCTAAGAGTTTCACTAAACCAGAATCTAAGACCGCGATTTATTAAAAATAAAATGTTAAAGTTTATTGTACAAATAAATGTGTAAAACTACATTCTCACTTTACTGGCTTTTGTATCCTGGGACTTGGTGATTTCAGGGTTAAAGTCT
Organism: Platycheirus albimanus; assembly: GCA_916050605.2. Taxonomy (NCBI): domain Eukaryota; kingdom Metazoa; phylum Arthropoda; class Insecta; order Diptera; family Syrphidae; genus Platycheirus; species Platycheirus albimanus. The sequence goes on along the minus strand of OU696697.1, from coordinate 49,882,924 downwards.
CTAGGTCTTGATGTAAACTATAAGCTTTAAATGAACCAATATTTTGAACTTGAAGCAATGAATGTCTTTCATTTGATGTTTCGTGTACAATATTAAAATATAAACTTAATTGGGATTTGAAACTAGCTTTTAGACATAAACAAAAATAAATACATATCTCCGATTCTTAAACATTGTTTTAAATATATTTCAATTTAAAAATGTGTTTATAATAAATAAAAAATATAAAACATACCATTGTGTACAATTAGACAAATCAATTCCCGTCAAAGCTTTGCAAGTTCTTATAGCCGTCCGAATAAGAACTGCTGGATCTTTATCGGGATTTTCACCATCCAAAGATGGACTCCATGGTCCACCAATTGCCATTGGCTCATTGCGTGCTCGTGTTCCAACCAAAAAACTTATTAATCGCGACGGATGGACACAATTTTGTACATCTTCGTGTTCATCTTGATTAAAGCATTTCTGATACAATTCAGATAATGGTGGACACCCCAAAAGCATTACTTTTGCCGAAAAAAGATAATCAGCATCATCGGGTTCATTCGAAGCTTTAAACTCATTTAATGGTTCTACGACTTTGTGAGCTATATGAAATGAGCATGGACGACGCATTGAGAATGGATTGTCAGGCGTAAATGTTTCCGACCACTTGATGTTGGTGTGGAAAAAATCTGACGGGATATATAAATTGGAATAACGTCGTTTGATTTCCTGTACTCCACCACTTTTGCTGAAAATTAAAATTTTAATTAAATACATTACCATTTTTTTTGATAATTGCTTACAATGTTAGTAAAGTATTTGGAATTTGCACTGAATAACGTGGAATTGGTCTAGTTTTGCGTCTTTTTGGAGACAATCGTCGAATTGGACTACGATCACGATCCTTTTTATCAAGACTAACATCACGTTTATCTTGGTCACGTCTATCACGATCGCGAGGCCTGGGACTCTCATCACGACGTCGTTTACGGTCGTTTTCGAACTGCAGAAAATTATAACATTAGTATAGATACTACACATATTTCATACAATTGTTATAACATAGATATGATTAAAAATGAATAATGATCTGTAATTTTGCAAAATGCATATATTTTTTTCATTTTTGTGTTAAAAATATTGATAAGTTTTTCAATCTTGACAATTTCTACTGTTGAAACTCAATGTTATGTTTTGAAAGAAAACAATAAAGAAGTCCTTTTTTAAAAACAAAGAATGGTTAACAGATTGCTTTTTTAATATCCGTAGAAATTATTAGCTTTGTTCAGAGTAAACACGAAATATTTTTTTATTATTATTATTATATCTTTATTAAACAAGTAATAAATTACATGCTAATACTTAAATTAACGAGCTTCTAGCTGCAATGGCCTCCCGCTCAATAAGACTTAGTAGTACACATTAAAAATATTAAGCTGGAGATAACAGAAATTTATACTTTAGTGTTTGTTTCGAATAGGATTTCATTAATTTTATCTATGTTGGTTATATTTGGAAATTTTAATAAATCAATGATGTCATTTTCAGTTGAAATCTTGTTGAACGATGATTTAATTTTGTTGCAGTCGTTCAGCAGGTGTTGAAGGCTAGATGTAGTGTGGCAGGTAGGACAAATGGGAGGGGGATCTTTTTTGAGGATATGGAGAAATATTATTTTTGATCTTTTCTTTTAATGTGCTTAATTTATAACACTTTCTAAAGAAGCGTACAAAAACATCCGAAGGTCTTCTGAAACCGTTCCATTCGTACAAAAATGACACTTCCGACGATTCTGAGCAGAAAACTCGATTCTTGGTTTGACGTCAGAATTAACTCAAGAATCACAGATACATACATAGATTTTACAGGTTGATACATCACACCTTAGCTGAATAACTCAAGTCTCTTACACACAATTTTTATTGGGGAATGGCTTTAGCCGATTATTCTTTGAATAAGCAGCTCTGTATCTGTTTTTGAAGTTCAATTTTATTGAACCTATTCGAGTTCTCCAATTGTTGAAAAACTCAAAACCAACAAAAAAGAACAAAACAGAAAATTCTAGACTTTAATAGAACAATATTAATATTAATATTTAAAGAGCAAACTAGATAGAAGAAGAATACATTTCATACAAAAAAAACGTTTCTAAGCTATAATTCAAATTATATTATATGGTTTCTATGACAACTAATGAAAACCTAAAATAAACAAGTTATTCAGACTTCTTTGATTACAGAAAATAATTTGTCAAAACTGAGTAGATATTTTCAATATCCCACTTTTTGACAACTCTTTAACATTACAAAAAATACAAATTAAATTAATATATCTGGATTACTAAAAAAAACATAAGTTCTTCACAAAAATTAGCATTGTTATTCGAAATTATAGTTTTCACAAACCCCCATTAATGAACGCAGAAATTGGAACCGCTCTCTTGGTAAAGCCTTGGTTAATATGTCTGCTATCATATCTTGGGTTGATACATATTGCAAGCTGAAACAGCCATCCTCAAATTTTTCGCGAATGAAGTGGTATCTAACATCGATATGTTTGCTGCGTCTATGAAATTCAGGGTTCTTTATCAAGCGAATCGCGCTTGTGTTGTCCATGAAAAATGTCGTTATGCCTTTCATGTTGCCTGGTGCTATCTCTGCAAACAACTTTTGTAACCAAACTAACTCCTTGATTGCCTCTGATGCTGCTATGTATTCTGATTCTGTTGTTGAAAGAGAAACACATTTCTGTCGACTGCTACTCCAACTGACAATCCCTTCATTGTACTTGAAAACTAGGCCTGATGTTGATCTTCGTGTGTCGATGTCACCAGCATAGTCTGCATCACTGAATCCACACATGATCGCTATTTTTGTTGTATTTAATTCCGTAGTTGACTGTACCTTTAATGTATTTTAATATCCGTTTTAGAGCATTCTCGTGCACCACCGTCGGCTTTTCTAGGTATCGACTCACTATCCCAATTGCATAGCAAATGTCTGGTCTCGTTGCTATGGCCAAATACATGAGACTCCCAACCAGCTGTCGGTAAGGAAACATACTCGGTTCAGATTCCTCAAAGTTCGACATTATTTGCTTGGAATCAGCTGGGACGGAAACTGAATTGCAACCTTCGAAATGAAATCGTTGCAAAATCTTCTTGGCATATGCTGTTTGGTGCATGCAAATGGATCCACCGGCCCGTTGGTCGATTTGAAAACCCAAAAAACAACCCACTGGCATCACTTTGATATCGAAATGTTCTTGTAGGTGTCCAATTACTGCCTCAACGTCAGCTTTATTGTTTCCAAAAACAATTCCATCGTCCACATAAATTGCCACAATTACTGACTTTTCATCCTTATGGTTTACAAAAACACACAAGGATCTGACTCGCATGTTTTTAACCTGAAAAGTCTAATGAATTCTTTGAATTTATTATTCCAACAGCGCGAGGCTTGCTTCAAACCATATAGGCTCTTCGGCAATCTACAAACACGTCCACTTTCGTCATTATAACCAACTGGTTGCTGCATAAAAACAACCTCTTCAAGATCACCATTTAGGAAAGCAGTTTTGACGTCGAACTGCTTCATGTACATCCCCTTCTCAGCTGCAATGGCCAAAATCGCTCGCAATGATGTAAATCGAACAACTGGACTGAATGTTTCCAAGTAGTCTATGCCATACTCCTGATTGAATCCACGACAAACTAACCGTGCTTTAAAACGTTCATTTTAATCATCAGAGTTTTTCTTTATTTTAAAAACCCATTTATTGTCGATGAGCTTTTGATTCTTTGGCTTTTCAACCAATGTCCACGTCCGGTTTTTCAAAAGAGAATCAAACTCTTCCTTCATCGCTTCTAACCATTCCACGCTTTCCTTCGAACTTACAGCTTCTTCGTAAGACTGGGGCTCCTCGCTGATCGACAGTAAGGCCATAGCCATAGAAGCAACTTTTTGACGTTTACGCAAACGTGTATTCAAAATATTGCCTTCATCAATTTTTGCTTCCGGAATTGGTTGACTTGGCACCTTCTTCGTTGCTTGCTGAACCTCAATATAGTCAGTGGTCTCATCTTCGTGTTCGCTTTCTTCTCTTAAAACATTTTCATTTACCGGTTCCTTGCAGATCGCATAATCTTCCTCAATAAAAGTGACTTTAGATGGTTCCTCTGTCAAAAACTTTACATCACGAACTACCGAAACACAATTTGCATTGTCCATGACACGTAATCCTTTTTGGTTTTCATCGTAGCCAATAAATATGCATTTTCTTGACTTTGGATCTAGTTTCTTCCGTTTTTGCTTTGGGATATGAACGTAAATCTCTGAGCCAAATATATGGAAATGGTCAAATCGAGCTTGCTTGCCGTACCAGAGTTCGTATGGTGTTTTGTCCTTTACAGTACTAGTTTCTGTCCGATTTAAAACAAACACTGCTGTCTTTACTGCTTCTGCCCAAAGTTTTAGATCCATTCCTTTTGTGTGAAGCATTGTCCGAGCCGATTCCATGATAGTTCGGTTGTCACGTTCAACACAACCATTTTGTTCAGGCGTGTATGCAATAGATCGACGATGATGTATATCATTTTCCTCCAGTAGCACCTTTATGGGATTATTGACGAACCCCAACCCATTGTCTGTTTGAAGGATCTTAATGGGGTGACCACATTGTTTTTCAGCTAACTTTAGAACTATTTTAAACTTTTCAAATACCTCCGATTTGTTCTTGAGGAAATATACAAAACGAAACTTTGAAAAATCGTCCTTGAAAAGTACAAAATATCTTGAACCTCCTAGCGAATCTTGCTCCATTGGTCCGCAAACATCCGCATGGATAATTTCACCGCATTTTGTTGATCTATCTGGGCGCAAACTAAAACTGAGTCGATGTTGTTTGCCAAACGCGCATTCATCGCAGTCAAAGTTTTGGTCGACAAAATCAATCTTGTTCCTCTTCAAAAAACTGCGAACATGTGGTAAATTCTGATGGCCAAGACGCTCATGCCAAATGCGGAGTGTATCAGCTTTCATAGCGACCTTTGATTTGTCGTGCACTGGCTCAATGATTTTAAAAAGCATTTGAAACAACCCATCTTGTCTTGCTCCCACTGCAACAACACTCTCACCATCCAGCAGCTTAAACGAATTTTGATCTGACCAGCTTGTGTGACCATTGTCCATTGCCTTTGTCGAAGAGAACAAATTCGCATACAATTTCGGTGCATATAAAACATTTTTAATGGTTTTCTCGATCCACTGAATTCCATTGTAAGATAACACTTTTTAGTCTCCTTTTCCCATTGCATGCATCAGCTTTTCGTCACCAAGAAGAACTTCAACCGGTGTATCTAGTTGAGAATACGTAGTAAACCAATCTCGGCGTCTACACATATGATTAGTGGCTCCTGAATCAACGAACCAGGCATCAGACGTACCTAGAGACTGAGCAATGTTGCTGAAAAAAGCCTTGTCCCCATCAGATCGTATCTGTACTTCGCAATCGCGTTTCCAGTGTCCAGTTTATCCACATTTAAAACATTTGCCAGGTCTCTTCGGTTTATGTGTTTCTTAAAACCTTGCTGATTTTGATTCTTGAGAGAACCTGTATTTCTTTTGGCCAGCAGCGCTTCACTCGTTCCAACTTCGCCTAAATTCATATTGCCAACTCCTAATCGAATTTCCTCAACCATCAGCCGATTCGTCAAGTTCGTAATCGTTCTATTTTCCTGTGCTGTGGAATCCCATGCTGTCGAAAAATGTCGGTACTCCGAAGGTAAAGTCATCAGTATTTTCGTTATCAGCATGCTGTCATCTATGGTGACACCGGCTAGCTTTAATTTTTGTGCCAAGTTTTCTAGAGTTGAAATATGAGTTGCGATATCGTGTGCTTGGTTTTTCTGGTAAGCGTAGTACTGCTCCTCCAAAAGATGTTTCGCTGAATCGTTGGTTTGTTCGTAAATAGAATTCAGTTTGTCCCACATTTCTTTTGATGTTGAATAATTGCACAAATGAATAAGAACTTTAGACCCACATGAGTTCACTATTAATTTCTGTGCCTTAGCATCATTCTTAGACCATGCAGGCAACAAGAGTACATCTGTTGGTTTTCTTGATGTTCCATCGACGTAGTCATAGAGCTCTAATAGGTTTACACGCACTTGGAATTTCCACATCATCCATTGTGATGAATCATTGAGTTTCTCGATTGTAGAAGAGTCCTTTTCCATTTTGTCTATTCTGCAAAAATACGCCTTAGTGCTATATTTACCCTTGTAGAAGTATCTCCAGCGATTATCCGAAAAAATTCAATTGCAAAACACAAATTACGTAGATTCACAGATATATTTTATCCTGCGTAAAACTTCGCCCATAACCTATTGAACTTATTCGAGTTCTCCAATTGTTGAAAAACTCAAAACCAACAAAAAAGAACAAAACAGAAAATTCTAGATTTTAATAGAACAATATTAATGATGTTTATTTAAAGAGCAAACTAGATAGAAGAAGAATACATTTCATACAAAAAAAAAATTTTCTAAGCTATAATTCAAATTATATTATATGGTTTCTATTTCTATGACAAATTCAGACTTCTTTGATTACAGAAAATAATTTGTCAAAACTGAGTAGATATTTTCAACAAATTTTATGACATAGGCAACGAAGTAGAGTGGTTTTCAGAGTGAGTAGATTCCCGAGTGAAAATAATGGGAAGTGCTATTAATCTTCTGAGTACTGTCGCCAACGATTCATAAGCTTAAAATCTTTACATATTTATATGAAAAATTGGCTGTCAGCCAGTTAAACACAAGTTAATAGCTTTTTCATTGCCTTTGAATGGTTCTTCTCTCAGCGATTAAACAAAAGCTGATTGCTATCATTAAAAGCTAGAGGAAACGCTGCTGACGGTACATCGTCGTTATCATGGTTGTGCCGCGTAGAGATCAAATTGGGGCCGCCTACGAAACCTCATAAGCACAGATTTTACATTGCATTATCTTATTCTGAACTATGGTGCTTAACAATATAGCTGAATGGCGGTTTAAATTTAGTGGGCCCAATTACTTAAAGGACTGGACAAAACAGCAGTTGAAAGGCCTCGCTTATGATTTTTTTTTTTGCCGGAAGATGCAAAGATTATAAAAAATAATAGGGACATTCCTACAATATTTCGTCCCGAATATATGAATCGCCTTCTTTGCCATTACTTCGATATAGGCCGATAATGTGAACTTTATTTTATTTGCCGTGCTGCTCTTCGGAGCAAGAGGCAAAATAAAATTTTGAGGGTGTTTCAAGTAACCGCAATTCTGGGTTGGCAGCAATCAGGATAAAATTAGAAATGATGGGTTGGGAGAATCGATCTGGATACTTTTCTGTCAAACGTCAAATGAGAAATAATTTGTTATTTTGTGTCGTTTGTTGTGAAATTGTGCCAGTCTGCGACAAATAAATCAAAAATAAACAAATAATGAACGAAGAACTTAATAGTTCTGTTTTTTAACTGTTGTGGGCTAAAATGGGAAGACTGTCAAATACTGAGGAGTGGGGATGAAATTCTCTCAGAGATTGAAAATTTGTGAAAAAGTAAATAAACGCGTTGAACACAAAAATTGTGTTCAACGTCAAAAAATTGAAACATCAAGAAAAAATAAATATTTAACTCGGTTTTTTGTCGTGATTTTCCGAATTTTAAATTTGAAAAATGAATAAAACAATATAAATTTCAATTAAATACACACAGGAGGCAAAAACCACGAAAATATGAAATGATAAATATTTTTTTTGTTTTAATTGTCAAATTTGACTTTTCACATTATTCACAATTTCTGCCCAAAAAATTTCTTGGGCTAAAATCGGCAGGAAGGGGAAATGTCTTACTCTCTCGTGAGCTCTCTCTTCTGCCGAAAACTACCGAATTTGTGTGTAAATACACAAAATTTGGCAGAAATTGGCAGAAATTCGTAGAAATTGGATGTTTTCGGGAGATAAAAAACAGAACTAATATGTACTTTAATTATACAATTATTTATCAATTAGCAATTATTCAATGTTAGCAATTCCAATGACAAAAGACAAAAACCAAATGACAAAATTGCCATGGATACCCAAAACAACTTTCATTGAAAAGAGCAATTCTCGATTTTAAGAACAAATTTTCCAAATTTTAATGAAACTCGCTATAAGTAACAAAATTTTCAGAAAGTCGAAAGAAGATTGACAGAGATCCAAATAAATTAAACATTTTTATTTGACAGGCGCGTTAAGTGACGTGAATATTCTGAGAATTTGGGATAAATTTTCTGTAGTAGTTACAGAAAGCTCCAAACGCTTAGCATCATCACCGTTTTTGGGGATTGGATAGTCTTGAACTATTGAACATTTTGACTCATCAGGTAGAATCCCTTCATCTGTGGACTTATGGCCAGGAAAAGTCACTTCATGACAAAAGAATGCACAGTTTTGTGGATGAAGTTTTAGATTATACTTTCTATAGATTTGAAACAAACCTTTAATTTTGTAACTTATGACGCTCCGAGCAACCAACTACAATCAAATCATACATGTACATATAAGAATGCTTGTGATGCCGTTAAACCTGAGAAAGCGATAGACATCATTCTTTGGAACGAATTTGGTACTATTTTTAAGTCATACGGAAAGGGGAATGACCCTTGTTCAGACGAAAAATATGTAATGTCCCTTGAATTAATCTAATTCTATATGATGGAAACCGCACATTAAATCCAAACAAGAAAAATATTTGACTCTGCCTAGCTGGTCCAAAATATCATCGATTCTTGGGAGCGGAATTTTGTCTGCTAACAATTTGTCATTAATCTCTTATATGTGTTAACAACATCCACATCTATTGAGGTTTGGTAGGTATTTGGTTGAAAATTTTGATTTGAGTCAAATGCCAAATGTCAGACAACTTAACTAAGTTTCGATAAAATAGCTTTTTAATATACAAAAAACGTTGTTTAAATGTTAAAATTGAATTTTCTCTAATGCCTTTTCTTTTATAAAGCACACGCACTCAAGGGTTTTGCATAGCCCTTTTAATGATTAGTCACAGCACGAGTGAAAGGAAATTAGGGAGGAAGGGAAAGGAGGTGTCCATGGGCATTGGTCTTGAATGTTTGAATATCAAAATGGCAAGGGAAAATTGTACCGGGCAATTTATTCCATATTCGTGTTGTACGGCTGAGGAAGGAATCCCAATATTTCACGGTACGTCCGAAATTGTGCTCAAGACGAGTATTACGGGGGAAATGTTTAATGGGTGGAACGCAGCTGGCTACCTCGAGTGAGCATTTTTTGTAAAAGAACCTGTAAAATAAGGAGACATGAAACATTTCGACGATGTTCAAGTAATGGAAATGTTTCCATAATGCTTCTCTCTGCTATCAATTTTAAAGCTTTTTTCTTAACTCTGTCGAGCAGGTGTAAAAAAGTTTGAGAAGCACCTGCCCAGAGATGGGAGTTATACTCAAGTTTATGGCGTATACCTAAACGCTTTGTAAATTGTAGCCAGATCAGAAGGGCTGACAAACTTCTTGCACCTATTAAGGAAGCCTAAGCATCTTGCAGCATTTTTGGCAATCCCAAGTATATAGCCAATCCAACGAAGGTTGTAACTGATAAACATACCGAGTACTGATAGCTTTTCGGCCTCCTCAATGCAAGTACCATTCATGGATAATGGCATAGGGGGTATGTTTAGCTTTAACGATAAAAGACAGCATTGATTTTTCGACGCATTAAACTCCATACGATTTCAGATACCCCAATTCACAATGCTGTTTAAATCCGAGTTTAATGAGCTTATCATACGGTATCGTTGTAATAACACGACCAAAGGGGAAGCCAGTGAATTATTTATGCCCCGCCCACTTCCCCTCCCAACCGGCGCGCGGAGGTGGACCTTTTAATTATTTTTATTATTATAATTATATGTTTATATTAAAATTCTGTTATAATAATCTGTGAATTTGTTCATAGAAGCTCTTGATTTGTATTATTATTTTAATGAAATAAAATATTATTATTCTCTCTTGTTACTACTTAAAGCAAGTACGTCTATTAGGTTATGGGCCCAGAACCGAAAAAAAAAATAGTTCTTGAATATTCTTTAATATATAAATTAAAAAAAAAAATGAACGGACTATCTCTGGAAAAACTTATTGGTCGCGAAAATTATTCCACATGGAAAATTTCAGCCCAAGCATTTCTTGATCTTGACGATTTGTGGACAAATATAATAGATTGTCAGTTGGACGCAAATGGAGCACCTACACCAGATGTGGATGAAAACAAGGATCGGAAGGCTCGAAGCAAACTAACGCTAATCATAGATCCGATCTGCTATGTACACTACGTTACCTTTTTGCTCTCGCTGTTCAAATGGATTTGAAAATTGAACAAATGGACGCAATAACGGCATTCCTTCAGGGAGAACTTTCCGAAGAGATCTATATGGAACAACCATCATATTTCGAAAACAAGGATTGCAAATCAAAGGTGTGTCGACTAAATAAAGCCTTATATGGTTTAAAGCAATCTAGCAGAGTTTGGAATCATGCGCTGGACGAAGCTTTGAAAACGTTTGGTTTAGAAAAATCGAAATATGACCCTTGCGTTTATCATAAAATTAAAGAAGGAAATATTTTAATTGTAGCTGTGTATGTTGATGATTTGTTGCTGTTCTGCAATAATGAAAACTGGTTGCATACAATTAAAACACAGCTACATCAAAAATTTAAAATGAAAGAACTGGGTGAAGCAACTCAAGTTCTTGGAATACATTGAAAAAGTTCTCGAGAAATTTGGCATGAGTAATTCAAAACCAGTTAAAATACCAATGAATTCTAGTGAGAAATTATCATCAGCAGACTGTCCTCCTAAAGACAAAAAGAAAGACGATATGCAAAATGTTCCCTATCAAGAAGCTATTGGATGTCTTATGTATTTGTCGCAGTGTACACGTCCAGATATTTGTTTTGCAGTAAATATACTAAGTCGGTACAATTCAAATCCTGGACCTCGACATTGGGCTGCAGTCAAACACATATTTAGATATTTACGTGGAACATCAAAACTGAAACTACAATTTAAAAAAGGCGGGAGTCAAACTATTGTTGGATATACTGATGCTGATTGGGCTTCTGGCACTGATGACCGAAAATCAACAACTGGCTATGTGTTTATTGCTCAAGGTGGAGCAATATCTTGGTGCTCCAAAAAGCAACAGACAACTGCTTTATCCACCTGTGAGTCCGAGTATATGGCTCTTTCAGCCGCAGTTCAAGAAGCTCTCTGGTGGAACGGGCTGCAAACACAACTTAAGAAAGAAAAGGAACCTCTTCAAATTTGCTGTGACAATCAAAGCGCTATTGCTATTGCAAAGACGAGCGGATTCCATCCCAGGACGAAGCATATAGACATTCGTCACCATTTTGTGCAAGATACATTGTCTAACGGTGAGATACAGCTCAATTATATCAGTACAGATAAACAAATCGCCGATACACTAACAAAACCTTTAAATTTTGTTAAACTAAATATATTTCGAAATGCTATGGGAATTACAGAACAATCTCCAGCTTAAGGAGGAGTATTGTAAATACACTTTATAATAATCTGTGAATTTGTTCATAGAAGCTCTTGATTTGTATTATTATTTTAATGAAATAAAATATTATTATTCTCTCTTGTTACTACATAAAGCAAGTACGTCTATTAATATTATTTGTTACATATGTAGTTATTTTAATTAAGTTTATTAATAAAAATAAATGAAAAGTTAGAGTGTAAGAGCAGTAGATTTGGCTAAGAAGCCATTTAGTTAATTAAGTTTTAAAGTTCTTAATTGTCCGATTTTAAATGATTAATCACTTCTTTTTTAAAGTTTCTTATGTTATTTAAAGATTTAATTTCGTTCGGAAGATTATTATATAATTGAAGTCCCTTGAACATCATTGTGTTCTGCGCTCGAGAGGTTGGTTTAAAATCTAGTCTAAAGTTTTGAGCACTTCTGAGATTATATGGTTGGGAATCACTGATATATTTCAAATTATTGCTTAGATATTTTGGAAGCATAGTATTTTTCATTTTAAAGACAAACAATAAAACATTTATTTTAATTAGTTGCGTTATGTTTAGCCAGTTAAGTCTCTGCAACATTGTTTTTATATGAGTAAGTCGCGCACATTTTAAGATAATCCTCATAGCCTTATTTTGAAGCCTTTGGATGCCAGATATATCACCTTGAGAAGATAAAAAAGAATGGTAGAACAATATTGAAAATGAGGTTTAACAATCGCGTTATAAATTTTAATTGCCGTTTTAATTGAAAGTTTTTTTCTAATCCGTCCAAGAAAATATATTTTTTTCGATAATTTTTTGCATACATATTACGTATTAGCTTTGAGGTTTATTTTATTGTCAATAACTACTCCCAAGTACTTAAATTCATCAACGCGGTCAATGTTTTCTCCATTTATTTGCACAACATTCTGTTCCGTACTATTGATACACATATATTTTGTTTTTCTTATATTAAGTTTTAATTTATTAATAATGAGCCATTCAATTATGGACTGTAAATCACTATTAATTTTCTCCGTACATTCTCGCAAGTCTTTTCCCGTAATAAAGAGAAGGGCATCATCCGCAAACATACATAATCTACAATATTTATCAGCCAAATTTATATCATTAATATATAACAGGAAAAGGAACCGAGCCCTGAGGTACTCCTGTTTTCACTTCTTTTGCATTCGACACATTATTGTTCACCGACGTACGCTGTGTTCTGGCATTTAAATATGACTCAAACCATTTTAGTTCAGAATTATCAAATGTATATGAAAGGTTGAGTCGTCAGCAAAACAATTTAATGGATTAGAAGTCACAGTCAAGAGATAATTTATAAAAATGTGAAAGAGAGTCGGAGACAGAACGAAGCCCTGGGACCAGTGTTGCCGAAAGTACTACTATCGGAGGATTATCCTCCTTTCGAGACCACCGTACTCCCGCACTTCTCCTTTCGCATCCGTACTACTATTTTGAAAAGAGAAAACAAAATATAACTTAAGCAGCAAACTATAATGTCACCCTTAAAAAAACTGTTTCCACTTCTGATTATATGCTATTAGGCACCATTTGTATTTCACATATTCTTGTCATACAAAAGAAGAGCATTTCCCTCTTTTTTGATTTTGTTTATCCTGCTCTGCTACATGATCATTATATTGTTTTTTTGAGTAGCTATTTTGAAAAGTTAAAATTGTTATTTTTACTTTTGATTATGGGTGCTATAAGGCAATTTGTTGATTCGCGAAAAAAAAATCTAACAATCAAACATGACATTACGATAGAGAAGTCCGAGAAGTGAGTTCGACAGTTCTTTCTGTCTTTTTTTTTTTTTTTTTTTTTTTTTTTTTTTTTTATATAATGCACTCGCACTCAAAGTGATATTAATACCTTTATAATGAATTAACATGTGCGAGCGAGGAAAGAGAAGGAATAGAAAGATAGGAAAGAGAAAAGGTGGTATGTACAGTGGTTTGAGATTTTAGGTGATAATTATCTCATGGAAATTCCACGGGTGGCATCCAGTTGAAACTTGGGAAATAAACAAAAATTGCTGCCCTCGGCTGGGTTTGAACGCACAGCTCTCAGGTTGAGCAACCAAGCACTACATCCACTGTACCTGCTTGGTTGGGTGTATCGGCACCTACAGCATAAACGGCTTTACCCATTTTCTTCAAACTTGGTACACAGTCTTATGATTACGCCCTATAGAGGAATATTTGGAATAAGCATTCTAGCTCTTAAACTAAAGGTATTTTACAACGCATTTTTCTCAAAAATGGGTTTTACGATTTTGATAAAACTTTCTGAATGATGATTTTTCTGTAAACTTTATGTTTTGGTTGGAATACATTTTCCAGGAAAATTCTTAAAACGGTAGATACCTCCCATATAGAACCGGTTTTCCTCAAATCAGATTTTCTTGTAAATCACTTTACGGATTTCGATGAAATTCTTAATGTGGAAGCCCTCTTATAAACGAATTAAAAATTATTCTTAAGTTTTTCAATAAAAGTTTTTTGAGTTTTTAATTTTTTTTGGTTTTTTTCAAAAACTGTATGTAATTTTTTTTACTTTTATTTTCCTGACTACAAATTGCTTGAAATTGGCATGCTGAAAAAAATTGGAATATGTTTTTGAAGTTTAAAAAAAAAATATTTTTTTTTTGAAAAAACTGGTCGAACGATTTTGAAATTTTTTTCCAAAAAATTCATAACAGTATCGAAATTAAATCAGATGACTTACTCCATTTTTCCAAAAAAAGAAAAAAACGTTTTAGAATAAAATATTTAGATACAAAATTTGATGCTCATTTATTTGCAAGGCTTTAAAAGGTCGGTACTACTATTTCTTTTAAAATACTACTATTTTTTGGATGATGTATGTACTACTTTAAAAAATTTCTCTCCGGCAACACTGCCTGGGACACACCAGACTTGAAACCGTCTAATACAACTCGTATTGAAAGGTCCAGAAGTTTCTTATCCAACGAATAAGAGTATCATCGATACCAAATGCACGCATTTTCGATAAAAGAGCTTTATGCCAAACTCTATCAAATGCCTTTGAAATATCAAGCGCAATAATCTTGCTTTCGCCAAAGCGATGTAAAAATTTGCGAAAGCCGTACTTTCAGTCATTTAAAAGCTCCCGATCTTTGAGATATTTCTTGAGTTGACGAACTTAAAAACAAAGATTTGTTCGTTTGTACTGAAGCTGGATCAAATAACGAAACAGCTTTTTCATTTCGAACTGAAAATGTCAAATGCAGGTTGTAAAAAAAAATATATATAGGTATTAGGATAAAGGTCAAATAAATTGAACTATGGTACTCTTACTGCTAATTTACTGACGTTTAATGGTTGTTCATGTTTGTATATTAAAAACGTGACCCAGAAGAGGGATATAAAAACGTTTATTACTTAAAACGGAAACCAGAGTTGAATGATTACAACTTTTGCTTTACGATGGCTTCAAAAAACGTTGGTTAATGTGCTTACTTACTACTAGACGGACAAAAGTAATAGGGAAGCTGACAGTGTCATCGGGATCATTATAAGTCATGAATTCTTATGCATGAAAACCTATTCTCATTTAACAGCGATCACTACAAGGAAATCAGAAACAATGTTGACGCAACTAACTCTTTCTACTTGATAGGTCAAGCTTATGTGTCACATCAACCTCTATTTTCCTTCACAAAGGAGCTGCCTATGTTTTCAGGGTCACGTTAGCAAATACATGTTTACCAGCGGTTAGAAATAAATTCTTATATTTTAAGAATAAACACTTAATCTTTCTTTGCGACCCACTATAGAAATATCGTAACAGTATTCGAGCTAGAATGCTCAATGTGACCATAATACAAATTACATGCATATTTTTTAGATTTTTTGATTGCTTGTGTTGTGTTGGAGCAAGTGCAACCCATTGAAAACTACGCTTGATACATTGGCACAAGTGCGCATGATTTTTGTTTGAGAACAAACAAATTTATGTAAGGTGTTCTCAAAAATGGACAATTTATAAACATACATAAATAAAACTTGGTATTGCGATAAGAAAGCTTACTCACAAGTAAAGTTTTGTTTTAATACTTAAAATATGTACTTACATCATTGCGTTCACTTCGATCTCTCCCCCTATCTTTACGCACACGATTGGGATGGCGATTAATGGGAGAATTGCGGCTTGTTCCTCCCGGAGAGCCGCCTCTTCTCTGGCTGGCTAACAAAGCTCTGTACTCAGGTGGCGGTGGAACAGCGTTGTACCCAGATCCTGATTTGGTACATTGACCCATCAAGGGTGGTGGAGGCGCCTGGTTGGGTTGAGCTGAAACCTGCGAAACCAATTGCACTCTTGTAGCATTCCATTTAAATTGACCATTTGGGCTAAAGGCCGACTCAAAAAGAACACGATCCCCAACTTTTGGGATAACACCCTTGCATATGTTCTTATAGAAGAGCACTTCGTTGTTAACCAAACCACAATCATTGCTTATTTTGGTCACCGTTCCCATCGAGTTGTAGTTTTGCCGGTTTTGTGAACTCATACTATTTTGATTACTCTGGCCAGAACCGGAGTTGGTATTCGAAAAAGCAACCGGATTCAGTCCCGAACGAGACGGATATGCAACCCCTTGCTGCTGCTGCTGCTGAAAACCTTGGTTGTTCGAAATTTGATTAACATTGCCTGAACCCATTTGGTTGTATTGCATATTTTGATTTTGCTGACTGGATTGTTGATTCATAAACATTTGAGAGTTTTGATGAAATCCCATTCCTAAATTTATCACAATTACGATATAAATTTACATTTTTTTTTCGGTTAATTTTTTTTTATTTTACCTTGCATTGAATTATTAACTGAATTGCGTTGCCAAGGTGGATTAGATTGACCACTGAAAGACATTTTTACTACTGAAAAACGTTTATTTTCTTTATTTTCTAGTCGTAGGCGTTTCTAAGGCGACTATTGAAATAATTTTCGTAAGGAAAAAACGCCGCAGAAAAATTCACACACTTTGACAGCATATATATTGATGGCGGCTACTCCGAAATGGTTGCGTTCAAAGTGGAACTGCATTATTTCGGTATAACACATCTAGTACAAACTACTTCCTCAAAGGGCGAGTGCACAAAATGTACATAATTAGAATACAGCTGCATGCAAACCGTAGAGAGGTTTAGCTGGTGGTGGTGAAATAAGAACAAAAACACTTTTTCCTAATGAACACTGAAAAGTACCAAAAAAATCAGATATCAAGTGAAGTGATTACAGTGACAATTGCATTTGACCTCGTGACAAGGAGTCGTGCAAAAATTTGATCAGCATAATGTTATCCATTGCTGTGTTACTTAATAATACTTTACAATTAGTTTGTTCTTCAAAGATAATATTTATTTTAAATTAAGATTATACATAATATTGCCCGGCCAATGATTGAGAATTACAAAACACAACATGCTGCTGCTGTGTAGTGCAGCTCGGTATAGTTGAGATCCAATCATTATGTCATTATTTTTATTTTGTTGATGTCGTTTTTACAATCAAACCTGAATCTGACCATAGATCGCAAATAAATTGTATAGCGTACTGCAGTTTGATTGTAGCTCAATTCAAATTCATGGTGGATTTGCATTTATTACGATTAAAGAGATCTTTTCTTATTTTACACATTTCGATTTTGACGAAGAGAAAAAAAAGTTTTTTCTTATATTCACTGAAAAATTCACAAAATTGTTATTAAACAGTTAACTATATACACAAAAGAGATGAAAACCACTTGCACAGACAGAGATAAAGTGTACCAATTTGAATCACGGAAACGAATTTTTTAAAGATTGCTTGAGTACCTACTACCTACCAGTGGGTTTACCCTTGAACCACCATCTTAGCTTGAATTATGCAAACATGTTATGCAATTTAAAAACGAGATTCAGTGCTGAATCACTATTGTACGACTGGTACTTAGGGCCAGTTGTACAATCGTGATTCATCAAAATTTAAAAACGATTTGCCTCGGTTCGTGTTTACATAACTAAAGTTAAGACGGTGGTTCAAGAGTTAACCCACCGATTTCCGAAGATTAAGAATTTAAAAACGAGGTTCAGTGCTGAACCGCTATTGTACAACCTGTACTTAGGCCCAAGGGAAGGTTGCCGCTTGCTGGTCTGTTTTGTATAGCTGTGGTACTTTCATAAAAAATTTAATCGCCTACATTAGACGAGTGCATTCAGAGCACTTTAAGAATACCCAATGAAAAAGACATTACTTCCCTAATTCCTTGAACGCTTTTCTGACGTAACAACTTGAAATTTTTGAGGTTATTTTACTTATGTCAAATTAAAATTCTCAAAAAACAATTTCATCATTTTTTCGCATTGGGTTTGATTTTTTGCAAATATTTAAAAAAAATAACTCAAAATGTCTGATTTTGATTCAATAAATGCTACTGCGTCTAACCAAGAACTCAAGGAAATGATTATGGCGGAAAATCAAAAAGCCCAGGCCACTGCACATGTAAAAAAAAAGCCCAAACGACATCCTTGTTATATTTAATGTTTGTATTCTTTTTCAGGTGCACGAGTTCAATGAAATCTGTTGGGACAAATGCGTATCGAAACCAGGATCAAAGTTAGACAGCAGCACAGAAACGTGTCTCACGAATTGCGTTGAGCGCTTTATTGACACGTCAATATTCGTTGCCAAGCGATTTGCCGATAGACTACAGAAAACTGCAAACGGAATGTAAAATTTGTTGAATAATCCTACACCAAAAAAAATTAAAGCAATCAAATGGACTTTTTGATTGACGCCGCGCCGTTGTGTTCCTGTTCCAAATAAAAGAAAAACCAAGTTGACAAATCGTTATTTCTCATGTTTCTATAGAGACTGTTTATTTTTCTTTATCTGCCGATACATGTCGATAACTTTGTTTTGTTCTTTTTCGATCATGGCTCTGGTAGTAGCAGGTAGGTCCTTAAGTTTTCCTTTCAGTTTGCCTTTGAATTTTCGCGGAGCCTTTGGCGTTTGTGGGGCACTTGCTGGGTCTTTTGGTTTGGCTTCCTTAGTTGTACTTTTAAGCATGGACTTCAACAGCAGATTATCTTTCTTTCCGGGCTTTTAAAAGAATAAAATTCAAATAGAAGTCATTTTAGATCATTAATTACCTATGGGTACAAAAATATAAATCTTACCCGTGGAACTGTATCGCTACGAACCGCCTTTCGAGGAAGAGTATTTAATGTTGGCGGAGCATGTACCACTTCACCAAATGTGAAGACATCTTTCTTGAATTCTTTTATATCTTCTTTTTTAGACTGAAAAATTGAAAAATTAAATCAAATCTAATTGTAGGATTCTTTATGATATTGATAACAATAACTATACCTCCTCGTTGTCTTCTTTTATAGCTAACTTTACAAGTTCTTTTACTTCTTTTGGGTCCATTTTGGAAATTCCACCTTTTGGTAAAGGTTTTTTAGACTTTTTTCTTTTGATCAATTCATCTATTTCATTGGAAGGTTTTTTCTTGATTGCAATGGCACCAGTCTTTGCATCTCTTACAACAGTAACACCATACTTGGCTTCGTATTCAGCTTCTTTAAGTGATTCACTTGTCATTCTGTTTACTCGACGCAAATAATCTTCATCACTTTCCGCTGCCAATTGCCGGATTGTTCCTATTTTATTGCTTGTGGTTCCTGCTTTCTTTGATGTTTTTGATTTCTTATTATTTTGATTTTCTTCTTTTGGCTTATCTTCTATGCCTCGATGGATTCTTTTAAATTTCTTTCCACTTTGAGCAGCATTTGCCAGCTTCACAAATTCTGCAAATTTCTTGGACATTTTCTCATTGCCTCCTTTGACTGGAGGATTATTTGTTACATTTTTAAGTCTATGATTGAATTTATTAGGATTGTTAAAAAATATGATTTAAATAAAAAGTGTGTACTTTGCCAGTTGAACCGATTTTTGTTTCAGTGGATCACGAATGCCATGGTGTTTCCTTGCCGGAATTTTCCTTTTTCTTGCCATTTTTTTAATTTTTTAATTCATAAACAAACGGATTAAATTTTATACTGTACGATAATATTACTCTAACTTCTTCCTTGGGTTTTGATAAACATGTGTCTATTTATTTGTTATTCACCATTCACCAACAGGTTGACAGTTGACGTATTTGATTTGTATGACATTATTTCTTGGAACACACTAAACATCAAACTTTCCAGTATAAGTTTTAGTACTTAGCATTGCGCTAAAAGCGTCCAGACCACGGACCAATAAGATACAGACCGCCAACTTTTTGCCTACCAGCTAAAAATCAGCTGATATGCCATTTATTTTGAGAGTGTGGCGCTCTCCCTTGCTTTTAAAACCCATTTATCATAGCAAACACACCTACAAAATAAATGGCATACGCAGGTATAGTTGCCATTACAAAATGCACAGAGAGAGATGTGGTGCGTTCTTTTTCTAACCATAGTCGACATTCGTTACGAATGTCAACAAAAACGTGTTCCTTTAATCTAATTCGTTACGATTTGTTACGAATATGACGTCATAACAGCGTTCCTAAATTCGACAATTAGTTACGATTCGTTACTATTTCCAATTCACCTAAATGATATGAGTTGCGTTTGTTGATCTGTCAAATTGGATGCTTTGTTTAAAAATGAATCTTAAGTGAGTGATCAACAAGAAACAATAAAATGGATTTCACGCCAATTTCGAATGAAGAAGGACAATTTATTTTGCAAGACAACAGAATATTATCTTTAAATAAAGAAAATGGTAGGTATCATGTTATTTTTTTTTTATTTTCTTATATTAATGAATTTCGTTGCAGAAAGGATTTGGGTGACTTTAACACCAGAGATATGTTCCCTAATTCATATTCCGGAGAATTATGCAGCCTGCTCCAGTCGCAACATCGATTCGTACCCTACAGCTGCCTGCTCGACTCCGGGTGAGGCCGTCGCTTCCCCACAAACTCCAACAACTTTTGAGACGACCTTGGAGATTAGTGGTTCGCAACCTTCATCAATTTCATTTTTGTATTTCTCCAGTAAAGTAACCGCAACTAAAATTTTTCCTTCTTTATTCATTTTGAGAATTTTAAATAAATTGAAAGTGGTTGTTTGACAGTCTAACAAATTCTAACAAATGTATCGTTCCTAAATGCTTTGTAAAAAACCCAACAAATCTTAACAATGACACTTCAACGAATTTGATTTGACATAACAACAAATGTCGACTATTGTCAGAAAAAGAACGCACCAATGTACACGTATTCACAGACAGGAAAAAATATTTCGAGGGTGTTTCAGGCAAGAGGAGTACGAATTGGCGGTCTGTATTGGTCTGCGGTATTAACATACCTAATAAGAGATACCAAGAAAATTGTGTACCTGCGGTACGAAAAATCTTTTGCTTTCCTTACGCCATCGAAATATATTATAGCCAATTATTTTCAAGCTTATTTTAATTTTTGCCAGTGTATCTGGGATGCAAATGCACAATGGTGGCCAGAATCTTTTGCTTTCAGCTTTTTTTTTATTTCAAGCTTATCAGAAGATTTTTTGTAGCCCACATTTATTTATAGAACAATATTTTTATTTTCTATGTAGATACAAGTCATATCAAAGAGGTTTGCTTTATAATAATCAAATTTTCCTTGCCACAAAATAATGGGCTCTTTTATTTTCATATTTTGGTTTATTGGATGTTTGCATGTTCAAGCCTTCTGTTGTGCTTCACCAACTTTCCACTATATTTGCCTCTATTGATAGCAGCATTTTATTGAGAAAACCACATAAAACTAAGGAGACTTCAATCGATATTCTATCATTGAATTGAACTTTCTCATGGTAGCCAATTTTTTTTTTTGTATCCGTATGGGCAATTTTTCTTACAACCAGGGGCCGCATTGTGACTTTTGAAGTCATCAAGGTTGTTTTTGTTGTTTGGTCTTGTGAACACGGCCCATGATACAACTAATAAAAGCTTTGTTTGTTGAACTTTACCCAGGGTCGCCCCAGGTTTTTTTGACAACGCCAAGAGTTGTCAAAAAAACCTGGGGTGGAATCGGCTGAGGTGATTTGTGATAAGTGATAGTCACAATTAACAAATTTCGTCTGGCTAAGGTGATTGTCACATGTGACAATCACATTTTTGTGACTTTTTCTTGTGACACCTAAATAGCTGTCACCCAAGATCGACTTCAGGGTGACTTCAGGGCGACCCCAGGTTTAAAAAAAACAGGGAATTTTCTCTTGAGGTCGAGTTAAGGTATTTCAAAAAAACGAGTTGTGGCGACCTCAGGGTGACTTCAGTGGCCCTGTTCTGTAACTCTCGCGTTGTTGAGAAACGTTGAAAACTGGAACAAAACACATTTTATCGCGTTCATCGGGTTCTTTAACTTTGACAGGCGATTATTTTATTGCATGGAACACATCGAAATGAAACAACTGGAAAACTGCGATAAAATGGTGTTCTCTATGACCGAAAAGTCATATATTTTTAATTTTAAACGTCAAATTTACTCGCCTTGTATTGAGCACGCGATAGGCAATAAATTTACCATTAAAAATGTTTAAAGCCGTTTAAATCTATTTCTAGACGTACACTACATTCATGACATGCTCTATTTGCGCAAATATGTTTGTGAACTTCGCCAGAAGAAAAGTGCCTCTCATAAATATTCTGTCGAAGAAGACAACTAACATTTTTAATTATTTACATACATATATTTATAATTTTTTTTGGAAATTAAAAAAAAAAAATAACGGAGTGTTCGTTTTTATGTGCATATTTAATCAAGTTTGGCGCTGTTAATATTTTTTTTTTTAATTATTTACCCATTTAACATATAAATGTGAAGAAAAATGTGCTCGCAGTAACCAGTAGGTAGTAGGTATAGGATACAAACATAAAATGCCAATCAAATTGGGGAGCAAAATTATATTATTAACTCATAAATAACACAAACAAGTATACATCAACATTCAGAATAAGTATTCCTTTTACACTTTAAAATTTATTTTTAAATAACATAATATAATATAATAACATTTTTTTTTAAGAAATAAGTCTTTATTAAAAAACAACTTAAATTTCAATTTCACAATCTTTCAAATCTTGAATTATTTTTGTTTTGATTTGACAGATTGACACTTCAATTTATGGCCTTCCATTGGAAGTTCCAGGCAAAATAATATCGAAATCCTTGCATATCGCTTCAACTTATAGAAACCCTACTTTTTCCAGACGCCATAAAAGCGGAATGAGTTGTTTCATTTTATAACGATACAAACAAATTTCGCCAAAGTTACAGAACAGGGCCACAGGGCTCAACAAACAAAGCTAAAGACATGGCATTGTGCATGATGCTATACAAAACGTCAAACCATTGTCAAATTCCTTGTGTTCTTATGACTTATGTGGGTTTTTTTTGGGAAAAGGAAATTTGATCAAAAATTTGATCAAATTTGCTGTCCAATAAAACGGCAGATAGCTAAGATAAGTTTTTGTTATTGTGTGTGTGTTTCTTTTGACGTTTTTAATTTGAGGCGTGTTTAACCATACGACAATGTCTAACGAGATTGATTTTTCTGTCATGTTATCTTCGATTCATTTCATTTTTATTAAGTCTTTTCTTTTCGTTTACATATTGTACATTTGTCTTCCTTACTCTAAGTTATATAGAGAACTGTCAAGTATGGCTCTCTTGTTTTAATGGCATTCGCTCTAGTTGCTATTCAGTTTTATGTTATTAGAGCTATTGCTTATGTAGCTATTTCACATTTTATTTTGACGTTTGAGTCTTGAAATCTTAAAACTAACTTAAAACTAACCTAAGATAAAGGAGCAGCACTATACGGTGTTGCTCTAGGAACAGCTGAAATATTTGTCATAATGTTTACTTGTTTAGGTACATTCATTTTCATTTTATTGATATTCCTAGGTTTAGTTATTTACATTTTCTGTTAAACATTTTTAATTTTATCTATTTGTTGTGAACAAATTATTATTTAATATTCTTTGTCAGCAATTCAAAGATTATAAACTTAACAAGTTATCCATTTTTATTTTGCATGAGTTTTTTTTTTTTTTTTAATTTCTTTTTCTTTATTTACAGTGTTTGTTCTGATTGTGCAATGATAGTTTTTTTTTTTTACAGTTCATTGTTTGTTTACTTCATTTGCAGTTCTTTGTACGTACTAGTAATAATAATAATTAAGTATCTGAATGGATTATGTTTTTATCGCGCCACATCCAAGATACCCTCCAGAACAACACCCTCCCATTGTACACAATGTGCACAATGGAATAGTGAGATTCTAGAATAACAGGTACACTTGGATGCAGCGCTGATTTACAAAATTTGTGAAACAATTGCTAGCCACGATTTTGTCCTTGGACTGTTTGTTGGTAGAATGATGGTAGGGCACACCCCAAGGCTGTTTCCTGTCGCTCCAATTCAACCCCAATTGGGGACAGGTAAAAAGAGTTCTCCCAGGAGATGTTCTTTTGATGATTGTAAATTTCTTTAATTAGGCTGTTTTCAGACCCACTCATTCTAATTACAAGTTTTTTCATTAAGTCAAAAGCATAGGTCATAAGGGGGGTAACCTTCGATTCTGAATAAACATGTAAGTTAGAGAATTTTTTTGTTCTTGTTCTGAAGTTTTTATTTATGCAATGTCTCAAAATTTTTCTTTCTAGTATCTCTAAGTCTTTGGCTACAGTTGGCGAAATGGAAAACCAGCATGGAAAAGCGTAAACTATTATAGGTCGAATAAGGGTTTTGTAGAAAAGGAGTTTGGTGTTCTTTCTTAAGTGTCTGTGCCTTAAATAGGGAGTTAACATGTTAGATACTTTTAATGCTTTTTCTTTAACTTTACGAGCGTGAGTATTAAACTTTAATAGGTTCGAGAATTGTATTCCTAGATATTTTATTTGATTACGAAATGGAATCTCGATATCATCTATTTTTAGCGTAAGGTTTTTACTTTCGGCTACTACCCCTACTAAACCCTTGCTGTAGGAATTTCGAAAACATATTGCTTCCGATTTCGTGAAATTAAGTTTTATTACCCATTTACTGTAGAAATTCACAATCAGCTCGATATGTTTTTTAAGTGCCACCAAGGCCACATAAGGGTAATCGTCGTGTGCCAGAATTATGGTATCGTCCGCAAATAAAATACCTTTTGTAGGTGATAGGTTAGGGTGTGTCATCAGATGTGGGAAATCATACATGAAGATGTTATATAATCTCGGACCCAAAACCGATCCTTGGGGAACTCCACGATACGTTCTAATAATGTCAGATTTAATCGTTAGTAGCATAACAAAGAAACTTCTGTCTGATAAGAAGCTAAAAAGGATTTTAATTATTTCAGGTGGGAATTCAAGTTCTAGCATTTTGAACATAAGTCCGTCCAGCCAAACACTATCGAATGCCTTTTCAACATCCAAGCAACAGGCGACAGTGCATTTTTTTTCTCGAAGGTTAACTGTTATGTCGTTATGAATTTTTACTAACGCATGGGTAGTAGAATGTCCTTTTTTAAATCCGAACTGATAGTCGGAGATAAATTCAAAAGAGTTGTCGATATGATTATCAATTTTGCTACAAATAATTTTCTCAAGAATTTTGCCAATATTAGATAACATGGAGATGGGTCTAAAGTTAGTAATTTCGAAACTATTGGCTTTTTTCCTAACTGGGAACAATCTGGCAACTTTCCAATCTAGTGGAAAGTACCCATTGTTTATACAATTATTCATTATAATTGTTAGGTATTCTATTGCCGACTTTGATATTTTTTTAAGAATGAAATTTGATATACTGTCTGGACCTGCCGATTTTTTACAGTTAGAATTTTTGATAATTAAAGTTATTTCCTGAATTGTGGTAAACATATGTGGAGCTATTGGTGATAGTGAAGAATGGCTATTGTCAAACGAGAAAATTATATCCGGGAGTGAACTTTTTGCTTCTTCTATTTTGATCTTAACCCTATCAGACAGAACTTTATTTAGACTAGGTGTTTGTGTACTATAAATTTCTTTATAGTAGTTACTAAATGCTTTAAGCTTGTCCTCTTCCTCAATTATGGGTTTATTATCAATGATTAATTTCTGGCAATTGCCGCTTTTAGTTTTTCCTATAAGTCTGTTAATATTTTTATAAGCTTGAGGACCTGGTTTAATATTGACAAGTCGTTTTTTAAGTTGGTCGTTGATCCAGATTGCTACTTTTTCTTGGATTATTTTTTTTAGTAATGCAATTCTACCTGACAACTCCTTATATTCATCAGAGACCCGGTTAAAGTTGTTATGATAAATTTTTTTAAGTCTTTTTTGCCATTTGTGCTTATGTTCGAAAAGGGTATTTATATAATCCGGCAATAGAGCATATTTTTTAAATGTAGCTGGGGTCATGTTCGAATTTGATTCAATTGCCAGAAGCAGGGCGTGATTGAATTTAGTAATAGTTGAGTCAATTTCTGAGTTTGATAGATTTGTGAAAGGACAGGGTTTTGCTTCATTTAACTCAAGATCCAGAGCATTTCTGAAATGGCTCCAATTTGTTTTTTTAAAAGATCTGGTAGATATAGGTTGGCTCAATGGAATCTCTGCCTCAGCTATTTTAATGTCAAGCAGAATTGGTAAATGGTCAGAAAAGGATGGTAATGCTTTAATGCTTACATTTGAGTTAACAGTATCGATAATATTGGTCGTTATCAAAAATTGGTCCAGATAGGAAGAGGTCCTAGGGTAAGTAGGACAATCAGAAGTTGTATTCGTGAAGTTGCATTCTGTATTAGTGAGCCATTGTTCCAGTCCCCTACCATTAATGTTAGTGACACTATCACCCCACATCGGACTTCTACCGTTAAGGTCGCCCCCCAGTATGCATCCACTGTAAGATTCTGACAAGTTATTAAGTTTATTAAGCTCTTCGCAAATTAAAGGGCAAGACATGCCTGAAGGAATATAAACGGATCCTAGCAAAATGGTTTTCTTTAATCCCCTGCAACAAAAGTCTATTGAAATTAGTTGATTTACTATGTGTATGTTATTATTTCGAACTATTTTATACGGAATGTCATTTTTTATTGCTATTGCTACTCCTTGTTTATCATCGTTCCGAATTAAAACGTACGAATCTAGAAAAATTTTATGCCTATCGCTCAAATGAGTTTCTTGAAGAAAGGCAATAGTTATTTTGTGATTAAGAAGAATTTTAAGACATTCAATTCTTCTCGAGTGTTCAATCAAGGACCCAACGTTGTGATTCAATATTTTTAAAGCCATTATTTCGAATTGGAAATTAGAACTTCGTTGAGAAGCTCCAAGTATGCTATTCTTTTTTGCTTAATTGAGCCTATATTTTTGATATTTTTGATAAAGTTACTGATCTTGGTCATGAGATCCGACACGCTCGCCCCAAATAACTCCTGGGAGAGACCAAAAAATTCTGTAAGTGGGTTGGTTTCCACTGACTGTGAAGATACTCCTGGTTTAGCATGAGCAACCGTAGAGCCCGTTTTAAAATGATCAGCAAAAGAAGTCGCTGTGTTGAATTTAGAATTGGTCACAATATTCTGAACAAAATTTCTTTTGCTCTCTCTTTTTTCTATAGCATTTTGAACCTGGGCTCTCCGGTTGTTCATATATCTTACATAGAAAGGACATCCCCTATAGTTTGCAGGGTGATCAAATTTTTTGCAATTAACACAGTAAGGGATGGAATCTTCAGTTTTTTTAAGTTTACATTGCCCAGGCTCATGAGTTTCCGGACACTTTACACATTTATAATTACCTGCACAATTTTTGGCTAGGTGACCGAAATACTGGCATCGCCTGCACTGCAACTCCCCCGTATTTCCCCTTGGTTTCTCCCAGGTGATTTTTGAGTAGAGAAGGTATTTTATCTTCGAAATCTCTCTGGCCTCTATATTTGGAAAAAGTTTTACTAGAAAAAGGTTGTATTGCAATTTTTCTTCCCTTGAACGGATTGTTTCAAATCTTGAGACACTTTCTACAACGTTGGGTACCTGTTTTTCGATTTCCTCCTTTATTTCATCTTCTCCGTATTGGAAGTTTAACCCCCTTAATACTAGATTGACTCTTTTTAATTCTTTTGGAGTAAATGAGTAAGCCTCAACATCCTTGGTTTCCCGTAAAATCTCCATTAGCTTGGAGTGTGCCCTTACATCATTAACAAAAAATTTAGTTTTTGATCTGTTAATATTAATAATTTTAATTTCAATTTCCGGCATTATACCCTTAAGGTCTTCAACTAATTTTTTAACATTTGCACGATATAAAATTATAGGTGGGCAAAATTTAGGTTTACTAGTTTTTTTTATTTCAATGTCCACAACGGGAGCAATGTAATTTCGATTTATGTTTTCAATACTATTATTAACTTTATTATTAATAGACTTACCACTACTTAAGATAACCATATTATCTAAAAGGTGGAACCGATTTTCATTATTCCTTTGAGGAGAAGGTCTTCTGCTTCCTGGAACAGATCCTGATGAATTCTTCCTCCTTTTCTTCGCATCACTTACTTTTGTCCAGTTAGAGTCGTCATCAGCGTCCTCATTCATTTGAAAGTCCTGCGTTTCTATTTCTTGGCTTTGTTTGGAGCAACTCGCTCCCAAATTAATTAGTTGATGAGCCGCCGCCATTCTCATCGGGGTAGCGTTGTCGGTTGCCGATATGTTAGGTCTGGGGCTATTTTGTAAGTCCGGGTGATTATTGTTTAGTTCGTCCGATATATTTTCTTCCATTTCGTTAGGAAGAGGTGGAAGGTCATTGATTAAGTTGACGTCAAATTGGTTAAATTCCTGGTGTTTCGCAAAATTTGCTTGTGACGCTAACGGCGTCTGCTGTTGCTGGGTGCCTGCATGTTCCGTTATTAGTTGGCGTTGTAACGGTAAACTATGCTTTTCGTTCCCATCCATTGTGGGAACCTTAACAACTATTTAACTAGTTATTGTAGGATTGCCTTCAATAAATTGATGCTATATTTAAGCACTTTATAAAACTGAAGGTCTTAAGACCAAATCTAACTTTAAATTTGTAGATTAAGAAATTTAAATTAAAATTCTTTAAATATGGCTTCTGCGCACGTCTGTTCACTTCGAGATCACAACCTTTTCTAATTTCAATTTAAATGGATAATGCTTCTGAATGGAAAAAAATCCATGTTATCTTCGTTGGAATAATCTTTAAGCAATTTTTTTTTAGATTTTCGTGTAATATATTTCGACATTAATATAATAATGTAGCTGCAATTAATTATTTCATAAGTTAAAATGTACTTCAATGTCTTTTTAATGTTTTGTAAGTCGGAAAGTTTTGTTCGCAGTTGAGTCATAATTTAATATTGATTAAATAAAGTTCACCGGCTGAACACACCCAACCAAGCAAATGTCAGATTTTTACACACAAGCACGAGGGAATGCAAACAATTTGTAAACGGAATTTCGATTCGGGTGGACATTATTTAATTTTAGTTCTGCCGCAAAGTAGATAGTTTATTTAAATGGCCTCCCACACCCTTAAATATGTCTACATATATATAAAATAACAACTACCTAGGATTCGTTAAAGGATGCATTAAAATCACTTCGTCATGAACATTGTCAGAGTAAAAAACAAAAGTTTACAAATGACTCGTTGTATGGGAGAAGTGTTCCCGGAAAAAATGAAAAGCCATCGAATAGAAAGCTAAAAAAAACTATACCTAACAAATCTTTAGTGAATTCGACACAACCGTTGCCAACTTATGGAACAGCTATGTTATGAAGTAGGAATAAAATCCGGGCTCAATCACTGCATCCTTTTCAAAGCGATTCAATTCATTATACACTCTGTTCATTTTAATTTTGCAAGTTCATAGTTCATACCTATTTATTTTTAAATTGTCAATTAATTTTCACTTCAACCGTTTGTATTTATTTGTTATTATTTTAAAACTTTGATCACTTATCTAAAAAGAATTCTTTTTCCACAATGAAATTCACAGAATGCTAAAAAAATAAACAACAAAATTTGACGTTTGAGAAATGTCAAGTTATTGTAGTGTGCGTGCAAATGTGTGTTAAATCTCAATTTAAAATGAGATTTCACTTGGGAGGTATGATTTGATCAAACACCACAAAAAGATATGATCATTGCCCAAAAGAAAAACACTTTTTGATGTTTGATCATATTTCACACGAAAAAGATTTGATCAAGCGACCCAAAAAAAAATCACATTAGATCTCACAACTACATTGACATACTATATACATGTATATTATGTCAATGTGTAGAATGTATAGAGTAGAACGAAACAAAAATTAAACGGGAAGGCGAAACCAAGAAGTCGCAAACTATAGGTGTTCTTATGACTTAGTGGCGCAGAACAAATCAAAAATGAAAATTGGAAGGCGTTATCTCTAGTAGTTGTATCATGAACACGGCCAATATTTTTAATGACAGTTCCTGTCAAATTTTACTCACAAATTACATAACCTTTCTTTTGCTTTAGATTACGAAAAATATTATAATGTTTATGGTAAATTTACAATAAACTTATTTAAAACAATTATTTTTAAACAAACTTCTACTATTATTCTTCAAGAAATTCTTCAGAAGTCCACTTGCAATCCGGGTGGCTAATGGCAATAATAAAAACTTAACGTACGCCGCTTTTTCAACAGATGCGGCGACTGCACCAAAAAATGAAGATCGTGCCATTCAAGAACCTAGTGAAGCATTAGAAAAGGATAAATTATATACCCGCTTAGAACTTGAATTGAGAGGTATTGATCCAGCAGTTTTGAAAAGTTACTCATGGTTTGCAACCACAGCGGCCAATCATTTAGGAATTGAAGTTGGAAATTGGTATAAGGTCCTCATGTAATGCGAAGGAATAGGCTAAATGAAGACTTTTGTTTCAGTTGGGCCCCACGAAAGGCACATCATGACAGGATGACACTGTTGAAGTCTGTTCATATCTTCAAGAAACATCGTGTACAATACGAAATTCGAACGCACTTTCGTTTTCTAAACTTTCACAAATTAACTGGTTCAACTTTGGACACATTTTTGGAATATATTGAACGAAATCTTCCAGAAGGAGTAGCTCTCCGAGCAAGTAGAGCCGAGATTCAGGAAATCCCAGAACATCTTAGAAAAGTACCTTCATCATAATTAAATTAATTAAAATAAAATCAATCGGCAATCCTTTTTTCTTTGATTTGAAAACAATGAATTCAGAATAAGTGGGATTTCCACTTGCGGAATGGAACAAATGATGGAATTATTTAAATACTTTCAGCTCTGCCTGTGCACTTCTGTACAGCTTAGCTTAGCCCTTTTAAGTCCCAAAATAACTAAGAATTTGGTGTCACTTTATTTCACACTATTTGGTGTACGATTTAGCGCAATTTAGTTTCATGCAACCTTTTGTTCACAGTTATTTACTTACATCCTAAAGATACGGTGGCAAAAAACCTTATCCAACAACGAAGTGCTTTGAATAGAATCCCCAAGGTCAAAACCAGGTTTAAAAAGATCATAGAAAACGTTCAACAGATTTGAAGGCTGTTAAGTCCCAGAATTTCCATTTATGGACACAGTTGCGGCCTCGCGCTGGAAATAGAAGGAGAGGTGGGAAAAGCTGGAAACACCTGTTTTGGTCACATTCAAAGAACCAAATTTCTGCATGAACAAAACTTAAGGCACAAAATACTGTCCCAATGGTACCTAGCAAGAGTTTTTGGTCATTTGTAAGAACTTACGAAACTCCACTTCGTCCTCGGTTCCAACACTCGTCGACAATGACACTCCTGTGGTAAGCTCTCAAGGCAAATTTCTGCAGCACAGTTTGAAAAATCTTTCGCACTCCATTAGTTGCAAGAGTACCAAAAGATCTCGATAAACACAAATCCGCTGGCCCGAATAGTATCTCCCCCATAGTTCTGAAGAGGTCTGTTTCCATGCTGGCCAAACCACTGCTTAATCTTTCCCATCTGTCCTTTTCAACAGGTCTCTTTCCAAGTAGATGGAAAACAGCATTTGTCCAGAATGTTTAAAAAAAGCGATTCTTCATCTTCCTCAAAGTCCTGCACTTACGTCCCTTCTATCCAAGGTCATGGAAACTTTGATAGAGTATCAGGTTAAGAAATATCTTGAGAAACTGAATCTTCTTAATGACTGGCAGAACATTTCTCGTAGCAAAAGGTCCACTGGAGTTATGATGGTATATTTCACCGAGATGGGACCAATCTTTACATCGTTTTGGAGAAAGTTAGATTATTGCGCTCGATATTTCAAAAGCATTTGATAGAGTTTGGCATCAAGCTTTCTTATAGAAAAACGTGCATTTGGCACCAATGAACCCCTCCTTCGATGGATTTGAAATTACCTTTCGGACCGTTCAATTCGCCTTGTTTTGGACAAATTCAGTTTGCTATCCGAAAAATAAATGCTGGTCTTCCCCAAGGCTCCGTTCTGTGTCCCCGACTCTCTTCCTAATCTTTATATTGTTTTGCTAACGACAGTACTCTCAGCTTTTCATACTCATTTCCAGATTCACATCCATGTCTTTCGGATGTGGAACTGCAACGAAATCGTATGATAAGCTCATTAAATTCCGATCTTGACAGCATTTTCCAATGGGGAATAGTCAACCACCTGGAATTTAATGCTTCAAAAACTCAATTCTGGCTTCTGTCGATAAAGGATAACCTAACCTCTATGCCACTATCCATGAGTGGCAATTGCATTGAGGAAACTAAACAGCTTTGCGTACTAGGTATGTGTATTACAAGTCACCTTCGGTAGAATCATCACATATTCGACGTCGTTGCCAAAAATCCCGCAAAATGCTTAGGTTACCTAAATAGATGTAAGCAATATTTTTCCCCTTCTGATCTCGCTAAACAGTGCTCCAGCGAAATAGCCAGATGCATTCCTTCCCTTAAACCTTGTCCCCGTAACACTCGCACCGCACTAGAAATGCCCACCAATTTCCCTTAGAGCCTAACTTCGGACGTACTGTTAAGTATAGAGACCTATTTTAGCCACACTACAAAAATGTGGAATGCCTTTAACCGCTCGCACTGTTATTCAAGATAAGGGTGTTAATATTCCCTTTAGTGCGCGCAAATTATAAATCTTCCAAAGTTTTAATTCGTGTTCTACTACCATATTGGCGAACAATGGCCCTCTTTCTTAGTGAACACATGGTTCCCACATCGGAAATTCCAAATTGATAGACTGATATAGCAAACGTTCAACGTTACTTTCAGGTCTGAAAATTTGTTTTTACACTCATCATAATCTCTTGAAATGCTGGGCGTTAGTCAATATTGAGCATTGACAAGGTTTGAATAAGCTAATAACAATTATTAGATACGAAATTTGTCCATATATGATTCAAGGCACGTCTTCAATTACTTAAATTAGAATGACATTACTTAAACATCAAATTTTAAATTAAAACACTATACAATATTGTTTTTAAAAATTTTATATATTTTATTTCTCCCGAAACAAAACGTACATAACATACAATTAAATTCTCGTATAAACTAAAAAACCCGTAAAGATAAATGCAATTAAACGGGTTTTCTAAAAAAAAACACGATATTGAATTTTTGTTTTACTATCAGGTAACTAAAATCTAGTTTTTTTTTCAAAGTAACTCCCCTCGAGTGCAGACCGAGTCGAGTATAGTTAAAATCTTCCCTGAATCTAATGTAAGTCTTAAGATCAACCATACTGCGACTTGATGCATTTAAGAACAAACAGTCAATTGCTCTGTTTTTACATATATAATATGTATAATAATAACGGAAGTAGCATAAGAAAAGAAACGGAATTTGTTGTTTTTAAAAATACAAAAAAAAAAAACAAAAATTGAAAATTAAATGAAACAAGAAGAACGTATTGTAAACGAGCAGTGATGCGCTGGACGACTAATCGTTGTTTGGTTTTTTTTTTACATCATACCACCCATTCCACCCATTCCTCCCATACCACCCATTCCACCCATACCAGGCATACCTCCTGGAGCGGCATCATCTTTTGGCATTTCACAAACTACAGCTTCAGCTGTCGTCAGGAGGGAAGCAACACCAGATGCGTCTGTCAAGGCGGTTCTAACTACTTTGGTGGGATCGATGATACCTTTCTCGATAAGATTTCCGTACTCAGACTTCAATGCATCATAGCCGTAATCTCCTTCTTTCACCTCAACTTTGGCTACAACCATGGCACCATCGACGCCAGCGTTCTTAGCGATGGTCATGCATGGCATACGGAGTGCACGTCGAACGATATCAATTCCCATGTTCTATAAAACAAAAATTATATTAATATTGCAACTTGACTTAAACGTGGTGTATCTTCTTACTTGATCCTCATTGGCGCCCTTTAAACCATCCAATGTGGGAATGCAACGGAGCAAGGCAGTTCCACCTCCAGGAACAATACCTTCTTCAACAGCAGCGCGGGTAGCATTTAGAGCGTCATGGACACGATCCTTCTTTTCGTTCACCTCAACCTCGCTTGAGCCACCAACACGCAAAAGAGCTACTCCGGAAGCTAGACGAGCAAGACGTTCTTGCAGCTTCTCCTTTTCATATTCAGATGTGGTATCTTCGATTTGGTCTTTGATTTGGGTAACACGCCTGTCAATATCTTCCTTCTTGCCCTTACCCTTCAACAAAAGGGTGTCATCCTTTGTGATAACGACCTCACCAACTTTTCCCAAGTCACCAATTTGTACATCTTCCAGTTTAACCAAGTTAGCGTCGTCACCAAAGACAATACCCCCTGAAGAAATAGCCATATCAGTCAGAGTGGATTTGCGGTTATCACCGAAACCAGGTGCTTTAACAGCTGCAACCTGAAGCCCAATTTTCAAACGGTTCACAACCAATGTACTTAAAGCTTCTCCATCAATATCTTCAGCAATAATAACCAAAGGCTTCCTCTGTGCATTGGCCAATTCAAGAGCTGGGATGATTGACTGAACGGAGGAAATTTTTTTTTCAGAGAATAAGACTAAGGCGTCTTGAAATTCGACCTTGGCACCCTTCGAAGAGTTAATGAAATATGGTGAAATATAACCTCTATCGAATTTCATGCCTTCAATCACTTCTAGTTCATCGTTCAAGGTTTTACCATCCTTAACGGTGATGACACCGTCACGTCCAACCTTCTTCATGGCTTCGCTGATCAAATGTCCTATGGCAATATCACCATTAGCAGAAATTGTGGCTACCTGAGCGATTTCTTCGGGGGTGTTTACAGGACGCGACATGGTTTTCAGATTATCCTTAACAGCGTCAACTGCGATCATTACACCACGACGAATCTCTACTGGATTAGCTCCCTTTGAAATTTTTTCGAAACCTTCCTTGGCAATAGCGCGAGCCAAAACGGTGGCAGTGGTAGTTCCGTCTCCAGCTTCTTCATTGGTGTTGTTTGCAACGTCTTGTACCAATTTGGCACCAATGTTCTGGAATTTGTCTTTCAATTCAATTGACTTGGCAACGGTGACACCATCTTTTGTGATTTTTGGTGAACCCCATGACTGTTCAATGATGACGTTACGACCCTTTGGACCCATTGTCACGGCTACAGCATCGGCTAATATGTCCACGCCCTGAAGCATGAGGGCACGTACCTCTGGTCCAAATCTAACGTCCTTGGACATATGACGAACAGCATATTGGCGGGCAATAGAAAGACGAGAAAGTGTTGCTGGTAGACGATACATCTAAAATTAAAAAAAAAAAATTATAACACAAATAAATGACAGATGTTGATATGTGTAAGTAAAGACAGTTAGACTAACTGCATTTTTGGAAGAAAACAATCATAACAGGGGAGAAAAGGAGATTAATATTTAGCCGGAATGTTGCCTACAAAATTAGCTATAAAACGAAAAGCGACAAGCAGTCGTTATACAATTATGAACTGATTGCAGTAAGAAGTCTTAAAAGATGCATGTCATGAGGGACATCACTTAACATAAAGTTTTGATCTTAAAGACTAAATTTGACAATAGTTTAAAATAGAATAATCTGCAGTAGGCGGAGCAATCACATGGGCTGTAGAGTGTATACTGACTGCAACCCATTAACAAGGCGTTAATTTAGGGTTTTAACCATCAATCAGACCTATTACAGTATCTTTCTCAATTGCTCGACAAAATGTGTGTTCGATACGCCTTCACTTCAACCAAAAGATCTAGACAATATTTTAAAGTTCGGCTGTGTCTGGTTGGTCGGTTATCAAAGAAAAATTTACCAAAGGACCAATTAAGTACCGATTTGCTTTTGTTCGAAATCGTTTTCGCTCTTCTTACCTGCCCTGGACTGGAACTAGTGCAAGTACCTCAAGAAGATAGATTCTCCATTGCAATAGCTGTCATCCTTGAAATAAAGGACCAATTTGAGAATGAAGGTATTTGTGTCTCTAAAATGTTAAATATCCTAGAGAGATCAAGACCTGGCCATGAGCAAGCGCAAGAAACTGAAAAGATCGATCTTGCTTCACTACCAATGGATGAGGTTTTTGACGTTAATGAAGATGGCACTTTGCAGCTTGGCGACATTATAGATTTCAACCCGGAAACGTATTCAGAGTTCGGTTCCAGAGCACCAGAACTTCCAAGCCCGATTTTAGCAGCCACTGCCGGAAGTAGAATTATATCAAGAATAATTCCTTTAGTTTCCCATTCTCCTCAACCGCCATCTTTTGGATCACCAGCTACGGTAACTTCTGCAACTATTAAAGACAGTTCTTTAACCCTATCAATACCTCCGGATACCCCAACTACTTCAAAAAGATCTCTCTCCTCAATACCAAATAAAAGCAATATTTTCAAAAATCCAGGATCCACCACATTAAGTTCACCATCACTTCAAAAAAAAAAAAATTAATTCAACTGAAAGCAGTCCATCCTGTTCGCCTTGCAGATCAAGATCCCCGATTCATTTGTCGAAACATTTATTTTACCCAGACCCTGTCAAAAAGAAAAATACTACGCAGACTTGCCGATCTGCCAGTGCAATATCTTCTCAGGCTTGGAGGGACATCTTTAAGCGTAAGGAAAGGCCAAGCAAGATAAGATTGATGCGGTAGAGAAAAGGAAAGATGAAAGGTTACGACGAAAAGAAGAAAAGGAAGCACACAAATCATCTGGACGGAAAAGAAAAGCCAAAAAACAAATTATTAAATGCAACAAATGCCAAGAGATCCTTATAAGCGATACTGAAGACGTTGCGATATTTGTCCTTTGTGGTATCACCTTAAATGCAGTTCAATCAGTTTTTTGCCCTATGAAGATGCTGTGACCATGAAATTTGTTTGTGATATTTGCATGGACTCAAATACATGAAAATGTACCTGCATATTTGTATAGATACTATAAGACATATCCTTTAGCTCTAATGTTCCTAGGTACAAAACTGTATCTAACTAAAGTCTTTGAAAGTGCCTTAGTAGGTAAGCAAGACTTTTAAGTTTTTTTTTTTCTGAAAGAAATATTGTTTTGTTTTATGAGTTTAATATTATGTTTAGGTTTTTGTTTATTTTTTGCTTATCAAAGATAACTGAATACCTATCGTTTTATAAGATTTTTTTATTTGTTTTCAGGAATGGAATGTTGTTTTTTTTTTTTTAAATTAAGAAACTACCTATTTTGTTTTGTTAATTTTTAATAATTACATACTTTATTTATGAAATAAATTTAATTAACAAAAATGTCCAATTGTAGAAGGCTGAACCTTTTACCTACCTATTTATCGTTCATATAAAAAAGAACTTTTTTTTTGTTTTGTGAGTTTTAATAATATATTTATTATTTATTATTTAAATTAAGCTCGCAAGAATGAAATGTGATTGTTTTTTAATTATCCAAAGAAAAGAAATATAAATAAAATGCATTAAAACATACATTCAATGGTCGAAACATTATTTATTTCCTACCAAAAAGAGGACCTGGCCGGATACTGGATCAGAAGTGGCCGGTTACTGAAAATTGGTGGCCGGGTACTGGTTAAAAAGCACTTTTTTTACAAAAGTTATTCCAGTTTTAATAGCATTAAATAAATAAATTTAATATTATTTTTATTTGATTGAAATTTTAAATAAGATCAGAAAAAAAATTATTCCAAAATGGTATATTATAAGACGAATTTATTATAGGGCCCCAAAATGAGAAAATGCGTTAGGTGGCCGGATGCAGGTACACTTACCCTATTTCAATTTCGGGGGATGAGTTGAAATTTTTCCAATTGGACGAAAATATGTTTTCATCTTTAAACCGTATTTTTCAAACATTTTTTAAAAGATAAACAAAACTGTTATAGCTTTGCAGGCAAAATCGATAACAGTATTTTGCGAGAGACAAACGTATAGCTTTGAAAAATTGATTTCTGGCTTACCTGTGTACAAAAGAAGTGTTGAATGTTTTCCAATTTTACATGAATTCTTGCTAGGGCTCAAAGCACATATATAGGTAATGTGAAAGCTGGATATTTGGTAAGTCTACAAAGATCTTTGTCGGATTACTTTCCAAAAACAATTACTGACATCGAATGGGTACAAAATCCATTTCTAATGAAAACCCAGACACTAAGCATATAGAAAAACGAATCTCTCATAGATCTGCAGAGTTCTTCCTCTTTAAAATATGTATTTGATTCTATATCACTGCCCGAATTTCAGGTTTGTATTAAGAGTGAATACCCTGAACTTGCCAAGAAGGCTACATTCAATTTGCTCCCTTTTGGCACAACGTATCGCTGCGAAGCAGGTTTTTCAGCATATACATATACCAAAACTAAATACAGATCGATATTGGATGCTGCGAATACAGCTTTCAGACATAGAAGTCAATTTTCAAACAATAATAAATCAAACAATGACAGTTTCACTAACCTTAATAAAATATCTTAAATTAATTTAAAAAAAAATAAAATGCACGACTGGGTCGCACGAACTTGCTCGAATGTGTGATACTGGTTTTAGGGGCTTGAGATTTTGATAAAAATAAAATTTTCAAAATTTTTAAATAAATACTTAAACTAATTTGAGCTGAAAAAAAAGTACGCCATTTTATTTCTTGGATAAATTTGAATTTATGAGAATAAATTTATAAAAATCTGTGGAGCGGTTTTTGAGAAAAAAGTTTTTTTTGAAAAACTTTTTGAAAAAAATTTAAAAAAAAAATTCAAAAACGCCAGTTTATAGGTATTCAGCAAATACATTTATTAAGAATTTTAAGAAAAAAATTTAATAAGCAGTTTTCAAAATATTAATTTCTTAAATTTTTTTTTAAAAAATGCTTTTAAAAATACAAAAAAATATTTTTCAAAAATATTGGTATGCAATACAAATTGAGCTACCTACAACTATGTGTGTATGAAATTTCGAAAGAATCGGTTGAGTCGTTTTCGAGTTAGTCGAAAGCAAAAAAAACGGTCCTATGGAAAGTACCGTTCTTAGCCATTTTTTAAAACTTTTTTTTCAACCATATGATTGGTCGTTAAAAAGCAACACTGATTTTTTTAAATAGAAATCGTTAGAGCCGTTTTTGAGAAAAATAAGTTTTAACATAACGGTTGTATGGCAGGTACCGTTATTTTTTGAGCTAAAAAAAAAATTTCAATTTCCCCTCTGTACAATACCTAAAAAAGTCTACATACCAAGTTTGAAGCAATTCGGCCCACCCGTTTGGGCTGTAGGTCTCTATACATACAGACAGACAGACAGACATACAGACGGACAGAATTTTTTGACCATCTTTTTTCGTCTTCGCTATTATCGTAATGTCATGTTTGATTGTTATCTCAAAACTTTTTTTTTCGACGAATGCATAACTTGCCTTATAGTACCTATAATCGCAAGTAAAAAATACTTTAAAATTTGCTTTTTTTCATTTTTACTTGCGATTATAGGTACTATAAGGCAAGTTATTCATTCGTCGAAAAAAAGTTTTGAGATAACAATCAAACATGACATTACGATGATAGCGAAGACGAAAAAAGATGGTCTAAAAATTCTGTCCGTCTGTATGTCTGTCTGTATGTATAGAGAACTACAG
This sequence comes from Platycheirus albimanus, assembly GCA_916050605.2. Lineage (NCBI taxonomy): Eukaryota > Metazoa > Arthropoda > Insecta > Diptera > Syrphidae > Platycheirus > Platycheirus albimanus. The sequence goes on along the minus strand of OU696697.1, from coordinate 49,843,183 downwards.
CCCAAACGGGTGGGCCGAATTGCTTCAAACTTGGTATATAGAGTTTTTTAGGTATTGTACAGAGGGGAAATTTTAATTTTTTGTTTAGCTCAACAAATAACGGTACCTGCCATATAACCGTTACGTTAAAGCTTATTTTTGTCAAAAACGGCTCTAAGGATTTCGATTTAAAAAAATCAGTGTTGCTTTTTAGGTACGACCAATCATATGGCTGAAAAAAAAGTTTAAAAAAATGGCTAAGAACGGTACTTTCCATTGGACCGTTTTTTTTTGTTTTCGACTATCTCGAAAACTACTCAACCGATTCTTTCGAAATTTCACACATACATAGTTGTAGGTTGCTCAATTTGTACTGCATACCAATATTTTTGAAACATATTTTTTTGTATTTTTAAAAGCATTTTTAAGAAAAAAAATTAAAAAATTAATATATTTTGAAAACTGCTTATCAAATTTTTTTCTTAAAATTATAAATAAATGTATTTGCTAAATACCTATGAAATGGCGTTTTTTGAAGATTTTTTTCAAAAAGTTATTCAAAAAAATCTTATTCTCAAAAACCGCTCCACAGATTTTTAAAAATTTATTCTCATAAATTTAAATTTATCCAAGAAATAAAATGGCGTACTTTTTTTTCAGCTCAAATTTAGTTTAAGTATTTATTTAAGAATTTTGAAAAATGTATTTTTATCAAAATCTCAAGCTCCTACACCACTGTCACACATTAGAGCAAGTTCGTGCGACCCAGTCGTGCATTTTATTATGTTATCGTTTAGAGTTGGGGTTCCGCAATGTATTTGGCCTCTGTGAAGGGTTCCGCAGCCTTAAGAACCGCTGATGTAGATCATACTTTTGTGAGCCCGATCATATTTCTAACAAAGCAGCTGAATTTATTGACATACATGCCGAGATAGTAGCTTTGGGGTCGCCCTAGGGTCGCCACAACTCGTGTTTTGAAATACCTCAACTCACCCTCAAGAGAAAATGCTGTTTTTTGAAACCTGGGATCGCCCTGAAGTCGATCTAGGTATTTATCTGGGGCGAGTTGAGGTAACGAATCAGCTGCTGAAGTGACTTTTGCTGTCAAGCATTTCTGGTGTATTTTTCTTCTGTATTTGATTTTTCACATATTATTTTGGAAAAAAACTAAAAGAAATGCAAGTGAAGGCATTTATTTTTTATAAAAGTGAATACAAATAAAGCAAAATGAAAACTTTGATTTTGTGCGTTGTGAAAAATATACAATCAGCAGCCCTAATGCTTTTTTTGAGAACGGAAAAACTCAGGTTTTTTTGACAACTCCAAAGAAAAGTTGTCTTCAAGAATGCGAGGACAACCCCAAAACAATTGTTGCTGTTATTAAAGTACAGTACAGCGACGTAAAGTTCCCTTTTGCAAAACTGAAAGCTTCCAGCTTCTTTTTTTTTTTGAGTCTTATTGCTATTGTAGATTGCACAAATGAAAGCACAATCATAAGTGAAACCTATGCATGTATTCTGGGAAACAGCACTGCTGCAGTGCGCTGGTTTTAATTAAATATGGCACTCGCATGAATATTAACGCAAAAAAGGATGAAATATACGATGTCAAGTTGTTCTAAGATCTAAAGATGACGCTGATATTAAGTCACGTTTAACCTGAAGGACAACAACAGACTAAACCAATTCTTTTTCTTGTTTGAAAATCCAGCTAATAAAACTTATTGGAGGAAGCCGTCCAGGAGCATCCAGAAGTCTTCTGAAACCATTGGCACTAAAATGACACATATAATATATGTATAACTCTTTGGGCAGTGTCTATTCGCATTCAGCACTGCAGTTTTAGGTAGTGTCAACAAATATGATAACGGAGTTGAGTCGAATGAGCGTCTGTAGGTAGCAATTTTACTAGTTCCAATGGTTTCTAGAATCAGTGGCCCCCAAGTGAAACAAATGGCAAGTGCAATAAGTCTGAGCAGATGAAAACGCACGAATATTACCAAATCACTACAATTGCTTGCCATTGAACAAGACGTTTAACTTTACACCTTAATTGACTTTCTTAACCCCACTTGTACAGCTGGAGTTTAAGTGACCTATTAGGTTAATCCAACACCCGCAGAAAGCAAAAGCAAGGAAATTGAATCCCAAGTTTTTCGACTTTGTAGAAAAAATATGGGGCCGATATGTAGACCAAGTTTGATAGAGCCCGAGCTTGGCCCTAATTACTAACCTGATTGAAGAGCCAATTTGGGAACAAACGTATATGTGTATTCAGTCATGCCAGCACCGACCCACAAGCCAGTACTTGCAGTGCAGTAGAAAGCACACAGTAGTTTTTGTGTATTTTGGATGAAAACTTGATAAAATCGACTTAAACGTGACACTAAAAAGTATACTCATAATTTGATTTGCATCGATACCAATAAGCCTTATATGCATCTTACAAAAACAATGCTTCAGAGGTTAGAAATGGGTATCAATCATGTTTTTTGGCAATTTCCTTAACAGAATTTATTTATTTTTATGACGATATCAATAACTTTATATTCAAGGCTAGTTAATCCGTTTACACAAGAAACTTCCTTCCAGTGTTATATAACATCTCTTTTTATGATGAAATGAAAATTTGATATCTATGTATAACAAAAAATACAAATTAACACGAAAGGATGACCTTTTGATCTATGAAAACATTTTATGTTTTTAATAGATTGCTTTCATATCAGTAACTTGGACTAAATGCAACACAGTATTGGTATAATGGGGAATTTTAGTGCAGCACATGCTTTCATAATGAAATGTATTGCACATCACTTCTGTGACATGCAGGTTGCAATGTTGTTCCCAAACCCAGATCAAGACACTTTAATTAAATGAAGTAAAATAATAAGAATTGACTAAAACAGCTATTTTTAACTAAATTGCATAAATTGTTAAGCATTGGTTCGGAATTCTCTTATCAGAAATTAAAGATTCCAGAATAATCTATCTCCAAAAAGAATTTGAGGTTATGCACTTTTTTCACACCGGAATCAATTAATGAAAAAGCATATCAAACAAATAATAAAACTTACGTTGGTATTCTATTCACTGATTTTAATTAAAAATATTTCACAAAGAAAAAATAACTCCAATCAATGGAATTTCGCAACAACTGCCGGTCTGTACGGGCGGAAAACGTGATTTGAAATGACTTTTTGTGAAATTTTTCAGTTTTTAGGTATCGACAAGTAGATTTCTCATTTTATATCTGTATGTTGGTGCAATCGATTTTTGACATTTCACAAGAGTGCGTTCATAAATTAATGTTGTTTTGATTTCACAAACGTAGAACTGGTAGAACGTATTAAGAATGCAATATCGTTCAGCCAAATACCACGGACCAATAAGATACAGACCGCCGACCCACGGTATGGTCTCTCTTTTTGCCTACAAGCTGAAAATCAGCTGATTTGCCATTTATTTTGAGAGTGTGAAGCTCTCCCTTGCATTTTAAATGGGAGCCATCACAAAATACACAGAGAGAGATGTACACGTATTCACAGCCACGAACAAATAAAATATTTCGAGGATGTTTCAGGCAAGAGGAGTACGAGTTGGTGGTCTGTATTGTTCTGTGCCAAATACATAGATACTAGGGCCACACTACTTGTAAGTTACTGGCAAGCAAGTTTCAATAACTTATTTTACCAATTATGTGTCCACACTAACACACAATATAGACCAGTGACCAAAATCTGCACTGCAAACGTAGAAGTGCAGAAATATCTAGTGGAATGCGTACGTACGTAAGAGAAGTACTTTGTTTCCACTGAAAAGGGATAGGCGCTTGGGAAAAAACTCAGTTACATACCTTTCTGTACATGAAACAACTACTAGAAATAACGCCTTCAATTTTCATTTTTGATTTGTTCTGCGCATCTCGTCATAAGAACACCTGCCTTCAAGTTACATAGAAAATTTTGCGTTCTATTTAATGAGAATTTTGCTGCATATCTCATATTAAAAATCGAAAATGGTTATGATGCAAATGATATTTGGTGACTTCATTGTATATGAAATCTATAGTAGTCTGGGGAACGAGTAAGAGATAACGGGGTTTGGAGACACATAGATGTCGCTGATAATTATCACATATTTAAACCTTTCCACCTACATTTTCTCTCCAAAACGAGAAATTTGAAAAAAAGGTTTGGAGGCTCACGGTGTCGCCACAGTCGATCCTGTTATCCATATTACTATAGATTTCATATACAATGGTGACTTCAAAAATTTTCAAGAATGTTCAAAATTTTTAAAATTTAAAGCTATTCCATTCTTAAAAGTTTGTGAACTTGAATTAACCAGCAATTTTTATGTTTTTATTATAAAGTGAATTTTTCCAAGATTCTGGTTACTTTGAGGTACAATAAACTTCCCAGAAAGGTTTACAATAACAAGAAATCTTCTTTCGAAATGCCTATTTAGTGGAGTCAATAAAGCTGTAACGACCGCTTTATTGACTGGCAATACCCAGAAGTCCACAGAAACAGCTCCGATTTTGATAATTTTTTTTTTTTCAATTTTTGTTTATTTATATTGTTCAAAATCAGAAACATTTCAGGTGGGGGAAATAATTATTGTTGCGCAAGAACGCAACACGGCAGCACAGACGATGAAAAGATCGAAGTAGGCGGCGCGCGCCGTATTCTATTATTAAAAAACGGATTCAACAAGAGTTATTCTAGTGATAATCGTCCACAACAAAGGAAACAAAATAGAAGATAAATCATTTCTACATCATTTTACAATATTTGTGTCATTTACAATAATAAAACATAAGCGAGAGCTATAGTACGTTTGCAAGGAACTGTTGGATACCCTTTTTCCTATATTTTTGTATGTGTATGAGATCGCCTCCCGCAGGCAGCCGATGTTCCTGTTTCAGAAACGAAATTCTTCTTTGGCAGACAGAAAAAAATTCAATAACATCAATTTTGTGTGGTGTGATGTTCAATTAGTGCTGGCGCAGTAAAAAAAGGCGTGCACCACGCCCAAAGTTAAAACGTTTTATTGCCAAGGCAATTGGTATGAGCTCAGTGACATTCAATTTTATTTTGCAGATCGATTTGAACAAGACAAGACAAAACTTAAATTTTTAAAATTTGGAATGGAAATAGCGATTATGGATGTTTTTAACAATTCTTGGACCACACTCTACTACGTAACCAAGGAATAAAAATCTAAGTGTTCATCTTTTTAATTCAAAACTACGACCGATAGTTAAAAAATTGATGCATTATACAACTTTTGACAGAAACACCCTTTAAAAGTGGGCGTGGCTTAAAAATTTGAAGCACTAACTCAGCTTTGATTAGTAGTCAGTATTTAGGCATATGTGTAAAACTACAGCTCAATCGAGTAGTTTTTAAAAGATCTTACCTGAAAAAAGGTATTTTATCAAAATCACGCCTTTAAAAGTGGGCGTATTTAAAAAATTTACACAAGAAAATGTAGAGATATATTTTTTATAAAACCAACATAAGGGAAAAAGGTTTAAATTAAATATTAATAGTACCTTACATTTTTAAAACTACGTTTTTCGTTCTTTCATGAAAAATGGGCGTCGGCCACGCCCAAACTGAAATGTTCTTATTTAGTTTTAAGAAGGTTTATTAAAAGCTGACGTGTGCAAAATTTTGGCGTTATGCTTTTATCGTACCTGTACAAAAACATAATTTAATTTTACCAAATTGAGGTTGTTCATCAAAAATGGCGATTGTGGGCGTGTTTGTAGGCGGATTTTACCTTACTCTTGAACCAAAGATTATATATACCAAATTTCAGCTTTATAGCTCAAAAATTGCGACCTCTAGAGAGTATACATACGGACGGACGGACGGACGGACGGACGGACATGGCTAAATCGACTAGATTTTTGATTATGAGTCAGAATATATATACTTTTCTATACCTAACGGTATTATTCCTCTATGTTACAAACTCCACACCAAATACAATATACCCATTCTATGGAATAGGGTATAAAAAAAGGGTGATTCACCACATGTGCCCCAAAAAGCTAGAGAGTGTAGGTTGGGTTGAGACAAGAAAAAAATTGTATGGGAGGGGGTCTATTTCCCCCCGTTTAGGTAGGAAGGCCAATTTTATAAGAAAATTACTTACATTGGAGGAAAATTATTTAAAAATAACGGCGATTCCTACAATGCCATTCCATACCTTTTTGTAGATCAAAAAATCTATTCTTTTATTATTTTTTTTTAAATAAAGTTATTTTAGCTGGCCGTTTTTGAAATATAAGCTTTCAAACTCGAAGCCTTGAAAAACAAAATATAAAAATAACTTTCAAACTATTTTTTTTCAAAATTTGACGTAATGTAGTACAATTTTTTTTTATCAAAACTCAATGCTCCTATTAATTGTCAGTCGAAAACTCGAAATCTTATGAAAAAATGTCATTTACTTTAAATATGATTTCTGGCATATGACCGCCTCGGCTCGCTCGGACGTAGTCTAATCTCTGGAGGTCCAATTTTCGACAAATCAATACCGCAGTGTTGTTGAAACCACAGCTCCTGCATACATGGTTGTTCAATTGATAAACGAAAAACTCATTAATCATGGCTCTATAGCGGTCACCATTGACTGTAACGTTCTGGCCAGCATCGCTTTTAAAGAAGTACGGACCAATTATTCCACCAACCCTTAAAGCACACCAAACAGTCAGTTTTTGTGGATGTAAAGGTGTCTAAACATACACTTGAGGATTATCATCACTTCAATGTAATGTACTATGACCGCCAACTCATATCTCAACTGTCTAAGAATATTGTATTCACCACATTTTAGAAACGAAGCTTTGATGCACTAGAGGGCGACACAGTCAGATTGTATATACAATGATGTCACTGTTATCTAATTCGATTTTAGCAAATTAAATTTGTCATGCTGTACCTATAGATGTGTAAGAAATGCTAAGTATCCAGTTTGGGCTGTTTTTTTTTAGATTATAGATACATATCAAACAGTCAGTTTTTGTAGATGTAAAGGTGTCTAAACATACACTTGAGGATTATCATCACTTATTCAATGTAATGTACTATGACCGCCAACTCATATCTCAACTGTCTAAGAATATTGTATTCACCACAGTTTAGAAACGAAGCTTTGATGCACTAGAGGGCGACACAGTCAGATTGTATATACAATGATGTCACTGTTATCTAATTCGATTTTAGCAAATTAAATTTGTCATGCTGTACCTATAGATGTGTAAGAAATGCTAAGTATCCAGTTTGGGCTGTTTTTTTTTTAGATTAGAGATACATATATTTATTTTATCATGATACTTTTGAATTTCTTCTTTTTAAGTAATTTTAAATTTTTTTTTTCAATTGTGTTTAATTATAGGTATGTATGTCGGATAAATATTTTCAAAAAATAACTGACAGCCGTTTCATTATTGAAAAGGAACACTGAAAGTGTTCACATCCTCCAAATTTTCCAGACTGCTCGGCGCCAAAATAAGATTGATTGTCCTTTTCAGATTCATCATCATCATATGTCGATGATGGCCTGTGAAATTGTAAATTTAAATATATATCCGTTGATATCTGATTATAAATTGTACGTGAGTAGTATGTGCATTAGTTCACCCAAGACTGAGATTCTTCTTGAAAATTTGAACAGATTCGTTTCACAAATCGCTTGCAGGAGACAGTTTCGACCATCATAGCCGTATCTTTATTATAAGAAAAAACTATGATTATTAAACCATCAATCTTGTATAACAAAACAAATAATTGAATTCAGATACTACACATAGACTGCTATATTAAAATTGTACTTTTATAAAAACTCTGCTTAAGAACTTTCACAAGTGTAATCGGCTCAATCATAGCGACGACGAAAGAATACAATGAAACAGAATTAACGTCATTATACTCACATAATTTGTCTATATAGATACTATGGCCATATACAATACAACTATCGCAACCCTGAAATAAATAACTACTCGGTCATAGATGTCCCGAGCTTTTGTATAAAGTCAGAAATTAAGGTAGCATTGTTTCCGTAATTCGACGCTATGATTGGGCGAAGTTATGTTGTTCACCAAAGTGCAGTTGACAGTATGCAGTCCATGCATAATTGCATACTAATATGTCAATGGCTTTATATTACTTTTCAATAACACTTTCAATAGTTTTATAAACACTCCATCGTGATATTTTATGCTGTAGCTCCTTTGCTGTGTGCAAGTATCTTTGATATTCGGGAATAAAAGGATTCTGCCTAAATGTTGTCGCATTCCATGGCAAGTAGAACATGGCCTTCAATACATATCCCACCGTTAGAGACTCGTACTCAAGATCAACAGGAATACCTATTCCAGCAATGAACTAAATTTATAATAATTAATTTTAAAATATTTGACTTTGAATTGAACAAAAAAATTATGTATTTACCTGATGGCGAGTTGGTGCTTGCCGGGGAAATAGCAAATAACGTTTACTTATTCCAAAAACGCCAATAAGGCTCCATAATAGCAAAAATAATATCCGAAGCTTAACGAACCTCATGGCTGAAGATGTTGAACTGATATGCACGTCTTGCAGTCTTACAGATGTTTTTTCTGTGGAATTTCAATATTTGGCTTAAAGATGTTAAGTGATCCAAATGCATCGGTTCTTCTTTGACATTGCATAAGTGCAGTTGGCCGAGGCATCGCGACGGTTTGGCAAAGTTTACATTGTATTGTTAATAAGAAACGATGGAGATAGTAAGGAATAACAAACAATGCTGCAGCTGAAAGAATCAGAAACAACTGTGGATAATCTAAAAATCTTATTTTGCCATGAGAATCTTCAAAAGGTCTGAAACTGCCAATGACCGAGAACAAAGTTTTATGTGACATTGGGTTGATCCAAGTAAAATTGACTACGATTAATTATTTTACCATGCTCTTGCACTTCTATGCTGAAATTGTTGCTGGAACTCTAAGCCAACATCTGGAAGAGGTTAAAGGATTTCGTTGGCTAGTAGCGCGCACTTTGCTTTAGGGTGTAAAAAATTCGAAAACAAATGTCAATTGGTTTCGTCCTTTTCAAGCTTTTAAACTGTAATGTTTTTTTTTCGGTGCCATATATGGTCATATGAAATGAAGTTCAAAACCAACTTTTGGATCTTATTGCACTCTTGGCAGTGTAAAATGTAAAAACATCCAAATAGACGATATAATATAAAATAGCCTTAGTTCAAGTTGAAATTTATTTACGATTACGAGATGAAGGCAAATGAGAAAACTGATACCGAATCCGTATGCAGCGATGAAAATCAGTGATCAGTGTGTTCGAAATAGAAATAAAATGCACGACTGGGTCGCACGAACTTGCTTTAATGTGTGACAGTGGGGCTTGAGATTTTGAAACTTTAAATAAATACTTAAACTAATTTGAGCCATTTTATTTCTTGGATAAATTTGAATTTATGAGAATAAAAAGTAACACTGATTTTTTTCAATCAAAATCGTTAGAGCCGTTTTTGAGAAAAATAAGCTTTAACGTAACGGTTATATGGCAGGTACCGTTATTTTTTGAGCTAAAAAAAAATTTCAATTTCCCCTCTGTACAATTTCTAAAAAACTCTATATACCAAGTTTGAAGCAATTCGGCCCACCCGTTTGGGCTGTAGGTGTCTATACATATGAACATACATACAGACAGACAGACAGACAGACATACAGACAGACATACATATGTACATACATACATAATTACAGACGGACAGAATTTTTAGACCATCATTTTTCGTCTTCGCTTTCATCGTAATGTCATGTTTGATTGTTATCTCAAAACTTTTTTTTGACGAATAATTAAATTGCCTTATACTCGTAGTACCTACATATAATCGCAAGTAAAAAGGCATTACGATGACGGATCTGCTGAAGAAGTTGTGATCAGAGAAAAAGTTAAGTAAAAGATTTAAACTAAATTGCCTGCACTAGATATGCTGTATGCAGAATCGTAGCGGCGACTAAAAGCATATAGGGAAATTAGTTCTTTGTTTGGGTTTTTAACAGTTTTCATGAAAGAGAACAACGATGAAATTAAAGAAGCCTGTACAAAATATTGCCAACATTCAGCCCGAGTTTATAAAGGAGATAGTGCAGTTCAAGTACTTAATCTAACAAAAAGATTATGTAGGGATTTTAGAGATAGATACAATTGTGCCTGCCAAGAAGTTGTATAAATTGATTTATGATAATATGGTACAATCAACTTTCCCTAATGTAATTATATCATTGCAAATCTACAGAAGTCTGATGATATCAAACGCGACGGCTGAACGTAACTTTTCAAACAAATAAAAAACTGTAATCGTTCGTCGATAATTGTCCATAATGGCGATTGAAAATGATGTTTTGGAAAAGTTCGAGTTTCAAGATGTTCTGAACGAATTAGTATACAAAAAATGTGGAAAAGTTAGTTTTTTTAATATTTAAACTTTAATGTATTTATTTCACAAAATTATTTTCTTTCTTTGATTTCTTTTTATTGCAAACTGAATAAAGTTAAAATAAAAATACCCGCTTGTCATTTTCTTTTCTGCTCCATTCACGGTTTCATCTCATACTATATATAGGTCTATAGGTCTCATTAATTATAAGTATACGTTATACTTATGTACACCTAATGATACCTGGATTAATAGTACTTAGGTAGCTCAATGAGCCCAAATATGGTACCTTCGCTGTCAGTACCTGAGGAGCTTAGCATTAATAAAGTGTGATGCTGCTGATAATGCAGTAATTGCAGCATCAGGTTGAGTTAATCATGTTGTTGCCATATATCATATCACTATACATACATTGAAGTAACAGAACTACAGAACAGGGCACGATACCAAATTTGGAGTCGATAAGACTTCTGTATGCTACTCACATCCCTTCATCAACAAAAAAGGGCCCCAAGAATTGCATTGCCTAGGGGGCCCGACATGGTTAATCCGGCCCTCCGTATGTCCTCAAGATTCGTTTTGTTTCATTTGTGAGACCTATCCTAGAATAAAGCTGTGTGGTGTGGGTGTCTCACTACTCCATTCATATAACAAGACTTGAAGCAGTTTAGAGAGTTTAGTCAGTCAGTTCAGTTTCTGCCTTCGTTTTCTTCCATGGATTAAATAGAAAATACCTCAGACTCGCTTTAATAAGCCTTCCTATACTTCCTTTAGAAACAGAAAATAATTGCAACTTTGTTTTATTGTTGGAATAATTAAGGTTCAATGTTATCTCCATCGATTCTTGGTCGGTTAAAGGAGATGACCTATTCTCCTATGGTGCTTGGGCCCAGGGTGAACACTAATAACACTAGTACTAAATGAAATCTAATGTTAAGTCCAATCTATTTTCCAAAAATGTTCGAATTTGGTTTTGGAGATTCCGAGATAACTGAGCTTTAAGTTGACGATTGCAAAATTTACAAAAAAACCATTACGTATAAATCCTTAATTACCGCACGTAGAACAATAATTATTTTGACTTCAAATATCTTTTAAATTATCTCAAACAATTTTTTCTTAACTTTATATTCACACGCAGTGTGAGTGTGCAGTGCAATGATTGGCTGTGGCTGGTACTATTCAAAATTCAACGCCTATTGATGTGCATTCAGAGTTACCGGGGTTCTTTTGGTAACTCGTTTAGCTTTCTTTCATTGGGTTTCTGTTGAAGAGCTTTTGGTTTTAGAGTTTTTAATGATGAGTGTTGTGAGTATGGATCTTGTTTTGATCTTATGTATTTCTTTTAATCCAGTCGACAGGTCGGAAAAAGTGGGTTTAGGTGGAAAAAGTTCGGAAGTTAATGAAATTTATGATTTTGTTCAGGGATATAGTTAACTAAGATTTTGCTATGTATTTGACTAGAGGGCCCTGTGAAAAAAGAGGAGTGCGAGGGGGGGGGGGGCTGCACATTTCTCGACCTAGCTAAGGTTTTACTAAGTCAAAAGCATATTCCACTTTTTTGTAGAACGTTAAATTTCCTACAATTCTGTTAGAACGAAAATTGTTGTATGTCAACTCGTTGCTGTGATATGGCACTTCAAAAAACAGGTAATTTTTCAAATCGATAAAAAATGGCAAACATTTTTGTAAAATGACCTATTTTCTTAAGAATTTTGTAAGCATTGGAATAGGTGTATGTACATCATATAAATTTTGTGTTATTTATGTTTTAAAGTCGTGTATTTTTTTTTGTGAAGTCTATGAAAAGGACGGTAACCTTACCTACAATTCTTTCAGATTTTTCTAATTTGAAATGCTTACTACGAAGACCCTGTAAGAGCTTTTGTATGAAAAGCACTTACAGAAAACAAAAGAGTGCAAATAAGAGACAAACATCCCTATCTTCCCTTACTGCCGATTTATATTGGACAGAGTATAGTGAGTCAAATAAACCGATCAACAAAGGAAAAACCAAGAATAGTGCGAAATGCCTGTGAAGGGAAATAACTTCGTGGGAAATAACTTTTTTCTGGTGAAGTTGTTGCTCACTTAAGTTATGAGAAATAATTTCACTTTTTTGTGGGAAAGAACTTCACTTCTATAGCTTTTTCCCACACAAGGTTGGAAAATATTTTAATTTTTCATTTCAGTTAAGTACTGTTTTAAAACTATACAATGCTTACGTATTTGGAAAAAAATAATTCTCTTTTAAGTGGATAACATAAGGTAAACGTAAAAAATGTGTGCAAAAATGGAAAACGAAAAGTGCATATGCGCCCGTATGTCTTTATTTCTACCTTCGAGTCAATATTTTGAAAATTCTCCAAACTCAAGAAAGTCGAGGAGTTATGTATCCATATCTTTTTTTATCCGCAGCTAAATCATAGCCAAAAGATGGTTTCATGTTGGCTGTACCATACAGTTTTATCCGGATATCATTACAGACACGTTTCCGCATTTACTCTCATTAAGTTGCTAATTGAACTTGCACGAAATAGAATCAGTGTAACTTTCTTGGAGTTCGTGGAGATTAAGGAATGTATGTTACCCTACATACTGAAAACAGTGATAATTAATCAGTGTTGCATTTTATTAATCTTTTCTGGAATTACATATACGTATATGAATCGTTTCATATAAATACTTACTGAGAGCATTTAATTTTTAAAACTATCGTGCAACATAAATATAGGCCCTCTGTGTTCTAACTGGATTTGGATAGCTAAATAGAGTTTATTTTCTTCAATCTCAAGATCCAAAATTTTGTATCTAACTACAGAAGACAGACAACAGTAAGGCTAAATTTTAGATTTAATTATATTAACATAGGTAGTCATACGTACTTTTTCGGAACTTTCCAGGTTTTACAAAATCAAATATAGCACATGAGGTAGTACATAAAGTTCCCAATGGCCTGAGTTGCTAGAAATATGATGTGTTGCCAAAATCTTCGTTAAAATATATTACTTAAGTTAACTGATCTTGGTATGCAATTAAAAAGTACCAAATTTATTAAACGAATTAATAATGATATGAAAATGTTCATTAAACGATAACCAAACCATAAAAAAAAACTATTTACCACCGATTTGGGCTCAAAGTAGTAAATTTTTCTGGCAAAAGCACTGATAGCTTAGCAACACTATTAGTATAGTAACTGGTTTTTTGCTTTATGTCTTTAAAAGTCTGATAGCGGAGGAACTTATCCTGTAAGGCCAACGACAGAAGCGGGTACGATAGGCGTATGTTTGTTCGACCATCCAAAAAGATGCGTGTGTCTGTAGAATGGAAGGCTTGTGTGTACCTATAATGACATGTTATTACTTATTCTTTGATGAATTATGCTAAGGAACGGAAATAATTCCCTTAAAAGTGGATAATCTTGGAATAATCCTTCTTAAGCTCCAATGAAGCCGTGATTTTTACACTTCAAAATACTTTTAGTCTATGCAATTCATATGCACATAAAAAGTACTTTTGTTCAATCCTAAGATATGCCGAGACCCAGCTATAAATTTTGTTAGGAGCATTTCGTCAACAATTTTGTTGGCAATACAAATGTAAGTGGTTCCCATTTTATTTATTTTCATATAAGTTACTTGAAATTTTACATAATTCATTAAAACTTTATTAGGTAAATTTTTCATACATTACTCCGTCTCTTTGAAATACCAAGTTAAACTTCATAAAAAGATTTAAAAAAAAAAAACTACCATGTACGTAGAAAATTTCACATTCGTTTATTAAAATGTTTCCCATATGCACTTCACACTTAGACTTAAGTTGGTAGTTCTGTTAACCACCAGGCCATGATCTTGTGTCTTAGCATAATTATGCTAAATACCTCCATCGGGATCGGAATCCATCGAGAATGGTTTACCTACTTATTATGGATTGCATGCCCTTACATTTGACAATAGAGCACACACTGTAAATCTTAGTTTAGTGTTCAACTGGCTATGAAAAGGAATGGAGTTATCTTACATTAAAATACAATTTCCGTTGTTTGCATTAGCCTTGCTATTTCTTTGTTGTTTGCATCGCAATATCAATTGCAATCGTTCCAAACGGACACTTGCTTTTACTAATGGCAACTCGTTTGGCGTGAGTCTTATTCCCCTTTAATCTTTCTAAATTAGTAAGTAATAAAAGAACATTGCAATTTCCATAAGTATTTAGCTGCGGTTGCGATTCCTGTTGATTTGCCGGATCGAAATATTTACGTTGCATTCAACTTGGAAACCAATTATGGATTGCCTCCAAACGACACACATTATAATCTAATAAAAAAGGTACATTCAAATGAGTTTGTATCATTTTAAAACAATTTAAATTAATTATTTATATTTTAGTGGAACTTAACTGGAATGTTTAGTGATATTAACAATGGCGTTACTTATGTTGAAAGTGCCCGGCACCATCGATCGTTATATTCTCGAACAAATTTTTATCGAAGCGTTATCGGCTACATGAAACAATTTGGATTTAATGGAACCGAATGTCTTTTGCGTACTATATGCGAAGTTGCTGAATCAAGCCTCTATGTTTCCAATGGAGTCCTAGGAAGTATTTTTCATGTTCTGTTTATGTTAGTTGACTAAAATTTTACAATATTACTAAATAATTTTAAGAGAAGTACTTAGCTCGAGCTTTTCTATGCAAACGTTCGCTAAGCTGCAAGCTCAATTTTGGCATAAAAGAAGTTGTGGTGAACATCTCTTATAGTAAATTGAGCGTACCTTACAAAAAAAAAAAAAACGAATTTCGCCCTTCCCATTTTACGAGTATTACTATTGGCATCATAAAAGCACTGACAAAGCATTATTTTGCTTCCTTTCTTTAAATCTGATGTCTTATATTTATACAGGGTGAGGCTGAATATAAGAAGGAGTGATGACGAAAATTGTCGGTATAGAATACAAAAGGTGTTACTTTCGGGTTATTTTGTGTAATTCTTTTGGATTCATATTTAATTGGTTAGCTGCAGAACAGCGACCAATTTTTAGGGCTGACCTGAAAATGTAGCTTTTAATGCAAAATACGCCCTGCTGAACGACTACTAATGCTGAATTTCGCCGACTAAATTGAAGTGGAATACGCGCAGAAAGGTTGTTGAACAACTTCGACAATTTTAAGGGTTCAAGTTGTTTTTGGAGTTCCTTTTAATCTTCTGTTGTTCGAAGCATTTAGTGCAAGAAGTTCTTCAAACTAACGAAGAATGCGTTTCCAACGGGATCAGCTCGATTACTGGTGTAGTACTGAATAGTGGTGATCGACTCATTATATCGGAAAAAAACTGTCATATGCAAAAACGCGGTGCTCAACCGTCTCCAACTCTATGGATTAAGCTGGTAAAAAAGAGGGAGTACATATACTAGCCATTTCAAACCCGTCCCACATTTCTGCTTCACCCTGTATTATACAAATTTAGCTTGCGTATGCCATCACAAAATTTTGTGATTAACCATCCTCTTATGGAAATGTATACTATAGTTTTGTTTAAAAATGCGAAGTGCACAGAAATCAAACATTTTTAAGTAGCCGGAAAATCTTGAAACAAGCTTCTTTTGTTAAACCGAACCTTAGGAGTTTGTCAGTGCACTTGTTTTATTTATTGAAACTTTTCAAGGCTCAATTTTGAATATAATAAGTCATATCTTTATCAAAAAATATATTAGTTTCAATAAAAACCAGCTGAATTGCGATGTACTTATGTATTCCCAGGCCAACAACATCAACGAATGAGGATGTTCCACATAGCATGTATAAAGCAGAAGAGCTTGGTTACTCAAACAATTGCAGTTCCTTTGAAGATGGTTGTCCAGATAGTTTTTTGAATAAAATTTCTATTCAACATACGTTGGATTGAATCTATTTAAATGAAAAATGTTAAATGTTTTTGGATTTTTTTTTTTGAGAGCTCACTTATATAAAACTTTTGCCGTTGTAACAATGGTGACATGAAATAATCCCCTACGAAAAAAGGACATAATGGTTGGTTTGTGATAACCGGATCTTCAGAAATTTAACACAGGCAACAATTCACAAAAGCATGTGGTTTACATTTGCATGTTTCACAGCAGCACAGATTTCACGTTGGATTCAAACAGTTTCACCTTGATACGAAGCCATTGTATATGTAAACTAAGTAATACCACGTGAGGTGTGCCACTTTTGGACGGAGAACTAAGCACTTGATTTTAGAGGTTTTGGTCTGAATTACAATGGGAAGCAACAACAACAATTAAAATTGTGGAACGTAAAAAATAATTGTTGTTGTTGCTTTCCATGGTAATCAAGTCCCATGGTAATCAAGTGCTTACTTTTCCGTCCATAGATGGCGCACCTCACGTAGTAATACTATAGTTTATATATACAATGACGAAGCGAATTTTTTATGGAGTTCAAAACATGAGAAAAGATTCCGAATGCTCTACGAGTTATATTAATTCTGTTGGTGACGTCCATGTCTATTCAACCATCGCATCGACTAACTTCCCGGGTAGCTGAGTGACCTCCTATATTGTTTTCTCCACCTCTCGAAGAAAGCATTACGATTAACGCGATCAAAGGTCTTCTCAAAATCGACGAACATGAGGTAGAGCGGCGTTTGATGCTCTGATGATTGCTCAAAGATTATTCGTGAGGTGGTGATGTGATTGACTCTTTATAGACCACTCCGAAACCCTGCTTGGTGTCTCTTGAGCGAAGATTTCCATCTGGATCTTATCGTCTCGAGAATAAAATTTGCCTTTATCTTTTAAATATGGACAAAATGGTGATATATAGCCAGGTAATACATTTTTTGAGATGATCTTACTTCGATAGCTTGACGATAACTGCATCCTTCTATTTCCAGGGAGTGGTTGCAGTTTCCCAAATAGCCTAAACATTTGGCAACAAAAAAAAATGCTGCCAAGTCGAGTCGGCTTTTTGAAATTCGGCAGGTAGGTACGAGTATGTGTATGTGCCATCAATTTGAATTGATCTATAAGACCAACGTTTGACCGGCAATTGATAATTTTCATTTAAGCTCTGTTCATCATCAAACAGAGATGCCGAACCCAGTCGTTGTGACTGCAGAAGTACTAACCAAAGATTGGCTTCCTCTTGTTGAACTATAGGTATATTTTCTTTCTTTGTCATATTTCAAATAAACATTAACGTCGCGGTGTTTTTCCGGTTGTTGCTATTAGCGCACGTACCTGTATAACATATTTAACTACGTTATACAGACATGCCTTCGATTTGATAGACAGTGCGAAAATTACGTGGTTTTTCGCGGATATCTCAAAACGCACCAGGAAATTTTGTTGGATTTTTTCAGATACGGATTCAGCACCCAAAAAACATAGGAATCAAAACAAATCCATTTGTATATTTTTTGTAACACGCTTTAATTAAATTTAATTATAATTAACATCAAAAAATTTAATTTACATTTTCAATATTTTGTTGTATAGTGCTTATAGTTATTGTAAAACTATTCGGTTAGATTCTGAATACTTACTATGTTCACTTAAGAAATTAAATAAATTAAAATATGAGCTTGATTTATTTTTTGAATTCTTTGGTCGCTGTCATGTAAACACTCAGAAGGTTAATTGCGTTAAAGTTGTAAGCGACTTAGGGCCTCGACTCACGAAATCCGTCGCATCCGTTGCGGCTGTCAGATCTAGATCTATTAAATACACGGGTTCTTGTGGGAAGCGTCCCAAGAAGCTAAACTTTTAATTTTATCTCCGGCAGATCCGTTGATGGATGTCTTAAGATAAATGTGTGGTTTCATGACAATTTTTAGTGTTTTAGAAAGAAACTATCTTGAAAAAAAAAAATCCCAGAACATTCAAACTAAAAATTGTATTTAATACTATGTTCTTTAGGGCCGAAATTAGCTCATTTCGAAACTAGAAGAAAAAGTGTTTTCATTTGAGTTTTTTTAATTTTGTTTGAAATTAGGCTAACTACCATCAATTTATTTCTTTCTTCCTTTTCATTCCTTCCTCTTGTTTTTTGTGTGTTAAATACTGCCGTTGCCCTGGTTTTATTTAAACATTTTTATTTTGTTTTGTTTACTTTTGCCAATACCTTGGATTTTGTTTCTTAATTGACATTTTATAAAGTAATCTGTTCAATTTAGGGGCGTTCAAATTGTTTTCACATATTTTGCAACCTAATTTCGTCCAAACGAGATAATTTCAAAATGAGAATTTGTATGAGAAATGAGATAATTTGGAACTTAATTTGGAAATTTGCTATGAAATTACATCATTTGCCCAAATGAAAACGTATCTAGTATGAGTTAATTTAAAAACACAAAAGTTAATGAACAACAAAAACTTACTTAGCTCATGGAAATGCTAATCGGTTCAGTGTAATTCGATAGAACGATAAAACCTGTAATTATTAGCTTTGTTTGTTGAGCCCTGAAGTCACCCTGGGGTCGCCCTGGGGTCGCCATAGCGCGTTTTTTGAATTACCTCAACTCGCCCTCAATACAAAATTCTCTGTTTTTTGAAACCTGGGGTCGCCCTGAAGTCACCCTGAACTCGATCTTGCTATTTAGCTGGGACGAGTTGAGGTAACGAATCAGCTGTTGAATTGACTTTTGCTGTCAAGCATTTATTGTGTATTTTTCTTCTGTATTTGATTTTCCATGTCTTTTTTTCGATAAAACTAAATGAAATGCAAGTGAATGCATTTATTTTGATGAAAGTAAATACAAATCGAACAAATAAAGCAAAATGGAAACTTTTGATTTTGTGCGTTGTGAAAAATATACAATCAGCAGCCGTCATGCGTTTTTTGAGAACCGAAAAACCCAGGTTTTTTTGACAACTCTTGGAGTTGTCAAGAAAACCCAGGGCGACCCTGGGTAAAGTTCAACAAACAAAGCTATTAGCTTAGGTACAACTTTCATTTGGGTGTATTGTATAGTGGCGTGTTATGTAGTGTACTACCTCCTCGTTCTTCAAAAAGAAAATTGAACACCGAAAGGATTGTTTTCCCTTTAAATATTAAAAAAATCCCCTTCTTCCCAAAAAAAAAAAAAAATAGATTATTGTATCAAGTTTCTTTAAAATTTGATATTTTATTGAACAAATATATTACAGAAATAAAAAAAAATAAAGGCACACAAATTTTTAGTTTATTCTTGTACCTACGAACATAAATAAAAATAAAATGCACGACTGGGTCGTACGAACTTGCTCTTATGCTAGATATTCGCTATGTATTTGAAAAAGAAAAGAGTAAAAGTAAGAGTTTTCTTGAAAAAAACTAAGAATGCAATAGTATTTCAACAATTTTTTTTAAAGGATATTTTTAAATAACTTTAACATTAAATAATTAAAATATTTTGAAATCTGTTCGGGTATGTAAATATATGGCAATTTGCAGTTTGCATTTGGGAAATAATGTTTAAATTATTCAATAAACCCGTTTTATCAAAAATAGCCTTTTCAACGACAAAGTCGTAACAATGGTCTGCCTTCAATAAAGCTTTTCTATGTAAAACGCTTGAATATTTTCGGTCGAAATATTTTTAATTGTTGGTTTTTTTTTTAAATAAAAGTATTTAATATAAAGAAAAAAAATTCTTTTATTTCCATATAATGAAATATTGTTGCTGTTCACATTTCTTAATAATCTGTATTCGCACTGTGCGCACTTTTGTACATTATCAAAACAAATTTTGTTTAAATACAGAATTTTGAAAACAGAACATTAAAATGAATTACATGAACAACAATAAAAACATCAACAACAACAAAAACAACAGCTACATGTTCACAAAATGCTTGCTGCACACTTGCTGCACGTTAACCTCAATATACATATTAAATATTCGAATCAATTTAGATTTTAACCTTTTTTAGGTATGGATTCATACAGACGTCTCTTTCTCTTAAAAAAATTGTTTTTCTTGTTCTTTACATACCAAGGACATTATTAAAGGAGCCATTTCATAAGTAATTGCAACAAATTCTGGTTGTACTCGCACATGCTTAACTGTGGTATTGTAAAAAAACAAAATTTTATACTAACAGCATTTTGGATAAACAGATATTTGGCATACAGGATTTTGAAATACAGAATTCTGAAGCACAGAATTTTGGTCATACAGTATTTTCAAAAAAAAAAAACCAGAATTTTGACAACCGGTATTATGACCCGCTCCCTTTAGATTCTTGGCCCCTTTTTCACCCTTTCGCTTAAAAAAATCGGCAAAATTCGTGTTTTCCCCTCAACTTGGGACCACTGCTCCAACCTATGAACTTTGTGGTAGCACACACAAGTTGTTGTTTTTAATTGAAAATCTTCACAAAAATTCTAATTTCGGGTAGCAGCAGTTGTACTGAATGACGGACAGTATGGCGAAAACCACTTTTATGGGTTTGATTAAAATCGATTTTTGTTCTTGCACGAAATCAACCCTTGCTATATTGTACATAGAGCAAGGAAAAAACTATTGTTTGAAGGACTTATCTACCATCGCCAAGTTTGATTAAAGTATCGAAACATTCGCTGCACGAAATTATTACTTTGGGGAGTTACATCAGTTCGATTTTGTTTTGCACTTAACCCCGTGAGTGTTACTGTTATTTTCGATTTCATTTTCAAAAACCACATTTAAATTTTCCCTCCTCTAAAATCAAGCATTCACCGCGTTCTAAAAAATAATGACCGTACCAACATCAAAAGAATTTTAATAAAAAGAAAAAAACTTTATTTGCTTAAATTATTAAAGAGGAAGTTCTAATTGAATTGCTTGGTCACAACTACCTTCTTTTTGAATTCTTGTAGCAAATGTGCGTGGTTAAGTTCAGCATTTGGTTGATATCACTCAGTGAGAAACGTCCAATAATTCAGAATATAAAGTTAACACCTTTTAAAGACCTCTTAAAATTCGTGCTTGTAAGGAAAATATTGAGAATGTTGTCATTGTATATTGGAATTGTGATATTATATTGCATCACAACGGCGAATTGTGCCATTTTCTTCCCTTCTAACAGTGCTTATGGTGTAAGTTTAACAGTTTCGGAGAATTTCTTTGTATTTATATTTTAGAATGCAAATATCACAAAATTTAGCTCTCATAAAAATACGTAGATATTCGCAGCACTTGCTGTTCCCTTGGATCTTGGGCCACATAGAAACGTTTTTATTTCATACAATTTTGAGGCGAACTATAATTTGCCAGTGAATTGGCAATTACCAACGGTAAGTGTGTGTTTATTTTTATTATTTGTGAATTTTGATAAAAAAACGGGATATTTAGCATTTAGTTCTGCTTTTGTTGTGGTGTTCTTGTGTAATAGCAAAGGCGAAATAATGTTGTTATTTTTATAATGCCACAAAGTACCTATAATTCTCCGTACACCTTTCCAAAAAAAAATTTCTAAGAAACTGAGTGGCATAACGAACGTTTTTTCTGTCCTTTCCAAAAGATGACGATATGGTTTCGATTATGTTGAGTATCTTGGAGATGCAAGACAATTGCCGAACAATGTGCATAATAAAATAATATTAAGTGCAGGATAAATCTAAATTCACCATAATAATATCACGCAAATAACATTCACAATAAAAATGGTATTCCACATAAAATGGTTAGTTGCCAGTTATAGCTATCATTGAAATGCATCCGTGAAAATATTGATTGCTGATCTTAAGACGATTTAGCAAACAGATCTGGGATTTTATTGGTATCAAAATAAAGCTCGTGAATTCTAGAATTGTTTTAATGTAAAAAAATAGTTAAATCTGAATAATACTGTGTTCCAAGTACTAAAAACGAAAATTAGTTGTACGTTGAAATCGATTTCTGTCAGTGAAATAAAAAGAATAGATTTAAAGAAAAGTTTTAATCAGATTAGAGTATTTTTTAACATTAAAACAATTCTAGAATTCACGATCTTTATTTTGATACCAATAAACCCCCAGTTCTGTTTGCTGAATCGTCTTAAAATAAGCAATCAATATTTTCACGGATGCATTTCAATGATAGCTATAACTGGCCCCTTTACACATTTTTAATTTGTGTTTATCTTGAAACTTAAGCACGCAGAATATTTTTCTTTAAGTCCATAGTCTGAGAAAAACATACTTTACTTTTTCTCTACTTTTATATACAATACTCAAAGAAATATTATATAGCATTCGCACATTTAATTAACACAATAGCAAATAAGTTTAACCGAAAAGCAAATAAGTTTAACCCAAGCGCAAATATATATAACCCTTTAGCAAATTACTTTAACAAAAAAGCAAATATATTTACCCTTAACGCAAATACATTTAACCTTTTAACAAATATAATTAAACCAATAGAAGATGGTTTTAAAAAGACATTATCTTTCATTTAACATAATTATTAACATCAAAACTTGAAGTTTTCCTGTTGAATAATAATTAAACACATATTTTAAGGAAATGACTTCTCCATTCGCTGCTCATTTTATACAGGGTGATTGCTATAAGGTGTTACAAAAAGCTATAGCATGTAGGTTAAACTTATTTGCTATTGCGTTAATTAAATGTGCGGATGCTATATAACATTTTTTTGCTCTCCTTCTTAATATTATTTCAAATATTAATTATTGCCGTTCTTATTATTTTGTTCTATTTTTTAGTACTTGGAGTTTGGCGATACAAGGTTGTTGAAAGACAATAGTACAAAAGAAAGCCAGATTGAGAGTGTTAAGGATAAAATACGTTTGAAAGAAAAACAGCATCACCTTGTTAACAATTTTGACGCGGATAATGTTACGGATTTCAACGTTCTTGAGGAGAATCTGGAAGAAGGTACTATTGACAATAATGCCACAGAAATAATGCCGGAAAACGAGTCCATCCCATCCGCTTCTAAGATCGAAGAGGAAAGTGAACATGATTCGAAGCGTGAAAGGAGATCATTGTTATCGAGACAAACGTTTTATAGTATGCTAAAGCTAAGGTTTCAAACGTATGTAAAAACATTTTTTATCAGATGGCAGTTTAATTTAATGAAATTTTTTTTTTTATATAGACACGGATACAACGGCCAAAGTTGCTTGCTGCGTTTAATCTGCGAAACGAATTCCTCGAAAATTGGAGAGAATAATGGCTTCCTTGGATCTGTTCTACATATTATATTTGCGTGCGTATAATTTTATTATAATTTTATTATTCCTTTTCCCATGTGATTAAGAAAGTCAAGGCATGATTCAAGAAAATCCTTCGGATAATCCAAAGAATTATTGAAGAGTTTTTTGTAAGTAGTTAAATAACATTAATTCAAAACAATGAAGTAGAAGTTCAGAAAAAACAATATTTTGACCTAGAACCAAAAAATACAAGTTAGGTTCATGCTTTCACATTTGTTCTGGTTATAACGTATCGTTTAATCTAGGCTTTTCAAAATATTAACAAATGTATGGTTGGTTTTAAAAATTTTGCAAATTTTATTAAACTTTTTGTTTGTTGTTTTGTTTGTTTTTGTAATACATTTCTTTGAATTAAAGTTTAACACCGAAAACAAGGTGTTTGTAAAATGTTAAGTTTTTAACTAATACAAAATCTACTTTGTTCAGAAGAAATCGCTAAATAATAATTTTTGCAAGAGGTGTGTGAGCCAGAAATATAGTTGTATTGTTATTTAAATATGTCAAAAAACTGTGTTGGATTATTTTTGTCTTCTATTGTCAAAAAATATTAGATTTGCTTAAGAGTTAGAATCAATATCGCAGAGCTAAATTTTTATAAAGATTTACAATCCTTTTTATAAACACCATCACATTCAATCCATAACCATCCAGTGATGATACGCATAAAGTATATTTGTATGTGTATACTCATACTCAAGTACAAGTCATTGAAGGAGGAAATGCCACTGTATTGTTTTAAATGCTTACTTTTACTTACTCTATTACAAACATAAAAAAATTAAACATTAAACTTGCAATAGCGATACAAAAATAACATTTCAGTCTGTAATACATTTTTGAATTGAAAATGGTGTACGGATCTCATACGATTAACTTAAAAGGTTAGACATTTCTTCCTTCCTCTTTTTTCGACCTGACTTCCACATTCAGTCCTTTGTTGCACCTTATATGCAAAACACCCTGTGTAACTATAACAATTACTTAAAGATCTTTTATGATGAAATTTGTTGTCTTTGTTATTTTCGTCACCGAACATAGAAACGAAACTAGAAACATTTAAGATTAAAGTTGCGTGAATAGTGAATAGTGCCCGGTTCATAGGAAAGTATAGGATACTTGAATCTAGTGTCTCATTACAAGCATACAAAATTTACCGTGGTTAAAAAGAGATAGGTATGCAATTTAAAGGGATACGGATTTGGTTGTAATAAGCAATTCGGTCAGGACGCAGGGCAACACGAAACATTTATTTGCTTATTTTTGCTTATATAGCATCCATAAATCTTATTGTATAAATATTCCAGTTGTTGTTGCAAAAGAATAAAGTTATTTCATAATTTTTTAATTCAAGTTATTTAAAAAAAGCAAACAAATAAACTGATGCCTAGGGCTGAAGTTTCTACGCAAATCTGAAATCCAAAACTTGTCCTTGTTTATGGGACAAAAATATATTTGATTGAAAAGTAGGTAAGTGTTAATTTTAATGTTCATAAAATTCATATTGATATGGATTAAGAACGCATAATGGACTGCCTCGATTCTAATGAACAAAATTTAAGTTTTTTCAAAATTATTTTTAATTTTCGCTAAGCAATTATCTAAGATAAGAGCAAGTTTGTGCGACGCATTAGTGTTTTTTATTTGAATAGTCCTTATGTAAAGTATTGTTTCCAGGTGCTATTGGATTGGATATGTTTCTGTTTATTTCTTTTTCCTCTTTGTTAATTTCGATGAATGATTTCAGCTGTCGGAATTGAATGTATAATGAGAAATATAATATTTTTTGTTTCAAAACGCATGCAAACATATTTATTGCAAAAGAAATTTTTTACTGATGCGTTTTACTGATCTTTATAACTGATCCCTTAGTATAAGTACATATTTCTACATTATGTTAAGTTTGAAACAAGTCTCAAACTTCCGAATTGTTCTTTAACAACTCTCACTTGTTCAACAATCAACAGCAATAAGTAAATATTACTATAGTATAATATTTTAATGTTTAAATTCTCAACACTCTTACTGACAGAGGCTATATTTTCGGCAGATGTTGCTTTTCGTTGACGTACGGCATTGTTTCTTTATATAAACTATAGTACTACCACTTGAGATGCGCCATCTATTGACGGAAAACTAAGCTCTTGATTTTCGAGGTTTTTGTCTAGATTTCCATGGGAAGCAACAATAACAATTAAAATGGTAGAACGTAAAAAAATTGTTGTTGTTGCTTCCCATGGTAATCGAGACAAAAACCTCTAAAATCAAGAACTTAGTTTTCCGTCGATAAATGGCGCACCTCAAGTGGTAATACTATAGGTTATTATTATAATATATAAAATGCGTACGGGTGTTGGCGAAGGGCGATTGTCGACCGTAAGATGAGCGAAGCGGGTGCGAACAGAAGGCCTACTTTCATAAAATAATGGAATGATTTGAACATTTTGTTGAACGCTATAGTCATGTTGATTAAGCAGGACAGACTTAATAAATGACAGATATAGCTTCAACATCAACAGTTTGGCCGCAATCACCTAGTTCGTAAATCGCTATTGGAAAACTTTTTTATGTTTGAAAATGGACCCCAATCAAAGATGAGTTATTTCCATTTCAGTTGTACATTCCGCACTTGCCTTATTATGAAACTTCCTAATATTAAAAACATCATAAAACACAATCATGTTTTTTACTTGCTCTATAGGGCAAGTATTGGTTCCAACAAAAATCGAGGTTTTAATCAAATATGGCATTATGATGATAGAGAAGCCAAAAAAAAAGGTTTTCGACATACCGTCCGTTGGTCTGTCTGGACTAAAGGGCTTTTTTCAAATGGCCATAAGTTAGTAACGGTTAGATTGAATTAACTCAAATTTTGTTTGGAATAGTTCAGCATAGTTGTTAAGCGGTGGCTCCCATACCAACTTTCTTTGTTTTGTCTAATATGCTCAAAAACAGCTAAAACAATTTTGATTAAAGTTTGTGCGTAATATTCATTGAGTGGTTTAAAGAAAACTGCGTTTTCAAAAAATTGCAAATAACGGAGATCTGGTGTTAGTGCCATTTGTGTTGTCATAAGTTGGCAACGGTTTTATCAAATTCTATCAAATTTTGTTTGGTGAAGTTCCTTACAACTTCTAATTAGATTGGCATTGCATTATTTTCAGTTACTCTGTTTTAAATCGTGGGTCCCATACAACGATCCACTAGGTTTTATCCGCAATCACGACGTTATCTAGAAAGGACAAAATCCATAAAACAAAAATTTAGAAAGATAAAATCTAGAACAAGAAAAAAATCTAGAATGTGAAAAAACTAGAAAGACTGACATCTTGAATAATCTAGCAAAAAAGAAACTTTAGATTTTGTTTTATTGCAATTTGAATTAATTTGTCTGCTTGCGTTGTGCTAAGAGACCGTGCATAACTTAACTAAATTATATTTACCTGACTTATCTGTTAACATTTTAGGCACACGGCTAATATTGTCATACACAACTTGGTTCTGCTTTAGAGAAATTCTTAATCTTGAATCAATACTAATTCTAGATTTTGTCCGTTCCAGATTTTTTTCTAGATTTTAAGTTTTCGAGATTAAATTAATTACAATTGTTTGTTCTAGATTTTTTTCTAGATATCGGTAAACCCGTTTTACTCAAATTTTTTTCGTATTTTCTAATTTACTCAAAAAAGGCTTTTAGGATTTGTATTAAACTTTGTATGTAATATACATAGAAGGCTCTGAAGAAAACTGCATTTTTGGTTCTTGGCTACAAATTATAATAACGGTTTTAACGGTTTTACAAAATTTACCAAAAGTAAACAACTACATTAACAAAATGGTTCAGACTTCCTACGGTTTATATCTTTAATACCTCCTACAAGATAGCTACGTTTTAAAGATTAAATATTTCTAACGGCATCTCTCATATATCGTTCACTTTGTGACTTTGTAACAAGATGCGGTATATTAACGCTTTTCTCATTTAAAGAATTTGGCTTCCTTGCTTATTTTATACAACAAAATGTAGTTGTTATTGCTCGAAAAGTTTGTTTGGTATCATCGCTCTATTGCACCCACAGATCAAGTATGTTCGACACAGTCGTGCATTTTATTTTCTTATAGATAAGGGTTTTCCTCCCATTCTCTTTTGTTATAAGGTCATACCACATAAGAAACAAACGAGGGTATGGTATATACATTTTATTAACGAAAAATAGTGTAGCTAATTGAAAATGCCGAGATGAGATTTTTTTTTTTTCTGTCAGTGAGAAAAATAGTATACTACAACGAAACCTTAAAATAGTATAGTATGGTTGTAAGCCGGTAATTTACTCGTCGCTGTTGAACAAGTTGAAGTTGTTAAAGAACAATTCTTAAGTTTGAGATTTGTTTCAGATCTTTGATGGAAACTTTACATATTATGAAGAGGCTAAGTCTGTCTGTCTGTTCGCACCTCTAGAGAATAAGCGGATGGGCCAATTTCCTTCAAATTTCTTATTAAGTATTTGTTTGGCCGTCCCTCGGAAAGTGTTTTTATTTTTGCTCTAGGCTCAAAAATAACGGTACCTGCCGTGCAATTGTAAAAAAAAGATTGATTTTCTCGAAAACGGCTACAAAGATTTTGATAAAACTTACAGAATGCTTTTTTCTTAGAACAATCTATCTCTTGATTGTAAGAGATTTTTTGGAATTTGTCTTATAACGGTCACTCTCATAAAACCGGAATTTTCAAATCAAGTTTCTTGTTAAACAGGAAGTCATATATAACCCTATTGGTATGGAATTTCAAAATTGTTAAAATCTTTTTTTTTTTTTTAAATTGAATAATTTAAAAAAAAAATGGATTTCGAAATACATATTTCGGAAACGGGTAGATTGAAATTTTTTTAAATTACTTTCCTAGATAAGCCACAGATTTTCTCAAAATGACATATTCCAAAAATATTCAAATATTTGTTCAAAAGTTTTTCAAAAAAAAAAAAACAAAGTGGACCCAAGCAGACGAAATAGAACCAAAGGAGATGGAAAAAAATCTTCGACAATTCAACAGCAACTACTAACGTATTAAAGCTGATCTTTTACTGACCAGCTTTAGGTTCTTTGTAAATTTAAGTATTGAAAAAAAATTAAAAAAGAACTTTCCATTATTATTTACATGCGCACCTTTAACATTATATTGGCAAATAAAGCTTTTAATAGACCAAACAAATATGGTAATTTCCCGACAGAAGTTTTGTGTGTCAAAGAAGTATTTTTCCCACACCCCTTAAAACAAAACAGTTCTTCGTACAGGTACAGGTCCCGATTTGATTCGCTTCTCCTATATTCCAAAATATATATTCCATTTCTTAGTAAAAAAAACTTTTTTCCACTCCTTTTTTTTAGACCAAGTTCATCAAGAGATGAAGGACTGCCAACAATTTACTACAAAGCTGAGTTCGATGGCCAACAGACACAATGCAAAAAATATCGGAAAAAATGCCCGGAGAATATTTTGGACTTTATATCGACTCCTGTATTTGATCTCATAAGTACATTGCGAACAAAATAAACAAAATTCATATTGAAACCTCTGATATCAGATGTCTAAGAAAATTTTTATAAGAAGTCTGTGCGGAAGTAAAGATGTACTATGTACATGGTGGTCTTTTAAGGAAAAAGTTGTACTGCTGTAAGGGTCAATTAGTTCCAGATGGTTTGAGGAAAGGCTAACCCAAGCTTACTTTATTCAAAAATAAAAAACAACGAATTTAAAAAAAGTCGAAAATCTGATTTTTAGAAAAACGGTCCTATGAGAGGTACCGTTACAAGACTGTTTATGAAAAAAATTGTTCGTAAAAAAGGATTCTGACAATCAAACATAACATTACGAAGATAAGGAAGTCGAAAAAAGTGGGTCGGACAAAATTCTTCCTGTCAGTCTGTCTATCTGTCTATATGAGTTACGTACAGCCTAAACGGCTTGACCGATTTGCTTCAAAATTGGTACAAATTCCTACAGAGAGGTTTTTGGAATCAGCATTCTATTAGGTCTAAGACTAACGCTATACGATTTTTAGTGAAAAATTAATTTTTCTCAAACACGGCTTCTACGATTTTGACAAAACTTTCTGAATTTAGTACGAATGCATACCTTGCCTTATAGTTCCTTACCTATAATCGCGACTAAAAATCAAAAACACAAGACATTGCGATGAAAGAAGTGGGTCTGAAAATTCTGTCCGTCTATCTGTTGGCACTTCTGTAACATAAATGGATGGACGGATTTTCTTAAAACTTAAGAAGAAAAAATAAAAGTCAATATATTCAAAATCACGACCAAAACTTAATATGACGAGTGTAAGAACTGAGTTTAATGAAGTTTCAATGCAGTCAACAAACGATATTAAAAATTTCAATTCAGATTCATAACTGACTTATTTAATTTATGAAGAAATGGAAGTATCACAGTTTCAATGTAATCTACTGAATAAAACAACTAACTGCATCTCAAGGTAAGATAATATTTTTCATAAATACAAAAGATTAAGAACAAATTTTTCATCCATACAGGAAACTACATCAGCCTCTATCATGTCTTACTAAATTAATTTAGTGAGTAAGTATCTATTTGCAAATTGACTTTTCGAAACGCATATTAGGAATCCAACTGTGATGATCATCTTGCGACTTGCGAGGCGTACGTTTTTAATGTCGGCCTGACGTCATTGGAACGACTAAAAGTCTATGCCTTTCAAATACACCGACAAGCGGAGAGCTTTATTACGTGAAAAAGACTATGGATTTAATTTATTTCTTTGCTTTTGTGCCATGTTTTTTTTTTTTTATTTTTGGTCGCTTTCAACGTGTGACTTCCAATTGTGTTTATATTCACCACGGCAGGCAGTCAGGGCATAGGTGCAAGTGAAAAAAAAGTAAGTAATGTCGGGTATAATGATGGAAATAGGTACACATTGAAACGAATTAAGCTCTAGTAACCTTGTCGACCTAAAAACTGCAGGTGATGATGAAATGGAGCTAATATTCAGTAAATGTAAATAAATATACATTTTTATTTGTTGAAATTAAAGCCTTACAAATTTCAGTGAGTTTGGTGAAAACCAAGTTTTTACAAGGTCGATAATTTATTTTACTCACCTTTTTGCGTAAAATTATGTTTCGCTTTTCTATTTCTAAGTTTTAAGTTTATATGATCGGCAAGCTTAACAATACAGTGCCGTTTAAAAATATTGGCCAAGCTTTTATTTCGAGTTTTGTCAAATTTGTTGTAAAAACTAAACAATTTTTAATGAGGATTTGTTTTCTTATGCGGTTTCAATCGTTTCATGATACATTATAAAGTGTTGAACTTTGTCACGCGAGGTCACGGGAGCAAAAATTTGTTAGACCGAAAAATTGCTTTTTTAAGTACATGTCTCATCTTAAGGGATTAAAGAAAAAATGACTTATTGCTGTAGCGGTTTTTGGTTATTCTGTTGGACCCTCTCTTAGTTTTATTACAGCTGCACATCGGCGAGACATTGAATCAGGTATGGTGTTCTAGGTCAGGATAAGACAATTTTTAACGCTTTCAATTAACTCTGGGCGCTTTTTTGCAACCGTAAGTTTCATAATTGGCTAGATATTCTCAATTGAATTGAGATCGGGACTATAGAGAGGCTAACTTAATACATCGACTAATTTTTCTTTGAAGTACTTTTAAACCTTAGAAGTTAGAAATAAAAAAAAATAAAAATATTATATTTAGTCATAATCTTATTTAAAAGTTTAATATACATAAGTCCTTCATATTAGAAAAAAAAAGTTTGTACTTACATACAATTTTGGCTGTATTTCAAGGAGCGTTATCTTGTTCAAAAATAAATCCATCACCAAAAAGCTCCAGCGCAGAGGGCTCTAATACATATTCCAATACCCGTGGATAGACTTTTTTTGTGATATGAACATGCAACATAATTCATTTTAAATCTTTGTAGAGATACTAAACTAAAACTTAATTAATAATGAATAGTTTTGATTATTGATGCCAATTTAAAAAAGCTACAAAATATATAACAGTTACGTCTTCTATAAACATTTTTATTTCCTTTGTTATATTAGCGTCTGGTATATATGGAACTAGTATCCCTGTCACACTTTAAACCTTCAAATGCATCAGGAAGCTGCCCACTGTAAATAAAAAACGGAGCACCTGACGTAGTTGTACAATTCACCAATCCACCAATGTCATTAGAGATATCTATCGGCGGCGATGGTCTTATACCAAAGTATGTGTTTTTCGAAATCGACGAATAGGACGTAGCGTCAATTGATATTTCTTAGATTGTTCAAATGTAATTCGCAAGGGTTGAATGATCGACACGTAATCAACCAACAAATGCCTTTTTGGTGCCTCTTGAGCGTAGGATTTATTGCCATTATTTCGAGTTCCGAGAATGAGAATTTTGATGAAATACTCATAAAATGGGGATACCACGTTATTACAAATCAGGAGATCACCTTTGTTCAATAGATCCACAAAATCTACGTCTTTTAATTCCTTGGGAGCGTTTTCGTTTGCTTAAACAGTCTGAGCAAAAGCAACAAAATACAGGCTGCCATATCGGGATTATCTCTATTGTAATTTTTTTTCTACCATCACAGATGATTTTTTATTGCTTCCAAAATATTGTGTTGCCGAATCATTACAAGATCAACGTGCTTATTAATTTACTATGAAAGCAGAGAATGAACAATGAAGGCGGAAACGCGGAATGCTCAAACTTTTAAGAACTAGATAGATTTCAATAGTGGTATGTGTACTATATGGTTCCCTCGCATACTACCAAAGAAAAAGATTGTACCCACCTAGTCAAATTTTCTAATGCTTACTGTTTACCTCAAATATAATTTGATAAAAGATTAATCTCAACTATAATTGAAAAAAATAACATTCTCAAAGCTAACGGACAATCTTGTCTTGTAGAACCTTATTAATTAATAATACATTTTATGCAATAGTCAATAACGGCTTGATTAATTCTATTTCTCTTAAGCTGTCCAAAAATATCAACTCAGGCCATAGAGCTTAAATATCTATGTAAGAAACGGTACTAGGCATAGAAGTCTGATGATATAATTCTCTCGAATCCTGAATCGAATGAAAATGTGTTTCTTACCCTTTTTTGTTTAGTTTACTTTCCAAAATTGTATGTATACTAACCATAAGGAAACCAGAAGAATGTTGAAGCTTGATCTGAAAAGCTTCTGTTAATTCAATGAAGTCTGATGGGTATCCAGTGAACTTCGTTTACAAAGATTCCATTTTAATACACTCATTTGAGATATGCAATCCGTTTGCGAAACATTCCGAGATAAGAAAATCATTTTATTAATTGGGCCAAAAATCGTGAACGGTATAAGTTCTACAAATAAGTTTACTGAAAACAAAAGATGCAAAATTTATTAATTTTCTACAATAATGGCCTTAATAACTTTTTCCCTGAATTGCATCGTTTCCGAGATATCGGCCAAAAACTTTTTTTCAAGATGGCGCCTGAAGCTCCACCTGTATGCCTGTATCTGACATTATTTTGTGTTTTTATACTCAGTTAGTGATCCCAAATCTAATAAAAAAGAAAAATTGGATTGGAAATTTAGTGCGAGGTTGACCAAACAAAAAAACGTCTATTTTTACTGGCCTAAGGGCAAAAATGGCCTACTGATGCCTACTGTTGGTGCTACACCATTGAATAAATGCCTCAGGTCTTGCTTCATATACACCTCCTTCTTTGAACACACCTTAACATATTCTTTCCTCAGAATACGATGTTCCTTAATCATCGCCTCTCTTCGTATTTCTGAAATGTTTACAAAATGGTGGTCCATATGGGCCTTATTCCTGCAGTGGCAGATTTGTAGTATTGCTTAGGTAACTTAATTGATGAAATGAGTTTTGTCAAATGATATTTTAAGAGCCGGTGACGTAATGAGGAATCCAAATTCGTTGATGGCGACTCCTTACTTTTAGATCTCCAATATATAGATGTCAAGAATTATTTTTGATAATCCGTAATAAATATGGGAACATATGAAAAATGTTTTTTATATCATTCAAAACTTTTATTTGACATTTTATTTTTGTACGTACATTACCACACAAGCTTTTAGATGTTTTTTATTTTTCTATATGCTTTGAATGCTTAAATTTATCATTTCTCAATAAAAAATGTTTTGTTACTACAGTAAAATTAAAGATACAATCGATGGCAAATTGATGTACGAGTATCTATCGATTCAAATTTTGAATCTTCTTCCTTTTCCTGAGTAAGTTGTGGTCTTGTCGAAGTAAAAAAAAAAACAACAATTCCTTTGGTCTTATCGTCTTGTCGAAGAAAGAAACAACAATTCCTTTTTATCAATTTATTCAATTTAGGTTGACCAACCCCGGTGTCTGTCAGAACGATGATCTTAATTAAGCCAAAGTATACTGACGGTACGTACGGACATTGTATAAAAGCCCGACTCACTATACTACACTATGAAATACAATTGCTCGCGATGCTTTTTCCTACTCCATTGCAGTCGTTAGTCGTTATTTTTACCATCCATTATTCGAACGACTATAGATACGTTAACATCGTCGTCGTAGTTGTCGCTGTCGTCGGAAAAAAGTTTTATAAAAACAAGATCCATTCAATAAAATAATATATAGAAAAAAAAAAAACCAAACTAAATATATACGCAAGCAAGAAAAAATAAAACAAACTATATTTGCCTAACAATTTTTTGAGAATTTGGTTGCCGCAGTTTAGTAGTGGCCACCGTATGACAAACATGGAAGACTATTGGGGTCTCAGTAGAACAACTGGTATATACTTTTTTTTTTCAATTTTATAAAAAAGTTGGTTTAATTTAATTCTTAAAATTCACTTTACGTTGAAATCGGTTGTACTCAGCCATTCGTGAAATCCGTGTGAAAAGTTTACTAAAAGGAAAAATGTGCGAAAAGTTGTGATTTCATTTTATGTTTATCTGTATATGCCATCGATGATGATAATTTAAGTGGTTCGAGTATAAGCTTATCGTTAAAAAATATTGTCGAAAATGCCTCTAAGGTGACTTGGAAAAATTAAAAACTTTGGCCTTCGTTGTATTTTTTAATTTTCAAAACCATCGATAAGATATAAATTTAAACTAACCAAACTTTAAATGAATGAACTTAACATGCACTCAAACATTTAAATACAGATGCAAACGACGAAAAATGGTGGTCGGTGATAATTTATCATTGTCGTTTTATTCGTTCTTTGTGATTGAATAAGCGAAAAGAAAAGGACAAGATGACACGAGACGTAAACGTCAAAAAAGAGAAGCATTCGATTCGATTATTAAATTAAAGTGAACTGAATTACCGTGATTGATATCCCCATCCCCTATACACTGTATAACGCTCGCGTTATTGTTCATGCTCATATCACTCTTGTATTGGTGATTTTTAGTTGTTGTTGTTGTTGTTGCTGCTGTTATATTTTGCTCCAGCTCGCTATAAGCGTTTTTCTTTGACAAAAAAGATCATGGCCCCTGCCCTCACCCCATTTCGATTGTTTTTTTTTTTATGAAATGTTTATATGCGCAAGTGTTTGTGTAGAAAGAATCTTTCACTCGTTAGTTGTGGGCAAAATGCGAGATTTTAGAAGGAAAGAGATTTTTTTTTTTGAGGGATGAGGTGCGAAAGGAATGGGTGATGAGCATCACCCTCCCAAGCCAAGACATCAACCAACACCAACCAACCTTTTCCTAAGTGGCGGACAATAATAGCAGATAAAATAATAATAAAAAATAATAATACTCTGCATATTTACATTCATAAAGAAAAGAGTATATTCCTCTACATTTCGTTCTGCTGAGTATGTACGAGCAATTTAAGATGAAGAATACAATAAAAGATGGTTTAAAATGATAATTCTTGAGAGGAAATAAAAATTGCGTGTAATCCACTGTGATGTTCTGTATAATATATATATGTATACATATATATGTAAGGTACAAACATATAACTATATGTATAAAAACTGTTAAAAATGTGAATAATGTGCTAACTAATATAAAAAAAATACTCAACGGATATTCTCGGGAATTCTGAAGTATCACGCATGTAAGTATTGGCGTTTAATAAGGATATGCGAACAAAATGTGAGTATCTTATTCATTATCACTTTTATCTGTATACGCTGCTTCTGTACAGTTGAAGTTTATAATAATGTTATATAGGTTCTATAAGCAATATTGTTTTCTCATTACAATGTAAAAATTCATATGAGCTTTTGAATTAAATAAGATGAGATGTGTAGTATATTCTTTTTTCCTTAAGAATAATTTCAGTATTATCCGGATATTAACAAATTACATTTCACAATTATATTTTTTCAAAAAAAAAATAACTTATGACAATCTTAGGTTTTATAAATGACGATTGGTAATTCTTAAGTAAAACTGCACTAGCAAAGTATATCGAAGAAACGCAAACATTATATTCAAAAGAATTTAAAGACACACAGTTAGTTAAGAGCCTAAAGCCGTATCAGCTATGCGTGCTATATTTTTAAATTAGACTTATGATTTTAATTAAAAGTTAATAAAATATAATATGAATACTAATAGCAATAGTTGAATTCGGTAAATAATGTAATATATGTAATAATGTAAAAACAGTTATTAAACTTAAATCTAAGGTTAGGGCGGCTATATTAAAAGACCCTAAGTACCTAGGTACCATCCTTTTACAACTCTAATGCAGTTTTTCAAACGAACCAAGGACTTATATTCCTTCGTGTTGCCAAAACTCAGAAGCAAGGCCAAATTATGAGCAATAACCGTAATACATACATAGTTCATGTCAAAGCGGTATAAGTACCTACTCACACAAAAGATATTTTAGAAGAATTTATTTATAATATTATAATAATAATACAAATATTAGAAGTAATAGAAAGATAGGAAAGATTATGGTACCATGGATTGAGAATTAGGTGATATTTATCTCACAAAAATTCCACGGGTGGCGTTGGCGTCCAGCCGAGGCTGGGAGAATATTGAATATTTTTAATAATACAATTTGAATATGCTTTCAATTTTCTAAGGAATATAATTATATTGGGAATATATTATCTTTATTGAAATTCTTCACAAATAACATTCGGAGTATTTGAAAAAGTATTTTTGGAATATTTAATCACTTCCAACTCCTGTTAACTCTAAACTTTATTTGCATAGCAGATACAACAACTGTCAACTATGACTTCGAAAACTTAGTTTTTTGGTGCCACAAATTACTGATATAGAACTTTTTAGAGATATAACAAGAGATATTAAATTAATCGCCGAAAAAATTTATCAAACAACAGAATCAACGAACAGTTTCATCAGAACAGGTTGAGATCTGTATTTTTGATTTGGCTAGGTTTGTTTTCAGATCGTAAAAGTAAAGCAAAAATGTTTTAATTTATTAACTTGCAGTGCTTGCAGCTTGAAGCTTAATGAATTATATATATATTCATTTAGTTATTATTATTATACCTTATTATTCTAGACTTACAGTAACACTACAATCGAATATAAAATTGAGAAAGTACATGGTAGAATCAGTAATGAAAAGAGAAAACCTTTTGACTCATTCTTGTTTTTGATGTCCTATCGCCATCGCGCATGACTATAGTACCATCCAATTGTAACTTTGATGGTCTTAAGAACAAATCATACATAATACGGAATTTCAAAATCACTATAAGAATTTCAAGCGGACCATCCAAACACTATAGTTTTTCATTAACATCCTTGATTGGAAATGACTTTTTATTTGCTTTTTAATTCTCTTTCCATTGCTATTAGAAGAGCACCTTTCCGTTTGGTGCACCATCTATGGACGAAGTTCAAAAACACTTGATTGGGGAGTTACGAGTGGTTTTTGTCTAGATTGCCATGGGAAGCAAAAACAACAATAGAAGACATTTAATGTAAAGTAGATAGGACAACTAGCGCCGCCATTGCCGAAGTTCAGAAAAATGTATACCTAGCAATGCCAGTGTACGAAAATGATGAGGAGTTTAAACGACCAATTAGGTATCCTGTATTTATCGAATTCGTGATCCCCTTCTTAAATTTTGGTCTGCATTAATATCAATGGAATTAAGTTATACAATTTCATTATTTTATTGTGAATTTTATAGCATTAAAAAAAATCACCGTTCGAACCGTTACGTAAAGAGCAACGTCTAAGTTACATATATGTACATACATATGTAGCTTCTTATTGGAAATTGTTTACAGGGAAACATTTTATTTAAAAAGTCATACAATTTCAGGGCAAATTAAAAAAGATCGTTGGAATTTTCCAAAATTATATAATGAAGTAGTTACTTTAAAAAAAATCTTAGGAAAAAAGGAACAAATGAATTAAATAATGACATTTTATGATTATAAAACATTTCTTTATTACGATTGATTACTTTAATAATTATGAGTATGCCCGCCATACAGTTTTTTTTTAATAACCTCGAAGAATTTTATGTTTATGTTCGGCCAAGCTCATACATACCGTTGTTTCAAAATTCTTGAGTAATAGTTTAACTTAGCCCAGCTTGTAAGTCTGTTATGCTATTATTATGCATGAATGGTACTTGCATCAAAGAAGCCAAAAAGCTATCAGTAACTCGGTATGTGTATGAGTGACAACCGTCGTTGGAATGACCACATGCTTGAGGTTGCTGCAAGATGTTTAGGCTTCCTTTATAGATGCAAGAAGTTTTTCATCCTTTCTGATCTGGCTACAATTTACAAAGCGTTAATACGCCCTTAGCTCGAGTATAAGTCCTATTTCTGGGCAGATGCTTCTCAAACTTTTTACACCTGCTCGATAGAGTTAAAAAAAAAACGTTAAAGTTGATATAAAAGAGAGAAACATTATAGAAACACTTCCATTATTTAACCATCGTCAAAATGTTTCATGTCTTTCGTTATTTTACCGGTTCTTCTACAAGAAAATGCTCACTTGAGGTAGCCAGCTGCGTTCCACCCCTTAAACAATTCCCCCGTAATACTAGGCTTGCTAGGAACGCTCATCAGTTTACACTTGAACCCAATTTCGGACGTATCGTGAAATATAGGGATTCCTTTTTCAGTCGTACACCACGAATATGGAATAAATTTCCTAGTACAATTTCCCTTACTATTTTAATCTTCAAACATCCAAGAAAAATGTTCATCGACACCTCCTTTCCATTCCTCCCTAATTTCTTATCGCTCGCGCTGTGACTAATCATTAAAAGTGCTATTTGAAACACTTGAGAGGGTGTGCCAGATACAAAAAAAAAAACTAAGTATCTATAGTAGATTATTTTAATAACTGTACTGTGAACTTTAATGCTTTAGATTTCCGAGATTTACTGTTTTTTTTTTTCATTTTCTAGAGAGCTGTTAACTGTTTGCTAAGAATAGATATAGGGACAAGCTCTTCATCAGCCGTTTAAAGCAAAACCTCAGAATAAGGATAACCACAAAATGTTCGGTGTTATTATGGAAAATTGGCGTATGTGTATTAAAGTTTGCCCTAAAATGTCAATAAGATATTTTATTCAGAACACAATTGCTGAAAAGTCAATTTTATATTCTTCTTTTCGATTCTGTAAAGTTTAAATAAAAAAAAAGATTTTATTTATCTTACAATACAGTAGGACCTCGGTAATTCCAACGCTCGACTAACTCGAACACATATTTTTTTACATTGAGTATCTTGTAATTCGAGCACGTGCCAAATTAGTACTCTGCAATTCTTATATTTCTCTGCTTAATGCTTTTGCAGTTGCATAGCCAAAAGTATTTTCCTATAGAAATATAGGGGAAGAACGTTTCTACGCGTTGATTTTATTGCAGTAGGATGGGAGTTAAATTTTTTGGAAAACTACAGACAAATAACAATGAAAATTTGCGTGATCTGACTATGGTAATGGTTTGTAATTTTAATAAATTCCCATTTCGAGTCTTTTTTAAAGCAGTATATTTTTCGATTAATACGAACCACTCGAAAAATCATCACAACTTTTTGACTCTTGAGCAGAAATGCGAAATTTTGGGGGAATTAGAAGAAGGGAAGAGTGCCACCCATGTATCATGTCAGTTTGGAGGAGTTTCGTACATAGAAACAATATCGACGAAGATTTTAGCATATTCTGTCCAATCTGAATCGTGGACTAGAAAACGCAAGACATTGAAAATGATAGAAATAAATTTTGTATTATTCTTAAAACCACTCTTCACTGTTTTCTCATTCAACTTATTAAATACGTATCCAGTAATTCGGACACTTCCATGGTTCGAATTAGGGTCGGTTCTAATAGTTCGGATTGCCGAGATGCTACTGTACTTGTCTTTTAATATAAAGTATTTGAATCTATTTCGAGTTTTAGACTGTTAATGGGTTAATATTTATTGGTGTTATAGTTGCTGTAAGTCTGGCTCACTTGCCACAAAAATATCTGCACCCTCATTTTTTTTTTGTAAATACAAACCAAAGACAAAAGTCAAAGCTTAAAGTTTATGAGTTCGGTCTCACTTCAATGAACCCTTCATAGCAAATATAATCCAATTACGACGAGTACAACAATTGAGCTTGGCATTCGGTCAATTGATTGGGTCGATGCTTCATCCATTAATTTGACAACAAAACAAGCTATTTTGTTTTACAGTTTGCGAGAAGCCAGATCCCCATAAACCCCATGCCCATTTAGGAGCAGAGCATGGTGTATGCAGGCAGTATACACGCGATACGCATTTACGGATGACAGATTCTAGATTCTATATACACTTGCACAGATGCAAATGATGTTTCGCTTTTGCATGTAAATAGTGTTTAGGGAGCAAACAGATCAACGCTCGTAAATTTACTTTGATTAAATGTTTTTTTTTTTCTACGCCAATCGGCGGGCGGCGAATTTATTTCATTAATTTAGGAAGAAGGTGGTAATGTTATTGTTTGTTGGTACAGGTGTGGGAAATGTATTTCTGTTTACTATTTCGCATGTTTAAGTCAATGTAAAAACACAAACAGCTAGACAAAGTGTTTGTTTCCGTCCACGATGCCTCACAATGATGGAGACCGAGACAAATGACGGGGATGGAATTTCTAAATCACTTAATTTTCTTTTGAAAATTGAGAAAACATAAATTTGAATCGCCTTTAGTGGCGAACATGACAGGAAAAGTTAATTGGTAAATTGTAACTAGAAATGCCAATGCACATTGTGTGTCGTCATATAATCATCTTCATCTAGGGTAAGTGGTTATGGGCCCTTAAATCAAATCTTAGAAGTGATTCTGAATGCAGTATATGAGGGCAATGCAACCACACATCATTTAAGTTATGTGACTTTGATTGGGGAAGAAAAAATATGTAAGTGAGTTACGCATCCCGTCTTTAAAAAATGTCGCAAGTTCAAAGAAGATGACGACAATGATTGTAACTTGCAACGTTTGTTCACGACACTATAGTACTTAATTTATTTTAATTTCTAAAATGTACCAGATCTGTGCATGATCGTTATGAGCAGATACAAGATAAAAAAATATAATAAAACGATGGTCTGATGGTCAAGCTCAAGATTTTAATCAACTCATTCACAATTACATGCCTTTCAGAATCTTGTTTTAATACAACTTACAAATACTTAGGGAGAATGGGTTAATTTAGCGCACAATGTAATTTGGAAATTTTTTATTCTAGGACAAGTTTTGTTTCATGTACATACATTTATGTATATAATTTATCGATATCAAAAATAAGACATTATGTCTGACATAAGGCCCATGTTTGAATTTTTATAAAAGGAGTAAGTCATCAGAAGATTTCAACCCTTTCAAGCAAGTTGTTTTCTATTCCAAGACGATAGTAAAATTCTTTACACTCCTCAAACTTAAGGGTGATGGTTAAATTTTAAGGGCCGATGTTGATTTTGAATAAAACACAAATTATTTAAGAAATTACTGTCATTTCTTTTTATTATGATAATATTGGTATGGTTCAATTATGTATAGAACAAAAAATCGGACAAATGGCCGACGCTACCTCGGCTACCTCCATCCGATGGTCCAAATTTTCGATGACGATGAGGCATAATTGAGGTTCTATGCCGTTAATGTGCCGAATTATCTCATCCTTTAGCTCTTGAATTGTTGCTGGCTATCAAATAACCCCAAAGAAAGAAGTCCAACGGTGTCAAATCACATGATCTTTGCGGCCAATTGACATCGCCACCATACGTGAGATAACACGGCCATTGAATTTGTCGCTCAAAAGAGCCATTGTTTCGTTAGCTGTGTTGGAAGTGACACCGTCCTGTTGAAAGCACATATCGTCCACATCCATATCTTCCAATTCGTTCCATAAAAAGTTCGTTATTATCTCACGATACCGAACACCATTCACAGTAACTGCCTGACCGGAATCATTTTGGAAAAAATACGGCCCGATGATGCCGCCAGCACATAAACCGCACCAAACAGTATCTCTTTGTGGGTGCATTGGTTTTTCGACAATCACTCTTGGATTATTATCATTCGCCCAAATGGGGCCATTCTGCTTATTGACGAATCCACTGAGGTGAAAATGTGCCTCATCACTGAAGTGAAGATGATTTTATTCGAAAATTGATCATCCACTGTTGCCCATTTTCATAATAAGCCTAAATAACTTTAACGCGTTGTCGATTGTGTATCTTTCCATGGTTCAAATTGAAACAGTCTGAAATTGAGAAATGTCAAATAAAATACATAAAAAAACTTGACTTGAAAACATGAACCACACGTAAGGTTCACATTCAACGTCGGCATTTAAAATTTAACCACCCTTTATAAGCAAAGTTCTGAACTCCACTCGAACGCATACATTAAGTTTTAAATTATATTCTTTTTTTCAAAAACTGTTCACAAAAATAGTTGGTTTTAAATCAAATATTAAAAAAAAAGAACTTTTTGGCCTCACAAAAAGGTATAGTATGGTTCCTCTAAGGTATTTTACTTGCGATTTTAGGTACTATAAGGCAAGTTATGCATTCGTCGAAAAAAAAAGTTTTGAGATAACAATCAAACATGACATTACGATGATAGCGAAGACGAAAAAAGATGGTCTTAAAATTCTGTCCGTCTGTATGTCTGTCTGTCTGTCTGTCTGTCTGCCTGTATGTATAGACACCTACAGCCCAAACGGGTGGGCCGAATTGCTTCAAACTTGGTATATAGACTTTTTTTGGTATTGTACAGAGGGGAAATTGAAATTTTTTTTTTAGCTCAAAAACTAACGGTACCTGCCATATAACCGCTACGTTAAAGCTTATTTTTCTCAAAAACGGCTCTAACGATTTCGATTTAAAAAATTCAGTGTTGCTTTTTAGGCACGACCAATCATATGGCTGAAAAAAAAAGTTTAAAAAAATGGCTAAGAACGGTACTTTCCATAGGACCGTTTTTTTTTTTTGTTTTCGACTCAACCGATTCTTTCGAAATTTTACACATATGTATATAGCTGTAGGTAGCTGAATTTGTACGGCATACCAATATTTTCAAAAAATATTTTTTTGTATTTTTAAAAGCATTTAAAAAAAAAAAATTTAAAAAATTAATATTTTGAAAACATCGTATACAATTTTTTTCCAAAAATTATAAATAAATGTATTTGCTGAATACCTATGAACTGGCGTTTTTGAATTATTTTTGAAAATTTTTTTCAAAAAGTTTTTCAAAAAAAACTTTTTTTCTCGAAAACCGCTCCACAGATTTTTATAAATTTATTCTCATAAATTCAAATTTATGCAAGAAATAAAATGGCGTACTTTTATTTCAGCTCAAATTAGTTTAAGTAATTTTTAAGAATTTTGAAAATTTTATATTTATCAATATCTCACTGTCACACATTAGAGCAAGTTCGTGCGACCCAGTCGTGCATTTTATTTCTTGTAGCAACCCAAATTACACGCTCTTTATTTTTGT
The DNA here is from genome assembly GCA_916050605.2 of Platycheirus albimanus. NCBI lineage: Eukaryota > Metazoa > Arthropoda > Insecta > Diptera > Syrphidae > Platycheirus > Platycheirus albimanus. Next base: position 49,799,541 of record OU696697.1, on the reverse strand, counting down.
CACAAAATTCATTCATAAAAAAAAAAATATTTCCGCGTCGCCAGTGATGCCAACATAAAATTAGTAACACTTCATTTGACGGACCCTGTATAATAATACGAAGTGAAAAAAAAAGAAAAATCCTTGTAAACGTATTTGAGGAAACGAGAGAAAAGCAAAAAATAGACGCCACTGTGAAAAAACGGTTATCTAAGAAATTTCAAACTCATCTTATAAAGTTAGTAGAACGAATTCAAGAATTTACTTGTCAGCATTTTGTCAGCTTCAAAATTCTGCCGGGGTCAAAATTATTTTTACAAAATTCTGCTTTTCAAAATTCTGCCTTTTGATTTTCTCCTCTTCAAAATACTGCTTTTCAAAATCTGGTTATCAAATATCAGCCAATTATAATGAAAGAAAAGGTTTGGAAAATGTTAAAAAGCGCGAGCTTTTTTTAAGATTCAGTTTTTTGATTTGTTTTTGTTTTTTTTTTACTAATCTTTTTTTTTGTAAGATCTTGTTTTGTGAAATCCACAATAATAATAATTTGAAAATAAAAAAGTAATAAAAAAAAACTGCAGAATTGTACCTCTGTTAATAGTCAGAATTTTGAGAAACAGAATTTGGAACAGCAGATTTTTGTCGACCGGAATGAAAAAATAGCAGAGTTTTGAAAAGCAGAATTTTCGTTTAAAAAGCAGAATTTTGAAAACTAGTATACAGGGTGTCCCCTAATTCGTTACAAATATTTAAGGGCATGATTCTTTTGTATATTCTAAGAAAAAAATGGTTAACAGCAAGGGCCCGTCTCCAATTTTGATACCATTTATCGGGGATTTAAGAAAGGCTTACTTTGGTGTACCCTGACCCACGTTAACGGTAATTGGGCTGTTGATTCAAAAGATAGAAACTTTATTTAGGTCTTTGATTTTAGAAGAAATACCAGTCTTTGTAATGGAGTTTAAATAAATTTGATATTTTGTTCCAGTCTTAAGATTTTCAGTTTCTAGTCCGTTCCATTTTTCCTGTCCTTGCTAATTTTTTTCACTTTGGGCTTAATTTTCTCCTGAAAATGTGTTTTAAACATAACGTTTAAATATTTTTTTTAAATGAAAGTAACAATATTAAAAATAAAAATCAATAACAGGTATGCAGAGAAACGGACGGATTTTATGATACTTGAAAATTTCTGCAGCAAGTACGAGTACAAATAGGAAAAAAGGGTCTTATTGCTTTAAGCTGCAAAGGTTATGAAAGAACATGATTTTAATTTGGGTTTAGGTAATTCTTATATTTTATGTGTGTTTTAAAACAAAGGAAACCCAAAGATTTTATGATACTTGGGAAAACCTACAGCAGTTAAAAAACGGTTTTCTAATTTCGTATCTATGTTTCTAAAAACAGTTGACAATGAAAGTGGTTTTCATTGGGTATTCAACAGTTCGTTGCAAACGTACTGTAGCTCTCGCTTATATTTATTTTTATTATTGTTACTCTCATTCAAAAAAAATATTAAAACGTTATGTTTATTACACATTTTCTGGAGAAAATTAAGACCAAAGTCAAAAAATTAGCAAGGGCAGGAAAAATGGAACAGGCTAGAAACTGAAAATCTTAAGACTGGAACAAGATATCAAATTTATTTAAACGCTATAACAAAGACTGGTGGTATTCCTTCTAAAATTGAAGTACTAAATGAAGTTTCTATCTTTTGAATCAACAGCGCAATTACCGTTAACATGGGTCAGGGCCTTTTCTTAAATCCCCGATAAATGGTATCAAAATTGGAGACAGGCCCTTGCTGTAAAATGATTTTTTTCTAAGAATATACCCAAGAATCATGCCTTAAAATATTTGTAACGAATTAGGGGACAACCTGTATTTTGAAATCAGAACTTTGACCCATTCCCTTTTGATACTTAATTAGTTCAAAAAATAATATATATGAAAAATCGCTCACTCGGCTTGTTAGCATATCTTGAATTTTAAAAAAATACGATTTAATAGATCCACAAAACCAAAATTGTTACTTGGACGGTCGTACTACTCTAAGCGTTGCCTAAACCAAATAAAAATCCTCAACAACCGTTTTTTTTTCTAAACGTAGGTACTTTTAAATGTATATAAAGTTTAAAAAAAAAGTCTGTCAAAGCGTGCGCTTTTTAACTCAATGAAAAAAGCCAAAGAAACTGTATGAATAAATATATAAAAGTTATATAGGTCTAAGTTGATTTTTATAAGGTTCATGATATCTTTGCCGAGCACTTTTTGAACTTCCATTGTACTTCACATAAACGGAAATAATATCAACGTATTCTGGGCTTGAAAAGGTATAGTCAAATAAACCAATGAAAACCACTCTTATTGTCAACTGTGCGAGAAAAATGGATGCAAAATTAGAAAACCCCTTTTTATCCGCTGCAGGTTTTCCCAAGAACCATAAAATCTATGGGTTTTTCTTGCTTTAGTACACACAAAAAATAAAAATTACCTAAACCCAAATTAAAATCATAATTCTTTCATAACCTTTGCAGCTTAAAGCAATAAGACCCTTTTTTCCTATTTTCACTTGCTGCAGAAATTTCCATAAGTATCATAAAATCTGTGCGTTTCTTTGCATACCTGTTATTGATTTTTATTTTTATTATTGTTACTTTCATTCAAAAATTCGAATGCCAATTTTTTCAGGCTTTTAGACTAGAATCGCAAAGTTTATGTTTTACTATGAAAAAATCGTCTTTTTTTGGACACAAATTTTTTTTTTTGACTAAAAATAAGATGACAAAATACGTTTTTCAGTTTTGAGGCATTTTTGTTTATAGAAAAAATACTAATTCCCTTACGGAAACTGTTCTAAAAGCCATATTCAATCTTTGGAATAAAATGCCTTTAGACAAAAAAATAAAATACACATCATCATAAATAAGCCATCCTCTTATACGAAAATTAATTTCTTGAATTCCAAATTAATCAAACGCGTGCCGCTTTCATGCGACGCAGTTTTAATAAAATTATTGAAAAAAAAAATGTGTGCAACTGTACACATCAACTGATGAATGAATGAAAAAGTAAAAATTAAAAAAAAAAAAAAAACAAATGAAAGTCACACGAGAAATCTGACAGAAACATCCGCAGTCATGTAATTATCTTATTTACCAGAGATTACGTCCATATTAATTTACTTATCCTCTTGTCATCATACAACTCTAGATATCGTTAAAAAAAAACGTTCTCAGAACGCAGTGTCGAAAGTTCGGAACGGACAATAGCCAACAATGACACAAAATAAGAATTCTGTTCAATCATTGAATACATTTTTTTTTCTTCAATAAGAATATCTCATGCTCACACTTGGCACCTAAATATGTATACTTGCTTATCGTTTAAAATTTGTGATTGCTATCGAACGGTCGAATTATAGTTTCCGTTTTCGGTATGTAATGTATACATTTTAAGATAGGTACATACATCTATCATTTTAATTTTTCCCATATTAAATTATGAAATAAGACGCATCTATACACCAAAGGCGCTTCGGCAATAGGTACCAATTTACTTACAAACGAGCCGTCCAATGATTTTGCTTATTTAAGAACTCTAAGAGTCAGAAAGTCACCCTGAAAATAATTTTACTGGGTAAATTATTTAATAATTTATTTCTTGCTATTGATCATCAAGTGCCGCTAGGAATCCTCGTCTCTATATTGTAAACATATTATTATCATATTGACATCAAATGTAATGTGGAATACAATAAAATCTTGATAATCTGTGAATTGTTTGTTTATTTATGCTGACATCGTTTAATAATAATAATATTAATAACAATAATGATAATTTTAACAAGGTATGTATATGCCTGTAAGACCCAAGGTCTTTTGAATGCAAATTATGAATGCATTGGAATTAAAAGATAGGAAAGAAATTTTGTTGGTACAATGGATTGAGAATTAGGTTATATTTATCTCACAAGAAGAATTTATTTAGAAAAAGAATCAGCAATATTTAAATAATTATTCATCCATACAACTCTGCTGCATTTTAAGCGATTTCGAGCTCATTAAAATAAAATAAAATAAAATAAAATAAAATAAAATAAAATAAAATAAAATAAAATAAAATAAAATAAAATAAAATAAAATAAAATAAAATAAAATAAAATAAAATAAAATAAAATAAAATAAAATAAAATAAAATAAAATAAAATAAAATAAAATAAAATAAAATAAAATAAAATAAAATAAAATAAAATAAAATAAAATAAAATAAAATAAAATAAAATAAAATAAAATAAAATAAAATAAAATAAAATAAAATAAAATAAAATAAAATAAAATAAAATAAAATAAAATAAAATAAAATAAAATAAAATAAAATAAAATAAAATAAAATAAAATAAAATAAAATAAAATAAAATAAAATAAAATAAAATAAAATAAAATAAAATAAAATAAAATAAAATAAAATAAAATAAAATAAAATAAAATAAAATAAAATAAAATAAAATAAAATAAAATAAAATAAAATAAAATAAAATAAAATAAATTCGAATTTGGCAGTAAAACAACTATACGGTGTGCTTTGAGTACTTTCTTTCAATAAGTTTCGGAAACTAATATTGAATTTAATGCAAAACCATTTTCGGTTTGATCTTGGCCACTCTTCGTTTTCCATGAAGCCAAAAAAACTAAGTTATGATCATGGATTTAATCTAGATCATTTGTGCGAATGTCGTTTCAGAGACCGACTTACACTTTTTTTCACACACATATACTTACACATTGAAATTCATAAACGTCAGCTGGTAATTTTTATACCCTATTCCATAGAATGGGTATATTGTATTTGGTATGGAATTTGTAACATAGAGAAATAATACCGTTTGGTATGGAAAAGTGTATATATTCTGTCCGTCCGTATGTAACTACATAGAGGTCGCATTTTTGAGCTAGAAAGCTGAAATTTGGTATATAAAATCTTTGATTCAAGAGTAAGGCTAAGTTTTTGAACCAGTAAAATCCACCCACAAACACGCCCACAATCGCCATTTTTGTTGAACAACCTCAATTTGGTAAAATTAAATTATGTTTTTTGTAGGTACAGTTACGATAAAATCATAACGCTAAAATTTTGCACACGCAAGCTTAGGTAAACCTTCTTCCATTAAATGAAAATATTTCAGTTTGGGCGTGGCTTTTGCCCATTTTTCATACAAAACCATCAATATTGTTTTTATAAAATAACAATTGTTATATTAATGCGAAAAACATTAAATTTTGTGGATATTACTTGCACATAAACATCTTGTGTGTGGAATCAAAAAAATTGATTTTGGGCATTGCTGACGCCCAATTTTCACTAAAAATTCGTTTTTGGAAATAAACGGTACTTATTATGAATCCGCAAGCCAAAATTTTGCGTCTCTAGTAGAAACTAAAAACTTTGTGTATGAAGAGAAATTTTTGAATTTTGGGCATGGTTTACGCCCACTTTTCATGAAAGAACGAAAAACGTAGTTTTAAAAATTTAAGGTACTACCAATATTCAATTTTAACCTTTTTCCGTTCGTTATATGAAAAATGTATCTACATTTTCTTGTGTAAATTTTTTCAATGCCGGTAAGATCGTTTAAAAACTACTCGATTCAGCTGTAGTTAAACACATATGTCTAAAAACTGACTGATGATCAAAGCACAGTTAGTGCTTCAATTTTTTATGACACGCCCACTTTTAAGAGGCGTTACCGTAAAAAGTCTTAATTTGCATCAATTTTTTGATGTTTTTTAACTATCGGTCGCAGTTTTGAAGTATGGAGATGAACACTTAAATTTGTATTTCTTGGTTACGTACAGAGTGTAGTTCAAGAATTGTTAAAAACACCCATAATCGCTATTTCCAATCAAAATCTAATTTCTAAAAATTTTAGTTTTGTCTTGGCTTAAAATTGAATGATGTGCTCATATAGTGATTACCCTGGCAATAAAAAGTCTCAGCTATAGGCGTGGCACACGCTTTTTTATTGTGCCAGCAGTTATTGTACATCGGCCAGACAAAATTTATTTTATTGAATTTTGTCCTGCCTGCTAAAGAAGATTTTTTTTTCTGAAACTGGAACAGCGGCTGGCTGCGGGAGGCGAACGTATATTCATATACATACATATACAAAAATATGGGGAATAGGGTATCCAAAAGTTCGTTGCAAACGTACTGTAGCTCTCGCTTATGCTTTTTTCTCATTGTGGGGTTGTGAAAAGAAACACATTTATTTGCAAAATAATTTTTAATAATTCATTTAAAAAATTGAGCAGCAACTATTTATTATATTTCTATATCATCCGATGATGGAACTTCAAAATTGAAAATTTGTTTAATAGGCCTAGCCAAACGAGAAGGCACAGGTGATCATTAAGTCCATTTTTTCGTGTTTTTATGAAGAAGTTCGGTTATTTTTATATAGCTTGGTAACAAAAAAAGTCTTTGACCCATACAATTTTTAGTGTTGCACTAACTACTAATAAGAGCATTGAATTTTAACAACATTAATGCTTTATTACGTAAAGTTTTGAAAAATTAGTTAGAGAAAATTTTTTTAACTTTTTTTTCAAAATTTTTAGTTTAAAAGTTAATATTTTGAAAACGGTTCACAAAAACAACTTTATTTCAAAACACAGTAAAAGAAGAGGTTTCTGGTTTAAAAAAATATAGCATGGCATTGTAGGAGTTATGGTTTTTTTTAAATAACTCTATTCCTAATTTTAGTCATGTTTTTAGAAAATTGCTCCTCCCGGCTAAACGGAGGGAAATAGACCCTCCTCCCATACAATTTTGTTCTTGTCCCAACCCAGCCTCCTTGCTCTAGCTTTTTTGTACACCTTGAGTGAATCACCCTGTATATAAGCTGAAGCTCATCTGAAGAAACAGACGTCACTACAACAATATTAATTTATGTTAAACAACGCCGGCCGCCGTAATGCTTCTTGTCGATCATTATTTTGTCTTTGTTTAATAGAAAATGCTCTGTTCAAATAACCTATTACATTTTTTCCTTTAAAACAATTATGATATACTCACGCTTCTAGGAATGATCATCTGTTTACCCTTGAGTCCCAATTGCCTCTTCTATAGCCTCATATCACAAAATTGGAACGCTTTACCAGCTCTATTTTGTCCTCTCATAAATGTAAGAACTCATGTGCATCATTTTCTCCTCTTAAAAAGGTTAGTCATATCCCATCGAAGTTCGAGTAAAATATTTATAAAACGCACTTAACATCTGTTTGCTCCTGTTAACACTGAAAACACACACCACTTTCATTCAAAAAAGATTTAAACAAAATAGGGAATGCAAAAAGATCCGAAATAAGTAGATATATGTATGCTTAGAAACCTAAGGATTTTATGATACAAACTAGGAATAACAATGGAAACCTTAGAACATTTTTACTTGCTGTATATTGTATAGGGCAAGAAAACTACGTTTTTTGTTTTTGACTTTAAACGTTTATAACGGTTAGAATTTTTTTTTTTACGAATGCATAACTTGCCTTATAGTACCTATAATCGCAAGTAAAAATTTTTAGTCACTTAAAAATCACTAGTTAAATTTTTTTGGAAAAAATTAAGTAAACCATCTATTTCTTTAACTGTTTTGAATTTTAAGAAAAAAACATTTTCAAAATAGGTCGACCAATTTTGTTTAAAAACTTTTTGTTTTTTTAAACTTTCAGAAAACATATTACAATTTTTTTTGAGTATGCCAACAAATAGCAGTTTGTAGTTCTTATCTGAAAACAAAAATTTTAAAATTTTTGAAAAAAAAACAGTTTTTGAAAAAACCAAAAATTTAAAAAAATTATTTCGTCTATAATAGAGATTTCTACGTCAAAAATTTGTTCGAAGTCCGCAATATTTTTTTGGGGGTGAAAGGTACCCTCTATTTTTTTTTCTGTAGGTACGCCTTAAATTGCGTGTACGAAATTCCTAATTATCGGTTACGTAGTTAAAGCGTGTAAGTCTAACACCGAAACAAACAAACTCATACACTCCCATTTACAATATAAGTTAGAACTAGTTGGGATGGAAACCGATATATGTAGGTACTGGCGTGGGTGTTGTTGAAGGAATTCCAAAGCTTGGTCAAGGCACGATCAAGTTCTTCCCTATTCACAAGATGAAAAAATGGTGGCTCTCTATGTTGAATGCTTGGCATTTATCCAGAATCGGGAGCAATATCAAAACTTGGTCTTTCATTGATATTCCAGGTCTGAAGGACCATTTCTTTTGTAAGCAAACGGCTAAGACTCTTACGTAAAACGCTGAGAGATCTAATTTTTGTGGGTGGGGCAGATGCAATCATGTTGGGCATACTTTTCGAGCATATTTTGCACATGTTCATAGATCTTTTCCAAGATGTTGTACCGTCCAATCTATACATATAATAAAATTGTAACGGGTCGATGTCTGTACATTGAAGATATAGATTCAAAACTAATATGGGGAGTCTCTATTAGACCCACAGAAGCCAAAACAACCGTTTTTAGAATTTTTGTCTGTCTGTCTGTATGTTTGTATGCGCATCGCGCAAAGCATGAAATTGAATGCGTTTTTCGCAGATTTATTGGTAGTACGCCAACTTAAATATAGGCAGGAAAATATATATAATTCTGGTTGTTTTTTAATATTGGTGCAATCGAGCGTTATTCAATGAACTTAACGCAAAATTAAAAGATTTTAAAGAAGTAAGCGTCTCACTTACATAATGGCGCTGGAAATCATAAAAATAGCGCCACACTTACCTACATATACATGAATAGAAATAAGTTAGTCGTTCTGAATAGAAGTTACACCAAACACATCATAGATGGCTCTATTTACCACCATATAGACAATGTCTCATTCAGCGAAAGCAGAAATCGAAAAATAATGTAACCATAAAGAACGGTGAACGAGCAATACTTACGCCCAAAGCTGATGACGCGGAGCTGCCATAAATAGCAGTATCGGCGCGTAGCATCGTTTTGAAAGTGGGCATTCAAATTAGGTATATTGCTTCAGAACTTAACCCTCCAACTTTGCAATTTAAACCGATGATACTTCGAAATAATATTATACAAAAGCCAAAAATCTTACGGCTGTAGAGCTGGTAAAGTATGTAGCTTTCATACCACGCATACCCCCGTTTTGAACCGGTTGTGCAAAAACAAAAATATACTGAGTTACCTACTTTATTCTAAAATCCACGCGTACGAAGTATAATAAAAATGAACTGGTAGAGCATATTGTGTTCTTTATTACTTTAGGTACTTATTATATTTGGAGCCTTGGTTTAGATTGAAAAAACTTGAAATATTTTGCTCTTGATTTTCATTTTGAATTTATATTATCGATCTTTTAATACAAATGAATTTTAAACAATAAATATCTGCAATAGTTCTCAATAATGTGCAACTATTAAAATAAGACTCGAAATCTCAACTTCAACCCACAAATTATTCAACACTTCCTCATATACATACTCGTAGATCTTCTATAAACACACAACAACTAAAAAAAATAAAAATGAAATAAATCCTTACACAAAAAGATGTCACAACATCTAACAACAATGCAAGAACACCTAACAGTTAGGAGTTCCTTCATAATGTACTAACTCCTTCAAACTTTCGAAACATTTCCCGAAATTGCCTTGTAGATTGTTGTTTTTTTTACCACCACTGTTGGGAATCAACATTAGATGCTCACGATTCTAAGGATAATAGCGGCCTTTTATCGACCAATCAAAAACTTACAATCACCCTCATCATATTCTTGGAAAACAACTCCGAAATATCAGAAGGAAACTAGAAAAAAAAAGTATCTTAAGATCAATTTATTATTAGACCATGATGTTTGTTTATCAACTCACAAAACTTTGAATTGCTGCCATAATATGAAAATTTTGTTGAAGTATTTTGAATTTGATGATATTTTGTAAATTTTTGGATCACTAATAAAAGTGCTATACCAAGATAGAACAAAATAAATTGTTGATATGCAAAGAATACTTCAAATGAATAATAAATAGGTACACTAACTATATACTACAGATGGTAAGGACATACATATATCTTCAATAAGGCTTGCTAATTGGAAGTTAAACGATTCAATAAAGTTTGATCAGGAATGTATACTTTTCAATAAAAGCCATTCGATATAATGTGTAATAGAAGTTTTCATCAATATGGGTACTATTATTGCATGTGAAAATGCAAATTTTAGTGTGAAAGTTCGACGGTATATATAGGTATGCACGTGTCGTACGTTGTCTAAGGTTGTTAACGCTGAGCTATTTTGTCAGTTTAAATGTTTGGCAAGGCGGGCTAAATAAATGACTGTCAATTTGACAGATCAAAGTTAAGAAATCCGTCTTGAAAACCATTTTAAATTGCTATTTATATTTAAGTACGAGGGTTTAGTCGACTGTTTAATAAAAGGTAAAAGGACATACCGATGCGCATTCAAAATGCAATAAATTACGGTACGATAGTGCGTTTTATAAATTGGGTCAGGTAGACCTCTTAGATTACGATTCAAAGCATCAATATTACCATTAATAAGATTAACAATAAAAGCAAAACATAAATAAGAACGTCTGCTCTCCAGGCTGGGTAGGTCTATGAGTTTTAGACGGCTAATGTACGAAGGAAGATTTAATGGGCTCTGCCAGCCTAGGCCTCTGAGGGCAAATTTTAAGAACCTTTTTTGTATTCGTTCTATTCGTATTTTGTGGCAACTGTAATAAGGGGTCCATACCTGGCAAGCATACTCTATAATAGGTCTGACAAATGAGTTAACCAATTGTTTGATAACATAAGGGTTAGAAAACTGACGTGATTCCCTTTTAATCCAACCTAATACTGAATTTGCCTTAATGCATGTAGCATTAATATGTTGCGTAAATTCGAGTTTTTTATCAAACAAGACACCAAGGATAGATACCTCACTTACATTTAACAGATTTACGCCATTGAAACTGCACTCAAAAGACAAAACAGATAGTTTTCTAGTAAAATTTATAATCTTACACTTGACGATATTTTACAACAAACAATTTCGTACACACCAATTGTAGAAAGCATTCAAATCCGTTTGAGGCTTATTACAGTCAAGTTTACAAGAAATAGGTTTAAAAATGTTAACATCGTCGGCATAAATGAGGCAATTTGAATACCTTAAAACTGATGGAGGTCATTTATAAATAATATAAAAAAACTGGACCCAAATGGCTACCCTGGGGTACTCCAGAATTAACCACAAAAGATTTTGAATGGTAGCCGTTAAAATTGACAGTATAGGACCTATCAAGTAAATAGGATTTGAGCCAAGCAATGAAGTTCATGCTAAAGCCCAGCTTGCTCATTTTCTGAAGCAGATCTGTATGTTAAAGCTTGTCGAATGCCTTGCAGAAATCAGTAAGAACACAATCCATTTGCAACTTAGTTTTGAAAGAATCCGCTAACCCCATGAGAAGAGTGACAGTCGAACGGCCCTTTGAAAAACCATGTTGGTTAGGAACAATTATTGATTTTGTGTAAAAACTCAATGTTTTGCAGAACATTGCTTCAAAAAGTTTCGGAATAGCAGACAGTTTAGCTATTGGTCGATAGTTTCCAATTTGATCCTTTTTACGTAGAGGAATAATAAAAGATTGTTTCCATGCATGAGGAAACTTACACGTAGACAGTGAACAGTTGAAAAGAACAGCAAGTGGAAAGGACAAATGACTAACACACTTTTTTAGAACTGAAGCTGGCACTCCATCAGGGCCAGATGTGTCATTATTTTCTAAATTAGATATAAATTTCGAAATATCGCCGCCATATGAAAATTTATATCAGTCAAGTGAGAATACGATTTCAAATGACCAAATAGTTGATCATTTTCGTCAAGATTATCACAGTTCGAATAGTTATCACAGTTGGAAGAATCACAGATGAATGCGCTTTGAAAAAAGTCAGAAAATAGTTGTGTAATGATATGTGGATCGTGGACTGAAATATTGTTATGTTTAAAAACGGACGGATATGGAGTACATTTACGTTTGCTATTAATAAAATTCCAAAAGGATTTAGGATCTATTTTTAAATTGCTCTGAACATTTTGTAAGTAATTAAGATACTTAATACTTGACTCTCTGTTGAAAATATTTCTGGCCTCACAGTAACTAATAAAAACGGAATCTAAGCCAGTTTGTTTGTATTTAAACCATAACTTATTTCTGTAGTTTTTTAATATCCGCACTTCACTATCATACCAACTTGGAGCAAGTGATTTTGATTTATTAGATATAAGGGGAACAGATGCCAAAAAGCAATCAAATATTTTGTCATAAAATTTTAAAACCATAGAATTAATATCTGAACAAGAATAAAGGCAAGACGAATCAATTAAAGATAGCAAACTATTCAATTTAGTGTAATCAGTTTTTTTAAAGTTAAATTTAAAAACATTGTCAGAATCTTGATTACTACTCCTTACAAAGTTTTGAACAGTTATGATGAGTGCTGGATGATGAGAGTCCTCTTTTACCAGAGGGTCAGTCGTTTTGTCCAGCAAAATGTCGGCATCAATTGTTGTGAATGTAGTTCACCAGATCAAATATGTAATTTAAAAAGGCGAAGGCTTCATTGTAGGTATTAACTGAGCTTCCAGGAACAATGTATTTACATAGTGACGAAATAGATATGTTTTCGTTGAAGATCCATCTTCACACATAAAAACTCTTCGTTCAAACAAACAGGAACACTGACTAGTGAAGTCAAAAAACAAGATTTAACGGCAATAAGGATACCACCGCCAACAGTAGTAATACTCGGATCGGAGTATCTATCACGTCTATAAACATTAAACGAAGAATAAAAAGTTCTGAGTCCTTTATTCCACCAAAAAGCCATGTTTCCGTCAAAGATATGACATCGTAGGAAAAGTTCGAGGTATTAAAGTTAACCAAATTGGTCTTTGTCCGTAAGCCTCTTACGTTTTGATAAAGTATATCAATTAGTTGCAACGAAGGTTTGTTGATCTTGTCAAATTCTTCCGAAAAGGGTTATTCAAAGTATTTCGTTTAACGAATTCGTGGATGATTATGTTTTTTGGCCAGAAATGCTTATCCAATAATTGAGTAAATGTTTCATGTGGAACAAATAACTTGAAAGACGAGTAATCAATTCCTTTCGTTGGTAACTGCTCATTTTTGAAATGTGATTCAATATATGCAGATATATCGCTGCACTTAGTGTTAGTGTGTTAGCCTCAAAATTTGATAAAAAAAATGCATTTGAATCTTTCAGCTGCTCTCAACGTTACTGTATGCATTACGTTATCCTTACGTGCTTTTGCAGACAATGACGACGAAAATAACGGTTGGATGAAGGAGGTTGTAGAAAATGTATTTGGATTGGACACACCGCAGACAAAGAAGGGGGCGATGGAATTGTTTGAGAATTGAAGAGAGGTTCAGAATTTGTTGATGTGGATGAAGTTGATTTCGAGTTGTTGTGTTGAAGTTATAGGTGTAGATGGTGCAATTGGTGGACCCAATGATGAAGTTATTGATGTTTTTTCGGATGGTGAAGCGAAACAACCAACTGTCTCGGATATAGATGACCCTACTGATGACGACCCTACCAAACGAAACAAGGACAACGAATTTCGGTTCTGCACGTGGAATGTCCGGACCCTTAACAGACCACGTGCAGCCGAACAATTAGTGGAAGCCCTAGATGGTGTCAAAGCCGACATCACAGCCATCCAAGAAGTGTGATGGGATGGTGAAGGCACAAGGAGGATGAAAAACTGTGACATCTACTACGGCAAGTGCTACAGGACAAGGAAACAGCGGCTATTTGGATGCGGATTTGTGATAAGAGGAAGGCTTAGGCAAGAAGTCTTGGGGTTTCGTGGCATAAGCGAACGCATTGTCACAATCCGCATTAAATCCAAATTCAGCAACATCTCGCTGATCTGCGTCCACGCCCCCACGGAGGAAAAAGATGACACGACCAAAGAAGAATTCTACGATCTTCTCGAGAAGACGTATGATGAATGCCCGAAGTACGACACTAAGTTTATTCTTGGTGACTTCAACGCCAAAATGGGAAAGGAGGGTAACTTTGGCTCGACAGTCGGAAAGCATAGCCTGCACGACAACACTTCCGGTAACGGACACAGGCTAATCGACTTTGCTGCGGGGCGAAGTGTCATCTTAGCTAGCACATACTTCCCACACCTCAATATTCACAAGGGGACCTGGCGGTCTCCTGATCAAAATACCGTCAAGCAAATTGATCACATTGCGATTGATAGCAGACATGCGTCCAGTGTCATGGATGTCCGCACTTTCCGAGGGGCCAACATAGACTCGGACCACTACCTTGTTGTAGCTAAAATGCGAATGCGGATTTCCACCAGACCGCAGAACCGAACATCCACTGTGAGAAAGTTTGATATTGCTAAGTTACAATCGCAAGAGACCGCCACAACCTTTGCCAATCAGGTCTCCTCTTATCTCTTGACAAGCCCGGCGTCTGCGCCAAACCCAGAGGCCCAGTGGCAACATTGCAAAATGGCCATCAAAACCGCTGCCACGGATGTTTTGGGTTTCATTAGGCGACCACAACGAAACACCTGGTTTGATGATGAGTGCACTCTCGCACACTTGGCCAAAGACGAAGCCTATCATGCAGTTCTGAATGCCAGAACTAGAGCTGCCAAGAGCGCTTTCCGTGCGGTGTACCAGCAAAAGAGGAAAGAGGAACATCGGCTTTTCAGAAGAAAAAAAAGAGAACTGGAAAAACGAATGGTTGAATCTATTGAGGGGTGCTACGGCAGAAGCAATGTTCGAAAGTTCTACCAAAGGGTAAAGCATTCGTCCAAGGGTTACAAAGCCCGAGCGGAAGCATGTAGAGACGAGGGTGGGAATGTCGTTGTAGATACACAGTCGGTGCTGAGAATTTGGAAAGAACACTTCTGCAGACTGTTAAACGGCGAAGACAACCAACTAATCGCTGTCAGGCAGAATGATCCATTCGATTTGGATGATGATGAACAAAATTTCCGTCCTCCCGACCAAGAAGAAGTTCGGATAGCAATATCTAAACTAAAGCCCAACAAGGCTGCTGGAGCTGATGGCCTTACGGCTGAACTCTTCAAAGCAGCGGGAGATGACTTGGTGAGGAGCATACACCAACTCATCTGTACAATCTGGTCGGATGAAAGTATGCCTGACGAATGGAACCTCAGCATTGTGTGCCCTATCCACAACAAAGGAGATACTCTAAGCTGCGCCAACTACAGAGGTATAAGTCTCCTAAATGTCGCCTATAAAATCTTGTCGGCCATTCTGTGTGAACGTCTAAACCCTTTCGCACGTGAACTGATTGGCCCCTATCAGTGTGGTTTCAGACCCGGTAAGTCAACCGTCGACCAAATTTTCACACTTCGGCAGATTTTTGGAAAAGACTCAAGAATTCCAGATCGATACTCACCACCTCTTTATCGATTTTAAAGTCGCCTATGACAGCGTAAACAGGAACGAGCTATACAGAGCCATGTCGCTTCTTGGCATCCCTGCCAAACTCGTTCGATTGTGCAGGATGACTATGGAGAACTCTCGCTGCTCCGTCAAGGTTGGTAAGAACACCACCGACTCATTTAATGTCGAGAAAGGCTTAGGACAGGGTGACGCGCTGTCATGTAACCTCTTCAACATCATTCTTGAGGCAATCGTACGCAACTCGCATGTCAACACCAGCGGTACGATTTTTTTTAAATCCGTTCAATTACTTGGCTATGCTGATGATATTGACATTATTGGAAGAACGAATCGCGCTGTCAGTGGAGCATTCGCAAGTATTGAAGTGGAAGCGGCTCGAATGGGTCTGGCTGTAAATGAAGATAAAACAAAGTTTATGCTGTCCTCGGGTGAAGTAGATCATCACCGTAGGCTCGGACAAAACGTCACAATGGACAGATATAACTTTGAGGTTGTCAAGGACTTTGTCTATTTGGGTTCCACTATAACCTCTCAGAACAACATCAGTGAAGAGATCAGTCGAAGAATCACTCTTGCCAATCGCTGTTTCTTCGGGCTAAGAAGGCATCTTAGTAGTAAAGCCCTCTCTCAAAGGACCAAGGAGACACTATACAAGACCCTTATCATCCCAGTCCGGCTGTATGGGGCAGAAGCGTGGACACTGACACAATCGGATGAATACAGGCTGGGGTGCTTTGAGAGAAAGATTCTTCGGGTGATATTCGGGCCTGTATGTATCAATGGAGTATGGAGGAGAAGATTCAATGACGAACTGTACGGGCTATACAGCGACATTGACTTGGTTAAGAAGCTGAAAATTCAGCGGCTTAGATGGCTGGGTCATGTGGAGCGTATGGACGAAAACGCTCCTGCCCGACGAGTCTTCAATTCCAACCCGGAGGGCCGACGCAGTTCTGGAAGACCCCATCTAAGGTGGCGCGATCAAGTGGTAAACGACCTCAACCAACTTGGTGTGCGCAACTGGAGGCCACTGGCTAGGGACCGGCCTAGCTGGCGAGGATTGTTGGTTGAGGCCGTGGTCCACAATGGACTGTCTGCGCCACCTTAAGTAAGAAAGTAAGAAGCGTGAAGGCATGATGGAAGATAAAGGAAAATGTGCTGTTGATTTAGTTGAATCAGATGGAGTTTCAGGATTCATTGATAAGTTGAAGATAATGAAGCTAAAGATGATATCATCGTCTTCAACTTCAAGCTCAATTAATGAAGTCCAACTTAAGGCAGCACAAAGATTTAAATGCTTATTTTTATCCAACTTTGATCCAGCCACAAGCTGCGAAAATATTTGTAAATTCGTCACTTCACTGTTCTCAAATGCTAAATTAAAAATCGAACGACTTCAAACAAAAAGTGATGACTACACAATACACATCCTTTAAACTGTATGTTACCCAGGAAATATTCAATCAATTACTTGAAAAACCATTATGGCCGGATAATATAATTATTCATGAATTTGTAAACAAAAGGAATAATATTCGCCCTTTTCAAAACACACTGACAAGACATGCAAATCGTCGCCACTAATAAATTTTTTCTATCAAAATGTGAGAGGACTTCGGACAAAGACCAATAAGGTCTTCTTTTCAACAATAACCTGCTCTTATGACGTTATTTCCCTCACCGAAACATGGCTGTATGCTGGTATCAAAGGCTGCGAACTTTTTGATAGCACATTTAATGTTTTTAGACGTGACCGGTATTCAGATCCGAATATAGATACCGTGGGAGGTGGAATCTTGATTGCTGTAAAATCGTCTTTCATATCTACGCCAGTACATGTTCCTGTAGCCCTTGACAATGAATTTCTCTGCGTTAAAATATCTTTAAGTAACAAAAACATTTACCTTGTTACTGTATATGTATATAGTTCCGGGAAGTCGCTGTGATGTTTATGATAAAGCTTTCGAATTCATTAACTATATCAATGAATTATTAGAATATAACAACGAGCTGATTTGCCTCGGCGATTTTAATCTTAGCAATATTGCTTGGTTACGATGTCCTGAATCAAACGTAATGTTGCCAACTGGACATCTTAAATCTGGTGACTCAAAACTAATTGACGATTTAAACTCACTTGGACTACACCAATTTAACGATGTTTTTAATTGCAATGGAAGAATTTTGGATCTAATTTTCGCAAGCTGTGATGAAGATATTGTTGTGGAAAAATCAACAGATCCTTTAGTAGTTGAAGATAACCATCATCCATCTTTATCTTTTTCTCTTTCTTTTGATTTAATATTTCATTCTGACCTTAATGAAAACTTTTACACTTTTAATTTTAAAAAGACAGATTTTAACAAATTAAATATGCTGCTGTCTCAAGTTGATTGGTCATATCTCAATAATTGTTTAACTGTGAACACTATGGTCTTTGAATTTTATAATGTCTTGTTTGATTGTTTTTTAAAATGTGTACCTCTAACTTCTGTAAAATCGAGATCATCAGTTCCAGATTGGTATGATAGTGAAATTAAAAGCCTTAAGAACCTCAGAAACAAGTTTCGGTCAGTTTATAAATTATCTCGAAGTGAAGCCGAATTTGAAAACTTTTGCCGTGCTCGTAAAAATTTCAATACATCTTCAAGTTTAAAATATTTGAATTATCTGCAGAAGGTACAAAGAGATCTTAAAATGAATCCAAAATATTTTTGGAACTTTATAAATAGTAAAAGGAAGTCTTGTCCATATCCGTCTGTTCTTAAGTCAAACGATAAATCTAGTCATGACCCTCGTGTTATTACACAATTGTTTGCAGACTTTTTTCAAAATGCCTTTGACTGTGATACTAACATCTGTGATACTTTAAACTGTGATACTTCGAACTGTGATATACTTGACGAAAATAGCCAAAATTTTGGCTTTTTGAAATCATTCTCTTACTTGACTGATATAAACTTCAATATTAATTCTGATAACATTGCTAAGTTCATATCTAATCTTGACGAGAATTGTAAACCAGGTCCGGATGGTATACCTTCTATTATTTTAAAAAAATGCGCAAATAATTTGCTTTTACCCTTATCCACTCTCTTTAATTGTTCTCTGTTTTCTTGTCAATTTCCGTGTATTTGGAAAAAATCCTTCATAATCCCTTTACACAAAAAAGGTAAAAAAGACGAAATTCAAAACTATAGGCCTATAGCCAAACTATCGGTTATTACGAAGCTTTTTGAAGCTATTATTTGTGAATCTCTGTGTTTCTATGTCAAATCAGTCATTGTTCCGAATCAACATGGCTTTACAAAAGGTCGCTCTACTGTAACGTTTCTTATGGAGCTAACCGAACTTTGCATTGATGCATTTAAGAAAAAGAAAGTAATTGACTGCGTCTTTACGGACTTTAGTAAGGCATTTGATAAACTCTCTCATAAGATCTTGCTAAAAAAGCTAAGAAATCTTGGTTTTAGCGAAAATTTTGTTATGTGGCTTCAATCTTATTTATTAAACAGATCTTATGCAGTGTTGTTTAGCGATTGTCCATCAAATTATTTTACAGTTAACTCTGGAATACCACAAGGTAGCGATTTAGGACCTCTACTTTTTATTTTATTTATTAATGACTTACCATCTATCTTGAAGTATTCTAAATGCCTCATTTACGCGGATGATGTGACAATTTTTAAAACTATTTCTAGTATTAGTGATTGTGAAATGTTGCAATCCGACCTTAATTCGTTTTTTGACTGGTGTGTTCGTAATTGCTTGTCTCTTAATATAAATAAATGTAATTTTATGAGCCTCACAAGAAAACTTTTAGTAACTCCATTTAATTATTCGTTAAATGGCATTTCCCTATCATGTATGGAAAACGTAAATGTTCTTGGCGTCATATTAGATCGAAAGCTTGAATTTATTCAGCACATCAACTCCATATCAAATAAAGCCAATTCAATTCTAGGCTGGATTAAGAGAGAGTCACGGCAATTTTCAGATCCTTTTGTTACAAAACAGCTTTTTATAACATATGTTCGTCCCATTCTTGAATATGCTTGCCAGGTATGGTCACCCCATTACGAATGCCATATATTAAGGTTAGAACGTGTTCAAAAAAGATTTCTGCGATTTGCCTTGCGGGGCTTAGGTTGGGAAAATCCTTACGAGCTTCCCGCATACATCAGTCGACTGAAACTAATTGATTTGCCATCCCTTGTGAATAGACGTTCTTATTTAAGTTTTGTTTTTATTGTTAAATTAATAAATGGTAACATAGACTCTTTGTACCTTTTGTCTCGAATAAATTTTAATATTCCTCAAAGAAACTTAAGGAATCAACCTAGCTGCATAAATGTCCCAAACTGTCGTACTAATCTAATTATGAACGATTTTCTCCCTTAAACAAAATGTTTGAATTATTTAATCTTCTCAATAATAGATGTAATAACTTATTTGACCAATCGTTAAATTTTTCATCTAAATTTCAGTCAAATTTGTATTCAATTATATAATTGTACTCTTATTATAGACATAAGTACTTATATCTGAAGCTAGTCTTTAGCTATATGTAAATAAATAAAAAAGTTGAGGATGATGATTTAGAGGATGTTGTTTCGGTTGATGAAGATGTGTGTTAATGTTGAAGTTGATGATGTTAAAGATCGTGTTGTAAACACAAAAGGTGTTGTGAGAGTTTAAGTTTTTATTGCTCGGGAGCCTGAAGACTTTTTACTTTTTTGGGTTAAGGGAGACGAAATTTCACAAGGTTTTTTTAAGGATACTGACCGCGTTAAATGGTTTTTTGGTGTCTGGTTACTCGGAATGTTTTTCAATTTATTAGATTTTGGTGTTTCCACGGATGGAATGTTGATTGAAATTAATCTTGTTAGTTGCTCATTAATATTGGCAACGGCCGGCGTCAGTTAAATGATCAATTTTTTGTTGCATGGAAACAACAAGTGACATAAGTGTACAGGGGTATTTTGATCCATTTTGTATTTAAATGTTTAATTTCGAAACAAGTTTATTTTAAAAATTTAACTTTGATATTAAACAGCAATAAGTGAAAATTAAAATTATTTTCTTATCTATCCTTGCAAAAGGTGTACAAAATCTAAGCCATCTCTATTCGCATATATTATATGGCTTTTTTTTAGAATTATTTTATAATTATAATTTTCTGTACAGAATGCAGTTATTTATTAGTTAAGTTTTATAAAAAAGATTAATCAATTATATTTTCAGCTATTCTCAAGAATCGATCACAGCAACCGAAATTGGTGCATCAAAAACAAGGATCTCGACAGAATACATGAGTGTTGCCTTGATTAAAAAAAAAATCGGAAATGAGTAAAATATCCTCTCTAGGACGGAATCGAATGTCAAGAAAATCATTCAAGGAGTAGTTCATTATAATTGTCCTGGAACTGGCATATATTTAAAAACTAATACTCCGTCTCTGCTCACCAGGCCAGTACCATGAAGAATAAACGTCGAAGTAGTAATACAAAACATAATAAAAAGCCACTTATATCCATCTATCTACCACTATATTTTAATAATGAAGGGTGTATACTGTATAGTAAACATGTACGACCGGTTGGAGCTTCAATACAAGATTCATTTCGTTGATGATTTCAACCTCCCTAATTTTAGAAATTGAAGTAAGACCGCTGAAGTAAACTGGCGTTAATATTTTTGCAGTTTGAATCAATTAAATGTAATAACAAACGAAAGTAATAAAACTTTGGACATACTGTTATGGCCTCCAGTTTTCAACTAATTATACTATTTTTGTATTTATTAAAACCCGCAGTAAATAAGGACTTCTGATAAATTGACTTATTAACAAATTGTTTTGTAATAAAATTCATAACTGGTTAATTTAAAAAATACCACAACTCATCTTTAATCCTCCTTCCGGAGAATGAACTTTAACTTAGTTCAAATATTTTAAAAACTATTAGTTTTGCATGTAATATGTCTGTGTTGCTGTACATATTAATAATTTTTGAATTGAAGTAAGTTTTAAAACTGTACGTACTGCATCGCTGTGTTACGTCGTTTGAGTTTTAGTAAAATAACTTCCAGAATGAATTGGGTGGGTTGAAACACATAAGTAATAAAAAAAGGTGACGTACTTTTAATTTTCCCAATAACTTTCAGTAACCTTTGAAAGTTGATTTTTTTCGATGCATTTTTTTATTAATTTAAAAGTCAGAAATCAAGAACAAGAAACAAAACTTAAAAACTAAACACAAATTAAGAAAAATTAGCAAATATTTCAGCATTTTGTATTTTAAATTATTGCTATTTAATTTGTTTTTACGTATTATCTCCTTAATAGAGGGTACATTCATATTGCCTCCACGAATATCAATCAAAGCTTTTATACGACGGGACATACCTTGGATTAGGCTTCTTACCACCGTGTCGTAAAAATTATCCCACTCCTATAGCAATGCAGATTTCAGTGCACTGGTTGTCCCTGGTAAGGATGACCGACTTTGAATCCTTCTTTCAAGCATTTCCTCAAACATGTATAATAAGATTCATGTCCGGGCTCATCGCAGGCCAATCCATAACCACGACTTCCACTTCATACAAATATGTAATCCATAACATATCTGGCGGAATGTGGCCTAGCATTTTTCTGCATCAGTAAGAAGTTTTCACCAATAAATAGTGCGAATGGAACGACTCTTCGAGTATGTTGTTGACATAGCTAGAATTTACTGATCCTTCCGCGATGCACAGCGCGATTTTTCCACTCAGGGCAATTCCTGACCAAACCATGACTGAACCTCCCAGTAGAAGTTTTCTCTATTGGCAACCATCACCAAATTTACTGATCCTTCCGCGATGCACAGCTCGGTTTTTCCACTCAGAGAAATTCCTGAATAAACCATGACTAAACCTCCCAGAAGTTTTCTCTCTTGGCAACCATCACCAAATTTAACTCGGTTTTTCTACTCAGGGAAATTCCTGACCAAACCATGACTGAACTCTCAGAAGTTTTCTCTCTTGGCAACCATCACCAAAGAGTATCTTTTAGCTGATCGTCTTATCATCTTGCTCTGAACTGAAAAGTGTATCAAGTTGTTCTTATACTAATACATACTAATAACATTAATGATTCGGAACCTCGCAAAAAATTGAATATGTTCCTAAACCAAAATTAGTTTTTGTATCCCGACTTAACCCTGAACTTCAACCCAATGACATAATTCAACATCTTGTTGTCAACAACTGCATTGCAAGTGCGTCAGCTATAAAATGCATTAAAATCAGTTAGCCTGACAGTCATTCTTTGTATTAACAAGAACAACAATTCCGTCATTCTATAATACAGGACGTTTCTGCTAGTGCAGACAAAAAATTATTAAAAATTTGGGATATTTAACCAAATAAAATGAGTTTAGCCAACACCAAACCTTTGATCTCCGTTTTTACAGACAAGAATGAACAAATCAAGGAGAAGAGCATCCTTCTCCCAAGTGTCTTCAAGGCACCAATTCGTCCCGATGTTGTCAACGAAGTTCATCAGTTGATGCGCTGCAACAAGCGTCAAGCTTATGCCGTCAGCGAACTTGCTGGTCACCAAACATCTGCCGAATCATGGGGTACTGATCGTGCTGTTGCCCGTATTCCCCGTGTCCGTGGTGGTGGTACTCATCGCTCCGGTCAAGGTGCGTTCGGTAACATGTGTCGTGGTGGTCGTATGTTCGCTCCAACCAAGACCATCCGCAGGTGGCACCGCAAGATCAACGTGAACCAACGTTGTTTCCGCCATCGCTGCATCCGGAGTGCCAGCTTTGGTCCAATCTAAGGGACACATCATCGAGGGAGTTTCTGAATTCCCATTGGTTGTCACCGATGAGGTTCAGAAGTTGCAGAAGACCAAGCAAGCTGTTGTCTTCTTGAGGCGCATGAAGATCTGGGCTGACATCCATAAGGTGTACAAATCCCAGCGTTTCCGTGCTGGACGTGGTACCATGCGCGACCGTCGTCGCATTGCTCGTCGTGCACCTTTGGTCGTGTACTCCAAGGACGAAGGTCTTCGCAAGGCCTTCCGCAACATCCCCGGTATTGAGACCATGAATGTTGACAAAATGAACCTCTTGAAATTAGCTCCTGGTGGTCATGTTGGACGTTTCGTCATCTGGACCGAGTCTGCATTCCAACGTCTCGACCAATTGTTCGGCACATGGAAGACTCCATCAACCTTGAAGAAGGGATACAATCTCCCACAGCCAAAAATGGCCAACACCGATTTGGCTCGTCTGTTGAAATCTGAGGAAATCAGGAAGGTGTTGCGCGATCCCAAGAAGAGGGTGTTCCGTCGCGTGCGTAGTCTCAATCCATTGAGCAACACTAGCTGATCAAGTTGAACCCATACGCTGAAATTCTCAAGCGAAAGGCCCTGTTAGCCGCCGAAAAGAGGAAGATCCAACGAGTGCTGTTGAAGGCAAAGAACGCCAAGATTGAATTGCCCAAATCACACTTTGCTGTCGTCGCCACCAAGGCTGCCGCCAATCGCTCCAAGATGCTGACGAAGGCTTTGGCCGAAAGGAAGTTGAAGTTGGCTGCCAAGAAGAAGGCCGCTCCCAAGAAGATAAATAAATAATATAAAATTTAAAAATAAAATTATATATGTACATATGTACATACATACATACATAAATATAAGTTAAGTAGAGCCAAATATAGATGAGTTCTGTTTGTTTGTTTTTCAAAATACTATTTTATATTTTTATGTGTAAGTAAGAAGCTCCTTTTTTAGTTCGTTAATGATCTTGTAATTAAAGTAATCGTTTCGATATTTTAAACATTTTCCAAACGGAATTTTGAAAAATGCGTTTTGTAAGCAGAATTTTGAAAACAAAATCATTATCTATTAACAATAATTCCGCTCCCAACCCTACCAAGATGTGTCAAGAAGCTGCAAATTGGCTTAAGTAGGATGTAATCTTCATTAAATTAACATGGGAAATATAAGCGCCCTGTTTGGAATGCCGTTTTTACATATAAATTTTCTTTTTTGAATGAAAATTATTAAATATATTTTTTACATTTCGTTATTTTGATTAATTAAACTTAATTCTGACGTGCAGGATCGTTTTGACGAAGTTTTTGCGAAAATGGTATCCTGCGAAAGATACAGTGTGTATAGGTTTTTAAACTTTAAATCAGTATACTGTTTATTAACTTAGTACTACTGTATTTTCCGTAAGATGTGTATGTGCGTAATTCTTGTGAAAAATATTTTCTCTGCTTACAAGCAGAACAAATAGCAATGAGATAAAATTAAATAATAATAATAATAATATAAGATTATGGTTTTTTCAGCAAATTGTCCTAACATTTTCTTCTTTTTTTTTTGCAGAAATAAACTGTACACAACCCGCCATAGATGATTTCCCCAGAGATTTGTTCACAGAGGGACAAAGACAGTCCGGTGCTGTAGTACTTCATGTGATAGCCAGTTTATATTTATTTCTAGCATTAGCTGTAGTATGTGATGAATATTTCGTACCTGCAGTCGAAAAAATCTGTGCAGGTTTGTTATAACTTTAATTCTTTTTGACAGTAAAGAGCAATTATTACATATAAGCTTGGATTTGAGTTCCTTATGCCCAGCAATGATCGACGGGTCTTAGTCAAAGCCTAGCGTTTATCATTTAGTCCTCGAAAGGAGATCTATGATTTTGAGAGATTTTACAAAATTATGAACCTGCCTTTGCTGGGCTATGTAAGAAGTACTGCAATGCACGTACTTCTAACATAGGGTCATTCATTTTTTGGTTTCGAAGTAAAGCTAAATAAAACAAACACAGCTATTCCTTTTTGATAAAAAATTTATTAGTTTGGACTTTGCCATTTATTGAAAAACAATATCATTCATATATTTGCCTCGGGAAAATTCGCAGCATGCGATTCTTTTGAGGTGAATTTAAACCACTTTTTCGGACATTTAAGGTGGTTCGGCATTATTTGCGTAAGCAGTATAGTATGATCTTGGTGGGCAATTAACGACTAAAAAAGGTGAAATTACGAGACTGGGAAACTTCTCACCGAATATAGCCATATAATTGGTCGAGTTGTGTGGCTTTGTTGCCCCGTCTTGTCAGAATCATATATATCGTACAAATCATGATCCTCAGCCACGGACCAAAAATAATCGGTTATCAATCTACCATATCGCTCCAAATTGACTGTAACCGTCTGAGACGGTCTGACCACTAGCTTCTTCGAAGAAATGCGGACCGAATAATGGCACTTCAGATGAAGTTTGACAGGTGTCAAATGCCAGTGCTACCAACTTGAAACCACGATATGAATGACCCTGTACTTAGCTGCAGGTCTAGTCTACCAGACCAACTTATAGTAGTCCATGCTCTTGGTGCTCCTTGAAACACAGTAGTTGAAGATCTAAGAGCCATGTGGTCCATGTTAAGCATTGGCTATTACTAACAAAAGCTTTTTAACACGACTGATGCAGATAAGATTAAACGGAATAATTTATGTGTCTCATTTTTTAGCGCTTAATATGTCAAATGATGTTGCGGGAGCAACATTTATGGCAGCTGCAACATCCGCCCCAGAATTGTTCGTTAATGTGATAGGAACATTTATCACAGAGGGTGATATTGGAGTTGGAACTATTGTTGGTTCGGCAGTTTTCAATATATTAGCTGTGGCAGCATGTTGCGGCATAGGAGCCGGAATGGTTTGTTTTTGAAAAATCTTTTAGTTTTGTTTATCTTAATAATTATAAAAATTGCAGACGATACCATTGGATTGGTGGCCTTTAACGAGAGATAGTATTGCTTATGGAATAACAGTGGCAATTCTTATATGTGTAATGCACGATGAAAGGGTAGAATGGTATGAAGCCTTGATATTGGTTTCACTGTATGCGGTTTACTTGGCCGTTATGTATTTTGATAAGACATTTCAAAAGTGTGCTAAAGGTTTGTAAATTATATGAGCAACATAAAATTTAACTTATAGGCATTATTTTTACACACACTTTTACAAACATACATTTAACACTAGAAATTCTATGTATGCAGGTGGTGTCGAACACGCAAGAACACGCAGTAGATCCTCAAACAGCAGCATACAGACAAAAACAAGCAACGAGAAGGATCCAGGTTACACACTTATATACATACCTATCTACATAACATTATGTACAAATACATTTTCTAATAATAATTTGTCTACACATACATTAACACACTATGCTGCTTTCATATACACTATATACCATGTTATCCATTATTTAAAACAATATTATGTAGACGTACACCATCACACTAATATTTTAAGCCTCTTTTATGTTGGTTTTTTTTTATAATATTGATATAATCAAGGGACCTATCCCATTTCACAGGGAAATTTTGAAACTACACGATTATATTATATGGTTGGAAAGGATATAAATCTGTTTTCCGTCGGCTTGTTTGGTCACAATAAATGTAGTAATGAAAAACAAAAGTTTACATTAATTTATCCCAACGTTTCGGCAAGGGTTGTTGCCTTCTTCAGGGGAACTTTATTTTACATGAAACACCTTAAAAAATTTCCCCCGTAACACTCGTCTTGCTACAAACGCTCATCAGTTTACACTTGAGCCCAATTTCGGACATACCGTGAAATATAGGGATTCTTTCTTTAGCCGTACAACACGAATGGGGAATGAATTGCCTGGCACAATTTTTCGCTGCCATTTTGATCTTCAAACATTCAAGACCAATGTTCATCGACACCTCCTTTAACTTCCTCCGTAATATCCTATCGCTCGCTCTGTGCGAAACATTATAATCATAATAATCATTAAAAGGACTATAACAAACCCCTTAAGCGCGTGTGCCGTATAAAAAACAAGAGCGCCTTAGAGGCTGCCATAGGCTGAACAGGTATTGTATACTCTGAAAGCGTATACAATACAAATTCAATGAGGAAATTCTGTATGAACTAAATGACTGTTGACTATTTATCCCACAGTTTTTCACGCTGGAAAATCCACTGAGCAGGCTTTTCCAACAGGCTCATATATTACAGACCGTAATATGAGACAGTGTTGGAATTTAGGACTCTGTAGGCTAAAGCGTATTTGTCCATACGTTTCACCTGTTTCGGATATGTAATCCACTGTATTTGCAGCTCTTTGACCCGACCATTATCGCTGTATAGTTCGTACAGTTCGTGGTTGTATCTTCTCCTCCACACTAATATTGATTCATACGGGACTGGATTTCACATAAAGAATCTTTCTTTCGAAGCACCCTAACCGCTTTTACATTGTGAAGAGGTAAATTCATCTGTCCCATACAGCAGTGGTAAAGGTTTTTTTATAGTCTCAAGCTCGAAGAAAATGGTATTGGCAACAGTGATTCTTCACTTAATCTCATCGATGATAATATTTTTACAGGTTACAATAGAACCCTGGCAGTTTATAATCGTCCCTTCTCTCTTTTGACTTAAGAAATCAAAGATTTAGCAGAGGAACCATCTGAGAACCATACACCTTGCTTAGGTGATGCGCCATATTTCTTCTTTCCGCTTACTGAACCAACTCTTTGACAGACCCAGTGTACTCTCAAATACGAGCAACCTGCCCTGGTGGCATAAAGTCTGAAGAGTTGTCATGGCAGATTGAGTCGTTTAAAAGGAGAGTGCCAGCTTATCCCGTCCTTCTCCGTTCATCTCATAACGTAAACCACCCCCTCAGCCAAAAATCAAGGGTTTGTAGAGGACCCACTGGGGGACATACATTTTGTCTAGGTGGCGAGTTATGATTCCACAGTAGGACACAAAGCCAACCCTTAAGCCAAACGAACTCACTGATGTATCAAGCGTACCATAATCTCATAATAATCAGCAGCCTGTCTAGGTGGCATAAAGTATGGATTCTGGCCGAATAGTTTTCATCTGGGAGATGGTTTTTCAGATAAAAAATACTGCAACCTGACCAATCGCCTATTAAAATCATCCTATTACATCCTTCTAATCCTTCGTTAAATTATGGTATAATTGGATTCTGCTTTACGAGCTCAGTAAAAACCGCCATTGTCAAGTCCTTAATTACTTCAAAGTTATGTCTGCCCATAGTGACTTTTTTTCCAGGATGATGACGCTCTGTACCTAAAGACAGCATATTAGGCTCTTTCTTATCCTCATTGACATCCAGGCTTTTTCTCGCCGCCTCCACTATTAGTTTTCAAGAGTTCTTCAGTGGCGTCGCACATCGATCTAACGAAAATGTCAATATTATCAGTATAGAAAAGTGAGATTGCCTCAATAAAGGACGTTGAAAAGGTCACGTGCTAGTGCGTTTTACTCATCTTTTTTATTGAAGGAATAGGTTGAGTCCTTTTTCGATTTCCGCTTTCCATTACGACATAAAGACGTTCAAAAACAAGTTCGTGTCGGTACTTCCCTTTATCTCCTTTAAAATTTTCCAGGGGAATAAAACTCAATAATTGTATATGTATATATGGAAGCATAGAAGCATTACTATTGCAACCCCTAAGGCATACATATACAAATACATAATACTTGTTTAGAGGTTTTAAAATTTTTAATAAATAATCTTTCGGGACCGGGTCATAATACCGGTTGTCAAAATTCTGTATGACCAAAATTCTGTTTTTTTTTTTTTTTTTGAAAATACTGTATGACTAAAATTCTGTATTTCAGAATTCTGTATTTCAGAATTCTGTATTTCAGAATTCTGTATTTCAGAATTCTGTATTTCAAAATTCTGTATTTATTAAAGAAAAAAGAGAAAAATAATACAGAATAATTAACATCAAACTTAACATATCTTTCGATAGAACTGTGAAAGAAATCAATAATATAACAAATTAAACTCAAAAAAATGAAGTCCACTTTTTATGAATTGTTTAAAACAAAATCAAATTTTTTGCTATTCGTTTTAAATAAGCAATGTGACTCAAGTCAGGTCTTTTTTTACGTGCAGTACAAATTTTGTGAAAATGTATAGCTGTTGTTTTTGTTGTTGTTGTTGTTGTTGTTGTTGTTGTTGTTGTTGTTGTTGTTGTTGTTGTTGTTGTTGTTGTTGTTGTTGTTGTTGTTGTTGTTGTTGTTGTTGTTGTTGTTGTTGTTGTTGTTGTTGTTGTTGTTGTTGTTGTTGTTGTTGTTGTTGTTGTTGTTGTTGTTGTTGTTGTTGTTGTTGTTGTTGTTAGTGTTGTTAGTGTTGCTTTTGTTGATAATGTTTTTAATGTTGTTCATATAATTCATTTTGATGTTCTGTTTTCAAAGTTCTGTATTTAAACAAAGTTTGTTTTGATAATGTACAAAAGTGCGCACTTTTGTACATTATCAAAACAAACTTTGTTTAAATACAGAACTTTGAAAACAGAATTTTGAAATACAGAATTTTAAAATACAGAATTTTGAAATACAGAATTTTGTGTAACCAGAATTTTGATTTACAGTATTTTGAGATACAGTATTTTGTATACAGAATTTTGACCATACAGTATTTCGACCCCAACCCTAATCTTTCAAATAAATTTATACAGAAATCGTTGAAAATCGCATTTGCCACAACATGTCAACTATTCAACTAAATGGTGGCGTTAACAATGACCCTCCCAAGCTGCAACCGCCGACAGGTCCAGCATCACCACAAATGGCAGCAGTAGAGGTTTCCGAAGTAGAATCATCCCAAGAAGAAGAGGAGGAAGAACGTTATTCACTCATCCACTGGCCAAAGGGGAAAAGCTGCTTTGCCCAATTCACTTGGCTAATTATTTGGCCAATACATCTTTTGTTTTACATTGCAATTCCAGACTGCAAACGTGCTAAGAACAGCAAAATCTTTCCAGTTACATTTATGATGTGCATCGTTTGGATTGGATCACTGTCATATGTTGTTGCCTGGATGATTACAATTATTGGTAAGATAAAATAGTTTGGTTTGATAACTGAAATATTGATTAATATCTTTTAAATATTTCCCAGGCGATACGCTTAAAATTCCAGATTCAGTTATGGGAATCACATTCTTGGCAGCTGGTACAAGTGTCCCAGAAGCTGTTTCAAGTGTTATTGTTGCCAAGCGGGGTTAGTTGAACTTTAAATTTAAATCGATATTTTTTTTAATAACGTTTTGGTTTTTGCTTTTTTTTCTAAGGACACGGCTCAATGGGAATTTGCAATTCAATTGGCTCAAACACTTTTGATATTTTATTATGCCTTGGTGTACCATGGCTCATCAAAGCTGTGTTCTTTCCAATACAGCCCGGTCAAAACTTTGTCGGAATCAATTCTGCAGGATTGGAATATTCTGCCATCACTCTATTGTCAACATTATTCCTGCTGTATATTACATTTTCGTGTAACAAATTTAAATTGGACAAAAAAGTTGGCATGGCATGTCTGGTTATGTATTTGGTTTTTCTAGTGTTTGCCTCGTTAATAGAATTAAACGTTTTTTTCCGAGTGAATCTGCCAACTTGTGGACGAACATAGAGTGCTATGATTTGCTCTCATCATTATAAGCAATTTAGAACAATAATTCTTTAATTGTTCATTTCGTCGGGTATTGAGAATTTTTTTTTAAATAAGCTCTCATTTTAAGCTTTACCCCTTTACAATCTTACGTTTTTTTTACTTTCTTTTGTTTTCGTTTTTGTTGTTGGTTTGTTTATTAAATAAATGTAGTTGTAATTATTGATTTTTTGTATATCAATGTAAGCCAATTACAACGTTTAACTAACATGATAGAATAGAACAATATACATTTATATGAAAATGATAAGGCCGTTAAATCAAGATTGTAAAATGTAAATATTTATCACACAAAGTATGTTTGTAAACATAAAACTAAGAAAATTAAATAAAAAAAAAAACAAAAACAAAACCAATTAAGAAAAAAAAGTTAATAGTGTGGTGATTACCAACAATATTGCTTATAGCAACTTACAAGTTTACATTTGGTATAACATAATATACAAACATTGAAATAACTCCTCTTTTTCTGTTTTAGTATTATAAAATAGTATATAAATTGCATTAAATCACTTAAATTTGAATAAACAATAGAAGAACATATTGAATTTTTGTTTATGTGGTTGCTATCAAAACAGACCCATTAACCATGACGAGCAAGATACTAGTTTTAAGATTTGTAATTTTTAATTTAAAAAATAATAATAAATAAATGAAAACAAAACTGATGATTAACGGTGTTATTCAAACCAAGTTTGGGTCTTATAATGTTGCTAGTGTTAATAAACATCAAAAAGCAGTGTAAGGTACACTCCCCCATCTTGTCCGTCTATTTGGCCATGATAACATACTATTCAATTGTTTTTGTCGAAATTTTGATAAACATTTTAGATTTTCGAAAAACAAAAAGATTTGCTTTAATTTCCATTTGCAATATACATACTAGTTTATAAATTATTTTGTTTAATGCAAAAGTCTTATGAATTTTTTGTTTGCTTTTAATTCATATCATAAGTCACCTATTGTTTTTACTTACGGTTAATGATACTATAAGGCAAGTTATGGTTCGCGGAAAAAATGAGAAGGATCGATCACTTAAGAAATAACGATGATGTGGAAGTCGAAAAAAGTGGGTCTTAGAATAAACAGCAGTATATTGAAACATTGAGCATGCATACAGTGTAGACGTATTTTTATTTCGCTCCCGACATTTAAAGTATTTTAAACCGTTTTTTTTATTGAGTTGAAGGAAACAAAGTTTCTTAAACCTTAATTATTAATTAAAATAGTAACTGCCTTAAATGTATTGTGCGTGGAGTGCTCTAAGTCAATTAAATTAGATTAAATATTCAATTTTATTTTCATAGTCCATATCACCATGAACTAAAATAACTTCGTCTAAAGAAAGAAGATATGTTTAAAGTATTTAATGTATAATATTTCAAAATGTTCAAAAACTTTGATTTTATGTATAGTTAAAAAAAATTTATTTTTTAAGTTCTCGTAGATATTTTGGAAACGAAGTAAAAAATTAAAGAAAAACTGCAGATTTCTTCGTATTATATTAGTAGGTACACTCAAACAAATTTTTCGGAATACCTACTCTCTCTCCTAATAAAGCTCATTCAGTTTTATTTAGGAAAAACTGTTCAGATAAGAGATAAGAGACTCCTTCTTTAGCAAAACGAATCGAATGTGGAATGCTCTGCCCGGCTTAATGTTCCATCTCCAATGCCAACATACAGGCATCGGTGTCTCCTTTTTTCCCTAATCACACCTTCCTAAAAGCCCGAACTGTGTGATTTCATGATAAAGGAATATGCAACCCCGTGTGTGTATGCCTGTTATACAAATAAATATCATTCCACTAACCTCTAACCTATCCCTATCGAAAGTATCAAAAAAAGCTGTGATCAATTTCATTTTTATTTCAAAAAAGTAGAGAACCAATTTCATTATTTTGTTAAATAGGTTCAGTTCAGCCCGTTTACTTAGCATGGGCAAATATATACAACACAAGCCTTCTGTCATCCTTGAAGTTCTGAGTTCAAATCAGTCTTTCAAGACCCCCTAAGAAACATTTTTTTGAAAGTGTTGGTTAAGGTGCTTCTGAAAAAGCAGGGAAGCTTTCAATGGCTCGAAAGGTCTTAAAATTTTTACTAAATTGTGATAATCGACTTTATTGAAAAAATTAACTAATTACTCGTAATAAATGAGATTGAATTAAAACAATTTAAAACAAATTCAAAAATTTAAATTAAATACAACTTAATTTTGTTTTAAAAGGACTGGTAAATGGGAAGATTCATGATTGAAACGCCAAAATTAGTGTTGGAGCAAAGAAAGTGGCGTAACTATAGGATGGGAATGGGAACAAATTCAAAAATTTAAATTAAATACAACTTAATTTTGTTTTAAAAGGACTGGTAAATGGGAAGATTCATGATTGAAACGCCAAAATTAGTGTTGGAGCAAAGAAAGTGGCGTAACTATAGGATGGGAAGGGGTGGCAAAATGCCAGGGGCCCCCGACCCAAGAGGATCCTGGCCTAAGAGGCTGCGAGCTCAAAAATAACTTAACATTTTTAACAAAATTTTGTTTTTATTTGTTAAAAACTTGTTAAGCCTACGCGTTTCGTCTTAGTTAGGACATTATCAGGGCATTAAATTTAATATCAAATCTAATTATCAAATTCGACAGTATTTTGTGTGTCTTCACATTGGTTGTTTAAATTGTTTGCAATATCCCCCGTATTCATTCGGCATAATAGTGATTTCAAAAGACGATTATTTAGAACATCGGTTTGAGTTCTTTCTCTTGGAGGTTGATCCTGTTGCGGAGGCTGTTGTAGTTCAGTATCAAAAACCTGAACAACTTGAGCTGCTTTGATGTTTTCTTCTCGAGAAGGCATGTTTGGATTAACTCTAAGAATTAACAAATTAAATTACTTTCAAATACAACCAATTCTTTTGTCTTTTTAAAACTGTGAATCAAATCAAAGATACAATCACAATATTTATAACATGGCATAGTGGTGAACATATGTAGGTATTCGTACAAATAAAAAAATGATAATTAAAATTGTGGTTAGGATTGAAAAAATCTTTGAGTAAAGATGGTTTTTAAAAAGAGCATTACATAAATTAAGGTTTAGTTAGTAAGTTTTTAACAAAAAAAAAACAACAAATTTTAAATTGCGGAAAAACAAATGTGTTATTAAATCCTTTTTAAAATGTCAAAGATTAATTTCCTGCAAGTGCTTTACTCTCAATCTATTGATTATATTAAAAATTTTATTTTTTTTATGTAATTAAGATGACACACATTCAAACAAAAAGATTTCCATCAATTTTGGAACGCATCCATTGTTTGCTTCATTTTTTGTCGCGGTAAATTGGTGGAACAATCAAGCTAATGACTCATTTTGTTAACCAAGAAAGTACTTTTTTCTTAGCGGTGCCGCTCGTTGGGGCGAGCTTACATCGCTCTCAGTGTTAGGGGAATCCCTGATTTCTATTTTTATTTCCGAAGGCCTCTACTGTGCATTCTTTTTTTTTTATTTTTATAACAATATTGTTCATTTGTATCTTTTATTTTTCGTAGTTTTGAACCTGATGCAAATGGGAAGCAAAGTAAAGTTAATTGTGAAAATTAGATATCAACGTTTAAAAAAAATAAGTGCGAGTGACAAACCAAAGAGAAAGAGGGAGACTGAAAAAAAGGTTACCTAAAATTATATAGTAACTTAACAATGATGACTTTATTGATAAAAACGCTAGTGAACAGTGCTCCGGAAGTGAAGAATTGCACCTTACTAAAAGTAACAGAATACTATATGCAGCATCTGGCACTCGTGTTGATCCAGAACAACCACATTAAGGTACTAGCAAAAATCAAAGTCAATCATATTTTATTGAGGACAACATTGTGTAAGAGAGTTATCTAGATCACTCTCTTTGGCAATCAGAATTAGTTGACGATGAGACGTTAACCAAGGTGGTCTTAGTTTTCTTAAAATAAAGTAAATATATAAATTATAGTTAAAAAGTGTGTCTCCATTGGGTAACAAATCAGAAGTGGTATTTACCCTTCCTACATAGATAAGTAAGTTTTAAAAAAATCTTTTAATTGTAAAAACGATACAAAAAATTTAAAAAAAGGGGTGTGAAAATGTAAAAAAAAAACGAAGTAGTACAATAAGAAATAATTTTGTTGCATGTTCCGAAAATAAAGTTGTTTGTTCTTAGCACAAAAAAGTTAAAAAAAATAATAATAAAATTAAACGAAACGAGATTTAACGAAACGAAACGAAAATTACCATAACGCAAAAAAAAAATGAACAACGAAACGGTTCCTCTGCAACCGTTGTCAGTTGCAAGTTGCAACTTGCAATATTCGCAAAACGATGTTAATTACGTCCTACCTTGTCTCACTTTATTAATAAACGATGGCAATCAGGGGAAGGAAACGGAAAGCAACGAATCGTGTTTCAGAAAGTCTCTCTTCAGTAGATGTTCCTGCTCTATCGGGTAATGCATTTGCATTTGCAATTGCAATTC
Organism: Platycheirus albimanus; assembly: GCA_916050605.2. Classification (NCBI taxonomy): domain Eukaryota; kingdom Metazoa; phylum Arthropoda; class Insecta; order Diptera; family Syrphidae; genus Platycheirus; species Platycheirus albimanus. Next base: position 49,763,985 of record OU696697.1, on the reverse strand, counting down.
ATTTTTTTTCTCTTTGCTTACCAAACTAATAGTTGATGTTCACCATGAAAACGGAGCAACGTATATGCTCAATTGGAAGAAAAAATAAAAAGAATGCAAACGAAAACCTTGGAATTGGAAAAAAACGTGTGGGTTTTCAGAAGAAGGAGCAAAACAGAGAATTGAGCCGAAGTGAACCTAGACAAATGTTTTAAATCCACGCGATATTATGGATATTTTGATCCAGCTAAGCAGCTAGAAGTGTTAACAGCTCCTCAATTCATTGCTAAAATCAAGTCTTTGCAAGAAGCATACGATTGGAACGATAAATTAATATTGTTTGCAATGGCTACAAATTTGCGAGGAGCTGCAAGAATTTAGTTGGACGGACAAAACGAATTATTTCCAACACATAATTCTTTTTCCGTGGCTTTACTTGAAAGTTTTCCATGTCTCGTTAATGAAGCGGACACTTGAGACCAGTACAATACTTCACTCGAAAAACAAATAGGGCTGAGAGTTTCTATTCCAGTTTTGAACTGGAAGTACTTGGGATTGTAGAAAGCCTTGAACGATTCCGAGTGTATGTTTTGGGAAAACATCTTACCATTGTTACTGATTGCCAAGCAATCGAAACGCTCAAAAATAAAACAGCAAATGGAAGCAGAGGTACGATCTGCGATTAAGGAAACCAACAACATACAAAAAAGATGATCTTGTTGTAGAGGAATCGAAACCACCGGCGACAGGTGAATCACGCATATTGGAACAGAAATACAGGGGTCGATTTATCGTTTCTGCTGTCCTTCCTAATGACAGATATGCCATTAAAGACGTTCCCGGAATGCAGAAAAAGAAAAGGTTCTACCAATCCGTTTTCGCTTCGGATAAAATGAAACCTTGGTACCAGATACACCCTGAATTAGACCAATTCAACGACGAGGAAACGAGGTCGTTTCCTTCTGAGGATGGCCGAATGTAAGAGAGTTATCTAGATCACTCTCTTTGGCAATCAGAGTTAGTTGACGATGAGACGTTAACCAAGGTGGTCTTAGTTTTCTTAAAATAAAGTAAATATATAAATTATAGTTAAAAAGTGTGTCTCCATTGGGTAACAATTGCATCTTCACCATAATGTTATTCATAAGGGTTATTTTAAATATCAGTTAGATCAAGTGAATCGGTTCGGTATCGAAAACATGCATTAGATTCCTAAAAGCTCTTTCTTTAAATATATGTAGATCTTTTCTAGGAAACCATTACTGTATTGTAAGTCTGGCGTGAGACCTGAACGTCAATGGCTAAATTTTACTACTTTATTTTTATTGGGAGGCCCCCATTTGAAGAATTTGCCAGGGGCCTCAGAGGGTATAGTTACGTCGCTGGCCAAAGGCCATGAAAATCTTATTTGAATCGTTAATTCAAAAAAACAATATTAGTGCTAAGTCTACTATTTGGTTGATTATATTATTTTATTTTATTATCAATGCATTACGTAGAGGTTGTATTTAAAATTAAAAAAACTTCTTCTAAGCCAGGCCTCGGGCAAACAAATATCCTTCTTAATGATTAAAATCGTAATCTTTTTGGATATAGCTACATAGTTAGCATTACAGTTTTGTCAGCAAATGTAGGAAAATACAAAAATTGCCCATTTATCAAATTTTCTTTCACTGTTTTTCAACTGAATGATGATTCCAAAATGAGATTCCTGGATAAAACACCAAAATTTGTGTTGGACGTTTCATTTATTTGGAAAAGTAAAGGAAATTTTTGTACCGCTGTTAAACTATTTCGACCAAAAAAAAAAGGTTTAAATTAATTTAACTTCTATTTCTGGATAAAAACACTTTTCCACACTGCTCCCGTGGTTCTTAAGTTAAAAATAATATAAAAAAATACCAAAAAAATATTTCTCGACCGTGACAGGACTCGAACCTGCAATCTTCGGATTCGAAGTCCGACGCCTTATCCATTAGGCCACACGGTCCTTGCACAGCATCACTTCTATTTTCTTTTTTATTTTTTTTTATAATTTTCGTAGTCATGAACAATTTAGTATAGTTTCTTGTTTAGGGATGGTGTATTCCTTCCTTCCTGATTGTCGTAAAGCATGACTAAAAGAAAAATTATGCACAACAAACAGCGCATTTAGCGACATAAGTAAAGCCACGGCGAGGAGTGTTGTAAGTGCGCATGTGCTATCAAAAATGGGTAGTTTCTGTTTATGTGTGCAGCATTTCTATATGAGTAAAAGTTATATGGCCTGGTGGCAAATTTCATAACGTTCAGCTTAACTTCAATTGAGAAGTCAGATTCAAGAAACACTGCAAAGTAATATGACGAATGTCCAGTAAATCAGTTTTTCACTAACAAATTTATTTATTTGTTAATAACTAAACCACTGACCAGCAGCGTTTGCCAACGGGGCAAGGAACCATTATGATGAGATTCTGAAACTGAAGCAATAAGTAAAGAGACGTTGTCTTATTAAGCTTTGTCAAAGTAGTAGTTTATAAATTTTGAAGTAAAATAAGGACATTAAATAAAAGAATAGAGGCAATGAACCCGAAGCAAATACATATCAACAAAGAAGTATATTCTCTTCTTGATGAAACCAACCTTTTAAGACCTTTCACAAAATAGAGCTGGGCGGTTGAGGCAGTGGTCCGCAATGTGCTGTTGGCTCTAACTGGAGGCAAAGAAATGTTCAAAAATCGAGTTGTATATTTATTTTTTGTTTGTTTTTTTGACTTAAGTGACATTTTATAACAAAATTCATATTCCTTTTAAAATAAATGATAGGACTTAAAGAAATTTTAATATGAAGTTCCTAAATACAGTTAACCGGAAAATGTCCACTATTCCAATGCTATCAAATTTCATAATTGTTACTAAAAGTTTGGTGCAGTTTAAATGGACAAAGGATGTTGAAATTTGGCACAAATATAAAAGTTCTAGGTTATTCAGAGGATCAAAAACTTAAATTTGAGATGTATGTACATAATGTACATGTTCATACATACATATGTATGTATATGTATGTATTTCATTCAGGAGGTTATATTCTCACTGATATTTTTATGTGTTTATAATAAAGTAAATTTAGGTGCATTAATTTCTTTTAAAAATTGTTTTTAATAGTTATGGGTCAAATGATCTTGAAATTTGACACAACGACAAGCTTTTTGATCCTTACAAAGGAAAAGAAAAAGCACACAAACGAGGTTGCAAACTTACACAAATCTTAGATTTGAAATCAATTTATCATTTTATTTTATTTTATTCACGCTTGATTGTTTTTTTTGTGTGCTAATTTTTGGCATTTCAACTGATGAAATTATTTAAAAGAGACTTTCAAAAGAAAATTAGCACAGACATTTCAAAGCTTCGTTTTAAAATTAAGTTAACGAAATTCGCTTTACGAGGACTTTCATTCAGAGTGAAGCGTAAATTAACGGAAATATGTATATATGTACATACATACATAATGTAATAATCGACAAATTTATCTTATTGCATGAATACCCCCTATTGAGACAAATTTAAACGATAAAATAGATTTTTAAAAAGTACCTAAAGAAATTTGAATACAAATTTTCCGGTTTACTTGGCAATTTTTCGTTTGATGCGTAACTTACTAACATTTTAAAACTTGACCAGTGAATCTGTATTACTTTTTAAATTCAATTAATTCTATATGAGCTGGTGTGTTTCTAAAGAGGGTTAGTTGAAATTCCTTTATCCGACGAAGCCCACCACGACCCAAGTAATGTTGGTTAAGAAAACTGTAAATATAAATAATGTTCGTCAGACAACTGGAAGAACCCTTGATTAAGCAAGGAAGTTATTTGAAAATAATAATAATTATAATAATTTCAACTATATGCCTGTAAGACCCAAGGTCTTTTGAATGCAAACTGCACGGCAATATTAAGAAGGAATAGAAAGATAGGAAAGATTTTTTATTGGTACAATGGATTGAAAAATAGGTGACATTAATCTCATGAAAATCCCACGGGTGGCGTCCAGTTGAAGCTGGGGGAATATTGAAAAGTTGCTGCCCAGGCTGGGGCTCGGAACCCACAACTCTTAGGTTAGCAACCAAGCACTACATCCACTGTACCATTGCCACCCGCCGAAAGGTGTGTTTTTAAAAAATGCAGGTAATCTCCTGATTATGCTAAGCGTAAGCAGAACACACAAGTACTGTTTTTAAAGAAAACTGTTGCCCCAGCTTCATTCCCCTAATGAATTGTTTTTAAGTAAATAAAGTTTGGTATGATTTAAAATAAACTTTTTTGTTTCCTATTATTCATATAATATTAAGTTAATTCTAAAACAAAAAAAAAAAACAGTTACATAATGTAATAGGAACATGATTTGTTACGGGGTCTTTTGTGGTGGGGATCTTGGGGTGCATTTATTATGGTACTACATCGACCATATTTTTCATCCTTTGAACATGCCTTAACCCGATGTAAAATTCAAAATTCAGGTAAAAAAAAAAAAAAAAAAAAAAAAACAATTTGAAAATTATGTATGGCGTATGCGTACTTTTTGTTGGAATCAAAAACGTTTAAATTATAAAAGAATTTATCAAATTAAATGCAGAACAATAATTTTTTTGTTTGTAATAAACAAAAATAGTACTGAAAGGCACTAGGAAACATAACCTCGGTGGTCTTAGGCTCGTAGATAGGAAAATCCCTATGTTAACTCTACATCACAGTGGAGGAATGCGTATGACGTTAACGCACAAGGAGACCGAAATGCTGCCTCTATTAGCAAACAACGGGCACAGTCTTTTCCTTGGGTAGAAAAAAATCTCCCTAAAAGCAGAAAACCTTCATACGGTGATCAACGTTATGAAATGCTGATGACGGAGGATAGCATATCCGTAGTATCCAGAGTGAGTAACTGCAAAGGGCATCTGTTTCCCATAGTGAGTGGCCTATATCTGTATTTAATCGACCATCCAAAAAGGAGTAGTTCAAAAGTTCGTTCTCTGTATTGGCAGGAAATCTATGAACAGGTTTTACGAACAGAGTGAAACGAATTTGATGGGGATAAGCTGAATACAATTTAAGGACTGACTAGGTTGTTGTTTTCTGGGGAAGAGGAGACAGTCAGCATTGAGCGTGTTATGGGTGGACATGGTTTGGACCAGTGGAATAACAACAGTGAAGTGTGGGTCAATTTTCGCAACGTTCTTCAGCTAGTGGTTTGTGGAATCCTGTTTCCACAGAAGACTTCTCACAAATTCACCTGGGTATCCCCTGATGGTCAAACACAAAATTAAATCTTTATCCAACAACGATAGAGCAAATCATTTTGCGATGTGAGTAATGAGAGATGTGCGGATTCAGGAAGCTACCACCACCTGCTACTAGCGACAATTCAGCTCCAACAACTGGTGGAGGGCCAGATTGTACAAATTGGAAGAGTGCGTGGAAGACGTTGCTAGGATTATGTTTACAATTACGAAGAATCTTGAAGGTCAACAATGTAGTAACAACCACGCTATTCTTGAGACAAACGGTCGTATTTTAGTGTACTTATGTGTACACTAGAAGACCAATTGCGAGGTTGGAAGGAGTATTTTTGAGCACAGTTTAATGATGACCTGAATGTAATTGCAAATTATCAACTATCCTACATATGTAAAAGTAGATCTTTTAGAAACCCCCGATGAGTGCAGAAATAATAAAAATATTCAAATCAGCTGGACTTGATGGCATACCTTCCATTTCCTCAAAGCGGACAGCGACTGGGCAGCATGTATTTAGTTGCCACTTGTTGAGGCTATTTGGATAGATGGAACTTGTCTTATGGAATAAAAAGACGTAGTTATCACCAAGTTACCGAAGAAAGGTGTTCTTAAGAAATACAATAACTGGAACGGTATTACCATTTTGTCCGTATGTCCCAAGTAAATGGAGACTATTATTCTCGAGAGCATACAGTCTAAGATCGAGTCTATGTCCCCAAGAGGTGATAAGCGGGATTCTGCAATGGTGGATCATGTGTCGATCAGATTATAAAATTACACTTGAACAATCATCGGGGAGTATAAATCGCCGCATTAGCTCATGTTCATCGATTTCGAAAAGGCCGCGTTAGTCTTGATGTTAATTTGGAAATCTTTTAAACTTCTCAATGGATTTTAATGAGGATATAATCAACAAACTTTTTCAAGAGGAAATTCCATATGTTTGATACAGGGGAGGGGATCACTCACTTTATATCTGAACAGTTATCTGTCATACTTAATGGTGACGCTTTGTACCAAGTTGAAGCTCTTTGAATTCAATAGTGAAATCTGTGCTGCTATATGGCTGGAAAAATGAAAATGGTACCCTTTGTCTGCGTTGCATCCTAAAGATCCAGTGGCCATAAGCCATTACCAGCAATGAATTGTGGTCACGAAAGTTGGTGAACAAAAACTTTTATATCGTTATTGCGGGAAATTTAAGGCTGTGTTACTGTCCTTAACATTAGACTAATCAAACACTTACAAGAAAGGGCAACTTAAGCCCAGTCACACTCATAGCTGTAATTTTTTATTATTTTAAGCTTTAAACTTTTCACTTACTAGATATTTATTTGACTTTACTCCAATACCAGTAAATATCCTTATTGCTTAAAGACCACCATCTAGATTCTAGATGCAACATTTGAACATACATATGTACATATATTTATGTTTGTATTACTCATAGCAATTTTGATTTTCCATTTGAAGAAAGGAAGCGTCCAGAAGCATTTGGATGTCTTCTGAAACCGTTCTACTGACACAAAATGACACATCTGACGATTCTGAGAGGAGAGTTTTTCTACTTGATTTTAAGTCAGAATCTCAAGAAGTACGCAGAGAGCGACTCAAATTACCGACACAAGATATTCATTGGAGAGTGGCTATTCGCATTCAACATTGCCGACATAATTGGCCCTATCGAAATATCCGTCAGAGCGAACAGTTATCCGCAACGCATACTTTTTCGGAGGTTATAATCGTAATTTTTTATTTCTTACATTTTTCAACACTTTCCTTGAATTCGTAAAAAAACTACACCAAAAAATGTACTTGAACATACTACAACGTAATTCCCCCGCTATGCGTTAAAATTCTTCGGTCAAATATTCCGAACCTGGTCGGATAAATACATCGAAGAAAAAATCCTCCGAATCGTATAAAATCGGAGAAATTTCCATTCCGACGGATACCTCGATAGGTCCGAATATGCATACATGATTGAATCCGAATCTGTTTATATACATAGACGTCGAAACTTAGCAACGAAGTTGAGTGAGTGGTTTTCGATTTGAGGAACGAGCAAATTTTTTTTTGCCAAAAAGGTCATCGCACGCCAGACTGACATTTGCAAAACTTGGGAAATTGTTGTGTGCGACTAACATTGTGTCAAAATTGATGTGAAGCAACTTTGCTTCTCCCATTGGTTTTCAGAATGAGTGGTTCTTCGATTGAAGCCAATATATAGTGAAATTAATATACATGACTTAGTTATCACTAACCTAAAACCTAACGATAATTTCGTTATTCCAGCTAACGGATATAAGTACCTACTGATTGTATACTTTGCTCATTACTATTATGTAAGAAACATTAATTCAATGTCTTGAGTGTTTCATTACGTTTCTCTCTTTTTGCGTATTGACACTTCAATTAAAAGTGGGAATGAAAAACGCAACTTTTAAATTGATTCATCATTCATTTAGGATAATTGAAGCCAATTGTTGGCTATATTTTAACAAATTCTCAAATGAGAATGATGAATCAGTAGTTTAAAACTTGTGTTTCTTATTTTGGAGGATTCGATACAAAATAATTTTATTTTAGAAAAAAAAATGTGACCCAAGGTATCAAAAACTTTCCTTTACTATTGGCAATTATGGTAATTGAACGAAATGATAGTTACCTGTTATAATACTTTAACTAAAAAATAAAAACAATTTTTCAATTTAACAAGATTGAACAATTAAATTTAAGTAATATCATACAAATTAATTAAAGAACTATTTTACAGTACAGGTAGGCAAGTTGACAACAAAGAATACATTCATTTCCATTAGAATTGCAAATACTACGAAGCATAAGTAAAGAATAAGACAAGCATATCCTACAGTCTTTCCCAAAATGAATTTCGTAAAAGCAAATGAAGCATAAAGTAGAAATAGCGATGATAAAAGAGTCACAGTTGAATATATCAATCCCGATGAATTAATGTCCAGAGAATAGTTTCCCGGCGTTGATGGGAAGAAAATTGTCTTTATCAACCATGGGAAGCCAAGGCAAACAAGAATGTCAAATGTATTTGAACCAATTGAATTGCAAATAGCCATCGATCCGTAACCTGAAATATTTAAAATATTAGTTTGGTGAATATGTACAAACCTTTCATTTCATAATTTACCTTTTCTTGCAACAATCACACTCGACACTGCTTCCGGGATACTGGTTCCGACAGCTAAGAAAGTTATTCCCATCACTGAATCCGGGATATTGAAAGTATCACCTGGCAGAATGAGAAACTTTTGATGAAAAAGTATCTATAAACATAAATAAAAATGAAGTGTCTGTTTGTAATTTCAATATATCAATTTTTACTAAATGCGTATGAAAGTACATACGGTACTTATAACAAAAACGCAATTTTTAAAATTTGTGTCTGTTTGTCTGTCTGTTTGTTCAGGCTAATATCGGAAACGGCTTAACCGATTTTGACGGGATTTTCACTGGCGGATAGCTGATGTTGTAAGGAGTAACTTAGGCTATTTTAATTTCTCCTGTAGGTGACGCGGCGGTCGCAATTTTCAAAAATTCTTATTTATGGGCCGATTTTGAAGGGATTTTCACAGGCAGATAGCTAATAATCTATACACATAAATAAAAATGAAGTGTCTGTTTGTAATTTCAAAATCAGTTTTTTACTAGATGCGTATAAAAGTATATATACGGTAGTTATAACAAAAACGCAATTAAAAAAATTTTGTCTGTCTGTCTGTTTGTTCCGGCTAATCTCGGAAACGGCTAACCGATTTTGACGAGATTTTCACTGACGATTAGCTGATGTTGTAAGAAAAAATTTAGGCTATTTGAATTACTCCTGTAGGTGGCACTGCGGTTGCAATTTTCAAAAATTCTTATTTATTAGCCGATTTTGACGGGATTTTCACAGGAAGATAGCTGATAAACCGAATTAACTTAAAATTACACAGTATCTATACACATAAATAAAAGAGTAAAATATCAGCTATTTACTGAATGCATATGAAAGAATTATTATTTTCAATACATTGATGAATTTTGGCGAAACGAAGTTCGCGGGTCAGCTAGTTTTATAATAAAAATAATGTTGTTCTTCTTAAATAAATTATATAGATACCAACAAAATAACACCTGAAAAGTAATTAAATAAAAATAATATTAAAAACAAACAATCTCCTGGGTAGTTTAGTTTTTTTTACCTCGATTTTTATTGTTTCGCCAAAGTGGTTTTGTTTTTTCGCTATTTCGCATTTTAGTTGTTTAATTTCTCGTTTGTTTTGTTTGTGTTTATTTCGAATAAAAAATCATTAGTCTTCTGCTTATATCGCTTTAAGTTCATTTCGCCTTTTATTATTTCGTTTTTTGATTATTTCGGTTTTAGTTCATTTCGATTTTGATTACTTCGCCATCGTTTGTTTCGTTAATGTTTTGTTTAAAAAGAGACCAAGAGCATTGAAATTCGCACGAATTTGAATGCTCTTCGTCTCTTTTCAAATAAAACAATAACGAAACAAACAATATCGAACATATTTCACACCAATTTGAAAAGTCTGAGATCTTGAAATTAGTTAAAAAAAAAACTTTTGATGGAAAGGTATATATGTACATTTGTACAAAATCTTTGGATTCCAACAGAATGTTAACAATTTCACTTCAAAATTAACATTTTTCAACAAAAAAGAATTTATTTAAACTAAAATTCATCCACAAAAAAGAAATTGATATGCTAATAATTTAGTTTCAATTATTAACAACAATTATTACAAACCTAAAAAAACTTTTTTTAATGAATAAACTATGTTAGTAGGGTTTCATTATCATAACCGACTCCGATTGAACTCGAGCAGAATGAACTGATCTCAAAATAAACTGGAAACGAAAAAAACGTAATCGAGATAAGCCTTGCCTTAATGACGCTTTACTCTTTTAACTGAAATGCAAAATAACCAAAAAACGAAGTAAATTGTAATAAAGTGACAGTAAAGCGAAGTGATCGGAAGGCAAAGTAAAATAAAAACTAAATAAGGTTTTGGGAACTAAACAAAAAATATAATGTATGAAAACGGAACAACTGATTTCGAATTGAAAAAAATGAAACAATAGGCACCCCAATCTCCCCTATCATGGTAACCGATCGGAAAGAAAGTTCCTAAGTTTTGGACGTAATGTAGGAATGTTGTATCATGGTAGCCGTTGAAGCATGCATTTAAATGTCAAAATCACAGCGACGCACATTGAATACATGCAATACAACGCGTCTATTTGATTTGTGTTTCTTCCGATTGTGTCCGACAACAAATCACATGAAAAACTTTGTCGGGCCTTAATAAAAAAATGCATTTTCAAATAAAAAAGAAAGACAAACTATTTATTCTCTTCCAAGCAAGTATTGTGTAAATCAACCCCTAAAAATACTTCTGTACTAAGCAGGTTTATATAATACTTAAATATTTATTTTTTGTTTGCCTTATGCCATGGTACGCATTTTTATTTCTCTTCCGATTCGAATACCATGAACACAATAAATGCTCCGATCTGAACTTTTCTCCGACCGGAGGATTCTCCGAACGGATATCATGATAAGGGGAGAATATCTTACCAACAGCAGTGATCATCCATGCAACGACATACGATAAAACGCTTATCCAGAAACAGCACATCAAAAACGTCAGCGGATACAATTTCTTAAGTTTTGGCATTCGGCAGTCCGGTATTGTTAGGAAAAATATTAAATAAATCGGATATCGCAAGATCCAACATAAGGCGTAAGAACATCCTTTGCCAGTAGGTAGCTTACACAAATGAGATGACGAATCTTCAAAGTCTTCTTCACCAGCTTTTGAAGTCTGTGAATCACGTTTGACGTTTTCATCAAGGGTCAAGTCAAAGCACGGTAGTTTCTGGCAAGTTGTGTTTGCTTAAGAAATAAAAATATAATTTGAACAATGTAATTAAAAAAAAGAAATAATATAAATTAGTTATAAGACTTGGTTTAACATTAAAAATTTATCTGTAAAGAAATTTGTTCACAAAGATTTTTCGCTTGAATTTGGAAACAAGTAGACAGAAGGAGAACGAAATATTCAGAGGGAATACTGATTAAGAAGATAACATTAGAAATCGTGTTCACAATCACAACAGGTTGAAAAGTAGTGACAAGGGGCAGAACTGCAAAAGAGTTTAAGCATTAGGAAATGCATTTGCATTATTATTAGAAATAAACACTGAAAACCTGGCATCACTTCCAATTGTCGTCTGAACTGGAGTGTTTCTTGTAATGATTTGTATTTAAGTGGTCTTGATTTTTTTTTTTTTTTTGAAAATATAAACAAAATAAAGTTTCAGTAGTTTATTCTATAAGTACAATATATAATCGTTAACGATTTGGTTTTTGTTAACATATTTAAATTTGTAGTCAAAGCTACGTGTTATTGTTTCTCTTTCTTTCAAATGTTAAATTATTAATTAAGGGTGTTTTTTGTTAGCTCATGAGAAGTTTATTGAAATTTCTGTTCAGTAAGGTTTTGGAAATTCATCATAAATAGCTTCCAAACTGTGGAAATTTACTCTAAAAAATTTATCTGGTCACGGAGTTCATAGAGCACTTCGTCCAACATAAAAATGGTTAAATGCCTTCGTCAATAAGCAAAATGACTGTATAAAACAATCCTAGAGCCATCAACGAATCACCTTTACATACATTAAATATTTTACTAATGTGAGACTTTAATTTGCCCAACATCATGTGGACCCCTTCAGAAGACGAGTCCTATTTTGAAGCATCCCTAACTTCGTCGCAACAAGAGCTCCTTCTTTTGGACAATATAACTTCTACTGACTTACAGCAAGTAAGCTGTATTAAAAATTTTAAAAATCGAACTCTCGATTTAGTCTTTTCCTCTGACGCTGTTAGTACGGTAGTGGTAGAATCTACCTCTGCCATTTCTAACGTAGACTCCTACCATCCTCCTTTTGATATATTTTTTGACATGAGCAGCCATTTACTCAATAACAGTAATGCTCAAGACTGTTCCTACTTACTTGATTTTCGTAAAGCAGACTTTCAATTACTGCACGAAGAATTAAGTGCTTCTAATATTTCTAATATACATGTTTGCTCTAACATTGACGATGCAGTTACTCAATTTTACGAAATTTTCAATAGCTGCTTGATTAATTCAATTCCTCTTAAGTTATCTAAAAATATAAACTCTGGCCATCCGTGGTACACAAAAGAACTCAAATCTTTACGTAATAGACGAAATAAGGCTTGGAAGTCTTATATTAAAAATCTCTCAGTTCCTGATCTTAATGTGTTTCGTGCACTATTTGAAGAATTTAATTTACTTTCCAAAAACCTTTACGCAGCATATGTGAAGGAAATGGAATCGTTGAAGCTTGATCCAAAGAGATTCTGGAAGTTTGTAAATTCCAAAAAGAAGTCTAATGGGTATACAGTGAACTTTGTTTACAAAGATTCCGCTTTGACAAACTCGCCTGAAATATGTAATGCGTTTGCAAAACATTTCAGCAAGTCTTTTATTGAAATTCCATGCCGTGATTTCCCCCAAGCCACTTTTAACAACATTCCTATCGATAAGGATAAAGTTTCGCATTATCTTTCGTTACTGAAAGATGATTACTAGCCTGGATCTGATGGTATTCCTCCCATTATATTAAAAAAATGTTCATCCAGTTTGGCTTCTCCGCTTCAATTTATTTTCAAGCTGTCCCTTACGTGCGGTAAATTTCCTCGGGTATGGAAAGAATCATTCATCACTCCTCAACAAGGGTATTAAATCTGACATCGCTAACTTTAGACCAATTTCCAAACTTTCTTCCATTCTAAAGCTTTTCGAACAAGTAGTTTGTGATAGTTAAGATAGTTTAACGTTTTTCTGCAAACATTTAATCTGTCATCAACAACACGACTTCATGCAGAAGCGGTCTACTGTCACAAACTTAATAACCTTTATGAACAAGTGCTCAAGGGCATTAGAGATAAACATGAGCTGGATTGTACCTACACAGATTTCTCAAAAGCTTGTGACCAACTCTCACATGAAATCATCATTTTCAAATTGAAAGCTTTAGGATTCGCTATAGGATTTGTTAATTGGATATATTCATATCTCCAAAACAGATCATATATAGTTAAGTTCAGAAACTCGTTTTCTAACCCTTTCCCAGCAAAATCAGGAATCCCACAAGGCAGCCATCTTGGTTCCTTACTGTTTATACTAGCTATCAATGACGTAACTTCGTGTATTCATTCTAGTGAGATCCTTGTTTTCGCTGATGATATGAACATTTTCAAAACTATTAACTCAGCTAATGACCGCGTTGGTTTGCAAGCCGACATTGACAGATTTGTTATCTGGTGCAGCAAGAATGGCTTGAACCTGAATCCAGCAAAATGTCAGACAATGACTTTTTCTAGGAAACGGGTACCAAGTACATATGACTATTATATATCACAGCAAGATTTGCATCGCGTTTTAAGTTTTAAAGACCTGGGAGTACACTTTAGCCCAGACTTGAGTTTTACCGAACATATCAACTTTATTGTCAAAAAGCTAACTCCATGTTAGGATTTTTTAAAAGATGGTGGAAGGAATTTCAAATCACATATGTAACCCTATCTTTATATAACTGTCTTGTTCGCCCCCATCTAGAATACGCATCACAGGTATGGTCTCCTTTCTATAATGTTCATAGGCTTAGGATAGAGGCAGTTCAGCGTAATTTTATTCGATTTGCTTTAAAAGGTCTCTTCTGGGCAGATCCATACGACCTCCCACCTTATGAACACTGGATTCAACTTCTACAGATTCAAACTTTGTCACAAAGACGTATCAACAATGATCTAATTTTTATTCACCAACTCTTAACGGGATTTTTAGACGCACCCGATCTTCTATCTTGTATCGGTTTTAATTATCTTGGAGGGGCTCACTATCTTCATAGCTTAGAGCTGTTGCATTGTCCCCAACACCGTACTAATTATGATATGAATGAACCTCTGACCCGCATGTAAAGCTTATTAATTATAACGCAAGTATTGTTAATTTTAATACTAGTAAAACTTCCCTTAAACAAATTTTCAAACCCAGTGCACCACGCTCGTAGTTTATGTATGTATGTTTTTATGTTTTTATGTATGTATTTATTTATTTATTTGTTTGTATCTTTCGTGCTTGTGTTATGCCATAAATATGTTTATTTTGCTTACTAACAACTAACACCTGCACTAAATGATGTAGCCAGTGAGCACATAATATGTGTTGGCTAATCTCTGATTGTAAATTAATGCTTGATATAAGCTTCTTACTCTCGAGAACTGATAGTGCACAATTAAAATTGACTATTTGGTGCGGTTTACACGCTGGCAGCATCATCGGTCCTTATTTATTTTGAAATGAGGAAGGAGCTGCCGTTACGGTGAATGGCGAGCTCTATCGGTCCATGCTGACGGATTTTTTGTTTAAAACAATTAATCAGCTAAACAACAAGATGGCGCAACTTGCCATACAGCGTGCTTAACCATCAATTTATTGCAAAATCAATTTGGTGACAACTGTATTTCGAGAAGTGGTCTTGTTAACTGATCCCCTTGTTCGTGCGACTTAACGCCTTTCGATTACTTTTTAATGAGCTATGTTAAGTCATTAGTTTATGACGACAAAGCAGCAACTCTTGATGCATTGGAACCAATATTTAAGACACCATTGAAGCCATACGGCCAGATTTATTGGAAAAAGTAGTAAAAATATACATTTTCTTAAGTGGTAGGTAATTTATTTTTTAATTGGAATAATCTTTGCAGGTGTTATAACTATAGAACCGTTATTGTTAATTAAACAAACCACTTGTTCAGAAAGGTTAGACGCATTCTTACAGAAACTTTATTAAAGTAATGAATGTCACTTTTACCAAAAATTATTTTTAGGTGATTTGAAAAAAAAAAAAACAATTAAGACAACTGGTCGAAAATTGTTTGCATTTTTGTTCAAACATTAAGTGTTAAAATTATAAGGTTATTTAATAATGTTTGCATTTTATTTCAAAATAAGAAATGCCCAAGGGTGTTTACTAATTCCATGGCAAAAATTTGGGAAATGATTCATTGGGATGTTTTAAGATAAAACTGTTTTATAGTAAACAGTAAAAAAAAGATTAACTTATTTATTTGAACAGCACACAGAATGTTTTATCAAAATTGTTGGATCTATTAACAGAAAAAAGGCTTACTTTTTGTCATAATTTGTATGACAAGTAGGTACCTACCGTTAGTTTTGGACCTAGGAACAAAACTTCGGAATCAAATTGACATCGAGTGATTACTATAAACACCAAATACCAAAAACAAATATGATACGTGACGTATATATTCTATTTAACTTTAAATGGCCTATAACTTGTACAATGTAAAAAAGTTTGATAGGTTTTGAAAAACCATTTGCAAACGAAATTGGAAACGATAATTCTTATGGTATATTATGCATTCTTAAGAAATTGAAAAGTCAGCTTACCTTTAGCATGCCTCTGCAAATTCTTGTCATAGTACATTACCAACAAGTAAAACAAATAAAATCCAACCAAGACCAACGCTTCATACCATTGCACGACTCCATCATAGAGAATTACAATCAAAGCTGCCACAGTTATACCGTATACAACAGAATCTCTTGATAATGGCCACCAATCTAATTTTATAGTCTGCAATTTTTTTTTTAAATTTAAACAAATAAAAAAATATTCTTTTTTCTTATTTCGTATTTACCACTCCCGAAAACACTCCACACACTGCGGCAACACCCAAAGTGTTGAACACAGCGGAGCCAACTATTGTTCCAATACCAAGATCACCCTCTGTGATAAATGTTCCAATTATGTTGACAAATAGCTCTGGAGCTGATGTTGCTGCAGCCATAAATGTTGCTCCAGCTACGTCAGTTGACATATCCAAAGCTTAGTAAACGAAATGTGTTTAATATCGTTTAAACTATTAACTTTATTTTCTTACCTAGGCATAGTCTCTCAACAGCGGGGACGAAATATTCATCACACACTATGGCTAGCGCTATAAAGATATATATGCTAAGGACAATATGAAAAGCGACATAACCATCAGCTCTCTCTTCTTTCGTCAAACCATCAGATGGAAATTCATCAATAGCTGGGTTAGTGCAATTGAAAACTGAAACAGAGCAAAATCGAATTAAGGTTGATCAAAAATATTTTAATTGCCATTACCATCTTTGGGCAACCCTCGCATGTAAGTGAACATTGTTGAACACGAATTTCGTCACTGAGTTCAATATTTAAAGTTGAATTCAAATTGTAATCGTGAATTCCAATTTCAAATATTTTTGTTAATTTACGTTTGTATTGACAGTATAGGCTCCGGAAAATTGACCAAGTAAAGTAACGGTTTTATGAGGAAAGTATTTATTTGATTAAATAATTGTTTAGCAATGCGAATTCATCCTTTATGTATGCTATCCGGCTGCAGCCACATTCGCAAGTGTTAGTTTTGCATAATTTGTGAACCCTTGATAATGTTTAAGGTTCGCACGATTCCTTTCGCAGAAATCTAGAAAATTAATTGTTTTTTTTTTCAGTTTTAAAGAATTGAAATCCAACATGAATTAACCGAATCGAGACATACTTTTAATGATCTACATAGAGGGAGAGATATATGACTCCCCCACTTCTTTCAGAGTTGTATGTATTTCTTAGCTCTTTGAGCAAAATTCCACTTTATTTTGACTCTCCATAAGAACCCAAGCTCACCAATTTGCAAGGAAACCACCTAAGCCAAAAATTACACAAAATTTAAAATTAATTGTTTTAAAACAAACAAAAAACAGCGTAGTCGCATCTCGGGAGGGTTTGAATCTCCTTTAATTCTCAGTAAAAGTAAGTAATGTTTTTATTTATTGTATCTTTAACAGAACAAGCTAAGAGCCAAATTTAAAAGTCATTTTGTTGGATCGTGATTTACATATGCATAAATATGTTGAGGTCTTATAACTCGTTCGAAAATTTTAGTTTTTGGGGTTGATACCAATTTTGGAGAAATTCGTGAATACAACGGAGGCTGGTGTGAATAATTTGAGTTTTTACCTTTCCTTAAAAACAAAAAGCATACAAATATGTAGTTAACTTCAAAGAAAAACGACACAGGCACTAATTTCAATTTTGTTCTTCTCTAAAACAATCTTATATAAAAACTAGCTGACCCGGAGGACTTCATCACGTTAAATATTTAACGAAAATTTAAAAAAATCAAGTATTTATTTGATTGAATAATATTTGTTTTATTAAAATCTAATTGAAAAAGGACGGAACAATTATTGTATTCAATTTAATGCTGCATGCAACACAACATTATTTGGTTTTTGCTCCGGAGTGTAAATGAAGAGTTCCCAACTCAAGAAAGCTGGTCATATGAAAAGCATGACATTTCGAGATTTATGCCGCACACATCCAGCGACTGTCCTTGGAACTTGTTTATGGTTACTGCAAATGCAAGTTTCACTGTGAGCTGAAGGAATTTGAATTGCACGCCAAATCAATTGAAGTCAAGGTAATTCGCGGAATCAGGCTCTCTTTTCTCTTGAACTGTAATTTAAAAATCCTTGCCACTATCAGTCAGTCGGGTTCCATTGCATAGTTTCAGGGCATGAAAATTTTCTAGCATAATGATGACGCCAACTTAAAGACGCAAGTGATGAGGCGCTTTGCCCGCCAATTCCAAAGAGTTTACGAATTCCACTAAAGAATTGACCACTCCGTCTTCGTTTTTTATGCGATCGATTGATATCTCGGATTTTGATTTTGAATAGTACAATTCAAGCCATTGACATCAATGTTTTCGCTGCTGACAAAGAAACCAATCGTAGATGCGATAATTTTGACCAATGTTCGATTATACATTAGGGATGAATTCGTATTTCGTTCAAGTGAATTGTCAAATGGCAGGTGGAATTTGTTCTTTTCCTATTCTTACCAGTTCTTTCGAGAAAACATCTGCGCGGTTCTATCCTATTAAAGGAACATTCGCATATTCACACTTAATGGAATGGTTTTCACGTATCTCCACAAATATGATGACTTGTTGACTTCTGAATCACGGGAAGTATCATCACGCCATCGCCACTATAGCCATTTTTGCTAAGCAATATCGTGCACTCATCCCATATGATCAATTTACAACTTTTCAACATTTTTGCCGTTTTCGTTTATTTGCAATATTAAGGGAAGCTTCAGTGCTGAATGTGTCGTTCTTCTTCTCATCTCAATAATGCTGCAACAATTCCGCGGTATGGATGCGAGACCTAACGAAATTCCACTTTGACCACGTATAGCTGCTAATATCAATGATACCAGGAACATTATTTTCCCAGTTACGCCGGGCACATCAAGGAAATATAGACCACAGTTTCCATCTTCGATAGCCTTCATCGGTTGACCATACCCACTCTTTTCCTGTTCATTCAACAGTGGAACGTTTATTTCTATATTTTTTGTTGCAATATTTTCGTGTCATAAGCACGTTCGCGTCCCAACTCACGATTCAATACATCCTACATAATCTATTTTGACAATTTGGGGCTGGCACAAATCTTTAATCAGCACTAACGCTTCATTGTGAATGGTCATCGGTCATTTGCAGTTCCAAATACATTATATGCTAAACTTTCAAACGGAATGCATTCGCAATGACATATTTCGTAAATTTAAACTATTTCACTCAAAAAATCATTGAATATGAACTGAAAAACGAAATTCACGCCTGCAGCGCCACCTGCTCAAAATTGTTTAACTTTCTTTTTTTCCTAAACCTTCACGTAGCAATTACGAACAAACCCACAGAAGGAAGTATCCAATTCGGCCCAGTCGTTTTTAAGTTTTAAGTGGTCGAACTAATTTAATAATCCATTTTTATATATGTACATATATAGATATAGATAGGTACTCGTATATATTACTCTTTTGATTCAATGCAAGCCTACACTATATTACAAAAAAAACTTAGCGAGAAGTTCCGCATGAGATACATTTCAATCATTGTGCATCGTGAATGTAAAAATAATATTAAGAAAACTGCACAATTTCAACGGGTTTATCAATTCATTATTTTATTAACAAGAAAATGCAACTCAGGTGCCAACCAGAGTGGTAGCTTTTAGATATTATTACTTTGGAGATTGTACTCTGTGTCGTATTTCCAATCTTCAATGATAAGAACACGGCATGTGGTTTGACCCAAATGCAATGACTTCATTTTATCAAGTGCGAGAAAGACGATATTGAAAGCCAATATCTGAACTTTGTTTACAAAAAAAAAATGAAGGTAAATAATTTTATATTAAGTGCGGGGATGATGATTGGCCACCCCAATGTCTCGTGCAAAGTTAAAGATGAAAACATATTTTATTGAAGTAGTATGCAAGATCAAGCGATGAAGTGATATACTCCTGTCCTATAATAAATTCAAACTAAAAAAAATATTTCCCAATTTTCTTTAATTCACTTCAACTATACGTGCCAGTAGCTTTTGAGTTTAAATTATGTTTTCGACAATGGAATGTTTCCAATGCTTGAGATAAACTCATCAGTCATCACATCATTATTGACGCTGCAAATAATTGAGAAATTATTGTATTTTTAATCAATAAATAAACATGGCAGTTGGTAAATAATGGAAATATCCATGATCTCCATGTGTTTTTAATAAAAATTAAATGTGAATAGGTGCAAAAATGAAATAATATCACTTTTTTTTTAAGGTGAAAAAATGTGTTTTATAAAGAATAAGGGATGTGCCTTAAAATTGAATGTCAACGGTGAGCATTAAAATGTATGCGCTTAACTTTTCTCATCATTTCCGAAAGTTCTTATCTCTTCAAGTGGCATCCATAATCCATCATGATAAACACAGTTTTTTTTTTATTTATTTGATCATTTTGAACAGTGTGATTTTTGTATAAAAAGGTTTGATTTTTCGTCAGTATGGTTTTAGCCTTCCATGGTTGGTCATTTAAAGTGGAAATTTGAAACTGAAAGGAGCTTACGTAGACCATTAAACAGTGCGGGGATACAAAATTTGTTTTTTTTTTTTTTAATTCTATTGAATCAAAAGCGGCAAAGTATAAAAAAATTCAATTTAAAAATAGAATGAACAAAGTGCTTTTTAAACCTGGCATAACGTTGCAGAAGCGTCGAATCAGTCTAGCGTTGCGTATCCGTTTGGTTATATTGTTGGCATTTGTTGGATTTTATTCAATTGTTTCGATCTTTGGTTCCAGTGATTTGGATAGTTTCGATCGTGAGTATTTGTAAACATATTCATTTAAATAGTACGGTTTATTATACAAGACTATGTGACAACTTTGTGAGTCAGTTTTTTACCAAAAACGAAGTGAAACATTAAATAGATATCAATCCTGTTTTAGTACAAAAAATTTAAATTTAGAAAATTTAAAAAGAGGCAGTTTCTTAAAACTTCTTTACTCATGATAACGATTCTTTTCTAAACAAGTGTTTATTAATAATTGGTATACCGTATGCGTGATGGCTGGATGCAGTATTTTGGCTGGATCTCCCATAGGACTAAGGCTAAACCGATTTTGAAAAAGTTTAATATGTCTCTATAGACGTTAATAAAAAACAAATGTAGGTACTTAAAATTTTGTTTTCTAAAATATTAAATACCAAGTCTGATGCCTGGCAAAACATAATTCTGTACGCTCAAGTTCTGCTTTTTGAAGGTAAAGGTTGTTTTTTTAGAGGTATACAAATTTGAAATGGTATAAAACAAAGATGACTTTTTTAAATTGACATGAAATTTATTTTCTTCGAAAGATAGGTTTCTGATATTATACTTTAAATATGATTTCTAGCATATGACTGCCACGGCTGGCTCGGACGCAGTCTTATCTGGAGGTCCAATTTTCGATGATTTTTTCCAACATTCGTGGTCGTATATCGACAATAACGTGGAGAATGTTGTCCTCAAAGTATATGGGCAATCCTTTCGGGCTTATCATATCCAGACAGAAAATTGTCGAGCGGCGTTAAATAGCACGTTCTTGGAGGCCAATTCACAGGACCAAGACATGAAATTATGCGCTCACCGAACATTTCCTTCAACAAATCAATTGTGGCACGAGCTGTGTGAAATGTTGTGCCGTCGTGTTGAAACCACAGCTCCTACACATGGTTGTTCAATTGATGAACGAAAAACTAAATAATCATGGCTCTACAGCGATCACTATTGAAGGAAACGTTCTGGCCAGCATCGTTTTTAAAGAAGTATGGCCAGGGCCTGTGACTTACACTCTCAACTATTACTGTGTGTGCATTGATATTCTGCAGGAATGGAAGGGACCTTCAATTTACCGCCTAATTCGAACGGCTAACAGAGAAGCACTTTACATGACATTAATTACTCTTGGAGGATTTGTCACTTCCTCGCAAGAGGCAGTACCCCGGAAAAAAAACTTTAGGTGGAGTCTTCAAAGATCGAACCCAGAACCTTCAGCGTGGCAGTCCGACACACTAACCACTACGCCACGGGGTAAGGCCAATTATTTCACCAACACATAAAGCACACCAAACAGTCAGTTTTACTGGATGTAACGGTGCCTCAACATACACTTGAGGATTATCATCACACCAAATACGGCAGTTTTGTTTATTGACGTTTCCATTCAACCAAAAGTGAGCTTCATCGCTAAAAAGAATTCGCTTATGAAAATGGACGTAGTGCGCGATACGTATTTCGAACAGAACCATGATTTTCAAAATAAATTTGCACAATTTGGGAGCGTTGTTTAAACGTCAGTCTATTCATGTTGAAATGACAAACCAAACTAAAAATAAAGCACTTAATATCTGACAAAATGGCCGCCACATAGAATAGTGTTGCCAACATAAAGTTGTATACCTCTAAAAAACCAATCGTTATGTAAAAAAAAAGGAATTTTAAGAAAAAAAAATGTATTGAGTCGTTGGACCAGTTTAAACTTTGCCAAAACACATTTCAAATTTTGTTTTGAGTATGCCAAATTTGAAGATTTTAAAAAAACCCAAAAGTTAAATAAAAAATTAACTTTTTCTTACACCCAAAAATTTTTTGTATGAACAAATTAAGAACTAATACTATTTCGTTTAAAATAAAATGCACGACTGGGTCGCACGAACTTGCTCTAATGAGTGACAGTGGTTTATGGGCTTGAGATTTTGATAAAAATAAAATTTTCAAAATTCTTAAATAAATACTTAAACTAATTTGAGCTGAAAAAAAAGTACGCCATTTTATTTCTTGGATAAATTTGAATTTATGAGAATAAATTTAGAAAAATCTGTGGAGCGGTTTTTGAGAAAAAAAGTTTTTTTTGAAAAACTTTTTGAAAAAAATTTTCAAAAAAAATTCAAAAACGCCAGTTCATAGGTATTCAGCAAATACATTTATTTAAAATTTTTAAAAAAAAATTTAATAAGCAGTTTTCGAAATATTTTTTTTTTAAATTTTTTTTTTTAAAATGCTTTTAAAAATACAAAAAAATATTTTTCAAAAATATTGGTATGCAATACAAATTGAGCTACCTACAGCTATATGTGTGTGAAATTTCGAAAGAATCGGTTGAGTCGTTTTCGAGATAGTCGAAAGCAAAAAAAACGGTCCTATGGAAAGTACCGTTCTTAGCCATTTTTTAAAACTTTTTTTTCAGCCATATGATTGGTCGTACCTAAAAAGCAACACTGATTTTTTTAATTAAAAATCGTTAGAGCCGTTTTTGAGAAAAATAAGCTTTAACGTAACGGTTGTATGGCAGGTACCGTTATTTTTTGAGCTAAAAAAAAAATTTCAATTTCCTTTCTGTACAATACCTAAAAAAGTCTATATACCAAGTTTGAAGCAATTCGGCCCACCCGTTTGGCTGTAGGTATACATACAGACAGACAGACAGACAGACAGACAGACAGACAGACATACAGACGGACAGAATTTTTAGACCATCTTTTTTCGTCTTCGCTATCATCGTAATGTCATGTTTGATTGTTATCTCAAAACTTTTTTTTTCGACGAATGCATAACTTGCCTTATAGTACCTATAATCGCAAGTAAAAAGGGCTTTTTCATTAAGAAATTTATCCGGATTAAAAAAAAAATGGTCCTATGGTAGTGGGAGATACCGTTATACAACATTTAATAATAATAATAATTTCAACTATATGCCTGAAAAATCTATTTTAAACAAACATAAAATTTACGCAAAAAACACAATTCTGAAAGTGTTATCAATATCGTAGAAGCAGTTTTTGAGAAAAATGAGTAATTCATTAAAATCATATAGCAGCTACCGATATTTTTAGAGGTAGAATGATAATTCTAAAAACACTTCTGTACGACGCCGACGTAATATAATAATAATACTGGTATACCAAGTTTAAAGCAAATCGGTTCAGCCGTTTAGGCTGTAGACAGACAGGCAGACAGAATTATCTAACCCACTTATTCCTACTTCTCCATCCATCGTAATGTCATGTCTCATGTGTGAATGTTATCTCAAAACTTTTTTCTGCTCGAATCCATAACTTGCCATATAGTATAGGTTCCTATAATCCCAATTAAAAAGGTAACTGTCCGACCCATATTTTTCGACTTCCACATCATCGTAATGTGTGATTGTTAATTTTTTTTTTTTCGAATGCATAACTTGCATTATAGTATCTAAAATTGCCGTAAAAGTATCTATTCAAACAAACTGAAACTACCTATGAAGGACACACATTTGGTCGAAATAAATCAGGTCTTAAGTTGTTCAACGGTAATAAAAACAATAATTAATTAAGGCAACGATTACTCTAGTATTTGAAAATAAAATGCACGACTGGGTCGCACGAACTTGCTCTAATGAGTGACAGTGGTTTATGGGCTTGATATTTTGATAAAAATAAAATTTTCAAAATTCTTAAATAAATACTTAAACTAATTTGAGCTGAAAAAAAAGTACTCCATTTTGTTTCTTGGATAAATTTGAATTTATGAGAATAAATTTAGAAAAATCTGTGGAGCGGTTTTTGAGAAAAAAAGTTTTTTTTGAAAAACTTTTTGAAAAAAATTTTCAAAAAAAATTCAAAAACGCCAGTTATAGGTATTCAGCAAATACATTTATTTAAAATTTTTAGAAAAAAATTTAATAAGCAGTTTTCAAAATATTAATTTTTTAAATTTTTTTTTAAAAAATGCTTTTAAAAATACAAAAAAATATTTTTCAAAAATATTGGTATGCAATACAAATTGAGCTACCTACAGCTATATGTGTGTGAAATTTCGAAAGAATCGGTTTAGTCGTTTTCGAGATAGTCGATAGCAAAAAAAACGGTCCTATGGAAAGTACCGTTCTTAGCCATTTTTTAAAACTTTTTTTTCAGCCATATGATTGGTCGTACCTAAAAAGCAACACTGATTTTTTTAATTAAAAATCGTTAGAGCCGTTTTTGAGAAAAATAAGCTTTAAAATAACGGTTGTATGGCAGGTACCGTTATTTTTTGAGCTAAAAAAAAAATTTCAATTTCCTCTCTGTACAATACCTAAAAAAGTCTATATACCAAGTTTGAAGCGATTCGGCCGACCCGTTTGGGCTGTAGGTCTACATACAGACAGACAGACAGACAGACAGACAGACAGACAGACAGACAGACAGACAGACAGACAGACATACAGACGGACAGAATTTTTAGACCATCTTTTTTCGTCTTCGCTATCATCGTAATGTCATGTTTGATTGTTATCTCAAAACTTTTTTTTTCGACGAATGCATAACTTGCCTTATAGTACCTATAATCGCAAGTAAAAA
Source organism: Platycheirus albimanus (assembly GCA_916050605.2). Taxonomy (NCBI): domain Eukaryota; kingdom Metazoa; phylum Arthropoda; class Insecta; order Diptera; family Syrphidae; genus Platycheirus; species Platycheirus albimanus. The sequence continues at coordinate 49,738,838 of OU696697.1, read as the reverse complement.
TATGGATGTGTTCACTTTTAATGCTACAAGCAATCTTACAATAACAAAATATTTTTAATAATTCTTTGAATATACAGGATTTAAAAATGGCCGACAGCTTCTAGGTATAGAAAATAATGATCTCTTAATCACATCAGTTCCTGAGCAGCTTAAGACTCCATCCGTTGAATCAGCAGTAACCTTCAGAAGCCCAACGAAAGATGCAAACGAAACTATTACCCCCTTGTCTTCGGAAATCTTCAGAAATTTCAACAACTGTACCAAACCCGCAATCAATGAGTTTCCACCGGATGGATTCACTAGAACGCAGCGTAAAAATGGGTGTATCTTGATCCATGTCCTTATGGCTTGCTACTGTTTTTGGTTTCTTGCAGTCATTTGTGATGATTACTTTGTGCCTGCTATAGAACAGATGTGTCTTAGTAAGTGTTTCTGAAATACACTTGAACACATTTTGATGTACTTAATTTTAATTTATTCCTTATATATCTTGTGAAGAGCTGAACATGCAAGAAGACATAGTTGGAGCGACTTTTATGGCTGCTGCAACCTCAAGTCCTGAACTCTTCATAAACTGTGTGGGTACGTTTATAACAAAAGGGGATATTGGCGTTGGAACTATCGTTGGTTCGGCTGTTTTCAATATCCTTGCAGTACCAGCATGCTGTGGACTTTTTGCGGGACAGGTTACCTAAACTGTACTTTATAGGCTATAATTTTGTCTTAAAAGTTACTCTTTTTCCAGACGATCAGCTTAGATTGGTGGCCAGTAACTAGGGATTCAATGATGTATTGTCTTGCAGTATTGGGATTGATTTGTACACTTTATGATGGTATCGTAATGTGGTATGAAGCATTATTTTTGGTGTTGGCCTATTTCTTTTATATATCAGGCAAGTGACTTCAATTTGAAATGGAAAGATGTTTTTTACCAATAAATAAATCGCAGCGATGTATTGGAATGATGTTATGGCTAGAGAAGCACGAAAATTGATATCAAAAGTTAGAAGAAAATCACGATTGCGTCCATTCCGACAAGTGAATGAAATCACTCCACTCCTCGGAACAGTGTCAGAAGAGAAAATTGACCGACCAAAACTAGATATTGAACCATTGGCGTTGGGTGGCAGAAACAATGATAAGAATTCTTCGATGATGGATAGTGTTTGCAGCGAAGATAGTGGTAAGTATTATTTTTCTTTTGATTCTTAGCACATGAAAATAACAATAAAAATCTAATTGATTTAAGACTTTGCGGACGATCCGTGGAATAGACGTGGTTCATGTGCATTAGTTTATCTTCTCAGATGGCCGATGACTTTATTGCTGTGGTTAACAGTTCCTGATAGTAGACGACATCCAAGCTGTCGCTTTGTAACATTTGCAATGTCTATAGCATGGATAGGTGCAATATCTTATGTCGTGGCATATTTAATAACCATTTTAGGTGAGTGATTTTCTTTAACTGTTTGCAAAACATACTATTAACTTCAATTCGGTACACTAATTTGGGAATTGAAAGGATTAAAAAGTGGGTCTTGTAACATGTAAATAAATTTTAGGAAGAGTTTTGCAAAATATTTATGAGTCAAAATTCTTTAACACAATTAAAGGATTAAATTTGCTGTCAGAAAAATAATCATCTTTTAGAGGTCGGAAATGAAATCAAATCAAGGAATGAAACATTGTTGGCTTATTCCCAACTATTGCTGTTCCAACCATTGTTTTCCGTTCGAAATAAAAAAAACGACAAATTTTTCTGTGGGAAAAATTATTGTAAAAAAACCCACATTTATTTTCCGTATTTTACACAATGGCCAGAACGACCTCTCGTTTTAACTGAGTGAGAGTGACTGACTCTCATTTTGATATATTTTGAAGAAGACATGTTGTATAAAAATATATATATAAAAAATAACGAAGAACTATACGTATGGCCAGTGTTGCCATACGTAACAGTCCCGGCAAAAAACATAGTTTTTTTTTCTCCAATATAATTCCAGTTTATTTTGTTTCCATTGGCAGGATGCACAGCTTCTGAACTGGCCTTTTCAGTTTGTTAGTGGCCGTTTGTACCACTACGTTGCGTACCAAGCCGTCCTGGCTAGGTAGTAGTTCGCATATCCGAGCCATTGCCCAACTAGTAGGGGGGAAGTTCTCACTCCGAAGAACAACCAATTGGCCCACCTTTAAGTTCTCCTTCTCCTTCCGCCATTTTTTACGCTCCTGCAATGTTGTTAGGTATTCTGATTGCCATCGTACCCAGAAGTGCTGGACCATCCTTTGCCTTTCTCTCCATAGTGCAGTTCCTACTGATTCCGAACGATCGTCCAATCTGAAAGGGAGAGGTAAAATTAGTGGTTCACCTACCAGAAAATGTCCCGGCGTCAACGCCTGGACGTCCATTGGGTCATCACTCAAAGGGTGAAGAGGCCTGGAATTGAGTATGGCCTCTATTTGCGTAAGCAAAGTCCTGAATTCTTCCGGGGCAACATCCTTTGCCCCATGATTCTCCTTAAGTGAAACTTCCTAGATTTCACTGCCGCTTCATAAATCCCTCCTTGATGCGGGGCGGCTGGTGTCATAAACTTCCAGTCGGTACCCTTCCGGTGCAAATGATCTAACATGTCCTTGTCTGAAAAGATTCTTAATGCTTTATTTAGTTCCTTTGATGCGCCAACGAAAGCCGTTCCGTTGTCGCTAAACATCCTTTCACATCTTCCCCTCCTGGCAATGAACCTTTCATATGTATCTATGAAGGCCATAGAAGATAAATCTGTGACAGGTTCGATATTTATTGCTCTAGTCCTTAGGCATACAAATATTGCTATCCCATATTCACAATTGTACCTCCTGTACCAAAGAATATAAAAATATATGTACATCCTGTATCATATATTGAAATCTGTACATCCTGTACAAAAAATATAAAAATATATATGTGTACCCTGTACAAAAAATATAAAAATATATGTACATCCTGTATCATATATTGAAATCTGTACATCCTGTACAAAAAATATAAAAATATATGTACATCCTGTATCATATATTGAAATCTGTACATCCTGTACAAAAAATATAAAAATATATGTACATCCTGTATCATATATTGAAATCTGTACATCCTGTACAAAAAATATAAAAATATATGTACATCCTGTATCATATATTGAAATCTGTACATCCTGTTCAAAAAATATAAAAATATATGTACATCCTGTATCATATATTGAAATCTGTACATCCTGTACAAAAAATATAAAAATATATGTACATCCTGTATCATATATTGAAATCTGTACATCCTGTACAAAAAATATAAAAATATATGTACATCCTGTATCATATATTGAAATCTGTACATCCTGTACAAAAATATAAAAATATATATGTGTACCCTGTACAAAAATATAAAAATATATGTACATCCTGTATCATATATTGAAATCTGTACATCCTGTACAAAAAAAATAAAAATATATATGTACATCCTGTACAAAAATATAAAAATATATGTACATCCTGTGTGCACATTCCATTAGCAATCCTGCCAATCTTGATCCATTAGCTACGATTGCCGGATGTTTCATCTCGTAATCGATTTCCGACCTACCTAACCTTCCCCCTACCCGCAAGATATTATTTTTATCCAGTATCGGCTTTAAGCTCATTATTTTACTCTTCTCCGGAAGCGTTTGTCCTGCTTTAAGTGCCGTAATGTCCTTATTGTAATAATCTTGTTGACTAATACGTATTAAATATTCCATGGCTCCTGCCTTCTCCTCTCTCGTTGGTGGCATTACTTCCTGCTGCCCCTTTCTCCTTTTCCTCTTTTGTCTCAGGTTTCTCCTGTTTTTAATCCACTGTTCTATGAACCGGTTTACATAACTGATGATGTTCACCGCCTTTTCCAGCTTGCTAACATAATCCAATAGAGGTACATTACCCCTTCCTCTCCCGAGGCCAATACTTATTGGTTCCTTAAATTCCGAAATTGAATGTACTTTCATTTCGTCCTCCGTTTCCTTATGGATTCCTTCCATTATTCCACTCTTTGGCCAATCCTGTTCCTCCTTTATTATCCAACTAGGACCATGCAGCCATAAGTTATTGTCTACCAACTCCTTTGGTAACATCCCCCTTGTCAGTAAGTCTGCTGGGTTCTCCTTGCCATCTATGTGGCGCCAGTTCCTTATCTCCGTATTTGTTTGAATAGATGCTACTCTATTTGCCACATATGTCCTCATATCCCTTGTCTCCTTCCTTATCCAGAAAAATGCTGGACTTGAATCAATCCATAGCACATATTCCGTTCCTTTAAATTCCATTGACTCCATGATTTCTTTTATCATCCTTGATAGTAGCTCAGCTGCTGATAACTCCAGTCGCGGGATGGTCACCATTTTTAAAGGTGCCACCCTTGTCTTTGACGTTAAGAGCTTGCTTGTTATAACTCCATTTCCATAGTTTGCCCTTAAGTATATGACCGCACCAAGTGCTGCCTCACTGCTGTCTGAAAACCCATGAATCTGTATACTTGTGCTTCCCCCTGAGCCCAACCATCTTTCTATTTTAAAATTTTCCAAGTAGATAATAGAATCCCAAAAATCCAACCAACGACGTTCTATTTCTATCGCTGGTTTATCATCCCAATCGATCCTCGATTTCCACAACTCCTGTATTATTATTTTTCCAATGATCGTAACTGGTGATATGTACCCGTTTGGATCATATAATTGAGCTACATGACTCACTATCTTCCTTTTTGTTATTGTTCCGTTGAAATTGGGATTTTTGACTATGAAAGTAAATTTATCCTCTTCTATCAACCATTTCAGTCCTAGAATGGTTGTCCCTTCCCCCTCAGAAAACAACAAAGTTTTTTCTGACTCAGCATCCATTGCTTTAACTACAGCATTGCTGTTTGATTTCCATTTCCTTAATTCAAATTTAGCTCCTTGTAATATTGCATCGATTTCCTTTGCTAATTTGATTGCTTCCTTGACTGTATGAGCTTCTGTTGTACAGTCATCCATGTAGAAGTCCTTTTCTATTGCTTTTGCTGCTTTTGGATATTTTTCTTTTGCCAGCCTGGCCGTTTCCATCACTGCTCTTACAGCGACAAATGGAGATGCTGTTAGTCCAAAAGTGACTACCGTGAGCCAGTATTCCTTTAATCTTTTATTTGAGTCCTCTCTCCAAAACAATCTTTGTAAATTTTATTGTTGGCAAGTCTGACCTGATTGAACATTTTCCTGAAATACATCCAATCCTCCTGACAAATACAAAAAATAATATATGTGTACATCCTGTACCATATTTAAATCTGTACGTCCTGTACCAAAAATTATAAAAAAAATATAATTTTTAAAAATCCAGCCAATCATCCTGACAAATATAAAAAATAATATATGTGTACATCCTGTACCATATTTAAATCTGTACGTCCTGTACCAAAAATTATAAAAAAAAATATAATTTTTAAAAATTTATCCAATCATCCTGACAAATATAAAAAATAATATATGTGTACATCCTGTACCATATTTAAATCTGTACGTCCTGTACCAAAAATTATAAAAAAAAATATAATTTTTTTAAAAATCCATCCAATTATCCTGACAAATATAAAAAATAATATATGTGTACATCCTGTACCATATTTAAATCTGTACGTCCTGTACCAAAAATTATAAAAAATATAATTTTAAAAATCCATTTACTCCTCCTGATAAATATAAAAAAAATAATATATGTACATCCTATATCATATATAAATTTGTACGTCCTGTACCAAAAATTTAAAAAAATATAATTTTAAATGTCCGCATATACTGCTATTCTATTTCTCGCATTATTGTTTCATGCAGATCCTTCTGCAGTTTCGGCCCAAGCATTTGAATGTCATTGAGTGATAACCCAGTATCCGTTTTACAACTTGCGTCATAAACAATCCTGTTATCCTTTGGTATACAATGGTGTGGTATGTAATACACCATTTCTCCTTGATTTGGTCTTTCCGTGGCCTCCTTTAAAATGCCCAACTCAATTTCTTCTTTCATTTTAGCGATATAGGTATTCCTCATCTCCGGATGTCTTCCAGACGCTTTTTCAAATAGAAAAAATCGCCTCAACGCTATTTCTCTGGAGCTGCCTAGCTCTCTGATTTCCGGTTTTATTGGTATCCTTACAATGAACCGTCCTGATTCGTCTCTCCTATGCGTGTCTTTGAAATGCTTTTCTACTAATACTTCCTCTTCCGAATATTTACTCCCTGTTCTTATTTGGTCTTGTTGCCATAATCGTTCCAATAGTTTATCCTGGCAATTTGTGCTCCCGCACTAAACTATGACTTACCACATTTGGTTGTGACCCTGTATCGAGAAACCCTCTTATAGGTCCGATATTATAATTTTCCCCCACCAACCTTACTAATATAGTTGGCATAAATGAATGTTTCCTGCCTAAAGAATATTGAAAGTCCGTGGAATATAGTTCAAAATTTGATTTATTTATTTTTCCCAATTTTTGTTTTTTGAATGTTTTTGGGTCTCCTGCTTGGTCCTCCAGCTTCCGTTGGCTTACATTTACTTGGGGGGTAGCTCCGGCTTCCCCCGTCGCTCCTGCAGCTCCTGCTAATGGTTGGTCATCCTTGGCCGTTCTTCTCAGGTGTTGACGTAAAATTTCCGCCGTCCCATAATATTCTTCTTCTATTTCTTCCATAATACTCTCCAACTCTGTCAGAGTTCCCTCGTCTGCGACCTTTACTAGGGCCAAAAATTGTCCGTTGGCCTTTTCCCACAATTGTAGTAGACGGTCGCTGCGAAGTAATATTCCATCCAGTGATGCTACGGTCACCTCCTGGGAATTAGCATAACTCGCTAACCTCGAGATGCCCTTCCTTGTTGCTTGGAACAGCCTGTTCCCTGCCTCCTGGCCTTCCTTCCTTTGTTTTGATGTAATTTCCGAGTTGTCCTTCCTGGAGCCTCCTGATTTGTTTGCGCCTGCAACTGTATGGAGAGAAAAACCCAAAAACTCGTATTACTGCTTTTGCTTTTCTTTTCCGAATACCAAGCTTCAACTCTAACAATCCTATTCCTGAAATATACCTATATGTTTTGTTTTTCCATTGCACTTCCTGTGCTACACTTATTCCGTACTTTCCGTACTCCAGACTCCCAAAAAAAATTATTGACTCCTCACCCATCCTGAGCTAATGATGTTTCCAATTCCATCCTGGAAATCTTTTTTTTTTTTTTAAATTGACTATACACCTCCTGTGTTGATAATTTTGTTCGCAATGCAAAATTCCTCCTAAATCCCTTCCTGGAATTTTTTAAATTTATTTTACACCTCCTATGCTAATAATTACGTTCGCAAGGCAAACTTCCTCCTAAATCCCATTCTGGAATTTTATAATTTATTTGCACCTCCTGTGCTAATAATTTTCCAACCTACCTAATAAAACAAAATTTAAAAACTCTTTTCCCATCCTGGGATTTTATAATTTATTTTACACCTCCTGTGCTAATATTTCTCCTAAATCCCATCCTGGAATTTTTTTTAAATTTATTAACACCTCCTGTGCTAATAATTTTCCAACCTACCTAATAAAACAAAATTTAAAAACTCCTTTCCCATCCTGGGATTTTATAATTTATTTTTCACCTCCTGTGCTAATAATTTTCCATCTAAATCCCTTCCTGCAAATTTTTTTTCAAAATTTATTTTATTTATTTACACTCCCGTGGTAATATTTCCTCCTAAACTCCGTCCTGGAATTTTCTTTCCAAATTTATTTATTTTATTTACACCTCCTGTGTTAATATTTCCTACTAAATCCCATCCTGGAATTTTTCCAAATTTATTTAATCTAATTCTACACCTCCTGTGTTCATATTTCCTTCTAAATACCGTCCTGGAATTTTTTTTCCAAATTTATTTAATTTAATTCTACACCTCCTGTGTTAATATTCCTCCTAAATCCCATCCTGGAATTTTTTTCAAAATTTATTTAATTTATTTACACTCCTGTGTTTACATTCGCTCCTAAATCCCATCCTGGAAAATTTTTTTTTATTTTCAAAATTTATTTTATTTATTTACACTCCTGTGTTTATATTCCCTCCTAAATCCCATCCTGGAATTTTTTCAAAATTTATTTTATTTATTTACACTCCTGTGTTTATATTCCCTCCTAAATCCCATCCTGGAAAAATTTTTTTTTTTTTTTCAAAATTTATTTTAAATTATTTACACTCCTGTGTTACTGTTGCTCCTAAATACCATCCTGGAATTTTTCAAATTTATTTACTTTAATTACACTCCTGTGTTAATATTCCTATTTTGATTATCTATAGACGTCCTGTACCACAGACAATAATAATTCCCTTGACCTAGTTCTCCCGAAAAAAGTCCCCCGTACCTTAAATTCCAAATAGGTAGGTATAATTCCTCAAACTAAATTCTCATTCTCATTTCTTAAAATAATTTCTGTTCAGTTCCACAGAACAATCGTCATAAAGTATAAAATTCATATTCAAATATTTTTTCTTTCTTTACATAATGTAATGATTTTTGCATTTTCATAATATTCAATTGTAGTGCCTTCTGCATTTTCAGCATTAATTTAGGTTTCAACCAATAATGTAACAAAACACCTTGCACACTTTAATTATTTTTAAATTCACTTTTTTGTTAATTCGGCATTATTTGTCACACCAACCAAATTGTAAATAAATATAGACTAAGCATATTTTTAAGTATAAATATCGGTAGGAAATAAAATTGATTTCAGATAGCAACGAAACAGTACCCAAGACTTTTATTTACTTCAAGTGAGTCTGCTTGAAGCTGTTTGTGTCATCTCAAGGAGTTATAGTGCTGCACTATATACTCCACCCCAGTCACAGTACAAGAACTGTGATCTGGACAGCATAAGACGATAGAACAATCGTTTACATTTGGTGACCCCGACGTGATAGTTGCTTCCCCCCACCAGAGGTAAGGGGTAACTATCAAGGTACTTAAGCGTTATCAGGGCTTTAACACTGATAAAAACTCTAAAACAAAGAATTGCTTCCCCCCATCAGAAGTAAGGGACAATTTTCATCGTAAAGTAAGCGTGACCAGGGCTTAGACACTGGAATACCTTCAAACATACTACAATCAAGGGGATACATCAACAACGTACATCGAAGACGTCAAATATGGATGAGAAAGCTGCAAAACAACAGGAGACTGGAGGCAACATCGCGTTTACTATCGAACTATAAGAAGGATGGGCCAGACAGGAAGACACTCCCGTATTTCCAAAAGCTGACAGCCAAACTGGACGAACTATGGGAAAAATTCGAGTCCATGAACACAGCGATTCAAGAAGAGCATCCGACTGAGTTGTTACATGCATACCACGTCAACATGTATTTCGACTCAGTCAAAAGGGTGTATAGCTCATATAGAGAAGAATTCTCTGCCAAAATGAAGGAATTAGAAAAACAGAATAAGGTCGACACCGCCAAAATTCCGCTACAAGAGGAAGAACTCAATACTGGTGGCGACAGCACCAAATCCGAAGGCCAGGCTATTTTACACTCAAGCCAGAGTGTTAGTTAGTTAGTTAGTTAAGTTGCTTTATTTGGACTCTTGAACAATAATACAAATTTTTATTACAAAAAACAATTTAGCGTGGCATTGCCGTCTGCCAGATTGACAATTTTGTTTTATACTTTAAGTTTGTTGTATATTTTTAGTTTTAAAACAGAAGTATATAAATATAAATATGTTTGTATAGAAAATTTCTTCAAAAAGTTTCGTTTATTATCTTATTTCTGTAAGCTAAAGCAATTTTAGAATAGGAATAGAGTTTAGATACATCAAGTTCATTGAGCAGGTCTATACATTCACGATCTGTGAGGAAGGTTTTTCCAAACACACTCTTCCTTGTTTCGCATAGAATGGGACATTTCCCCATGAAATGCAAGACATCCTCTCTTTCTTCACGGTTGCAGAGCTCACAAAGGCATGGTAAGTCATCTCTATGTGGAATATAGTTTAGATTTATGAGTTCTCCTCGGAGTTTCACCATCATTGATATTACCTGTGTACTGTTTTCATCACGAAAATAATTTTTTTGGAGAAGGTTGTGGTTTAAACGGCTATAAGTTGTTCTGAATATCGACTCAGATGCAGTCGCTTGGAACTTCACTATGGAGTATTCATCTATTTTAGAAATTAGATTATATAATACCAGTTTCCAGTTTTCCGTATTTTCGACGTTTAAATCCAGGTCTACATTGCAGAGTTGGGCAAGTTCTATCCATTCTGCGTACCAACTTGATTTGCTTCTTATTGTATTTAAAGCAGCAATTTTTGGCAGGCGCGTATCTTCCATATTTAAAACTTTGAGAATGTAGTCCATTTGAAGTTTTAACGTCTTCACAAAAAGCGGTGAAAGACCAGTCTCAATCATTAACAAATAATTTGGCGTATTCGATGGCAGTCGAAAAATACGCTTTAAATAGTATCTTAGCAGTTGTTCTACCAAATCATACTGTTTATATCCCCATACCTGTGCACCATAAAATAAAACAGACTCAGAAATAGCTTCAAAAACTTTGAATTTGCTGCTATGGGGAATGAACGAATTGCCGAAACATCCTTTCCATGTTGAATTGATTGCTGTTTTTGCTTTAGAGAGTTTCTCTTGCAAATGTTTTTCCATTTTTAGATTTTTTGTTAGAAGGACACCAAGATACTTATAGCTATTTACTACCTCCACATGTTCACCATTTAACTTCCATTTTTCATTCCTGCAGAGCCGCCCACCACCATTTTTAAAAATCATGACTTTCGATTTTTCGAGATTAACTTTTAGGTTCCACAAACAGCAGTAGTCGTGTAGTTTATTCATCATCAGTTGAAGGGATTCCGATGTGTAAGCCATCAAAACTACATCATCCGCAAACATTAAATTTTTGATTCGAGCGCCTGCATAATCTACACCACCTGGCAAGCAGTCGGTGAGGTCATCAAGAAAGAGTGAAAAAAGTTGCGGGCTTAAGGCACACCCTTGTTTAACTCCCGAATTCGTGAAGAACCATTCCGATAAATGTTCACCATTCCAGACTGCAGCTTTCGTATCTTCATAAATGTTCTGGAGCACACGACCAAACTTTCTCGATATTCCTTTACAATAAAGTTTATAAAACAATGAGCTCCGATCAATGGAATCAAAAGCCGCCTTAAAATCAACAAAAAAGACGTAAAGCTTTTTATTTCGTATCAAAAACGATTCTGCTATGCTTTTGAGGACAAATATTTGGTCCACTGTAGAATAACCTGCTCTAAATCCCGCTTGGTTTTCCTTAATGAGTTTTTCTTGTGATATCCATGCCGTCAATCGATTTTTTAGTATAGCTGTAAATATCTTATACGATGCATTTAGGAAGGAAATTCCTCTGTAATTCGCCGGATCCGTCAAATTTCCTTTTTTATAAATTGGGTATATAAGCGCTTCTTTGAATTGTTGTGGTATGTTTCCTGTCTCAAGAATATTATTAAATAAACATCCAAGTTTTTCGACCATTAAATTTGTTCCGTATTTATAAAACTCAGTAGATACCTGATCAGATCCAGGAGCCTTTCCGTCTTTAAGCGAATTAAGTGCTTCTTTTATTTCCGGTTGCGTAATATCAGAGTCAAGTGTACTATTTTGAAAATCTGGTACTGCATATAGAAATAGAACATCATTTGTATCAGGGTTGAGCAAATTATTGAAATGAACACGGAGTTCTTCGGCATTCAGGTTACAACTAATGATTGCAGTTGTCCCATTGAGTTCTTTCACCAATTTCCAAAAGTGGGCTGCGTTTTTACAACTTGACAGGGTTAAAGCTTTATCGTTGTAGTATTTTTCTTTTTTTGATTTGCATAGATCCTTATATTGTTTATTAGCTTCCAAATAGATATCTTTGAAGCAACCATCACTACTTTTTCGAAAAAGCTTCAGCCAACGGAAAGATTTATCCCGTGCCTTTCTGCATTCCTCATCAAACCAAGGTGATGCTTTAATTGTGTCGGTATCGCGCCTTCCACTTCCAGGGTAAGATCTTCGGATGATATTATTTAACCCTATTAAGTCTACTTCACTTTTGTTCAAAAGTTCTGCGTCTAATTTCACACGATACAAATCCGCTTTAGAACCAAGCCATCTCAGGTTGGGCAATGGAGCAAGTGCACGGTTCTCCTCAAGCCAGAGTGAAGATATGCAAAGGCTTTCTCGCAAACAAGAAACAATAATCTCTTCACTGCGAAGGGCCTTGAACAATGCAAAACACACAGGGAAGTCAAAACAATTTTATGACCTCCAAGAAAAAACGATCCAAAGACATTGGATGCAAATCGAAGAAAATCACAATTCGATTGGAGGATCAACGGAAGCTCCAGAAAAAATTGGATACAACCAAGGCAGATTCATAGAGCTGGAAGAAGAGGTGCATAACGTCCTCATTTCATTAGCACAGCAGCTTGAAACCAGCCTGCTACCCCATCAACCGGGTACTACTACCCCAAAGATGAATCTGCCAAAAATAACGCTACCAAAATTCGACGGGGATTACCTAAAATGGCCTCAATTTCACGATTTGTTTACACAGATGGTAGACAAACAAAAGATGTCAAGCTGCGAAAAAATGTTCTACCTCAAAACTAACCTTACAGGAGAAGCAGAACGGGTCATAAGACATGTGGCTCTATCGGAGGAAAATTACTCAGCAGCTTGGAAGTTGCTCCAAGCAAGATACAGCAATCCCAGACTACAAGTATCCGCACTACTCAACCGACTCTTGGGTCAACCGTCTCGGTCGTCAGACGCAGCATCCGCTGCGGCATTAAAAGACCTTCATGATACAACACAAGAATGTATGCATGGCCTCACCAACCTTGGATTAGATATTGCTGAATGGGATCCAATACTGCTTCACATACTCACAAAGAAGCTAGATAAGTCGACTCATACACTATATGAACAAACCTTGACCAACCCCAAGGAACTGCAGCCGCTAGATGAATTTCTCAAATTTCTAGAAACTCGTTTCCAGTCATTGGAGGCACTTAGTGTAAAGGGCAACAGAAGGGACATCGAAGAAGGAAGGCGAAGGTACCCAAAGGCAACGAGCTCCATTACCATCCAGAATAAAAATTGTACGTTGTGCAAGAGTCAGCATCAATTATACTCTTGCCGTACATTCTTGAACCTAACGCCTTTGGAACGATTAAACCATGTGAGAAAAAATAATTTGTGCGTGAATTGTCTCCAGGATGGACATACCTCCTTCAACTGTCGACTGCGAGGCTGTTTAAAATGTGCTAAAAAACACAATTCCTTAGTGCACTTGCCCAAATTCACCCAACCGAAATCGAGTGCATCAATTTCGAATTCCGGTACTAAAGACGTGGCACCACCAGATCCAGAACCATCCACTACATCCGAAGTTAATAATGCGATACTAGCAGCGTTAAGCACAAACAAGAAAGAGGGTTACGTATTCCTCAGCACCGTTATCATACATTTGATAGATCAAGATGGCTCACCGATCAACTGTCGCGCTATTTTGGATTCCGGCTCACAAATCAACATCGTCACAGAAAGAATGATTCGCAAACTAAACATACCATTATCTTCCCGCCCCATGATCATACAAGGAATAGGAAATTCCAAAAGGGATTCAAATAAAAGAGCCAACATATGTTTAAAATCGACTACTACAAATTTCACCACCAGGCTCGAAGCAATCGTATTGCCTCAGATTGTATCCCCTCAGCCAACACACACAGTTGATATATCTACGTGGAAATTCCCAAGGAATGTCGTACTAGCTGACCCGCAGTTCAACCAAAGAAATAATATTGATCTGCTCATCGGAGCCGAATTTTACCATCAGTTACTCTGCGTTGGTCAGATTAAACTTGGCACCGAATTACCCCTACTCCAAAATACGCTGTTAGGGTGGATAGTCACTGGAAAGATGAACGAAGATTCATCTAGAAATACAGTTTGTGGAATAGCTACCGAGGAATCATCCCTCGAGCAAACAATCAGCAAGTTTTGGCAAACCGAAGAACTTTTGTATCCAACATCAAGTCGCACCATCGCAGAAGAAAAATGTGAAGAACATTTCTATCAATCGACGTCAAGAGACGCAACGGGAAGATACGTTGTCAGTCTACCCTTTGCTGAGGACGCAAATAAACTAGGGTCATCTAGCGACATTGCCCTCAGTCGATTTCATGCGTTGGAACGCAGATTAGACCGAAGGCCAGAATTATATAACCAGTACCGAAAATTCATGGATGAGTACATTCAACTGGGACACATGACAGAGATTGATTTTAAATCAATTCCAACACCACACTACTTTCTGCCTCATCATTGCGTGCTCAAGCCAGAAAGTAGTAGTACAAAGTTACGAGTAGTCTTTGATGCCTCTGCAAAGACGTCAACTAACCTGTCGTTGAACGACTTACTCTATTCTGGACCAACAATTCAAGACGAATTGTTTTCAATATTATTGCGTTTTAGACTGCCAAAATTTGTTATTAAGGCCGACATTCAAAAAATGTATAGGCAAATACTCATAAGAGAAGAAGACCAACAATTTCAGCTGATATGGTGGCGACCCAATCGAACTGAGCCTATAAAATGTTATAAACTTCATACCGTGACTTACGGAACCACTTCAGCTCCATATCTCGCAACAAAATGCCTTCAGGTCTTAGCTACAGAATATTCTGCAAAATATCCATTAGGCTCGCAAGTTTTGCTCAAAGACTTCTACGTTGACGACGTTATGGCAGGTGCAGACAGCATTGTAGCAGCAAAAGACATCCAGTCACAATTGTCATTGTTGCTGCGGGAGGGAGGGCTCCAGTTAAAAAAGTGGTGTTCAAACCACCAACAATTACTTGATAACATTCCATTAGAAGATCAGGAGATACCTCTCACCGACGACAATAACGAAGGCGCTGTCAAGACCCTTGGGCTAATATGGAGACCCAAGTCAGACGTCTTCTGCATAAAAACAAATTATAGAACGTCAAAAAGATTCACAAAGCGATCTGTAGCCTCAGATATAGCACGTCTTTTTGATCCACTCGGAATAGTCGCTCCAGTAGTAATCGTCGCAAAGCTCTTTCTGCAAGAATTGTGGGAACTTAAGTACGACTGGGATGCTTCCCTGCCAGAAGAAATGTACACCAGGTGGAACAATTACTACCAAGGCCTCCAAGAATTAGACAAATTCCAAATTCCTAGACACGTTTTTGGTCATCAATGCAAATGCATACCTTTGCAGATGCGTCAGAGAAGGCCTACGGGGCTGCTGTATATATCAGATCAGTTAACAAGGATGGTACAATCGTAGTACGACTGCTGTGCTCCAAATCTCGAGTTGCACCAACTACTAAAACGGCATCAGGAATGAGATCGATGACAATTCCACGTCTAGAACTATGTGCAGCATTACTAGCTGCCGAACTCTCAAAACGAGTCAAGAGTGACCTTAAATTGGACAACACCAATAGTTTTCTGTGGTCTGACTCCCAAATTGTATTGAGTTGGATTAATTCAAATTCAGAATCCTTCCAGACATTTGTTGGACGTCGAATTGCCAACATCCAATCTCTAACCAGCATTAATCAATGGCGATATGTGAAATCAGCTGAAAATCCAGCTGATGTTTTATCCAGAGGCATATCCCCAGAGAAACTGCAGGATCATACACTATGGAAGTATGGTCCGAGATTTTTGCATGGATCGGAATCAATTTGGCCACCCCCTTACAAACTCAGCAAAATTTGGACAGATGAAAGGAAGGAAGTTGCGTTATTGACCACTAATGACGACGATCATGTACAAAGTATGTTGGAAGGAATAAAGCATTCCAACTCATTCAACAAACTTAATGTAATCCTAGCCTACTGTTTTCGATTTGTCCATTTATGCAAGTCAGGTAAACTCAAGGATGCACTTAAATCCGTCAGACAACCCCCAAAAAAAGGCGACAGAACGGCATGGTCATTATCAACCTCGGAACTAGAAATATCCATGCAGTTTATTATCAAGGAAGTCCAAAATCACGGTTTCCATAAAGACATACGCTTCCTGAAGGCACACAAAGAACTAGATAAGGAAAGTCCATTGAAGGGACTCGCTGTATTTTTAGACCAAGATGATCTTCTGCGTGTCGGAGGCAGACTTCAAGCATCAAATTTACCATACGACAGCAAGCATCCAATGCTGTTGCCATATTCTCACCCACTCGTAAAAATGCTCATGACGGATCTTCACTTCAATAATAATCATATTGGACCCCAAGGCCTATTGGCAATCACGAGGCAGCGATTTTGGCCAATCAAGGGCAAGAACATTGCCCGCTCTATTGTCCAGCACTGCATATTTTGCGTCAAAGCGAAACCGAAAATGTACTCGCAAATAATGGGAAATTTGCCAGCGCCAAGAGTGCAACCATCACGTCCATTCATCAACACAGGAGTGGACTTATCCGAACGGAAGCGAAGAAATGATAAGTCTGATCCTAGTGAATTATCGTCATCAAAGGCAGCAAGAAAAACAACAACTCAAACTAGGGCAGACTCAACAAACCCAAACTTCTTCACTACACTATTGTTAATTGGTCTAATTCTTCCAATTGTAATTGCAAGTGACATAGAGGTTATAAAATTCAACAATGCTTCCCCTGGAATTCATTTTCAACGACATGGAACAATAAGTCTGATTCATCACAGATGGAACCTTGTAGTGTACTATAATCTCGAGCCATACATGAAGGAATTCCAAGCATTAGACAACAGTACTACAATATTGGATCATATTTGCAATAAACTTCCCTCCAAAGAACTCTGCTCCCAAGTTATACAACAGCTGCGGCTTATAACACACGAATTAGATGAAGATAATATTATTCCATCAAACAAGTCCTCTGTAAGAATTAAACGAGGTGCCATCGACGTTGTCGGAAACATAGCTAATTCACTCTTCGGAGTGCTTGACTCCAAATACGCTAATGAAATGTCGCAACGTTTAGAAAGCATCCAATCAAACGAGGATCAACTTATGAACCTGTTAAAAAATCACACTTCCATTCTAGACTCGACAGTCAACATCATGAAATTAAGCCAAGACGATATGTCAAAAAGACAACATGCGCTTGATAATCAACTGAGTCAATTGTTCAATCGTGTAAACAATGTCACTGAAGAACTATACCAATCCAAACTGAAAGAATTATTTCTGTCTTGGTGCACCCACGCTACCCTTATAATCATTAACATTCAAAGAATGCAGACATCCATAACAGATGTTTTGGCAGATACTCACCAAGGACGAGTAAATCATCTTTTGATCACCTATCAACAACTTAAAATTGAAGTAGGTAAAATAAGAAGTCATCTTCCACCAGGTCTTCGGATTCCAGTAGAACCTGACCAAATCCTACAACTCTATAAGCTAATGAATGTCGAGGGACACGTTAGCTCAAATCATATCGTATTCAACATTGAACTGCCGTTACTCGGGTTAGAAGAATTCATAGCATACAAGCTAATTCCCATCCCAGCAGCAATTAATAACAGCTACATAACCATACAATTGTCAACAGACGTCCTAGCTGTAAGTGCTCACCATGATCAATATTATCCCATAACCGAAGATGAACTTTCTAGATGTACCACTACTAACGGAGATCATCATTTATGTAGACAAACCCATCCGGTATATCAAGCTGGAACTAATTTGAGTTTGTGCGAAATCAGCTTGCTTAACAATAAATCAGATCTGTCAACATGCGAACTAAAAATGATCAAGGCTAATTCAGTGTGGACCAAGCTTCCTGAATTAAATCAATGGATATTTGCAGTTAACGAAGAAACTATGCTTAATGTCGTTTGCAAGCAACAAACATCATTTATAGCATTAGAAGGAAATGGTTTGCTGAAACTTCAACCGTATTGTGTGGCAAAAAATAAGCATTTGACACTTCAAGGCCAACAAATTTATTCATCTAAGGTTCAAGCTTCATACACCAGATTAATTCAAGATGTTCCGTTTCAAAGGGCGATTCAGTTAGCCACACTTCACTACAACATGTCAAATACCAGCTCTTTAAATCAAGAGTTGAATGAACTGCGAGATCAGATCAGACGTCAGCAGCTGGAATTACCCAATCATATCCGGTATCATAACATTCCCCACAGCATCGTGAGTTCACTTGGACTACTCATCACCATTGCAATAGTGGGATTCTTAGTTTACAAGAGATACTGTCAGAAACACCCTCCGCCTATTCCGGCCCCACGGAGAACACGTTCATCAAGCTACACCATAAGTATCTAAGATATCATCCTGATGAACCCACAGATCATCAGCGCGGGGCAGGATGTTCAGTTCCACAGAACAATCGTCATAAAGTATAAAATTCATATTCAAATATTTTTTCTTTCTTTACATAATGTAATGATTTTTGCATTTTCATAATATTCAATTGTAGTGCCTTCTGCATTTTCAGCATTAATTTAGGTTTCAACCAATAATGTAACAAAACACCTTGCACACTTTAATTATTTTTAAATTCACTTTTTTGTTAATTCGGCATTATTTGTCACACCAACCAAATTGTAAATAAATATAGACTAAGCATATTTTTAAGTATAAATATCGGTAGGAAATAAAATTGATTTCAGATAGCAACGAAACAGTACCCAAGACTTTTATTTACTTCAAGTGAGTCTGCTTGAAGCTGTTTGTGTCATCTCAAGGAGTTATAGTGCTGCACTATATACTCCACCCCAGTCACAGTACAAGAACTGTGATCTGGACAGCATAAGACGATAGAACAATCGTTTACAATTTCCTTTTTCCGTCATTTCCTCGGGTTTAGTCCTAACTAAAAACGTATTCCCTACACAAACCAAAATAATGTTCCTTATCCTATACACGATCACATTAATTTCCCCAAAAAATTCCTTATCTCGTATACACACCCAAATTAATTCTCCCCTGAGCTAACCTTTTTTCCACCATTCCACTTCACCACACGCACATATTATAATTATTATTATTTTTTTTCACAAGATAAAAATTATTATTCCCATACCTTTAGGTTTATTTTTCTTTTCCTCCATGGTTTTATAGTCTTTCCTCCTGGTATATATTTAATGCACTTTTAATATTATCAATTATTTGTTTTTCTTGTCTTTTTTTTATTTTCTTTGCTCACTATATCTCAATCTCAAACTTCACCGGCTGTTGGTTTACGCGAAACGGCGAAACTAAACGAAAACCTCTCTCCCTCTTTTTAATAAGCTGTGGTGGCAGTGCGTTGGTAGTGGTGGTGGTAGGTAACCTTCCCGCTGGCTATGGCTGACCGGTTTTTTTGTGATGTGTATCTGTACATCTATTATTGTTTGGATTTTGCCAACTGTACATTCGCAATATGTACAGATGGACTTATTGCAATCGAATGCAAAAAAAAAATCACCAGTCTGTGTGGTTGTAAGTCACACAGACGGACAATTTAGCCGCAAAAAACGCAAATGATTGCCAATCTGTGTGGTTGTAAGTCACACAGACGGACAAACTCAACGCAGAAAACGCAAATTATTGCCAATCTGTGTGGTTGTAAGTCACACAGACGGACAAATTCAACGCAGAAAAACGCAAATTATTGCCAATCTGTGTGGTTGTAAGTCACACAGACGGACAATTTAGCCGCAAAAAACGCAAATGATTGCCAATCTGTGTGGTTGTAAGTCACACAGTCACACAGGCGGACAAATTCAACGCAAAAAACGCAAATTATTGCCAATCTGTGTGGTTGTAAGTCACACAGACGGACAATTTAACGCAACGCAAAAAACAAAACTACAGATATGACCAATATGTGCGGTTGTAAGGCGCACAGATGGACACATCAGAATATATCTATTTAATCCATATATTTGTAACTTCAAATTGATCGAACTGTACATTTGTATGATGTACAGCCAACCATGATACCTTCATAATTTTCTGGTACACTCCTGTGCCCGTATCCCTTTTCCTCCTGGACTCCCGTGGTGCCTCTATGTGGATGGCTCCAGTCTCCTTGGCTCCTGCTTCGCATGGCAGATCCCTCTAGCGCATGTGTATCCGTGTATTTCACTCGCGTGTGGTTCCATAACCATAGGTCGCTTTTATTTTTTTCTTTTTAATTTTTTCACTCCCGTGTATTTCCGTTTTTTTTTTTTTTTTTTTTTTTTTTGTGCACTCCCGTGAATATCCATAGGACTTTATTTTTTTCACTCCCGTGTATCCATAGGTCTTTAATTCTATCCCGGCTCGATTGACCATAATGTTCCAACCATTGTTTTCCGTTCGAAATAAAAAAAACGACAAATTTTTCTGTGGGAAAAATTATTGTAAAAAAACCCACATTTATTTTCCGTATTTTACACAATGGCCAGAACGACCTCTCGTTTTAACTGAGTGAGAGTGACTGACTCTCATTTTGATATATTTTGAAGAAGACATGTTGTATAAAAATATATATATAAAAAATAACGAAGAACTATATGTATGGCCAGTGTTGCCATACGTAACAATTACTATTACATCTGTTTGTCGTAAGTGTCTGTACACTTATTATAATAGAAATGAATGAATTCTAAATTGTAACCAATATTTTCACCGCATTATTATAATTACTCTTGGTTGAATATTTTGGGTAAGAATCACACAAATTAAGAGGAAACTGAAGACAGTTATAGTGTATCTAATCTACCCAACAATGCCTTGACAATGACCAAGCATGAAACTTTTTTACGAAAAAATAAAAGACCTATGAAATGAAAGAAATCCAAACCAAGCTGATTGACAAATACATGCGATGGCTCAAGACTATCTCTAGCAAAATATTAATTTATTTATTAGTCAACCAGAACTATTTCTCTTATAGACTAGAACGGGTTGGGTTCGATATCCCGCTTTTTATAATCCCGTTTCTTAAAATCCCGGTTTGTATAATTCCGCTTTTTATTACAACGCTTTTTTTAAATCCCGTCTCTTATAATCCCGTTTTTTACTATCCCATTTCTTATTATCCCGCCTTTGCAATCAAAAGTTGTTGTTTTATTTTAAAAAATCGCACGATTTTTAAAATAAAACAACTACTGTTGATTGCAAAAGTGGGATAATAAGAAAATTAAAATAAATTAAGCAATGAGTGATTTTTTAAATGCATTTTATTTTAAGAATGAATATGACAATCTTCAATAAATTACAAGAAAAAATTATAAAGTACTGCTATACAATATTATTGAAAAGGGAACAAAAAAAACTTTAAACCATTGACAATTTTTTTTTATTTTATTAGTTTTGTATATTATAAGCAATGCGACGCAAAAAACCTGGGGCGGAATCGGCTAAGGTGATTTGTGATAAGTGATAGTCACAATCAACAAATTTCATCTGGCTAAGGTGATTGTCACAAGTGACAATCACATTTTTGTGACTTTTTCTTTTGACAGCTATATAGGTGTCACAAGAAAAAGTCACAAAAATGTGATTGTCACATGTGACACTCATCTAGCCAGACGAAATTTGTTGATTGTGACTATCACTTATCACAAATCACGTTAGCCGATTCCACCCCTGTTTTACTCATATTTTTTTCTATTTCTCATTATTTTTACTTGCGATTATAGGTACTATAAGGCAAGTTATGCATTCGTCGAAAAAAAAAGTTTTGAGATAACAATCAAACATGACATTACGATGATAGCGAAAACGAAAAAAGATGGTCTAAAAATTCTGTCCGTCTGTATGTCTGTCTGTCTGTCTGTATGTATAGTTTAAGTATTTATTTAAGAATTTTGAAAAATGTATTTTTATAAAAATCTCAAGCTCCTAAACCACTGTCACACATTAGAGCAAGTTCGTGCGACCCAGTCGTGTATTTTATTTTTAATGCGCGTGACTTTATAACATTAGTTTATTTTATAAAAAAAACGGGATTAGCGAGATTTGTCGGGATTTTAAAAAGCGGGATTATAATAGATCGGGATTTTAAACAAGCGGGATTTTAGAAGATGGGATTTTAAAAAAGCAGTATTTTAGCAGACGGGATTTTAATACTTTTTTCGGGATTTTTGAAAAGCGGGATTTCAAAAACCGGGATTCCGATACGCTCCCGACTAGAATAACAACTTCAAAATAAATACTTAGGGCCAGTTGTACAATAGAGATTCAGCACTGAACCTCATTTTTAAATTCGTGATCCATCTATTAACTTTATTTAATCCATGGAAATTGGGGGGTTAACTCTTAGACCACCGTCTAAACTTGTATTATGTAAACACTAACCGAAATTAATTGCTTTGAAATTTTGATACGAGGATAAACCACTATTGTACAACTGGCCCTTACAAATCAAAATTATAAATATTTAAAGATTTCCTAATGTAATTAAAAGTTTAAGTTTCAAAATCTTCTCAAGAACAATCATAACATCTATGGAATTACAATTTGTCTCTTTGTGACATCGTATTATTACATATTTCATTGCAACCATAATTTGTCCGATGAAAGAGTACAAAAACAATACGTTCATAGAGTTTAGCTTGGGGTATATGGAAGCATAACTGTTCTAAAATGAATGCAGAATTGACGCCGAAAAAAATAATGTCACGAACAAACATAATTGTTGTAAAGTATTTTTATGAAGATTATTAAACATCGATAAAAGCCTATCATTATAAACAGGGAATCTCATAGTTCCTGCTTAGTACTAGCTGTACTTTTTCAATTCTATCAGATGAAGTAGTGTAATATGAGACTACAGAACAATACTACAAAAAATACCGAACAAGCAAAGCGTTTTAAGCATTTTAATATCTGAGAGCTCACGAGCATTTCTTTTAGTAAAGCCTAGCATAGAGTTTGCTTTGATTATTATATTTATATAAATGTATGTGCAGATTAAACTAAAATTTGTTATCAAGAATAAATCCTAAGTCTCTTTTCGCGAAATTCTTTCTTAGCGAACGTCTTTCAATTTATAATTGTATTTAATCAAAGAATTTTTTCCATAAAATGTAAGTACTTAGCTTTTGTCTACATTTAGATTAAGATAAGTCAATTTGCACCATTGAGAAAACATTAGAAGATTGTCCTGAAGATGTAGGCATTGTTTTAATAAAGCTTAAAGAGGTATTGAGAACAACAATGGCCCAACATGCCTATCATGCGGAACTCCAGACGGCACATGAATAGGGCTAAAAAATTCCATTCCATTTACATACTGCCAGAAGCCAACTTGTGGAGTAAAACGTTTTGGTTAACCATTTTCAAACGCTTTTGCAAAGTAGGTGCAAATTATGTCAGTTTGAAGACTATTTCCGAAATCCGTTACTACATAATAAATTAGGTGCCGTTGATCTGCCAGTTATAAAGTCATGTTCAAAAATCGATGTGTGCTCACGCACCACGAATATTTTTTAAATATCTTGGGTTTAAGAGTAAGTGATAATCACCAAACTGCTTTAATGTTATAAGTAAGGGGACAGATAAGACATAAAAGTTTAATGAGTTCTAGGCTCATACAATACATCTATTATAACACGATGAGCATTAATAAATCAATTTGAAATTCGAATATGTTATATGATTCTTGTTTTAGTTTAAATAACACTTCAAAAGAGCACATGTGCTATTTTATAAACAAATTACTGTTTATGTTTATACTGTTATCAGTGTTATCATTAATTTTAAACAAATCAATCAAAATACACAGTGTAATTCATAAATTTTGCTAAACTGTTCCGTAATCTAATAACATTTATAATTAATTATGTTATATCGTTCACTCCGTTCATTCAACTTGGAATTAATCAATCCAGTCAATCATTAACTACATACATATTAGCAACTTCAAATATCACAGCAACAGACATTTAAGCTATCGGAGAATACTTATGTTTAAGGTTGCTATGTAAGAAAATGTTCTTCATACCTAATAATGATTAAAAATAGTTTTGAATTTTGACCTAAGTGGTAAAATATTATTTTAAAAAATTTTGTAATCATTTCACCGATATCGCAATTTTTTATGAATGGCGCGTGTCTTTGATTGGGGCATTTTTATTTTGTTGTGACTAGGATTTAAGGTTAAAACCGTAAAAACTGACCAGTTTGAACAAATTGCTAGGAGGGACAAAGGTAGGCGGTGCTGTCCACCGAGTGACCTCAAAAGAGTTCTTAAAGGAAAGAAACACTTACTTATAACTAGGGAAACCAAAAATATGCACTAAAAAAGCGTGTTACGCTTTTTTTTTTGCATTTCGGATCCGAGTTTTCGTTTGTTTTTCGCATTTTCTGAGAAAATTTACCATGGTTAAGTATACTTTTTTTACATCATCTGAAAGTAGAGACTTTAAGAAATAAAAAGAATACCAAATTTAACAAAACAACAGATATTTTAACGTGATATTTTTCGATTGAAAATTAGGGTGTTTTTTCGACATTAAGTCAAAATTTTAGTGAAAAAATAAATATTTTAAATCAAACAAATTGCAGTGTGGTTGAAACATAAAAAGGCAAGTTTTTCGGCAAATTTGGTAAAATAAAAGTTTTTTTATAAAAGATAAAAATAAGAAACCAAAAATCCGACTTTTTGAATTTTTCACATACATTTTGAGGTCATGTGAAAAAATGCATTTATAAAAGTTGTAGATTTCTTAATAACCTAACACTTTGCCATTTCACCAGATCCCCCGTAATTTATATTTCCTATCATATTTATTATATTCTCTTGCTTTTTCTTATCAACTTAGCGAATTTTGTGTAGAGTCTTGGGCTTGCCCATGGAAGATCCAACTGACCCAGGAGCTAAAAGTTCATGACGGACAGTGGCGCTATGTGCAATAAAGCGGACACCGCAATCTAGTACAAATCCATCTACTACCTACCCTTATAATAATATTGGGATCACGACGTTATATAGACTCTAGACTCTAGAGTGACAGAATCTAGAAAGGACAAAATCCGTAAAAAAAAATATTTAAAGATAAAATCTAGAATGTGGAAAAATCTAGAAAGACTGGGTAAATTATATTTACATGCCTTATCTGTTAAAATTTTAGGAACATGGCTAATATTGTCCAATACTACTTGATTCTACTTTAGAAAAATTCTTAATCTTGAACTAATATTATTTCTAGATTTTTTCCATTCTAGATTTCTTTCTCTAGAGTTTGGGTTTTCGAGATTCAGTACTGTAGATTTTCGTTTTTAGGTTTTTTTAAATCGTAATTTTTTTCCTTGGTTTTTCTTTTCTAGATTTTGTTCAAATATCGTTGCAAGCTCAGAAAATTGCCCCTCCTGGCTCAAGGGAGGGGAATAGACCACCACTCCCATACGATTTTTTTTTCTTGTCTCAACCCAATTTACTTGCTCTAGCTTTTTGATGCACCATATACGAATCACCGTGTATACTAATGTGTTTATGTTTGCTTTCCCCCTAAGGACATATTAAACTTATTCTTCATACTAAGGAGTTGTGTGTTTCAAAAAAATATATGTACTTGTAATACAGTATTGCTTATTATGGAACCCAGCCCAGGCGTCAAACCTGATGTCTACGCCACTGATTTATACTTTATAAAATAACAATTCTTTTTTTTTTTTTGTGCCATACAAACCATGTGCTTGTGATTGGCAAAAATAGATATTAATGATACGGTTGGCAATGAAACATCAATAACTTAAATTATTGTAGATAATGTACGTTTGAAAAAAAACTTTACAGCTTTATAACAATTTATGATAAAAATGACGGTTATAAAACGGATAAGGAAATATTTCGATAAAGTGTTGTTTTGTAGACATAGCCAACAATATATCTTTCGGTCGAATAATTTTTCCGGGAAAATGTTAATGACCCGTATGAGATTCAAATATTTATAAATTTTGTATATAGTAATTATACTTAAACTGTTCCATTATCCATGTGCGTTAGATGTCTGTAGATCAATAATATTATGTAAAATAACTTTTGTACTGAGTTCAGTTAAGATCAGTCTTTTATGAGAACGTGACTCCGCAAACGGAATAAAATAGAAGTAGGTACACGAAATCTTTAAAAGCAATGTGTCTATAAACATTTAAATTTATTAATGGATGGATTTAGGATTATCCTGTTACTTCATTTTAATATTAGATTCGTTCCTTTACTTTTGTATGCTCAAATAAGCAAGGTGTCAAATTTTGAAGAGTGGGGATGATGATGAAAACTTTGAAAAAATAAACAAACACATTGAACAATAAAATCTTACACATAATTTGAAATTACAAACAGAAACTATATTTTAATTTAGATGTATGTAAGATAATTGCTTATAAGCATGTTTTAAAAGAAAACAACATGGTTGTCTGTAAAGTCGGTTTAAGGACGAAAATTTTACGTGATAACCAGTTAACAAAACAGTTCATGTGTAAGTATCTCTCCAACCACCAATTTTTCGTGCGTGCTGCCCATATATTCCGTAAAAAAAAAACATTTTGTAGAATAATCTTTAATTTTTTTAAAGAGTTTTCTTGGAAAAACTAAGTAGGTACGCAATAATACTCTTTCCAAAAAGTGGGAGGGAGGTATCATGTATGGTGTTTATAAATTAATTGTTTTGCAACCCCAGTCACTTTGAATTGTTTTGTATGCACATCTTTTTTGTTAAAAAATTATTTATGGAAAAAAGCTAACCACCTTAAGCACCCTACCCCTTCGCTAAATCCCTCTCCTACCCCTTCCCACCTCTTCCCACATCCATCCTCAAACCTGTTCCTACCACTCCACCAAACCTCCCCTTCCTCTCCCCTACCCCTTCCATCCCACCCTCTTCCTCTCATCTACCCTCTCCACCATCCGCCAACCACCTACAATCACCAACCACCCTACACCCGACACCCTCCTTTAAATTTTGAAAAATTGTATCAACTTTGTTTTTTTTTTCTATGATATCAAAGATTTGATTGGCTAGATGCCGTCAGAGCGTAATGCTATTTTTCGTGACTATCATGATCGATTTTACTACCTCGGCCCGTAAATAGATGTTCACATCAAAAATTCAATCCACCCGTTTTGAATACTAATTTTAATTTACTATAAATGGGTCCCTGCTTTAAAATTTTTATTGAGAAAAATAAAAAAATTCAACTTTTTGTTTATGATTGTATGGCACCGTTATTTTTCGACCTAGAGCAAAAATTCCTTATAGTAACAATATAAACGCAAGTATAAAAAAGCAAATTCATAAAAGGCTACTTCGACTTCTTAAAAAAAAAAAACTTGGACATTATTAAAGGTTAAGTGCAGCGAAATGCATTGCAAAATGTTTGTGATTGATTGGCTGACCAACTTAATACGCTGCCAATTTAGCAAGACTTGTTTCGTTGTTCTTGCATCAGTAACATTTCGCACCTCCGTGTTAATAACGACGTAAATGCAATTTTCTGAAATGTTGAGGAATCACGTTTAAAGTTTGCTTGCTTTTTCAAAATAGGCCTGCAGGATCGACTTGAAGAGTCCTAAAAATAGCTGACTATTCAGTCGATTTTATAACATATAAAACTTGACATTTGGGAAATTATGGCGTTTTTAACTCAATTTCAGAAAAAACTGCAATTGTGTCGATATTACAGCGGAGGTACGATTTGTCAAATTTTAATTTGGCAGAAAGGGTAAATGTTTTATTCTCTCGTAAGCCCTCTCTCTCTCTCTTCTGCCAACTACTACCCAATTTGTGTGTTATCGAACAGGATTTGGTTGAAAAACGTAGAAATTTGTTGTCAAACGTTAAAGCAAGAACGTTTTAAGAAATCCAATAAACTATGAAGGCTACGAAACTAAGACATCCTACTATGAAAAGTCATGCATACCCTTGTTAAAAACAGAATCGAAGTTTTTCATTTAGAAAAAAAAGAGAGCCAAACAACATTGGATGGATGACTTCTTTTGGCCCACCTTGTATAAAAGTCTTGAAGGCTGTCGTTGCAGCAATATTTACAGCAGTATCAATATACTTTTTAAAGTAATTATAAAAGCCGTAATAATAATTGTTGTTGCATCAATAGAACTTCTTTTCCTGGTATAAAAACAATTAATTCATAAAACCTAACTTCTCAAAGAACAGAGTATGAGTTTTCGAATGTATTTTTCGGGTATAAGACCCAAAATATATAGCATTTAGCGAAACTTTATGCTAGCAAAGAAAGAGTTTCAAAGTGTGTGGCAGCAAACTTTTTCATAACTCTTTAAAAAAGTGCATTTTCATTGCAGTTTATATTGGCTCAACGGAAGCTTTCAAGACTTTCATATTTTGTAATCCAAGGACCTGTCCAAAAATATTATCTACTATAGCTATTTGCTATCACTCACATCTAATATAAGATAATATGAATGTTATTAGTTTTTAAATATTAAAATAATTAGTAATGTAAGAAAGTAATAAAGATGTTATGTATACGTTCGATAATTGAAATTATTCCTTTCTTACAGGGGATACCCTCGGCATACCTGATTCCGTGATGGGGCTTACAATTTTAGCAGCTGGTATGAGCGTTCCTGAAGCTGTTTCCAGTGTCATCGTCACAAATCAAGGACACGGTCAAATGGGAATCAGTAATTCCATTGGTTCAAATACATTTGATATTTTACTCTGCTTGGGACTGCCATGGTTTATTAAAGCATTTTTTGTTCCAACTATACCTGGAGAACAATGGGTTGTTCTTAATTCTTCAGGACTGACGTACTCAGCTATTTCACTTTTGACAACCCTATTTGGATTGTACATTGCATTTGTCGCTAATAAATTTCGTTTGGATTGGAAAATCGGCATAGCTTGCACAGTGATGTATGTTGGCTTTTTGATTTTAGCTTCAATGATTGAGCTAAATTTCTTTTTTAATGTTAACTTACCAATTTGTGAACATTAAGCAATAAAATTATAATTTTAAAAGGGACTTTTATTTTCATAACTCAAAGAAAGCTAAAGAAAATATTTTAAGGCATTTTCTATTGGTTAAAACTTGAAAAATATGACTTTAATTTTGGGTCGAAACGTAATAAATATAGATTTAAGCACCTTGGAGAGATATGGTATCAAAGTCAATTAATCTTCAAGCTCTTAAAATTCTAGGTAGCCATATTATCTATGCATTCTGTTTCTACTGTCATAGCTCTCTATATCAGTTGCAAATATAATGATAACAATATGATTTTTTTTATTTTGAATGACAACCGTTCTTTGTTAAGCTCTGTGCTATTCTATATTTGGCACATTTATGGTTTATCGTTTAATCTTTTCAGAAATCAAATTGCCATCATCAATTCCAATTCTAGTTGATTCCCCTCAATGAATCTAAACAGAGTGTTTCAAATGAATATTGCAGAGAATGGGCCTAAACAAGAAATTAATCGTTTTAGACCAATTTTTAAGGAGACAATTTTTGAAAACGAACTTAAATCAGAACAAAATACTGTAAAAGAACTCAAGGACATACAATCGCATGCTATTGCTTGAACTTGATATGAGCATATTCTTTACATAAAAGAAGTAAGTAGTAATAAAAAATAACGTGTATTATGTCTTTTTGTCCCATATTTTAAGTTAGAAAATTATTCATTAAAAAAACTTGATTTTTAATTTAATGAGAAAATGATTGTAAAAGATTCAATGAACAAAACATATTTAGAACAGGATAATATTGATATCCGTTTCAAACCATTATTTTCAAAAGCTTTAGTACTCCCCTCCTCAAGATGTTTGTAGTTTCACCCAATGTAAAAATTTTAAATTTAAATAAGCCAATCATTTTGAAATTTTTTGAGAACAAATTGATTAAACCGGTATTTATATACCAAAAACAAAAAATTTTTTTTTTAAATACACGAATTCAGTTTTGCAAATTTTAAACAAGAATATTATTCTCTTTATAAAGTGGTATTTACATTGAAAAATTCATCATAATCCTACGAGTATTTTACGAGAAAATCTTATTTGAAAAATCAAAACAAAAAACAGAATTTGCATAGAAACCACCACAAATGATTTTCCTGTAATAGTAAGAGCTATCTTTGAAACAAGTACCTTTAATTGAAGTAAAAATAGTCATCCAAATCGGTTCATAAATAAGAAAGTTATTCCCTGTTAGCCGTAAAAATATCCTTAGTAATGGATTTTAAATACATTTTTCATGGTTTCAAATATGAAAGTTTTTGTTTTCTCAACAAGTTTTTAGTAACCTGAACTTATTGTTTTTCACACGACAAAAAAAATACGATTTAAATAAATTTTATTTTTAATAAATAAGCAATCATTAAGACATAAAAATAATCCTACGACAACGATCGCCTACTTAAATAATTTTATATTCTTACATATTTTAAATACACCCGACGAGAGTTCTTTAAGTGTAATGGCTCCGTTCTGTCTCCGACTCTTTTTTTCATTTTTATAAATGATATCTTGTCTCTGACTTCTAATCCATTAAATTGTTTTGCTAACGACTCAACCCTCAGCTTTTCATATACGTTTGATAATTCACGACCTTCGTCTTCGGACGTGCTATTACAACGACTCCGTACGATAAGCTCATTAAACTCCGATTTAAACAGCATTATGAATTGGGATATCAGAAATCGTGTGGAGCTTAATGCGTCGAAAACTCAATGCTGTCTTTTGTAGTTAAAGCTAAACATACCCCCTATACCATTATCCATGAACGGTACTTGCATCAAGGAGGCCGAAAAGCTATCAGTACTTGGTTTGTGTATCATATCATATACTTGAGATTGCCAAGAATGCTGCAAGATGCTTAGGCTTTCTTAATAGATGCAAGAAGTTTTTCACCCCTTCTGATCTGGCTACAATTTACCATGCGTTTATACGCCCGAAAACTGAGTATAACTCCCATCTCTGGGCAGGTGCTTCTCAAAATTTTTTAAACCTGCTCGACAGAGTTCAGAAAAAAGCGCTAAAATTGATAGGAGAGAGAAGCATTATGAAAACATTTCCATCCCTTGAACATTGTCGAAATGTTTCATGTCTTTCCTTATTTTACAGATTCTTTTACAAAAAATGCTAACACGAGGTAGACAGCTGCGTTCCACCCCATAACAGTCGTGTTGCTAGGAACGCTCATCAGTTTACACTTGAGTCCAATTTCGGACGTACCGTGAAATATAGGGATTCTTCCTTTAGCCGTACAACACGAATGAAAAATAGATTGCCTGGCACAATTTTCCCTTGCCATTTTGATCTTCAAACATTCAAGACCAATGTTCATCGAATATCGACACCTCCTTTCCCTTCCTCCCTAATTTCCTATCGCTCGCGCTGTGATTAATCATTAAAAGGGCTATAACAAACTCCTTGTGTGCGTGTGCCGTTAAACAAAATATATGATTACCAAATCAAATTAAGGTTTTAAGGATCTGTACAGGCAGACAAACAGAACTTTATGAACCACTTTTACGATGATAGGTCACGATGTCATTTTTGATTGATATCTGATTTTTTTTACAATATTGTCTTATTATTTCAAGTAAATAATAGGAAGATATTTGTGCATTTTCATTCAATTTTCAGTTATTAATATGTACATTTTACGTCGGAGGAAAGTAATAATAGTAATAATACAAAACGAAGTATATGCTTTCATCAACAAAAGTCAAATCCCACTATCGACTTGGTCAGAACGTGTCCATTGATAGGTATAACTTCGCCGAGATAGTCAGTAAATTTGTCTACTCGTTCACTGCACTGATATCAAACGTAGACTACTTCTTGCAAATCGCTGTTTCTGAGGAATAAAGACCTATCGAGAAGAACCAAAGAGATAGTAGAACACTTATCATCCCGGTCCTACTATATGCTTCAGAATGAATAAATACTTAGAGTGCCTGCCATCTCTAGGCTAGAATCGAGCTTGCCGGAAGGACACAGTTAGCAAGGCCTAGGAGCAGCATTTTTTAGTTGAGCCAACATAAGCAAGTACGCAAGGAAGTACTTTTTACGTAGTGTCCGATGGTATTGGTATAGCTTTTTATTCAGGTTCGGCAATATCTCAAGCCTATATGCACATGATGACGACACACACAATTCGTTGTTGTTTAATTCAAACCTTCATGATTTGTTATTGACGTTTCATAGCAGCCTATCTGCAATATAAAAAAAATGTACAAGAACTTCATTTCTATCCTTTCATTTGCTTAAACCATCTTCAAGTTCTGCGTCAATGAGTCAAGAGATACTTGGTGTAATCTCAAAATCTTTCACTCACAAAAACCACCGCCATCGGGTATCGTTAAAATACTGCAAATAAAATTGTAAGTACTTTACTTGAACCCGCTTATAAACTGATAAAATTATTACCCACTTGTCATAGCCAGAGAAACTTTTTTTCACGTAAAAATCGTGAGGACATAGTGTACAAAAATCTTTATTTGTAGATACACGCTTCAAAATCATAAATAAAAAACTTAATCAAGTGTCAGTACGCAGAACATTATTATCACTTTTCTCAAACCAAATGTAAGATTTCTTATCAAATTTATTAACTCAATGTTGTAGCGAAATAGCAAAATATTAAGGTGTATAGATATAAACAATTACTTTAGACTGTGATAACATTAAGAATGCTTTCGATTGTTTCTCCAATCAGTAAAACGAACCCTTTCTATCCATTCGGACGACACGCGCGTAACTTCCGCGATCTTTACTATACCTGCTCCTTTGCCGGATAGTAATTGGAAAAGTTTTTTTTTTTTAGAATTATTTTTTGCAGTGTACTAACTTGCAAATTCAAATTACAAATTTTCATTTATATTTTCTCACAAGTGTTTTGAAGTTTTTTTATTTTTTGTTTAAAAGTAAAACATGATTTACAAATCAATTTTGTGTCTGTTCTTGATTTTTGCAACAACGCACCTCGTCAGCAGTACTATTGAGGAAAAGGGTAAATAAAATTATTTATTATTGAAAACTACGTCCATGTCATATTACTGATTGTTTTTTTTTTAATCAAAACCTTCACTCTGGTCAGCAACAAAACAATCATTTGTTTTGAAATCTTAAGTGCATTGTTTTCTATATGACATTGGCGCGATATGGCGGCAATCGCTTCAGCTCAAATAAAATGTAACACGAAAGGTGTTTCATAAATTTGATGATTTAAAAAAAAAAAGTATTGACAGGTACATATTGTCCAAATTTGTACTGATTTCAATTTAAAAATCTGGTTAAAAAATGTTCAAATAAAGGTTTTATACTTAGGACTATTGCACTCAAGATTCTATTTGAAATAAAGTGCACGTCTGGGTCACACGAACTTTCCCTTAAGTGTGACAGAAGTCTTGGCTCTTTAGATTTTGGAAGAAAATTATAAGAAAAAATCAAATAAAATTTTATTAAACACTTAAAAATCAATAACTAAAACGTATTTTTTTGAAAAAAAATTAAGTAAGCCATCTCATTTCTTTTACTGTTTTCAATGTAAAAAAAAATTAAAAAACATTCGACCAGTTTCAAGAAACTTTGCGAAAATATATATTACAAATTTTTTGCAGTATGCCAACTTCTAGCACTTTGGAGTTTTTATCAAAAAAATAAAGTTTCAACAAAATTGATCAAAACGTTTTTGAATAAAATCAAAATATTATTTTATCAATAAAAGGGCTTCTCAAATAAAAATTTCACCAAAATCCGCCATGTGGCTTACGTGAAAATCTGATTTCAAATAACCGGTCCTATGACAGGTACCGTTATAAAACTTTTCCTAAAAAAATCTATTCCAACCAAAAGTTTACACAAAAAACACTATTCAGAATGTTTTAGAAAAATCGTTGGAGCCGTTTTTGAGTAAAATGAATAGCGAAACTTTATGCTAGCAAAGAAAGAGTTTCAAAGTGTGTGGCAGCAAACTTTTTCATAACTCTTTAAAAAAGTGCATTTTCATTGCAGTTTATATTGGCTCAACGGAAGCTTTCAAGACTTTCATATTTTGTAATCCAAGGACCTGTCCAAAAATATTATCTACTATAGCTATTTGCTATCACTCACATCTAATATAAGATAATATGAATGTTATTAGTTTTTAAATATTAAAATAATTAGTAATGTAAGAAAGTAATAAAGATGTTATGTATACGTTCGATAATTGAAATTATTCCTTTCTTACAGGGGATACCCTCGGCATACCTGATTCCGTGATGGGGCTTACAATTTTAGCAGCTGGTATGAGCGTTCCTGAAGCTGTTTCCAGTGTCATCGTCACAAATCAAGGACACGGTCAAATGGGAATCAGTAATTCCATTGGTTCAAATACATTTGATATTTTACTCTGCTTGGGACTGCCATGGTTTATTAAAGCATTTTTTGTTCCAACTATACCTGGAGAACAATGGGTTGTTCTTAATTCTTCAGGACTGACGTACTCAGCTATTTCACTTTTGACAACCCTATTTGGATTGTACATTGCATTTGTCGCTAATAAATTTCGTTTGGATTGGAAAATCGGCATAGCTTGCACAGTGATGTATGTTGGCTTTTTGATTTTAGCTTCAATGATTGAGCTAAATTTCTTTTTTAATGTTAACTTACCAATTTGTGAACATTAAGCAATAAAATTATAATTTTAAAAGGGACTTTTATTTTCATAACTCAAAGAAAGCTAAAGAAAATATTTTAAGGCATTTTCTATTGGTTAAAACTTGAAAAATATGACTTTAATTTTGGGTCGAAACGTAATAAATATAGATTTAAGCACCTTGGAGAGATATGGTATCAAAGTCAATTAATCTTCAAGCTCTTAAAATTCTAGGTAGCCATATTATCTATGCATTCTGTTTCTACTGTCATAGCTCTCTATATCAGTTGCAAATATAATGATAACAATATGATTTTTTTTATTTTGAATGACAACCGTTCTTTGTTAAGCTCTGTGCTATTCTATATTTGGCACATTTATGGTTTATCGTTTAATCTTTTCAGAAATCAAATTGCCATCATCAATTCCAATTCTAGTTGATTCCCCTCAATGAATCTAAACAGAGTGTTTCAAATGAATATTGCAGAGAATGGGCCTAAACAAGAAATTAATCGTTTTAGACCAATTTTTAAGGAGACAATTTTTGAAAACGAACTTAAATCAGAACAAAATACTGTAAAAGAACTCAAGGACATACAATCGCATGCTATTGCTTGAACTTGATATGAGCATATTCTTTACATAAAAGAAGTAAGTAGTAATAAAAAATAACGTGTATTATGTCTTTTTGTCCCATATTTTAAGTTAGAAAATTATTCATTAAAAAAACTTGATTTTTAATTTAATGAGAAAATGATTGTAAAAGATTCAATGAACAAAACATATTTAGAACAGGATAATATTGATATCCGTTTCAAACCATTATTTTCAAAAGCTTTAGTACTCCCCTCCTCAAGATGTTTGTAGTTTCACCCAATGTAAAAATTTTAAATTTAAATAAGCCAATCATTTTGAAATTTTTTGAGAACAAATTGATTAAACCGGTATTTATATACCAAAAACAAAAAATTTTTTTTTTAAATACACGAATTCAGTTTTGCAAATTTTAAACAAGAATATTATTCTCTTTATAAAGTGGTATTTACATTGAAAAATTCATCATAATCCTACGAGTATTTTACGAGAAAATCTTATTTGAAAAATCAAAACAAAAAACAGAATTTGCATAGAAACCACCACAAATGATTTTCCTGTAATAGTAAGAGCTATCTTTGAAACAAGTACCTTTAATTGAAGTAAAAATAGTCATCCAAATCGGTTCATAAATAAGAAAGTTATTCCCTGTTAGCCGTAAAAATATCCTTAGTAATGGATTTTAAATACATTTTTCATGGTTTCAAATATGAAAGTTTTTGTTTTCTCAACAAGTTTTTAGTAACCTGAACTTATTGTTTTTCACACGACAAAAAAAATACGATTTAAATAAATTTTATTTTTAATAAATAAGCAATCATTAAGACATAAAAATAATCCTACGACAACGATCGCCTACTTAAATAATTTTATATTCTTACATATTTTAAATACACCCGACGAGAGTTCTTTAAGTGTAATGGCTCCGTTCTGTCTCCGACTCTTTTTTTCATTTTTATAAATGATATCTTGTCTCTGACTTCTAATCCATTAAATTGTTTTGCTAACGACTCAACCCTCAGCTTTTCATATACGTTTGATAATTCACGACCTTCGTCTTCGGACGTGCTATTACAACGACTCCGTACGATAAGCTCATTAAACTCCGATTTAAACAGCATTATGAATTGGGATATCAGAAATCGTGTGGAGCTTAATGCGTCGAAAACTCAATGCTGTCTTTTGTAGTTAAAGCTAAACATACCCCCTATACCATTATCCATGAACGGTACTTGCATCAAGGAGGCCGAAAAGCTATCAGTACTTGGTTTGTGTATCATATCATATACTTGAGATTGCCAAGAATGCTGCAAGATGCTTAGGCTTTCTTAATAGATGCAAGAAGTTTTTCACCCCTTCTGATCTGGCTACAATTTACCATGCGTTTATACGCCCGAAAACTGAGTATAACTCCCATCTCTGGGCAGGTGCTTCTCAAAATTTTTTAAACCTGCTCGACAGAGTTCAGAAAAAAGCGCTAAAATTGATAGGAGAGAGAAGCATTATGAAAACATTTCCATCCCTTGAACATTGTCGAAATGTTTCATGTCTTTCCTTATTTTACAGATTCTTTTACAAAAAATGCTAACACGAGGTAGACAGCTGCGTTCCACCCCATAACAGTCGTGTTGCTAGGAACGCTCATCAGTTTACACTTGAGTCCAATTTCGGACGTACCGTGAAATATAGGGATTCTTCCTTTAGCCGTACAACACGAATGAAAAATAGATTGCCTGGCACAATTTTCCCTTGCCATTTTGATCTTCAAACATTCAAGACCAATGTTCATCGAATATCGACACCTCCTTTCCCTTCCTCCCTAATTTCCTATCGCTCGCGCTGTGATTAATCATTAAAAGGGCTATAACAAACTCCTTGTGTGCGTGTGCCGTTAAACAAAATATATGATTACCAAATCAAATTAAGGTTTTAAGGATCTGTACAGGCAGACAAACAGAACTTTATGAACCACTTTTACGATGATAGGTCACGATGTCATTTTTGATTGATATCTGATTTTTTTTACAATATTGTCTTATTATTTCAAGTAAATAATAGGAAGATATTTGTGCATTTTCATTCAATTTTCAGTTATTAATATGTACATTTTACGTCGGAGGAAAGTAATAATAGTAATAATACAAAACGAAGTATATGCTTTCATCAACAAAAGTCAAATCCCACTATCGACTTGGTCAGAACGTGTCCATTGATAGGTATAACTTCGCCGAGATAGTCAGTAAATTTGTCTACTCGTTCACTGCACTGATATCAAACGTAGACTACTTCTTGCAAATCGCTGTTTCTGAGGAATAAAGACCTATCGAGAAGAACCAAAGAGATAGTAGAACACTTATCATCCCGGTCCTACTATATGCTTCAGAATGAATAAATACTTAGAGTGCCTGCCATCTCTAGGCTAGAATCGAGCTTGCCGGAAGGACACAGTTAGCAAGGCCTAGGAGCAGCATTTTTTAGTTGAGCCAACATAAGCAAGTACGCAAGGAAGTACTTTTTACGTAGTGTCCGATGGTATTGGTATAGCTTTTTATTCAGGTTCGGCAATATCTCAAGCCTATATGCACATGATGACGACACACACAATTCGTTGTTGTTTAATTCAAACCTTCATGATTTGTTATTGACGTTTCATAGCAGCCTATCTGCAATATAAAAAAAATGTACAAGAACTTCATTTCTATCCTTTCATTTGCTTAAACCATCTTCAAGTTCTGCGTCAATGAGTCAAGAGATACTTGGTGTAATCTCAAAATCTTTCACTCACAAAAACCACCGCCATCGGGTATCGTTAAAATACTGCAAATAAAATTGTAAGTACTTTACTTGAACCCGCTTATAAACTGATAAAATTATTACCCACTTGTCATAGCCAGAGAAACTTTTTTTCACGTAAAAATCGTGAGGACATAGTGTACAAAAATCTTTATTTGTAGATACACGCTTCAAAATCATAAATAAAAAACTTAATCAAGTGTCAGTACGCAGAACATTATTATCACTTTTCTCAAACCAAATGTAAGATTTCTTATCAAATTTATTAACTCAATGTTGTAGCGAAATAGCAAAATATTAAGGTGTATAGATATAAACAATTACTTTAGACTGTGATAACATTAAGAATGCTTTCGATTGTTTCTCCAATCAGTAAAACGAACCCTTTCTATCCATTCGGACGACACGCGCGTAACTTCCGCGATCTTTACTATACCTGCTCCTTTGCCGGATAGTAATTGGAAAAGTTTTTTTTTTTTAGAATTATTTTTTGCAGTGTACTAACTTGCAAATTCAAATTACAAATTTTCATTTATATTTTCTCACAAGTGTTTTGAAGTTTTTTTATTTTTTGTTTAAAAGTAAAACATGATTTACAAATCAATTTTGTGTCTGTTCTTGATTTTTGCAACAACGCACCTCGTCAGCAGTACTATTGAGGAAAAGGGTAAATAAAATTATTTATTATTGAAAACTACGTCCATGTCATATTACTGATTGTTTTTTTTTTAATCAAAACCTTCACTCTGGTCAGCAACAAAACAATCATTTGTTTTGAAATCTTAAGTGCATTGTTTTCTATATGACATTGGCGCGATATGGCGGCAATCGCTTCAGCTCAAATAAAATGTAACACGAAAGGTGTTTCATAAATTTGATGATTTAAAAAAAAAAAGTATTGACAGGTACATATTGTCCAAATTTGTACTGATTTCAATTTAAAAATCTGGTTAAAAAATGTTCAAATAAAGGTTTTATACTTAGGACTATTGCACTCAAGATTCTATTTGAAATAAAGTGCACGTCTGGGTCACACGAACTTTCCCTTAAGTGTGACAGAAGTCTTGGCTCTTTAGATTTTGGAAGAAAATTATAAGAAAAAATCAAATAAAATTTTATTAAACACTTAAAAATCAATAACTAAAACGTATTTTTTTGAAAAAAAATTAAGTAAGCCATCTCATTTCTTTTACTGTTTTCAATGTAAAAAAAAATTAAAAAACATTCGACCAGTTTCAAGAAACTTTGCGAAAATATATATTACAAATTTTTTGCAGTATGCCAACTTCTAGCACTTTGGAGTTTTTATCAAAAAAATAAAGTTTCAACAAAATTGATCAAAACGTTTTTGAATAAAATCAAAATATTATTTTATCAATAAAAGGGCTTCTCAAATAAAAATTTCACCAAAATCCGCCATGTGGCTTACGTGAAAATCTGATTTCAAATAACCGGTCCTATGACAGGTACCGTTATAAAACTTTTCCTAAAAAAATCTATTCCAACCAAAAGTTTACACAAAAAACACTATTCAGAATGTTTTAGAAAAATCGTTGGAGCCGTTTTTGAGTAAAATGAATTCTTCATTTAAAATAGTATGGCAGGTACCGTTAGTTTTAGACCTGGAATGCTAATTATAAAAGCTCTGTAGGACATCATCATTATACTTCGCACCAAGTTCGCAGCAAATTGGTTCAGCCTTTTTGGCTGTAGGTGCCGAAGTGCCGATACAGACAGACAGACGGGCAAACAGACAGACAGAATTGTTGGACCCACTTTTTTAAGCTTCTCTATCATCGTAATGCCAATTTTGATTGTAAAAAAAAAATTCTTAAGTATGCATAACTTGCCTTATATTACCTATAATCGTTAATAAACAATATATTTTTTACGACTACATAACCTGCCATATAGTACCTTCATATAATCGCAAGTAAAAATGCCTTGTGAGATTGCCGTTCCCGTTCCTCAGTTGTAACCACTACCATTGTATTATCTCGCCTTGTAACATTTGTTTTGTTATATCGCATATCCTAGTTGATTTAAATTTGTTCACTAGGGCGTATACGTATCATTTTCTAGTTTTTTTTTTAAATTATTAATTCAATGATTCAATTATGAAAAATTATTAAAATCTTTGCAAAAAGGACACGGTTTTTAAATACAAAGTTAGAACATTATTTTCGTAAACAATTGTGTACCATACTATGCAAAACAAATTTCTAGCTGCTTATCAAAGTCAAATATTTGTTGGCATCTATGGATTAATTCATTTTAAGAGGAATATTCGAATTGATTTTTTAATTAAAAAAAATTATAATGTCATATAAAACAAAGCTTCTCTTAAAATCTTTCGACATTATAAATAATGTAAAACTTGGACCAAAATTAGCTCATTCCGAAATTATAAGAATAAGTATTTTCATTTGAGTTTACTTATTTTGTTTGGCAAATCTCTTTTCTTCTTACATTTTCAGCTTCCCTTCTTCTTCATTCAGTTAAAATTTTACTAGAATATAGTTTGGTTTTGAATGATTTCACCTGATTTGGAACCTAATTTTTCCGAAATGGATTGAATTGTAATAATTTCGAAATGAGAATTGAGGTAATTTGGAAGCCAATTTGAAAATTTGCTACGAAATTTTCTTATTTGGCCCAAGGCAAACACAGCACAATATTTTTAGCAGCATGATTTAAGAATGTGTAGTAAATGCATAAGATCTGAAACCAAAGGTTAGTTCCAAAAAGATCAAATCGATGTTTTATCATTTAGTGAGTCATACATGGCAAATTCTTAAGATCAGTTTGGCACTAACATCAGCAAATTGACAACTGTTTCAGACAAAATTAGTGATATAAATTAAAGTTAAGTTCTTATGATATTCATCTCTTCTTAGTCTTTTTTCTAGGCGTTAAGGTTTAAGATGCACCCTCAACAAATGTATTAGCAGTGAAATCAGCCTACATCATATTATGTTTATGCTATATTTTTTCGTTTATGCAAATGATTATAATTTTATTCGAATTCACGAAATTGTTTCCTTTTTTATAATTTTTGGTTGCATTGAAATCTTAAGCTCTCTTTCGATTCGATAACTTAAGTTAGTGCTTGTTTTTGTGCTTGTTGTATTACATACAACTTTTTACGAAAAGCAAATATCTTGAATGAAGCACTTATAGAAAAATGGAATTGGACGTAATTTTGATACTAATTTCCAAATGTTTAACGTAGAAACAATGACGGAAAATCTTGAGTCTCACATGATTTCTTATAACAGCTGAAAGAGTTTAACTAAAGACCAAAAAAGAGTTATGCAGTAAAATGTATTGATTAAATCTTCGATCAAAATATTAAAAAATTATACAACGACGCTTTTTTCAAATTTGACATGCTTGTTTAAAATATTCTGTCTTATTGGGGTTTCTCAAGATATCACTGATTAAAATATCTTACCGTTGAAATTTAGACAGAAAACAGTAAATCATTATAAATTTAACCAATCTTATCTGAAGCTATTCTGAGTTTTCTTATCAAGCATAATTTTTTGCCGAAAATGTGCAGTTCAATAAGAAACAATTTCTTTCAAAATAGAATAAAACAAAACTCATGGATAAAGTCATGATATGTTTATTTGTCATTTTCGAAGAAATATTTTGTTCAATTGATATCATTTATATTTTTTGAGTCGGAAGATTATTGTCAAGCTATTGCCATTAATAATAAAATATTAGGTATTTAGCGTACAGCTATTATTCCTTAAGCTCGACCCCAGGTTGTTGTTGGGCCACTTAAAAAAAAAATCGTATTTACTAATCGATCTGGCTCAAACCACATTACACAGGGTGCTTCCTTATTCGTAGAAACTAAATTGGTAAATAATTTATGGACAAATTTTAAGAAACAAATTGATCTACAGTAAAGACCTACTTCTAATTTTTTTAAAGAAAAATTAGGCTACAGTACAAAATTTGGAGAGGACTTTTTTACTGCAGCTGGTTTTCCCAAGTATCAAAAAAGTTTTTTCGCGTACTTCTCACACATTTTTACTTTTATTATTGCCCTTATAAAGCCTTAAACAAAGTTTGTATCATTAGAACTAACAGCGTACTTACCGTTCACGTGGGCCAGGGTACACCATAGTAAGCCATTTCTTAAAACCCCAAAAAATGATTTCGAAATTGGAGATAGGCTCTTACTGTAAAACTATTTGTTTCTTAAAAATCATGCTCTTAAATAATGTCTACGAATTAGAGGACAACGTCCGCCAGGCCAGCAAGCTTAGGATAAAACCCCCTTCCCTTTCTTAGAAACTAACCAATTTTTAATCGGAAGTTTTTAATAAAACAATAAATGGTCTATCCATACAATTATTTATGATTTCAGTTTATTTTCATTTTATCATTTATATTGTCAAATTAATCATTGTCTAAGAACTCAAATTGGCAAATAGGAACTGATAAGCTTTCATATGAAATTCTGGTAAATAATATTAAAATGTTGCTAATTACTCATTTTGAATGTGTAAACCAAATTTTCACCATAAGCCTTCTGCAAAAGGGACTATTATATTAATATCTTAATTACATACAATAGCTAGCAAATATGTCATATTGATAAGGTTTCTTTTCAAGATGGTAACAGTAAGAGGCATAATATTTCGATAAGATCACTTTCTTGATATCATACATTCTTATGATCGGCAGATAGAGCCAATTAATTAACAAAAGATTATTATTTACTAATAAAAACCAATACATATAATGACAGAGTGAAGTATTTTGCATTCAATTAATTAATTAGTAGCTTATGATGAATTTTGTTATAAAATATTGTATCCATAAGAAATTATGGATTACTCTTTAAAACCTAATTTTAAGGTTTTTGGTGAATATGGAAAAAATG
This sequence comes from Platycheirus albimanus, assembly GCA_916050605.2. Taxonomy (NCBI): domain Eukaryota; kingdom Metazoa; phylum Arthropoda; class Insecta; order Diptera; family Syrphidae; genus Platycheirus; species Platycheirus albimanus. Next base: position 49,695,852 of record OU696697.1, on the reverse strand, counting down.
TGGTACATTTCACTCAAAAAATGATATGGAAAACACTTAACTTGAATTTCATTTCAATGACACAGAATATTGCTGAAAAACATGGTTTGGCTACAATATTGACGACAGATTGAAATCTCGTGCTTAAACCCCCGAATTCAGAAGTCTAGTATTTTGATTCGATTATATCGAGATTCTTATTCAGAACTCGAAATTTTGTTATTTGAGATTTTGAAAATGCGAAATTGTCAAGTAAAAGATTTAAAAAATGCGAAATTTTGTAATGCGAGATATTTGAAAAAAACCAAGATTTCCTGAAAGTGCTTTTATTTTGCGGTCAATCGTAGTACTCCCAATAGCTATATACAATCTTAAAATTTCATTCTCGTATATTAGATAAAATAAGGAAGTTGAATGTCTTTAGCAGTTTAATTAACTTGAAATGAATGTTAGATACCCATTTTCAATATTGTGGAATATAATATTTTTTTAATTGCATACACGTGAACATTAGAAACAATAATATTAAATGTTTAAAAATTTCGATCCGTTCATTGTAAAACAATATGATAATTACACCATTAATTATTAACCAGACTCCATGCCAATTTTTCCTGTAAACAAATAAATTGATATGAAGCGTTTAGTTTATAAAATATTAAACGAAATGCAATATTTATCAATGTAACTTTACTACGCCACCAGCCAGCGTGCCGTTGCGCGTGAGTTACTGCTTGAATAGTATTTGCTATTGGTTAACCAGAAACAAAACTTTTTGGGTTTATCAGGCACTTTATTCACAACGTTTTATAAGATGATAAGTGAAGGTCACCTCACTAACTCACTCCTAGTTCAATAAAACATTATATGTATGTACTAGTGGACCCGGCGAACTATGTCTCGCCCCAATTAAACGCCTTCAGATAAACTCCAGAGTGATGATAAAACAATAGCTAGTTCAAATTCCAATTTGATTTCTTTGAATGGAATCGAAATGAGTAGAGAGTGATATACACATTATGATTTGTTTTCCGGCTCAAAAACAAACAACGAATATGGTTTGCCAACACACATGACCAGGCAAAGTGCAGCTGACTGTGCGAAAAACAGGAAAATTCGAGATTAATCAGATTTGAAACAATAATTGGCGCTGGGACTTATTGGTTGTCATCGCAAAAGCCAATCGAAAGGGCAACTCAATCCACTTGAATTAGAATGGAAGATCACTTTGAATATTCGAAATTAGTGGGATCTTTATCCCTTCCTCTTCCATGAATTTGCCTCAATCCACTTGAATTAGAATGGAAGATCACTTTGAATATTCGAAATTAGTGGGATCTTTATCCCTTCCTCTTCCATGAATTTGCCTTTGATGATCTTCGCTTGAATCATATTGTTCATCAGTTTCTTGGCGGATAAAAGCGTACTGTTGTACAATTTCGGATGATTCAGATTCCGCAACATGATTATGATCGATCTCACTATTTGACTTTGAAAAATGAAATTCAAACCACCGATGTCCTTATTCTTCCGTTTACAAAACTAACAGAGATTTTAATATTTTCGTGCAATGCCGGGGAACACTTCGATGATGAGTTCCTCTATCGACGATGTGAACTCGTGGCAAAATGATAAGTTTGCAATCTCGCATCAATTTCGCTTTTGCCGAATTCTGAGTCACTGTGTACGTTTGCTTGTTAACCGTGAGAAGATTCATCGGCAGATTCAAAGCAAAATGTGCAGTTTGACCACCTTAATGTGTCAGTAATTCTAAAGGCTCCAATGCAATTTGAGATCTTGACCGAATAATTGCGAGAATGAACGAAATGACGAATGTCTTGTCTGTCCTTCCTCTTCATCGTCAACATCGTACACGTTCTTCTGCTCGCCATTCAATAGCGGCACATTTGTTCTGACACTTTCGGCCAGCTCAACTCGTTTTTGACAATCTTTTTCAAAAGAAAATTAAAACAAACAAAAAAGTCCTATACGGATTGAATTTTTCGCAATGAGTACCCGAATTCCCAATTGGATAAACTAATTTTTTACACGCAAACTTATTAAAAAGTGTTTTCACAATTATTGGAACAAATACATACAAAATTCCATACAAATACTCAATTTTCGATTGTTCTAACTTACCGACTTTTCCGGATAGTTTTTCCAAAATTTTCTTTCATAGAAACCTTCTCCGGGCAATTAAAAACAACCAAAAAAAATGTTCTCAATTGATGAATTACTATTTTATTATATTTTTCACACCATTTTTACATATTTAGATTTGATTCTTTAAACTACGTTTATTTTTGTTTGAAAATAAATGATAAATCGTGGTAAAAAGAATTAAATTAAAATAATAATGTAATCTTGCAGAGTGCTCTTTTCACAAAGTATATATAACTGAATATAATAGTCTTTGATACTACTTTAAAACGCCATTTTTGTGATGTTTTTACTATTTCTTGATTAGTTTGATTAAATTTATAATTAAAAGTGAATATCTTTTATAAAATTACACGATTAAATTTATATACTATTATTGTATGTATCTTATCTACTATGATATATTTTTCAATATTTGAATCTCATATGCAACATTTACGTATGCATATTGTCATGATTATATTTTACTTAGTTAATTTACCTTTGATTATTAATGTATTTATAATTTTCTCTGTGAATTTACCTTATAAAGTATATTTGTATTGAAAAACAAAACCGCAGTGGTGGATTTGATATAGGAGAAGAGTTAACAACTGTCCAGGGCAGTACAATGTTAGGGTAACTCATGCATTTTTATAATATAATATCCTTAAAATGAAGGGCAGAGGAAATAACGATTCAATTTCATTCTCCAAGATCGGCCGTTAACCTAACTTCAACTCAACGAAAGCAAATGAGAGAGTAAAATGATAGTTTAACGCATGGTTTTGAAGTAGGTATCTTTTAGGTGATTCTAAATTCACTTTTAACGAAATCTCGTTTCCTTTAATATCCCTCTGCACAAAATTTCGCAATTATAAAATCTTTTACTTGAAAAACTTGCATTATAAAAGTCTGGAACAACAAAATCTTCCGTTTTGAGCAAAACTGTCTCGCGTTACGTTTGAACACGCTCACTGCTATCTAAAGAGGGTATTTTATATTAGTTCTATCAACGTAAAGTGCAAGGCACCAGAGGGTAACACACCACAACGCCCCTATAGGAGCACTAAAGTTTTATAACAGTGATGTCAGATTATTGTTTTATTTTCTCAACATTATAATAAAATTGTATCTTCATTCTCTTCTGGACAGAACTTCAGATTTAATATGCATAAGGTTCTAAAAATGAAAGATTTGAAACGAAAAACATACAAAATATTTTAAATATATACAATTTAAACATAAAATATAAAAAAAAATTTGTGCGAATAATATGCAATATTTCTGCACTTTTGTTACTGCTTAATGCATTCAGCCTTAGTCCGCCACCGTTGATAAAATGAAACCGACTAAAACGTTTTCATCCAAACAAATACAAATCTCACATGTTTGCAATAAATCGCTTAAAATCATCAATCAAAAACATATTATTTAAGTAAACAGAGATTACTTCTTAATAAATATTTGTTCTTCAGATGAGTAATGAACCTAAACGTACGTAAATATGTATAAATTGTAATTAATGTTGTTATCTTTATCGTTCTAATAAAATGTTCCACGAAAAATTCCATTGAATATTATGATAGCGTTTTTCTGCGACATATATCAGTCACAATCACAACGCAGCTTAACAATGATGTCTAGTCTTGATACATATACAAACATACGTATGCGTTGAAGAGAACATCTTGCTACCAAACTGTTATAATTTTTCACAATTTTTTTTTTTTTTGAAAATTGTTTTTTAATACCAAGGAAAATCCGAAATTGTGTTTTATTTTTCTAAACGTTGCGATGCTAAGTAATTACAGATTATCTGTAGACTTTTTGTTATGAAACTCATTATAATCTTACAAATAGATATTTTGATGTTAAGATAAAGCAAAAACGTGTTTTATTAAATTTATTGTAGGTATAACTGCTTTTCAAATTTGTATAATTTGCGCATCGGGTCAAAATCAACTTTTAACAGTAAGGGTCGGTCAGACGATGACATATTGCTCTCATAATATACATGTAGGTACAGTATAACTGTATTTTTTTTTTTTAAATTGGGTGCAATGAGTTTTTACCTAAGATGCGCCCATGCAGTAAAGCACCGCAGGGGACTTTTCGTCTCTCATACGGTGACATGAAATATCTCCCGGTGAAATAAGGCATTACGTGTTGGTATTGCTGTGTGAACGCGAAATAATCCCGCATGAGTCATGTGGCCTTATTTCTATGACTGTAGAGAAATATCGCCCGGCGGGCCTTTTTACTTGCGATTATAGGTACTATAAGGCAAGTTATGCATTCGTCGAAAAAAAAGTTTTGAGATAACAATCAAACATGACATTACGATGATAGCGAAGACAAAAAAAGATGATTTAAAAATTCTGTCCGTCTGTATGTCTGTCTGTCTGTCTGTCTGTCTGTCTGTCTGTATGTATAGACACCTACAGCCCAAACGGGTGGCTTCAAACTTTTTTAGGTATTGTACAGAGGGGAAATTTAAATTTTTTTTAGTTCAAAAAATAACGGTACCTGCCATACAACCGTTACGTTAAAGCTTATTTTTCTCAAAAATGGCTCTAATGATTTCGATTTAAAAAAATCAGTGTTGCTTTTTAGGTACGGCCAATCATATAGCTGAAAAAAAAGTTTTAAAAAATGGCTAAGAACGGTACTTTTCATAGGACCGTTTTTTTTTTTGCTTTCGACTATCTCGAAAACGACTCAACCGATTCTTTCGAAATTCCACACACATATAGCTGTAGGTAGCTCAATTTGTATTGCATACCAATATTTTTGAAAAATATTTTTTGTATTTTTAAAAGCATTTAAAAAAAAAAAAAATTTAAAATTAATATTTTGAAAACTGCTTATTAAATTTTTTTCTAAAAATTTTAAAGAAATGTATTTGCTGAATACCTATGAACTGGCGTTTTCGAATTTTTTTTGAAAATTTTTTTCAAAAAGTTTTTCAAAAAAAACTTTTTTCTCAAAAACCGCTCCACAAATTTTTATAAATTTATTCTCATAAATTCAAATTTATCCAAGAAATAAAATGGCGTACTTTTTTCTCAGCTCAAATTAGTTTAAGTATTTATTTAAGAATTTTGAAAATTTGATTTTTATAAAAATCTCAAGTCTCTCATTAGAGCAAGTTCGTGCGACCCAGCCGTGCATTTTATTTCGTTTGGGAGTAGTCAAAAAGTAAGTAATCGGTCGGTTTGGGGGGAGGTGAGGAAATGTTTGACAAAAATGGTGGTTGGTTGGTGGTGGTGGTGGGGTGGGGGGGTATTCGGTGTAAGGTGGGGGAAAATTGTCAACAATGGTGAGTGGTTGTGGGTGGGTGGTTGGTGTTTTTGTAGCGAGGGGAGACGAACAAATTTTCAAAAATAGTTGGTGGTTGGTTGTGGTGAGGTGGTTTTTAGTGGGGGACTTGGTTAAAGGGTGGTGGGGATTTTCAAAAATGGTGGGTGGTTGTTGGTTGGGAGGGGGGAGGAAAATATTTCTAAAATGGTTGGTGGTTGAGGAGATACAACCTACACATGAACTGAAATGAAATGTTTTATCATTTTTATTTATTGACTTTCGAAAAGCATTATTTCAACAAACAAAGTGGAAATACTCTGTTTACAGAGTTTCTATAACTTCTAATATTTTTTTTTTTTCTCAAATAATAATAACAAAAAAATAATTTAGACTATCATCTATACACATAAATAAAAATTAACGCAATTTTTAAAATTTTTGTCTGGCTGTTTGTTCCGGCTAATCTCGGAAACGGCTTAACCGATTTTGACGGTATTTTCACTGGCGGATAACTGATGTTGTAAGGAATAACTTAGGTTATTTTAATTACTCGTCTAGGTGGCGCTGCGGTCGGATTTTCACAGGCAGATAGCTGATAAGCCGAATTAACTTAAAATTACAAAGTATCTATACACATAAAGAAAAAGTGTAAAATATCAGCTATTTACTAAATACATATGAAAGAATTATTATTTTCAATAAATTGATGAATTTTGGCGGAACGAAGTTCGCGGGTCAGCTGGTAACCAATAAAATGTGTTGATGCAAATGAACCCTAAGTCGGAGTTAGTACCACTAACATGACCAGAACCTTAATTATAATCGCAACCAGCTTAACATATCCTCAACTTTTGTTCTTGTTTTTTTTTTTTCATTTCTGCATCTAACCTCATCTCATAAGTGATTTAATAAGTAAAATTATCCTATTATAATGTTATTTACAATAATTTCTCTTCAATAAAGGTTTGTAACTCGCTTCATGATTAATGCGGCCTTATTTCGAACATAACTTGAACGAAAAGGCGCATATTCACTCTTATTGGATTGGTATATACATGCATGCAGTTTTAACATTAGATCCGGCTGGCTCATGCCTAGTATAAATTGTCACGTAATATTGTGGACTTTGTAAAAAAAAATTGGCAGAAGTCGTTTAAGCAAATTCCCAGTGTAATAATGCATCAACCTATAAGGCAGTGTCCCATCAAGATCTGCTTAGAGATAACAAACATTTAATTTGTTTTAGATACAGTTCTGGGCAGATCTGTGTTGTTGTCAGAAAGTGTTGGTTGTCCATCTTAAGTTTATTTTTGTCAATCCTAATCTAATTTTAGCAGTTTCCCGGAATATCTGTTCCCGCACTCAAAACCGACAGTTGAGGACTATTCACATGAGAGCGACCAACAAATGAACGAATGAACAAATAAATGAGATTATTTATACTTCTAAGCAATAGCACTTTTTTCCTCATCTCTTCCCAACACCAAATTCCCCAAATCCAACCACCCATCACCCCACCTACCACCACCTTCCACTCCCCACCATTTTTGACAATTTTTTCATCGCCCCCCATCAAATCAACCATCCCCACTACCAAAACCAACAACCACCTAACCCACCTACAACCGCCAACCAACCACCCACCAAATTTGAGAATCTCCTTAACCCCCGGAAACATAACACACCCTCCCAACACCAAACACCCATTCCACCTACAGCCACCAAGGAACCACCCATTACTTTTGACAATTTTTGCCTCACCACCCAAACCATCTACAACCACCCATCATTTTTGACAATTTTTAATCTTCCTGACACCTCTTCCAACCACCCAACACCCTTCCACTTTATCGAATTTCTATGCTATCAAAGCAGATATATAACGTGACTGTGACTGTGACTGTGACACTTTTTCGTGCGTGCTGCCCATATATTCCGATTTATTAGACGTTATCACGTCAATAAGTTGTTCGTCGCTAATTTTAATCTGACTGTTAAGAATTGTCAAACCCTATTCGCGTTCCACATACCATCCTTATCGCAACGAATAAATTATTCGTGAGCGACTAACCTCAAAATCTCACTGTTGTGATATACGGACATGACTTTCGTTGTTCGCAACGAATAAAATAAATTGCGTGTGAATGAAACGTCAAAATGGACGAATGTTCGTTCATTCGTTATTCGTTGGTCGCTTTCATGTGAATAGTCCTGTCCTTTACTGGAAGAAGGTGCGGACATTCGAGGTGGTTATCAAGTTTTCCTTTAGCCAAGATAAGACCTTTATCGACAGAAAGGGGACACTGAACTACTTTTGACATGGGAGTTCAGCGTGTGCTAGAAAATGACGGCAAAATGTGTAAAAAGAAATAATTAAGCATAGTTTTCTATTAATGTTATTAATATGAATGTGGTATGCTGTCATCATAATGGAATGTTTTTCTATTTGCTTTCCAAATTATTGGTTATTTGATATGGTTAAAGACTTTGAGTCAGTTTTAGTGGATTTTGAGTTGTTAAACTTAGTTAAGATTATTCTTATCACTTTGTTTCTATTTGTTTAAAAAGGAAAGAACTTTTTTATCAGTATTTATGCGGCTGCGAAGAGTTATGTTTTTACTCGACGCCAAATAGTGGCCTACAAATATGATGCGAATTAACTGAGGCTGTATGATCCTGTGATAAATTTTTGGATTTCGTGTTTTCTTCAATGCACTCAAAAGCAAAAAAGCGTTGATGAGTTGTGTTGCACAGAGAAGTATGCGTCCTAGCGTACTTACACTTATAATTTGTTTCTAACTTAACTTAACTTAAAAATCTTTATCCTTGATTGTTCCCAAAAGTTGCTTGGTACCACACAATCAGGAAACCATGAGCTGTATAGAATGTATTGGGGAGAGCTTGAAGGTGATTATATCATCTGGAACATGGCAAGTCCTTAATAAGCACTCCAACTAAGTAAATTCAACGAAACCTCAATTAAATTTTCAATAGAGGGTGCAAATAACATAATGCTCCATGTGCACTTTTGGGAATATAACGCCAGGATTTCAAGAGAGACAAACTTTTTGGCTTCTTCAATTTTTGCAGCAATACCAATACGCGATTTTTAGCTTTTTAAATATTCTTCCTCTCTAACAAAAACACTTTGCGTTAAAGTGAGAACATTATTAATTAACAGAAAAAATATTGGGCTAAAGGGAACACCTAGATCTGAAAGAACGGGTGGAGTAGAGGTGGGTGTAGGTGGACCCAACACTATGAAATCAAAACCAAAGTCCAAAAAGCTAATCTGTGTTTCAAGATAAGTGCGCAGACATCAAAACAAAAACAATAACATACAAAGACCCCAAATAAACTGTGAAAGTCAAGCAGCAGCTATTAAACCAATTTCCTTTTCCTGGAATACATAGGTACAATGAATTCAAGTTTTAAGATCAATCAATAAGTAATGAACCGCAGAGTTGCCCATCGTGAACAAATTAAATACAGGGTGGCGCACCAATTGTGCTACAATAAGAAATTCAAATCACTTTTTTTTTAAATCGATATATTTAATTTTTTTTTTTATTGGACAGAAAAATAATTTTTTTTAACTAATTGTTTTTAAAGATTACAGACCGCAAATGACCTCCACGCTCACCCACTCATATGCGGCAGACAATTGTTCATTCCGGCCTGAAGAGTTGAAGTTGGGATCGCCTCAATTTTTGTCTTCATGGACTGCTTTCATTGAGTCGAATTTCTGGGTTTCGTTTTGTACACCATCTGCTTGACATAACCCTATAAAATAAAAAAGTCTGGTGCAGTCAGGTCAGGTGACCTTGGGGGCCATCAAAAAGTAAATTAATTTAATTGGCAATTTTTGTTCGAGCTCCGCCATAACTGGTCTGGCTATATGTGCAGTTGCTCCATCTTACTTCTTCGACGCAGTTCCTGGTAAAAGAAAAACTCCTTAAAAATCTGTTCCCATTGACAGTTACTGTTGTTTGTAGAACGATTCGTGCGCCACCCTGTACATTCAGTTATATTGAATATGAAAGCAAATATTGTTCTCAAGATTCAAGAAAGGTTTCTTGTTCTTAATCTGACTTGTTTTTTTTTTCTTCGTCCAGTAGGAAGATCAGTTCGATAGGTTCACCAAATTCTGATCTTGATAGCATTGTTCGATTTTAAGAAAAACATTTTTAAAAGGCTTGAAGATGACTCTGATATGGGCATGTTCACCTATAATTCACATCTGCGACTCTGACAGTAGATGTTCATAAATCGAAAGTATTAACGCACATGTGCCACTAACTATTTTCAATAAAATTTGGTCACCAATGAAAAAACTAATTAGCTACAGAACATAAATCTTTATACTTGGTGAACAAAAGCAAATTAGATGAAAAACTAATTTTTTTAACAATAAACAAGTAAGTTTATTCAGCAATTTAGTTATGTCAGCACATATACATATAATGTATAAAGTTAAGTACGAGTATACACAGCTTAACCTATTCATATTAGTTTTGTGTAAAAATAAATTTTAATTGATTTAATGTGAATTTCTTAAGATATTAGCGACAAACCACAAAGCACGCTTTTATAATAAAGAAAATGGTATTTACTATAGTTTACACTTCAGATGTAATTAAGGGGTGAAATATTCTGCGAAATGGTTTCTCGAGTTCCCCAACTACATATATGTAAAGTAGTGACGAATAATTGTACTTTCCAGATAAAAAGCTTTAACATTCCAATCAGCATAATATGCTCTAGATGGTAGCGTATTTATTTTAACTTAAAACCTGGGAAATCCCATTAGCAACACTCGATCTCAACTTTTATTAAACTCTAGACCAGTCATCGAGTTGTATTTTAATAATAAAACTGCAATTTGTATCAAAAATTCATTAGTATGCATGGTAGAACTTAAGAATGAAATCAGTAAGAGTATTCGTTTTTCAATGTTGGGTGGGTTAAGAAATTTCAAGAGCTTTGGTATTATCTTGTGTTAGAAAGCGGGCAGTGGAGAGCTATGCCTACAACAATGCAATGGGGGGATTCCAAAATACAATAAATAATGGATAATACTACGTGTTTGCTCTTATTTTTTCTGTTGAAATCTAATCAAATAAAAACTTAATATGCAATTTAAAAAGACTAAACATTAACTAGAGGTGGCCTAAAAACTTATTTGAAAAAGGTTTTATGAATCCATTAATTAGAATAATAAAGGGTGGTCCACTCATAACGCACGATGTTAATTGTAAATAAAACAAAAAGTTTTCAGAGAATTATCTTAATTTTCTATGACAATTATGTGGAAAACAAAATATTGTCTAAATGCTTGCCACAGCTTCGGTGGTACGTGGCATACCTCGATCCGTGGTCCATATTTTGAATGACGTTGAGGCATAATTGAGGTTCAATGTCGTAAATGTGCCGAATAATCGCAACCTTTAGCTATTGAATTAATCTTGGCTTATTGACGTACACTTTTTCGGTGTCAAATCACATGATCGTCGCTGCCACGCCCGCCGTGTGATAAAACGGCAATTTGAATTTCTCTCGCAAAAGAGCCATTGTTTCGTTGGCATTCATATTAACTGCTTGGCTTGGTAACTGCTACACTATCAGGAACAATAGCAATGTTTTCCGCAGAACGAACTGGGCGAGCTCATGCACAGAGGTTTTCGAATCTCCTACAGACCCGGTTTGCTGAATTTACGCACAATTCTCTCGTTTGTGGACACATTTTGTTGATTATGCTGACCAAAAAATCACGAAGTGCACGAAATACTTTTTGGTTTGAACGCCTATTTTCAAAAAATGCTGGGCTCGCTGGTGTGAATCACAATTAACATCGTGCGTTATGGGTGGACCACCATTTTTCAATGGTAACTTCTCAAAACATCAACATTTCTATTCATACAGAAGACTACGAAAACGTTGCATTACAAGGATTTAATCCAACGGCCTTGGCACAGATAAAGCATCGCTTCCCAATAGATCAGCGAAATCAAGCATCGTTGCGCGTGGTTATTAGTTAGATGGAGGACCGTCAAAACAAATAACTGCGTTGCTGTTGGCATAGTTTGTGTGTTCTTCTCTCTTCTGTTATTGTCTGTCTCTTTCTGTCATGTTTGTGTTGTCTTGAGCCGAAGGCCTAAGTTGCCAGTGAGTGCTTGTAAGTGTGTCTAATTCGATCGATTCATCGACGGAGTAGATTAATAATGTAATGTAATGTAATCCTATAATTTGTCTCTTGTTTCATTCCAAACCACTCCAATTAAGCCCATCTTCATCAAAGTCACAAACCAAACGCTTGATTATATCTTTATATCTAGATTGACTGCGCCCACGCTGTAAGGGCTGGCATTACAAGTTACCACAATCGGTTTATCTGAGTCAAACAATTCTGAATAACTAATTCTTAACATAAGTTTTTTTCCTCATTAAATGTTGTTTGGTGTTCAGGTTTCCTTTGAAACTTGTTAAGTATTCTTTTCTTAGAGATCATAAAAATGTCTGAGTTTCGAAGACAAATTTGGAATGTAACGGTTATAGAAATTTAAGGCCAAAAAGACTTATATAAGTTGTGTGACATTGTTTGGACTGAGAGCATCAAGAAATGCTTTGATTTTCTCCTCATTTGGTGTAATACCACTGCCACTAATAACATGTCGTAAATATTCAACTTCAGTCTGGACCCATCTACATTTTTAAAAATTAACTCGTATATTATGGAATTCCAATCGTTTTAATACCTGGTTTACTTTTTTCTTCCCACACTTCTTTTCATCAGAACTTACAATTAATAAATCATCAAGGTAATATCCCACCCTTTTCAAATCCTTTTTTTCAAATATTTCATTCAATACTTTTTTTGATCCTCAACCGGGGCAACTAAAACACCGAAGGTTTATCTGGTATATTCAAGCAAGCCTTTGATAGTGTTAGCTGTTAAAATGTGCTGCAAATCCTTATGCACAGCCAGCTGTAATTAAGCACCAGACAAATCCAATACACAAAATACTGAACAATTAACAAATTCTGCAAATAAGTCCTTCAATCGTCTTCGGCAGCGGATGTACCCAACTTTCAATTGATTTGTTGACAGCAACCATACAATTCAGACGTAACCTTAAATTTGCATTCTTTTTGGGAACTACAACCATTGGTGATGCCCACTCACAATATTTAACTGGTACTCATATTTTTTCGGAAACTAACTTATCCATTTCTTCAATTACTTGATATCTCGAATTCCAAATGGTACTGTATTATAAGGTATTGAAAAACCAGGAACAACGTCATCTTTGATCTTGATGTTGGCGGTTCCCCACTGCTGTAGTTAAACCTGTTTGGTCCTCTTGATCTGGGCTGAATTCTACCTTCTTGATACTGTTAATTTTGGTGACGTGAAATAAGGCCAAACGAAATAAGGCCAAATTCCGAAAATTTGGCCTTATTTCGTTTTCCAAAACGAAATAAGGCCGAAATTTCAGTTTGGCCTAATTTCGTTTTCGAAAACGAAATAAGGCCAATTTGGCATTATTTCAATGTCAATTTTCATACCTCTACGATGATACGGTATTGAGGTTTATCTGATTTTTTTTAAATTTTTAAAACGGATATTGGTGATATGAGACTACGTTTGTGTGGGAATGAATCTCATGGGTATTGCAAGTATCTGTTTTCGGAAATTTTAAAGAAGATTTTTTAACGATTATTTTATCTGATTCGCGCGATTTTTTAACGATTATTTTATCTGATTCTTTAAAATTTCCGAAAACAGATACTTGCAATACCCATGAGATTCATTCCCACACAAACGTAGTCTCATATCACCAATATCCGTTTTGAAAATTTAAAAAAAATCAGATAAACCTCAATTCCTAAAAATCGAGCGATTTTACTCATGCACAGAAAATATTTTTTTAATACACAAAAGAAAGACAATCAAATAAATATCTTTTTAATCCATTGCGTTTGAAAATAGATAATGAACTCGTTAAAAGCATTTGTTGCGTTTCGTGACCACGCTTGTTGACCAATTTCCGCTTTAATCAAATCAAATGAAAACAACAAAGCGCAAACAATTTTTGAAAAATTCTTTGAACATTTTGGTTGTTCCTCATTTTTTATATTTTTTCAAAACTTTAAGCACTTAACAATTAGAACCGTGAACCAAAGCCGAATTCCTAATTTTTTATTTTCGGTCTTGTTTCCATTATTTTTTCGCTCTTATTTCTATTAGTGCATGGAAATAAGACCAAATTGGCCTTATTTCGTTTGGCCTTATTTCACGTCACCGTTAATTTTTAGTTGATATGCTGTTAAAGCTCACTGGTCTCATTTCACGCAATTGTGTGTTTATAAATTTCTTTTTGCTACTCCACATGCTTTGTCGAATGTAGGTCCCGTTTCATTTAAAAGCTTTTGTTGTATACTTTCTTGGTAAATGCCGCAAAATAGCTTGTCTCGTAAGGCATCATTTTAAAAAAGCTTTAAATTCGCACGACAACATTTTAAGGTCCAATATGAATTCATTCACCGTTTCATGGTCTTTTTTATGTCTGTTTATAACTTTTCTATTATCGAAATCAATTCATCATAGGTTTTTACATCTGGGTCTGTTAATGTTTAAGAATTTTGTTTGCTTAATTTATTAATTTTAATTAATTTTTTCAAAAAATCAGCTTTACAGATTTTGATAATTTTTATCTTATGAATTGATATTCATAAAAGAAATAAAATGGCGTCCTTTTTTGCAGTTCAAATCAAGAAAGTCTAATTTTAAAAACACAACTTTGATTTGCCAAACTTTTGTTTACGAATTCATAACTTTCTTTATAGTATGCACCTATAATCTCAAGTAATAACCAAAAACCTATACTGAACCAGTTATGTGATGGATGTCTTTTATTTTCTGATCACTATTGCAGAACTAAGTTTCTCAACTCTGCTATCCGCTTGGTCAGTAATATTTCGTTTCAGGCAAAAAAAATAAATGTTCATAAATGATCACTCAAAACACAAATTCAAATATCTTTACGTCTTCGCGTTTGTATAGACACACAATAAATTAAATAAAAAATAAATGCCTTCGCTTTAACAAATACATCAACAACGCTAGTTAAGCCCACCACAATATAGCAAAGAACCCAAACTGTCTTAAATTTAGTAATCACATTTATGAAGGGCCTTTTTCAGAAACTCAGTATTTGTCAAAGCGATGGACGTAATGCACTTATTTTCCCTAACTGATCTAATAATAATTCTATGACAGTGCTGAAACCAGAATGTCATAATTGCAAGTGCTGCCACGAACCCAACTTTTTTTTGATACCGAGTTATACAGGGTGATTCACCAGCGTTGTGCCAAAAAGCTAGAGCGTGTAGGTTAAGTTGAGACAAGAAAAAAATCGTATGGGAGGGGGGGGTCTATTCCCCTCCGTTTAGCCGGGAGGGGCAATTTTCTGAAAAATTGACTTATTTTGTAAAAAAAAATATTTAATCAACAGGTTCGTTTACAACACCGTGTTATACCTTTTTGGAAAGCCAAAAACTTTTCCTTTTATTTTGTTTTTAAATAAATTGTTTTAACGAATAGTTTAAAAAATATAAATTTTCAAACTCAAAATTTTGAAAAAAAAATTGAAAAAATAATTTTAAAACTAATTTTTTTCAAAATTTTACGTAATTAAGTATAATTTTTGTTCTCAGAATTCAACGCTTCCATTAATCTTTAATCCAACACTGAAAACCGTATGGCTCTACGACTTTTTGTTGCCAAGGTATTCAAAAATAACCGAACCTACTTCTTCACAAAAACACGAAAAAATTGGCTAAATGGTCACTTGTGCCATCCCGTAAGGCTAGGTTTTCTTGTTTTTGTGAAGAAGTAGGTTCGGTTATTTTTGAATACCTTGGCAAGAAAAAGTCGTAGAGCCATACGGTTTTCAGTGTTGGATTAAAGATTAATGGAAGCGTTGAATTCTGAGAACAAAAATTATACTTAATTACGTAAAATTTTGAAAAAAATTAGTTTTAAAATTATTTTTTCAAATTTTTTTTCAAAATTTTGAGTTTGAAAATTTATGTTTTTTAAACTATTCGTTAAAACAATTTAATTTAAAAACAAAATAAAAGGAGAAAATTTTGGCTTTCCAAAAAGGTATAACACGGTGTTGTAAACGAACCCGTTGATTTTAAATATTTTTTTTTACAAAATAAGTCAATTTTTCAGAAAATTGCCCCTCCCGGCTAAACGGAGGGGAATAGACCCCCCCTTCCTATACGATTTTTTTCTTGTCTCAACTTAACCTACACGCTCTAGCTTTTTGGCACAACGCTGGTGAATCACCCTGTATAGAGGAAATTAAAGTTGATAATCAAAATCGACTATTTTGAAAAAGCGACATCTCTTCCAGAAGATGTGAGAAAGGGGAACTTTACAGATTTGCAACTTATAATAGACAAGAGGTATTATTGTAAATATGTAAATCCGTGACCGAGGCTGTCGAATGAAGTGTTACTAATTTTATGGCGACTCGAGAATAGTTTTTTTTTGTTTTTTTGTTTTTTTTTTTTAATGAAACTTTATTATATTGTTAATAACTACAGTAAGAAGATTCACCATTGTACTACTGGCTTTAATACTCAGCAGCGTCTCATAAAGCTCGTTTAACGCAACATTTGATAGAGTTTGGCATGAAGCTTTTTTATCGAAAATGCGTGCATTTGGTATCGATGATACTCTTATTCGTTGGATTAGAAGCTATCTTCTGGACCGTTCAATACAAGTTGTATTAGACGGTTTTCAGGGCTCCGTTCTGTCTCCGACTCTCTTTCTCATTTTTATAAATGATCTCTTGTCTTTGACTTCTAATCCATTAAATTGTTTTGCTGACGACTCAACCCTCAGCTTTTCATATACGTTTGATAATTCACGGCCTTCGCCTTCAGATGTGTTATTACAACGACACCGTATGATAAGCTCATTAAACTCCGATTTAAACAGCATTGTGAATTGAGGTATCAGAAATCGTGTGGAGTTTAATGAGTCGAAAACTCAATGCTGCCTTTTGTCGTTGAAGCTAAACATGCCCCCTTTCCAATAATCCATGAATGGTACTTGCATCGAGGAGGCCGAAAAGCTATCAGTACTCGGAATGTGCATCAGTGATATTCTTCGTTGGAATGATCGTATACTTGAGATTGCCAAGAATGCTGCAAGATGCTTAGGCTTTCTAAATAGATGCAAGAAGTTTTTCATCTCTTCTGATCTGGCTACAATTTACAAGGCGTTTATACGCCCTAAACTCGAGTATAACTCCCATCTCTGGGCAGGTGCTTCTCAAACTTTTCTTCACCTGCTCGACAGAGTTCAGAAAAAAGCGTTAAAATTGATAGGAGAGATTAGCATTATGGAAACATTTCCATCCCTTGAACATCGTCGAAATGTTTCATGTCTTTCCTTATTTTACAGATTCTTTTACAAAAAATGCTCACTCGAAGTAGCCAGCTGCGTTCCACCCCTTAAACATTTTCCCCGTAATACTCGTCTTGCTAGGAACGCTCATCAGTTTACACTTGAGCTCAATTTCGGACGTACCGTGAAATATAGGGATTCTCTCTTTAGCCATACAACACGAATGTGGAATGAATTGCCTGGCACAATTTATTTTCCCTTGCCATTTTGATCTTCAAACATTCAAGATCAATGTTCATCGACAACTCCTTTCCCTTCCTCCCTAACTTCCTATCGCTCGCGCTGTGACTTATCAATAAAAGGGCTATAACAAACCCCTTGAGCGCGTGTGCCGTTAAAAAAAAAAAAAAAAAAAAAAATGTCTTCGCAAAAATTGCCTGCCTACTCACCAGATTTGAATCCAATGGACTTATCTGTGTAGTCCATTTTGGAGGCTAAGGTGTCAACAAAAAAATATAAGAGGGTTGCAACATTGAACTTAGCACTTCGTCGTGAATGGTCACGGATCCCACAGGACCACCTCTGTGCAGCGTTCAATTACTTCATCAAAAGGGTGGCAATGGTATAGTGGATGTAGTGCTTGGTTGCTAACCTAAGGACGCCACCCGTGGGATTTTCATGAGATTAATGTCACCTATTTCTCAATCCATTGTACCAACAACAAATCTTTCCTATCTTTCTATTCCTTCTAACTATTGCCGTGCAGTTTGCATTCAAAAGACCTTGTGTCTTACAGGCATAGTTAAAATTATTATTATTATTATTATTAAGGATTGATGCTGTCATCCGTGCAAGAGGAAACTATTTTTAGCAGTAACATGGTTTTTAAAAATAAATGTATTTATAGTGTGCTCATCAAATTTAGAATTTGGAAACTCTAAAAATGAAGGATTTATTGAGTTGGCAACACTGCATTTGGCAGACCCTGTACCTATATATACATATACAGGTCAAGGAACTATTCATTAAAAAACAAATATGTCTGAAAATCTTATTCCAATTTTTCGCTTTTCCCTTGAAATATAAATTTTATTTTATTGTTTGGCTTTGTGGACGTTGAATGGTTGGACCAGACACCAATTTATTTAAACTAACATGCATCATTTCTGACAAGATATAATTAAATATTTCACAGTTTAGTCCTTGAACAAATATTTATGGTTTATTTGGATGGCTAATTTTTAAAATGTAATCTTTGAAGAAAAAAAGATGTTCAATCTTTTCCTATTTTTTAAGAAAACTAATGGTTCAATTAAATAAACGATTAAAAAAAATACTTTTAGGAAAGGAAAAAATTTTTCATTTTTTTGGTAAAGTGAATTAATTCATCCTTTAACATATACAATTTATTATAATCTTTGATAAAAGTAAATTAATGAGTTTCATTAATTAAGATAGTTAATGGAATTTTTTCTGGAAAATAAAAAGGAAAAACGAAATAGATTATGAACATAATTGATTCATAAAAGGGATTTCGTCATAAAATACGCTCATCACTGTATTCACAGTTAAATAAATCATTAAAAAAAATGTATCTAGTTCAAAAAATAATAAGCGATGAGCCATAATTTACAAGCTTTCTTCGAAGCAACATCGACAGTCAAAATCTAAAATCGTAAATCATCAAAATGAAAACGAATAACATTTTGGACTGAAGGGTTATATAAAACCATTTGATATAGTGATCGATAGTTTCATTTTACCATGCAACAAAAAATTCGAACAAGAAACAAAAATCAATCTTTCGAAAATGGAAAAGGTTAAAAAAATTCATTTAACTCAAATTTAACGAACAAAACATTTTCTATTTTGTGTCACTACATTATATATTAAATTTCCAAATTCGGATCAGTCATATGAAGCTATTAGGGATTAAACATCGCGATCAGCATTAGTAAATATCAAAATCATTAACAATTAATATACTCGTAAAGCAGTAAAAATCTGTTAACACCTGTAATATTACAACAACACTATATAAACAAGTCTACATCATAATTATATTATATACATAAATATATAACATACCATATTCACTGAACGTTGAACTATGACGTTGCAGCAAGTCCAATGACACTAGGAATTTCCGATGTTTTCATTTTCTAGTACTAACACTTTTGGTTTGAATCTTAATGCAAAATCATTTTCCATATATACATCAGGTTTTTGTCAAAAGTAAATTACCCATCCTCGCGCAAAAAAATGTGTGTTACTTAAAGCTGTCATAGAGGGTTTAAAGTTAGTTTGCTATAAGCACTGGGCAATCGATCTCAAGTTCTAAGATAGACAAATCGTAAGATAAAAAGTTTTCTCGACCGTTAGGTATAGACTCCACTCGACTCGACCGACGCGACGCGATGATGCTTCTGAATTAAATATTTATAAGAAAAAATAATTGGAATTTTTCTCTAAACAACTTTATGGGGCATTACATTATAGAAAAGAAAAAATTTCCCCGCTAAATGGGTAATTACGGTCCAATATTAATTGAAATCAATATATACTTGCGCTTTACTTGAACTTTTATCAGTTTATTCTTAAGTTCGGTAAAGAGTAAACGCGGTTTTAATAGTTAAAGATACTCTATAAAAAAAAAAACAAAGCTCACCTGCTTGTTTAAGTGCGTTATCATATATCAATAAACGGATTTGTTTGTGGAATTTATAAAAATACAAAAGAAAACAAAAATGGGTAAGAATTCTTCAATATTATCTTAGATTTGTTGCTTAGATAATTTTTCGCAGAACTTATATTTATGAGCCAAAAATAGTACATAGATTATCATTGTCTTTTAGATAAAATAAAACTTAATGTATGAAGCAAATATTTAACTCAAATTAAATTTGATTACTTGAGAATTGAGATTGAACTGCAAATTTATATCAAAGAACTTTTAGATAAACGCTTTGAACAACATTTCTTAAAATTAATGTGTCAATTAAAATATTTCAACTATCTATAAAATTCACAAACCACTGACTGATGGTTTTGCGAGCCGAAGTAAATCACATTACAAAATTTGAGATTTTATGTTATCAATCAAAAATTAAACTTAGCTAACAACAGAAAAACCGAAAATTTTGGCAAATATAAATTATAATGAACAAATAATGAAACACCCTGTATGTAGGTAAATAATTTGGCTAAGAGCATCTTAGAAGTCATTCTTTTTATAAATAATATTGCAAATTGAGGCTTCAAGTAGAGCACATTAAATAAGATAACATTTTTCTAAAATTCCCCGTGCTAAATAAGATTATCTTAATTGCTTAGTAAGCTTTTTTCTCAGCACTTAGTTATGATGTTATAGTTTTAAATGGCTGATTTGATCTTATGAAATAAGATATGACAAAAGATAATCACGAATTCAAAAGAAAATTCACAACAGCCCAGAATTAATTAACTATTAAGCTTCAATTTTGAGTTCAACGACATCATTTACCTATTTAGTATCCTAAAATAATTGTTAACACGCTTATTTAAAACAAAAAAATTAAAGGCATGTCTTAATGTGATGGTTCTCTGTTTAAGACTTTTTGATTTTAATTTTTTTACTCGCTGTGTTTTATAAGTACTGGCCTTATTAAAATGCTATTTTAGCTTTAGCCAACGAGAGAACGCAATGGATCATCTTCAATAAAAGTAACTGATTGGATTCTAAATCTAAAAGCTGACAATCCTAGGCGTGTACACTGTTCAACCCACAATCTAAGTTAGCTTAACATCCAAATTTTTTTGACTTTGCAATATATTGATATCTTTTGGATACTTGTTCCTGATTTATTTATTTATACCAATACTATATAGAGCTTTGCAAGCATTTTCACTTCCTCATATCTCTAAACCGATATCTGCAATAAGATAGTTTGATATATTTTCTGTTTAGAAAATTATTCCATTTAAGCAATTGTTACAGAAACAAAAACGATAGCCCTAAAAGTATTTCTGTTGGCTCTAATAAAAACCAAAAGTTATAACTTTTATTTCCATTCCAATTGTGTCAATGGTTAGCCAAAAACAAAAACGCAAGTTGGAACAGATCAGCATTGGATCAAAGATTCTCTACGAAAGAGGAAAACTATAAGTTTTTTCGTTCTATATCTCTTTTCAAAAATGAGTTAGCGACTTGCAAGAATGATCTCTAATGCATAATCCTATGATTACTTTGCTACGTAAAAAGTAGACCAAAGAAACAAATAGCAAAATCTACATTCTAAATAAAGTCCCTGGTAATTTGCTATCAAACTGAAGAGGATCTTATATGCTGATGGAGTAGTTCGTAATTCGAACACCTGCAAAGGTGTCATTTAAATAAATATACAATCGATTGGTTTATTGATAAGAAATAAATCAGATTTTTATGTCCATACTTTTATCTGTTTTACAAGTACCTATTCGACACACGCATATATATTAACTATATACAGCAACTATAATAAACTTAATAAATCAAAGACGATAGTGAAATTAAATAAAAACAACACTTGAAGTCCATTAATTGTATTCAAATCAATGAATAGGTACAAAAATTTAATTTAAAAAGAAGACGACTCTCCCAAAAACTGAAATATTCTTTAAATAATTTAATGTTTTTTTAACAAAACAAAAAAATTCAATAAAATAAAAATAAAACAAAACAATTCAAAGAAACTCCTACAACGACAATCTTATTTGAAAACAAAATCTTATAAATACATAGTTCACAAAAAAAAAATTGTTTTACATTATCTAAACCAAACATCTATTTTAATCGCTTTATAATCCCCAAGCTCACGACCTAGGCTAGTCATAAATGGAGTTTCTATAATATTTTTATTCTTTGTAAACATTTCTACAAGACAATAAAATTATTTGTTTTGTGCTTAATTAGATAATACCGCTAAAAAGAAACACCACGAAAATAAATATCTACCCTAGATGAGGTATTTTTTAATAAATTGCTAACACAAACAAATTTGAAAGGGTGTCTCTCAGACAGTAACTTTTAAAATCGAATTCAAGAAACATTTCAAAGAACTTGAATCATTATATACGGGTGGATCCAGTATCTTTGTACTTTTGTTTGTGTTTGCGAACAATCCCAGTCAGCCCAAAGCGTTGTTGCTGCAACTTTTAAGTTGCTTCTTATTTGCTTCCAAAATTTTGTTTGGATTTTTGTTGAAATAATGAATTATTATCAAACCATTTTGTTTGCATTTTCCAGTCAATACCGAAACTGTTCTTCGTGACGTTATAACTTATATTGAAGGACATTTGACGCTGCAAGTGGTACCTAGGGATAACGGCTCAGTAAATGATTGCGGCATCGATGACGGCGGATCGCCATTGGATGAGTTTCCTGAATTTTTCACAGGTAAGTCTTGGAAATTTACTAGAATGCTCATAGTTTTCCTTCACCGCCCACACAAAAAAAAAAGAGATATGTACTTTGTCCAAGTTGTTTTTTTTTTACATTTCTAAGGGCAGTTTAAAAACTCAAAAGGTATCTTAAAATTAATATGGAAAACTACATACCAATTTACTTGACTGCTTCATATAAATTAATTCTTGTTCAAAACGTCTCAAGTAAAATAATCTTGCTACTTGTTTTCGTATTCACTTAAAATTTTTGTAAAATAAGTTTTTGTATTTATTTACTTAAGTAGGTACAAGTAGCTATATTTATATGGTTTCAGAGCACAATCAAAGTGCTCTTTACAGATTGAGAACTTTGTCAAAATTTTTAAATATTTCCTTATAGATAGTATATTTCTAAGTACCCACTACCTACGCGTTGTAAATTGTTATACCCGGAATTTAATTTTACAACACCAGAAGTGCCATTCTTTATCTAAAACCATCCTCACAAAATAAATTGGCGTTCTTTGTTTCATGACGCAGGTGTCTCGATTGCGATAGGTACAAAGGTATATACGAGTACACCTTCAATTCTACAAATACAAAATAAAGTGTTGACCACCCGAGAGGAGTTTTAAACAACATTGAAAATGATCATATATTTTGAAAAAAAAAATACTATATGTTTTCCTGTAATGTAAAGCCGAAATTCTTCGTATGATTTAACTTGAAACAAAAATATGGCTTTAAAGATCATTCATTCATCTATAGTCAGTATATTCTTGAAACAAATAGATTCAGAAATACATATACATCACATCGTAGATATACAATCAAATCATACTCCTACTTCATTGTTTAATTGATATTTTTCATTCCATTATTTTGTGTATTTTTAATGGATTTTCCTTCATTTCAAATTTTAGAGGATCAATTACGTCAGGGATGGATTGTTATACACATCTTTGCGGCCATCTATTTCTTTGTCCTCTTAGCTATTGTTTGCAATGACTTTTTCTTGCCCACTGTTGAATGTATTTGTGATGATTTGCATTTGTCAAAAGATGTAGCCGCAGCAACATTCATGGCCACCGCAACATCAATGCCCGAGTTTTTTACAAACACCATAAGTACCTTGATCACAGAATCCGACATGGGCCTCGGAACAATTATCGGATCGCTCATGTTCAATACACTAGGTGTTGCAGGCTTAGCAGCACTTGCTATAAATAAGGTAATTTTATCAAATAAGCTGTAATATTGATATTTTAAAAACAATAATTTATTTGTTTTAGCCAATGCAATTGGACTGGTGGCCAATAGCAAGAGATTGCTTTATTTACATGTTCAACACAGCAGTTCTTCTTTGCATTGCATGGGGTGGCAAAATTACATTCCTAGACACATGCATCATGATGGTGTTCCTTGTTATTTATTTTATATTAACATTTAATAATAATAAGTTTATGAAACACATACGAGGATTCGTCGAGGACAAACTTAATTGCTGCTTTTCGACGCGTTATGGTATGTTTTAAAGTTTCAAGAAACATTTTTTATTATAAAATCAATCATGTTTCTCTTAGATCTAACTCTTGCTCCAGAGCACAGCGCTAAGGCTAAACTTCCCCTGAAAATTGAGGACATAAATGGTAATGGAGTATTTGTTGTAAACACAATAGCCAACACATCAGTAGCTTCAAATATTAACTTAACAAGTTCGAAAAGCTGTAAGTTATTACATTGTTTTGTTTATAAAGAAATATTTTTTATTACATTATTTTTTGCAGGGAATGATGGTGATCAAGTAAGCATTGATATGCCAGCAAAACTATTTGAATTACCACGTGATAAGTCAATTGCAATGAAAATCTGGTGGGTTTATACCTGGCCAATCAATGCACTTTTGTCATGCATTATTCCAAATCCAATAACGCGAAGGAGGTGGTACCCATTGACGTTTATAATGTGCATCATCATTATTGGCTGCAATGCATATCTGATAGTTTGGATGTTAACGGCATTGGGTAAGTGGGATTTTTATACCTATATAAAGCTCGAATAAATAGTATGTATGTATATACCTATGTAGTGTGACCTACTAAAAAACAACACCCATTATGAGTTAATTTTTTTTTTAATTTTTTAACAACCTATCACAGACATTTTTACCACACCAAGGCATTATGTCAGCTAACAACAATTAAAAGGATATTTACCTTTCACGCTCCTTCCTTTATAAAACTTCAATTACCCAACTTTCAAGTATTTAGATATAACTTGAGGCGAAAGTTCGTACCAAATCTAAAAGTATACAGTGAAAGTTGGGTCCGATATCCAGGCTCAAGTTTTTTCATCAACTCAAAAGTATTCTGAGATAAGTCATTTGTGGGTAATTTTTACTAGCCACCTGATGGATTATGTGCTTGTCTGTCTATTGAAATGATTCCTGGTTTTTCATACTGTATACTTCCTGTGGTGTGGCTTCACTGAAAGTCTGTCTATATTGCCAGAATTGTGGTTTTTATTTGTAGTTAAGTAGTGAATCACAATAAAAAGGCACAAGTAAGTAAGCGTCAAAATCAACATAGAAACGTTATAATTTCTCATTGATTTGACTATGGCAAGTCTTCAGGCTTCCAGGTCAAAATAAACTGTAAGGAATTCATGCATAAAAATCTAATAATCGCTGTTCAATAACTTTCGTGAAATCCGTTCATACACTTACCACACTATAAACCCACTTTGCGCTCACAAAACTTCCTATATAACTGATCGGATAATTTTTGCTAAAATTATTTTAATTTCTCTTATCTTCTTTTATTGTATTGAAAGGACTATGTATGTACTTATTTTTATTCAATCTAAAATTAATTTTTTTTTATTTTCAGGTGTTACTCTTGGAGTGCCTGAAATTGTGATGGGTCTTACTTTCCTTGCGGCTGGTTCTACCACCCCTGAAGCAGTATCGAGTTTAATTTCTGTGCGGAAAGGTAAAATAAAAACTTTGCAACTTAAAAAAAATAAACATTTTAACATTCTTAATGTTTTCTTTTCGAAAGGTGAAAGCGGTATTGGCGTATCAAACTCCTTAGGCGCAAATTCATTGGCCATTCTTCTATCACTCGGTGTGCCATGGTTTATTAAAAACTGTCTTAATTACAACAAAACCGATGGTAGTAATGCCATCTATCTAACATCACAAGGAATCGAATATACAATATTCATTCTTATGGCATCGACTATTGGCCTTTTCATAGTCCTCAGCTTCAGTGGATATCGACTAACTAAACGTGCTGGAGTTGCATTATTCACAGTGTATGGTGTTTTTATTGTTTTGCAAATCCTAATCGAGATGAATGTTTTCTTCCCAAAACAATGTTGATGCAAAATAATGACATAATGCACTAATGCACACCGATACTTTAAGACTGTTTAGTGTTAAGATTCAATATTGTATGTATTTCGTTAAGTTATAGTTTAAGGCTGAAATTGATATTCTTTAATAGTGTGTTGCTGGGATCTTCATGGATCCTTTGTGAACAATATTTGTTTTGTTTGATTTGAAGTTTTGTAAATTATCTATTTAATGTACAAAAAACAATAATAATTTTAAGTATTTATACTCAGAAAGAGTTTGTATAGAAAGCAATTGTGATTTCAATGTGCCTGAAGATCGATTTGAATTAAAAGTAAAGCTAAAACTTTCCTTTAGTCTTGAAAATATTTTGTTTTTATTTGTATTAAGGCACCTTCTTCTGAATGTTTATTAAGCTAGAACTGAGATGTGCATGTGCAGTTTTTAATAAAAACAACCAAATATTCAAATTCAAATAAAGACATAAACAAAGATTTTAAACAGCTTGTTTTGAAACAAAATTCGAAAAATAAATTCTAGACAAAAGATGTCCCGAATACTAAGCTAAACATATTCTGCAGAAAAGTAAATTGGAATTTAAGAATACTTTCACTCCAACAAATTCCAAATTGTAGGAAATTTAAGATTTTTTAGTTTAGGGCCTATTTTAACACCTTGTTGAAGTGTAGGATTTGTAGTGGTTTGCGAAGGAACAGATTTGGACTTGAAGATTTTTGATAAGGGCGTGGGAGTGACAAGTATTAAAACTATTATACAATACACGACTACATAGCACTTACTTTCGCTGGGTGAGTACGTAAGTATTAAATTAAATAAAAGTTTGGCAGATAAGGGTACCATTGAAATGATTTTGATTCACACGATTTTAATCTCTTCATGATGCATTTTGTGGTCGTCTTTATGAAGTCATTTTAACTAAACCATTAATAAATTTGTTTCTGTTATTCCTTTGTATAAAGACCTAAAATGCAGTTCTTTTGTAGCATTTATACTATTAAGATAAAGTGCAAGATTGGTTGGCACGAACATGCTCTATTGATTGATATTGATAGACAAAAAAATTAGAAAGAAAATATTCAATTAAATTTTACTAAGTATGTTATCTGATTACTATTACTGTTTTATATTTTGAGACAAAATATTTTCAAAACCTTTCAAAAAAAATTTTTTTTTGAAAAACTTTCTAAAGCATTTTCCAAAATATTTTTGAGCATGTCAATTTATATAAGTTTGTTGTTTTTGTCAGGAAAATTAAATTGAAAAAAATAAAAAATATTTGAACAGTTTTTAAAATATCCAAAAAATATAAAAAAAACGAAAATATCGAAAGACTTTATTTTTTTGATTATCAATAAATTTCCGTTTAAAATTTCATCCAAATCTATCAAGTGGCTTGGATGTAAATTTGATTTGAAAAAAAAAAAAAAAAACAGGTTCCATAGAAGGTATCCGTTATAAGACTATCCAAAAACAAGTTCACACCATAACACGTAATTTGCCTTAAAAACTTATAAGCAAAATTCAGACAGTTTCGTCGAAATCGCAGTTTTTCCGGCAGAAGCCGGAATGCTTGTATTTCTAAAATTGAATATTACTACCATGTTTCTTTATTTTTGAATTACAATAAAGGAAAAATTGAATTGAATTGAATTTCAAAAACCACTTTTAAGGGTGTCTTAACAATACTGTGTTTCAATAAGTTTGAAGCAAATCGGTCCAGCCGTTTAGGCTGTAGTTGCCGATACAGATAAACATTCAGAATTGTCGGACCCACTTTTTCGACTTCTGATTGTCAGAAATAAAATGTTTTTGCGAATGCATTACTTGCCTTATATACGAGTAGTACCTAATTCCTAATCCCTAAGTAAAAATATGCCAACCAATTTCAGCACCAAAATTGTGAAGGTCTTCTTATAAAGAAATCAGATGGTTTACTTCATTTTTTCCAAAAAACGTTTTAGCTAGTGATTAATAAAACTTCATAATGATTTTTTTCACTGCTTTTTTCCAAAATCTCAAGTCCCAAGACCACTGTAACACATTAGAGCAAGTTCGTGCCACCCAGTCGTGTACTTTATTTTACTTGCGATTATAGGTAAACAAAATTCAAACAATCAAAAATAACATTACGACGATGGGGAAGTCGAAAAAAGTGAATCGGACAATTCTGCGTGTCTCTGTTTATCTGTTCGTCTGTCGGTCAGTCTGTATAGTTACCAACAGCCTAAACGGCTGGACTGATTTCCTTCAAACTTGGTACACAGTATAATTATGACGTACTACAGAGGGTTTTTTTTTTTGAGTAAAACCAACGGTACCTACCATATGGTTTTTAATGAAAAGCTCATTTTTCTCAAAAACGGCTGCTACGATTTTGATAAAACTTTCCGAATGGCATTTTTTGTGTTAACTTTAGGATTTGGTTAAAATAGGTCTTATAATGGTACCTCAAGTGCTACCGGTATTTTTAAATTAGATTTTCTCGTAAGCCACTTGACGGATTTCGATAAATTGATGTGAAAGCTTTTTAATAAACGAAATAATATTAGTTCTTAAATTTTTCAAAAAAAAATGTTTGGATTTTAAAATAAAGTTATTTTTTTATTTTGGTCTTTTCAAAAACGGGTTTTTAAAAACTTTAATTTTTTTGTTTTCTGATAAGAACTACAAACAAAAATAAAGTGCACAACTGGGTCGTACGAACTTGCTCTAATATGTTAAAATGGTCTTGGGGCTTGAGATTTTGTGAAATAAGCATTGAAAAAATTACATACATACATATACATATGAATTTTAATTAATCACTTAAAAATCAATAGTTAAAACGTTTTGTTTGAGTACGAGTATGTCAACATCTAGCAGTTTAAAGTTCTTATCAGAAAACAAAAATTTTAAAATTTTTGAACAAACCGTTTATGAAAAAACCAAAAATTAAAAAACGAATTTACTTTTTTTTAAAAAACCTCAAAAAAGTTTTTTTTTTTTTTGAAAAATTAAAGAATTAATATTATTTTGTTTATAAAAGAGCTTTCACATTGAAAATTTTATCGAAATTCGTCAAGTGGCTACGAGAAAATCTGATTTAAAAAACCGGTCCTATGAGAGGTACCGTTATAAGTCTTTTCCTGAAAAATCTGTTCCAACCAAATATAAAGTTTACTCAAAAAACACCATTCAGAAAGTTTTATCAAAATCGTAGGAGCCGTTTTTGAGATAAATGAGTTTTTCATAAAAAATCATATGGCAGGTACCTACCGTTAGTTTTGGAGCTAGAATGCTAATTCCAAAAACCCCTCTGTAGGACATCATAATATGTAATACTATGTACCAAGTTTGGAGCGAATCGGTCCAGCCATTTAGGCTGTAGGTACCGATATAGACAGACGGATAGACAGACAGAATTGTCGGACCCAATTTTTTGGGTTTCTCTATCATCGTTATGTTATGTTTGATTGTCCAAAATAAAAAAAATTGTTCATGAATGCATAACTTGCCTTATAGTACCTAGCGAGTAAAAATGTTGTTTAATCGCACGCACGGTCCCACCAATGTCACTAGCAACGCAGTTTGACGATAACTTGTGTGAATGGCTCGTTCTGGTTTGGCGTTGAAGACTTTACGAGCGGGAGCGTTGATGTCCACTGGCTCTACATGGCCCACCCATCTTAGTCGTTGAATTCGAATTTTTCTGGCTAGGCTTATGTCGCTGCACAGGACGTATAGTTCGTCGTTGTATCTTCTGCGCCAAAATCGTCGTTGTATCTTCTTGCTTTCTGTTTATGCAGACAGGACCATAAATCGTACGCACAACTTTTCTCTCGAAGACTCCAAGTGGCTTTTCATCCGATTGGGATAATGATGATAAGTGTTCTATATAGTGTCTCCTTGGTTCTTCTCGATAGGGCTTTATTCCCCAATTGTTTACTCAGCCCAAGGAAACAGCGATTAGCAAGAGTTAGTCTGCGTTTGATTTCAGGTTGTTGCCTGTGTTTACAGCAGTACACAGGTAGACAAATTCATTGAATACCACGAAGTTATACCTGTCAATGGTCACGTTCTGACCAAGTCGATGGTGAGATTGGACTTTTGTTGATGAAAGCACTTCGTCTTGCTCTCGTTTATTTTGAGTCCCATCCTGATTGCTGCTGACTCCATATTAGTAAAGGCACCGGTTAATTCTCGCTTTGAATAAATTTTAACACATATATCTGTCAAAGATTCAAAAAACAATCTTCTGTTTTCTAATGCTTTTATTAAATAATTAAATAATTATTATAAAATACTCAAATCCTTAAAGCTAACAAAAAAAACATGCATCAAAATGTAAAGCTGGAAAAAACATTGTCAAGCACTCATTTTTCATAAGAAAAAAATATATACATATATATCGGACTTTGTTTTTGATACTGATTTTAAAAACTGCGAAAATGGTATTAGATTTGTTTTAAGAATATAATAAAAACAAGGCTATTTGTATTCTTAGACATTTTTTTAGAAGATCGAATTATTGCATATTTTTTTTCTTTTGGCGGTAGTAGTGAAGTGTTTTTTTTTTTTAGAACATTGGAAAAGTTTTATTGTATTTTATTGCAAAGAAGCATAATGAATTATATATATATTTTATATGTTTGGTAAGCGCCATTATTATTTTGATTTAAACATGTTTGACGTTTTTTGTTTACTGTTCACGTCTTCTTCCTGCTCGTGCTACATTTTGTTTTTTTTTTATGTTAATACAATTATTATATTTCATTTTTCAATACCTATGTACATTGAATTTCATATTTCAATTATTATTACACTATTAAGTACAAAAATATTAATATGTACAACATATAACGATATATGTTTCTTCTACTCACAGATTAAACTTAAAGGGTTCTTTTCCTTAACGGTTTGAGCCGGAATATTTTTATAATTCAAAATTTTGTTCTGCACTTTGAAAGAATATTTTACATTTTTTTTTTAAATATTTTTTGGCATTTGAAAGTCCTTCTCAATAGCCAACAATGTTGATGTTTGTATAAAAAATGAGCAAAAGATTACTAAATTGTATGTTGTTCTAAAAAATTTATTATTATAGTTGTTCAAATACATACGATACATAAGTAATATTATCAGTCTGCAAATTAATACGTTTTTTTTATATATTTAGTTTGCTTTATTTTGAATAAGCTAAACATAATTATAAGGTATATATATATATAGGTTTTATTAATAAAATTTATTATGTATAATATAAAACAAACTTTTTGCATTGCTTTGGTTTTTGTTAAATTACAAAATTAGATAATTTAAAGAAATGGAATAAACTGTTTGTTTTTTCCTTTTATTATAGAAAAAAGAAGGTTAAAATAGATAAAACTTAATAGTTAGGTACAACAATGGTATGAGTGGCCATTTTGTAAGTTATAGTTATTATGAGCTGTAGAGTTCTTACTGTAATTATTGTGCAATTGAGCAGACGCAATTGAATGCTGATTGGATTTACATGAGAATTGTCTATGGTTGCTGTTGTCCTGAAAATTAAATTATGCATTAAGTAAAATTTATTTAAATTGAGGAACACATTCTATGCCACTATGAGACAATCATTTTGCTTAACTTAATGGTAATTTTAAAATATTCAGTAATCTTGGAAAACATTTTTTTTCGGCAAAGAGAGCAACCCAAAAAGAAGCCTAGAAAAAGCCGACATTAAGGTAAGCTTCCTGTATTTAGCTTTAATTAGTTCAGGCTGTCTGAGAAAGTGAAACTATACTCACTGGACTAAAAGGATCGCGTTGTTGTAGAGTAACTAAAGACAGGTTTCCCCAAAACTGTAATAACATATTATAGTTTAGAATCGAGTATCATCCTAGAACAATCATCTGAAAGCCAATCACAGCTTTACCTCAAGTTTTCAGATAATTAATAAAAAATACATTCAAAGAACGATTATTGCTATTACTCCAAGAGTTGTCAAAAAAACCTGGGTTTTCCTATTTTCAAAAAACGCATTAGGGCTCAAAAGTTTCCATTTTGCTTTATTGGTATGATTTTTATATACTTTTATCTAAATAAATACATGCACTTGCATATATTTTATTTTTTTTTTTTTTTTTTCGAAAAAAAATGTATGAAAAATCAAATACAGAAGAAAAAACACAAGAAACGCTCGACAGTAAAAGTCACTTCAACAGCTGATTGGTTACTTCAACTCGCACCAGCTTAATATCAAGATCGACTTCAGGGTGACTTGAGGGCGACCCCAGGTTTCAAAAAACAGAGGATTTTTTCTTGAGGGCGAGTTAAGGTATTTCAAAAAACGAGTTGTGGCGACCCCAGGGCGACTTCAGGGCTCAACAAACAAAGCTATTGTAAGATATTGTTAAACTGCCAAACCACCACTTTTAAAAATTAAACTGATGAAGTAATTTTTCAAATAAACGCTACCACTTTGATAATTAAAGCCAAAAATCATGTTTTTTCTTTAAAATAAATCCTCTTGCATCAATAAACACTGGGGTAAATTCCAATTTACCATTATCCTGTTTATAACAAGAGTAACATAAAATCTTTGAATTGTTTTTCAAACAAACGGTCCACTTTGACAGGTCAGCACTCTCAAGTTATATCATGAAGGTGAGTTGGAAAGAGGAACATAGGGTAGTTAGTTTATAAAACTATATTATGACGTTATTAGTTAAAAATCGTTACAATTTTGAATTATTAATATTGTCAACTTCATAATATGGTATTTCAAAGGCATTTGATAGAGTTTGGCATGAAGCTCTTTTTTTCGAAAATGCATGCATTTGGTATTGATAATACTCTTATTCGTTGGATTAGAAGCCATCTTCTGGACCGTTCAATACAAGTTGCATTAGACGGTTTCTAGTCTCATTTTTTATAAATGAACTTCTGTCTATGACTTCCTTCTAATCCATTGAATTGTTTTGCTGACGACTCAACCCTCAGCTTTTCATATACGTTTAATAAGTCACGGCCTTCGCCTTCGGAAATGTTATTACAATGCTACCGTAATATAAGCTCATTAAACTTTTAATGCGTCGAAAATTCAATGCTTCCTTTTGTCGTTAAAGCTAAACATACCCCCTATGCCATTATCAATGAATTGTAATTGCATCGAGGAGTGACCAAATTCTTGAGGCTTCCTTTATAGATGCAAGAAGTTTTTCACCCCTTCTGATCGGGTTACAATTTACAAAGCGTTTATACGCCCGAAACTTGAGTATAACTCCCATCTCTGGGCAGGTGCTTCTCAAAATTTGTTACACCTGCTCGACAGAGTTCAGAAAAAAGCGTTAAAATTGATAGGAGAGAGAACTTTTCTCTTCTTCTCTCAGAGAAGCATTATGGAAACATTTCCATCCGTTGAACATAGTCGAAATGTTTCATGTCTTTCCTCATTTTGTCGGTTCTTTTACAAAAAAAAAAAACGAGGTAGCCAGCTGCGCTCTACAGCTTAAAGAATTCCCCCGTAATATTTGTCTTGCTATGAACGCTCATCAGTTTACACTTGAGTCCAATAATGAAATAATTTGCCTGGTACAATTTTCCCTTGCCATTTTGATCTTCAACCATTCAAGACCAATATTCATCGACACCTCCTTCCTCCTTAATTTCCTATCGCTTGCACTGTGACTAATCATTAAAAGGACTATCCAAAACAATTGAAGGCGTGGGCCATATAAAAAAAAAAAAAGATATGGAAAGAATAATTCATTAACTTCCGAAAAATGTGGTACAAATCCTTGGTTTTTGATGAATGGAGACGACGTTCGTACGAATGTATGATTTGAACAAAACACGAAACCAACCTTTATTCGCCATTCGTAGAAGGCACCAATGCACACTACATACCAGAGGGAATCGTTAATTAGAAACAACTTTTCGTCCTTCCATTCTAATGTAAGGATATTACCGGGAACCTTACGGATCTTAGACCTGAAGTATTTCACTAACCACACTTTACGCTCTGTAAAGACCATATTTCTGATCCCAGCATTCCGTTTCATAGGGGCAACTTACAGTCATATTCGAAAATAATTACCATGATAACACTTTTCTAAAGCGAGCAATTGGATTCAACAGGATTTGATGGAAAAAAGTTTAATCGAATTGTTGAAGTTGCTTATTTTTTTTCCGAAACTTTCCAACTATGGAAATTGATATGATTGGTATGCAATGCCAATGAAAAGCTTGAAAGGAACTTTGTGATTCTAAACAAGCTGTACGTCTCAGTTGAGTTGTCAATAACATAACAGAAATCCTTGCAAATCTGTGAAAATAAAAATTTACCAAGTTGAAGACAAGCACATCTACAAATATTTCAGTATGAATAAGTGAGAAGCTTTTGCTGGTGAGCCTGTAAAGATAATTCCAAGCAGAGAAATTTGATGATTACTTCTAACCGGTTGCTAGTTCGTTAAGGATAGCAAATAATCTGCCTGTAAAAAATTATGGTTAAATGCATCTAAATGACAACAACGGATTGAGGGTAAGGTTGGCTGCATTTTAATGTCTCGCAGACATATATTTAAATATCGCATTTTGTAAACCAGTAACTGAAAAACTCACATTTAAATAACATAAGCAAATTAAATCACGTGCGCGAAAACGTTCATCTAGAGGCTTCTCAACAGGCTCACTTCAGAATTTGATTTTGCGGTTTATTAAAAAATTATCCTGCGGGATTAAGCTATTACATGTTTTCGTTTTCCCACAAGAAAAGAAGAACAAATAAAGTATATTGGTTTTTGATTTGGATCAATGTCAAATCAGAAGGAAATAGGACTTGATTGCTTACGGACGTGATATACATACATGACGAGATATAGGTAAGTTTTGAAGTGGTAAATGTAGAACTTAGGAAGATCGACCTTCAAACAAGTATAATAAATTAATCTTTATCTCATTTTTAATGGCTAGATTTCGGGGAATAGATTCAGCAACTTAGTGTATCACAACCGAAAGAAAGAAAATGTTTCCGCCTGTTTAAAAAAAAAAGGTAAGGAACATGAGTATGTAATTCTCTCCTTCAGAAAATAAATATTTTGTCGCAGGCCATAATGTCGTAATCTGACTGAGACATTACCATACACATGTTGAAACCAAATAAATTTAGCTTCAAATACATTGCCAAACTATTCTATTTTTAGTAGCACTGTGCCCAATTTTTCTTTAAATTTTTAAGCGTTTTGGTAAAAGATAAATAAAAATCTATATTAATTCCTTTTTGAATAAGCGTTTAACTTACCTTTGGTTGAATCGGAAAACAGCACCAAAGTATAAAAGCTACAAACGCCACCAGTGTTCCAACGAGAAGAATAAAATCTTCGATGGTCTTTTATATATTTTATTTTTTAACAAGAAGAAATACCAGTAGAATCAGCTGACATTTGATTATATATGATGTATATATTTATTGCTTACCGGCTCTTCTCCCAAAAGAACATGATTAATCAAATAAGCAAAGTCGTCAAAAGGAGTCATCTTGGAAGGGTAGGTCTGCCTCCCGTTCCTGTCCCGTCTTCCAAATATACTCTAGTAAGAGCAGTCTTTCGAAATACGAGAAACAAATGTTGCAATTGATTTGAAAACTTATAATATCGACTAAAAAAAGTACTACATGGTAGTATATTGGATGCGCCTTTATCTGTTCGATTCTAAGGATCGATTAACAATGCCGAAAATTTTACTCGAATTAATTTTTATTGAGAAAATAATATTTTAAAATTAAATTAAGCACAACATTTATGGCTCAGGTCTGTGTAAATGGATAATGAGAATGACAGACCAGACACAACGAAGTCAAAGGATCGATTTTGACAGCTTCGAAAGGATTCAGTAGAGCAAGTGAGATAACAAGAAGTTAAGTCTACCAGGGATGTCAAACAATGTATTATTCTCACAGTAGCGTTCCTGGCATAAACAAAATGTTTTGAATCCTGTACAAGGCCTGTAGTACGTTCGTTTAATGGATTTAATTGACTATTGCAACAATATTTAATTTTTGTCGTTCTTAAATTCCGAAATTTCTACAATGTGTAACACCCTCGATGTTCTTTTATGTACAATAAAGTTACATTGTGTAACAATATCCAACTCATCTCCTCAACATGAGTTGAGTGTGTTGATTTGTCAAAAGTAGAAAAGGGTAAAATTTGTTTACAAATTGAACTTGATTCTTTAGATTGCGAGAGATTTTAATTAGTTTTGGTATATTTTTATGCATATTATTTCAAACAAAAAATTAAAATTAAAACGGAATAAATATCGGTTCGATCAGAAAAAGGTAAAATGTTTGTGCAAGACAGTTCGGTTGTAGGTCGAATGGTACAAAAATGATTTGTTTATATTTTTATGTGAATTCTCATTGCTTTGTTTGTGGTTTTTTTTTTAAGAAAATTGTGTTTACTGAATTCATTTGCCTTTTATAAAATTAATCACTAAATTTCAACACTTGTCGTTCTTAAATGAAATTGTTACAATAATAACAATCTCTAAAGGCTCGTCCACATTATGCCGAATGATGCCGATCGGCCTGTGCCGATCGGTCAAGCCGAATAAGTATGGATGTGCCGAAAACCGTCCCGAACCGAACCGAACTCAAACCGAATTCCGAATCAAATGGATACTTGTTCGGCCCGGCCGATCGGCATCATTCGGCATTTGCCGATCGGCATCATTCGGCATAATATGGACGCGCCTTAACATTACACTTCACCACTTACTATTGGCATAACTACAATCTGGAGAAAACGAACGCACCACTGAGCCACGGACATACAATATAGACCGCCAACTCTTTGAATTTTCTCTCATGCTTGATGTGCATTTTATTTTGAGTATGTTTACGCTCTTTCCTAGTCTAACCCGTGCATTTGAAATGGTTAACCAATACACGAAAAAAATAAAATGAAAAAGATGAGTACGAGTTGCTCTGTATTGTATGTCTGTGGCCTGGGTTAATGAGCTACAATGGATTTTTTTTTCATTCAGAAAAGAGCTGTGAACAGAGCGAGTATATCGAGCTCGCTCTGAACGTCCTCTAAACCAATTGTGTTCAGAACGCTCTGAACTGCTTTTGAAACGAATTTAAGCTCGCTGTTTTTTCTTTTCCTCATGTCAAATGAAAAACCCGAAAAAAATTTTGTTTACTTACATTTAAAATACCTTCGTCTTCCATTTTGATTTCATTTATTATTTACTTTTTTTTATCAATTTAATTGGTTTGGAAGCGTCTCACTTTTGACGTTTATATTTTCGTTCATCTTTTAGCTCAGTTTGCCCCATCTATTTATTAAAGCTTTTAGCTCAGTCTGCCCCGTCTATGTATTTGGAGCTCGTAGAGCGCACTCTGAATGAGAAAAGAAATACGAACTCCATGCTCTGAAGTCCCTGAAGCAAAAAAGAAACATTTTTTTTTGCAACTCAGTGAATTAAAAACGCATAATAAACCTATGATTAAAAATACTTAAAACTTGCCCTTTTTACTTGCGATTATAGGTAGGTAGGTACTATAAACTATAAAGCAAGTTTTGCATTCTCCGAAAAAAAAGTTTAGAGATAACAATCAAACATGAAAATACGATGATAGCGAAGACGAAAACAGATGGTCTAAGCATTCTATCCGTCTGTATGTCTGTCTGTCTGTATATATGTACATACGTATGTATAGACAACTGCAGCCCAAACGGGTAGAGGCTGAATTGCGTCAAATTTGGTACCTACCTAGGTAAATATTTTTCTTAGGTATTGTACAGAGGAGAAATTGAAAATTTGTATTAAGCTCAATACATAACGGTAACTGCCATACAACCGCTACGTTAAAGCTTATTTTTCTTGAAAACGTCTGTTACGATTTTGATTAAAAAAATCAGTGTAGTTTTTAAACTATGACCCATCATATGGCTGGAAAATAAATAAAAAAAATGTCTGAAAACGGTAGCTTACATAGGAACGTTTTTTTGATTTCATTCGAAATTCCAAACATATGGTGGTATATGAAGCTCAATTTATACTGTATACCAATATTTTTGATAAAATTCAAAAATAAAAATAATATTATGTTTAAGCTCATTAATTTTTTTCCAAAACTGATAAGTACCTATGTTTATGTATTTACTGAATACATAGGTATGAATTGGCGTTTTTGAAATTGGTTTGAAAAATGTTTTCAAAAAGATTTTCAAAAAAAACTTCTTTTTTCTAAAAAAAAAGCGGTCCACAGATTTTTATAATTTTATTCTCATAAATTGAAATTTATACAAGAAATAAAATGGAGTACTTTTTTCAGGTCAAATCAGTTTAAGTAGGTACTTATATATTAAAGAATTAAAAAAAATATTTTTTTTTTAAATCTCAAGCCACAGTCACACATTACGCTGACGCCACACATGCAAGCTACTGGCAAGACTACATGTATTAATTGTCAGATACCTATCGGTGTTTCAGTTGGCTGGACGTCTGTCTTTGTGAGTGGAAAATGTGAGTATATTGCAACTGTCATGCCAGTACCTGGCATGTGTGGCGTCCGGGTTGGAGCGAGTAATACCTAACGTATTTTTTTTGGATGCGTGAAAAAAAATTGAAAAAAATTTATTGTGTGTAGTGTACTTTTCCCTGACTATAGATGGTTACCAACTGTGCGATAGCGGGTGCGGGACTCAATCTACCTATATATATAAAAATGGATGTGTGTATGTATGGATGTATGTATGTCGTGTATGGACTCCTAAACTGCCCAATGGAATTTTATGAAATTTTCAAGCTAAATATTGTTCAGTCCAGCTCCAGGGATGGTTCCAGTGAAGGTTTGGTTCCGATCGGGTGGAAGACAAAAATAAAATGCAGGCTTTTACCATTTTTTGTTCCATTTTTTTCGATTTTTTCATAAATTTTTTAGCGGTTTGAAAGATCAGCGAAAACTCCGCAATGGTGCAATGGAAAACAAAAACAAAATGCAGGCTTTTAACATTTTTTGGTTAATTTTTTTTTATCTTTTCATACATTTTTAGCGGTTTGAAACATCAGCGAAAGTTCCGGAAGAAAAATGTAGGCTTTAACCAAAAATACTGTTTATCCGCTAGCATTGAGATGAACTAAATAAATAAATTTAATTTCACATTAAATAAGTGTTTTTTGGGCGTAGCAACGCGCGCCAGGGAACGCTAGTAGCATATATCATAGGAAAGCCTTTTGTTAAAGTTTATTAAATGTACATAATTCAATTTTAAAGTTTGTTTTTCTTGTGTGTGTAAGGAACATCTGTACAAGCTGGATTCACTTTGTGCTTGTTTTCAGACAAATCGAATATTTGCCGGGTTGTGTATTCAGTGTTTGTTTGTGTTTCGATTCCAGAGCTCCACAGAGTATTGACCCAATACTTGTTCCACAATAAATCAAGATTGAAGAAGCTTTCGGTCAAGAGCTGACTGGAAGTAGCCAACCTCAAGTGTATAGTACATACTGCTTGCAGTGAGCATCAAAGTCTTCAATTTTGTTCAATGGAATTGTATGATACTCGGAGGCATCCACAACAATCTAGGAAGAATCAAAGTTATGATGTGAGTGGCTTTCCACCGACATACAAAGACCCACCGCTTGCACACTTTTGTATTTTGAAAAAAAAAAAAAGGTTTTAATTTCCGATCTTTCCTTGTTTTTGTTAGAGTTTAATAATAATTTTATTTTATTTTATGCCTGTAAGACCCAAGGTCTTTTGAATGCAAACTGCACGGCAATAGTTAGAAGGAATAGAAAGGATAAGCAAATATTTTTTGTTGGTACAATGGATTGAGAAATAGGTGATATTTATCTCATGAAATTCCCACGGGTGGCGTCCAGTTGAAGCTGGGGGAATATTGAAAAGTTGCTGCCCAGGCTGGGGCTCGAACCCACAACTCTTAGGTTAGCAACCAAGCACTTCATCCACTGTACCATTGCCATTATCATATAAAACTGCTGACCTCATATTTATAAATATTCTTTTTTTATTTTTTATTAAATACTAGTTGCCCCGGCAGACGTTGTCCTGCCCTTCCGAGCAGATAGCTTGATAAGTTTGACTTCTTTATTTGTTATATTCCGTCCAATTAGTTCGTCTAAACTATGAGAACATGGATGATATTTTTTTTAAATTAAATAAACTCAGAAAAGTACGCATACGTCCGAGTGTATTATACTGTTTTATCGTTGTTTTTAAGTTGAAAAATTGGCAATTGCTGTAAATTTTCTTTCCCTTTTTTTTTCCTTTTTACTGAAAATTTGAAACATTATTATTGAATGGTTATAATTTAATAACATAAAAAACAGAAGTATTATATTTTTTTATTGTTTTATTTGATTTTTAATGCTAAAATTGTTTTATTTTACTAACGTAGTGCAAGCGGATATACAATGTTTTTTGTTAGGTGTATAAATTTATACAATTTTAGGTGTTCCAACTCTATAGCATCCGACATACAACTGGCCGTGGGAAAAGCATGCATTTTCTAAATTAAGGCCAGCTATAGTTAACGACTATCCCTGCGCTTTTTTGATAGTGATTGCGAAGGCTAGGCGTACCGGAAATTGCAGTCCTTTAAAGCTAAACGGCAAATCTGAAGAAAGCATTGATATTCGCGGAATCAGGACAACTTCGCCTTTTCTCTTACCGGTAATAATTATGAGAACACGGATGATTTCTTTTAAATTAAATAAACTCAGAAAAGTACGCATACGCCTGAGTGTTATTTAAGGTTGAAAAATAGGCAGTTGTAGCAAATTTTCTTTAAAGTTCTATCCCTAAATTCAGGACTTCTGACTCACCTGGCAATTTTTTTCAGAAAAAAAATTATTCTGATCTCAATGCCTCATATAATATACAAAGGTAATATATAAAAGTATCTGAACTAAATATTATACAAATTCAAATATTAAAAACAAATGAGTTGATATATATTTACTTTCAAATAAAATATATATTTATATTTCTTTCCCCCTTACATTAAAACCATACCAATATAAATCATTTTCCATAAATAATTATTTCTTTATTTCTTTCTTTCATTCTACTAGATCTTTTAGGCCAATATTCATAATCCTCACTGTCTGACCTTTTACTTTTCCTACTGTGGATCATAGTTTGTCTTTGGGCCTGTATGTTACATGGCGAAAATTGAATTACTTTTGTGTAAGGTATGCTTACTAAGTTGGTTAATATGAGCAGAACGATGATAACCTTCAACATCTACCAAATACATCACGTTACCTAATTTACGAATAACTACACCTGGCTACCATTTATAACTAAATCCATTTTTCATCTTATATAGGATTCTCTCTCCATTTTTAAATAGAATTGCCAGTTACTCTGCCGTTAGATTTGACATTTCCTGCAAGTTTTGTAGCCTCGTTCCTGTACTATCAATTATATATGTATAATTAAGTCATTTTTGGGTAGTTTACATACAAAAATCGTAGACAGTTGCAAAAATACACAGTTCGGAAACGAGGACTTTTAAACGGCAGTAGAGCCTATGTTGGCTTCACCCAACCTTTCCTTGTAATCTTTTCTTCGTGTTGTTTCAATAACAATTGTTTTATGCCGTTCACAATTTCTGTAGATGCATATAACTTAATTTGACGCTTTGATACTGACATCTTCAAATTTTTTGAATTTTTTCAAAATTCATCTTCAAATTGAAATAGAAAATTGACATTTTCAAACAGCTGTTAGCAACTGGCTTGTGCAGCCTACGTCACAGCGAAAACTCAGATAGGAATCTGACAATTAATACATGTAGCAACCCGCTTGCCAGTTAGTAGCTGGCATTTGTGGCCTCAGGGTAACAGCTGGTTTGTAATATTATAAGCGAAACGATGACACTTCTTCGTCTGACTGATATGCAACATCTTCTACAAAATCTTTCACGGGATGCCTCTCGCTTTTCTTTAACAAATTTTCAATTTTGAAAAATTTTTAATTTCGGACGATATTGAAATATAATTAATAGTAGTTGCTGTTCTATTTTTAGGTTAATAAGTTATAAAATAAATGAATATTTATGCTTCTTTTCACAATCCAACAATTAGAAAAACAAATTTCCAATTGACGACGTTTAGTGAATGTCAACTTTGTTAGGGTGTGTAAATCTGGCTCTGAATCGAGATTCACACAAATTGATCAAGATATAATCTGAGATCAAATATAGGTAGATTGCTTTTTTGGCTTCATGGAAAATGAAAAGTGCTCTAGATAAAATCGAGAGTGGTTTTTTGGTTGCATGGAATCCATCAATATTAAGGATTGAATTATCCTCTGGAGTAAACCACTTTTCCGAAATAAAAGCCAACAGTATTTTAGCTCGAAGAAGAAAGTTGATCCGATCTTAATTGAACGTTAAAAATAACTTCAGATTTTTTCTGAGATCAACATCGAAGAAACTACCTATGTATGTATATTTGTATATTGACAGTATTGACTGTAAATTGTTTTGATTTTTATATTCTGATTTGGACTAATGACAATCACGATTAAATTAGCCTTATAAAATTTCATGTCTTATTACTTTTTAACAACTAATTCAATAAAACTCAATTTAATTTTTAAAGCAATAAAATTTAAAAAAAAAATTGTTCTTTGCAAAGTTTCTGGTTCGGCTTATAAAAGTTTGAGTATGTTATGTACCTATGTAGGTACAAATAGGTACTTGTCTAGCTCTAGCATGTTTTTGATTCGACAGCTCTGCTGCCTGCCTATCCCATTTCTGTGACACCTAAAATCACACTTCTTTTTTTCGAAGCGAGACGAATCCTTGTTTCCGATTCGCAAACCCCTCGCCGTCACCGACCATGCCATGCACAAAGCACAAGTGAACAGGATTATGTTTGTTTTATCTAGTCTAGTGTTGAAGTAGATGCAAAATCTGAAGCAGAAAGTAGTTGCACAGATTGTTTTTGTTTTGAGTCAATTACAAATTGCAAATTCTTCCCTTATTTAAAAAAAATCAGTCTAGGCAGCAGGCTCCGAATATTGAACATGCATTGCATTTGAGTTTAGTTTTGTTCTTGCAAAGAAAATATCCACACCCTTTCCCCTTAAAAGAGATGGTAATCATCCAACACAATTGCTTACTTCTTTACCCTAACCGTTTTATTGCCAACCACCTACCCTCCCACATACCGTTACCAAACCATGGCATGAGTAGTTTATTGGAGTAGGTACTCGGTACTCGCCAGTCGCCAAACGCCAACACGTCTTCGCCATCCCCGAAAGCCAAAATGATGAGTGTGGCGACTGGCTATGGCGAAGAACATTTTCGGTAAAATTTTGTGTTGCTATGCGCTCGAAAGATTACACTACGGCATATACACTTTTTTCCTTATAGGATTTGTTTGTTAAAATAGAGCAGAGTGATGCGTTTGGATAAATACATATTTGTGTGAGTGAGATGACTAGAGGGTGTGGGCTGCTTTGGAGACTATTTACCATAAAGCGCCAGTATAATATTATGTGTTGAGGTGTGATACTAAAATTGGAGAAAAACGTTACCGCTTTGAATGGTTCTGGGATTTGCTTATTATCTCGTACAGCAGAATGGAAAATTTCGTTCGTTATAATCATAGTTTCGAATTTCCAGCGAAAATGTTTGAGAAAAGTTTCCAAAAACTAGCTAAGGAAATTGCTATAGAATGTAGAGACTATAGTATTATCTTAAAGCATACCCGTTTGTTGAGGTGTCATATTTGTTGTTTTTCACGAGACGGACAAAGTTTTAGTGATTCATATTTGGACTAATGAAGTTTCCATCTTAAAATATTTAAACAAGAACCACAAATGAACAAAAAATTATCGAAAATTCACATATTTTGCTGTTTTATTCACGTGAAATTTCTCGTATATCTTGTGAACAACGAGAAGCATGTCCGTTCCACAATCGAACATATGTTGCGATGTGGATTGCATGTAGATCGCGAATCGACTTTCATAGTTCATAGCAATCATTTTGCAGTTAGCAGCAAACAGTTTAATCAATAAAAACTGACATTTTACTTGAGATGACAGATACTTCACCTTATGCTTTCGTTGAAAAAAAAAAATGTTGAGATAACAATTAAACATGATAACACGTAAATTATCTATAAATTCTGCCCGTCTGTATGTATACGTAGGCGTCAATTTGAAACTTTTTTAGCTAAAAAATAACGGTTACCATAAGCTAAGTAATTTCATGGAACATTTTGTACTGAACGTCGTCAATGGCGGCACTAGTTTTCTTATCAACTTTACACCTATTGTTGTTTTTGCTTCCCATGGGAGTTTAGACAAAAACCACTCTCCAATAAGTGTTTGTGAACGTCGTCCATAAATGCCGCACAAAACGATGCTCTTATTAAGAATACTATAGACTTTAAATACAATGGCTACGTTAAATCCTATTTTTCTAGAAAATGGCTTTAGCGAATTTGATTTAGAAAAATTAGTGTAGCTTTTTAAGCACGCTCACTATATGGCTGAAAAAACGGTACCTTCAGTTGAATACATAAACTATAGGAGACTTGATATGCCTAGGTCCAATTTGCCATATATTTCAATTTGTTTAAGTAAAAACCTCATCAACATTTTTTTTAACGAGTAAATAATTTATTTATTCAACGAAAGAACCAAAAAACTTAAATAAAAATAATGAATTATTAATTTGTTAAAAAAAAAACAAAAACGGAGCTTAAACATAAAGGAACACAAAAGCAGAAGATCGTT
This sequence comes from Platycheirus albimanus, assembly GCA_916050605.2. NCBI lineage: Eukaryota > Metazoa > Arthropoda > Insecta > Diptera > Syrphidae > Platycheirus > Platycheirus albimanus. Next base: position 49,651,476 of record OU696697.1, on the reverse strand, counting down.
TTGTAAATTTTCTTAAAATTATTTGATTGCGAATAAACGCAGTGATTTTGGGGAAAGGGCATCCCGCGCACTTGATGCGTGCCCTGAAAGTTGGCTTTGACAATTTTTTAAGAACAAACCCGTCAAGGATCAAGTCTTCCATGCTCGGGAGGATCAAATCTCAAAATTGGAAGAAGAAAAAAGGAAAGAATTAAAAACAAATGAAAAATAACTTATGATACAACACAAAACAACAGTCAAGAAAGAATCAACGTATCACAAAATATCAAGTAAGAAATGATAAAAAAAAAAACTAAAAACCTTCTGTGAGTTGAATAATGGCATTGATTTCGAAGATAATTGTCAATGCTGCCAAATAAGCTATAATAACACTTTCAGGTCTGAAGATTGAAAGGGCTGATCACGTCTCCCAGGGTATCAAGTGTCCCTCTTTTTCCCTACTATTAGGCAATTTATTCAGCTCTGAAAATTCTATCTGTATGTAAATAGAAGTAACTATAGCCCAACAGCTATGCAAGTTTTCTTCAAACCGGTTTCCTAAAGTTTTTTGAACATTATAGAGGGGAAATAAAAGCTTTTCTGTCATTATAACCGTTGGATACTAGCTCAATTGTCTCGAAAACGATCTTAAATGATCTAATTTTTAAAAAATCTAAGTTTCAAAACGCTATCTCCCAAATCAAATGAAATATGTTTTTTTCTACCTCACAAACTACTAAACCAAGTTTTGAAATTCGTTTGCAAAAAACGGTGCACTTTATTTCAAGCTAAAATAAATGTAAAATAAAAAATCAATCATTCATAATCTTAAATGACATAACTTCAATCTTTTATAATTTTAAATAACATATTTGCTACGTCGACATATATGTTAGAGATGGAAAATACTCTGTGATATATTACTTTAAAGGACTATTTAAATATTTTGATCGAAATATAATGAAAAATATTTAGTATGAAAATGTCATTCAAGAATTGTATAAAAAGGAGAATCTCTGTGCTTCTGGAGTTCAGATTAGTTTGATCAGTCTATACCTAGCATAAGGCATTATAGTATATTGGCGTAACACACATGCTAGCGTCACATGTAAAATACACATGCAGAGATATTCCCTTGTAAAACTGTCAAAACAGGTAACACTGGAGCGTGCGGATATAAATTCCCAACCTTCATTTCCCTTTATTACCGTTTAAAAACTTACCGACTACTCTTCCAGCGCCATCATATTAAATTTTCATCGGTACTCTCCGCGAGAACTAAAACATCGAACTCTCCAAAATGTGTCTAAGCGAGCAAAGCACATTTCACGCAAGTTCTATCCTTTTCAAATTCGCTCTGTTTTTATATCTATCACCTGCATTGTTGTTATGTTTTCACTGCAAACAAGCGGACCAACCCTATTAATTCTGAAAAGCGAAACGATCAATAGAAAAATCCATATTGCCTCGTGTTATCCTCCTTTAACTAATACAACACAAATTATGTCTGCCCAAAATGAAATAAGAAATTATTCAGTTGCTCTAAACTCGGTTGTTAGCCTAAATGTCCGTGCGGTCAATCTTGAACACACAACGACAGCCGAATTGAAAAATTTTTTTCGTTACTAAAATTCATCTAAAAATAACTGTCAAAGTGTTTAAAAATGTAAATGAATAGCATCTGTTGTGGAATTTGTACAATTATTTTTGTTTCTGACTTGGTTTTTGAATAATTTTAGTGAAAAATTATGATTCGTCTCTTCGGTTTGGAAAAATAAAAGAAAAAAAAATCTAAAATTGTTTCCCATCTCACTCCTTCGCACTGGTTTGCAGTTTGTTCGCTTTCGTTTTTCGGCTCGTTGCGAAAACGCCTGTAAATTGTCTATCAAGTGTTGTTGGCTGACGAAAATTCTCAGAAAAAAAAGTGTACCTAAAACGAAGATTGAAGGATATGTGAAAATATTGGATCAACATAATAATATTGAAGGCTCCAAACAAACTTCCTCGCAATGAAATTATATTTAAAGTTAGTGGTACAAATTAAATTTATTTCCCTTCTTCCATAAATATCTGGGTAGATAGATATCTGCTTTTTGTGCTTTCCTTTCATTTCGCTCGCTCATCGAATTGCATTGACATATTTGTTCTCACTCTAGCCCATGTCGTGTGTACTGTGTTTGTGTCATTGCCATCATTTTACAGTTGGTGTATATTTTTTGTTGTTGTCTTTTCTGTCTTGCTGCTTTCAAATTCCAAAGAGTAACTGAGACAAGGATATAAGAAAAAATTAAAGAATTTGATGGCAGTAGCAACGGCAGCCTAGCAGCAGCAGACAAAAAATTCCCAAGAAATTTTCAAACTCAGAAAAAGTGAATTAATTTTATTAAAATTGGAATAAGTAACAGCCTTGTTTAATGTATAAAATACAAATTGTGTTAAACTATTAAAATATACAATATAACTCGTGTATTCATTCAATAATCGGTGATGAACAGTTTTTTCTTTGCTGAAGTGTGGTCGGTCGATTCGTTGTTTTGTGGTGTGTCGGTGTTGTTCTTTTTTGGTTGCTTCTTAATGGTGCGTATGTTGCTCCTATAGTCCTCGGTGAATTATTAAAAAAAGAAAACAATTGATTCAATTTACAGAAAAAAATTCAATCCCGATTGGAAAATTATTTGTAACTTGGTGTTTTCATAAAAATTAATTTTCATTAGTACATAGCTAGCTAGTGATTTTTTTTTCTTTTGCGTTAGTGAAAAATATTCAATCTTCAATGTACAGAGATGAATCAAACTAAAAACAGAAAAGGATGCAAGAATTTATTTGACAGATGTATGTTGGGAAGGATGGGGATGGGTATGGGTATGGGATGATGGTGACTTCCTTTCGGCGACACAGTGCAGTACCTCTACTCAAATTTCTTTAAACAGCAGAGTAAAAATAAGGAGTGAGCAAAAAAATGCCCTATTTTTATGCTGTGAGGGGGTGTTGGTGGATGCACTTGATGCGCAGAATGCGTTTTCTTTTTAATTTAATTTTTTTTTTAATTTATAACTGCACACATTTCTTTTGGTCATAAAATGAAAAGAATGAATTAATGTTTTTCGAAATGAGCACCTACATATTTTTCTTTTCTTTTGAATCACCTTGCTTTTAGTAGAATGTTATGTATTTTTGTACTCGTTTTAATGCATTGAAGAGGAAGTATTTTCTTCTCTTTTTGGCTTTTGATTTTTCACAGTTGGGTTTTTTTTGTCGCCGTCGTCATCGTCATACAGACAAAGTCAAAGTGATAGTCAGGGATGTTATAACTTTTTTTTTTCAATCGGGGGCTCGTCATTTACAATTAAATTAAAAACATTAAAATAAAAAATCAATAGTAAATTACAATATGTGTAGTATGTGTTTATGCAGGTTTTTCTTTTTATCAATATCATAATTATAATCTTTTGCAACTTTTGCGTTTACTTATTTACACACTAATAATGCAGATTTGACCAACAATATTCGAACAAAACATTGTCCGAGGCCAAGATTTGACGTTTCCGGTTCTTAAAAATTAAAGGATTGTGATTTTGTACAACCCACAACGTTAAAAATTCCATTTAGTGTGACAGTTCATTGGTCCCGTGCCTTACGCGTTAGGAATATACTAGAAGTCATACAGTTCCGTATAGTTTTGATTTTTGACCTGAAAATGGCAAAAATGTCATTAATTCTGCAAATCGCAACAAATCTCTGGTTTTATAGAAGTGTATGCGGAGGAGGATGGCTGGGTGCTGTATGAATAGGGTAGACCCTGATTGGTATCAACATGGCGATGCCCAGCTGTCTGCGCCACCTTAAGTAAGTAAGTAAGTATTCGGAGGAGGCATAAATACAAATTCTGTTGCATGGATATTACATACTTACTTAAGGTGTCGCAGACAGTCCATTGTAGACTACAGTCTCAACGAACAAACCCCGCCAGCTAGACCGTTCCCTAGCCAGTGGCCTCCAGTTGCGCACACCAAGTTGTTTTAGGTCATTCTCCACTTGATCGCGCCACCTTAGATAGGGTCTTCCGGAACTGCATCGGCCCTCTGGGTTGGAATTGAAGACTCGGCGGGCTTCATCCATACGCTCCACATGAACCAGCCATCTAAGCCGCTGAATTTTCAGCTTTTTGACCAGGTCAATGTCGCTGCATAGCCCATATAGTTCGTAATTGAATCTCTTCCATACTACCTACTTTGATACATACAGCACTGAATATTACCCGAAGAATATTTCTCACAAATCACCCCAGCCTGTTTTCATCCGATTGTGTCACTGTCCACGCTTCTGCCCCATACAGCAGGACTGGGATGATTAGGATCTTGTATGGAGTCTTCTTGGTCCGAGAGAGGGATTAGCTTAGATGCCTTCAAAGCCCGAGGAAACAGCGATTGGCAAGAGTTTTGAGAGGTTATAGGTAGTGCAACCCAAATATACGAAAATCCTTCAAAACTCCAAATTTATATCTGTCTATCGTGACGTTTTATCTGAGCCTTCAATGATGATGTTCTGCACCCGAGTACAGTATTTACCTACCTAGGTACTTTGTTGTGTCTTCATTTATAGGCAGACTCATTCTGGCGCAGATATCTTTTTTCTGATTTTGAGATAGGATAAGGTGCATGAAATCGATGAATGTTCTTTAATTCACAATTTACTTTGCTTTAGTTTTACATGCCAAGTCATGTTCTCTCAAGGGTTTATTTTAGAATAGAAAAAGGCTGCTAAATTAAGCTGTATGTTATTCAATTTACCACCGGTTTAAAAATCCTGACCAAGTTTTCATGCAATGCATGTTAACTCAATTGACGTTAATTTCCTCGCATAGGTAGGTATCTACTCTTTTGGTTTTATCAAATACCTATACCTAGTTGTATTATTACCATTTTTGACACAGTGGTTTAGAGAATCCAGCTTGTTTATGCTATGGTTAACATTTAGGTAGGTATATCACAAGTTATAGCTGCTAAAACATGCATGAATCCACCGGTGCAAGCGAAGTAAAAAGCAACTTGCAATAGTACCTATAAACCCTCACTGATACTAAAGTGGAGTTTTAAAAACGAAAGTAAATCAAAAGTTGCCTGGAAACCAAATTATTGATTCCGTACCGTAATTAATGTAAAAATCGTTGGCTGTTTCATATTACATTTAAATGAAGTCTCCTGTAGGCACAGAAAAGGGGAAATGCAGGTATATTCAATCCTTTTTTTTTAATAATTCACTTCCAAATTGTCTCCCCATGCTAGGTATACAAAGATTCATTGCTTAAGCTGGCTTCATTTCCGAACTTTATTGATGAATCTGGATATGCTTGGTTACTAACTAAAGTAGAAATGTTGTTCGAGCCCTAGCCTGAGCAGGAATTTTTCTATATTCCCCCAGACTGAACTCGATCAGACACGTATGACATTATTGAGATAAAATATTCCACCTAAATCTCAATACACTGTACCAATCAAAAATTGTTTCCTATCTTTCAATTCCTTCTTACTAATGCAGTCAAATTTGCTTTCAGAAATACCATAGCTTTTACAGGCATATAGGTATAGGGTAGAGTCGCTAGTGGCCGGCCCCCTAAGGATTTTTCCTCATAAAATATAGCACTGTAGCCACAAATATTTTGGAATGATTCTTGAAATATATAATTCTTTATTAAATTTTTTATCGGTGAAAGAAAAAAAAGTCGACTAATTTTACCAAAAAAATATTTATTTAGATTTTTATAAAAAAAGTCAATTTTTCCAGTGGCCGGCCCCTTGTTTCCTATTTCCGGCCAGCGGGTGTCCCATCTTCGGCCACCCAGTAAATAAAGGGCATTAATTGTATAATAATTTTTTTTCAAAGATTTTATTATTGAAAATATTAGAAAAAATTACTTTAAAAAAGAATACAAATGGATTACCTTAATTTGATACACTTATACTCGCGCGGACTACTATGGTAGACAGGTGACTTTAGCGCTTAATTATAGAAGTATGCGTTCACGAACAAATCAAGAGAGGTACTAACCTGTTGAGGAATTAAGTTGAGAGGGCTTATCTGAAATGACACCGCTCTTTCATAAAAAACAGTTAAGTTATGAACAAAATTGTTACTGTGGTCTACTATAGTAGGCCACGCGTGTACTCCAGTGTTAATATTAAAAAAAAACTTGGTTGTCTCTAAAGTCGGTTTACGGACGATAATTTTACTTGATAACCAGTTGACCAAACAGTTCACGTGTAGGTTGCAAGTATCACCCCCAATCACCAACCTACAATCACCAACTAACCATCACTTTTGACCTCCCCTTACGCACCGACCTCCCCCACACACCGATCCACTCCCCAAATAACCCCCCTTTGTCAACTTTTACACCAACAAACCACCCACCATTTTTCACAGTTTTTGCCTCACCAAACATCCCCCCTAAGCAACACCTAGCCACCCAACACCCTGCCCTCACCTCACACTTTGAAAAATTGTATGGACTTTCTATGCTATAAAAGCAGTTACGGAACGTGACATTGTGAAATTCTTAAATTCCTTAGCCTTTCTTCTTCTACGTACGTCCGTAAGTAAGGAAATCTTCAAGCAATGGACATTTTGGAACAACTTTTTTTCGTTTTGTTGAGTTCTTTTTCGCTTTTCACTTCTATTTTGTCTTTTAAGTTTTCTTTTTTGAACTTCTGCGGTTTTAAAAGATTTCATTTACTTTGGTTTTTTGTAGAGCAAGCTTTCTTTTTGCCACTTCAGTGGCGATCCGTTTTTTTCGACTGCTGGTTTCGGATCGGACCCTTGAAAAATCGTCGTACGGAGTCGCGTTTAGGTTTCGGATTTTTCAGACACTTCTCAAATAAATAGGTATATGTAGGTAGTAAAGTTATTTAAAAAAAAATGATTATAGCGCTAAGTTTTCTTCAAATTATTTATGAAGCACACTTGGCCACTCCACTGTCAAATGACAAAAGGCATCGAATTGTCCATGCTCAGCTTCTTTTGAAGCTGGTTTGTTTGCATGCATGCTTCGAAATTACAAGAATAAAACAAATACATAATTCCAAATTTATTTCTCCGTTGAATTCTGAGTTTAAAAAAAAAACACTGAACCGACTTCATTCCTCGGCAACACTGGCAAGGTATCTTCCCGTTAGATGGACTTTTTTTTTATTGCGCTAGTAAACTTCGCAAAATCTCATGTAGGTATATACCTAAGTCTATTACATAACTTGGGTGGCAATTGACAGGCAAGCAGCTTTCCATCCTTATCATTTCGCTTTCAGCCAAAGTCGACCGACGGTTAAGTTTATGTTTGGATTTATCATCAGGTAGATGTCCTTCAAGTTAGCACTACCACTTTCGATTTTTTTAAAATGAACAATTGGATTAACTGTCGTGAATTTGTCGTGAAACAAAAAAAATTTGTCGCGCCCCTATTTTAAAAGTTAACCCCTGGTAGTGCTAACTTGACAGTCAAGTTAGCACTACCACCCCCCAAAAATGAATGAAATTAAAAACTGAGTATGCGATTATTTGTCGTGAATTTGTCGTAAATTTGTCGTGAAACAAAAAAAAATTTCCCACCCCTATTTTAAAAGTTAACCCCTGGTAGTGCTAACTTGACAGTCAAGTTAGCACTACCACCCCCCAATAATGCACGAAATTAAAAACTGAGTATGCCATTAATTGTCGTGAATTTGTCGTAGACAATCCCCATTATTTTAAAATTTTTTTAGATTTTTTTTTCCGAGAACTACCCCTATTTATACTAAATTGACAGCCAATTTTTGAAAAAAGTCAAAAAATATACATATACCTATACTTAAAATTAAAATTTTTTTTTTTAATTTTTGGTTTTTGAGTATCCTAAGAATTTTTAGGGGGGTGGTAGTGCTAACTTGACTGTCAAGTTAGCATTACTAGGGGTTAATTTTTAAAAATGAAACGCGACAAATTATTTTGTTTCACGACAAATTTGCAACTAATATTCGGCAGTTAATCCACGTATGAATAGTAATAAATAATTGAATGCTCCCGTACGAGTTCAAGTGGCTGCAAACACTTTCAAGGAATATGGCCTTAAAAAGACTGCCGACGATTATTCATTTATTAAAAATTGAATGGATACAATTTTTATAAAGCGTGAGAAAAAAATCTACCAATTAAACATGACATTGCAATGATAAGGAAGTCGAAAAAGTGGGTCAGCCGATTCTATTTGTCTGTATCCTTGTACCGGCACCTAAAACCTAAACGGCAGGACCGATTTGCTTCAAACTTGGTACCTACACAATATTTTTACGATGAATTAGCATTCTGGCTTAAAAACTAACAATACCTACCGCTACCATATTTTTTCTTAAAAAAGATTCTGTAGGTATGCTGTTTTTTGAGTAATAGAAGTCTTTTATAGCGGTACCTTTAATTTTTCTTTTTTACAAATCAATTTTTTTTAAATCATTTTTAGTGATTATGCAATAAAATTTCATATGATTTTTTTTTGTTATTTTTCTTAAAGAAAAATCCATCCGTATAACAACACTGGTTGTCATTTATACCGTGTGTCGTCGCGTCACTGTCGGTCAGCTACCGAAATGAAATACTAAAAGAAGAGAGGTGAATGTTCGCTTTCGGTTGGGGTTTGGGGATACATTTTTACTTGTGTTCTTTTTAATATATTATTTTACTTTTTGTGCCGTTCTGTCTTCTTCTGATAATGTGCTATTATAATTTCTATTGTTGTTATTAGCTTTTTGTGTTGTTTAATTTTGTTGGAATTTCGTATTCTTAGGTTATAAAAAAAAAATTATTATTTTAAACTACATGCATGATTTATAGAATTCAAAAATGGATTTCACTTTTTTTTTTTTTTTTTTTTTTGTAAGGTACCTACCTATTTTTTTTTTTTTGGCAGACACTTTCGATTTTCTTCCGACAAAGCGAATAATATACCTACCTACGTAATGATCGTTTGAGCTAATCTTGAAGTGAGTTGGCTTATTTTGGTGACCGGGACGCAGTGCAGTTTTTGCATAAATACATACTCGTACCTACAACGAACTGGAAAATGTAGGTGTCAGCAGAAGTTTAAATTGTAGGTACCTAGGTAGGTACGCAACGTTTTTGGCTCACAAAAATACCTAGGTACCTACATTAATGTTTTTTTTTTTTTAAACGGAAATGTCGGTTAACAAAGCAACTAATATTAGAAAAGTTCAGAAAAAAGCGTTAAAATTGATAGGAGAGAGAAACATTATGGAAACATTTCCATCACTCGAACATCGTCGAAATGTTTCATGTCTTTCTTTATTTTACAGGTTCTTTTATAAAAAATGCTCACTCGAGGTAGCCAGCTGCGTTCCACCCCTTAAACATTTCCCCCGTAACACTCGTCTTGCTAGGAACGCTCATCAGTTTACACTTGAGCCCAATTTCGGACGTACCGTGAAATATAGGGATTCTTTCTTTAGCCGTACAACACGAATGTGGAATGGATTGCCTGGCACAATTTTTCCTTACCATTTTGATCTGCAGCCATTCAAGATCAATGTTCATCGACACCTCCTTTCCCTTCCTCCCTAAATTCCTATCGCTCGTGCTGTGAATTATCATTAAAAGGGCTATAACAAACCCCTTGAGCGCGTGTGCATTATAAAAAAAAAAATTGAAGAAAGTTTATCTTTCATCTATTCAATCTCGCTCAAGTAACTTCGTTGATCAAAAATTTGTCACCAGTATCGAACTGATATGCCAAACTTGCGTCTTCTTCGAGGGTTATCGTTCGTAATTCCGTCTTTACGAAACTTAACGAAACAGAGATGGCCTTCACTAAGGGTTTATTTTAAGAAAGAAGTACAGTGTTCTGCATGTTCTGATCATAAACTCCCGCTAGCTGAGAGTTTTTAATGTTTAAAGGCCACCAAAAAAGAATAGCTTTGTTCGCGTACCAAAATCAAACAGTTTGCATTCGATTTCATACGCTTACATTAACACAAAAAGCGTTCGTGTACTGTTCTGTGAATGATAGAGATTTTTCTCTCATTTGAGAAATTTTGACAGTTTTCATTTTTAACGCAAGAAACCGAACAAAGCTAATATATGATAGAAACAATAATTTGCACCGTCGTATGTCGTAAATACTTCCTCGGACCTCCTGCGAAGGCCTCCTGCAGTAGGTTAGAATTATGCGCACATCTCCTATTTATTGCCAGCTTTTCGCTCAATTGACAGTTAACACTTTTTGGTGACAAAAAAAAGCGAACTTTAATTCTATCGTCAAAATAAAGGGTTATTTTTTAGACGTGTGAAATAAAACGCATATACATATTTTAATGTAGTGGCCAAGAATTCAGCTTTATTATAAAGATAAGGGCTTGCCATTATGTTTTAAAAATGATTTCGGGCAAGTGGCCTCCGCGGGTGACTCGAATAAATTTCTATGCAATTATTTCGATCGAATATTGGACGCAGAGTGCTATGCGTCGTGCGAACTGAAATATTATTTTGATAATAAATTTGCACGATTTGCAAACCTTGTGCAGGAGTAGGTATGTCTATTCATTATAAAATAGCAAACCAAGCTGAGCATAAACCAAGTGACAGCTGTCAAAAAGACCAACTCCGACAAAAACTATTGCCAGATTGGTAACCACTAGTCTAAAAAAAACCCCATTTACTTCATGTCTTAATTTAATCTTAAGTAACCCTGAAATATAAAGTTTGTTGTGAAATACTGGATTAAACCCAGTTTTCCGGTGTGTTTTTTTTAGATAGACTGTGGCAGTTCCTAGGATTAGCCAAGCTAATTTTTTTAGACATTCCGCCTGTGTGCTTTGGTAGCCTGAATAAATAAAAATGTCCTTCAATTTCCTGCCATATCCAAGCGGCTAGCAGAGATGGTTTTTTTCATAACAAAATGTATTACTGAAGAACTGTGACTTTTTCGCAAGAGTCCTTACCCCGGAAAAAAGACTTGGCACTACGCAACGGGAAAGTTGTTTTTAAACAAAAAGTTAGCTGTTTTCAATATTGAGTATCATTGCACACTACTCTCATGTTCAAAATAAGTGGAAGTATAAACTATTATCAGTAGAATTTAGCCATAAACGTTTTTTTTTATAATGCACTTGCACTCAGTGGTTTTTAATACCCTTATTATGAATTAACACGTGAGACCAATTAGGAGAGAAGGAATAGAAAAATAGGAAAGAGTTTTTGTTGGTACAGTGGATTGATATTTAAGTATTATTTATCTCCCGAAAATAGGTATAGGTATACAATTGAAATAGGGGATAAAGAAAATTTCTTCGAGCTCACAACTCTAGATTAAAAACCCACTCCACCATTTCCACCCATAACATACCAATAAAATGCGAGGGATGCAGTTTTTTTCAATGTATATACATACATATGTTTGTCTTTCTCTGAACAATCACAACTTAATCAGGCTAATTGACGTCTATACAGGTGTAAAATATTTTGACGAAGAACATTATTGTTTTGTGTCAGCTTTATCAACAGAATAATAATATTTGTAGGTATCATTTGTTTACTTTTATAATCAAGTTTAAGCAATCAAAAAACCATATAGTAATGACCTTTACTGCTGTTGAGTTTGTAAGCCAGTAAAATGATTGGATTGCACTTTTTTTTTTTAATAAAAAGAAAAATAATTAAAACCAATTTCTATGTTGCTACCTAAAATGGAAGAAAATAAACAAAACAAACTTCCCTCCATTAAACATGCAATAATGTCAATGCCAAAAAAAAAAAAAAAATTGCGACGTTTCCGTGATAACGCGTCAACTCGTATACACGTATATGTATTTGTGTTGTGGTGTGAACGATTTCAATTATTCTATAATACCTACACGAATCCAAAGTTTACTTTTCGTACTCTCTTGCTCTACTTAGGTACACACAACACAAAATGTACAATAAAATGATGTGCTTTACTTATAAACATATTAGTCGGAGTTTTCAATTCAATTATTTATTTGAAAACCAAAGAAGGTTAATACGCAGTTTAGGCGGGAACAATCAACGACAATCTTTATTTTTGTTTCTATCACAATTCGCAAACAATAAATTATTGTGCTTTTTTTGCATATTTACTCCGTCATCATGGCGGTTTTTTTGTTTGTTTGTTTGATAGTTAGTACTTGAAATGGCTATGACGCAAAAGTTGCTTGCTTGAGTTGTAAGCTATATGAGAAATTTCTTTAGAAAATGGTTATTATTAATTTGTTGATGAAATTTTGCAGTTTAACCTTATGCGTCTTTATCTAAAGCCTTGTTCATGGCTTATATCGACGACAGAATTTTTTTTTTCGAGTGTAAGGGTTGGTATAAACTAGTATGCCGATACACTCGCATCGATAAAATATTCTTCATAAAAAGCAATGAGTGTAATCACACCACCGATACCGCACCAATACTTTTGTGCTCTTGGCTAGGTCTCGATACATTTATCGAACTTAAATCTCTTGAAACAAACCTCTCAGTACCTACATACAAAATAGATGCATGAGTTTTAGTAGTTGTGTTCTAACACTTTTTAAACTGCGTTAATCTTTTAAGACACTTAACTTACTTCGAAGCTTCAATTTGAATTGAAGCTCCATTGATATATAGTAGAGTTCCCAAGCCCTATCGTTTCTTGGAATGCTTTTTTATGTTATGCTTCTTGAGCCTGAGTCTTTCATCTTCTAACTGTCATAGGTATACCAGCTGTATCTTGTCGTCTGTCATCTGTCAGCATCATCTGTCATTTGTCATATATGTCATTGGTCATCAGTCACCTTTCAAATTTGCCAACTCCAACTATTCCACGTAGTTATATATATTTGATATAGAAACCATCTGCAGTCCGTATGTGATTATCGATCGAAGTTTCATCTTAACGGGATAATTGGTTTAGGATCTTAACAGAATAATTGGTATAGGCATATAAGGATTGTCATCTTAATTTCTTGCAAATCCCATAAACTACTTTGAACTTACCAATGTTGAAAAAAAAAAAACAATACACTACATTGTTGATCTTTTTTTTAATTGATTTTGTTTCTTTAATTTCAGATTGGAATAATTTGCCTGTTTCAACAATCACACAACGGCAACAACTATCAATCTGTTAAATTAGTTCAGTGCAATTAAATCAGCATTTGTAACGAATTTTGTTGCAATTTATTAATATATTAATGTTCGGTAAACAAAACCAATTGCATATTTTAAATACAAAAGATATTTTGTCAAATATAAAATAATAGTGTTTGAAAACACATCGTACGGTAATAAAAAAAAAATAAGAAGAAGATAACATAAATTGTTTTAAAAACATAAAATGTATCGGCATCGTAGTTTCGTGTGTTTATTTCTTAATGTTAAAGATTTAAAAAGAACTTTGGTTCAATTGAATTCGTTTAGTAGTTTTTTGTGAATTTTTACTTTTTCAAACAAACTTATTCTTCCTAAAATACCTACCTAATTAACGGTTTTGTATTTCAAGTCTGTTCAAAAATAATTTTGTGCAACGTTATTGTTATTTGTCAACAATAACATAAACCAAAAGAAAACAAAATCCCATGGTTTTGTATTAAAAATTAAAATTAGGAAACTTAAAATAAAATCAATTTAAAATAATTTTGTTTACAAAAAGCAAATAAATTGATTACCTAAAGGTACAACCCAAAATTATTGTACTACTTTATAAAAAAAGTATTAAATAACTAACTTCAGTGCTAAGTTATAAATAAAAAAAATTTTAAAAAGAAAGATTGAAAAAATCTTTTAAATCTTTCCAACTGTAAGATACATTTTCGTGTTCAAGGAGGAAATAATAAAACGGATTTGAAATGTATCGACTGGATGATGCCAGCGGCACCGCTATGGATAAGACAAAGCAAAAGTGTAAGTACCTATACATTAAAACACAAAACTAAAATTCATTATACCTATACTACCGATTTAATTGTTAAAATATGAAAATAACAATGTGGCGATAATAACTGGAAATTTTAAAATTAGTCTCTAATACAAAATATGTAAAAACATTTAATATAATGTTAATTTTGGTCGTCATGTTACTGCCACTGATTTATATTAGAACAAACTTAGGTACATAGCAAATCATTTTTTTTTTCGAAGCTACGGCAACTATTTTTCTCGAGAAGATAAGGCGAGAATCGAGTCTAAACTCAAGATGGACCTGGCAGGGTTATGCGGTGGCCGATCAACACCTTATAAAATAAACCTTAACAATCATCGGAGTATCAAAATCTTTTGATCGGGTTAATTATGATGTTATTTGGAGATCTCTTGGATTTTAACGCATTGTTCATATTAAAAAAGAATCGTACTAAAAAGCAAGATGTTTCCTTGTGCTTAGTGGATAGCTTTACAATGCATATGAAATGTTACAGGGAGTGAGACAGGCTGATGTGATGTCACCGATCGTGTTTTTTATTGTGATTGACATGTTATGTCTGAAGTTTAAGGATTAACGGCAAAATACACATCAGCCGGAATCAACAATAGCAGGTTTTTGTGAGACAAGTGAAAATAGAGAAGGGTTACTTAGTTCAACTATCTGGGAAGTTTTTTGTCACTAGAGACTAGCTCGCAATGCATTTGCAATCCTTTCTTCGGTGTAGAACTCTAGACAAATATCGCTTCCAAGATAAAGTTAAAAGAGACGGCTTTTTAAACAATTTAACCAATTTTTCGTTTGCATTGATTGGAAATTAAACGAATTTGAAATGATATTATGACAAGGAAAAAATCTTTTGTTAGATTTTACCAAAAAACCATTTTAAATGTTACTCAAAAATTGTAGTCAGTAATGAAAGCAAGAACTTGCTCTTATGTGTGAAAGTGTTTACTTTTTGGTAAGGTTTGTTTATTATAAAAAATATATAAACATATAGACAAAGTTTTCATTCGTGAACAAAATTAGGAAAAAATGGATCGATCTGTTTTTAAATAATAACAATTTCGGGATTTTACGGCAAACATCGTTTTAAGGTTCACTCAATCAATCAATTGCTGAATATTACTGGCATTACATAATTTGACATCGCCAATAAGATCTATCGGCGTTTATGTCCCTCAAGTTAGCCCTACCACTTTCGATTTTTTTTTAAATGGATTAACTGTCGTGAATTTGTCGTGAAACAAAAAAAAAATTGTCGCGCATCGATTTTAAAAGTTAATCCCTGGTTATGCTAAGTTAGCACTACAACCCCCTTAAAATGCTTTTGATACTCAAAAACAAAAAATAGAGTATCCCATTAACTGTCGTGAATTTGTGTAGAAAATCCTCAAACAAATTTTATTGGATAAATTGCCGAATATTACATAGTTGCAAAAAACTTCGTGCAAGAAAATAATTTGTCTCGCTTCATTTTTAAAATTAACCCCTGGTAATACTTTTTGACTTTTTTCGAAAATTGGTTGTCAATTTATAGCACTTTCCATTGGTTTCACACGGGGAACCACTCATTCTGAAAACCAATGGAACAAGCAAAATTGCTTCTGCTCAATTTTGACACAATGTAGTATTCGCACGCATCAGTTTCACAAGTTTTGCCCATGTCAAAGTGGTTTGCACATCTCGATTCAGGGTAATTTTTTTTTTGTATTGGTTCCTTGTATTAAATAGGTACCATTTACTCAACTTCGTTGCTAACCTTCGACACCTATATCAACAGATTTTGATTTAGCACTATGTCACATTTGTCGACATTACCAAAACATTGCTGCATGCGGATAGACCTTAATTAATTAATATTCTTTGGGTGACATTTGAGTTATATTTGTATTTGTTCTTCTTGAGTGTATTCTGACTTCAAATCCAGAAGCAAAATTCTCTTCTGAGAATCGTCAGAAGTGTCATTTGCTTACCAATGGAACGGTTTCAGAAGACTTCCGGATGCTTCTGGACGCTTCTTTTCCTCCAATGGAAAGTGCTTAGTATAATAGAGTTCGTACTGTAGCTCTCGCTTATGTTTTTTATTTTTTTAATAATTTTGTTTCCATTTTAAGTCATTTTTTTTTTATAAAATTGACCCTACCTTCTAAACGGGGAGCGGTACCCCCTTTTTCATAGTAAAAAATGCTTGTTTTCGACCCTTCTACAAAAAAACCGTTATCAATTTTCGACGCCAAGCTATCGTACTCTTGCCAAAAGCTAGTATAACAGCGTTCGCTGTCACGATGAGAACCGAGACACCATTTTCAACTGTCATTGAGACATTTCGAGGTTCAGCTATTGCATATTTTTTGTTGTGTTCGATGATTATGACTATGATGATGATTCATGGTGGCATGGTATTAAGCTGTGTTCAAACGAGAATGATTGTTAAAGAAGTAAAACAACTTATCATACGTTCACTGAAAGAATGTTTAAATTCAAAAAATACCATATTTACCACTTCTACTTCATCTGCGGCCCAACTCTCGGATATCTTTGTATGCTGATTTTTGTGCGCAATTAACATGCTTCGTTGTTGAATGTTAAAACTTGAGATGTCACGTGAATGCGCGCTCTCAGTGTTGCCGCAATTTATTATTAATTAAAACTGTGAGACGCCTATTAATATCTACAAAGAGACCAAGTAGGAGCTCCCTATCGTGCGATGTACGAATATAATACACAAACATATCCAAACATTAGACATACACGCACGCACGATTATTCCTGGAGGTGAATTATTGAGTGTTTGGGTGTATGACATCCTAATTTCTCAACAAACTGCTGCACAGACGGCCAGACAAACACCAGCAGCAGCAGCAGCAGCAGCAGCAGAGTTCGCGGCCGCAAGACCGCCTGTTTTACCCACTTCTTTGTTTTGATTTTATAACGCGCGTTTGACTTGCTCGCTGATGTGCGTTGCTTTATATTTTGCCGACAACACCATCGCCCCTCCCTCGCCCCATAAGCCCGCAGCCCATGCACACACACACACACGCAGCTTATAGAGGTGTCTCATGCCTTGTCCCGAACCCTTCTAGTGTGAATGTGGTGATTGAACACTATTCGTCTGCGATAGATGCATTGGCCTATGCTGAGAATGATAGTCTGTGCAATGATTAAGTAGGCAATGACGTGCGTTTTCTACTCTGCTATCACCAAACGCCATGCCGCCACCCGTCAGATATCTGGAATTATAAATAGCTTCTCTCATATCAGGGAGAGTATAGAACAGAACAGACTAGGCATTTTTAAAGGTGCCGTCACCTCCAACTCCAACACGCCGCCAAACGCCAAACGAGATGTGGGAGCATGTAGCATGGAGGACGGAGCACTGTTGGTCTGGTCGGTATCTATGTTTAGTGCATTAGCATCGCCTGCCCGTGTGTACGAAAATAAACCGGTATCCGCTTAAGTTACATCACCTCACATATGACATGGAATATGAAGTTGTACCTGGGAACTTTATAATAGACATACCACCACCGCATCGCTGAGATGAGTGGCTTGTTTTTGTGGTGTGGGCGACATATAGGGAAAAGTGGAACCAGCGATTAAACGCTTTGGTGTTTGGCGAATTGACTGTTGTCGCCGGCAAACCCACACGCAATAGATAGGGAAACAGTGGCCGCCGACGCTATATGTAAAATGACAGCAGTCTATGCATCATATATATGCATATGCATCGTTTGTAATAGAAAAATTATTTCTATTTATAAAACCAACTGCATACCCCATTGTTGCTGATTATTATCTGCGGAATTCCGCGAATTCGGTCAAAAAAAAAAGATAATAGGTCCAACTAAATAAAATGACATATTTTCACTTGACTTGATAAGGACAAACTGGAGGATTGATCTAGAATTCAAAATAAAAATGTTTTTTTTTAGTTTTATGATTTTCGCGTGATGTCGCGCGACACAGTGATTTTTTTGATTTTGGAGAATATAGAACAGAATAGAAATTAAGACAAGAGGATTGAGTGTTATTCAAGTTAGCAAATCAAAACAATTTTGGGATACCCGGAGTGGAAGTTTATTTTAAGTGTAAACTTATTGTGTGTATGATATCCAAATCGGGAAATGGTGTCCCCAGAAACGAAGTAGAACATATTTGTTTATTTTGGGAACATTTTGAGGAAAATAAAGATTATAATACCTTCCTGATCCGTAAGTTAATCAAGTGCTCGGGAAGTTGGTTTAAACGAACATTTTGCATGACTACACAGGTTTGCCAATTATTGTTGCTAATCTTAATTGTTTTAAAGCCATTTTCGACGAAATGTATTAAAACTTAAAATGAGACTGAAACGTTGTATTTTTATACCCTATTCCATAGAATGGGTATATTGTATTTGGTGTGGAGTTTGTAACATAGAGAAATAATACCGTTAGGTATAGAAAAGTATACTTATATATTCTGACTCAGAATCAAAAGCCTAGTCAATTTAGCCATGTCCGTCCGTCCGTGTCCGTCCGTCCGTATGTATACTCTCTAGAGGTCGCAATTTTTGAGCTAGAAAGCTGAAATTTGGTATATATAATCTTTGGTTCAAAAGTAAGGCTAAGTTCTTGAACCGATAAAATCCGCCCACAAACACGCCCACAATCGCCATTTTTGTTGAACAACCTCAATTTAATAAAATTAAATTATGTTTTTTTGTACAGTTACGATGAAAGCATAACGCTAAAATTTTGCACACGTAAGCTTTAGGTAAACTTTCTTCCAATCAAATAAAAATATTTCAGTTTGGGCGTGGCTTACGCCTATTTTTCATACGAAACCATCAATATGGTTTTTATGAAATAACAATTGTTATATTAAAGCGAAAAACATTAAATTTTGTGGGTCTTACTGGCACATAAACATCTTGTGTATGAAATAAAAAAAATTGATTTTGGGCGTGGCTGACGCCCACTTTTCATTAGAAACTATAAAAAAATTGTTTTTGTAAATAAACGGTATTTATAATTAATCCGCAAGCCAACATGTTGCGTTTCTTAATAGAAACAAAAAGGTTTGTGTATGAAAAGAAATTTTTGAATTTTGGGCGTGGCTTACGCCTACTTTTCATGAAAGAACGAAAAACGTAAGAATTTAAGGCATTTCCAATGTTTAATTTAAACCTTTTTCCTTCCGTTCGTTATTTGAGAAATATATCTCTACATTTTCTTTTGTAAATTTTTTCAATACGCCCACTTTTAAAGGCGTGATTTTTGTAAAATACCTTTGTTCAGGTAAGATTGTTTAAAAACTACTCGATTCAGCTGTAGTCTTACACATATGCCTAAATACTGAAAAAAGCGCAGTTAGTGCTTCAAATTTTTAAGACACGCCCACTTTTAAGGGGCGTTTCCGTCAAAAGTCGTATAATGCAATAATTTTTTTAACGTTTTTTAACTATCGGTCGCAGTTTTGAAGTAAACAGATGAACACTTGGATTTATATTCCTTGGTTACGTAGCAGAGTGTGGTCCAATAATAGTTAAAAACACCCATAATCGCTATTTCCATTCCAAATCTAATTTTTAAAAATTTAAGTTTTGTCTTGTTTTGTTCAAATCGATCTGCAAGACCAAAATTGAATGTCACTGAGCTCATAACAATTGCCTTGGCAATAAAACGTTTTAACTTTGGGCGTGGCGCACTCTTTTTTTTATTGCGCCAGCACTAATTGAACATCACACCGCATAAAATTAATGTTATTGAATTTTTTTTCTGTCTGCTAAAGAAGAATTTTGTTTCTGAAACATCGGCTGTTTGCGGGAGGCAGACGCATGCACATACAAAAATATGGGGAATAGGGTATCCAACAGTTCGTTGCAAACGTACTGTAGCTCTCGCTTATGTTTTTCTTTGGTTTAAGGGGTACGAGTAGCAATTTAATAGGGAATATTAAGAATTTTATCGACATTTGTTCTATGGCTCACAAAAAAATCAAATTATGAACCAAAATAGATTTATAATAAAAACGCCATACAGAAAGTTCTATATGTATATCCGAATCATACACGAGCCGGTCTTGAAAACGTCTTAAAAATAATGTGTACCTCGTAAAACGCAAATCGGCCTAGGCGTTCAAACTTTAAGTGTTGATGCAGACAGAAAGAGACAATTTTTTTTTTTTCAAAATCCCTCGCCAGTATTTTTAAAAAACAGTTTATTTTTTTATTTTTTTTCGAAAACATATTCCAATTTTATTTCATTCTGCCAATGACTATTGGTTTGTAATTTTTATCAGGAAAATAATTTAAAAAGTACATAATACTATTTCGTTTAAAAAAGAATGAAGTGGCTTACGGGAAAATCTGATTTGAAAAAAACCGGTCCTATGGTAGGTACCGTTATAAGACTTACTGAAAAATCTATTCCAACCAAAACAAAAAGTTAACACAAAACACCATTCAGAAGTTTAAGCAAAATCGTAGAAGTCACGGATTTCGATGAAAGTTTTATTATAAAAGCTCTTTTATAAACAAAATAAAATAAATTCTTTAATTTTCCAAAAAAAGTTTTTTGAGTTTAAAAAAAAAAAGGTTAAATTTTTTTTTTAAACTTTTAGTTTTTCAAAAACGGTTTGTTCAAAATTGTTTAAATTTTTGTTTTCTGATAAGAACTTTAAACCGCTAGATGTTAACATACTCAAAAACAATTTGGAACATGTTTTCGAAAAGTTTAAAAAAGCCGTTTTTTTGAAAAAAAAACTTGTCCAACGATTTTGAAAAAAAAATTCCTTAAAATTCAGAAAAGTAAAAGAAATCTGATGATGATTAAATAAAACTTCATATAATTTTTTCATTGCTTTTTTTCCAAAATCTCAAGACCCAAGACCACTGTAACACATTAGAGCAAGTTCGTACGACCAGTCGTCCACATTATTTTAAAAGAAAACAGCTTGCATTTTTGTAACTGCATTTCAGTGGATTTTCCACACACTAAAAGAAGTGCAAAAGATCAAAACAGACTTTTTACGACACCACCCATCATTAAGAGCTTTTTTAAAAGCTCTAAAATAAGAAGTTCTTCAACAGAAACCCAAGGATAAAAAACGGAAAGAGTTTCTAAATTGTCAAAGGTAACCCTGAATGAATGTTAATTTTTTTAAAGGTTGAAAAGCATTAGCCTACCAGTGTGGTTAACTGTGTGCGCAGCAGAGCTGTACTGATAATTTTGAGTGGACAGAGTAGTTAAGATATTTTCTACAACTAAACTGTGGCTTTCTCATTGGAAAAAATGACAATATCAGGCCAACCACCAACATCAACATCAACATCAAACACTAAATACCTTCAGCATCAAAGGCAAGATGCTACTGAGATGACAAATTTTAGATGGGGACATGTGGTACATTTTTCTCTCGAAAGAAAACAAAATTTAACAAAGATGGATCCTAAAATGCTCTAAGACTCTCTTAAATGAACTAAGCAGACTGCACACATTAGCTCCATTATAAATAATGTGTCATTACAGGACACTGTCTGTCGCCGCGAAATTCGACGTATCCTTAAATTATTTTCGCAGAATTTGTTCAATATGTTATAGGTACCAGGTCTCGTAAAAATGACAGTTAACATGACGCAACACAACACAAACATCTGCCCCCAACACGCGTAAATGGGGGTAACTTCCAAAAGCAAAAGAAAGCTATCCTTTTTATGAATTCAGTCCTTTTTGACGTTTTAAGATCCATGGTGATGAAACTTCACACTTTCGCTTCTCAAAGACTCAAAGAGTCGCAGCAGGAACAATATAGGTAGGTATATAAACCTTTTTCATTACTTTCAGTCCCAAAAAGTTAAGTTGCCTTATCTGTTTTCGAGGTAGTTATAGCGAAGTCCCTATGAAAGAACAAGAAGGCACGAAACAAGTTATAGCCCATTGTTTTTGATTCTATTTTTACTGGGTAGGTACTGGTTGATGATAATATGTAGGCGTAAGCGGCAGTGGTAGTGCTGGTGCGGTCAAACATTGTCGTCGCAGCGTCATATTGCAATTTTAACTTCCTTATTGTTGAGCACACACGTGATGAAGCACCATTTTTGTGTTGCCGCCTTGTCTTCTTTGTGGCGTTCATCTTATGTTTGTGAAATTAAATTAACCAGCAAAAGATTAAAAAGAAAAACAAGAACGACATAGACACAACACACATCATAACGTGTGTTTGATTGTTTGTTTGTCTATATGCATAAAAATGGGTGGCATCAGTTAGTGTGCAGCTTTCTTTGTTTGTCTTGTCTTTTCATTTCTTTTCTTTGTCTCTTCTGTGTTGTTTTATTTTGCTTTGTCTTCAACTTTTTCGCTTTTAATTTCCTTTTACCAACAAAAAATAAATACACAACTGGAGCAGAACCAACCGTGCAAACCGACAAATAAAATTTAGAACAGTATTCATATCGAAATTAATAACATGACATCTATGAGGTTTCTCTATATACATACATATGTATATACCTATTGTTTTTTTTTATAATATTTTTTTTTTAGTTAAATGTAAGATTCATACATTTTATGGAATGAGAAAATTCAATATGTCTGACTTGAATGCTAAGATATTGCCAACTTCACTTATTCTTAAATATAAATCCATTGTTTACATATATGAAGAACAAAATATATTTTGATTTTATGTTTGCTTGTATGTTTTGGAATGCGAACAAAATTTTATCGAAATCCGTTGACACTAAGGGACGAGCGTGTAAGTTTTAATATTTCATTGACAATCCTTCTCGTGTGAACAAAACTTTAATCTGAAACCAAACAAAACTTATACGAATACGAAATTTCCATGGAAATGTGCGCAGAATAGGCTAGTAAAGCACAGGATTGGGTGATCCATCATCAAATGGAAATGGTTCTCAATGAAGTTGACCAACTCAGTTAAGTATTTTTTTTTGTTAAACTAACTTGGACGTGCTGCAAGTACGTGGAAATGTCAGAAGTGGCAGCCTATTTGTAATTTTAAATCTTTTAAATCCAATAATTACTAGACTTGAAGTTGTTTATTTATGAATTACTAGCTGACCCTCCCGGCGTTGCTCGGGTATACCTACCAGAAATGAAATCTGTTTTATTTAATTAACTTTTGAAGCCATGAATTCGTTTTAT
Source organism: Platycheirus albimanus (assembly GCA_916050605.2). Taxonomy (NCBI): domain Eukaryota; kingdom Metazoa; phylum Arthropoda; class Insecta; order Diptera; family Syrphidae; genus Platycheirus; species Platycheirus albimanus. The sequence continues at coordinate 49,628,406 of OU696697.1, read as the reverse complement.
AATGAATAGAGCGAAAGAAAAATTTAACAGTTTATTAACATATGTGTTGAGATAGAAATACATACATATTTTGTATGAAAGAAAAAAAATAATTTTTTGTTTGTTTTCAATTATTATTATTTAGAGTGCGTCAAAGAACACAACGTTTTGGGTCTTGTTTCCTGAAGGTATTAATGAAAACTGTTTTTCACCACTCCCGGACCTAGAAAAAGCAACATGAAGTTGTCAGTGTGAAAAACATTCGTCCCTTAAATCTGTTCCAATTCCAATGTATTTGAAGGTTTGTCATTGGGATTTATTTATCGTCACAGCAAACGAAATTTTGATGGGGAACTGGATCCTTTTAAATGAAAATGGAAAATCTGTTGGAACCATAGGAATTCAAGGAATAAGAACGGTCTGTCCTACAGCTATTCCAGTCAATACTTATGCAACGATTACATTATTTCGCAGCGACTTTACTTGTAGCCTTGTTCGTTACATATATTGGTGGCCTAAGATTGCGTAATAATATTATTAAGGTGACGGATTTCAGTTTGAGACAGTGTGGGGAAAGTCCTGATGGATACAATTAGTTGAGAAATTCTTGCGGATAGTGAACAGCGTCTTCCGAATCGACAACATTGTCGAAAGAGTTATATTTTTTAATAGTGCCTGGTAGTTTACTTACGATGTTTTTATTAATCACATAAACAGTACTATTCCTTGCTGCTAAAATTGTCCTCTGACAGAGCCATTGGTTATTGTTTTTGTTCAATATGCACAACTGGATATACATATGTTTGCAATTAGATCGTTCATATTGCGAACAATTTTAACTAGGGAATCGTCAATTGGAATTCACAGCTCTCATATTTGTGGTTAGTTTCAGACATTCAACATATTTCCAAAATGAGGACGATTTTAAGCAGGATTTAATATGTGCACGTGTTCCCCTAACAACAACGGGTAATGTTTGACGGAAATCACCTGCAAACAGAAACGTGATGCCGCCTTGTACTCAATTTGTATGTCTCCTAGCGTTCTGTCAAGTGCCTCCGCGTTGCTGCAATACAGGACGATGACACTGCTAGAGCAAGTTTTCCGGGATGTCTTACTTTTACCAAAATAAAATTAGTCAAAAACATTTTTCCTGTTTCACCTGGAGCATCGAGAAAAAATTTTTTGCCTTTATTCTGATCGACGCTTTGTAAAACTGAATTATACGCTTTTAGTTGATCGGGAACCACACTATCCACACATACCTTTTTTTTGGGTTGGGGTCGAAATACTGTATGGTCAAAATTCTGTTTACAAAATACTGTATTTCAAAATACTGTAATTCAAAATTCTGCTTACACAAAATTCTGTATTTCAAAACTCTGTATTTTAAAATTCTGTATGGGCAAAATTCTGTATGGGCAAAATTCTGTATTTAAACAAAATTTCTTTTGATAATGTACAAAAGTGCGCACTTTTGTACATTATCAAAACAAATTTTGTTTAATTACAGAATTTTGAAATACAGAACATCAAAATGAATGATATGAACAACATTAAAAACATCAACAACAACAAAAACAACAGCTACACGTTCAGACAATTTTTTCTGCACCTAAACCTCAATATATTAAATATTCGAATCAATTAAGACTTTAACCTCTTTTAAGTATGGATTCATACACTTATGTATCTAGAGACGGCAACAAGTTAGCGTACTTATACGTCTCTTTCTCTTTAAAATTTTGTTTTTCTTGTTCTTTACATACTAAGGTCATTATTAAATGAGCCACTACATAATTAATTGCAACAAATGCTGGTTGTACTCGCACATGCTTAGCTGTGGTATTGTAAAAAAAAACAGAATTTTATACTAACAGCATTTTGGATGAACAGATATTTGGCATACAGGATTTTGAAATACAGTATTCTGAAATACAGAATTTTGGTAATACAGTATTTTCAAAAAAAAACCAGAATTTTGGTCATACAGAATTTTGACAACCGGTATTATGACCCGCTCCCCTTTTTTTGTATAAAATCAATGCTTCATTGTAAATTTCATCAGTGTATTGTAAAGCCATATGTTAAATTTTTCGGTGCGAACCCTATTTAGAACATTTTCACAAATTTCATCTCGGAAATTCATTCATAGCTTTATTCGTTCTGATGAGTGGCAACAAATTAGTAAACAACTCTCGTAAATTTGAAGTTGAGTGGTATAAAACTGGTTCAGAAAGCATATTTTCCCAATGTTCGTCCTCTTCTTATAAACCTAATGCCTTGCATGCGGCTTGAAATGTTGCCATAACAACTCCATTGACCGAATTTTACCGTGTGAAATAATTAAATTTTGTAAGAAAAACTATGCCTTAAATCATCCTCAAAGCATAATCTTTGGAACACAATATTTTTTTTTTCAAATCTGCAAAATCATTGTTGAAGTTTATTGAGAAAAAAAAAATTACTGTACGAAATAAATAATTTTTTTTTAATATTCCTAAAATCATCCTCTAGGCATAACCTTTGTACAAAAAAAAAATTCAAATCGGACCATTAGGTAGTTTCTGAGATTAGCCCGGACGAACAAACTAATGCCTTTTTCCGCTTCATTAATATTGATGAGAAGCTTTCAAGAACTAAATGCTGTTTTCTGTTCTAAAAAATGAATTTTTAATAAACGCATTGCAGATTTTTGATCGATAAGCCGAGCAATATGGTAATGCGAAATCCTTAGCGCGCATTTATAAGTATCTGTTTTTAATCCTAAGGCAAAATAAAATGCACGACTGGGTCGCACGTACTTGCTCTGTGGGTGTAATACTACGACGAAAACAAACTTTTCGATCAATAAGAACAACTCATTTTTGAAAAATTTGGTAAAAACTAAAAAAAATTTGGCTAAAACTGGAAGAATCGATATACGGGAGCTAACGTTAAGTAACCTTTAGTATATCAAATTTAGATGTCGTCTTTTGGGTGATATAAATATGTAACATATAAAGTTTCATAAAAATCGGGGGAGCCTTTTTTGAGTAAATTAGAAAAAACGAAAAAATTGGCCAAAATCTAATGGCTCTTTGTATAGGAGCCACCATTTAAAAAAAAGAACATGAAAAAAAATCAATGCCATCTGAAAGGAAGCGGAAAGAAACTATACCAAACAAAGTTTGAGTGAATTCGATTCAACCGTTGACGACTTATGGCCATTTGAAAAAAAGCCGTTAAGAGCAGATCTCCGTTATTTGCATTTTTAGCCAAAAACTGAAAACGCAGTTCTCTTAAAAACACTAAAAGAATAAAACACACAAAGTTTAATCAAAATCGTTAGAGCCGTTTTCGAGCAAATTAGAAAAAACCAAAAAATGTTGGCTTAAACTTATCGGCTCGTTGTATGGAAGCCACCGTTTAGAAAAGCTTCAGTGAAAAATTTACAAAGTCATCCTATAGAAAACTATAAAAAACTATGTCAAACGAAATTTGAGTCGATTCAATCAAGCCGTTGTGAACTTATGGCTATTTGAAAAAAAGCCGTTAAAACCTGATTTTCGTTAGGACTATTTGAGCCAAAAACGAAAAACGCAGTTTTGTTAGAAATGCTTAAAGTAAGCTAAATTTTGAGTTTAATCAAAATCGTTAGAGCCGTTTTCGAGAAAATTCAAATTGAAAAAAACCGTTACTTGAAAGGTACCAGTTTGAGCCGGGCTAAAACGAAATAAAAAAAACCTCGACAACCGTTTTTCTTCAAACTACTATATATCAAGTTTGAAGAAAATCCGTCAAGCGGCTTAGGCTGTAGCATGACGTGAAAAAGCGCACATCCGCACAGACGCACAGACGCACAGACGCACAGACAGACCGACGGACGGTATGGCGAAAACCACTTTTTTGGGATTCTCTATCATCGTAATGTCATGTTTGATTAAAACCTCGATTTTTTTTTTCTGCACGAAACCAATACTTGCCCTATTGAGCAAGTAAAAAGATACATAGTTTGTTTTATAGAATGAATTTTCAATAATATTGTCTGTTGATGTTTTGACACCAATAATGTCTTTTTTTTACTAACTAATCATTTACCATGCTCATAGTATGTTATAATACTTACAATTCAATGAAAAGGCATTTTTTAAAAAGAAGGGCCAAGCTCATGCGGCTTCCCTAGGTAAGCTTCGGTAAATTGTACACACGTGCTTATCGATTTAATCTGATATCTATTTTATTATGGAGAGAGAAACCAATAAAATAAAATGCACGACTGGGTCGCACGAACTTGCTCTAATGCGTGACAGTGGTCTAAGGGTTTGAGATTTTGATAAAAATAAATTTTTCAAAATTCTTAAATAAATACTTAAACTAATTTGAGCTGAAAAAAAAGTACGCCATTTTATTTCTTGGATAAATTTGAATTTATGAGAATAAATTTATAAAAATCTGTGGAGCGGTTTTTGAGAAAAAAAGTTTTTTTTGAAAAACTTTTTGAGAAATTTTTTTAAAAAAAATTCAAAAACGCCAGTTTATAGGTATTCAGCGAATACATTTATTTAAAATTTTTAGAAAAAAATTTAATAAGCGGTTTTCAAAATATTAATTTTTTAATTTTTTTTTTTTTAAAATACAAAAAAATATTTTTCAAAAATATTGGTATGCAATACAAATCGAGCTACCTACAGCTATATGTGTGTGAAATTTCGAAATAATCGGTTGAGTCGTTTTCGAGTTAGTCGAAAGCAAAAAAAACGGTCCTATGGAAAGTACCGTTCTTAGCCATTTTTTAAAATTTTTTTTTCAGCCATATGATTGGTCGTACCTAAAAACCAACACTGATTTTTTTTAAATCGAAATCGTTAGAGCCGTTTTTGAGAAAAATAAGCTTTAACGTAACGGTTGTATGGCAGGTACCGTTATTTTTTGAGCTAAAAAAAAAATTTCAATTTCCCCTCTGTACAATACCTAAAAAAGTCTATATACCAAGTTTGAAGCAATTCGGCCCACCCGTTTGGGCTGTAGGTCTCTATACATACAGACAGACAGACAGACAGACATACAGACGGACAGAATTTTTAGACCATCTTTTTTCGTCTTCGCTATCATCGTAATGTCATGTTTGATTGTTATCTCAAAACTTTTTTTTTCGACGAATGCATAACTTGCCTTATAGTACCTATAATCGCAAGTAAAAAGAGTATTGAGTAATGCTTAAAAAAAATCACTATTTATATTTATGCTTAAAAATAATCCTTCCCAATGCCTTAGATTCTAATCAAGGCAGTTTTAACCCACATATTATCATTGTAACAATCAACCACTGCAACGTTAACACCCATCCTACCTTATAAGTAAATCAAAACAAAGAAGCAAAATTATTATAAAAAAATGCCAAGCTTGATTTCAAAACAACGGAACCGGGGTTATGGCCATGATAACAGTCAGAGTTATTCAAATGACAAGACAACTCGTGCGGTAAGAATAGAATTTAGAATTAAAAATTACATATTCACAAAATAAGAAAAAAAAGTAGGTAAAGAAAACACATTCCTGGAAAATGATCAAAACAATTCAAATGCGCAATCGAGGAAATCTTCTGAGAGAAAAACCTTATAACAGCACTTTGTCAATAAACAGTCTACTTCAAAACAACAAGTGTCACCATAGTATACCTATCTATTATTTCCCTGGAAGTAATATTTCCATTCAATTTTTTTATTAGTCATAACCGCCAGATATAAATGAATGAACTGCGTGTTCACAAATGTGCAGCTAGGTGACAGCTTTTGTCGATAAACAACACAACAACCGGCCCGGCATGCAGTCATGAACTAAGCACATGTGAATAATAAAATGATAAGATGTAATAAAATGAAATGCACGACTGGGTCGCACATACTTGCATACTTGCTCTGTGTGTGCAATAGCACAACAATAAAAAAATTTTATTTAAACTTTAATTTCTATTCTTAGTTAAGAACGCAGATTAGTTTTAAATACTTTTTATATAATACCCATAAAGCTAAATCAAAATATTTCGAGCCGTTTCGACAAAATCGGTAAAAACTAAAAAATGTTTTCTAAAACTGAACGGGTCATGATTATGGGATCTGTCGATAAGAAAACTTTAATCATCCAAACCGTTTAAACCATATTTACGTCGTTCCCCTTTTTCTAAAAACACAGAAAGCATATTATGTACATACAAATTCTAACCAAAATCGAAGAAATTGTTTTTGAGCAAATTAGAAAAAAAATTTTTTTGTGATTTTATGAAACACGATGCAAGTGAAACAGTTTTCGGATTCTTGGTATTTCACACTATACCTGGTTTTCCCTTGTTAACCGGTTTATTTGACTCACTAGCTATATCGGTTTCGATCACGATCAAGTGAGCAACAACATTTACATCAATACACCGATCAAAACGTATACACATACCGCGGAGCACGTGTACGAATGAGTTAGAATATAAACGCTACACGGTCAGCTGATGCGAGCCATCAGCGCCGCCATATTGCGACATGCAACAGACGAACGAAGAAATTTGAAGCAATGGAAAAAAAGTTTCACTTAAAAAAAAATTGGTTCGTTGTATAAGAAAGGAGTTACTGGACAAACAACCGGAAAACCCATATTTTCGTTATGGCCATTTAATCTAAGTTTTGTCAAAAAAGTCCTAGGTTTGTTCATTTAAATCGATAGAGCCATTTCCAAGGAAATCCAGAACGAAAAAACCGTTATTTGAAAGATCGGGCACTAAATAACCTCGACAACCCTTTTCTCGATTTTTTTTCTGCACGAAACCAATACTTGCCCTATAGAGCAAGTAAAAAAAGTTGATGCGCAAAAGAAATAATGAGGTAGTTTCGTTCATAATATATTTGTAAATAAATGCAGTAATGTATGCTTAATACTGATAACTAGAACTACATAGAATATTCAAAACAGCGCCAGCGCGAAAATTCTTAATTTAGAATCCAACAAAACCTTATCCAAAATAGTGAGTATTTTTGATTATAAAAACGTCATTGTGTCAATGAACGTCTCAAAAATTAAGGCCAACATTTGAAAATGATTTAAGTGTGTGACTGATAAAAGAGCAATAGGAACTTTGGACTTTTAAAAAAGTAAGGTGAATTGTCTTAATTTTTTTTCTTGGATAAGATCAAAAGGATATATGTATATGTTCGTATATTGTAGAAATAAATTGAGCAGCTAAAAAAAAACTCAAACTTGATCTTATATTTACTATTAAATAAATGAATGAAAAAACACTTGGTTTTTGTTCCAAACAATTTTTTATTTTACTATTTAACAATAAAGCCGAAGCGTTTCGTCTTGTTAGGACATTATTAAAGCATTAAAATTATACTAACAAAATCAAAATAGTACAAAACTCGATTAAATGGAACGAAGAAGAAAACAAAGAGAAGAATATGAAAAATGACAATTACTTTAAAAGTGGACTATTGTTACAAAGGTCTATTTGACAATTAAAAATATTTTTTGTTTTGTGTTTGTTGATCTCGAGAATCTCGTACTTGTCAAGTACGCGTCCAGCAGGAAGCGAGTTAGGAGTTCTATGTCATTTATAGAACAAACAGGTCCAGAGTCTTTGAGATTTTGGGAAAGGCCAGATGATGGGTCGGAAAACGTTGAAGATCTTTGATGCTCAATAAATTGGGTCTGTAGATTCCTGGCTGTTTTTCCAATATAAATACCATCGCATCCACTGCATTTGATTTTGTAAACACCACTTATTTTAATACTTTCAGTTTTCCGTTCCAATTTATTGTTGAACAAAGATTTTTTTAAAGTGTATTCACTAAAAAAGGCTGGTTTGTTGATCAACTTCTCAGATACATCGGGAATGTATGGAATTTTCCACCAATTTTGATTGGTAATAATGATTATATTCTGTATTGGAAAAGTTGAATGAGCGTGAAGATAACTTTTCCTACGTATAATATCAAAAACTACCCGTTTTTTTGTAGACATTGTTTATTGCAATTTGGAGGATAGTGGGTGGAGAGTTCCCCACTATCCTCCTCTCTGGAGATTCCAGAAAATATATATTATTGATGATAAATGTACACAGCCACTTCGCTATTATATTTCGAGTAGATTTTCACTTTCTGAATCAAGCCGTCAACTTTATAATTTTTCAATCAACTTGATTCATTCGTGGTTAGCAAAGTTCAGAGCTATACGGGCTCAACAGTATATTTATCCAGATCAGGACCGATGCGATGCGATAGTAATGTGTGCTTCTGCTTTCGTAGCTCTTAATTTCGTAGAATACCAATTTGTCAACACTGTAACTGTTTATTCGGAGATATGTTCTCCGAGACGTTAATTGATTTGTTCAGATTGGTTATCCAGGAGGGTCAATACTTAAACCGAAACACGAGGTTGCAGCAAGTTAGGGCCACAGATCATACTGCTTATCTGTCCATAAATGTAGTGCGGCAGTTATTTCCCAAAAAAATCTCGAAACGGCACTATAACATTGACTACCAAGGTCATTAGATTCAAGTTCCAGTGAGTTGTGCTTTTGGGCCTACTGAAAATGCGTCTTTTACATAAGAAATGCGGTAAATGTAACTGAAACAATATAAATCATTCAAGTATTCGAACAATTTTGGAAGGTTTCTGCGTCATGCAGAAATACCACAGCAAAACTAATTTGACACCGACATTTGCATTATGATGAAAGTCACGTATAACAATGTATAACAAAAACCGCCTTTGGTCAGTAACACAATGTTTTTTTAATTAAACAATGTTTTACTAACAACTATTTTTCTTTAAGAAACAAGCATCGCTGGGTAACATTAAAAATGTGCAATAAGAATACAAAAAAAAAATTATTTAATCATGTTAACCTACATTTTATAACACCTCAAACTGGTCCTTTACGGCTATTTAATGTATTGCGTTTAAGAACACTTTAAGAATTTATATAAAATTTTAAATGACGCTGTTTGCCTCGGCACAGCAACCATCCTATGGTCTTACCATAGTCTTATAAAATGAAAACACGATCCGATCTCGCATGGTAACTTTGGCCCCCATATTTTGATTTGTAATAATAAAATGAGACCATTGATTTGTCTTAAATTTTACATCCTTCTTAAAATGACCCAAGTAGGTATACATACAGGAATCATCACTTACTCAAAAGAAATTAATGCAAAAGTTAGTCACATTTGATGGTGAAAGTTGACCAAAGTCACCCGTGTTCGCAGTACCTACTTGCAAGTACATATATACATATGTATATAATGGGTCTCATCATTTTCCAATTTTAGACTGCATTGTATATTTCTGTCTTAAACAATTGCCGCAAGATGATCAGTCTACCCATTCATAGACTTCTTTAAAGAAAACTAAAATCATGATCTATTTTCGGATGTCCAATTTTCATCCAATTCAGGAAATATTGTGTTCTTTTAATTGATGCTTATGCACTTCTTTTAAATAGTTTGTCGCCAAAAATAAATTTTTAAGATCTTTTTGTTTCAGAAAAAAAGAGATACCTACGTTCTTTTTACTGGAACATAAAACGTCTCGACATTGTCGCATATTTAGTTTTATCTTAAGCAAGTTTTTTTTTTTAATATTGAGTATTTCAGGGAACGCAAATAGTCTTCCAATCTATCGATAACTGATTTATTTTTGAATTTGCAATTTCCACATATCGAGCTGTTAGCTTATAAAGAGTTGTGCGTGTTGATTTTATTTTTGTGTTTCAGCTAATATCATTATTTTACTTTCCAAAACTTATCTCCTGTTTTTACTTCCGAATTCCGATGTTGGTATAGAAAGAGAGGGGAATTTTGTATTTGTTTGAAAGAGTTCGAGTTCGTGAACAAGACAAAACGATGCAGAGGAAAAATGAAATGTGTATTGAATAGTGCTGCCAGGCTTTGTGAAAAATTAAGCATAATTATGTACTTAGATCAATAAGGTTGCTGAATCTTGATTTTCAAAAAAACGAGGGTAAGCGATTAATGTTGTCACCCTATCAGAAGATGCTTTAATTTTTGAAAATGATTGCAAATGTCAATTCTATTTTGACATTGAATTAAAAAGAAAAAAGTAATACGTCAACAAGACATGAATTGTTCTGCCTGAGAACGGGGAATAATTGTTTCGATCTGACATTTGCAGCCATTTGTAAAAATTAATACACCTTTGAAGGATTTTAAAATTTATAAAAATCATATTTGTTACATAGAGAGGATGAAAACTCAAAACATATTGATAAGTCAAGAATTTAGGAAATGTCATGTATGTATGTATATGGAGAAGATAACCATGCTCTTATTGATTGTGGGAAATTTATCCTCCCTTACGGCTTTGTCCAAACAGGCGATCAAACTATATAGAGTATGCTTTTATTTAACAGGATTGCTGTAATTCAACTCAAAGTCCACGACGATCATCTGGCATGTTTAAAACTTTAAGGATATGCAATCAACTTGAAGTTTAAATGTTTTGATAAACAAAGGTGATAAGCCCAACGTAATCATGTATAGTTTGGAGTGTTTGGAGGAAGGCAAAAATTCCATTTTATATAAAACCTGAGAAGTTTTTCCACTTGGTCATATTTTTTTTACCCCCCCCCCCCCCCCCCACGCCTAAGCCGCATAAAACAGAACCTATTCCAAAACTGCTCCAAAAACTCGAAATTTGCTTTGAAAAGCTTTTCGGTGAGGTGCCTTTTCATATTGAGGGCTTAGTAAAGTAAACTCCGAGGTATTTGTATTCTTAAACAACTTCTAATACCTATTTCATTATTGAAATGCCAGTGCTGATTTGGCTACACCCTTTTTAAAAACCATCACTTTGGATTTATTTAAATTGACCACCGAATTCCATCTCGTACAATAATCAGAGAGTCTGTTTATCATCGTCTGGACTGTGGTGTCTACGCGAGCAACGCAATGTCGCCTGCAAAAAGAGTGCTTCAAATACTCGTATGTCATCGATAAAGACTTTGGCCTGAGTGCACAACCCTGCCTAACTCCTGATTTTCGTTTGAAACCAGTCGGATACGCTTTTGGTGATTTAGTGTCCATGTATACATTTTGCAATACTCGTCCAAATTTGAGCTGCATTCCTTTTTGCAATAGCTTGAAAAGTAGTGCACTTCAGTCGACGGTGTCAAAAGCAGATTTGAAATCCACAAAAAAAGTATACAGTTTTTTTATTTTTCGATAGAGACGAGTCAGCGATTGTACGAAGCACGAAAATGTAATCTACAGTATAGTATCCCGTTCTGAATCCAGCCTGAAACTCACTAAGAAGATTATTTGAATTGATCCATTAATTCAACCTCTTTATAGCAGTATCGAAGTAAAAATCTTGTAAGATGAGTTCAGAAGCGAGATTCATCTATAGTTTGACGGATCGTACCGAGGATCCCTTCTCATTTTGTGGATTGGGAATATCAGGGCTTTTTTAAACTGGTTAGGAATGGTTCCCTGTTCTAAAATTCGGTCCATACTTCTTCACTCGTTATTGGTATGTCCAGAATATTATTTTGGAAGCCTGGTTGAGCTTAATGAATTGTGAACGCATTTGTAGATTATGGATTCAGTAATTGATGGAAGTGTTTTAGCAATCTGTTTGAATCAAGTCCGCGGCTGATGACATATTTAAGGTTCCAAAAATTGGACGAATGTTACACATTGCGAGTTGTTGCTCTTGGGCTTAGTAATAATTTGTTTTCTTTTTATATTTCCGATTATTTTAAACCTACAGATTTTTTGAAAAGCTCGCATTGGGCCGTCTTAATGCGTTAAGCCACGTAAGTAAGACAGGCTTTTCTCATGCATGCATTCTTTATCAAACCATGCTGTTTGTCGAAAATTGGTCGGTTTATTGTGTGCTCCTTTAATACATTTTTTGATTCCGTTCAGACTTATGTCGTTTACTTCAGTCAGCAGAAGTACATCCAACTGGGTTCTGTATTTTTTTTTTTTTTTTTGCAGTTGCAGCTTAGGCAGAAGTTCTAGAATTGTTTCATTTTCTTCTTGTCCGTTCGTAAATGACATAATAACAGGCATATGATCTCAGAATGGCTTCTTCTCAACTTCAAAATTCGCCTCAAATCCTTAAACCGAAGTACGTTGGTTGGTTGTTGTGAACATTTGTTGAAATTGGTGTGGGGGGTGGGGATCTTTGCATGGTTAATTATTGCAAAATTTAGGTATACGTATATGTGCACCCTTGTTCGCAATATTCTTTTGTTAGTTTTGAAGTTAAACAAACTAGTGAACTAGTGAAAAAAATCGATCAGATTATAAAATTAAATATAAATGATTTTAACCAAGTGACTTATGACAATTGAATTACTATTAATTAGTGTATAAATGCAAAATTAATTACAGCGGCCGTATAAACTGAACTTATCACTGAAAACGAGAGTTGCCAAGTTGGGGTTACTAATACCAATATCACATAATAACATTGTGCGAGCGTTAAGGAGAGAAGGAATAAAAAGATAGGGAAGAATTGAGATTCAGGTGATATTTATCTCACGAAAATTACACGGTGGTATTAAGTTAAATCTGGGGAATATAATATAAGATAGCTACCAAGTACTACGAGTATATCCCTGCCCCATTGTCACCCCAATATCTCTTAAACAGACCTTCAATCATACGTCATGAGTTTGGGCTAGTATTTTGTTGAGTTAAAAAAAAGTGAGAAGGATATCAGTGCTGCACATTGTTTGAAAATAAATTGTCGCTTACGTCAAAAAAAAGCCAAATCAGCAAAAGAAGAAGTGCCAAACAAAATTAAATATTTGCATCTAAAAATAAAGAAAAGCTTGCACATCTTTATTGGCATGCGCATTGCCATCAATGCATGGGACTCGGAGAATTTTTGTTGTTCTAATGTTGTTCTCAAACGCAGCAACAATGTATTTCTGTTTTGTTTGTCTGCGCTATTTAGTATTACTTTTTTTTGTCAAATGGCTTTTTTTAATTTTACACTCGCCTTGCAAGCACTGGTTGAGTTAGTTTAATATCGGCATATTTTCTAGAAATTACGAACTAAGCAGTCTTACCAAAGATTTTGCAGTGAAGAAATGGTATGACTCGAATTATTTTGCTTGACATTAGCCGGAAGTAAACAATTATCACACAAAAAAAAAAAAGATAAAATGTGCTGAAAATTTCACCCCTCTTTAACTGACAGTGATAGGTCGTTACAGTGATCCACAAGTGTTTAAGTTAATTTTTATACAAAAATATAAGTCTTTTAAAAATGAAAATGTCCACAGCTGCTCTTTGTTATCTGCAATCAATCTCATCTTCGAACAATGATTGGGAAGTTACCAACGGCAAGTTTTCCAATGGATTTCGAAAAGGTATGTAGAGTTTTAAACTTTTTGAGCTAGATGGTAGCAGGAATTAAAATAAATTTATCAAAAATAGAGTGTATCCTGGTGGCTAACACCAATCCTTTAGGTTTTATGATTTTAACTGACAGCGGTTGTTGTTCCCTTCTCGGACTCGATTATATGTATTTTATATTTTTAAAATAAAGGAAACCTGTCTAATGTTTTGCAACCAAAAATAATGTATCCGGCATTATGTGAACAATGCGGAAAATGCTGAAGTCAGGGAGTAATAAAATCACTCTTCCGAATGTACAAGTAAAGTTTTGCAAACCAATACTACACTAGATGTGGCCGACACTCTATTGTTAATAATTGAGGATCAATCGCGAAGATGACCGGAAAAATGTGTGTTTCCTGTTCAATGAACATCCTGGTGAGCAGAATGAAAACATGTAATACACCGTGGTATAGTGGTTAGTGTGTCGGACTGCCACGCCGAAGGTTCTGGGTTCAATCCCTGACTCCACCTACGTTTTTTTCCGGAGTACTGCCTCTTGCGAGGAAATGACAAATCCTCCAAATGTAATTAATGTTATGGAAAGTGCTTCTTTGTTAGCCGTTCGGATTCGGCGGTAAATTGTAGGTCCCTTCCATTTCTGCAGAATATTAACGCACTCACAGAAATGGTTGAGAGTGTAAAGTCACAGGCCCCAGCCCCGCTTGGAGCTGTTGTGCCAAATGTTAATTAATTAGAATGAAAACATGAATTTTTAAATTGCTAGTGAACACAATCTAATATCTTAGCTTAAATGAGCTGCAAGATTATGTCGATTACATCCGCATGCTCGAAAATAGTAGATATAATTGGCATACAACAAGGTTGATCTTATGATAAAAACAGTCGGTGACCCAAGTCTACTGGAGAAATTCCAAACTTTTACATAGGTGTGCTTCGTACCAGCTTACTAAATGTAGTGCATCACTTGACTAAAAAAGCCTTATAAATAAAGCTAAGAGGCTTTACTTTGAAATGAGTTATTTAAAATGATTGTTAGAACAACAAAAAGTATTGTTGTAGTCCAAGATTAGACTTATTCGAACTGGCGAAACATAGAAAAATAAGGCAACCTCCTCAATGGGATGTGTTCTACTTTTTGTGGCTGACGTTTTCCGTACAAGAACTATAGGGATCGCATGATATGTCCAAATGGCATTGCAAAGGAAGAAATTACCAACAAACCCAACAACATTGTGCGGGATGTTTGGGGGGCCAAGGTTGCATAGAAAATGAATTCGCGTTAATATTAAACAGTTTTATTTGGTCAACCGTTAAATCTTTTTGATTCAGCAAGACTGCTATAACCCGGCAATTACAAATCAAGCTCATAGCTAATGCATCTCTCACGAGAATCAACCCGATTTAAAAGCCGAAATGTCTTTTTGCGGTAGACATAACTATACACTTGTTTTGTAGATTTTTAAAAATTTCCTTGATAACTTTTTCATATCTTAAATCTCCTTGACCCCTAATGCTTTATTTTAACTTGAGGCTTCTACATCATCAAGGATTTCAAAACATTAAAACAATGCACATCAAAGCAAATCGTGCTTCCTATTTGTATTACATAAATTTTGCGGCAAGAATGGCATTATCACCAGTCACAGTACGAGCAACCACTTTGAAAATAAATTCAGCTGATGGTTTTCTATACTGCAAGTATTTTTAACTAAAAATACGACCTAATGATATTTATTTCTGTAAAACTATCTGAATTTGCAATCAAGAATTATGCAATACTCGAAATAAAATAAACTAAGAATATGTTGGCAAAAGATACAAATGTTCACAAATCTTACACAGCAGACAGATACATACTCTTATTTTTAAACTAAAATGCTAAGCGTACCTATATATATTTTTGTTCAAAGAGTTAAAGAGCCTGTTACGTAGAAATGCATACGAAACAGGTGATTATTGCTTGGTGTGATGAACGCCACACATTGATCCAGGAAATAGTTTGCCTTTGTGATCTACTTGTATCTTTTTTAAAAGTTTATTTTAAACAATAAACAAAACAAACAAAACTTACAAATGACGATGAGGTGAAAAAATAAAACAATATTTTTGGCACTAAGTTAGTTCGGATTTGCTTTTTGAATTTATTTGAAAACTAGGCCAGACAATTTTGTGTTCGTTTTTAAGACACCTTGCTCATATCATTTCCTTCTTAACAAAAATAATAATTATTCTTAAAAATGAAAATTAAATTTGTCGGACATGACGCATCGGATTGTAAGACTTTTTATTTTTATTTCAAAACCAATCAAATCAGGGGTCTTGGCCTTATAAAATTTGGTCAAAATGGCGGTTATGATTCTAAAATCTTATCTTTCAAAAACTGATCTTTGGGTGATCGGTCATATATGTTCTTAAAACTTATCTTCTACATTTCATGTACAGTGTGAAAGCAACATTTGGATATATATGGGCTGTAGCTGTAGGCCCTAGGGTTAACGGTTGGTATATTTCCTGTATCAGTATCAGAATACATTTTACCAGCAATCGGAGACAATTGCCAATGAACCCATAAGTTTACCATTTTTTAACTTTTAAAAATTGGAGGGACTAATATCAATGTATCTATTTGAGAAAGAAGTTATACTCTGGCCAACATAAACCGGCAGTACACTCTTATGGGGAATTTTTTTTTTTTTAAATCAGTAGCGTGCCATATTTTTGCACCGTATTGAATTGAAGGAAACCCCCCTTACAAATTGTTAACCCGCCAGTGAATTTCCAATTGCAGGGTGCACTGATTGGTTGTGGCTGCTACTATTCAAAATTCAACCCCTATTAAATTGATGTGCATTCAGAAACACCGGTGTCCTTTTGGTAACTCGTTCAGTAAGATGACCTCTTTCCTTAAGAATTGGAAGTTTTAAGTTTTGTGTTATTTATATTTTAAAGTCGGACGGTGTTTTTATTTTTTTTTAGAGGTATAGAACTTTGAAATGGAATAAAACAAAGATGATTTTTTTATACTAACATGAAATTTACTTTATTCGAAAGAAATCTTCTGGCATTATAATTTAAATATGACTTCAGGCATATGACCGCCAGCTGGCTAGGACGTAATCTGGAGGTCCAATTTTCGATGACTTTTTCCAACATTTGTTGTCGTATATTGGCAATAACGCGGTGAATATTGTCCTCCAAGTGGTCAATCGTTTCGGGCTTTTCGGCGTAGACTAGCGACTTCACATATCCCCATAGAAAAAACTCAAGGGGCGTTTAATCGCACGATCTTGGAGGCCAATTCACAGAACTAAAACGCGAAATTATAAGCTCCCCGAACGTTTCCTTCAACAAATCATTTGTGGCACGAGCTGTGTGACATTTTGCGCCGTTTTGTTGAAACCACAGCTCCTGCACATCATGATTGTTGAATTGATGAACGAAAAACTCAGTAATCATGGCTCTATAGCGGTCACGGTCACCATTAACTGTAACATTCTAGCCAGTATCGTTTTTAAAGAAGTACGGACCAATTATTCCACCAACCCATAAAGCACACCAGTCAGTTTTTGTGGAAGTAACGGTGTCTCAACATACACTTGAGGATTATCATCACACCAAATACGGCAGTTTTGTTTATTGACGTAGTTATTCAACTAGAAATGAGCTTCAAGGCTGAACAAAATTTTCGTCGTAGTGCGCGATGCGCTTCACGAGCCGAACCATTTTTTTTCGAAATAAATCTGCACAATTTGGAAGCGTTGTTCAGGCGTCAGTCTTTTCATGTTGAAATTCCAAACCAAACTAAAAATTAATCACTTGACAGCTGACAAAATAGCCGTCAGTTAAAATAGTGTTGCCAACTTAAAGATCTAACAAAAAAACACCCGTTACAATTATTTCAGATTTTTCTAGTTTGAAATGCTTAGTTAATACGAAAACCCTGTTAGAGCTTTTGTACGAAAAGCACTTACGGAAAACAAGTGCGAATGAGAGATAAACAGCCCTATCTTACATGTACTGCCGAATTATGTTGGACAGAGTGTATGATTGTCTAATCCCTTACACCCTAGTCCGTTTTATTATTTTTTTTTTTTTTTTGATTTTTTTATATACAAGGTGGGCAAAAAGAAATAACCCTTTTGGAAGATGCTCTCATTTTTGCAAATGGCCGCCAATGTCAAATCTGTTTTGACATTTGTGGACTAGACAAATGCAGAATACAAGTGGACAAGCCATGGAGCGATACATGAACCGATATTCTGAAGTCGGCGTTCCCGGGTCGCCTCATCTCTCATTTTGGCGATTTGCACTGGCCCGCAAGATCGCCCGATTTAACCGTTTCAGACTTTTTTTGAGGGGTTTTTTGAAGTCCCGTGTTTACGTGAACAAACCCTCAAGGACAACATTCGACACGAGTGCGAGGATCGGTCGCCCGAAGCTCTCACTGAAGTGGTGAAAAATGCCATAAAACGAGCAATCAATTGTGACGGCGCAGCGCCCATTTAGCCGATATAATCTTCTCAACTTGACCAATACAATTCTAAAGGTTCAAATAAACAGAATCAAAGTTTTTCATTAAAAAAAAAAAAAGAGAGCCAAACAACATCGGATGGATGACTTCTTTTGGCCCACCCTGTATATACACAAAAGGTAAATTCACGGAAGACGCCCTCCTATGTGATGTGATGCTTTAAAAAAATTGAACTTCAAATTCATTTCTAAACATTAAGGGTGTCTTAACCAATTCCGGTTACGACTCAAAAGATAGTGCCATTAAGAAATAGACATTGAAGATTCGGCCGCCAAGGCGATTATTAGCACTATGTGTTGGGCTTGGTAACTGCAGCCAGAGGATATTCACAAGGGAGAAAACTTGCACTTCACTATGATCATTGGTCGTAGGCAGGTTACTAGTTGAAGATCTACTTAGCTATAGACTGCTGTAGTATGTACAATTATTATGTGGTGTATTTTTGCATATCAACCTGTAGTCTGACTCTTGAATTTATTGTAGAACATACTCGTATATGGGTGCTTAACGAAGAGATGATACTTTGGCTATAAACAATAGTGGCCAGACCTATCATCACATGTAAGACCTGGTGACCATGTAGGCACGGCACCTACTCTAAAAACACTTGAGTCAATATACCTGGAAAAGGCTTATTTCGTGCAATGAAAGACGTGATCATAACACAGTACTGTTTTAGTAGTCGTTTTGAGATTCAACCATTTAAGCCTGAAATGGTTTATACAACATACAAAATTACAGGCGAAAAAAAGTTTCTGTTACTGTCAAATGAGAACAGTACTACAGTTTCCTGAGTATAACAGAAATACATCGCAATCCGCGCAGCTATCAGCAGCAGAAAGGCATACAATGTGTTGGTATTAAAATATAATTTGTCAGTAAAAACAGCTTTAAAGCATTTTTCTCGAATATATACTATGTACTCGAGGTTAGTCAAAGATTACTTCGATGCCTTTCAATCCTTTGCTAGAAACAACAAAAGGTAAACCGTACATGAATCGATGTGGCTCTTGATCCGCTTTTACAGGCCCAGAACCATTCGGAGCATCACTTGAAAAACCATCCTCACAAAACTATAAAGCATACAACCGCCCAGATCTCATCTCTTTGAAGATGTCCTTTATCGATTTAGACTTAAGATTGGTATTGAAATTTCTTTTATCTCATTGCGGTCTGCATTGCCATCATCTCATCAAATTTTTACCTAGAATGAAGCTCTATTTTGAAGATGATAAATATATGGTTAGTTGAATTGAGATCTGGCCTGGCCATCGCAGGGTTTAAATGATTGCTTTGTAAAAAAATTTACTTTAAATGGATTTACTCCAAAAACAAATGTATAAGCTAATAAGAAAACCCATTGTATTTACATTTTTATAGTAATTTCATGGAACATTTTATTTTAGTTCTGAACGTCGTCAATGGCGGCGCTAGTTGTATTATCTACTTTACATATATTGTTGTTTTTGCTTCCGATGAAGTTTAGACAAAAACCACTAAAATAACTCTCCAATCAAAGCTTGTGAACGTCGTCCATAGATGCCGCACAAAACGTTCCGCTTCTTGGGAATACTATAGATTTTAAATACAATGGAAAACCCGACTTCTATGTTCCAGTTCTAGACATCGCCATTCAAAATAATGTCTCATTTTTTATTAATCGTATATTTTTTGTAAAACCGTTGTACTGCGTGTCATCCATCATCTTAAGCTCTCGTTTTCAAACATACCTTTGTGATTATGAGTTCTTTGGCCTTCCAAATGTGTGAACGTTTGTTTTTATTATTTTTTGGCCAAATGCAAATTGTCGTAAATAACAACGTTCTACAAGCCCCCATCAACACTAAATACTTTAACAAAAGATACTATCTATCGTCTGTCCATAATTTTAGAACTACAAAAGAAATGAAAATATTTGCAAATGTAAACAAAATTAAAAACCATGCCGAAAAAAAAATTATTATCGTTTTCACTCACTCTCCCCTCCCTACCCTACTGCTGTCAACTTTATTTTTTGTTTGCTTCTTTTCCCTTTGTCAAATGTAAATAATGCAAAACTAAAAAATCAAATCACAATTAACACTCAACACACGACAGCTGAATCCGCCGTGACCGAAATTATAAAAATAAAAAGTCTTAATAAAAACGTCAAAATGCGCGCGCTTTAGGCTATAGCCCAGATACCAAATAATGGTTCAGTAAACTTTACCCAAAGTTCGTTGCCATTTTCGGTAAGAATAATATCTACCGCCGAAAATAAGTTTCGTGTAAAATTAGAAAGATATATATTTTTTTCTCGTTCATTTTTTGTTCATGGTTGAACGTAATCACTTACTAGTGTTTATTGTATTTGTTTTCATATAATAATTTGCGTGGGAAAACTTAGGTACTTGTGGAAATAAAATAAATTGATTTTTTAACCCAGCCTGAAAACAATTATTATTACGTATACCTGATTCTTACACAAAGAAAGTATGTTTTGTTTATAATATGTCACACTATATTATGTTAGCATAGTTTGTGTTTTAATATCGATATTAATTTTAACAACTTTCTCTTCCGTTACAGACAGTCAATCGATTTTTTTTTTGTGTATAGTTTTTTTTTTTTTTTTTTTTTAAAATATGCAACTTTTTGTGTAAATTTTATGAAGGGTGGGATGAAATGAGATGTGAGAATTTTTCAGGAGTTCGATGAAAAGTTTTTGTTATAAATGTTCACAAAACAAAGATAAATTGCGATACAGAAATAATCAGAAACAAATATCGGCTATTGGTTAACTGCAAGCTTATCATATTATAGTGGAGAGTCTTACTATCTTCCATACCATCTTTCGTTAACTGCAATTTCCAACTATGTTTGTTGTTCCTTTTTAAATTCAAGCATTCTTATTCAAGCTAAACAAATGTTTGCTTCACTTAATTTTAGTTTTGTCTCCTTACATAATTAATATAATTTTAAGTTTTTAAGTCTATATTTTAATTTGAACATGTTTTTCGTTTTGTTTTGTTTTGTTCTTATGAACGTTATCCATTTTTATATACGAGCGTCTAGAGTCTAGACCATACAATTAACTTATAACGACCCGATCTTTAAAATGAAATTTACATTATAAAAATCATAAGTTCACTTACAAAATATTGTATTGAATTTTGCCTCCATACAAAAACTTGTTGACTGGACAGGCGTGGGTGTGTGTGTGTGTGTGGGGGGGGGGTGTTTCGCAGGGATATCAACGGATGCATCATATACATGGGCAAGTTTGAATGTGGTTAAATGACATCTGTAATATGCTTTAAAATGTTTAACGCCATCAATGGCAGGAAAATAGATTTGAATGGCGTGACCAACGTATTGTATTGATTTAAAAAAAATGCTTAATTATTTTGAATAAAGTTTTGATTTGATTTCAACTAAGTTATCTTAGTTCGTGTTTAAATTACTATGCTGAATTTGTTTCAAAATAAGGTACCATCGGGCCAGAATGTTTTTTTCGGCAGCCCTGTTCGGAACCAGCATTCTTTTTTTAAACACATGGCTTGGGTTATTTCGTAGGTTTGTATTTTCTGTAAAATAAACCGAGAAACCATACATTTAACGTCGTTTCGTAGTTTGTTTGAAAAGTCTTCGTAGTTCCCTAAATGAAAGTTAAAAAACTTTTTCCAACTACGACAATACCATAAGCTAACCAAATATAATTATAATTGTAGTACCTATGTATGTATGATGTCTTATGTTGTTTTACTTCAAATTTTTATTTGAAGTACGAAACTAAAATTGAGATGAACATGAACGAAGTGCACTTTCTGTTTGTATTATGAAGTATAAGATGCTCTTTTGTTTAAGGTTAATACACTATATTCAAAAGAAAATAGGGCCCATCCAAGATTCATTTATAATTTTTAAGGAGCGTTGTGATCCCATTTTCAAAGAGAGAAAAATTTTAAAGTTCATTTTGTGAGTAGATATAATAAAATAAAAAAAAATCACTTTAGATTATGTGAACTCAATTTTTAATTCTTAGCTTAAAATATATTCCCAGACAAAAATAAAATAATTATTAATATATACCTAAGAACCCTGTGGGCCCTATTTTGTTTTGAGTACATAGTTTATAAAACTTTGACTGGAACATTGATTGTTGCAGCTTCTTGTTGCGTGAATGTTTCTACTCATTTTATGTTGCATCGAGGAGGCTATATTTTTCAACAGTCTTTTTTGAGATTCTCAAGGTTGGCATTTGAGTTAAATGTGAGGGTTAACATTTGAAGCTTAAGTTAAAGTTCTTTGTGATCGTGCGAAGGCATAGGTCCGAAAACATACCTGTGTCTTATAGTATCTTTCTCTAGTCTCATTTAATTAACAAAAGCACACGCGAAACGACGCGAATTTTGCCAATTTGACAAATTTTAATAACGATGTTTTTATTGATGTTTCTTTAGAGGTCTAGAACTATTGAATGAAATAAAGACAAATGAATTAAATTAATTTCCATAAAATTGAATTCTTGTTGAAACCACAGCTTCCCCACATCAAAACGATTCAATTTAGGAACGAAAAATGCATTGATAATTTTTCTTTAACGTTCTCCATTGACTGTAATCATCTGCCGTTATCGTGTTAAAGAAAAAAGGACCAATGATTCCACCATCACATAAAGCGCACCAAACTGAGTTTTTCTGAGTGTAACAGCGATTATCAGGATTATCTACAGTCCAAATGCTGCAGTATTGCTTATTGACGTAGCCATTAAATCCAAAATGAGCTGAACAAAATTTTCGTGCGAAAATTGGGATGAACAAACCGAACAAAACCGTGTTTTTCGAAATCAAAGTGCACAATTTGCATGCGTTATTCGTTGTCAGTAGATGAAATGGCAAACCAAAATAAAGATAAATCACATGGCGGATGATAAAATGGCTGTCAATGAAAAAAAAACATTTATAATGCATACATGGTGTTTGGTATAAGGTGCGCCAAAAAGCTAGAGAATGTAGTTTGGGTCAGGAAAAGAAAAAAATCGTATGGGAGGGGGGTCTATTCCCCTCCGTTTACCCGGGAGGGGCAATTTTCTAAAACAATGACTAATTATTCAAAAATAACGGCAAATCCTTCAATGACGTTCCATACCTTCTTTTAAAGCCAGAAATCTTCTTTCATTGTATTTTAAAATAAGTGAACCGTTTTAGAACAATTAAATTTCAAGCTCGAACAAAATTAATTTTAAGTTATTATGTGTCTACTTTCGTGTTCAAATTTGATGCTCTTATTAGTCCTAAGTACACTGAGAACTGTAAGGCTCTATAAATTTGTGTTGCCAAGCTATTTAAAAATAACCGAACCTACTTCATCATAAAAACACGAACAAAATTATTAAATGATCACCGTGTGATGAGCGTAAGGCAAGATTTTCTTGTTTTTGTGAAGAAGTGGGCTCGGTTATTTTTGAACGGCTTAGTGAAAAAAAGTTCGACAAAAAAATTAGTACTTAATTTTTCTTCAAAAATTTCAGGACTTAAATAACTTTTTAAAAACTCAATACAGGAAAAGAATTCTGGCCTTACAAAGAAATGTAATTGTATGAGTTACTAGTAATTTTTAAATATTTTTTTTCCAATTTAAGTCAGTGGTTTTAGAAAATTGCCCCTCCCGGCTAAACGGATCCCATTCGATTTGATTCTTGTCTTAACCCAACCTACTCGCTCTAGCTTTTGTATGCACCTTATACCGATCACCCTGTAGATGTTCCCATTTTACAGCAAATAGTCGTTTTAAAGTTATTAAACTATTTAATTTATTTAATCAACATTCGTTAACAAAAGAAATAGTTTTAACATTTTTGCTTTAGTATCTTCGACAAAAATACCAATGAAAAATAAAGAATACCTTTACTATTTATGGTCGCGAACCTGTGATGCCTTGACTTTAATACGTCCTTTTTTATAAAATAAGCTGGCCAACGAGTCCCCCAATTAAGACAAATTCCAGGTGACTGAACCCATGCTTTCTAAGTTGAACGATTATTATATTTTTAACGTTATAGTCTCATTCTCTCTCTCTCGTTCTAGTTAACAAAAGTTGAAAGTTAAGCTGAAAGCATTTTTTGACAGGTTACCTTATTTTATTTTTCAGTTGACATGATGCTCTGAGCGTTTTAAAAATAAAATTACTTTTAACTCAATCTCCTATTGTCCTTCGCAAAAGATTTTAAGCACCTAGGCACTGTAATATCTGTGTTTGTGTGTGACGAGTTTTCGGTGTATGTAAACTTGTACTTAGAGGTATATACATACATATATGTACATAAATTCTTTTTGAATGGGAAGGACAGAGATTTGTTTGTTCTGCTTTACATATATGTATGATTAAAAATACTTTTCAAGTCTGTCATTCGGTGATATCAATTATTTTCACATTTACTTTATTGAATTGAACGATTACTTGCTGAAATTGATGGGGCATCAGTATTTCATCGCTTCAAAAAAAAAAAAAAAAAAAAAAAAATAAGAATAGGTAGGTAATTATCAACTAAAAAGAAACTATGTACATTTAATTGATGGTTATAGCTGCAAGCAAAGATGGATCATATTAATTAATGGTAATGTCAATTAAGATTTTCTTAAGAAGCATACAGTACCAAAATAACTATTCGTGGTCATTATTCGCTAAACATTATGTATCTTTTTTTTAAACATATGAGGTATGCAACCAATTTTATTGGCTCACATAAAAGATAAAATCCCCTATAATGTCACCATTATTTATACTACGGTTTTAACATGGTTAAAGTCACACATACACAGCTGGTCAAAAAAATAGGTGCAATTATTTTTTTTTATATAAACTTAATTTTTTAATATGTTTTGTTTATTTAAATATTATTTTAACATTAGTTTTCATTGGACTATCAATACTTTATGAAATATTAATATTTAAGGCTTTTAAATTAAGTAATTATAAATTTTATACAATAAAACCGACGGTGTAGACATTGCCGCTTGGACAAAAAAATAGGTGTGTCTTCCTAAATTATGAATAATGATAGTTTGAATGCAAAATTTGTTGTATTTTATAATAATTTTCCTTTATCATTCTTATATAACCCGAGTATACGACATTGTTATCCAAAACTTTTTAAAGTCAGCGTGGTATTAACTCTACAAACTTTTGACATCTTTCTTGGGGTATAGAATACCATTCACTCTGAACAGCATCCCACAATCGGTTCCAGTTTGGAAAATATTGGCATCCTAGTTTCCGCATAAGCTCATTCCTCAAGTTTTCAATCGGTTTGAGATCTGGGATTGACTTGGCCATGAAACGATTGAGACTTCTTTCTCTCGAAACCAATCCTTCACAAGATGCGCCGTATGTTTTGGTTCATTATCCTGCTGAATTTTCCATCGGAGAGGCATGTTTTCTTCGGCAAATGGAAGCATAACATCTTCCAAGATATCCCTATAACCGTATTTGGTCAATACGTTAATAATGCGGAATATGGGACCCACACCATACCAGGAAAAACAAGCCCCCGACCATTATATTTCCTCCCCCGTGTTTGATTGTTTTCCGGGTATAGTGAGGGTGGTAGTCCTTTCCTTTTGGTCGCCTGACATTACGCCCCGAATCTGATGACAACAAATTAATTTTTGTTTCGTCACTCCAGAGGATATTTCACCATTTTTTTGCTCCTTCAGGTCCGTTCCAACTTCTATGGTTTAAGGCAAATTCTTTTCAGGACCTTATATTATTTGCTTTTAGTAAAGGAACTTTCCTGGCAACTCTTCCTGGTAGGTTAAAGCTCTGAAGCCTTCTGCGGATTGTGCGGGCACTGACTTCATTATTGTTTTGTGCTCCTATTGTCCTTGACGAAGCAAAAGGTTTAGATTTAGCCAAAAGGAGGACACGGCGATCAGTGGTGACTGATGTTTTTTTCGGCCTCCCACGATTTTCGCGCACTAATCTGGCCTTGAGTGCATTTGTCACAAAGTTTTGGGATCTTCCTAGGGCTTCTGCTATAAATTTGTAAGTCTTCCTTTCATTTCTTAGCTGTAAAACTACCCGTCTTTCTTCCGCCGAACAGTGGACGTTTCTACCCATACTAAAAGTCTAATAAACTATTATTTATTATTATTTATTATTT
This sequence comes from Platycheirus albimanus, assembly GCA_916050605.2. Lineage (NCBI taxonomy): Eukaryota > Metazoa > Arthropoda > Insecta > Diptera > Syrphidae > Platycheirus > Platycheirus albimanus. The sequence goes on along the minus strand of OU696697.1, from coordinate 49,602,386 downwards.
TATTTATTAACAACTATCATTTATGGATAGTAAAATTATTAAAAAGAGGTTACCTTGAAATTTAGTATTTTTTTTGAAATAACAAAGATATTAACTGTGGGTTTATTTGGAGAACACCTATTTTAATGACCAACTTCTTAAAAACACCAAATCCTAATGCAACAAAGAAAATAGAACAGCTTAAAATAACACACACAAAATGCAGTAAGCTCAGCATCAGTGTCAACAGAATAACCGTTTTTTCTTAAAACAAGAACTTTTTGTAAGGCCTGCGATCAAAAAAAACAGTTATTTTGCATCAAAGACAACAGTGGTGCGAAAAAATTTGATCACACCTATTTTTTTGACCAGCTGTGTATACCACGCAGCCTGTCGACAGAAACTTGGGTCTCTCTATTTGCCTACAACCTTGATGTGCATTTTATTATGAGTATTTTAAAGCTTTAACGTGCATTTTGAATATGGACTAGTTACAAAAGTAAAATAAAATACACATTACCGTGGCGAATAAAATATTTGAAGGGTGTTTTAGGCAAGAGGGGTAGCTGTCGGTTTTGTATTACTGTGGTTGAAGCGACCTGGAACTACACTGAACCAAATTCGGTAGTCAGATTGAATAAAAAGTAGGTTGAATTGAAGAAAGGGTGATCAATATAAGGTCGATGAAACCTATCCGTTATTTTGAATATAATATTTTGTAGTATCCAAAAAATTTTGTTATTTTGAAGAAATGCATACAATTTTTCGTTGTTTTGTTAAATTCAAAAAACTTTGTGAAATCGAATAAATTTCATCATTCTATATGGAAATTTAGTGAATAATCTTCAACTTAACTAAAGGTTTTCTTTATTTTGAAGAAATATTCTTCAAAGCGAAACAAAATCTCTTCAATTCAACATATCGATTTCCTTAAATTGAATATGTGTTCTTCAATTTGACATATTGTGCTCGAACTTTTCGTCATATTTACGTAATATTTTCATCAAATTTAAAAAAATCTTCATTTTAACACTCAATTTTATTCAAATTGAATAAACATTCTTCCAATAGGTGCATCTTTTTCTTCAAATCAACAAAAAAATATTTCAATTTAACACATCCATTTCATCAATACGATGCATTGTGGTCTTCAAATTGAAGATTTTTTTCGATTTAATGCACTTGCATGCCTTGAAATTAATGAAATATTCTTCAATTCAATCGAATTTTTTCTTCAAATTAACTGTCATTTCTTTAGTTTCACGCATATCATTCTTCATTTTGAAGCTTTGCTTTATTCAAATTGATAGAAAATTCTTGAGAAATCATCCATGCTAAATGGGTGCATAGGAACAAACGAAGAACAATTTGTCATAATGTAAACATTCTTTGAAAGCCCCAAAATTTTCACGTTCAAATTTCTCAAATCAAATAAATATTAATTGTTTAAAGATAAATTCAATTTTTTATTTCCAAAGGCTTATAAGGGTTTTCTTAACATAAGTGCATTAACTTTTGGACTGTTTTTGTCATAAGCTGTCTCGATATTATAAAAAAAGTTTTGTATACCTAAACATCCAAACTAAATTAGATGACATGGGGTATTGCAAATTAAACAAATTAAAAATCTTAAAACAAAGGTCAATTGCCAAGACAATGGAGTTCTGTTTATATTTGATTCCGTCGAAATAAACCACTATGTCCTTTGGCTCTAGGACTGCTCCTGCAACAATTACCAATGGTTGAATGTGTTTGCGTTCATTCTGCCTCCTCAGAATCTCTTCTTCACATGCCGCTACACTTGATCCGACGAATAAAAAGCTTGATTGTGAATCCCTTATAGAAAAGCGGGTATGCGTACTGCCACTGACTATTTTCGACGTTGGCACAAGGAGACTATGTATTAAATAGAAAATTGCACAACAGCGACCATCTGAAAAAAATCAAAAACAAAAAAAAAAAAATATTACTTTTAAACGATCTTTTTTCTATACAGATGTTTTTGATTTTTACTTACTTTCAGTTATGTCTGTTTTTCTACTCATTTCAGCCAGAAGAGTTTTATTCATTTGATCTTTAATTTCTTTTTCAAAAATCAGTATGATTTTTGAAGCGAAATCTTCATATTTTAAAATAAGACTTTCAGCTTTTGGATATAGGTGTTTAAAATCCATTTCAATCTGAAATATATAACATAATACTATTAGCTTTAGAGATTTGTCCAGATTATTCAAAAATTACCAGTTTGAAGCCCGTAGGGTTTTTGTATTGCTTCCATTTTCGTAAATTGTCTTCTGTCGATTCAGCTTTTGTTATTTCAATTAGCCTAAAACTAACAACGTTATTAAACAATTGCAAGCACGAAATTTCACCGCACTCAAAAGCACTGTGAGAGGAAAGCAAATGATAAATTTGTAAATGAGTTATCAATGACTTTGGAGTAGAAAATTTCTTTTTACATCGAAAGCAAATCATTATAGCTAATTAATTATTACTAACTACATATCTAAGAAAAATAACGCAACTTAATAAAACTTTTTTTAAATAAAAGTGGGTATATTACTCACATATTTTTTTTTTTTATGTTATTTTCTTCTTTTTCACAACACTGGCTGTTAATATTACTTGATGTTTTTTGTTCGTTCTTACTTCGAATAACACAACTTTACATCAAAACTTCACTTAAACGAATGAAAAATTAATAAGTTATCAGTTTGAGAACCGTTGAATATGGTGAATAATTAAGAAATTCTTCAGTTTGAAGAAAATTTTTTGAATTTGAATAAGACACTAAGCAATATTTGAAGAATTTTCTTCAAATTGAAGAATAAATAAAAAATTCAAGAAAATTCTTCAAAAGGAATAATTTCTTTAATTCAAAGAAAAACAAAATATTCCATTCAAAGAAATTTATTCAATTTGATGAAAATAAAGCTAACGATTCGATCGAAAAAAAAATACTAAAAGAAACACGTTAGTCCAACTGTTTCAGTGCACCTACAATAACCATTTGAAGAAAATTCTTCAGATTGATAAATAATTTCGCCAGTGTGAAGAAAATATTAGCGTTGACAGCAATTCATAATTTATATACATATATAGAAAAATTGAATGATTACTCATGAATGAATTAAGACAAAATTCAATATATTGATTAACAACGAATCTCTTAGATTAACAAAATTTTGCCAACTTGAAATATGTAAAATTAACTTTATCTTCTCGCATCAACGATTTGGATTTTACAAATTTCACAGTTCTTCTTTCGTTTGAATCCATAAAATCTAAATTTCAAAAGAACCATTTCTTAATGAAAAATATACAATAAATAAGTGAAGAAAATTTGAATAAAAAATTATGTGTTTTTGAATAATTCATTCATCGAAAAATAACAAGAGGTTTTCGTTAATATGATAAAATTTAGTTCTTTTGAATAAAATAATAAATCATGCAGCATTTGAAGAAACCGTGATCGTTTTAAAAATTTAGTTTTCAATATGAAGAAAAAAACTATGAAAAATATTTGATTTGAATAATTGATTATTCAAAAAACTAACGAAAAGCTTTCGTCAATATCACTTACGAGATGAGGTGGATCTAACGATTTCAGTTTGTCAACATGACAAAATTTCGTTCGATTGAATAAAATACTAAGTCATGCAGCATTTAAAGAAACCATGATCGTTTTGAATATTTAGTCTTCAATATGAAGAAAAAAACTATGAAAAATTGTTGATTTGAATAAATGGTTCTTCAAAAATTGACGAAATATTTTCGTCAATATCACCTACGTGATTTGGTTCAGTGTAGCATTTAATCTTCTATCTACCTGAACCGAGTTGAGATAGAGTTAACTCGAATCGATCTGGCTAGGTCATTGGAATTGAGTTAAAATCTTTTGATCTTCTCAATAAATTATCCCACTAATCCAACTCGATCTTTTGGTCCCGCATATACACTTATTGACAGAAATCTGCGTACACCTTACAATTCACCAAATAAACACACAACATTTCTTAGGATTTTTCTTAAGGATTTATTTTGACAATAAATTTGGTATCTAAAATTTATCGGTATATGTAAAGGGTGTTTTTTAGACGGGTGGTTTTCAAGAAGAAATAAAACGCATATAATTTAATGTTATGGGCAAGAATTTGGCCTAATTATAAAGATAAGGGTTTGCCATTATGTTATAAAAATGATTTCCGAAAAGTGGCGGCCGCGGCTGGCTCGAATAAATCCCTGGGTGATTATGTCCATCGAATATTGGACGCAGCGCGCGATGCGTCGTGCGAATAGAACCATTATTTTGATAAAAAATTTGTACGATGATTTGCAAACGTTGTTCAGGAGCAAGTCTGTTCATTAAGAAATGGCAAACCAAACTGAGCATAAATCAAGTGACAGCTGTCAAAAAGACCAACTCCGAAATAAGTATTGCCAGATTGAAAACCACTGTCTAAAAAAACACCCTTTATATCATTTTTGAATTTTTTGCTTTGAACACATTACAAAAATCGTTTAATATAATAATAATAATAATTTTAACTATATGCCTGTAAGACCAAAGGTCTTTTGAATGCAAACTGCATGGCAATAGTTAGAACTACAAGTGTACGTAGACTTTTGTCAATAAGTGTAAATGTACGTAGTCTTTGTTTAAAGCAAATAAATGCATTTAGTTGATTGCACAGCACAACACTTTGAAATGAAATTTGTTAGATTATGAACTTTGTCGCGTTGTGCAGTGTCAAAGTTCTCCTACTGCCTATTCTAGTTAAGAACATATAACTTCATTTCACTAGCTGTGTTCAATAAGTCTGAATTTAATGATATGTACATATGTGTTCTCAGAAAAGCTCTTTCATATACAATGAAGATTTTAAATTTTGTTAAAAATTGTAGGTACCTGACACAAGAAAACCCTGTCAAGAAAAACCTTTGTTTTCTCCAAAACTCTTCGATTTCCGTAAATCCCGATATCCGATGTGCTGAAATGAGAGTGTTTCGTATGACATTTTCATGTACAATATAGAAACAGCTGCATGACAGTGCGTCACCTTGTCCTAGCCCTCTGGTGGTTTCGAAGGTTTCAGTAGAGTCCCTACCAACTTTGACGGAACAGCGAGCATTTTCCAACGTCATCCTGATAAGGCAGGGATTCTAAAATTGGACATGGCACGATATAGTTCGAATCTATTGGCACTGTCGTAGGCTGCTTTAAAATCGGCAAACAGTTGGTGGGTATCGATGTTATAGTCTTGGGTTTTTTCGAGGATCTGACGTAATGTAATTTGGTCGGTCGTAGATTTTAAAGGTATGAAGCCACATTGGTAAGGACCTATCAGGTCATCAACGGCTTGAGACGTTCACATAAAACGCTGGACAGGATATTATACGCGATGTTTAAAAGACGTATGCTTCAATTGTTGGTGCAGAGTAGGCGGTCTCTTTTTTTGTGGATCGGGCAGATGGTACTGAGATTTCACTAATCGGGCATACTTCCCTCCGAACATATTTAGCAGATTAGTTAGTGTATGCTCCTGACCGGGTCATCTCCAGCGAGTTTAAAAAGCTCCTCTTGTAAACCATAGCATCCCCATCCAGCTGCTTTGTTCGTCTTAAGTCTGGTGATGACTACTTTCATTTCATTTTGGTCGGGCGGGCTTAGCTCATGGTCGTCATCTAGATTGACTGGTACAAGTTGATCTTGGGCGGGATCTTGGCTGTCATCGCCATTTAACAACTGGTTAAAGTAGTTTTCCAGATGGCTAACATCGCCTGCGTTTCCACTATGGTACTTCCATCCTGATCTTCGCAGGGCTCAGGGCGGTTTGTGAAACCTGATATAGACAGTTTCACTCTCTGTAGAAGTTTCGCACCCCTTTTATGCAAAAACATCTCTGCATCTCTTCGACTTCGCGTTGCTGGTGTTCTCTTTTCTTTCTCCTGAGTAAGCGTTTCTCAACCTTTCTTCACTCAGCAGGGAGATTTCTGGACACTCTAGTATCTCTCCACGACTTGTACGAGTATGGCTCCGTTTTAGCTTTGTTTGCCTCAGCACATTCGGCTGAGCACATTCGGCCCTATATCTCTGACACAGCACTTCATTTGGCTTGTTGACATGTAGCTGTTATTGGTCTTCCGGGTTCATATCACCAGTCGAAGGATTTCTCGCAGGTTCAAGGGATACTAGGTCAGCATAGGCAGCGGCAGTCTCTTCCGATTGAAGTCGTCCAACATTGAATTTCCTCGGCGTAGTTGGTGTTTGCCTAAGAACTTCCATGGAGATCCGAACTCTAAGTTTTTCACCGACTAGGTAGTGATCTGAGTCAATGTTTGCTCCTCGGAATGTACGGACATTAATGATGCTGAAGGAGTGATTTCCGGCAAGCGCAACATGGTTGATTTGGTTGCAGGTTCGACCATCTGGGGAAAAACCGCATAGCTATCCTCTTTCGCATGTAATTTTTATATTTTTGCATCTTGTAGCTTGTACTCGTCCTGAAATTCTTTAAAAGGCTGAATCACCCTTTATGTCCAATAACTTATTCTCAGTTTCTACCTTCTTTTGTTGAAAACTCTCCGCACAATGGTGAGCTTTGTAGATAAAAGTGGGCAAAAATGAATACAATCCGTTCTCAAAAAATATTTTATCTTGAAAAAGTCAAATAATTACGGCTAAGACAATTGCGCTGTGTCACATTATCTTTTACTGAAATAGAAATATGAAACCAGCATGATTGAAGCTGTTGAGTAGCCAATTTATCAATTTTTTTTTTATTTAAGGTGGCGCAGACAGTCCATTGTGGACCACGGCCTCAACCAACATTCCTCGCCAGCTAGGCCGGTCCCTAGCCAGTGGCCTCCAGTTGCGCACACCAAGTTGGTTGAGGTCGTTTACCACTTGATCGCGCCACCTTAGATGGGGTCTTCCAGAACTGCGTCGGCCCTCCGGGTTGGAATTGAAGACTCGTCGGGCAGGAGCGTTTTCGTCCATACGCTCCACATGACCCAGCCATCTAAGCCGCTGAATTTTCAGCTTCTTAACCAAGTCAATGTCGCTGTATAGCCCGTACAGTTCGTCATTGAATCTTCTCCTCCATACTCCATTGATACATACAGGCCCGAATATCACCCGAAGAATCTTTCTCTCAAAGCACCCCAGCCTGTATTCATCCGATTGTGTCAGTGTCCACGCTTCTGCCCCATACAGCAGGACTGGGATGATAAGGGTCTTGTATAGTGTCTCCTTGGTCCTTTGAGAGAGGGCTTTACTACTAAGATGCCTTCTTAGCCCGAAGAAACAGCGATTGGCAAGAGTGATTCTTCGACTGATCTCTTCACTGATGTTGTTCTGAGAGGTTATAGTGGAACCCAAATAGACAAAGTCCTTGACAACCTCAAAGTTATATCTGTCCATTGTGAAGTTTTGTCCGAGCCTACGGTGATGATCTACTTCACCCGAGGACAGCATATACTTTGTTTTATCTTCATTTACAGCCAGACCCATTCGAGCCGCTTCCACTTCAATACTTGCGAATGCTCCACTGACAGCGCGCTTCGTTCTTCCAATAATGTCAATATCATCAGCATAGCCAAGTAATTGAACGGATCTAAAAAAAATCGTACCACTGGTGTTGACATGCGAGTTGCGTACGATTGCCTCAAGAATGATGTTGAAGAGGTTACATGACAGCGCGTCACCCTGTCGTAAGCCTTTCTCGACATTAAATGAGTCGGTGGTGTTCTTACCAACCTTGACGGAGCAGCGCGAGTTCTCCATAGTCATCCTGCACAATCGAACGAGTTTTGCAGGGATGCCAAGAAGCGACATGGCTCTGTATAGCTCGTTCCTGTTTACGCTGTCATAGGCGACTTTAAAATCGATAAAGAGGTGGTGAGTATCGATCTGGAATTCTTGGGTCTTTTCCAAAATCTGCCGAAGTGTGAAAATTTGGTCGACGGTTGACTTACCGGGTCTGAAACCACACTGATAGGGGCCAATCAGTTCACGTGCGAAAGGGTTCAGACGTTCACACAGAATGGCCGACAAGATTTTATAGGCGACATTTAGGAGACTTATACCTCTGTAGTTGGCGCAGCTTAGAGTATCTCCTTTCTTGTGGATAGGGCACACAATGCTGAGGTTCCATTCGTCAGGCATACTTTCATCCGACCAGATTGTACAGATGAGTTGGTGTATGCTCCTCACCAAGTCATCTCCCGCTGCTTTGAAGAGTTCAGCCGTAAGGCCATCAGCTCCAGCAGCCTTGTTGGACTTTAGTTTAGATATTGCTATCCGAACTTCTTCTTGGTCGGGAGGACGGAAATTTTGTTCATCATCATCCAAATCGAATGGATCATTCTGCCTGACAGCGATTAGTTGGTTGTCTTCGCCGTTTAACAGTCTGCAGAAGTGTTCTTTCCAAATTCTCAGCACCGACTGTGTATCTACAACGACATTCCCACCCTCGTCTCTACATGCTTCCGCTCGGGCTTTGTAACCCTTGGACGAATGCTTTACCCTTTGGTAGAACTTTCGAACATTGCTTCTGCCGTAGCACCCCTCAATAGATTCAACCATTCGTTTTTCCAGTTCTCTTTTTTTCTTCTGAAAAGCCGATGTTCCTCTTTCCTCTTTTGCTGGTATACCGCACGGAAAGCGCTCTTGGCAGCTCTAGTTCTGGCATTCAGAACTGCATGATAGGCTTCGTCTTTGGCCAAGTGTGCGAGCCTGCACTCATCATCGAACCAGGTGTTTCGTTGTGGTCGCCTAATGAAACCCAGAACATCCGTGGCAGCGGTTTTGATGGCCATTTTGCAATGTTGCCACTGGGCCTCTGGGTTTGGTGCAGGCGCCGGGCTTGTCAAGAGATAAGAGGAGACATGATTGGCAAAGGTTGTGGCGGTCTCTTGCGATTGTAACTTAGCAACATCAAACTTTCTCACAGTGGATGTTCGGTTCTGCGGTCTGGTGGAGATCCGCATTCGCACTTTAGCTACAACAAGGTAGTGGTCCGAGTCTATGTTGGCCCCTCGGAAAGTGCGGACATCCATGACACTGGACGCATGTCTGCTATCAATCGCAATGTGATCAATTTGGTTGACGGTATTTTGATCAGGAGACCGCCAGGTCCCCTTGTGAATATTGAGGTGTGGGAAGTATGTGCTAGCTAAGATGACACTTCGCCCCGCAGCAAAGTCGATTAGCCTGTGTCCGTTACCGGAAGTGTTGTCGTGCAGGCTATGCTTTCCGACTGTCGAGCCTAAGTTACCCTCCTTTCCGATTTTGGCGTTGAAGTCACCAAGAATAAACTTAGTGTCGTACTTCGGGCATTCATCATACGTCTTCTCGAGAAGATCGTAGAATTCTTCTTTGGTCGTGTCATCTTTTTCCTCCGTGGGGGCGTGGACGCAGATCAGCGAGATGTTGCTGAATTTGGATTTAATGCGGATTGTGACAATGCGTTCGCTTATGCCACGAAACCCCAAGACTTCTTGCCTAAGCCTTCCTCTGATCACAAATCCGCATCCAAATAGCCGCTGGTTTCCTGTCCTGTAGCACTTGCCGTAGTAGATGTCACAGTTTTTCATCCTCCTTGTGCCTTCACCATCCCATCGCACTTCTTGGATGGCTGTGATGTCGGCTTTGACACCATCTAGGGCTTCCACTAATTGTTCGGCTGCACGTGGTCTGTTAAGGGTCCGGACATTCCACGTGCAGAACCGAAATTCGTTGTCCTTGTTTCGTTTGCTAGGGTCGTCATCAGTAGGGTCATCCATATCCGAGGCAATTGGTTGTTTCGGAACTATGAATTTTTTCACGTGGTAGGGAAGTTACCCCGACGCACAACCCCCAACCTGGGGGACCAGGCCCTATGCTGCTCTCCTTGGACAAAAGGAGCTGGAGAAAATCCAGAGTCAGTAACCCACTACGGGGATGTGAGAGCTACCGTTGGTCCTATATGGGCTCATCCGCCACCTTCTCTATTTCACTACCCTGACTAATAGTAGTGAAAGGACCCAAAGACCTGAGCTCCGAATATGTCGAAGTAGCTCAATGGGGTGCCTACCATATTGTCTGTAAGCGTCGCCGTTGGTTCACTTAATTGGAAGCTCATCCGCCGCTCGCTTGCTTTCTGAGGGGTTCGTACAGAATAAACTGCTACCCAACAAGAGAAACAGAGGAGTTTTATGGCAGGGCAATTATAGTGTTGCTATTTTTCTGTGATCAACACTCGCGCTTATAAGTTCAGCAAGTCAAGTCCGGGTGGACAAGACCAGTACCCGATGGCTACCACTTGGAGGTAAAATAAGCACAATTGATGCGTATGAGACAGTTGCAACGCTGGGCATCGCCATGTTGATACCAATCAGGGCCTACCCTATTCATACAGCACCCAGCCAATTTATCAATAGATTATTAAAAACCGCTCAAAACAAAAGGGCCCATCCAAGATTTATTTTTAATTTGTTGTGATCCCATTTTCACAAAGAGGTGAATTTAAATGTGCATTTTGTGAGTCGATGGAATGAAATAAACATTTCTCTTTAAAGATTATGTTAACTCAATTTTTTAATTCGTAGCTGAAATATATTCCCAGAAAAAAATTAAATATCCATTCATATTTACCTAAAAATCCCTTTGGGCGCTATTTTTTTGAGTAGTACCTATATTTGACTCATTGCAGAAGAGTTTTCTTAACTTTGTTGAATTTTGGGCTTGACAATCATACCACATTTGAAAACGCTTTCAATTGTTCAGATTTCTTCAATCCTCTCCTGCCGCACCACTGTACGTCTAAGCAACATGAACATTAATTTTGTTTTGATTTGCTTGTCTCGACTTGACATTCAGTTATAATGATGGCATTTGTACTTGTGTCTCACATTCTAGTACGTTTGTTTTCTAATCCATTTTTGTCTGTCTTCAGTTTTTATCACCCACTTCCGTTTGGCATCTTAATCTACGAAAATTGAAATAAAGCAAAGAATAAATTTCTTGGTGGAACTTTTTTAAGTGTATTGCAGTGCCAGTATGATAAATAGAAGATACAACAAAACTTTGCATGAAAAATTGTGTATCTCGACTTCAGTTTTGAATGATGGAAATCTTACGTTGGGATGTGGTGTTTTTATTTGAAGCTAGTCCAGGCGTAATTCATTTCCATCATGTCCGTATTACAAGTTGAATATCAGAAATTTAATTTGTAACTTCAATTTTGGAACTTGGCAATCATTTCAAAATGCCATCGTTTCCATTTTAAACGAAAAATGAAGCAATATTGGTAGCTTTATAACCGTGTTTACGGGCATCAAGACGATTTCATAATAATAACGGCATTTACATGATCTAATTTAATTTAATTTTAAGGATTGTGACAAAATTGTTATACCTAAATTTGTGTTTAGGCGACATTTTTAAAAGATAATGATTAGCTCAAAATAAACATTTGACAGCATTTCTGATTCCAAATTATAAACGTAATATTTTGAACGTGTCAGTAGCAGTATGACAGTAGAACAAATAAATAAATTTTGTTTCTGTGACTACAGCTCCAGAAGGAACGAAAACCGAGAGACTTAGGTACACAATACACATTTGAAACTATATATATAGAATGTGCATCTGCAGGGATGTAATTCTTCATGACAATATTTACTCTTGGAGGATTACTCACTTCTTCACACAGTTTCAAGTTCTTCAATTTCAGTTATTCGATAGCCCTCTTATTAATATTCAAACATCCGTTTATATTTCCTTAAAATATATAATTTTGATCTAGGATAGCGTGGGTTTCCTTCCGGTAACCATAGTACATTTTTATAATTATTTAACAAACACTTTCTTTCCTAATATCTTATTAAGATTATATGTATATTAATTCGAATTCGTGTGTTTGATTTAATTTTAGTGTCGGCGGCATATGTGTCGGGTGCAGCTGGTACCGAATCAGGACGCCAGCGACACGCACCACTTTATGGACGATTTGTTGTTGAAGAAGATCTACCCGCCACACATCGAGATGTAATGCATCACGTAAGCTTCAGAAAGTTCTTTAATTTTATTAACTTAATTTTAAATTATTTTATTATTGTTTTTCAGCGATCGAGTCCGACATCATCGTCGGAAGTTCGAGCGATGCAAGCTCGAATACCAACACACTTTCGAGACCCAGCTACGGCGCCTCTACGAAAGCTTAGTGTGGATCTGATAAAAACATATAAACACATAAATGAGGCGAGTTATATTAATTTTTAATGGAACAACAAAAATTCTCATAAAACATTCAAAATTGCGTGCTGGGAAGATTTATTGCCAAGATGGTGTCAATATTGTACCTATCAAATGTTTGTAGCTAGGTTGTTTGAGTTTTAATAGTGATTAAGATATCATTGCAGATTTGAAAAACTGTAACCTTTGTCTTGGTTCTTTAAATATCTTCAAAACGTTGCTCGGGTGAGAGTCTTCATGATTAAAGATAAAAAAAGAAAAACTGTCTTTATAGACGGAAGTAGAATACCAGCTGTCGTTGGGGGATAGATCTGCTTACAGAAACTCGTAAATTATACCATCAAGTTACTTTGTTAATTTTAAATTATTGATAACTATTTGAACCTCTTTCCCTTTTAGAGGTAATACGTGGAAAACAAGTTTTGAAGTTGAATTTGGGCTCTCTACACGTGATTTATCATCAAGCAAATCACACAGTCTTCTTTCCGTCTGCGTAGTTGAAGAGCTATAACATAATTTTTTTTGGATACATGAACTCTCTGGTGTCTCCCCTTTTTTTAGCGTTTGCAACACTTTCTGTGCCAAGACGCAACTGTGCCCTCTTGTCGCCTTTCACACAAAGGGAAACTTTTTTGGTGCTCAGTGGTACTCGTTCAGCAATATCGTCCTTTCGATAAGCTTTTGTCTCATTTCAGCAATTGTGTGCTACTTATTCTCAGTGTGATATGAAAAAGTCTATATAGGTTATCGAAAATTCAAGGAATATGTCGCTTAAAAAGTACGCATGGTGAGTGCTTTTCGTTTCAAAACTGGTCTCAAGTTCTTTTCTAAAAGAACTGTCACCAGGTACCAAAGGTATGTTTAAATAGTTTCCCCGCTAATTAAAACATTTCATTTTATATTCGAAAATTGTATAAAACATGAATTTATCAGTAATTAAAAACTCGGACACAGTACTTTGAAGCTGTGGTACAGCAACTGCAGGAAAAATTACAATTAAATTCAACCGTTTCATAGCAACAAGCTAAATATGTTTTCGAATTCGGTTCATAGCTAAATATCGGTGCTCATACTGTTATTACTCATTCTTCTACTTATCCCTTCAACATCTAGGAACTAGCTCTCCCTGGTAAATGTCTCCATCCTCCAATCCATTGGAGAATACCTTATTTTTTTCGTTTTTGTTGTTGTAGAGAAAGAGCTCCACACTGATAAGTGCGACAGCCGGTTATGTCGGCGAAGGGATGAAAATTCATTATTCGTTCTTTCAATGTTTCCCTCTTGTTATTCGTTTTGGCACAAGAAGAGTGGTACATAGTTGGATTGGCAAAGTCCAAGGGAAGGATCCATCGCATCCGAAGGAAAATCAGATGAGATGATTCAAAGGGAAAATACAACAACAAAATGGAAACAAGTTTGTAAAAAAAGAAAATAGTTCGAAAGTAGAAAAAAAAAATTGGATCGACATAAACTGTAGGGCGACATGGAACACAACTAACAAGGCGACCGACGGAGACTGTTTTCACAAATACAAACATCCAAAGGTATACCTACCACCATTTTATGTAAAAAATTTCAAACGAAAACGGGTACACACCCAGGATTTATTCTATAAGCTTCCAACAAGTAATTTTAGAGGATAGGGGTCCTGTTGTCTGTACTAGTGGATGAATGCAGTCATAGGCGTGTTAGTGGGAAAGGATGTTGTCCTTGAAGAGCAGCAGCAGTAGCACCATCTCCCAGCGAGGGTGCCAGTTGAGCAGTAGGAACTGAGCTCTTGTACTCCATATCGTTTTATACTTTTTTAACAAGGTCCAGAATTCATACAAATAAATTTTCTTACCTTTACAAATTCAAGGCTATGCCGTGACTGTCGACAAAATAATAAGAATTGCTTGGAAGGTTTACTGTTTGTAAAAAAAAAACACTGTCACAATGCTATGAATTAGCACTTTTTAATTTTTGATAATAGCAGATAGCTCTGAAAAATGCTTGCAAACGAAAGCCTAAACAGTTTGCAGTGATTTAGTAAGAAGAATACACTTGAATTCTGAATTTGTATATTTAGCTAGGATCAATTGTTTAGGTTTTTAATCTGTGTTGTACAAATTTTTTTTCGGAAATGTCTTATAATGCTACCTTCCATAGAACTGGTGTGTTTTGCAAATCATATTTTCTCGTAAAACACTACTCTATATATTTTTTGATATGGAGAAAACTTAAAAGCTTAAAAAAACAACTAGGCGAACAATTTTATAAATTTCTCTTCTGAAAATACAAAACCGAAAGAGAGAAAGATATCAGATGGCTTACTTAATTTTTCCCAGAAAACGTTTTAAGGGGCTAGTAGTTATAGCGATACGGAAAACCAAACCGAAAAAAATTTCAAATGGAAAATTTTGTATGTTCTGATTCGATTTTTAAGACAAATGCTACACTGATGATGGCAATCAACGCAGAGAATGTTTTTTGTTCATAATAATTTTAATTGAACAAATACTTTTTGTTAAAAATGTATTTTTTTATTTTTCTTTTGTACGTATAACGGAAAAATGATAAAATTCATTTTTAACAAAAAGTACAAATTCAATTCAAATTTTTATTTGCAAAATAAATTCTCTGAGTTGGTTACCATCGATCAGTGTAGTATTTGTGTTTTAAATCTGATTATATTATACCAAATTTTCCATTTGAAAATTTTTTCGGTTTGGTTTTCCGTATCGCTATAACTGGCCCCTAACTAGTGATTTTTAAGTGATCAGTAAAATTTCATATCTCAAGAACCAAGAACTTTGTCTTCGCGTTAAAGTTCATCTTCAAAAGATGTACCCAAATAGCAGCAGTACTTAAGGTGAACAGGGAATTATATAGTTCTTCCCTATTAACACTGTCACAAGAGGCTTTGACATCTATTAACACGTGATCAGTTTTAATGCTAAGATATTGGGATTTCTCCAGGATCTGATGCAATGTAAAGTGGTAGTTTTCCAGGCCTGATTCAGTGGCGGAGTAAATCTTTAGTTAACGGTTTGAGACGTTGTTCATATTGAACTGACTAACGCGTATTGTAAGAATTCTATTTCTGTAAGCCATTACACATTAAATAAATTTGTAAAGCTTATCCCATCCTCTTCTTTCATTAAGAATCCGCTTCAAATTGGTTCTTCCCAAAAATATCTCGACGGATTTCTTGGATAATTGGACAAGTCCTAAAAAGTGGCCGATATTCTCTCTCGTGGGTGTTGCAGGGATCGCATCTATAGGGAGGTCAGGTCTGTAAGGTATGAAGTTCAGAGAAAGTATTTAACCTCTTGCTCGTACAATTGAAGAAATCATCGTTGAAGTAGTTTAATTCTCCAAGATTAAACTCTAACTTGCTATAGAAATCTCTATACTGCGATGCTTTGGCCTGTTTTATGAAATTGTCGATATTTCTCATTCAATTGCGAGACAAAAGAGTAAAGACTTCTTTTAAAACCCGTTAGATCGTCTATATCAAATTCGATCGATTCATCCAGCGAATTAGAAAGATCGCCCCAAGTTTGTACAAAGTTAAGCTGATTTGTATATTGATGAGTATTGACACTATGTCTTCTAAGGTGCTCCCACTCCTATCTTTACTGTGCCAGCATGAGCACTCTGCTTTCGTATCATACTATTCAAAATGTCCGTTCTCCCCATTTCGGTCTTTAAATCCACCATGATAATTTTAATATCTTGTCTATCCAGACAATCTTTAGTCTCTCGCCCATTTCATGAAAGCTCAAGACACTTTACCTTAGTCATTGTATTTATAAACTATAGTACTCCTAATAAGCGGAACTTTAGGTGCGCCATCTATGGACGAAGTTCACAAACACTTGATTGGTGAGTTAGGAGTGGTTTTTGTCTAGATTGCCATGGGAAGCAACAACAACAATAGAAGACATTTGATGTAAAGTAGATAAGACAACTAGCGCCACCATTGACGAAGTTCACAACTAAAAAAAAAATGTTCCATGAAATTACTATAAAAATATATATACAATGCCTTTGCCTTCCTCAGACAGCGAAAGGCATCCAGCAACTTTCCATCAAGGAAAATCACATGGGCTTAGTTTCTTAGCATTATTGTTCGTCTTTCGTTTAAGGTCCTACCATAATACGCTAAAGAAAAAGGAAGCAAGTGTCAAAACCGAACGAAAAGTTTCCTTCCGATTTGTAAAGTACATCAGTTGCCCATAATAGCCTTTAGAAATAAGGAGAAAGAAAGAAGAAGAATACCCTTAAGAAAAAAAAGGAATGTCAGATTTCTGTACGTAATGCACTACTCAACGCGTACATTACGTACGGAACCGTACGTCATTTCTTGTTCGGTACACAAATCTAATGTATTTCTTCTGTTTCGTAAAGCAACGTATGTACCCATTCTTCAATTATGGTTATCCCTTTAGTTTCTGGTCTCTTATGATGCATGAGTACATTTATGTAGATAGTTATTTTCAACATTTACTATGGCAATGGAAGTAGGTACTGAATGTAATTGAAATTCTTAATCTCCGACACAAAACTTTCAAATAAATCACTAAAATTGTGTTCTCATAATCATACAATTTTTCTTAATTGCTTTGGACTATCATATTGACGAAATTTCAATTTTTAATCGATATTAATCCCATTTGTTCATTTACTCAAAATCAAAGCTCACTAACCACTCAATTTCATCACGAAAATGTATTCCAAAAACCTTGGCTATGATTCGATGCAATTTCAATTACATGTCAATCACCTTTTTCATGTTAAAGAAAATATAAACTCGCCTGATTTGTTTTCTTCCCTGTAAACAATCTCTGTATCCAAGTTTTTGTAAATGACATGCTTTTTCGTACGAGAATCTTATCATTTTGTCCCCGATTGAAATTGAGCGACCCTTCTTAAGTCTCGACGGGTAATTGTGAGGAGGATGATGAAATGACGAAGGCGGTAAGCGACAACGATGGCGGCAATGCTATGAAAAAATGCATAGGCAGACAATAGTTTTGTCGACACCGACAGTCTGTTCCCATTTTGCTTCTCCTTTTTTTTCATGGATAGTGAGTGCGCATTAGTGTCTGCCATTTCCAGATCTTCAATTTCGCCTCTTTCACCCACTTTGCTTGTGCTTGCATATCTGCCTGTCTGGCGGCCCCAATATTGCAATTATTTTCCATTAAAAGATATGTTATAAGAAAAAAAAAAAAAAAAAAGAAAGAAAGAAAAGAATCTAGTATTTTCGTCGGTCTTCTTCCTACCCTGGCAGCATTCCGGTTCCCTGATGTGAACTTTTATTCTTACATATTCGCTACTTCATCTTCAACGTGATCTTCTTGTGTGAATATTCTGCTGTTGATGTTCCTTTTGGCGTACTGCTGCAATCATGTGTCGTATACTTGCGGTTAGTTAGTTGGATGTAGGTATCCTCTGGAATTTATATCCAAATAATGTTAGATACAGTAGTGGTTAAACAAAATACAACAAATTTTCAAGACAGTAGCTATTGTTTATTTTGTACGATCTGATGTCACCAAGATGCATAGTATGCAAAGTTTGAAGTTAGATTTTTCTTCCGGCTGGATATGACGAATTTTGATTTCAATGTTTGGTTTTAAGCTGTCAATCGTTTGTAATTGTTTAGCGTAAATCAATAATTTTTCTGAGTGTAATGTTTGAACAATTATTGTTCTGCGTGGATTTACATTTGTGATAACGTCCAATTTTTAAGATTTTCCATCACCACTTCTGTTAATGCATGCGTTTTTTTTTTACTGATTTACCACATGGTATATATATATCCTTTTATAAGCCTACCAGTTTCTTGTAAAAGCCTTCAAAGCCCAAAGGCCATGGGGAAATTGCAGTAGGGCATCCTCCAGTTTAGTAAACACATGTCTAATGAGGTTTTTAAGTTATTGCGTTTATTACGTTATCTACTTTTTCAATAGTTACATGCTGCATTGCAGCAACTGTAAATCTTACCTCTTGTCAAAACCCACCATTTGAAAACAGACAAAATGCAAATAACCCATCTTATAAGTAAGTAAGAACAGAAAAGAGCAGGTCAATGAAAAAGCTATTTGGGAATTTCTCTAGGCATTCCAAAAAAAAGAAGAAATATTTCGTCCGTACGAGAGCTAGAGAAAAAGAAAAGCATTTTTCCATTGTGTTCCGATGTCTTCACGGCAAAACTTTAATGAACAATATTCCAATTTTGTATTTGTATTTTTATTCTTAGAACTATAAGAAGGAAGAAATAAGGCGTCAATGACTTGGCCTTGGCTAACTTGTATATATTATGAACTTGCTTTTATTTTTATATTAATTTAATTCTTAGACAACAATTATCGTTTGTGCGAATTTTTTTTAACTAGAGCTTTCGTAACTTTCTTTGTTTCTTCGAACAACGAAGAATGTCGTTAGCTTCGCGCTTGGTTCTATTTTCATCCTTTTAAGTTTTTTTTTTTGTTTGTTTTTGTTCAAGAATGGAATGGAATAATAATGTGAAATGGGGGTGTATTTGTTATTGACGCGAATAAGGGGGTGAGATATTTTTTTATTTCTAAAGCAAAAGGGATCTCAAAGTGTCTGGAATGTAATAAATGTCGGAAAAAGACGTGCCATGAATTCTTTATGAGACAAGGATGTTGATAGGATGTTTGCTTTTTTGTGCGTTTTGTCTTTCTTCTTGTATGACTATTGTTTTGTGAAAATATTAAAGAAAGAGGTCCTACCTTTTAATTGTGAATTGGTTTCAGTTCATAAATTGTCGCTACCAAACCAAAGTTCACACATAATTATTTTTATATTTTTAAATATACCAAAATGCATACAGGATACAAAAAAAGTTTTTATTGAAAACAAAAAAAAAAAATGTCGTAATTTTTAATAAATGCTTGAAAATGTGAAACTATCTTCGGTCGATTGAATATTGAAAACTAATCTAATTGAATCGTTTCTATTATCTTTGTTCAAATTTTCAATTGGAGCCAAAACTTCCGATACCTACATTTTTACATTCAGACTAAAGTCTTAATTCCTGTGTTGTCTACATAGAATACACTGGAAACCATTGTAAAATACTTTGATAGAAGAAATGGCGGTTTCGAGTTACCATAATTAGTAGTATACCCCGTGGAGTAGTGGTTAGTGTGTTGTATTGCCACGCCGAAGGTTCCGGGTTCGATCCCTGACGACTCCACCTAAGTTCTTTTCCGGGGTACTGCCTCTTGCGAGAAAGTGACAAATCATCCAAAAGTAATTAATGTCATAGAATGTGCTTCTCTGTTAACCGTTCGGATTCGGCGGTTAGTTTTAGGTACCTCCCATTCCTGCAATAATGGTTGAGAGTGTAAGTTACAGGCCCCGGACCCGCTTGGAGCTGTTGTGCCAACAATTTATTTATTTTTATAATTTTCTTGAACTGGCACTACCTCGTGTCTCGGTCTCCTTCTCGGGTCAGTATATTAGAGCTCCCTTCGAGGGTCATAGTACTAGCTTTGTGACATTGCATACTTGTATAGACTTTACTAACGCTGTAGACTCGGGCCGTCTTCCTGCATCAAGAAATCACAGTTCCCTGTCAATTTGTTGTAGGCAGGCCATCCTCCTAGATGTGATGTAGTCAGATTAAAATATTCTTCACCTGCTGCGATTACATTCGGATTTAAAGTATGTAGCAGCAAATAACGCTCTTCACAGCTTAGTGGGAAGTTTTCTTCCCTATTTATTTAGTCCCGATTGTTTCCTTAAATTGTACTGAGTCCCTCATATGGTTGATGTTTAGACACGTCCGGCCATTTTTGAACTAGAACAAGAGAATAAGGTTTTGCGAATTTAAGGATTTGATTGTAGCCTATATTTCAGCAAGCATTGTTGCGATTTCGATTCGGATTTAGATTTTGTAATCTGCATGATTCCTTTATTGCCAATACTTCGACGTTGATACTGGCAAAGTTAGAAAGCAAAAATTACTTAGACACATGAAGGGTCTCTGAATAAACCTGCACCTTTGTGAAGAAGTAGGTTCGGTTATTTTTGAATAGCTTGGCAACAAAAAGTCATAGAGCCATAAGGTTTTCCGTGTTGGATTTAAAGTTAATTAAAGCATTGAATTCTGAGAACAAAAATAATACTTAATTACGTAAAATTAAAAAAAAAAATTAGTTTTGAAATTATTTTTTTAAAATTTTTTTTTCAAAATTTTGAGTTTGAAAATTAATATTTTGAAAACGGTTCAATAAAATAACTTCATTTGAAATTACAATAAAAAATAGGTTTTTGGCTTTACAAAAAGGTATAGCATGACATTGTAGGAAGTACAGTTAGTTTTAAATTTTTTTTTTTTCAAATTTAAGACATGTTTTTAGAAAATTGCCCCTCCCGGCTAAACGGAGGGGAATAGACCCATACGATTTTTTTCTTGTCTCAACCCAACCTACACGCTCCAGCTTTTTGGCACAACATTCGTGAATCACCCTGTATAAAGAATCACTTCTTTGGTAGATTGTTTTGAACATCTAAGCTGTACATCCATGTCTAGTAAAGCATTACTGACGGCAAAACATTCTATTCGTGCTTAGTCTAAGAGCCCACAGCAAATTTTGGGAGTGTATAAGTCCCGAAAAATATTTATATCAATGGATAGATCTTGCATTGCTAACAATGGAAATCAAAGTCTGGCAGTCAAAGGTGGGGAAATTGTGAGTAATACTGCATCAAAAACGGGATCTTATCGACTTTTTGGATTCTCATTTGGCTCACCAAATTTTTTTTGGAAATCAAAATTTGAGCCACCCTTAACACGAATATATGAGTCCCAGACGTTTTGAGCGGGACAAAGGGGCTGCCAGACGCCCCCAAAAATTCCCAATATACGTTTACTTGCACACACGACACACCAGATAAAGTTAGCTTATAAACAACAAATGGAAACAAGCAATTATATTTAAAAAAAAAAAACAAACTAAATTCCGTGGCCTAGTGCGTTTCGCTGATTCTCCGAAATAATAATATGCATTTCATACAATAATAGCTTATTTGACATAGAATTCAATCCAAAAATTCGATAATTGGGAATTTTTGGGGGCGTTTGGCAGCCTCTTTGTCCCACTCAAAACGTCTGGGACTCATATATTCGTGCTTAGGGTGGCTCAATCTATGATTTCCAAAAAGGATTAGGTGAGCGAAATGAGAATCCAAAAAGTCGATAAAATCCTGTTTTTGATGCAGTATTACTCACAATTTCCTCCACCTTTGACTGCCAGACTTTGATTTCCATGTCTGGCAATGCAATATCTATCTATTAATATAAATATTTTTCGGGACTTTTACACTCCCGAAATTTGCTGTGGGCTCTGGGTCTAGCTTGAAACACCAAAAATACATTCAAAAGCCACCCATAAATTGTTTGAATAATTTAAACTAGCACAGCACAGCGCCAGCGTGTCGAAGATACAATCTGGTGATCGGGCTGCTCAATAAATGTGTGTAGTTGACACGCCCATTGTGAAAATGCAATTTTTGCTGCAGTATCTTTTTATTTTTATACATTTCTATATCATCGACCGCAACACGTGAAAAAGAACTTATATTAAGATCAAATTTTGTTAAATAATAATTCAATATTGTTTTGCAATTAATGTGGATGGGGTAAGCTTAATGTATTTTCTCCAATAGATTAATCCAGACCCGAACTTCAAAACATGTAACCAACAATGTTGTCGGCTATAAATTGTCTTTATTCCCAACTTCTTCTAGAATTCAACCTATTTGTACCCACACACATACCTACCCATAATGTCGGAGTTTCTGAATTCTGAGTTTTTCATTCATAAATCTGTCTTAAACATCCCTGTACTTTCGCTTTTCCTCATTTTCATCATCTTTTATCATTTTCCGGTCTTTTTTGCTCCTCTGCAATGTTGTTATTGTCCCCGCCCCAACTCCTCTTTCTTTCCCCCGGTCCATCCGACCTTCTGAGTTTTATAAAACCTCTGGCTAGGAGAGTGCTGTCAGTTGTTGGATGCTTTCAACGCCGCGCGATGATGGTAATGGTTGGTATATCCTTTCGTTCCTTTTACTGTTGATTCTTGTTCGGTGGACTACTCTCACCTCACCCAAGTACTTACTCTCACATAAGCAGACAATATACCACCGTTGCAAATATTTTACCAGCACAACAATTTTATTCGCGTGTGTTTGTGCATGCTTATCGATTTTTCCCATTCCCTAGTATAATTTCATATTACAGTCAGAACGTTGCCCTTGCTTGTGTGCGCTCTTTTAGCGGTTTTTATATGAGCAACTCTAATACGTACACAAATAATATATGTATAGACAATGTTGGTGGGTATTACATATTATTAACATCCTTCAGAATCCCATTCCTTTTTTTTTTCTAAGATGGCTAGCTTTTCTCAATGAATTAAATCTGAAAACTAATATTAGTAGCGAATTGCTATTTTATTCGAACAAAACAATATGAGGTAGAACATTTTTTTTTGTCTATGCCTAATTTTAAAGCGTTATAAGTTAATAATTTGCGAAATGTAGCCAATAATATCTAATTATCTTTATAATTTGTGTAACTTGCAAACAAATATGTCTGCTTACTGATGTTATGACTGTCTATCGAAATTCAATAGTTTCATTGTGAATAAAGATGTTCCTGCACATACTTCAATTTCTGCAAAAAAGAGTAAAGATTTATTTATAAACCATACAATGTCAATACTGAACCTCCAGATAAATCAAAATTATAGCAAATGCCATAAATCAAGATCAAGATTATGACTAAGTTGAACATGCTGTTCTTGATTATGGGAAATTTCACCAGAATGTATGATTTTGTTATATTGTTATATCGTTTCCAAATATAAACTTTAACGTTAGTATTTATAATAAAGTTGTCGATGCTAAACATATACATAACTGCAAAACTAATAACACTGCCGGTGTTGGGTCATGGCGCACAATTTTTGGTTAAGGGCGGTATTCACGGATCACTCTTAACTTGAGACCCTCTTACGTCTTTTACCAAGCTTTATTAGTAAAGATTTACAACCACTCTTAAGAAACGAGTCTTATCTTCGAAAAAAATGTTCGAAACTAGCGTTTTTCAGATGTGTCGTTACTTGCGAATGCGTGGTTAGGCGTCTGCCAAATGACTACCCAGTAGTGGTTCATTCTCGGATCAAAATTTAGAAACAATTTACGTCGGTTCGTGTTTGCATAATCAAAGTTTAGAGACGGTGGTCCAAGAGTAGTTCAAGAGTTAAACACACCGATTTCCACGGATTAAATTAAATTGATATAATCTACGGATCAAGAATTTAAAATGAGGTTCAGTGCTGAAGCTTAACAAATATTATACCACTGGCCCCCAGATATTGGTTCAACACTGAACCTCGTTTTTAAATTTTTGATTTGAGTGGATGGAGTGTAATTAATTCATGTTAGCTTTGATTATCCAAATTCTGCAATTTTTTTTTCTTGTATGTACCATTTCTGTGATCCTTGAGCAACGTTCAAGAGTTGACGCTGCACTGGCAAGAGTGCGAATAGATACTTTTTTTTTTTTTTTTTTAAGTTTAGAAGCTCATAAAGTTACAAGTGGTTTGATAGTGTTTGACAAATACCACCTTAAGGGTGATGACAGTTGACATGATAGATAGTTGACGTTTTAGCCCGGCTCAAACTGGTACCTTTCAAGCAATGTTTTTTTTTTTTTAATTTTAGATTTGCTCAAAAACGACTAACGATTTTGATTAAACTCTAAATTTATCAAACCTAGTGGTTTTCAGTAAATGGTAATAACAAAAATCAGTTTTAAACGGTTTTTTTTTCAAATGGGCATAAGTTCGCAAGGGATTCATTTAATTGACTCAAACTTTGATTGGCATAGTTTTTCATAGTTTTCTATAGAACGGCATTGCAATTTTTTGAGCGAAACCTTTTTAAGCGGTGGCTCCCATGCAACGAGCCGTTTAGTTTTAGCGATTGTGATTAAACTTTGTGTGTAATATTCTTAAGAAAACTGCGTTTTTAGTTTTTGGCTACCATACAACGAGCCACTAGGTTTTGGGCACTAGTTTTTCGTTTTATTTTTTCTAATTTGCTAAAAAATGGCTATAACGATTTTTGTTGAACTTGGTATGTAATACACATAAGGTTTTAAAGAAAATTGCAATTTTAGTTTTTAGTTTCAGATGATAATAACGGAAATGGTTCAGGCTTGCTTAAGTATATATCCTTCATAGTACCCAAAACATGGCATCAACTTTTTAAATATTAAAGGTTTTTTTAACGGAAGCTCCCATACTTTGAGCCTACATCCTTAAGTTTTGGCTAAAAATACAAGTAAATGACATCTGTTTATAAACGCTTATTTCAACGAAATAACTGGAAAAAAATAACGTGTCTATAACACTGTCAATCTGCCCAAAATGCATGACAAACACTTCTTAAACAAACAATTTGAATTTCTTTGTTTATTTTGTATAACTAAGACGTTGTTATTGCTCGAAAAATTTGTTGTCATAGTGCTATTGCACCACAGAATTTTATGAAAATAAATGGTTGCATTAATGGTATTTGTCACATTTTTGAAATTATTTGTGATCTTAGCAGCTATGTTAGCGTTTTTTTGGGTTTCTAGGCTCAGACCATCTAAGTTTCTCTGTCTGCAGACGATATCTCAGCTGTGACCACGAGTTTTTCCTCGCAGTATTTGCCCTTTATGTACTTTTTCTGGGAGCGGGTCAGAATACCGGTTGTCAAAACTCTGTATGACCAAAATTCTGTTTGTTTGTTTTTGTTGTTGTTGTTGTTGTTGTTGTTGTTGTTGTTGTTGTTGTTGTTGTTGTTGTTGTTGGTGTTGTTGTTGATGATGATGGTGATGGTGATGGTGATGGTGATGGTGATGGTGATGGTGATGGTGATGGTGATGGTGATGGTGATGGTGATGGTGATGGTGATGGTGATGGTGATGGTGATGGTGATGGTGATGGTGATGGTGATGGTGATGGTGATGGTGATGGTGATGGTGATGGTGATGGTGATGGTGATGGTGATGGTGATGGTGATGATGAAATTTCAAAAACTTTTTTTTTTCGATTTTTAATAATTTTCTAAAAAAAAAAAATTTGCCGAAAAATTTTGAAAACGCTTGGATGAATTTTTTTTCAAATAATTTGCCCAGATGAAGACTACAACTCAAAAAAATTTTAAAATGTTTTTACGAAAAGTTAAAAAAGAAATATTATTGCATAATCTAGTTTTCCCAAAAAAAACTCTAAAAAACATATATTTTTATAATAATACCATAGACTAACTAAAAATAAAGACAGGCCGCTTTATAGAAGAAAAAAGTAACCGATTTGAGATTGCCTCCACCTTTTTCCTTCCTTTTCCCTTTTTTCTTCTATGAAGCGGCCTATGGTTACCATAGAACTAACTAATAATAAAGACAGGCCGCTTCATAGAAGAGGAATGAAGAAAAAAGGTGGAGGCAATCTCAAATCGATTCCTTTTTTCTTCTATTAAGCGGCCTGTCTTTATTATTAGTTAACGAATTTTCTTCATACAGAGTTTTGAAAACAGAATTTTGACCCTACAGTTTTTCGACCCCAAAATAATTTTTCTTTGTCGGTTTGCAACGAAATATCTCTACATCCTAAGCTTTTGATCTTTGTGTTCTTATTGCACCCTGGAGGATTCATGTCGGCAATAGTTGATATTTGTTTTTTTTACGAAAGTAAAGGTGTAAATATTATATCTTTCGCTCTAGATTATGAAGACGTCACAGGAAAATTAATAAATTAAGGGGAAAAAACTTAAAGCATTGAAATGCAGGCTGTTTTGAAGGGTGGGAAATGAGCGCCACAAACACATCCGAAATCACTGACGAATTATTCCGTAAGCAATCAGTCACCTGTATTCCGCGATCTTGAGAATTATAGCGTTCCATGACTTGTCGATGTGGACTTTGCAACTGTGCTGCATATTTGCAAATGTATGATAAATACCTTTAAGGTGATTCATTTTGGTCACCTTGTATAGTGAGTTTGAACCACCTTGTAGAAAAGTAAAAGAAGCGAATAATGTACCGCTATTTTATTTGGGTTTTACACAATAATTCGATGGAAACCAATAGAAATCTGATAAGATCCAAACGGGACTCAACATTATGAGTTTCTCAAAAATGTTCATTATAATATTTTGTTGGTGAAAACTAACACAATTACGAAGCTACTATCCTAGGATTGAGTAAAAGTAAAATTCAATTGAATTTTAATATTGTTTAAAATATTAATTTCAAATTATTCCTTTCAAATTTGTAACCTTTTATTCTTCGTTTTTTAGGTTTATTATGCGAAAAAGAAAAGACGAGCCCAACAAACGCAAGGGGAGGACGATTCTTCGAATAAAAAGGAACGTAAACTATACAATGACGGCTATGATGATGATAATCATGATTATATAATTAAAAATGGAGAAAAGTTCTTAGATCGATATGAAATTGATTCGTTAATCGGTAAGTTTTTTTTTTAAATTTTTCTGGTAGCTTTTTTTTTATTATATCCAATCAATATTCCAAAAAAAATCCATTCGAAATCGATGAGTTACTTGCGTTGAAAAAAAGGGCGATTTTCTGTAAAGAGTGAAACTATCGACGTCAGGACATTCTTCTTCAACATCAAACCAACCATAACCCCCCAGGTCTCCTCTACCTGAAAACAGCGTTTCACTAAATAATTTACGACCCTTGACTAACGAAAAATCACTTTCACCTATCATTATCATACAAAAAATGGAATCATTCATAATACTGCAATAATTGAATGACCATTGTTAAAGAGTTAAAGTTGAGTCTGCAATGTCAGGAGCTCTAATACTTCAGGCAGTAGACCCCCAAAAGAAGCTACGTCGAAAAGTGCAAAAAACATCAGCTTCCGTTTATCGGACGCAAAACACCTGTTAGTTGAAAAGAATATAAAGTGCCTGTATGAATGTAGTTCAACAAACTGTTCCGGTTCAAAATACAAGCAGCTATCAGCTTCTGTTCCGAGAACATCAAGTTTCTTCATCTATCTACTGATACAAAAAAAAGATAACTCAGGTGCTTCAGTAAGCAGCCTTCAAGAAAATTCATCAACTCTTGCTACTCATCTAGTACGCGATAAAACATTATTTAACAAACTTAGAGCCTCCTCCTATCTATGAAGGAGGGAATATCAATTTTCCACCAACACCGGAACAAATATTGAAATTAATTGTTTCTATAAATTTATAAAGAAAAAAATCGCATTCCACCAACTCTAGCAAACACTAATGTTAAGAACGATGAGAAGAAATAATTTTCGCCTAATGAGGTCATAACAATTTGTCTCTGCCCTGTCATTGCTGTGCCTTCCTACTGTCGTCACTTCCTCAACATTGCTATACCACCGACCGTGTTGTCTCCGCATGGCTTTGTGAAACTTCTAAGAGCTAAGAGTCACCATCTGTCGTAAAGTAGAACTCCTCTCATTGCATTAAAAATGAAGGTCCTGGTACGTGCCGTTTTCTTCCCTTTCGTTCATGGTCGTTGAATATTTAGAGATAATTGTCCACAGCAATTTGCAATATGCCGCTGATGCCGCTCATGCCACCGTCTTGCCATCAGCTTCTTCATTTTAATAATGACATACTCAGCATTTATGATATAATAGTTAAACAACAACCGCCCGCTGTTGCTATACTTCTACATTCCCCTTTTTTTTTCATTTTCCAACAACCTACTAGTAATAATTTGGAATTTGAATGTAATGGGAAATGTATCTTTTTTAAAATTGTGGCTAAGTTTATTTTTTTTTTGTACATTGTTTCCGACAAAATTATTGATTTTGATAATTTTAGTTCTTTTTTATAAATGTTTTTGCTTCTTTTTTTAGGCAAAGGCAGTTTTGGACAAGTGGTCAAGGCTTATGACCACGAAGAGCAGTGTCATGTGGCGATTAAGATTATTAAGAATAAGAAACCGTTCCTAAATCAGGCACAAATAGAAGTTAAACTGCTTGAGATGATGAATCGAGCCGATGCAGAAAATAAATATTATATAGGTAAGTTCTATAGAATGTATATGTAAACCATAGAAATTGAAATTATTCTTTTTTGTTTTTGTTTTTGTGAAATACTTCCCGAAACAGAGCGCAGATCGCTCTATAATATTCGCAATATTTGAATTTATTGTATTTCCAGTCATCAGTTAGAATCATTGTAGTTCTACTTTTAAGCATCTGCAGATAAATAACAGATGGGTAAGATAAGATACTTTCAATGACAATTAGGCTTGTAGACTATTCTTGCCAAATTATTAACTGGGTTTTCGGATATTTGTTTCATAAACGAGTAGAGAGTTCACATTTTAATTTAAGGGACCAGTTAAAGAGATCAGAAAAACTAAACCGAAAAATTTGGAACAGCATGAAAACTGGAGTTTTTCATGATAAGCGGTTATAGCGGTCAAATAAAGGCGTCAGAAAAAAATGTCCACACTATAAGTTTGTAGCGGTGTAGGAATTTATTTTCGACATTGTCTAGTAATGAAAGCTTCGATAAAGATGCCAATTGCCAACCAGAGACTGATAAACAATAATTCGTGGAGCAAAAATATCGCATTAGTGAGAGTGAGCCAGAATTAGTTAAAGTCGATTTATGACGCAAAGCAATTCACACGAATTACTATCCCAATTTTTTAGACTTGGACCAAAAATTAAAAACCATTATCTTCTGGTCGTGTTTTTTTTCATAATTGCAAAGTTAAGACAGTGGTTTAATAGTTTACCCACCGATTTCCACGGACTAAATATAAAAGATCCATCGATCAAGAATTTAAAAACGAAGTTTATTGCAGAACTTCTATTGTACAATTTGTACTTAATGCTTTGTTTTTTTGACATATCAATTTATAGGTCTGTTAAAAAACGGAGGTGTCAATTACATAAAATACCTTCATCTTAACGAAGAAGGAATGCAATCCCAGCAGGATTTATCTGAAATTCTTTAAAATAGCTTTCTATCCATTTAGTTAAGTGAAAATAATTATTTTCTAACATTTCACGATTTCAAAGAAATCGTGCTCACAGAATGTAAGTCTCCGTTTTCTAATTACGATTCTATTGGCAGCTAACCGTCCGTCAGCTGTTGGTTTTTCGGAATTAGTTAGCATAAGGAATCAAAGGTTTGTGTCTCGGGACGTTACTCATTTTCAAGTAGTTTTACCAAAATTGAGTCGTTTATAAATAAAGTGCACGATTGAGTCTAACGAACTTGTCTAATGTGGGACAATGAAATTTTGGAAAAAAAAACATTGAACAAATCAAATGAAATTTTATCAATCACTTAAAAATCACTAGTTAAAACCGTTTTTTTTTTTTTTTTTTGGAGAAAATGAAGTAAACCATCTGATTTCTTTCACTGTTTTAAATTTTTTTTTCAAAATCGTTCGAACAGTTTTTTCAAAAAATGGTTTTTTTGCAAAACTTTTCGAAAACATATTCCAAATTTTTTTTGGAGTATGCCAACATCTAGAAGTTTATATTTGTTATAATAAAAACAAATTTGGGGAGTTTTGTCGTTCATATCAATTAAATCCCCAAACTTGGGGTTCATTTAATGGGTTTTTGGGGACATTGTATTGTACTTTTACAATTTAGACACATTTTTCGTAATAAAATCAGTCTAAATATGAAATTGAAAACGTATTTCACTCAATAATAATAATAATGTATTTGGAAATTATATTTTTCGCATCCCTGATCGTTATTAGGCGGGTGTGCAGGTATTCTCCCACATAATCATATATGCAATGATTCTTTTTCCTTTTGACCTCAGGTGGATCCCAACTCTCCCCCATGCCTACTTCACATTAATGATTCGACTGTGGGGCTCGCAGGGTTTACCTTAGAGAGCTTCGTGTTGAATGAAATTAAATTATTAAAATATTATATTTGGGAATATTTTTAACTTCGATTTTAGAGTTATATGTTTATAGGTTTTTTTTTTTTTGAAAGCTTAAAATCGATATTTAATTAAATTGTTAAATTTTTTTTTTCATTTCAGTTAAACTAAAACGACATTTTATGTGGCGCAATCACTTGTGTCTGGTTTTTGAACTGCTATCCTATAATTTATACGATCTATTACGGAATACAAATTTCCGTGGTGTTTCATTAAATCTAACGCGAAAATTCGCCCAACAGCTGTGCACTGCTCTACTCTTTTTGAGTACACCAGGACTGAATATAATACACTGTGATCTTAAGCCCGAAAACATTTTACTCTGTAATCCAAAACGGTCAGCAATCAAAATTGTCGATTTTGGTAGTTCTTGTCAATTGGGACAGCGGGTGAGCTTGACTTTGAAAACAAAAATAACATATTTAATAGATATAAATTTTGTTCATTATATCTTTGACTATATGCATTTATTTTGTTTTAGATATACCAATATATTCAATCGCGTTTCTATCGGTCGCCGGAAGTATTGCTTGGAATACCATATGATCTAGCTATTGACATGTGGTCACTAGGCTGTATATTAGTCGAAATGCATACTGGCGAACCATTATTTTCTGGCTGCAATGAAGTCGATCAAATGAACAAAATTGTCGAAGTCTTAGGGATGCCACCTAAATATCTGCTTGATCAAGCGCACAAGACACGAAAGTTCTTTGACAGAACTGCCTCTGATGGTACGTACGTGCTGAAAAAGAGTGTGCATCGTAAGTACAAGCCGCCGGGCTCAAGGAAACTACACGATATCCTTGGTGTAGAAACTGGCGGTCCTGGTGGCAGACGGCTCGATGAGCCTGGACATTCAGTGGCAGATTATTTAAAATTCAAAGACTTGATCCTGCGAATGTTGGATTTTGATCCAAAAACACGTGTCACACCGTACTATGCCTTGCAACATAATTTCTTTAAGCGAACAACGGACGAAGGCACAAATACCGCGGGCAGCGTAACAGCATCATCGCCGGCTTCTGCAGCAGCGGCAGCGGCGACAGCGTTAGCAGCGGCGCAACAGCAACATCAAGAACAACAGAGTCATGGTAAGTTTATTTGGCAATAATATTGATGATTGAGTTTTTTCTTTAAATAGCTTTTACTTTTTTTTTATTATATTCTGGTTTCTTATTTCAATATTAAGTTAATTTTTTTGTTTAATACACATTATTTTTCATTAAGCCTTGATTTGATAGACAATTGATTGCATTAAGACAAAATAAAAACAACTTTGGTATAATAACTGAGTTCTGAAATCGCTTAAAAAGCTGTGTATATAAGTAATATTTTTTTAAGCTTGCGCTTTTAGATGGAGTCTTAGAAAAAATGCGAGTTAACCTTATCATCATCAACGATTTAAAAAAAAAATTAACGAAATCTAACCAAGCTTTTAAATTATAAATTTTATCTGTGTTATAGGTGTCTATTACATTTACTGTCCGCCATCTGAAGATTTTGTGGGCTTTTTTAGTCCATCCCCAATAATTGGTATCACTTCTCAATAGCTTTTACGGGTGTTTGAGCTGAAAGTGAAGTTTAGGTATGTTTTCATTAAGTAATTGTTCAGTGCATTTGTGAATTGTTTATTTGATTTGGAATATTTGTCCAATATGTCGTTCTCGTTATCTTGTTTATTGTTGGTCTACTTGAGAGTTAAATTATTTAAGAAAGTATTTGTGTTTAAAACGGAAGCATTCTTGTAGCAAAGAAGTTTGTGAATAAAATCGCATTTGGGGCTTTAAGCGAAACAAATTATGCTACCCCTAGTTCTAGAACCGGAAAACGTAACTACGAATGGTCGACAAAAAAAAAGTCGGCTTTATGAATACAACTTTCATCGACTGTCAAAATGTCGATCGATGTTTGATCGACAAAAAAAAAGGTTGACAGACAAAATCCAGACTATGAAAATGGCGATTGAAAAAGTGTCGGTAAAAACGTCGACCTTTATCCCGATAAAAAATGTAGTTCTTTGATCGTCGACAGTTTAAATTTTAAAATTATTTTCGAATCATAGTAGTAGGGGCGCAACACTGATCGACAATGCAAAGCAAATGATGTTCACATGCATGCGGCGCCGCATTTTGATCAGTCGGTACAGTCGGTATTTTTACTATTCGACTTTTCGAAAGTCGACATTATGACGATCGATTTTTTTTAAATCGACATTTTAAAAACCGGCAAATCGTTCCCAACCTTCTAGTCTTAGCGAACAAACTATGCAATGGAAAAACGTGATCCATAGAAAGGTAATATTCTTTGAAAAAAAAAAAAAAAAACAGATGCATACATAACGTTGTTTCCACTGAATATCCTTGAAATATACGTAACGCCGTAATTTGGTTTCGCGTCGTTTGATTACTAACTGCTGAACCCGTGGGCATCCCGCTGTATTAAAATAGTTGACGGAAATAAAAAAAATATATTTTTTTTTTTTAAATTGCTAGACATTTTACCGAAACTCTCTTAATTTCTGAGATCATTGACACCCAAGGTAGCTTGGTATACGAGTATACAACATTTTTTAACGAAAATTAATATTTTGTCGTAAGTGGAATTGGCTCATCTTAGCATTTCGATGAAGTTGATTTGCGTACAGCTTTCGGGACTAAGGTCAAAATAATTGCCATGTGAAATTGGAACAGTGGTCAATGACTCGATTCTAGTCCTAAGTTCTACCGCTCTATGGTGTAAGCATTATTTAATTTATTTTATTATTTTAGGCTAAGTAATAATTTTTAGTTGATTGATTCTCTGTATTGTTTTGAAAACAAAATTTCAGTGTGTCCATGTTGGGTTTTCTACGATGTCGATTGCATCTCTACGTTATTACCAGTTGTTGATTTATGACCAAAGTTGGTTACAGTTAACGTTGAGATAGATTAAAACAATAACGATGGCCATCGCATTTGATTTCGCTGAATATATATTTATTGTTTCTATGGTCAATGATTTCGTATGTTAACGATTTCGAAGGCTCTTAATTCCATTATGCTGATGTTAGAAACTTACATTAACCAGCTACATCTTTTTCGGACTGCAGCTAGTCACTACTAATATTTTCTAAAGAAACCATTTTTACTAAGGCTGTTGATTTCCACGTTGTTCTTCATCGTCATATTGAGTTTCAGTTTCAATAACAAAGTGTAATAATGGAATCTATTCAACCAGAAAACCACCAACCACATAACAAAAAGGAGACGGGTGCCTTTTGATCAAAAGACCGTTTTGACATTCATTCGCATAAAGTCTTCCTTAAAAGCTGAATTTTTCAGGATGGTTTAGATGTTTAGAACCATTTTACTGAAATCCCATTGTAGGCTGATTTACGAGTACATCTCAGATCTACAATTTCAAAGTTCCGCTATAGTTCTCCAATAATAATATTTGAATTTCGATTAGCAACGGTTACGGTGCAATAGTGTCTTGTGAGGCTGTTCCGCATCGTGCTATGCATTAAAGAAGGATATCAATTCTGAAGAATGTATGTATGTTGTTGTATCTCTATAATTTCCTGTACAGTTCTGAAAAACATCCATTCGGCGGCGAATGATTAAGTTCCCACGGACCAACTAGCAAGAAAACGCTCGTTGCTTCATAACAATCGGCTGTTGGTCTTGAAATTAGAAATGTATTATTTGGGTATAATCTACTGGACCTCTGAATTCGTTCGTCACTTGATGATTTTAGAATTTTTGTAGAAAAAAATTTTAAAGTACAAACTTTTTTTTTCTCCACAAGTTGGGATTTTTCGTCATAGTTTCAAAAGTATTTATACATCAATATGTGTGGAATTATTTTTAATATTGTTTTATTCTGTTTTTTATTGTATTGTATTTATTTTTTAATTGTAGAAAATAATTTGATTCAGTTTCTTAGTTGTAATGTTATATCTTTAGTTAATTCGGTTGTTTTCTTGTTATTTATGTTCATTCTTAATAATAAAAAAAAAATCATAAAACTAACATTCAAACACTGTTCCATTGTGAAATTCTAAGACGATCGCCGATGACCGGTAGTGCCTCGGGAACATAGTAGCATTACATCATCGTTATCATCATCAACAGCTTCCTCAGGTTCATCATCAACTTCAGCGACATCAGGAACAGGACCAGATTCAAAAACTCATCATTTGGTCTAATTTCTCTAAGTTAATATATATTTATAATAAATACATAACTTATACATACATACATATATATATATATATACATATGTATATATAAATATCTGTCAAAACATTAAATTTTTGTCTAAAACATTCAATACATAACAAAAACATAAAATTAAAAAAAAAAACAGTCATAGAATATTTTTTTTATTAATTTATTCAAAAGCCACAAAGCAAACATAAAAAAAAATGTTATACTAACCGAACTTCAGGCAAAAATAAAATTAATACAGTATGATTTATTATTAATACAACAATTCGTGTGTGAATATGCACATACACATAGTATATTACATATATATTATATTCTTTTACATAACAATACAAACACAAAATGTTTTATTTTATCCAATTATCTATATAATAATTATTATTATAACATCGTACCATACAACTATTGATGATTTTGTCCAACAAATTGCTAAATTAAATGAAAAGAAAATCCATCAAATTATGCATTTAAAAGGCGTACTTAATCGCCTTAACATTGTTCATCATTATCGATAAATTAAAAACAAAACATACAAAAAATACACAATATGGCTCCAATAATAATAATAGTTATACAAACAAAAAATGAAGCAAATACGTCATATAATATTGAGCTATAATAAAATAATATAGTTTATATATTTAAAAAAAAACTACCTAATTAAATTTAATTTTTAAGTTTGTAAAAAAAAGAATATTTATAAAAAAAAATATTAAGGTGCGAGTAATTAAATTTTATTTATAACGCGTAATAAATAAAGTAATAAAAGCTAAGAGAAATAAGAAAATTCCAAGCAAAGATTCATATTTTAAACATAACTTTAGAAACTAGTATTTAAAAGTTAATTTTAGTCTCAAACAAAGACAACTGTGGCAGAGAAATGGCAAGTAATAAATTTATTTAAAAAAAAACAAATATGAAACAATAAAATTAATGGTTTACTAAATAATAATTGCATTTGTGCTAGTGACTTTGTCATTGTCGAATCAATAAAAAAAAATATTCATTTTGTGGCATGATTTCACTATAGAGAAGCATAATTATAATTAATTCTATAATAAATGTATTAATAAGGAAAGATTCAAACAACAAAAAAAAAAAAAAACAAGAAAAAATGCGAATGTTAGGGAGTGTAATAATAAAGCAAGAAAACAAAATAATAATAAAAATACAAATTGAAGAAAAAACCATGCAAATACATCATTTAAACTAATAAATTATACTTTTGGCAATGCATATAATCAGAAAGTGGCGAAAGTCGATGCTTCTTTTAAGAAGTGGTAGCTTGGATTTTATAAGACCTTTCATTGCATATCTACATTATGTTATTGTTTTCGGTTTTATTCACCCAATTGATAGAAATACTACCCAATTCAATATCTAAAAATAAAACCGACATTATTTCTGATTTAAGGACCAGCTCTTCGCTCTAAGAAACTGTTATTGCCAAAAACACTTTAACTTTGCACGATTTAAATTTATAGGACCTAGCTTCCTTTGAATCATTTGACCAATATGTTTTTTTTTTTTTTTTTGTTGGCCTATAACCCATTTAAAACTTCTTGGGAACTATTCGAAGCACTGCTTTGCTATGTTGTCGTTTCTTTTCCTCATTTTCTGGACAATCCAGCGCCATTTTCTCTGATTGCTATTGAAGTCCACTTTTGTTTGCTCAGTCCTTTGAAATAATTTGTTGTTCGAAATGATTTGTAACAAAGTTTTGTTACATGCTCGAGATATTGGCTGATCAGCAGTAAAACATTTCACTGTTTATTCATTTTCGATTTTGTATGGAGCTATATTTGCTTGATCCCATTCCAACACCGAGTGGCACTCTTGACTAATCAGAATAACTTGTTGTTGGTTACCGATAGTGTTCGTTCTTTTTATCTGTTCAGCGTTAACCATAAAGCCGTGTTACAGGGAACTGCGCATTACGTTGAGGGTACCAATGTGGCTTGCTATAAATCAGATGTCATCAGTCAAATCGAAATAGCTTAGATTAGTGTGTAAAAAGTATTCAATTCCTGTATCGTATTTTTTGTCATAAAAACATTCTATTGGAAATTTGATATAATAGTTCTATTCTAATTTCAAAAATACATCACGTCGACATCCTCTTCTTTTCATCTAAAAGGAATTTTTCTATTCACATTTTTGTATGTTATAAACTCATATAATCATTTTATTGATAATTGAGGCATAATAGTATAAATATGTTCCAATTTTAAAAATTATTGTCTACTTTTGCAGTTAGAATGAGAGTTTAGATAAGAAAGTTACAGAATGTTTCTTAATTCATCTATGTAAAAACTTGAAAGTTTTACCATTTTCGCAAGATCATGCGAACTTTATTTGGAATGGATAAGTAGTTTATGTGTGGAACCTAGCTGAAGGTATGTTCAAACCTAGGTGATGTCCGATTACATCTGAGTTTTATTTTGAGGGTACTCTTCTTCTTGCAAGGAACTGCCATTAAGAATTGCAAATCTGTTCGCCAAATAATAATTCCTTCTGGTTCATACAGGCTTAATTAAATTTAATTTAATATAATTAATTTTAAAACTTATAATTTTTAACTATATGCTTATAAGACGTAAGGTTTTTTACATGCAAAATGGCGCGGTATTAGTTTGAAGGAATAGAAAGATAGGAAAGAATTTTTGACGGTATAGTTGATTGATATTTAGGTGCTATTTATCTCACGAAAATCTCTCGGATGGCGTCCAGTTGAAGCTGGGGAATACTGAAAAATTGCTGCCAGGCTGGGGCTCGAACCCACACAACACTATGTTAGCAACCATGTACCATTGCCATTTCAGTTAAATCTCAGCTTCTTCTAGAGCTGTCCTTAGTATAGTATTCAATAATATTTAGTATAACTTCATACACAAAATTCACAGACATTTTACCGTTTAAGTACCTACGTTTTATGGACAGTCTTGAATTGCAATCTAAAGTTTGTAACAAGAAACATTTTGGGGTTTTCATAGTTCGTTTTCCGATCCTTATCACTTTTGAATTTTGTCGCTTAAAAACCCAGAAAATTGTTTTTCAAAGTAAATAGCTAAGAAGCACACTAGGAAAACAAAACTAAAGTTTTGGTAGACCTCTAGTGAATTGTAACGGAAAATTAGAATTGGCCAACCTGATTCAATGGTTTGAGAATTGACCTATTAATGGTTATACAAATTTATATTTTCTCATTTGAAAGAGGAGCCATGTTTGTTGTGATCTTTGCTTACAACATACAAACAAGAGGAAAGCTCCAACATATATGTACATTAACAGGTCAGGATAACAAACTAGGCGAAACACTCCAATGCGTCAATTATCTTGAACATAGATGAAGAAGCTAGTGTTATGATTTATGAATTTCGGAATCAAATCCTTTTAAAGAATTTTTTGTTTATTCCTGAGATCCTTTTGCTTGTAAGACACAGCAAATTCGTTTTGAATACTTACAAATGAGGACACAGAAATAAAACATCTTAATATGTGTTAACCTTTTTCAAATGCTATTTTAACTCTTGGCGGTAATAATTTATTCTTGCAAATATAACAGGCAATTTTTTACAACAATTATTTTTTACTAACATTAACATTAAACAAAAAACATCATCTTATATCTAAAATTAATAATAAAAAAACTGGAACGAACAAAATAAGCCCGAACTTTATTTTAAATACTTTTTTCTTAGACATGTTTCTATTTCTATTCTCGTTTCGCAGGCGACAGTTGTACGTAGCATTGGATACAAGTTCATGGTTCTTCATTTCGTACAAAGCAAAACAATCTTTCGACGCATTGACCATTACTGCCAAGTTAAAATTGTATGTACTTACTTACTGGCTTTGTTAAACCGGATACATTGCCATATTATTAAAGCAAATATTTCTTTAAAAATAAGTTTAAAAAATGAAACTGATGTAGACAAAATTTAATTGTATATTTTTCAACTACTGCTTCCAAGATTGTTTTTTTTTTGCACTGTTGCCGCTTTTCTATTGCTTCTGTATTTTATTGTTTGTTGACTTTATGGCGGTGTCGGGTATAACTTAATAACAATGGTTACAATTTGGTTTCAATATTTTTGTTAGTTCTCTTTTCTTATCATTATTGCTGTGAAGTTCCTTAGTTAATTAAATAGGAAGGAGAACAAGGGACAAACCAGAACTCATTGATTTTGAATATCATTTTGAGAAGGATTAATAGAAATAATTATTATTGTTATTAAAACTTAATAGAGACAAACCAAATAGGGTTACCATAGCACTTTTTTGCAAAAGCATAGGTATAGGTATAGGTTTACATGATAAAAACACATACATTTGTGTTAGAAGAGGTTATTCATTATGCTCTTTTTCCTATCTAGCGACACTATTTACTGCCGTTCATTAAGATGCTATTCAACTAAAACTTCAGACTTATTTTGAAGGCTGATGTCAGGTATCAAGCATGTCAATGTCATGTTGCCTTCCTTTGAACTTTTCAGTGGTGCGAACAGACAATTATCGAAATAATTATACATATTTTATATCAACTTTTCGAATTCTCTTCCGTGAGCATAAGCAGTAGGTATTGATTTTTCACCAGAATATATGTATATACATATTTATATATGCAGTGCTGGCTGCGGGAATTAGAAGCTCTACCTTGATATGTCTCCCATATAATCAACAGATATAAGCTTTGATCTGTCTCATCCCACTAAGCACAAGTCATGATTTTGGAGCAATTGAGGCAAGTCTGGAATTGTCGTTAAAAAATATGTAGATCGTGGTGTTAAACCATTTTTTTTTTTACTGATTAGAATGCCTTAATGAAAACGCGCTTTTAAATCCGGGTAATTTGTAAGGTTCGATGTCGTAAGCGTTTCTCACCCGTGGCGATGGCGTTCTTATCTTTCACTTCGGTTTTGTTTATTCTCCAGCGTCGAAAATACTTCAGCCTTTTGAAATTTGTTTAGATAATACCAACTGCATGGAATTGAAGGCAGCTTTCACCAACGTATAGCTAAAGATACTTCATTCTAAAATCAATACGTATGAAGTCGCGTGCTAGCTAGTAACAAAAACGAAACGGGTTTGTCAATCAGCGTCACCTTAAATGTGAGTTGAGTTCCAAAAAAATTAAGCT
Source organism: Platycheirus albimanus (assembly GCA_916050605.2). Taxonomy (NCBI): domain Eukaryota; kingdom Metazoa; phylum Arthropoda; class Insecta; order Diptera; family Syrphidae; genus Platycheirus; species Platycheirus albimanus. The sequence goes on along the minus strand of OU696697.1, from coordinate 49,562,803 downwards.
TATTACATGGAGCTATTACAAAAAAGGAGCATGTTTTTATTCTGGTTCTAAGAGGCCAGTTATAGCGATCTGAAAAAACAAAACGAAAAAATGTTCAAATGGATGTTGTGATTCGATTTAAAACACAAATGCTACACTGATGGATTGCAACCAACCTTTTCATCCGATTGTGAAAGGTCCGCCCTTCTGCCCCATACACCAGGATTGAGATGATAAGGGTCTTGTTTAGTGTCTCCTTGGTCCTTTAAGAAAAGGCTTTGCCATTAAGATACCTTCCAATCCAGAAGAAACAGCGATTGGCAATGAGATTCTTCGACTGATATTGTTTTGAGTGGTTGTAGGTAGTGGAACCCAAATAGACAAAGTCACTCCGTGACGTTTTGTCCAACCCTTTACTTTGTTCAATCTTCATTAACAGGCAGATCAGTTTTCTCCGCTTCCACTCCAAAACTTGCCCGACTAACAGCGTGCATCGTTCTTCCGATGATGTCAATATCATCAGCATCAGCATATCCAAATAATTGAATGGATCCATACAAATTCGTACCTGGTATTTAGACATGACATGGCTTTGTTTAGCTTGTTCATATTCACGCTGTAGGTCTGGAATTCTTGGGTCTTTTCTAAAATCTGTTGAATTGTAAACATTTGGCCAATGGTTGACTTACTCTTTACTTCAACTGGGTAGGTTATGCTCGATTTTTTTAACACGCATTTAATTAGTATTTATGTAATAAACTCTTAACGTGTCTTCTTCATTATAATAGGACGATCTTGGTTTCCCTTCCTTTTATTATGTAATCGGAACACAGAATATCCCTCAAAAATTAAAATAGCTCTTCGTAGAGCCAGTGGTACCCTGGGTTAGTAGCATAAAAAGGAAACTTTCAGTCGTCTTAAAAAAGCCCGGAGACATTGGAGTCTAATAGAAGTAGGTACTTACAATCTGAAAATGCTGTGGGCGCAGCCATCGTTCAATTAAAAGTTTATATTGTGAAGTAATGTTAATATCCAACTATGTAGTTTGAAGTCTCAACATTTTATTTAGTTCAGGAAAATGAAAACCTACTATTTATAATGAGTATCACTATACAAATATCTTACAGTGGACATTTCACATCTTAAACAAAACGAACCAAAGAAATTGAAATATTTTGAAGTTCGCATTATTGCGATGGCAATGTAAATTTTAGTGACATTTACATTATCGGTAATAAATCTTAATTTCGATGGATTGATGTTTCTTTCCTATAGTTGGTGTAAACGCTTAAGAAGCTTGAAGGTTTATCTCAAGTCGTAGCATTTGACAAGTATCTAGTGCTCTAAGCTTGTTTTTAAGAATATGTTCTCGTATACTCGTGTATTATAAATTAGAGCTCTAAGCGGAGACCAGTTCACACTGAGATGAAGCTTCGAAAGATGCCATAGTACATATATCGACATGTAATGGGAGTACCTAGTATTCAAGCTCATTTCCAAAATTGAAAAAAGGTTAAATAAAAAGTTTAGCTTTTTTTTTCTAATAATTTTTTTTTTGTAGACTACAGTTTAGTATGATTTAGGAAGTAAGCTTGGGTTAATTTTGTCTTTTAATACGCCTCGAATGAGCCCAAAAAACAATCTTGACTTTGGGTTGGGTTACTCTGCTGATACCATTAAAGTAACCACTGGAGTGCTGGTAAACATTTTAGGTTAAAAGAACTGAGTTATTACTATTCATAAAAAAATCTTTGAGTTTGATACTAATTCTAATAAAAGGGACTTAATGTTCAAATGTTGATGCCCCGTCTTATAGACCCAGTTCAAAATTATCTCGAATATAATTAAAACCCTTTTTTATATAAAATATTCCCAAGCAAAAACTTAAAAAGAAGCAGTGCTTTTCACCATTTTCTTGTGTTATAACTCAATATACTAAATTAAATACCAAAATACGGAATTATTTATACAATATATTATATATATATCTATATATAATATATATATATATGTATATAAATACTATATTTCTCAAGAAAAGCTAAAACAAAACAAATTATAAATAGGTTATCTGTATATATACATGTTAAAACATTATATATATTAAAAAAAAAACTTCATAATTACGCGATCAAAATTAATAGAGGAGAATTTGATTATAATCATCATAAATCGTATTCAAAATATCACAAATTTAAATTTATATATTTACAACAAAACAAATTAACAAGTTGATGACAAACAGACAACACACTCGAAACAACAAAAAGATTCGATCAGTTATAATAGCCGAACAAAAATAAAATTTAAATTTAACAAATAAAAATGAGACAGCAAAAATATAATATATTTACAGATTTTTTTGTACTAAAAAATAAAAAAAAAATAATAACATTTTTAAAAACGAAAACAAAAAACAAACTTAAATTTACATTAAAAACTAAGTTAAAAGGGGAATATTTAGCAAACAAAAACCGATAACAATTTAAAACAAGAAAACGAAAAAATGTATAAAAATAGCAAAATCTAAATAAAAACTGATATAATCAACCAAAAATTTTGAGAATGTTTTTTTTCTATTATTCCTTAAATAAATTTAATTTGGAGATAATAAAGTATTTGGATTTTTTCTCTCGTCGCGCTTGTACATATATAGAAAATAGATACATACATCTCATTTTCACGGTAACAACCTCTCACGGAAAACAACTGATTATAAATGAATTTATTAAAATGGTTTCTTTGTTGCGAATAGAACATTTACGAATTGAAAATAAAATACATAATAACTTTATCAACCCATCATGGTCCCTTGATGCAAATAGATAACAATTAATTAAACAACGTTAGATTTTTATTAATTTCTGATATGACAACAACAACAACTACAACATGGAGAATCTACAAACTGCAACATGGGTCTCTTCAATCAACATTAATTTTATTTAACTACTACTTACTACTATCAACATTTCATCAATCAAACAATATACCTTTTATCGTCGTCTTCTCTTCAATCAACATTTTACGTGCTATTTTTTCATCGTAAATCGCAGATAGACAAAAAAAAAACAAATAACAAACAATGAACGGAACAAATTAATTAAACCACCCGTTTTATCGAATAAACCGAGCTTGGATCCAAGTTGATGGATGCATGCACCTCCAGAACATATAAATATACAAAAAAAAAAATAACCTAAAAAAAACACTATTAGTAGATACTTTTGTGCATGAAAGTCAGAAATGAAATGAAAATAAAAAATTGAAATATATCTTTCTAGTATTAAGAATTTTCAATAACATTTACTATTATGCATTAATTAAAACTACATTTATAAAAAGACACAATCATTACACACAAAACCAAACAAAATATTTATACATTAAGAAGATACAAACAGAAAGTGGTATATAAATTTTAAAAAAAAAAGCATAGCTTAAGTATATAATTTAATATTATTAAAAAAAGCATTTGTGTATGTAATGGCGAATGTTCACTCGGAATTTATAACAAGTATTTAACAAATACATTTATAAAAAATAGAAATGAATGAGATATAATATGTTAAAGAATAACAAAGACAAACACAATTTGTAAAATATTGCATAAATTAATATAACGCATTTTTTTAAAACTGTATTTAAGTTTTTTATATAAGTTTGTGAATGTAGTAGGTATGTAATATGAAAACATAACATATTATGATTTTTTATTTGAAATAAGAAGTAAAGACTGTATGAATTTATTTAAGCAAAAATTAAGACAAAATTATTATTACCTATACCTATATATAAATAAAGATCCAGTTAATCTATATTACTTGGGCATAGATATCATTGCAATAATAAAGACAGCATTAGTTTCATTTAAAAATCAATAAGTTTAAAAAAAGCCTTTAATGTTTATAAACGCAAATCTTTTTTAAAATTCTTTTCAATGTTATGATAGATGATGAATTGAATAAAGTTCTAATATTCTAAAGAATTTATTATCGATCGATTTCAGCTAACAATTTATCATAGTTATTATAATCCAATTACAAGTTCAAGGTGACGCACCTGGGAAAGATATTTTAATTTTCAAAACATTCTGTTATTCTTTTGTTAGGCAGGGCTGTGGAAAATTGCATTCATTTTAGCAATTGTTTTCGTGGTGAACTTATTACATGCATTTATTTTATTTCAATAGTTTTTTTTTTTAGGAATTCAGGAGTTTGTAGTAAAATATCTAATGTTCGCTCGTTTTGACAACAACTTTATTAATAGGCCAGGGTTTCAATAAATTCCCTAATTCATCCAAATGAGACAGAATGAAATCGGAACATAATTTCTCTGCCAAAGTTTTAATTATAGCTTTCTGTCATGGCACGGAACAGAATTTTGTTGCGCTAGTAATATAATCCCCTCTATCATGGTAACCGTTTGGAGAGAAATCTCCACAGATTCGGACGAATTGTACGAATTTTGTATCATGGTAACCGTTCCGATTGACTTATCAGAGATCCTTCCGAAACAAAATGGAGTATGCGTTGAAATTGCTAAAATCAGATCAACTCGTTGCGAATTCGTGCGATGCCTGACGCTTAAGTGTCAAAATCAAAGCGACGCACACAGAATTCTTGCGATGCATGGCATATCATTGGTTTGTGTTTCTCCGAATTTTATCCGGCAGACATTTGCATACGGTAGTTTGTCGGAGAACATTAAAGAGAAAGCAAAATAAACAAAAAAATGTTTGTGAATATGTCGTCTGAACTGTAAGTTAAATTTAACATTCATTTATCTTATTTATATTTATATATGTATGTTTTGTTTATAAAGAAAAAAAAAAGACATCAAAAGCAATACGAACGGCTGGTTGAAATGATGAAGGCCAAGCCAGACATTGCCAGGAACTTCACCAGCCGATCGCTGGTGTATTTCTTAAGGATTTTCTTTACTTCTTTCTCTTAGCTCATACCTTTCTGCGTCTAAAAATAACACTGCGCTGCCCATATTTTTTTTTAAACTTTAAGTGAGATTGATTTTAATGAGCTTTTAAATAACACAAACATTCACTTTGAAAAAGATTTGTCATTTCAGTCATATGATTTATGTCAATTACTTTGCAATGGTACGCGTTTTCATTTATACGATCGAAGGATTCTCCGAACGGATACCATGATAGGGGGCAATATCTCTCTTGAACTGCCATACTATCAATGTAAACAGACCCCAGACTTAATGCCTCCTTTGCAGGTTGGTTAGGTCTTGTTTGTTGTCAAAGTTATCGTTAACGGGTCGGTTATGTATCCATCCAAGAATCATAAAGCAAAGATTTTTTTTAGGACAAGATGGGGGATTGTTTTTAAAGAGAAGGTCGGGATGATCTTACCTCCACTGGAAATCGATTCATTCTGCCAAGCTTAGACTCCAGACTTCATCCCATCTAGGCAGGTTGCTGGTTGGTAAGGGTCCGTCAAAGGGTTGGTTCTAAGGTGGGATCTTTGCCAATCTTTTGTTGTTAAGGTCAAAAAGAAGTTGGTCTTTTAGAAGTTATTTGTCAAGAGAGAAAATAGTACAATTCACAGCCCCTAGCAGAATTTTGACTTCTTCAGCGACTGAACAAAGAAGAACTGATCGCTGATCCTTTCCTGGCCAGCTCATTTTCTTGAAAGCCATTGTTTTACTAATTTGGAATAAGTGGTGGATGAATTTATAACTTTGACAGCGGTCTGACTGTCAATTACTGTAGCGATATTTCGATTAAGATAGTATTGGTTTAGTAATTTATAAGCTTCCCTGACTAAGAATTTCTTGGAAACCTTCTTTGAAACCCTGAACCTTACAGTTGGATTGCAGTAGTCGGAGTGGTCTGGATCTACAGGACAACAAGTTTTCAATGTGAAGTTCAGGATAGTGTTTTGGGGATCCGTGGGGCAAGATCATCAATACTAGGCTTTGCTGAGTGCGGAACATCTATACAATATAATCGGAAGATAGCAGCGGCGCCTAGTTGCCACTGATTGCTGGTTCCTTCCTATTTTAAACGTTTACATTCCCCCTATCATCGAAGAGAAATTTCCTCCGATTGGGACGAAATGTTCGAATTTTGTATCATGGTCACCCTTCGACTTGTCGATCGGACATTCCGAAAAAAAATTTTGAGTATGCGTTTAAAATGAGAGAACTACACCAACGCGTTGGAAATTCATGCGAAGCTTGACGATTATATAATATCAAAATCACAGCTACACACATTGAGTTCTTGTGATTCATCTCGTCTATTTGATTTGGGTTCCTTCCGATGGTCTCCGACAACAAATCACATGCGGAATTTCGTGCGCCGGTAACAAAAAGCATATTATTTTCAGATTAAAAACCAAGTGTATTTTTATTTTGTTTTGCGATTTGAGGCTCTCTAATTGTTTTATGAAGTCGCCCTGGGGTCTCTACAACTCGTTTTTTGAAAAACCTTAACTCGCCTTAAAAGAAAATTCTGTTTTTTGAAACCTATGGTCACCCTGAAGTCGATCTTTGCAAGTACATATTTGCAATAATGATAAGGTCTGGCAAGTGTGGTAGCCTATAAAACAATGGTAGAGCTTTGGAGAATGGCAAATAAAATTAAATTATAAGAATGTGCATATAGCCTTTCGAAGCATATACCTACTATTTCTCATAAACTGTCCTTAAAAAAGTGATTTGAACAAAAACTTATCTAAAATACTAATTTTGACTTTTTTTATTTTTCAAAGGTCTGCTTCTTCACCCAAGTGCTCACTCCTCATCTTCATCATCAGCATCATCGGGGATTCATCAATCTAGCAATGTCAGCAGCGTTGTACACCCCATTTCAAATTCATTGCCTCCACGTTCGATGGTACAATTTCCGATGATGAAACTGTATGATCCACAGTCACAGCAACAGCAGGCGGCGGCACTTCTTGCAGCGCAGCAAGGTTTGCAATCATTGCTGTCGCCGCCATCATCAGGTAACTCAAGTTCATCGGGCTCAGCTGCCTCACAAAACAGCACTTCCTGCCAAGCATCGTCTATCAACAATAGTTATCCCCACGCAATGGATTGTGATCCACCCGCTCCTCAACCACCACCAGCATCACTTCATCCGCCTTCAAGATACAATCCCTCCAATCAAGGACATGTGCACCATGCTAATAGCACTGCGATCATGGGAAATAACTCCAGTGGTAGCAACAGGTCGAAATATCAACGGATATGTGATCATCTAGGTAGTGAACGTTCTATGCCAGGCTCAACTGTGATGTCATCTTCGCTATCTTCATCTACGTCCTCTATACACAACAAAGCCCTAGTTCCACCAATCCATAACTTTGCTCCAGCATCATTGCCCTTAGATCTTGGACAATCCTTAGCCACATCCCATCTCATGATAACCGATTCCAGTGTTATTTCAGCTTCAGCGACTAGTAACTTATCATCGGGCCCTGCAAGTTTTTCTTACGGAAGCAGTCATCATTTATTTGGAATGGGAACCAGTTTCACAGACACCACAAGCCCGCCCAGTAGTCTCATCAACCATCAAGGTAAAGTTATTCGAATGAATCCACCTTCGAGCTCTGGACCGCCGCCAACAATAACTGATCGAAATAGTGACAATCCAATCCACAGTGGAGGAGGAGGAAATGGCGGTCCAAGTGCTAGTGGCAACAGTGGGGATGGATCCTCGCCAATGGTCGGTGTTTGTGTCCAACAGAGTCCAGTTGTTATACATTGAAACCACGCTTATTTTAAAAGAATCATTTCTAAGTCTAATACATCTTAAATCAATTTATTTTAGGAAAAACCATAACCCATCGCTTCTTGAGCAACAAAATGTTTATTTTAATAATTAATAGACAACACCCTTTAATATGCCTGTGAATCCTTGTTAAGTGTTTTAGAACACAGAATCTTACTCCCTATGTTCTTAGTTTAATTGAAGACATTTTTGATTATATACATATTTCGTTTGAACTATACATTTTAGAAGAAAAATCGATCAACTTGCTAGCTGCACTCCAAACCATCCGTCCATATTAAAAATTAACTGTAAATTGTACATATTATATTTTTACGAAAGAGTGTGTTAGCATATAAGGGTACGTTATACAAGCGATTTAAAGAATTTTTGCAAAGATGGGGTCCGAGACTCATTAGAAGAAAAAAGTTTGAGCATTGAAATGTTCCCAGGCCTTTGCTGAGTTAAAATAACATGTACCAAGGAAGAAGTGTTTCTTGTTCTGAATGTTCTTATATAAGAGGCAGAGCTATAATGGACGTAGAACTGCATAAAGAGCTCTTCGGAACTCAGTCAAAATTTATCTCAGAAGACACTCACAAGTTAAGGTGAAATCTATTTTGTGTGGTTTTCGTACTCCAACACAATCATAACTTGTGTTTATACATAAGAAAGACATTATGCCCCATGGGTAATGTCTTACGTGTTTGTTTGACATAACATTTCGTTCTAACATAAGCCTACGTTTTTTGCTGCCCTCTTTAAAGGAAAATGCTCAAAAATGAAGCTGTGCTGCGGCGACGAAATATGAACTGACGATTTACTGGTCATTATCATCTTCCAATGAAATCATTGTTAAACGCAGTTGTGTTCCAAGACTGTATATACATTTTTATAGCAATTTCATGGACCATTTTATTTTAGTTCTGAACGTCGTCAATGGCGGCGCTAGTTGTCTTATCTACTTTACATGAAATGTCTTCTATTGTTGTTTTTGCTTCCTATAGCAGTTTAGACAAAAATCACTAAAATTAATCTCCAATCAAAGCTTGTGAACGTCGTCCATAGATGGCGCACACAACGTTCCGCTTTTTGGGAATACTATAGATTTTAAATACAATGGGTTGGTCTCTGATGATGATGATGATGATAAGATGCTAATTTTATTCAAATCATAACCTCGTTTAAAAATGAGATAATGCACGGAGCGAGCTATTTAAACGTGATATTAAGAAAGTAATAGTAGGGATAGCTTATGCACATTACCTTAAACTTTTTGAAGTGTCTCGGGATGAATAACGGTGACGTTAAGCTGCACAATAACAGTGAGTTGTGCTACGCATCCTGATAATTCGCTTGGAATGAATTGATTATTCAAATGCGAGTTGTCATACATCCATCTGAAAACAAATGACAAAGTTGCAGAATGCCCTATTGACTAAGAATCAAATGGAAAAGCTTGTCAATTATGTTTTAAACTTTTTGTACAAATTAATTGCATCATCCTCAATCGTTTGATGCTCACAGTTATATTTCCATTATATTGGTATACATATTGACATTTAAAAGGATTTTCAAGTTTTTTTTCTATTTAAGACAGTATTTTATATACTTCCATTACAGTTTCACACCCCATCTTCCAACTGAGGCATCATATATTTTATATAAAGTTTTTTTTTTCAACATGGGGCCACACGATTAAATTACTGGCAAGTTTTTAAGCCTTGTATCTGTTATTTTATGGCCTCATTTTCATTTTGTATAAATCGTACTAAGCATATTCATAAGCCGGCTGGCCATCGATTTTGCCGGCCTCCAACTTGCAAATCAATCAAATTTTTCCACTAACACATTTGAACGTCTCAAATATCAGATTTCACTTGCAACCAAAAAACCGCTCGATTTGATCTCTAGCACTTTCCGTTTTCCATGAATGCTAAAAAGCAACATAGAATTGATCTCAGATTTGATCTAGATCGACTTCTAGTCCAGTCGTTAGGTCGGAAAAAGTGAGTTTAAGTACAAAAAGGTCAAAAGTTAATGAAACTTGGGGCTTTTGTTCAGGGATATTTAACAAACATTTTGCTAAGTTTTTGACCTCGAGGGCCCTGTGCTAAAAAAGGGAGGGGATGAAAACTGCAAATTTTTTGACGTTGCTCCGGTTTTCCCTCAATTTTTTCCTTATTTCCTATGGCAAAAAAATTCTACTTTTTTGTAGAGCATACAATTTCCAAAAGTAAAATTTTTGACGTTGCTCCGGTTTTTCCTCAATTACTTTTTTTCTTTACGACCGACCTACGGAAAAAAATAAATTTCCTACAATTTTAATAGTTAACAAATTGACATACAAAGATGTTCGTAGTAACAAAATTGCTCTAAAAAAAACTAAACTATGTTTTTGCCATAGGATGTAAGGAAAAAAGTTATTGAGGGAAAACCGGATCAACGTCGAAAAATGTCCAGTCCCCCCCCCCCTCCCTCTTTTAGCACATCTATCGAGGTCAAAAACTTCGCAAAATGTTAGTTTAGTATCCTTGAGCCAAACCTCCAAGTTTTATTAACTTTTGACCTTTTTCCACCTAAAAGTACCTGTCGACTGGACTATTTTGCGAATATCGATTTTGAGCTAGATTTACACATAATTTCACACACTTAAAGCGAGTTTCATTCAAGAAAAGATCTGTTCTTTCTGTCAAAAGATGATCTTTTTCAGTTTTGCAAGTTTCAATTCTAGATCAATTCTCAACACGAAAGATTGCATCTCTGATGGGTTAGGAGAATCGATCTGAATACTTTTCTTAACATAACTTTTCATAAAACAAGTTTCATTGAAAAGAGCAATTCTCGATTTTGAGAAAAAATCTTCCAAATTTGAATGAAACTCGCTTTTACAAAATTGACATTCCTAAACGTTAGTTGGAAATTTGTTTTTCTCATTTTGTTGTTGTAGAAGATGTTGCAAATCTGAATTTGTTGTCGAAAACGCCATCATTTTGTTTCTATCTCGTATGTATACTATTTGACAGCTTAAGAAAATTATCCATCAAAAGTAAACAACTCTGCCAACAACTGCAAATGCCAATTACCTTGATAGAGATTTTGACCTACGTCAAAAATTTATAGATTTTTCATCAATTAAATTTACATGCCACTTGCTGTTGAGTATACATCACATCAAGAACAAAAAGATAGATATTTGACAGATAAGAAATTCATCTAATTGCTTGTAACTTGTTCGTTTAGCCAGATTGTAACGTACTATCGTGCTAACTTTCTCGAAACCACCAGTATATCTACATCATAAAATAAACACTGACACTTGCATTCAGAACCATAATCGAATACATATTAAAGTATGGGTAAAAATAAACAAGAACTTCATACTCGCTAATTTAATAACATAAACTTATAGTACAATTCGTATATAAACCATTTTATTTAAAATTATAGTAGTAAAAAGCTGAATCTAAAAAATGCAACCAAAACTGTGAGTGCAGCACCTTTATTTCCGTTTTAAGTTTTAGTTTTATTTGCATACTTCTTATAACAAAATAATGTCAATACAGCATTGAGTTAAAACGAAAAGTATCTTTACGTTGGTATATTTATTTATCATTACAAATCTTTTAATTTAAATTGAAGCATTTTAAAGCACTTTGCTCAATCTTAACAAATTAATTTGATGGTGTAAATTAGATGAAATAAAAAAATAAATTCAAAAATACTGATTATAGCAAATTTGATGTTTTACATAAAAAAAAAGTTAAGTATAATAAAATAAATAGTTATAAGGTTATAACTATATTAAAATAACGCAATTTTTAACGGCAAATCTTAAAAAAATAAATCTAAAAAAAAAACTAGCAAGGCAGCTCGATGAATTGCTTTTAAGTTACGGGGGACTAAGAACTTTTGTTTTGATTTATGCCTTCATGTATACATCCCCTTGCTTTATATTATTTGTATAATAAGTAACAATAAAATTGAAATCATCTCGTTTTTCAAGAGGTTTCAGAATACCTTGTTAAGTTTTATTTACTAGCCAATAAGTTAGTGTACTCGTAAATCGTATTTTTATGTTACCTTTTCTTCTTTTAAGAAATGTAATTAAACAAAATTAAATAAAAAAAATTGCGTTGAAAATATTTCATATTATAATTTTTAGATAATTTTATCCATGTGCGAAGTAAAATACAAAATATCTAAATCTACGAGCAGACGGCATATGAAAACCCGCAAACGTTTGCGACTTTGACGTCACGTAAAAACTCGCAAACATAAAGGCTGAACTATAATAGTCGGAACGGCGCGGACGGGCCCGTCCGTAAATGTGCGAGAACAAGCAATTTATATCTCACGCCCGAAATAGCGGATTGCTCCGTTTCGTCAAGTTTCGATCAGTTTAATTTACAAGGCTGGACTATAATAGTCGGAAACAAACGGAAGCTAGTGTCAAAACCAAACGAAATGTTGCCGTCCAACCTGTGAAATGAACACGCTACCCATAATGGAACGGATTGCCGCGGAAGAAAAACATGCGTTTTCCTCTGAACAATAAGATGACTGAAGCAGAGAGGACATACATACAAAAAAATTCATATATTATCTGCTGTGAAGTCACACACAAAGAGAGCCTCAGAGAGAATATATGAAGAGTTTAATGTAGGCCGAAAATGGAATTTTGCCTACAAGCTGATTTGACAGAAAATTCAGATTAGCTGCGAAAGTGTGCGTAAAAACTCGCATACACTCTCAGCTAATATGATATGATTTTGTGTTGTTGTTTTTGCATTTATTCAGACACAATTATAAATAATAAAAAAAAAAACCGGAAATGTATGTCGGAGGGTGATACGTACGAAAGATTTCACTTTCCTTTAGGTCCTCTGTGGTCAGCATACCTCGCTCACTCTCAAATTCACTCTCATATGTCATATCCATTCACAGTCAGATGCAAATTTACGTCCGTAGTAAAGTGCGATAGCGAGCGCATATGTATGTTCTAATCGACGTCTATGTCCGAATGGTCGATTGCGGTACGGAATAGGCATCCTGGTATCGGCTGAGCAATGGTATTCGTATTTTATTCTTCATCGTCCGCCACGATGATCTGCTGCAAAGCCTCAATGCCTATTTCGCGTCCATTATTATTGACAAAATTAACCGGCGACTGCTGTTGACTCATCGACTGGATTTCGTCCAAAAAATCCAAGAGATTGCGATTATTTTTTTCCCAATATTCTCCTTATAAAACAGAGAATGTCAACTGATATTTGCTCGCACATCAATGCATTTGCAATGTCCTGTTTTCTTGTAGTGGCAAATGATTGGGACGACCGCAAATGCTCGCACATGGCTGCAAATTGTCACAATTGATTTGAAAGTGTTCACACGATATGCAAAAAAGTCGCAAACTAATGTGCGACTTGGTTGTCGCACATCATCCGCACATGGTTTGCGAACTTGGGGGAATAAAATTTTCCATTTGTTTACTATTCAGAAAAAACAATTTCTCGATGCAGTTTTTAAAAATGGTGGGGGGTTAGTTGGGACTTGGGAGCCTTGGGCGATTTTGGATATGCGACTCTTTTTATCAGCCCGGATTCTTTTTTGACTTTCAAAAAATATTTCAGAGGTAACAGGTAAATCTGCTGTAGAGAAGAAATATAATAACATTTTTCCGTATCAACTCTGCGGTGTAAGCCCAACATATTCCCCCTATCATGGTATCCGTTCGGAGAATCCTCAGATCGGGAAAAAGTTCCGATCGGAGCATTTATTGTGTTCTTGTATCCGGATCGGAGGAGAAATAAAAATGCCTACCGATGCGCGCACACATGGCATAAGGAAAAGAAAAAAACAAATTAAGTATGTACATCTTTTGAAGTGGAATAATCCTGCACAGCACAGCCGTATTTTTAAGGGATGAAAATGAAATATATTAAAAAAGCAGAGGACCTCAAATAAATAAAAGAGAATCACAAAACAAATACACACGAAAATAAATAGTTTTGTCTTTCCTTTTTATATGAAAATATGTATTTTTTATTACCATCCGACAAAGTTCCACATGTGATTTGCTGTCGGAGAGGATAGGAAGAATCACAAATCAAATAGACGCATTGGATCGCATGAATTCAATGTGCGTCGCACTAATTTTGACATTTTAACGCGTGCTTCAATTTTTTTCTGAAGAATGTCCGATTAATCAATCGGAACGGCTACCATAATACAAAATTAGTACATTTCGTCCGAATCTGGGGAAATTTCTCTCCGATCGGTTACCATGATAGGGGGGACTATTCAACTTCAGTTTCCTAAGGTAAATGTTGGATAGAAAATAAAATAATGTGTAATGTATAGTATACTATCTTTTCTCTCGCCGAATTATAGTCCAGTCGACAGGACAGGAAATTGATGATTGATACTGATACAGAAAATGAATAAGAAAATTAATAATATGTACAATTGTAAAATTTAAATAAGATTATGTAGGTATATTAAGTTCATAATTTGTATAAAAAATTGATTTTTACTTTTTCAATAAAAGACCATTTAATTTAAATCAAAATTATTGCTTAACGTCTTCTCTGAATGTGTTTTTTCCGTAGAACGTAAGGAAAAAAAACTGTTGAGAGAAAACCTGAGCAAGGTCCACAAATTTACAGTTGTTTCCAGTACTCTTTTTACACAGTGCACTCGAAGTCAAAAATTTTACAAAATGTTAGCTAACTATCCCAGAACAACATCTTAAAGTTTCAATAACTTCCGATCTTTTTCCAACTGAAAATACATGTAGACTGGACTATGTATTACCTGCACGAGATTCGTTTATTTAAAGCATGGCAACCCCTGCTTGCGGCCATTTTTGAACTGGCAACCATAAATTATCGTAAAGAGGAAATATTAAACTTTAATTTGGTATAATTTAAAAAAAAAAAAAGTTGAGAGGTGTCAAGGGACACCCGGATGGAACGATGTTCCTTTCGATTAATTAGTGAAGGAATGTAATAAAATTTTATTTTTTTTAAGTTATAATAATATTTTTTTTATTATTAACAAATATAATGTAATATAAACTTAATCAGTAGGCTCAATTTTAGTAATAATTGGCTTGTGGTAACTGAAGTAGGAAACATATGTTTGGGATTCTATTTTATTTAAATGTCTTGAAAAAATTGCATCAATGGTAGTATTATATTTTGTTGTTGATTCTGCTGGGTTATTGTTGATTCTTAAATCAAATTCTTCCTCTAGAAACTGTAGCAATGGTTTTGATTTTTCATTGCTGAAGTTGATGTTAAAATCACCGGCTAAAATGAGTAGAACTTTATCTAAATTTTTGTTGTATCTTGGTGAGACATATATGACTGCCATGATTAACTGGCTGCGCACAATGGTGTAGCAGTAGCAGTAGCACGCAGCAATGTCAAAGTAAATGCCAAAAAAAGTAGCTCACAAAGCAGCATACACGAATACAATGTGCAGCACTGAACTCAAACAAAAATCATGTCTGCCATTTTGGTTTGTTGTTGTTTTGCAGCGCAGCAGGTCGTCAAGTTCAAGTCGAGTCGACTTGTACTTCAGCGACTCTCTCTGCTGCATCTGCTACTTCACATTGTAGCCGTGCAATACGATTTACATACATTTAACTTTGACATTGCTGCGTGCTACTGCTACTGCTACACCATTGTGCGCAGCCAGTAAGGTAACACCGTTTTCCATTACACACATTATTTATTAAGCGGCGCACAGTCCACAGACACCACACTTGTGCGCGCGCATGTGCACCGAAACTGGGTGCGTGATTTCGCCACACACTGCACACCAAATCGTACACACTTTTGTTGTGAAAGAGATTTCAAAGGAAAAAAAACATTTTAAATAAATCTTCCACTCCTTACTCAATCACATTACGATGCAACTGAATATAAAATGTGCGCGCGCATCCCCATACACATCACACCGATCGAGACACCGACACCAAAAATCAAAAAGTTTTGATTTTTACTCGCGTCGAAAATCGGTGTGCGCACCAGCCCACTTTATGTAGATACAGCTACCATTAGATGGTCCTTGCAAGGACAGTCTGACGTAATTATGACGTATTTATCTGTCCTAAAATCGACATGTCGTGTAATGGACATTGTAAAATGCTGTCCTTGCAAGGACAACCACAATGTCCACCACAATGTCATGTGTCCTTGCAAAGACAAATTACAAGGACCGTGTAATGGTCCTTCCATTGTTGATGGGACACAAGGACACATTTTTTTGACATCTGGTCCTTGCAAAGACCATGTCCCAACAATGCAACAGCACGAATCAGACATCAGTGACATCAGATTTTGACAACCTTGCGTGCATTTGCTCTCATGATACAACTACTAGAGATAACGCATTCCAATTTTCATTTTTGATTTGTTCTGCGCATCTCGTCATAAGAACACCTTACGAACACCTGCCTTCTCGTTTTCGCCTTCCAGTTTAACTTTTTTGTTTCGCTCTACCCCATGCGCCTACGTCATACGAACACCCGGGACTTTGACAATAGTTTGACGTTTTGTTTGGCACCATGCGCAATGCCATATCTTATTAGTTGTATCATGATTTGCTCTGTTCCCACTCTGAACTTTCTTTTGGACCACACAGAACGAACTCTTCGTGCTGGCCCTTGGTTGTTGTCGTCGTCGTCGTCGTCGCTGCTCTCCAATATATGTGCTGCGAGAATCGCCATCTGCAACTTTCGTTTGTAGTACGACATACCTACCTACCTGTTATAACTATAATTTTATTATATTATATTTAATTGAAATTATTTTGTCGAAAAACTTCACACACATACATATGTACATCTCGTGAATATTTTCTAGAGAAAAAAAAGACAATACGATAGTCACTCAATTTATAAATGTCCCCGAAACGTCAAATTTACTTTTAACAAGGACCAATTTATAAATGTCGTGTAATGGTCATTGCAAAAAATTGCATTCTTCAGCGCGGTTTCATTCACTACCAACTGTCAAAATGGTCATGTCGTGTAATGGACATTGTTATGCTTGTCCTTGCAAGGACACCGAATTGCAAAAGTAACAATGTCCACTTTGGTGGACATTGTACTTTGGGACAAGAATGCCAAATTTGTTTCATTCGTGTAATGGACATTCTTACTAGCAAAGACACGGTGAAGAATGTCCATTTACTGACAGCACAAGGACACATTTTCTGTGACGTCAGACTGTCCTTGCAAGGACCATTTACAACGACCGTCTAATGGTAGCTTACCTACAAAAAACCTTTATACACTCAACAAAAATAATCGTCGTGACACCACACTGTGCAATGCGAAATAGAAATGAAAATATCTGGCTTGATTTCTATAAGAAAGAGACAGATAGAGAACATGCTCACGCCGCACAGCTTACAATAGCTTACTATAGCAAAAAGTGTCGTGACAACTTTTGGTAAGAATTTTTTCCGTCTAGCCCCCTTTCACAACGCGCGATAAGGAACTTCGTTCCAAAAACAGATGGTTGCAAAAAATGAACAATAATACAGCTGTTTAAACCTGGCAACCCTAAGGTTGCGGCTGGCTGAGAGCTGGCAACCATTGTTTTTTGATTCTTTGCATCATTTCCTTTAAAATGACGTTACGTTAAATTTATCAAAAAAACATATAGTTGCATTTTATACCAGTAACATAATTAAACAAAAATTAATTAAAAATAATTGCGGCCATTTTTTTGTAGGCAACCTATCGCTAATACATTGTATACACCCTAAACATTCAGTTAAAATTTATTTTATAAAAAAAACAGATACATGCAGATCGAGCGGTGGGATCCTGTACTATTGCCACCATAGATCGCAAGTGCTTTTTTTAGATATCAATAAAAGTGGCATTATTGTGAACTGTCGAGAGCAAGTTTTTTTTTTTTTAGGAAAAATAACATGATCATTATAAAGTCCTTGTCCCGTTGTTTAAAGTTGTATATAGCAACAAAATGGGTGAATCAAGAACCGGATAGTCAGCATTACTGCTGGAACATAATGGAGCCGGAGCCGGAACCGCAGCCGCAGCCGTATCGCATGTCAAAATATTGAATACACACGAATTCAATGTTGTGAACACAACGAGACGGATCCGCAACCGCAGCCGCAAACCGCGACGGACGAGTTGGCCAACTTTTAATAAATACGTGCGTATTTTTGACATTCCATAAAAAAAAAAAAAAAAAAAAAAAAAAGCAACGTGCTAATAAAATCCTTTTAGAAATTAGGTCAGGTAATTAAAAATTTATTGAAAAGACTATACATGATGCGATATATGTTTTATCATCTTTTATATTCATATATATGTATGTTTCTTAGTGGAAATTGTAAAAAAACGTGGAGTACGTACGACTCCATTGTAGGCACTTCTAATTAGGTACGTACGGCATGCGTTACGGTTGCGGCTGCGGTTCCGGCTGCGTTTTTCTATTGTGTTCCAGCAGTTAGTCGGTCTAAAGCAGAAATTCAAGATCGCATGTTTGTATCCGCTTTTTGAATCCGCGGTCCTACCAAGGAAAGCAAATGGTCAAATTGATTGGCCGACATACGAACAAAACCGTGATACAATTCTGGTTCATTAGAACGTAATTCCAGCATTAATTTCGCGCAAAAGCCTTCCGTCTGGCGATGTAGAAGCCAATTTTTTGTCCACACACTACGAACCCGTTTAATTTTTTTAAACTCAATTCTTCGCGGCTTTCATTTTCTTCGTCATTTTCTAGCATATCCAATGCCAAAATAGCAATAGAAGTCCACTTTTTTTCGACATTTTGAATTAATTATAGCACTTTTTAATATTCGAGATTTTAATAGCTACGTCAAGAATCCCAAGCCAAATACACAAAACACAAAGTTTCACAAATGTTCGAAAACCTGCATATGACTGGAAATCGGTGATATGCGGATATTGTTGCACATCGTGTGAACACCTCGCATATAGACCAAAACATTTGCGATCAGATATGCGAACAATAGCTTTGTTTGTTGAGCCATGAAGTCACCCTGAAGTCGATCTTGCTATTTAGCTGGGGCGAGTTGAGGTAACGAATCAGCTGTTGAAGTGACTTTTGCTGTCAAGCATTTCTTGTGAATTTTTCTTCTGTATTTGATTTGTCATGTCTTTTTTTCGATAAAACTAAATGAAATGTAAGTGAATGCATTTATTTTGATGAAAGTAAATACAAATTGAACAAATAAAGCAAAATGAAAACTTTTGATTTTGTGTGTTGTGAAAAATATACAATCAGCAGACGTCATGCGTTTTTTGAGAACCGAAAAACCCAGGTTTTTTTGACAACAACTCTTGGAGTTGTCAAGAAAACCCAGGGCGACCCTGGGTAAAGTTCAACAAACAAAGCTTATATGATGTGCGACATCTTGACCGCAAATGCATTTGCGACTTTTGGAACAGAATCGTGTGAACACTCCTATATGCACGTTTGCGACCACTGATGTGGGGATAGAATTTGCGATAATGTTTGCGAGTTTTTGCGTGACGTCAGAGTCGCAAACGTTTGCGGGTTTTCATATGCCGTCTGCTCGTAGCTTAAGACTGTGTGTCAATTGCGTTAAAATACTGGCTAAATTTGATCCTCTGGCTAATTTTTGACGTTTGCGTCAAACACTGCTTTCTGCAGTGTGAATTGGATTAAAATTGATATTTTTCATCTACTTTCGCCTTTATTTGCCACTTGAACATCAAAATTTTCCTAAAGAAAACATTGTGTCTTGATGAAGTACATTAGTCTTGTAAACAAAAGACAGCTTTAAAAAAATTACAAAATAAAAATTAACTCATATTAGTTATATTTTTACATATTTTTATTTGATTTTTCACCAACAATTTTATTTTATAAAACAACAATCCCAAATCTCTGTAAAATATTTCCCATCGCAGATAATTTATTTACTATAGTCTGTGAACACTAGTTTTTGCAAAAGTGATTTGAGAAAAATAATAATTTGAAAACATAAACAATAAAGCCGGTTTGCAACATGAACAATCATTTTTCAGGAAATATTTTATAACAATACTTTTAATTCTTTTAAAATATCAACGTTGTATCACAAGTATTTCGATTAAATGCAAAAGGAGACATCATGAAGTATATGAAAAGCTGGCTCCGACTTAAAAGTATTTGTTTTGTACACTTCGAGGCACGTTTTAAACAAAATAAAGTTTTGTTTACACAAAGAAATATACTATTTTTGATTATTTAAAATCTGATTTCAGGGTATTTTAATGATAACAACACTTTAAATTGAATTATAATAAATATTCCGCCAAACTGAACTCAATAGAGAATTTAATTGTTTTCCTTCAAAGTAGGATTTCACATTTGACTTTGACCACCATAGATCGCAAGTGCTTTTTTTAGATATCAATAAAAGTGGCATTATTGTGAACTGTCGAGAGCAAGTTTTTTTTTTAGGAAAAATAACATGATCATTATAAAGTCCTTGTCCCGTTGTTTAAAGTTGTATATAGCAACAAAATGGGTGAATCAAGAACCGGAGAGTCAGCATTAGTCGGTCTGAGGCAGAAATGCAAGATCGCATGTTTGTATCCGCTTTTTGAATCCGCGGTCCTACCAAGGAAAGCAAATGGTCAAATTGATTGGCCGACATACGAACAAAACCGTGATACAATTCTGGTTCATTAGAACGTAATTCCAGCATTAATTTTGCGCAAAAGCCTTCCGTCTGGCGATGTAGAAGCCAATTTTTTGTCCACACACTACGAACCCGTTTAATTTTTTTTAAACTCAATTCTTCGCGGCTTTCATTTTCTCCATCATTTTCTAGCATATCCACTGCCAAAATAGCAATAGAAGTCCACTTTTTTTCGACATTTTGAATTAATTATAGCACTTTTTAATATTCGAGATTTTAATAGCTACGTCAAGAATCCCAAGCCAAATACACAAAACACAAAGTTTCACAAATGTTCGAAAACCTGCATATGACTGGAAATCGGTGATATGCGGATATTGTTGCACATCGTGTGAACACCTCGCATATAGACCAAAACATTTGCGATCAGATATGCGAACAATAGCTTTGTTTGTTAAGCCCTGAAGTCACCCTGGGGTCGCCACAGCGCGTTTTTTGAATTACCTCAACTCGCCCTCAATACAAAATTCTCTGTTTTTTGAAACCTGGGTTCGCCCTGAAGTCACCCTGAAGTCACCCTGAAGTCGATCTTACTATTTAGCTGGGGCGAGTTGAGGTAACGAATCAGCTGTTGAAGTGACTTTTGCTGTCAAGCATTTCTTGTGAATTTTTCTTCTGTATTTGATTTGTCATGTCTTTTTTTCGATAAAACTAAATGAAATGCAAGTGAATGCATTTATTTTGATGAAAGTAAATACAATTTGAACAAATAAAGCAAAATGGAAACTTTTGATTTTGTGTGTTGTGAAAAATATACAATCAGCAGACGTCATGCGTTTTTTGAGAACCGAAAAACCCAGGTTTTTTTGACAACAACTCTTGGAGTTGTCAAGAAAACCCAGGGCGACCCTGGGTAAAGTTCAACAAACAAAGCTAATATGATGTGCGACACCTTGACCGCAAATGCATTTGCGTCAGAGTCAGAGTCGCAAACGTTTGCGGGTTTTCATATGCCGTCTGCTCGTAGCTTAAGACTGTGTGTCAATTGCGTTAAAATGCTGGCTAAATTTGATCCTCTGGCTAATTTTTGACGTTTGCGTCGAAACGGACACAATTTTAGCTTTCTGCAGTGTGAATTGGATTAAAATTGATATTTTTCATCTACTTTCGCCTTTATTTCCCACTTGAACATCAAAATTTTCCTAAAGAAAACATTGTGTCTTGATGAAGTATATTAGTCTTGTAAACAAAAGACAGCTTTAAAAAAAATTACAAAATAAAAATTAACTCATATTAGTTATATTTTTACATATTTTTATTTGATTTTTCACCAACAATTTTATTTTATAAAACAACAATCCCAAATCTCTGTAAAATATTTCCCATCGCAGATAATTTATTTACTAGTCTGTGAACACTAGTTTTTGCAAAAGTGATTTGAGAAAAATAATAATTTGAAAACATAAACAATAAAGTCGGTTTGCAACATGAACAATCATTTTTCAGGAAACATTTTATAACAGTACTTTTAATTCTTTTAAAATATCAACGTTGTATCACAAGTATTTCGATTAAATGCAAAAGGAGACATCATGAAGTATATGAAAAGCTGGCTCCGACTTAAAAGTATTTGTTTTGTACACTTCGAGGCACGTTTTAAACAAAATAAAGTTTTGTTTACACAAAGAAATATACTATTTTTGATTATTTAAAATCTGATTTCAGGGTATTTTAATGATAACAACACTTTAAATTGAATTATAATAAATATTCCGCCAAACTGAACTGAATAGAGAATTTAATTGTTTTCCTTCAAAGTAGGATTTCACATTTGACTTTGACGTCTCGGAGCGAGAGGGAAAGACGTATATTGCCGTTTGCTTAAAATCTATTGACGTCTCTTGAGTCTTGACGTTTTGATAATTGAATTGCAAAAGAAACAGGAAACGTGCGTGTTTTCTTTTTTCCTGCTGGATAGATTTTTCATCGGTTTGTGAAATTCATAAGGATTCGAACTTTAGAGAAAATGTCCTCGTCTGCTTTTACTTGCATTAATTGCAATATTAAATTTGCTAATGCTGATTTTCACCGTGAACATTATAAAACTGATTGGCATCGATATAACCTGAAACGAAGAATTGCAGCACTGCCCCCAGTTACGGCCGAAGAATTCCAGAACCGAGTGGTACAGATGCGTAATGCTGATACGGCAGCAATTGAAGAAAAACAAACTAGTTTATATTGCAATGCTTGTCATAAACAGTTCTCTAGCAAATGCTCGCATGACAATCACTTAAATAGCAAAAAACACAAGGACAATCTTACTAAGTTCAACGAAATTAATGGAGAATCTAAAGAGGTAACCACCAAGAGTCTCGTGCAACCGAAACAACAACCTATGTTGGTCGAAGA
The DNA here is from genome assembly GCA_916050605.2 of Platycheirus albimanus. Lineage (NCBI taxonomy): Eukaryota > Metazoa > Arthropoda > Insecta > Diptera > Syrphidae > Platycheirus > Platycheirus albimanus. Next base: position 49,540,002 of record OU696697.1, on the reverse strand, counting down.
AAATGCATCGATTGAAGAGGTTAGTACATTTTTTTGATTGTTGTTTAGCACACAAAGTAAACACTATATAAAGCTGAAGTGTTCTTTATGTAAACTTTTCTGATTCATTTCATTTTCATTTTACTAAATAATTGTTTGGTTCTTACTTTATGTTTGCTTATCGTCATGGCTGGCATCCTTAGGTTCGACTCTATATCATCATTTTGATTCTCATAAATTATGTATTTTCATGATGAAAAGTTAAGGATTTCTTGTTTTGGCACTAAGCGTCAAAAATTTTCAAATTCTTATTCGTATACTTACTTAAGGTGGCGCAGACAGTCCATTGTGGACTACGGCCTCAACCAACAATCCTCGCCCGCTAGGTCGGTCCTTAGCCAGTGGCCTCCAGTTGCGCACACCAAGTTAGTTGAGGTCGTTCTCAACTTGATCGCGCCTACTTGGATGGGGCCTAAAGAAGTGTGTCGGCAGTCCGAGTTGGACTTAGAGTTTAGAGACTTGTCGTTCTGGTGCGTTTCAGTCCATACGCTCCACATAGCCCAGCCATCTAAGCCGCTGTATTTTGAGCTTCTTAGCCATGTAAATGTTGCTGTTAAGCCCGTACAGTTCTTCGTTGAATCTTCTCCTCCATACTCCATTGATACATACAGGTCCGAATATCACCCGAAGAATCTTTCTCTCAAAGCACCCCAGCCTGTATTCGTCCGATTGTGTCAGTGTCCAAGCTTCTGCCCCATACAGCAGGACTGGGATGATAAGGGTCTTGTATAGTATCTCCTTGGTCCTTTGAGAGAGTTACTAAGATGCCTTTTAAGCCCGAAGAAACAGCAATTGCCAAAGTGATTCTTCTACTGATCTCTTCTGATATTGTTCTGAGATATTATAGTGGAACCCAAATAGACCAAGTCCTTGACAACTATAAAGTTATATCTGTCCATCGTGACGTTTTGTCCGAGCCTACGGTGATGATGTTCTGTACCCGATGACAGCATATAGTTACTTACTTAAGGTGGCGCAGACAGTCCATTGTGGACCACGGCCTCAACCAACAATCCTCGTCAGCTAGGCCGGTCCCTAGCCAGTGGCCTCCAGTTGCGCACACCAAGTTGGTTGAGGTCGTTTACCACTTGGTCGCGCCACCTTAGATGGGGTCTTCCAGAACTGCGTCGGCCCTCCGGGTTAAAATTGAAGACTCGTCGGGCAGGAGCGTTTTCGTCCATACGCTCCACATGGCCCAGCCATCTAAGCCGCTGTATTTTCAGCTTCTTCACCAAGTCAATATTGCTGTAAAGCCCGTACAGTTCGCCATTGAATCTTCTCCTCCATATTCCATTGATACATACAGGACCGAATATCACATGAAGAATCTTTCTCTCAAAGCACCCTTGTATTCATCCGATTGTGTCGCTTCTGCCCCATACAGCAGGACTGGGATGATAAGGGTCTTGTATAGTGTCTCCTTGGTCCTTTGAGAAGGGGCTTTACTACTAAGATGCCTTCTTAGCCCGAAGAAACAGCGATTGGCAAGAGTGATTCTTCGACTGATCTCTTCACTGATGTTGTTCTTAGAGGTTATAGTGGAACCCAAATAGACAAAGTCCTTGACAACCTCAAAGTTATATCTGTCCATTGTGACGTTTTGTCCGAGCCTACGGTGATGATCTACTTCACCCGAGGACAGCATATACTTTGTTTTATCTTCATTTACAGCCAGACCCATTCGAGCCGCTTCCACTTCAATACTTGCGAATGCTCCACTGACAGCGCGCTTCGTTCTTCCAATAATGTCAATATCATCAGCATAGCCAAGTAATTGAACGGACCTAAAAAAAATCGTACCGCTGGTGTTGACATGCGAGTTGCGTACGATTACCTCAAGAATGATGTTGAAGAGGTTACATGACAGCGCGTCACCCGGTCGTAAGCCTTTCTCGGCATTAAATTAATCGGTGGTGTTCTTACCTTGACGGAGCAGCGCGAGTTCTCAATAGTCATCCCACACAATCTAACGAGTTTAGCAGGGATGCCAAGAAGTGACATGACTCTGTATAGCTCGTTCCTGTTCATAGGTGACTTTAAAATCGATAAAGAGGTGGTGAGTATCGATAACCAGACTGTACGGATGAGTTGGTGTATGCTCATCACCAAGTCATCTGCCGCTGCTCTGAAGAGTTCAGCCGTAACGCCATCCGCTCCAGCAGTCTTGTTGGACTTAAGTTTTGATATTGCGAACTTTTTCCTGGTCGGGGGAACGAAGGTTGTGTTCATCATCGTCCAAATCGAATGGATTAATGAGGCTATCATCAGCAAAACACTTTAAACTGCAATGTGTTAAGCATTTTTTTAAATCGTTTATAAATAAAAGAAATACTCCCAACATTGAACCTTGAAGAACACCCAGATCATTATTTATTGCATTCGATAGTTCATCATTCACTTTAGTTCTCTGATTTCTATTAACTAAATAAGATTCAAACCATTCCAATTCTCGACCCCGCACACCATACAAGTACAACTTTTTCAATAAGATTTGTCTATCAATAGTTTCAAATGCACGCTTCAAATCCAAAAACAACTGCTATCACTGATTTTCCACAGTCAATTTGTGTTCCACTTCCACACAAAACAATTTATCGCAGTTTCAAATGAATGACCTCTTCTAAACCCAGATTGTTTCTTGATCACAGTATTATGGTCCTCTAAATATGTATGAACCTAATCTGCAACGAATTTTTCTAATATTTTTTCAATTCGCAATTATTCGTACTTTTTACTTTTTCTACAGGAACAACTACTGACTGTTTCCATATTTCAGGAAATTTACCCGTTCCCAGCAAGGTGTTGATTAATTTCATAAGCACTGGTCCAATGATCTCTATTGATTTTTAAATAATATCTCTATTTAGTCCAAACATATCTTTTTTATTATTCAAATTTTGAATTAATCTGTAAAGTGTACTTTCATCACAAAATCTAAAAGTAAAAAACTGGCGACACAAGTGAAACAGCTGAAATTGGCGCATTTATTTCCCGATTACTGTCTACAAAGTTTTCATTAAACTTGTTCGCAATTTCATTCGCAACAATAATAATTGATAATTTGGGATTTTATGTAGTTGTTTTTACCAAACCTTATTTCCCTTGTGCACTTATTGCGAATAGATTTATATTTCGGCCAATTTACTTTTTTAAATTTCGCAAATGGGAATTGAACCATGAATTATCTGTTATTTGTGTCACAACTTTTTGAATCGTTAACACACGTTAATCTTTTCACAAAAATTACTCGATAGCACATTCAAACATTTTTAAAGTACATATATGTCTGAGAACCTTTCCGTATTTAGCAAAAAATCGAAAATTAAAAAGGTGTTGTCAAGAATTGTAAATGTGGCATGGTATCAAAATATCACTCGAAACAGTGTGAAAATGTTTGGTATCTTTCCTTATTTTTACGCTAATTTTATGAACAATGATTGAACGAGAAAGCCAGTTGCCATCCACGCAATAGAATATTTCGACTTAAATAGGTGTATTGTTTTTAATAAGAGACTTCTTGAGCCGCAACAGCCGAAAGTAAAATGCGATAAATATACAAATAACAAGCATTACAATACTTTTTTTTGTGTTATATTTATTTATCAAGCATCTTAAAAATGTTAACATTTTTTAATTTGTTTGTTTTCAGATTGACTCTGATGAATGGGAAGATGTTGGACCGAATCCAATAGCCGACAACAATTGCATATTTTGTGAAGAACACAGTGAAGATTTTGTTGACAATTTAAAACACATGTCTGTGGCACACTCTTTCTTTGTTCCGGACACCGAATTTTGTACAGATTTAGAAGGTCTTCTTTTTTATTTGGCTGACAAAGTGTGCAATCACTTTATCTGTTTGTGGTGCAATGACCGTGGTAAGACTTTCTACACATTGGATGCAGTACGAAAGCATATGATTGATAAAGGTCATTGTCAAATGTGGCACGAAGGCATTGCATTGGCTGAATATACAGAATTTTATGATTATAGTTCCAGTTATCCAGATAATGTAAGCATTTTAAAAATTTATCATACAATAGGCTAGTTAAGAGCGCTTTGGGCAACAAAATCCCGTGAACGTTTTGTTATTTACCTTCAAAAAAGTTTACTCATTATTTTGTCCATAAAACGCTCGTTGAATTTAAAAAAATATAAAATTTGATTTAATTGTTAATTTTTTTTTTTAGAAAGAAGACATGGATATCGATGAAGAATTTGTTCCGGATTTACTTGATGGTGATGAATATCAGTTAGTGCTTCCATCTGGTGCTGTAATTGGACATAGATCTTTGTTACGTTACTACAAACAGCGATTAAACCCAAATCGGGCAGTTACTATTCATAAATCCGATCGTAAGTTACACAAAGTTCTCTCACAATACAGATCATTGGGATGGACTGCGACTGAACAAAGAGCTGCTGCCCGCAAAGCTCGCGACATTCATTTGATGAAACGTGTCCAAGCCAAATGGCAAATGAAATTGGGTGTCAGGGCTAATAAACTACAATCACATTTCCGTCAACAGGTCCTATTCTAGAATCATTGTTCTTTTCCTTTTTTTAATTTGATTTTATGCTTATTTGAATAAATAAAATTATTATTCTGTAGAAAGCAATTTGTTTTCAATTCTTGAGTATTTAACATAGATATCGACCCACAAAATAAGCCTTTCAAAATCAGCATTGTGACCCAAAATAAATATACCGCTATGAGCAATCGCTGAACGGGGAAACATATTTTTCACGCTTTGAAACATAAGATTCTCGAAAACAAAACCACCATTTCCGTTACCATAGCAATGTAGAAAAATGCCAAGACAAGTGCAGTGATAATCAGATATAATAATTTATAATTTCAGTCGTAGGTAAAAGTTAGAATGATATGAACAAACTTTTTTTTATATATTGGAATAACTTGAGCTTAGGTTGGGTAAGCTTTTTTTTCAATAGATAGTGTATTTTTACGTCAGAATTATATGTGTTGTCCGGCTGGAAAACAGCTCTTCAACTCCTCCTTGAGCATATTGAAGCAACAAGATCCTTTCATCTGTCCCGATTCGATGGAACTGGCCTTAGCTGTGGCCACGATTGAATACCCTGAGAACAAGCTTCCTTCAAAACAGATGACCTCCAAGTTGTTCTTGGTCTTCCAACTCTTTTATTGCCCTGTGTATTCCATTCGAAGGATTTTTCGCTATATTGTGTCATTAGGTTTCTTCAGAGTATGGCCTATCCAACACCACTTCCGTTGCCTGATAGTCGTATTCGGTCCTTACCGGCCAAAGGCATGAACTCAATTGAACGTACAGTTTTTGGGGGACTAATGCATAGCCAAAGTTAATAATAAACAAATTCGTTTAGATGTATTCAGTCAACTTCTTTATTTGTAGTTTTTATTAAAAAAAAAAAAAAACGCAAAACAAACAAAAAATATTGAAATATGGATAGAAAAAAATAATGATTTCTTCTGATCGAAATCCAATCAAAAGCAAAATGAAGAACCCGTCTAATTGCGGGACGATTCACAGTAACTATTCAGTTTTGTTTTCGTGGCTTAGGTCTACTTGGAGCAGGAGGATCAATTAGAACTTCATGCCGAACAACATCCATGTTACCCAGGCGAACCATTTTTTCTTCCCACACAGCAATATCCTCTCTGAAACACAAATTGACATTGAAAACCAAATCTTATGTAACCAGAACTTACTTGTATTTGATTAATTTCTCTCGGAACATCTTAAGAAAGGGTTCCTTTTCGTCGTCGCTTAGTCTTGACCATTTTTGAGTCGTACTAGCATGCCATTCTCGATATGTTTGATTGTGACCTTGAGGTGTTGCTGTTCTTTCTTTAGCAATAAACAATAGAAAGGCAGAAGCTGGCTTCTTAGGACGTTCCAATTGAGCAATGCGCTTCTTTGTCATACGCCGTTCTTTCGCGGCATTATTATCGTCTTTTAGCTGTCTCATTTCAATGCGTTGGCCGTCGGTTATCTGGCTGTCATACTTGGCACGAGTTTCAACATACAAGATTTTTTCTTTTTGGTATTCTTCTTGGAACTTTTGTTTAAGGGCAGGATCAACAGTTTCCCATTGCTTAGATATCGTTTTAATGATATCGGTGGCTTTGATATTCGGATTGTCGGCTAGGATATTCGGTCGTACTTGTTTGATATATCGAAAAAATGGTGTTAGTGGCTTTTTTGGTTTAGGTGGTAGGCCGACTTTTTCCTCGAGGTTCTTTATTCCTGCAGCCGGTTGACACTGGACATTGCCTGGTCTAAGAGGATCATATTAAATTGAAGATTTAAAAAAATGTATATTCAAGTGTCCTTACCGGATAGAACTTGTGAATATCCGAGAAAAATTATTTGTGGCCCTAAGGGCAGTAGTAAGCGAAATCATTTCGATATTAATATAAGTACTACTAAACAAATGGCGTTGAAAAAATATTCAAGGAAACAAGAATAACGTAACCAAAAATTCTTCTCTTTGAATGTATCTGTCAAAACAAAACATGCTTTTGACAATCTGCCAAATGCGCCAATCGCGTTCAGTGGTAGATAATTCCAAAAAATGGCAGAGCTCAGTAATGTGGATTTTTTTTGGGAAAAGGAAATTTGATCAATAATTTGATCAAAGTTGCTGTCCAATAAAACGGCAGATAGCTAGAAAAATTTGTGTTATTGTGTGTGTGTTTCTTTTGACGTTCTTAATTTGAGGCGTGTTTAACCATACGACAATGTCTAACGAGATTGATTTTTCTGTCATGTTATCTTCGTTGGAATAATCTTTAAGCAATTTTTTTTTAGATTTTCGTGTAATATATTTCGACATTAATATAATATTGTAGCTGCAATTAATTATTTCATAAGTTAAAATGTACTTCAATGTCTTTTTAATGTTTTTTAAGTCGGAAAGTTTTGTTCGCAGTTGAGTCATAATTTAATATTGATTAAATAAAGTTCACCGGCTGAACACACCCAACCAAGCAAATGTCAGATTTTTACACACAAGCACGAGGGAATGCAAACAATTTGTAAACGGAATTTCGATTCGGGTGGACATTATTTAATTTTAGTTCTGCCGCAAAGTAGATAGTTTATTTAAATGGCCTCCCACACCCTTAAATATGTCTACATATATATAAAATAACAACTACCTAGGATTCGTTAAAGGATGCATTAAAATCACTTCGTCATGAACATTGTCAGAGTAATAAACAAAAGTTTACAAATGACTCGTTGTATGGGAGAAGTGTTCCCGGAAAAAATGAAAAGCCATCGAATAGAAAGCTATAAAAAACTATACCTAACAAATCTTTAGTGAATTCGACACAACCGTTGCCAACTTATGGAACAGCTATGTTATGAAGTAGGAATAAAATCCGGGCTCAATCACTGCATCCTTTTCAAAGCGATTCAATTCATTATACACTCTGTTCATTTTAATTTTGCAAGTTCATAGTTCATACCTATTTATTTTTAAATTGTCAATTAATTTTCACTTCAACCGTTTGTATTTATTTGTTATTATTTTAAAACTTTGATCACTTATCTAAAAAGAATTCTTTTTCCACCATGAAATTCACAGAATGCTAAAAAAATAAACAACAAAATTTGACGTTTGAGAAATGTCAAATTATTGTAGTGTGCGTGCAAATGTGTGTTAAATCTCAATTTAAAATGAGATTTCATTTGGGAGGTATGATTTGATCAAACACCACAAAAAGATATGATCATTGCCCAAAAGAAAAACACTTTTTGATGTTTGATCATATTTCACACGAAAAAGATTTGATCAAGCGACCCAAAAAAAAATCACATAAGTAACTAAAAAAAAAATTTAGCACCCAACCGGCTTTCCACCTTCAACCAAGGTTTAAAATAAATTTGGTGAAGTTTAACAATAAAATGTATTCTAGTACAATTTCAACTGAATGAACAAGAATAGATGTTAAAAATGTGAGGAAGAAGAAGAAGGAAATGTATTGAGTTGTCAAAGGAAATAAGCAAAATGAAATGAAAATTCTGTTTTTTTTCTAATTTTGAAACGAGATTATTTCTGCTCTTATGAAAACGTTAAACGTCCTACATAACGTGGAAAATATTTCACAGGCTTTCTAAATAAAATACAGCTTTTCACACATTTTACAAATTTGTTTGATATATTGTGTAGTAGATTTGTGATTTCCAGGTGTCAATAATATTTCCAGCGAATATACTCGTACAATAGCTGGACTTGCCTATCAATTATATCCATTTCCAATAACATTTGTTCTCAAAAAGTAATTTAATAAAATTAATAAATTGGATTCTAAATTTTCTGAATACCATAAACACACTAATTTATATGAATAACATTGGCAATAAAACTTTATGAACTGGAAAATTGTACTTTGACAGATATGCCGGCCATCTCTAGATGTCTTCTCATTGGAATAAGAATAGCTAGCCTCCTCCTGACAGTTATATATTTGTTATTTTATTGGATTTCATTTTTCTATCTCTTTATCCGTGAAATTGTTATTTCTCGCTTATAAATGCGTGATTATAATTATTAAAATATCATAAAAATCAAATTTACAAAACACAAAATCATTTGCTACTAAAATTTACATTACAAAGAGTGATAAATCTATAGAAAAACGCAATTGAAAAAGTGCTGTTTCGCAAAAAAGAAACATCGAATTTTCTCATAAAGAAGTCCCGACTGACCGACCCCTTCGATCGTCACTTATTGAAAAAGAAAAAACAATCAAGTGAACTTATAGTTTTAATTATTTTTTTTTTTGCTAAAAAAAGGAGGTTGGGTGGAATATAGAATTTGTACGCAAACAATTATTAATTGTGACATTATATTAAAACAAAAAAAAAAAAAAACAAAAAAATGTGGAACTCGAATAAACTTCAGTAAAAAATCAAAGCATCATCAAGAAATCCATAGTTATATCTAAAACAATTGGACGACTACTACTGCCATTGTGTGGTTGGTAAAGCTTAAGAAGCGAGAACGCGTGTTGGTAGTTCTACCATCGTCGTTCGTCCAAGGCAGACAACAATGGCAGCTAATAGTAGAACCGAACTCTATTTACGGCCACTGCCATTTTTAGACTTAAAGTGGCTGCGTGCTGACCTAATATCAAATCTGCGAAATGTAGAGGACACTGCCGTTTTGTGGAATAATTTGATACAAGATTGCGAATTAGTTTCCTCACATGCTGCGCCAGTTGTGAATATAGCTGGGAATCTGTCTTATTTAGGCGATGATGGGAAACATTATTGTGGTGTTGAGAAACTGGAGTGCCTATGTTGCTCTTCCTACTGTGGGCCATTATCAGGATGCAACTGTGGATCTTGCCGCTTGCTAGACTCAGATTTAGCAATTAAAAAGATAACCACAAATGTAAGTGTTCCGACTGCAATTTCATCAGATTCCTTGTTCGAATCCTGGCTTTGGGGTCAGACACCAAATGAGGAACAAAAAGCGAATTGTCTCAAGACCTTATTGTGGGAGTTGCATGAAATTTCTTTGCAAGCGGCAGGTAATTGCTTGTCTTCAGTGCATCTGCGACAGCAATTATACATATACGAGCGCTATTATGTTGCTCTGGCACGTTGTAAGCAGCAACCAGCAACAAATCCATCCAAACGTTTTAGTCAAGATGCAAGTGTTGCGACAACGGTAACTATAACTACAGCTGCCCCAGTCGTAAATCAATCATTAATGGAGCAATCATATATAACTGGAAAATTTAAATCAGCTGACCTAACATTAGGTGGCAACATAAACTCATCAAAGGACAACAACGAACGTGCAACAATGGGTTTGGCTCGAGTAGGAACTAGAGCTGCTTTAAACTTTTCATTTGCATTTTTACGTCGCGCATGGCGGTCTGGCGAGGATACAGAAATGTGCAGCGAGCTTTTGAGTGAAGCACTGGAATCACTACAGGATTTACCAGAGGCATCTCTTTTTGATGCATCACAGGTAAGTTCTTACTTTTGGTAATGTATAAGTTTACAATTTGAACATATTGAGCAAGATTGCTTTCTCATAACATTGCGATCACAATCATAAAACCACTTTAGATCATCATCTGCTGAACATAATAATACCTAGCACTTCCAATTGGTTTTCTTAGGTGAACCACTCATTTTAAAAACCAATAAAACAAGCAAAATTAGTCGTGCTCGATTTTACGCAGTGCCTGCTTGCACGTGCCATGTCAAAGTCAATGCCGGTTCGCATTATAGAAGGATTACAATTTTGTTTTTTCAATAGCACGCACGCAACTTCGTTGCTCGTCTTCGGCTTCGGCTCCTGTATCTTAAGTTATGGATACAAAAATATGTCACATGTGCCCAGCGTATATACGCAAATTCAATGTGATGCAAAATAAATTTGTCTGTTTCTAGCCTTTTAAACATCATTTTGTTTTAAAACAGTCGTTATCCGTAGTAGCTTCATTTCCTCCAAAATTCCTTGTTTCTTCAGCTCTAGTCTGTAGTAGTTAGTTGACTGCAAACCTAGGCATTCAATAAGTTTATTTTGACAAAACTTGAGAATCTGGAAAATGTAATATTTATGCTTGCATTAGTAGGACTGATATCTCTGAGCTTACTTCTTTGTGAAAGTGGGACACATACAATGCTTGTGGAGAATGGTATCCCACTTATACACATAACTTCCTAAATAGTTATTGAAAAATACTTGAATACCTAAGTCTTGTGAAGAACATTTCAGATCCAGCAATGGTCAAATTTGATTTTACATTACATACCGCTTTTATCTTAGGCTTGTTGTTTTGATAACATTTTGCTTTGGCCAGAGTTTACATTTAGCGGTCTGCACTTGAATGTCATATCGAGCAAAACTTACATTGCTCATCTTGTTAAGAGATGATTCTCAGTTAAGAACTAGGTACATTCAAAGGTAATAATAAGGCTTAAGAAGTTGTGCATTTGTACACAAAATCAAATTAGAAATAATACTAGTACAAAATGTCAAATACGCTAATAGATAGTAGATTTTGGCGGCCACGTCGTTTAGGTGACATCTATCAATCCTTTTGTCTATTATTCAGTTACTTATCGGCAAAATGAATTTCATTTCAAAATCTATCCACCCTTATAGAAAATCTCTATAGATATATGTTTTCTGTTTTTCTACCCTTCGATTCGCTTGGACATCAATTTCGGAATTAGCTGTAGCATAAGCGTTGATAACCTACAAATACTCAAAAGATATTGACACTCTTATAGCACTTTTCGTTCAGGAGCATCCGGAACAGAGAACTGCGACGAGTAACTCAAATTGTGAGCCACTCGAAATATTCGCTGCCTAATGCAGTATTTCAGCACATTCCATTTCACCCAAGGCAATACAAGCAATGTATTCGCTAAAATGGAATGAGCCGAGCCCGAGCTCATATTCGTTTAAGCGAATGAGATTCAGGCAGTGATTCCTTTTCTGTATACTGGAATGTGCCCGAACACTGCATAAGGCAGCGAATATTTCGAGTGGCTCACAAATTTTAGAGTGGCTTTCAAATCGTGATTCTCTACAATGCTGTGTGTGTGTATATTCTATACACTGTAAAACTAAAAAGAGTGTATTTAAATTGTTGCTAATAAAATAAGTCATAAAACCATTGTCACTAATCGTTGGCATTGCTTTGTTACTTTTTTTTGGCTCGGAAAAATTGAGAGTGCACTCTCAATTTATTCGAGCTATATGAATCTATGATCCTTTGGTGTGAAAGTCTACAAAACACTCTCAATTCATATTAGCAAGCAGTTAAACACACTAAGCCTCGCGAGTGTTGTGTTCATGTCCTACACGATTCAAACTCGTTTCTTTTCTTTGAGTGCGAGCTTGTGTGCGGCTCGTAAATAATGGGATGATTCACAAGTGCAAATGAATATATCCATGCAGTTCTCTGATCCGGAAGTCCTCTGAAACCGTTCCATTAGTGCAAAAATGACGATTCTTACAAGAGAACTTCGGTTTTTGATTTTAAGTCAAGAACCACAAATGCCTATCTAAAATATCTACCTCAGAATAATTGCCAGGGAGTGTCTGTTCGCAAACAACATTGCCGAAAATTTATCTATTTTCGACACATAAAATGGTTTTAAACCCAAAACTGATCAAATAGAAGTTGAGCAAGAAATTTGCGTCAAATTCGTCAAAATCGACGCCCTTCAGCAATTGATGCTTTCAAAAGTACATCATAGATAATGAATAGTACTCAGCATGTGCTGTATAATGCTAGGCAACGCAACAATATGCTATCTTTCGGGAATTTTGTTTGCCTAGATTTTTAATGTGTATTTGCTCCGTATTTGTAATCAAAAAATCTTGCTTAATCCTGTTAGTTTTAAAAATTCAAATTTTATTTAATGACACTTATTCATATTTCAAATCTATTTAAAGGTTTCTGCTCTATGGATTGAAGTTCTTGAACGCTCTATCAAATTCTTACGCCAAGTTGCACTTGGTGACATAATGGGGGGACGTTGCATCGCACCACGTGAAGATCGCCATACCGCATTGTGTTTACTTCTGGAATTGGGTGCTCAAAAAGGTACTTTGAGCGCATCACTAGAAGCAATAGTTCTTCTCCTCATGCTTTGGGAAAAGGAAAAAGAAACCGATGACAATCGTGATACACCACAAAATACTGGGGCACCACTTGTTCCCATATTAAGGCGTTATGAAAGTATCGGTAACTTTGGAACACATTCCTCGTCTACAGATATTTTACCAGCAAGTGCAACGGAATCATTTTTGCGATTTCTCACACTACCCGATCAAGAAACATCAAATGTAGATCTTAAGCAATCAGCTGTCGTAATAGTGTCTCATCTAGACCGTTTAGCTAAACCACACATGCCGACCGGCTCGGCTATGCCAGCAGCAGTTTCGAAAAATAAGCCCAACGTTTTAGATTGTCAGTCGCCACAACAACCGAATCAGCAGTTACGTGACCAACAGCAAGTTTTTGCATTAGGGTGGCTTGCCCTTTGCAGTGACCATTACGGGTTTACAGCCGAGCCTGTTGGTATACCAATGCCAGGAGTCCAAAGTAACTACCCCTTGTATTCAGCTCCCATAGTAAACTTTAACTTTCAAGTCAAGCAAGTGGCTTTCTCAGAAGAAAATGTACTTTTCCTTACACAATGCGGCAAGGTTTATACATGGAAGATTGGTAAGCCAGAACTCGACCCAGTTTTGGTGAATGAACTGTCTGAAACAAGCGTGCAAAGCATTTCAGCACACTGCGAGGGTAGACACTATTTGGCTCTGGATGCAAATGGGTTTGCATATTCTTGGGGTAGTGGAGAAGGTGGCCGATTGGGGCATGGTGATGCACTTCCACTTGAAGATCCTCAAAAGATAATCAGTTTAGAAAACAATGTTCGGAGTGTCCACTGCGGATGTACATACAGTGCAGCTATTACCATCAACGGAAACCTTTACACCTGGGGACGAGGCACATATGGTCGGCTTGGACATGGAAACTCTGATGACAAGTTTACTCCAACTCTTGTTAAATCGCTACTCGAATACGAAATCGTGGACGTGGCACTTGGCAGTGGCGATTCACATACACTTTGTGTAACTGTGGAAGGCTTAGTTTTTGCTTGGGGCGACGGAGACTATGGAAAACTTGGAAATGGTTCGTGCAATGGATCGCAGTTGCCTGTCCATATTGAAACGTTGCCGCGAGTTCAAAGAGTCTTCACGGGATCTCAGTTCAGCCTCGCTTTGACTTGCGATGGAAAGATTTACACGTGGGGTAAGGGACTTGGTGGTCGACTGGGTCATGGCTGCATAGACAAGAGCATTCAAGGAGTTGTTGAGATTGTAAACACACCTAGACTCATATCTGCACTTGAAGGAAAGGTAATAGTCGATGTTGCAGTTGGCGCTGCTCATTGTTTGGCCCTTAACAGCACAGGTGAAGTTTTTGGTTGGGGTCGCAATGATTACCAGCAAGTATGTCCACAAGGTATTTCAAAAGATCCGATTCTTTCATCTCCAATTTTGGCCACCCATCCATCGGTTAGGGTTTCTGGAATATCGTGTGGAGCTACCCAAAGCATATTATGGAGTCAGACATCAATACAGGGAATTTCAGCGAAAATTCCATTCGTCATTGATCTTTCTGATCACACATTTCGACTATTAGACCAACTTTTGGGGATGGTGTGTGGCCACGAAGTTCGACAGACGCCAAATCAAGAGTCTGAATGTATCGCAGTTGCATGTTTAAATCTTTTGCGCCTGCAGCTTCATGCCCTTATCGCTAACGGAATATCTCCAAAATCAGTTGGCTTGAATGAAGGTTCAAGGCTGCTGACTAACTTAAAAACACGCATACTTGGTCTAGCTGGTGGATCGTGTATTCTAAAAACCATGCAGGAAGCTGCTCAATGGACTCTGCAAATAGGTTGGAGTGTACTTTTGCCTACAGCGTCGGAGAGAGCACAAACACTGACATCATTGTTACCATCTGAACCGGGTATATCATCGTCTGGCCATCGTTTTATGACAGATCTTCTTGTTGGCTCACTAATGGCCGAAGGAGGTCTTGAAATAGCTCTCAATCAAGCAATTCGATCAGAAACTTCTGAGTGTCCAGAAAGTGGGCACAATTTGCCTCTTCTTCATTTGATCAAACAACTTCTTCGAAACAACTCCGCCCTGACGCAGGCTCGACTGTCGCAGCTTTTAATTAGTGCTGGAATGATAAAGACCGATGACGATGGAGGAATGACATTGCCAGAACACACAAGTCCAAGCTTAGACCTGTTGCATAGATTTCAACGTCTGTTGTTTTCACACATCCATCAATCCAAAGCGGAAGATTCGTCGGGAGCGGAAGCTCTTCTCAGTAAATACGTCCAAGGCGCTGTGACACTGTGCGTAATGTCCCTTCAAAAAGCCCATGAGATTGCTTTGCAAGGCAAAGATGGTGTGGTTGACATACTCAAATCAGATATTTCTGACACATTGCTCTATGAGATGCTTGTAGGACTAGTTTTATTAAACCGGGATAAGCATGGCATTTTACAAGGCTTTGAATGGACAAAGACATTTATACCTCTTTTACATGCTCTGGATAACTTGAATAGAGTAATTTGTGATAGTGAAATTCAGGTGAGATTATTGACCTTTCCATTCGCCTAGTAGTACTTTAATGCTTTTTTTTTTATTGCAGGATTCTGATGACATGGGCTGGCCAGGGATAATATGCCGGGGAACACAAAAAACACTACCCATCCAGGAAGAACCCTTGTTGATAAGAAAAAATGATTTTGAGAATCAGATTGCGGATGGTGGAAAATGGGTTATAATACATGGTTATGTCTGTGATGTAAATGACTATCAGTAAGTACAAAAAAAAAAAAAAAAATATGCATTTCCAATGAACCCGAATTTCAATTTGATTGTAGAAGTGAACTTCCTGCTATTAATGAGCTTATTGAAGCAGGTGTTGGAAAAGACCTAACGTCCGAATTCAATTCACCCAGCCATAGACATGAGCTGGAGTATATAATGAACAACTATAAAGTGGGAAAGTACGCTCCTAATATTTCGGATGAAAAGGTTTGTTTTTATTTAAAAATGTTCATTCCTCATTTTGTACACTATATTATCGACTGTTGTCGCTTTTAGTCCATTGTAGACCGCGGCTTGAACCAACATTGCCATCCAGCCAGTCTGGATCCTAGAGAGTTGCCTTTATATAAGCACCGTCTTGTGTGGACTTTTTCCTGATTTGTGTTTCCCCGACCAAAATCAAAGATTTGAAAGGCGTTTTCGTCATTACGCACCACGTGCCGAAGTCATTTAAGACGCTGTTTATTGATTCTTCTTCGCCATAGTATTAAATAGGGTCTCTTTTGTTTCTTTGAAAGAAAGCTTTACTACTAAGATGCCTCTTAATCTCAAAGAAAAAGCGATTGGCAAGTGATTCTTCGATTAATCTTAAGCACTGATGTCATTTCAAGATGATAAATGTAAGAGTTATATCTGCTTATCGAGGAAATAGGGTACCTTTTGATTCTTTCCTCTTTAAAAAAAAAAAAAACAATCTGTTTTCTCTGTTTTTTCAAACAAATTTGTTATTTACATTAACATTTCTTCAATTAAGAGATGGCAAACATAATTTGAAGATAAGGCCATATATGAATTAATTTTTCCGGATGATGTTGACATTTTTAATTGTTTCCTTTATCGCTTTTGAATCATGGTTATGACGCGGGCTGTATTTTTTGCAGTCGACCATAACAAAAAATCCATTTAAAAATGGTAGAGGCCGTCTGTCTAAAGCGAAGTGAAGTGCACCACAGTTTATAATATCGGATCTCCGATAGGTGATGTATAAGACTTCATTTTATCTTGTAATATCGCTGAGTTGGTTCTGTTGTCTTATGTCTTAAGTTTAAGTAGCAAATGACGTAATGAATAACTCTATGAATAAATATTTTCAAATTGTTCGAGTATATGTGAATATAAAGAAATGTGTAGTATTCGTCTGGACTTTCCAAAATTTTTCAAAAACGAAAAAAAATTGTTAGAAAATCATTAAAATTATAAAAAAGGCTTTTGAATATTTTCATTGACAACTTTAAAAGATACGTTAATTTTGCCAGTTTATTCGTTACTAAGACCTCCAAATAAATTAAGTCGTTTATAAACAGATACCTGGGCCCCTATTCTGGTTCTATGAAAAGAGCTGTGAAAACACTTTTCACTGAAAAATACTGTTTTGCGATTCTTGTTCTATTCAGCAATGAAAACTTCTGTCAAAAAGTTTTCATATGAAAAATTATTTATCATTGATATTTTGTTGGTGAAAAGGCAGCTGAAAAGTAAAAGAAATGGAAATAAATAAAATAAAATGCACGACTGGGTCGCACGAACTTGCTCTAATGTGTGACAGTGGTATTGGGGCTTGAGATTTTGATAAAAATAAATTTTTCAAAATTCTTAAATAAATACTTAAACTAATTTGAGCTGAAAAAAAAGTACGCCATTTTATTTCTTTTATAAATTTGAATTTATCAGAATAAATTTATAAAAATCTGTGGAGCGGTTTTTGAGAAAAAAAGTTTTTTTTGAAAAACTTTTTGAAAAAATTTTTCAAAAAAAAATCAAAAACGCCAGTTTATAGGTATTCAGCAAATACATTTATTTAAAATTTTTAGAAAAAAATTTAATAAGCAGTTTTCAAAATATTAATTTTTTAAATTTTTTTTTTTAAAAATGCTTTTAAAAATACAAAAAAATATTTTTCAAAAATATTGGTATGCAATACAAATTGAGCTACCTACAGCTATATGTGTGTGAAATTTCGAAAGAATCGGCTTAGTCGTTTTCGAGTTAGTCGAAAGCAAAAAAAAAACGGTCCTATGGAAAGTACCGTTCTTAGCCATTTTTTAAAACTTTTTTTTCAGCCATATGATGGGTCGTACCTAAAAAGCAACACTGATTTTTTTAAATAAAAATCGTTAGAGCCGTTTTTGAGAAAAATAAGCTTTAAAATAACGGTTGTATGACAGGTACCGTTATTTTTGGAGCTAAAAAAAAAATTTCAATTTCCTTTCTGCACAATACCTTAAAAAGTTTATATTTTTTCAATTTGAAATTATATTGAAGCAATTCGGCCCACGTAATGTCATGTTTGATTGTTATCTCAAAACTTTTTTTTTCGACGAATGCATAACTTGCCTTATAGTACCTATAATCGCAAGTAAAAATGAAATAAAATGCACGACTGGGTCGCACGAACTTGCTCTTATGATAAGCAATTGCGTAGTGGCTGCATTATATGGATATTAAAAAAAAATTAAATAATTTCGAAAATTCTTTTATTTTTTAAATTAGTTTAAGAGTTTTCTCGGAAAAACTAAGTATGCAATAAAATTTCAAATCTATACGGCAATCTAGGAAAAAAAAATATTGAAAATCGTTGGACCAGTTTTTTTTTTAAAAGGTTATTTTTGAAAAACTTTTTCAAAAAATATTTTGAAATTTATTTGAGTATGCAAATATATGGAAATCTGTAGTTTACATTTGAAAAATAATTAAAAAAAAAAATCAATGTACCCGTTTCCAACATATTTCGAAAACCAAAAATTTTTTTGAAAAAATTATAAAAAATCAAAAAAAAAAGTTTTTGAAAATTTTGAAATGCCATATTAATAAAATTATGAATGACTTCCTGTGGCCAAAATTTTATTGAAATCGAATGTATAGTTTACGAGAAAATTTGATTTGAAAATATTGGTTCTATGAGAGGTACCGTTATTAGACAAATTTTGAAAAAAAATTTCAAACCAAAAGATAGATTTTCTTGCAAAAATAGCATTCTGAAAGTTTTATCAAAATCGTTAGAGCCGTTTTTGAGAAAATCAATTTTTGTCTTCAAGATTGTATGGCAGGTGCCGTTATTTTTGGACCTAGAGCAAAAATAAAAAATACGTTCCGAGGGACGGCCAAATAAATCCTAAATACCAAATTTGAAGCAAATCGGCCCACCCGTTCAGCCTCCAGAGGCGCGAACAGACAGACAGACAGACACAGACAGACAGACAGACAGACAGACAGACAGACGGACGGAATTCCCAGACCCACTTTTTTCGACTTCTCCATCATCGTAATGTCATGTGTGATTGTTATCTCAAATTTTTTTTTCTGCACGAATCCATAACTTGCCTTATAGTACCTATAATCGCAAGTAAAAATAGAGGAAAAAGACCAACTGATTAGCAAAAAAGTTATCTAATCGATTATTTGGAGAAAAATATCATTACTAGCTGACCCGGCGAACTCCGTACCGCTTTTTTTCAATAAATATCTTAGAAAATACTGAGGTTTTTATGTTACTGTTTATAAACGTGTCATTTACACACTGGTGTACAATAGCGGGCTAGGGAAATCTAGCACTTCTAGTAAATTAAAATCAGTTGTTGATCGTATAAAATAAAATATATTGTTGCAACAACAGCTCCAAGCGGGGACGGGGCCGGGGCATTTAACTTCCACTCTCAACCATTACTGTGTGTGCGTTGATATGGAATGGAAGGGACCTACAATTTACCGCCAAATCCGAATGGCTAACAGAGAAGCGCTTTCCATGACATTAATTACTCTTGGAGGATTTGTCACTTACTCGCAAGAAGCAGTACCCCGAAAAAAAAATTTTAACTTTAAATATCATAAACAAACGATTTCGTGGTCAAATACACTTTGATAGTTCCCTAGTCACATACCTTGCAAACTTTATATATAAAAGAGAGTGCCGTACGTGTGTTCGCTTATAAGTCGAGAACAGATGGTTCAATTTTGAAGATTTAGGGCTTGATGAATAAGTATTCACCCAAGGATTGACATAGGATAAGAAAATAGCGGAAAATTTCGTTATGAATTTTTAATGCATCATGTCAAATTAATAACAAATCTTATGGTAGGATCTTTTGAGGATGGCTACAAAGGTGACAGAAATGCATTTTTAGTGCATTTTGTCACGAATCTCAAAAGTTGTCAGCCATTGTAATGTAAAGTTTTAGCCTATACAACATACATACATATGTACATTTCATAGACTTTACTGGATTGGCATGCACATTACTTATTCTCATTTTAAATCTAAAAGAAGGACAACATTTTGTTTAACCCTTTTATATATACATACAATGCATATGTAGATACATAAGTAGACAAAACAAATCTTCCAGAGTTTCTGCGCTCTTCATCCAAAACTAAATACATACAAATCGAACTCATTTTTTTAATGTACCGAAATATTTGAATTAATTATTATTGATTTGATAGCTGTCAGATGAAAATTTTTTCATTCAACAATAAATTCAGCATACTTTTTCATAAACGTAACGAGAATCAGCTTTTTGAGTAAAATGAAACGATAAAATGAAAACGTACAATGAAAAGTATCGTGAAAAAAGTTTATCATTTCATTTTTTCACAGAACCGGAATAGGGGCCCTGTACTTTTATATTTTGTCAAATCTGAAAAACGCAGCTTTCTTTGAAACACTCATAAAACAATACCCACAAACTAGTCTAAACCATTTCGTTAATGTCGTTACCGTTGAAACCGATTTCCTATTTTCATTTGTAGCCAAAAAATAAAGATGTAGTTTTCTTCGAAGCCTTCTATGTATATTACATACAAAATTTAATTAAAAATCAAAAAATTGCGCAAATTAGAAAAAAAGTTGGCTAAAACTAAACGGATCGTTGATGCGAGATATTGTTTAGAAAAGTTTTACTGAAAAAATTGCAATGCCGTCCTATAAAAAACTATGAAAAACAATGCCAAACAAAGTTTGAGTCAATTTAATCGCGCCGTTGCGAACTTAAAGCCATTTGAAAAAAGCCTGATTTGAGTTATGGCCGTTTTCAAGCAAATCCAAAATGAAAAATACCTTACATGAAAAGTACCAGTTTGAGCCGGGCTAAAAACGAAATAAACAATACTCGACGACCGTTTTTCTTTAAACTGCTATATATGAATTTTGAAGAAAATCCTTCAAGCGGTTTAGGTTGTAGCTTGACGTGAAAAAGCGAACAGACGCACACACAAACCTACGAACGATACGTCGAAAACTATTTTAGTATTCTCTATCATCGTAATATCATGTTTGATCAAAACCACGGAACCAATACTAGCCCTCTATAGAGCAAGTAAAAATTGTATATATTTATATACTGAAACTTTCAAATAAAATATATTAAAATATTATTGCATATTTCCAATAAAACTCGCCCAGAAAAAATAAAAGATTTTCCTAAAAATTTTTTTTTTTTAAATATGATAGCCCCCAAGAAATTATATAGAATAAGAGCAAGTTCGCGCGATCGGAATAAATTATTTCGTTCAAGATATAGCTCAAATGCATCCATTTTTATTTCAGCCACAATTGCATCAAAGTAAAGTTCTAACGCATTTTAACTCTGAACGGGCACTGTCGTTTCTACTTGGACTTGTAACAAGCATTCTTCAAGCAGATCCTCCGCTGCAACCAGCTGAATTACAATGCAAAACTATCCTTCGGTCGAAAATTCTAAGCGGAGGTCTTCAAGTTCTACAACCAACGAATCCATTTGACGAAGAAAAAGGCGAAGCACGAAGCAGTGCCAGCACAGCTGGTAGCACTCCAACAGAACCAAGTCACCAAATGCCAAGCTGTTTAGATCAACCAATATTTAACTCTGTACACCAAAGAATTGAAGCGCTCTTTAATGGTCTGGGAGAAGCAAAACTTTCAGATCCATTAGTATCAGGGTGGATGGCAGTATCGGAACGATTTTGCAAAGAACATAACCTCATTTGGCATCAAGAATTTCCGCCAGAACATCCGGTCCAAGAACTCGAGCGCTTATTAACGGCCGTGCTTATTCGCCACCAAAGTTTAGGCCCACTTATTCTTGCTGTGATTGATCGTGAATTAGGTGGTTTAACTGAAAAACCACCGAAACAGATATCTGAAATAATACGTTTGGTTCATCAAACTAAATGGGCAGTTGTAAGGACACGCCAACAGCTTAACAGAAGCTACAAAGAAGTTTGCGCTCCAATGCTAGAGCGTCTGCGATTTCTTTTGTACGAAGTGCGCCCCGCAATAAGCCTTGAACAGTCAGGCTTACGTAAGCTCTGCATCCTTCATAAATTCCCAAGATTCAAATCAGTTGTTAAAAAAATAATTTCTGAGATGCGCACAGCCAAAAAACAACTTGCTTGTAATAAACCTGAAGATATACTTAATGTAACGATCCAAAGTCAACATGCGGCTTTGAAAAATCAATCTCATGAAAATCTTCTACGAGTCTCATCTGTAGAAAATATTGCTAAAGAAACTGACACTAACACAGGAGGAGGAAATACCCCACTTGGCAACAATTTATCAAATGAGAATCTTATAGAATCTGGGACTGACAATATTTTCGGCGAGGCAGACAAGAAGCCATTGCAAGGAGATGACATGGACTTTGGGGATAAAAAAGCAGACTCTGAGCAAGCTTTTGTAAACGATGTTATTCTGAAGTTGAGCGAAAAGTTCCTGCAAGGATTCGACGGAGGAGAGCTTAGTATGACAACAATGTATGAAGTTGTTGGCTTCTTCATGCAAGAAGTATGTGATGTAGAAACCGTCCGCCGTGCAATGTACTGTCAAGTGCAACGTTATCACATTCGACGGCAAGGTCTCGACATTTTTCATGAAATACTGCAGGTAAATGGATTACTTGATGCAGTGCAATACAACATGTTAAGTGGTTACTTAGGGCTTCATCTTAAACGAAACAAACAAACTACTATAAACATCTTGGAAGACCTCAATCTAATAACTGCCTTTCAGAAGGCAAATCTTATATTGGCACATTCGAAAGTATTAGACTGGGCAATAAGTGAACTCCAAAGACTAGTCAACCAAGAACAAATTTCAATGAAACCAAAATTCCATGGTGGAAAGGACAATTCAAATTTGGGAACATATGTGTTTTTAAAGAAATTACCAAGAGCTAGATTTCTTCTTAGTATCTTTGGTATTTTGGCAAAAGATATTGGCCCGAATGAGCTAAGTTTGCTTATTAATTCAGGAACACTTGGCACAATCCTAGGATTGTTACGACAAACTGGTGGTGATATTCCTGCTTTCAAAAACACTTACGAACTATCAGTTGTTTATGAAGACACTATTTTAAAAGTAAGTTTGAAAATTCAGGAGTAAAGCAAGAATATTTTTAAAAATAAATCTGTTTTTTTTTTTTAGCAAAAATCTAATAAAGCCAATTTAACGGGCCCTGAACTGGCGAAACTAATGAAAATTGGAACAAGAATCTGTCGAGGTGCCGATTGGAAATGGGGTGATCAGGATGGCAATCCACCTGGCGAAGGAAGGATTATCAGTGAAGTTGGAGAAGATGGGTAAGCTTTTTAAATAATTTCTGTGGTGTAAAATGTACAATGAAAGATGTAAGTTTAATAAAGTAAAATCAAAAAGAGTATTGAATTAAGTCGTGTGTAATATTCAACAGTCCATTATTTGTGCTGAGTCTTCTACTTGGTTGATTTTATTTTATTTAATTTATCAATGCAGTATATAGAGTTTGTATTAAGAAAAATTTAAAAACTAGTCGTATAATACGGTAAAGTATCAAAATAACATTTAACACGTATGTATTAAGATAGGACAGTCTTTCAGTTTCCAAACTTGGTCCATAGTTTTATAACGAATACAATTAAAACAGTTTCTTGAAAGAAAAACTGATTTTGAAGTTTTTTTTCCTGCTTTTGTTTCCAAACCTCAATCCTGAAGAACACTGTCACACATTAAAGCAAGTTCGTGCGACCCAGTCGTACACTTAATTTTCCTTTGCGTGTCGAACGGGCAACACTGTTACAAACAGGACAAATAAGTTAGACGTTTTTAACATTAACAAAGTTTTAAATTTGTTCTTTAAATTAACGGAATTTTCACTCACAATCATAAAAAACACGAAAGGGCCGCCAATTGTGTTTTTTCACAGTCCCCTTAAACATTAAAACTGGCTTTAAACATTTCGATAAAATTCCTTTTAGTTTCTTTTGAAAAAAAATTTATGAACAAAATTGTCTGCATATTCATTGGCCACCTCAACTCCTCCTTAAAAAATATACCTAGATTTTTTTTTAGGACAATTTAAGGGGCTAGTTATAGCGATACGGAAAACCAAACCGAAAAAATTTTCAAATGGAAAATTTGGTATAGTATAATCAGATTTAAAACACAAATGCTGCACTGATCGATGGCAACCAACTCAGAGAATTTATTTTGCAAATAAAAATTTGAATTGAACTTGTACTTTTTGTTAAAAATGTATTTAATCATTTTTCTGTAATACGTATAAAAAAAAAATAAAAAAATACATTTTTAACAAAAAGTATTTGTTTAATTAAAATTATTATGAACAAAAAAAATTATCTGCATTGATTGCCATCGATCAGTGTAACATTTGTCTTAAAAATCGAATTAGAACATACAAAATTTTCCATTTGAAATTTTTTTTTCGGTTTGGTTTTCCGTATCGCTATAACTGACCCCTAAGACAGAATATCCTCGCCAGAGCGAGTTGAGGTTTATGATAAAATACTTTGCGGCGATCCCAAGGTCACTTAAGGGCTAACCTGAAAAATACTTTTGACTATAAAGTAGTCTTTTAGACTGAAGTCACCGTGAATTCTTAACGTCCCGTCGTCACTCACACACCACTGAAATTCGGAGTGAAACTTACTTCTCTTATTAATACACTTATGATAAAGACATGATAATAAAGCAATGTGCTGAATGTGCAATATTTCTCTTGTATCCTCATAAGTATGGTTTTGTTTTTGCTCTTCTATAATTTTCCATTTTTCTTTTGAATAATTCGTTTCTTCTTTAAATTGTAGATGGGTGCGTGTTGAATGGTATACTGGAGCAACTAACTCTTACCGCATGGGCAAAGAAGGTCAATATGATCTTCGCTTGGCTGACAACGCATCAAATATTGTTTCACCGGATACAGAAAACACCGAAAAAGATGAGTTGATTGGCGAAACTCAACTTTCTGGCGAATCACATCCCACAAAACTTCTTCGCTACGCATGTACAAAGATGCTGCAAATCATGTCAGTTGGAATTGGTCAACACAGTGAAAAAATGGACAAAACTGCTGTACAAGGAGTCACGTCTATGTTCCGAGCTATATTAAATCCAAAATCTGGTCTCGGCAGTATTTGTGGCCTTGATAGTTGGACAACACTGGGATTTCTACGTGCAATCGTTGGAGAATCAAAAATAATGTCTAAATTTTTGACCACTCCGATTTGGATTGATTTTTACATAGATCTCCTTGAGCAGGCAACAGCCAGTGAGCAGGATGTTTTTAGAAAAATACATTGTCTGCGTCTATTGCAAACAGTTTTGATCAACTGGACAGATGATGACATTATCCAAACTTCAACATTGGTTCAACAATTATTTTCACTTCTTGGAAAAATTACACTTTATTGCCCAAATGATTTTTCGTTGCTTCAGAATCCAGCTGATGCAAAGTCGAGAGTTCTTCTCACAGCCTCACATTCAGGAACAGTTGCTGAAGAAATCATAACGCTGCTGCGAAAGCTTCACACATTGCCGGTTTGGAATCCCGTCATCAATTCATTTTTATCACAAAAACTTTGTGTAGCCGCCGAACTTTTCGGTGATGATGGACTAGAAGTCAATAATCTAGAATCGGAGTATGTGCATGTTATGGGAGTACTTAGCACGATTGGTGGATGTGATGCAAGGCCACGAGTTGGACTTCAAGTTTCGTATGAGGGAAGCACTGCCACTATTTGTGGATTCACAAACAAGGGCAAGTGTCTTCTAAGTACCGATGGGAATTGTCTTAACGGGGAGTTTCGAAAGATTTCACTGAATACCGCGTCCGAAGGAGCTGACTATTCTGTTTTTAGTTTGTCTCGTCTTCCAATGAATGAAATGCTGTTAAATTCTTGGTCAGTATTGATGTATGGTCCTGGCGAGCGAAAGGAATCAATTCCTGGTCCGATAGACATATCATTATTGCGATCGCAACAGATTCAAATTTGTGTTCTTAATTCTAATTGCGTCCTTTATCGGCATCAGGCTTCTTTGAGAAAAATTTTAAGACAACGTTCGCCGGGCATGAGTTCGTATTCATCAGAAGAAAGCATTTCCGAAGAAGGAGCCCAACAATCAGGCGCAAAGCTTAATGTCAACGATTTGAACGTTGTTACAGATCAAACTCCAGCTGGAGATGAATCACCTTCATCTTTGTCCGAAAATGAACTTCTTATCCAAAGTACTCTCATTCGAGCCACCCAACCTTCTCCTCTTAAGGCTACATACACCTATGCAGAACTTGCAACTGCTGCAATGAATGTCTCACAAATGTTGGCCAGCCAAACACACTCAGAATTGAATGGTCCAGGATCTCTACAATCGCGATCATTGCCGCAACCAGTTCAACCTACGCTGATTCACGGAGTGCCAATCTATAACGATGGTTCGAATGATGACGTCAGCAGTAGTACACCCGCTGGAGATACACAGGCTGCATCTTCAATAGCTGCAGCAAATAGGAACAAAACAGCACCCTGTCCCCTGGTATCACAAATCATGGAAATGGGCTTCTCTAGAAAATCAGTTGAGCTTGCTGTCAAAACATTAAGTAAGTAAAAATAATATTTTACTTATTCTTCAAAAATAAATAATTGTTTATTTTGTTTTTTCTAGCCGCGCACACCGAAGTTCCTCCAACTCCAGAACAAATTGTTCAATGGATCCTTGAGCATCCAGATCTTTGCCCACCAATGCCGTCAACATCAAAAGGTAATGTGTATGATACCGATGGAAGTGGAATTATGAAAATAGGTCGCCATGACCCCGAAGCTGATTCCGATAATGATAGCACAGATAGCAGTGATACCGTTGAAGGATCATCAATACAAGATCCACACCATACAGGCGGAACTAAATTTGCCACTCGTAGAGATTTTCAATTCGCTGACCAGTACGCGATGTATGTAAGGGGATTAGTGTGCCCAGGAATGACTGTGCGTTGTTGCCGTGATTTTGAAGAAATAAAAAAGGGTGACATCGGAACGGTACTTAAAGTGGATACAGAAGGACTTCATGATTTAAATGTGCAGGTATTTATGGTTGATGTACATTTTTTTTCTTCAAAATATTTGTTTTCTAAACATTTGCTTTCCAATATTAAAACAGGTTGATTGGCAAATGCACGGTGACACTTATTGGGTTTGTTTTGTTCACATTGAACTTCTTGATATACCTAAAGTAAAATCAGCACCATTCGATCGAGGAGCAATTGTTGTTGGCTCGCAAGTTCGTATCCGTTCAACACCTCGATACAAATGGGGCTACATTACACGCGGTGCAATAGGAACCGTGTCCTCAATAAGTGGAAAAGATGTTACAGTTGACTTTCCTCAACAATCCAATTGGACGGGCAATTTAAATGAAATAGAACTGGTCAATGCAACAAGAGATGGGCACATGAACAGTGGTCCTTCAGGCGTTCTTCAACACGGACCTCCAACTGATCTTATTGAGGATTGGTCACGTTGTATTCGATCACTGACTGTATCTTCAAATGAATCAATGGCAAGGCATTTGCTAGACAAAAGTCCCAATTGCTGGCAAAGCTCGTCAAGCAGCCAAGGAAAACATTGGATTCGTATTGAAATGCACGAAAACGTCCTCATTCACAGTTTGTCAATTGTTGTTAATCCAACAGACTGTTCTCACATGCCATCTTTGATTGTTACACGTGTTGGTGACAGTATTCCAAATCTAAAAGAGTACAGCTGGGTGTCGGTTAAGAATAGCGATGTTAATGTATCTCTTATGAATGATGTACGACAGTATTATCAGTATGTGGAAATCGTTATTAAACACTGTCGCAACAACGGAATACAATGCAAGGTTCATGGAATCAATATTATTGGACGTCGACGGCAAACGGATCTAGATCTTATGCTTATGGATGCTGCGTTCTTGGCTTGTGAATACGATAGCTTATCCAGTGAATCAAGTTCTCTGGCAAATTATTCAGATGCAAAGTCCTCACAAAACGAACCACCATGCACCGTAATGGTTTGGGGCTTAAATGATAAGGAGCAACTAGGTGGACTTAAAGGTTCAAAAGTTAAAGTCCCTACATTCTCACAAACACTTAGTCGGCTACGCCCAATTCATATTGCTGGTGGTTCTAAGTCTTTGTTTATTGTGTCACAGGATGGGAAAGTCTACGCGTGCGGAGAAGGAACCAACGGGAGATTGGGCTTGGGACATAATTGCAACGTTTCGGTTCCGAGGCAGGTTCCAGTGTTGCATCAGTATGTTGTAAAAAAAGTTGCTGTGCATTCTGGGGGCAAACATGCCCTTGCTTTGACATTGGATGGAAAAGTATTTTCATGGGGTGAGGGAGAAGACGGTAAATTAGGACACGGTAATCGTTTGACTATGGACAAACCGAAAATGATCGAATCATTGCGTGCCAAAAAAATACGTGACATAGCATGTGGATCATCACATAGTGCTGCTATTTCTTCTTCAGGTGAATTATATACTTGGGGACTTGGTGAATATGGTCGTTTGGGTCATGGCGATAACACAGCTCAATTAAAACCAAAACTAGTGTCAACTTTAATTGGAAAACGTGTCATTCAGGTGTGTACTTTTTTTATCAAAACTTTTAACCCAAAAATAACCAAACCCAAATAACAGCTAAAGTACAGATTAATTTATAAATATCCTTTACTTTTATTAAATAGGTTGCTTGTGGCAGTCGTGATGCTCAAACTTTGGCACTAACTGAAGATGGAGCAGTCTACTCTTGGGGTGACGGTGATTTCGGTAAACTTGGACGCGGTGGTTCCGAAGGTTCCTCAGTTCCACATGAAATCGAGCGTTTGACTGGGATAGGCGTGATTCAAATTGAATGTGGCGCTCAATTTAGCCTAGCTCTCACTCGTACCGGGGAAGTTTGGACATGGGGAAAGGGTGATTACTATCGCCTGGGCCATGGCAGCGATCAACATGTAAGAAAACCAGCGCCTATCCAAGGTTTGCGAGGGCGAAAAGTAATACACGTTGCTGTCGGTGCTTTGCATTGTCTTGCTGTAACAGATGGCGGACAGGTGTTTGCATGGGGGGACAACGATCATGGGCAACAAGGATCTGGAAATACAGTGGTAAATAAAAAACCAGCTTTAGTTATTGGATTAGATTCGGTATTTGTAAATAGAGTAGCCTGCGGCAGTTCACACTCTGTTGCTTGGGGTCTGCCACAATCTCCAGCCGAAGATGAGAAAAAAGGTCCGGTTCCGTTCGCTACAACGAAAGACCCGCTTGGAGGCAGTAGCTTGGGAATATATGATTCAGAACCTTCGCCATCGACCTTAACTTCGGCGTTAGGCAAACAACATTGCAAATTCTCATTAAGTGAAACTCTGCTATCGTTAGAGACTTGTGGAGCACGGCAAACAGCACTTAATTATGTGCTAAATGCTATGAGTATTCTCCAAGCACGGCAGTTGATTGTTGCTGCCTTGACAAGTCACAGCAAAATTAATCTAAATGAGAAAATGTCTAATGAAATGGAGCAGTCTGAAAGTATAAAAGACTCAGAAAGAGTTCCAAATCCAAGCGTTACCACAAACAACAACAGCAACAATGAAATAATAGCTCAAGGAGGTGGAGAAGCTCCAGCTGATGCGACTGATCCAGCAGTTCATGAACCATCGCCAGAAGCGGAAGTTTTGCCAGCACCAGCTGGTCCACTAAGTGCATTCCAAAGCTTAACGGGATCTCTATCACTGTCAGCATCAATATCAAGTAATGCCCCTCACAAACACTCAAAAATGTCGGCAAGTGCAATGTCCGTTATGGCTGCAACAATGACTCATCATGAAGAGATGATTGCCGATTCGAGTCTAACGGGCTTAGATGATTTCACTTCATTATTGGGCGAGGCAGAAGCAAAAAGTCTCGTTGAGCTGCTAAAACTGAGTGTAGCTGGGCGAACTGGTCCACAGTCAACATCTCAAACAATCGCAGATACTTTGATAGCCTTAGGATCAAATTCACCAGTTATTGGAGCCATGCTTCTGGAGACTTGCATAACTGAATTGGAAGACCTTTGCACTTCTAGACATTGCTTGGGTAAAATTCCCAAGCCGGTAATGCAAGAAAGCAGTCATCCTTATGTAGATAATGTAACTGCTTTTGGTCATGTTAAAATCCCAGGTGCCGATGCTCTACGCCTTGAATTTGATTCACAGTGTTCGACTGAAAAACGCAACGATCCGCTAGTCATTATGGATGGATCAGGTCGGGTTATTGCAACCCGTTCTGGACGTGAATTTTCGCAATGGGCTCCAGAAATCCGAATCCCAGGTGATGAAGTTAGATGGAAATTCACCAGCGACAGTTCTGTTAATGGTTGGGGATGGAAGTTTTGGGTTCATGCTATAATGCCAGCAGCTTCAATGCAGGAAAGAGGATCAGATCGTTCTGTTCTATCACAACCTTCAATGCCTCTTGTAATGGCCCTGCTCGATTCAAGATTAGGACCGAACAATAATAGTGTGTTGTTGAGACTTGCAGCCGCATTGGCGGCATGTGCTCAACTTAGTTCCCTCACAACTGCGCAACGAATTTGGTCGCTGAAAAAGCTACACTGTGTCCTTACATCAAAGCATGCGCCAAAAGTCTTGGATCCTTCTCTGAATCCAATATTGATGCCATTAATACCCGAATTTCTGCGACAATATGAATATGAGGAACCCCAAGTGAGGGGTGGAATTCATCTCATGCACTCTGATTACTTTAAAACGCTTGCCGCCTTAGCGTGCGATATGCAGCTGGACTCTGTTTTACCACCAGCTGATATGCATAAATGGGTCTGGTTCAAACGCTATTGTATTGCAGTTCGAGTTGCTCAATCATTAATAAAGCGAACGGAGCTTCCTCGTGCTTTTTGCCTAGAAGTCAAAAAGAAATTTTCTGAGATGATGCCACCACAGAATGCTTCACCATCGACCTCTGTAATGATGAACTCAACAACTTCTTTGTCTTCAAGCACAACAAGCAATGCTACACCGACTCCTCCACCCTCGTTGCAGCTGCAACAAATGCCTCCTGCTACAACCGCTTCAATGGTAAATTCCCTTACACCCAGCACAAGCAACTTGATTCAGTACATAGACTCGGTGATGTCACTTTCAATGCACGATACCGACCAAAAGATAGTCAATGAACAGACACAATTTCTCCATGAAGATCATACTCTTTTCAAAGCCGAGCATGACAGCCAGCTTTTACAATGGTTGAATCGACGTCCTGAAGATTGGGCGTTGTCTTGGGGTGGAGCGAGCACCATATACGGTTGGGGTCATAATCATAGAGGACAACTAGGCGGCCTAGAAGGGAGTCGAATCAAAGCTCCGACACCATGTGAAGCTTTAAGTTTATTGCGTCCAGTGCAGTTGGCGGGAGGAGAGCAGACACTCTATGCAGTAACTCCAGATGGAAAACTCTTTGCCACTGGATATGGATCCGGAGGACGACTAGGAATTGGTGGTACTGATTCCGTTTCAACACCAACGTTAGTGGAATCCTTGCAACACGTATTTGTAAAGAAAGTAGCTGTGAATTCTGGAGGTAAACATTGTCTGGCTCTAACTTCCGATGGAGAAGTATATTCTTGGGGTGAAGGTGAAGACGGCAAACTTGGACACAGCAACAGAATGAGCTACGACCGACCTAAATTAATCGATGCACTGTCAGGTATAGGAATTGTTGATATTGCATGTGGCAGCGCTCATTCAGCTTGTATAACATCATCTGGACACGTTCTGACATGGGGCAAAGGTCGATATGGCCGTTTAGGACATGGAGATTCTGAAGATCAATTGCGACCAAAGCTGGTAGAAGCTTTACTTGGTTATAGAGCTGTTGACATTGCATGTGGATCTGGAGATGCACAAACGTTATGTATCACAGACGATGACAATGTGTGGAGCTGGGGCGACGGCGACTATGGTAAGCTAGGTCGGGGTGGCTCCGATGGCTGCAAAGTGCCAATGAAGATCGAAAGCCTCTCTGGTTTAGGGGTTATCAAAGTAGAGTGTGGATCTCAATTTTCCGTAGCACTGACACGTTCTGGAGCTGTGTATACCTGGGGAAAAGGTGATTATCATCGTTTAGGACATGGAACGGTAGATCACGTACGAAGGCCGAAAAAAGTAGCTGCCCTTCAAGGCAAGAAGATCATCTCGATTGCTACAGGGTCATTGCACTGCGTCGCATGCAGCGATACTGGTGAAGTATACACTTGGGGTGACAACGATGAAGGGCAACTTGGTGATGGTACAGTCAGTGCTATTCAAAGGCCTAGGTTAGTGACAGCCCTACAAGGAAAACATATTGTTAAAGTTACATGTGGATCAGCCCATACACTGGCTTTGTCAACGTCGCAACTAACAGAGAGGGTTCGCCCGCCACCAAACCCGCCATTAGAATATGATCTCGTAAGAGACCTTCCAGCTGAAGCACTTCATGCACGATTGGTTTTGCTGCATCACTTTTCTGAACTTGTATGCCCATGTCTTGCCATGCTTCCAATTGCTGGTGATCTGAGCTTAGGAGCTCTAAAAGATGTTCTTGTTTATACAATTAAAGAAGCAGCTTTCCGTAAGGTCATCCAGACAACAATGGTTCGTGATAAGCAGCATGGTCCGGTTATTGAGTTAAATCGTATTCAAGTTAAGCGTTCACGAAGCAAATCTGGCAACGGATTGGCTGGTGTTGATGGTATGAAAAGTGTCTTCGGACAAATGGTACAGAAATTGCCTTTATTGACACAAGAAGCACTTTCCTTGCCACATCGAGTGTGGAAAGTTAAGTTTGTGGGAGAAAGCGTTGATGATTGCGGCGGAGGATACTCAGAGTCTATTGCAGAAATGTGTGATGAGTTACAAAACGGTAGTGTTCCTCTTCTTATTAACACACCAAACGGAAGAGGCGAAGCGGGAGCTAATCGAGATTGTTTCCTCTTGGATCCAATGCTGACATCAGTGCTGCAGATGAATATGTTCCGATTCTTGGGTGTGCTAATGGGTATCGCTGTGCGGACTGGATCACCATTAAGTTTAAAGTAAGAAATGGTTTCTCAATTTATGAACAAAATTAATTTACCATTTGGTTACTTGATATTTTTTTCTAGTATGGCCGAACCAGTTTGGCGACAGTTAGCTGGAGAAAATCTTCGTCCTAGTGATCTCACCGAAGTTGACCGCGATTATGTAGCCGGACTACTTTGCGTACGCAACATGGAAGACGATCCAAAAGTCTTCAGCACTCTCGAATTGCCATTTTCAACGTCTTCGGCCAAGGGTCACGAAGTGCCTTTATCCACGCGATACACTCGTATCACACCCCAAAACCGCCACGAATACGTTCGGCTCGCGTTAAATTTCCGTCTGCATGAGTTTGATGAACAAGTAAAAGCTGTTCGTGATGGAATGTCCAAAGTAATACCCGTGCCACTACTTTCGCTGTTTTCAGCGGCTGAATTGCAAGCAATGGTTTGTGGATCCCCAGATATTCCCTTAGGTTTATTGAAATCGGTTGCAACATATAAGGGCTTTGATCCAAACTCTGCACTTGTGTCATGGTTTTGGGAAGTTATGGAAGAATTTTCGAATCAAGTAAGTTTTAAATGTTTTCTCAGTTGTTGTTATTTATTTACTTTAAAACTTTTAGGAACGATCGCTGTTTTTACGCTTTGTTTGGGGGCGAACTCGATTACCACGAACTATTGCCGATTTTCGAGGACGCGACTTTGTTTTGCAAGTTTTAGAGAAAAACCCTCCTGATCATTTTCTACCCGAGAGTTATACATGCTTTTTCCTTCTTAAGATGCCACGGTATTCGTGCAAGGTAACAATAGCTCTTTTGTTTGATGTGGGCATTTCATCTTATATACATTTTCTTTGTTTATTCACTTTTAGGCTGTACTTCTTGAAAAACTAAAATATGCAATACATTTTTGCAAGAGTATCGATACAGACGAATATGCACGTGTTGCGATGGGCGATCCCACCGAAGCAACTGGTAGCGAAGACAACAGCGATTTGGAATCTGTTGCTAGTCATGATGCTTAAAGGCAGCTTTTAATGTACAAGATATAAATAAAATGGTAAGAGAACCAAAATTAATATAAAAACGACATACATTTGTATAATGCTGCATGTGAAGTGTGATTATGCGTTTAATTTGATCAAATAAGAGATCATGTTTGAGTTAATTGTTTAGGGCCTCTGTTGATTCATAGTGTAGTACGCTCTATTGGTTAAACAAATTTAAATCTTAAATCTAAAAAGATAGTTAGCAAAAGACTCGAACAAGTTTTTTTTTTTTAAGTGAAATGGCTTGTCAGTATTTCTTGATTAGAAAGTTTTTAGTTTTTCACGTGTTTTTTACTCTGACGCTGGATAATGGTTTCCAGTTTGGTGTTCCTGGGTATACTGATTGTTCTTCCAAATCATCAAAACTTAGTTAAAACAAAATCTTTGTTTTTTAATAAACTAAATAAAAAAAAAACGGTTGGCCCAACTATTTCGGGATCAGGGATTGCACCCAATCCTCCGTCGAGATAGTCTTTCATACAACCACAGGGCTTTGCTTCTATGCTTCTTAATATGTACTGACTTTTATTTCCTCTCTGGTAGCACACGTACAGTAAGGGCACTTACCTGCACGACAACTTATTCAAATTTTAATTTTTAAAATAACTTTATTTGTCTGATAAAGAGGAATTATTGTTTTTTATTTAAAAAGTATCTTTTTACATTTGTTTTGCGAAATTCGTTCAATGAACGTATTAAAATAAGGTGCTTATATTTATGGGTAAGTGCAATATATGTGTAGCTTAGCCCTTTTTCCCCTTAGTTGAGAGTACAAATTGTTGAGCCGATCCAATATAAATACTTTATGATTTGCCGATTTTGTCCATCTCGTTCAAAAACATAAAATACGACACCGAAGAGCTCATGGCCTTAAAATAAGCAAAGAAATAATGACATTGGTAATATTTATTTTCGCCACATTATAGAAAGGCTTAAAACTGAATTCAAGTGAAATAAAATACATTTATGGTATGTACAAATATCTATATGCCTGTTACGTATAGTTACCAGTGTTCTTAGTTTTTAGTGTTTTTGTTATAAAAAAATTTAAGCAATATTTTTATATATTTGTACATATTATGTACATACATATGTATCTCTCATAGAACCATTAGACTTTCCCCAACAAAATTCAAATAATTTCAAAGAAATTTTAAATGAAAACAACTTTAAAAAAATCAATATTTGAAATAAAAGTTTTCCAAATTTTTCTAAAGCATTTAATTCTGTTCAAAAACAGGTAAACAAAATATTACTCTTTTTGGCAGAACAGGCTAGAAATTTGTTTTAAAAGACGTACTAAAATATGTTTAGGTACCTACTTATATGTAAACATATACATATGCATGTATGTATGTGAAACAAATATTATTTCGAAAGTTTTTTTTTCATCCACTTTATACATATAGGTATGCAAAATATCAAAAAGTATTGCTTTTCTACCACTCATGTTCTACGCATCTAGTTACTACAACCAAAGCTTTCAACGGCTCTGAATAATTCCACATTTTATTCGAAATATAAATAGAAATAGATGGGAATATCTTGAAAACCGGGCAGTTATTCTATTGCTCTTGCATGCGACGAAATATAGAAAGGTTATGTTTTATGTAATGGATTGATTGGATAAAAATTGAGAAAACAAAATTTTCACCAACAAAATGATGTAAAGTGCCCATATTGTTATGTCAAAAAAATTGTTGAAATGTGATTGTTACGATTTGTTGGTTTTTTTTACAAATCATTTAGGAACGATGTGTTGTAAGATATTGTTAAACTGTTAAAAGACCGCTTTTAAAAATGAAACATATGAAGAACGTTTTTACGCAAACCATTGGCACATAAAATCATGTTTTTCTTTACAATAAATTCTCCCACATAATTAAACGCTGTCGAAAATCCCATATTATTTGTATCATGTTGAGCATCAAGATTAAAATAAAGTGTTTGAATTGTTTTCCACGCCAACGGTAAACTTAAAATACTCTCAACTCAAATCATCGAGGTGAGTTGGAAATAGTAACGAATCGTAACTATTTGACTCTTCAGCGTGAGTTTAGAAACGCTGTTATAAACCTCATATAGTTACGAATGGTAACTATTTTGAATTAAAAGTACGACTATAATTGACTATTGTTAACAATAGTTGACTATGGTTAGAAAAAGAACGCAATTAGGTTATATCCAAATTTCGTACCACATCCTTCTTTGAATTTGTATCAATAACCTTTTACTCACCGATCCGATACTTTTTGAAGATAAAACCATAAAATTCATTCCATCAAGATGAACGGACTTCTGTGACCTATAAATTGCAAAACTTATGTCTTTAATGAGTTTAACATTTGCGCCGGTATCGCCGTAACATAAAAGTGATTCCCAGTTACACATGTAGTATGAGTCCGACATTTGAGCAGCCTGCTAACCGAAAATTGAAAAACAATTTTTAGAGGAAATTAACACAACTAAATTTACCGCATCTGTGCAACGTTGCCCAAAAGAACCAATCATCAGAAACTGCAAGCAAATAGATACTAACCAAAAAAAGTATCGAAATGCCTCCAAGCTAAGACCGTTCTTTAATCAAAATCAAAAAAAATTAAAGCAGCACTATTTTAAAAAAACTTTAAAAAAATACTTGCCCTTTGCAAAGCAAATGCGACAGTGCACATAAGAAACACTCCAAACAAAACCAAAGCAAATGTTGGAAAACTAAGAAAAGACTTAAGCTCTTGAATGAACCTATAGAGAATTTTAAAAAATAAGTAACTTAAGCCAAGATTCAATTTAAAGACTTATCTTACTTATCCAGGCTTTGTTGTTTCTTGATAATGATTTTTAAATTACATTGAAATATGTCATACATTTCAATTGAACTTCGTTCGGTTAGTTTGAAAGTCCTCTGCGATTTTTCATACAATTCGCTCAAGTCCTTATGCAACATCTGATACCTTGCTGTACAGTGCGTAAGAGTAGTGCCCATTATAAAATCCTCTGCAGATATTATGCAAGCCGTACAAAACCCAATATAACCTGTGTAAAGAACTGTAAATGCATACTTCCAAGGCTCTTGTGCGTCGTAAAAAAACTCCATTTTTACTAAATATGGCTTTGAATTTGATTTTGGATCCTTGGCGATTTTAATTGCTGCACTGAGATAGATGAAAAATAGAGTTAATAAAAAGGACCAAGTCATGAAATACACAATTCGCAAGCTTTTTTCACAACTCATGTGTAATTTTTCATTTTCCGATCTGAAATTTAAAACAGAATTAAAGGACTTAGTTTTTTGAATTTGTTGATAAACTTACTTTTCTACGTAAATTTGTTTGTAAAACTTTTGCAAAATATCCCTCATTTGGTTGCGACGTAAAATCAAATGAAAAACTCTTGATATGGCTTGTGTTCCTATAACGAGCGCACACAGTCCTTCAGCCATTTGTGATATGTCGTTTTGATTAACTTTAACGAAAAGAAACTCAGCGAAGAATGTTGCAAAGAAACCCGTGAGCAATACCCACAGAAAGCAATTGACTATATAAATTTGGTATTTGGGGCATCCTTCAGCTAATGGCCAAACACAATTGAATTTTAAGAGCCAAAACATTTTGGATTCGATGCGATTGCCTTTAGCAGTTGTGGGAATTAAGAAGAACTTCATAATGAATTTGAATTATGGTATCAGAATGTACTATTTTTTCAGATACATGAAGTTATCTTGCAATGCGAGAATGAGTCTTTAGCAACTTTTTGTGTGTGATTTATAGTAGTTTCAGAAACGTTTTTTCATTCGACGGGGTTGGATTTTGCTTAATTATTTACATTTAATGATTGTCAGACCTTATTCGCAACTTTATATTGAAATCCTGATCAATGCAACGCATGCATAACGAAAAGCCAACCAATACGTCGACTTTAACCAATTATTATGGAGTGTTAGAATATTAGAATTCGTATAAACTAATAATTAAATTGTCAATTGCTCAATTATCACTTATACTGTATTTACCGTTTTCACATTTCGAAAAAGATAAAATATTCAGTGAAATATCAATTACAAAGAAGTAATATTGGCAACTATGACCTGATAGACGGAGAGCTTGCTAACAAATAAAATGCACCACTGGGGTCGCACGTCCTTGCAAAACTACGGGTGGTGCAAAACTACGACAATAGCAAAGATAAACTGCTATTTTAAGCCATAAGGTTTTATAAATAAAATAAATAAATATTGTGACACGAACAGCTCCGGGGTGCCAAAGCACCCTGCATGTGCATAGTGATCAAATTGAAAAATAAATTCGAGGTTAATTTGAAATTTGTATTTACGATTATATAGGTAAGGCAAGTTATGGATTCGTGCAAAAAAAATTTTGAGATAACAGTCACACATGACATAACGATGATGGAGAAGTCAAAAAAAGTGGGTCTGGAAATTCCTTCCGTCTGTCTGTCTGTCTGTTCGATGAGCTTAATTTGCTTCAAACTTTGTATTTAGTAATTATTTGGAATTCCCTAGGGTGGTCTTTTTACTTGCGATTATAGGTACTACGAGTACCTATAAGGCAAGTTATGCATTCGTAAAAAAAAAATTATAAAAATCAAACATGACATTACAATAGCTTTGTTTGTTGAACTTTACCCAGGGTAGCCCTGGGTTTTCTTGACAACTCCAAGAGTTGTCAAAAAAACCTGGGTTTTTCGGTTCTCAAAAAACGCATGACGGCTGCTGATGGTATATTTTTCACAACGCACAAAATCAAAAGTTTGAATTTTGCTTTATTTGTTCGATTTGTATTTATTTCCATCAAAATAAATGCATTCACTTGCATTTCATTTAGTTTTATCGAAAAAAAGACATGAAAAATCAAATACAGAAGAAAAATTCACAAGAAATGCTTGACAGCAAGTCACTTCAACAGCTGATTCGTTACCTCAACTCGCCCCAGCTAAATAGCAAGATCGACTTCAGGGTGACTTCAGGGCGACCCCAGGTTTCAAAAAACAGAGAATTTTGTATTGAGGGCGAGTTGAGGTAATTCAAAAAACGCGCTGTGGCGACCCCAGGGCGACCCCAGGGTGACTTCAGGGCTCAACAAACAAAGCTAATGATAGAGAAGTCGAAAAAAGTGGGTCCGACAATTCTGTCTGTCTGTCCGTCCGTCTGTATCGGCACTTACAGCCTAAACGGCTGGACCGATTTGCTTCAAAATTGGTAGATAGTATTATTATGACGTCCTACAGAGGGGTTTTTGGAATTAGCATTCTAGCTTTAAAACTAACGGTACCTGCCATACGATTTTTAGTAAAAATTAATTTTTCTCAAAAAACGGCTCCTACGATTTTGATACAACTTTCTGAATAGTGTTTTATGTGCAAGCTTTATGTTTTGGTTGGAATAGATTTTTCAGGAAAAGTCTTATAACGGTACCTCCCATAGGTACCCCCCAAGGTGACCAATTTAACGTAGCAAAACTTGAAATTAAGTGCTCATCAAAATGATTTCTCAAATCCATTGTTTCACTCTGTATGGCTGGCTCATAGCGACGTCTTGTTGAAACCAGAGATCACCGACAGCGTGGGCTTGAATTTCAGAAAGCACATGGTCCGTTATCATGGCGCGATAACGGTTAATTGACGGTAACATTCTGATTTTCCTCTTTTTTGAAGAAATATGGACCGATGATTCCACCAGCTCAAAAACCACACCATACCGTTATATTAAATGGATGTAGAATGGTAGCAATATCAATACGGCAATTTTGTTTATTAACGTATCCATTGAGCCAGGAATGGGCTTCATCACTGAACAAAATTTCACGATAAACACAGGATTTTCATTGAGTTTTTCCAGAGCGATAAAACACCTGACTTGCATTGAGTTTTTCCAGAGCCCATTCACTCAAAATATTGATTCTGTTGTGGTGTGAGTCTTGCCATGTTGACTTGCCAATCGATACTGAACG
The DNA here is from genome assembly GCA_916050605.2 of Platycheirus albimanus. Lineage (NCBI taxonomy): Eukaryota > Metazoa > Arthropoda > Insecta > Diptera > Syrphidae > Platycheirus > Platycheirus albimanus. The sequence goes on along the minus strand of OU696697.1, from coordinate 49,500,196 downwards.
AAAATGACAAACCAATTTCATAAGATTCACGCCTGATCTGTCAAAAAAAGCTATTGTAAATCAAACCTCACGATGAATCACCCTATATTACACGTTAAGACAACTCCAATTCTAGTGTTTGCAGTCAAATGGTTTCAAATTACAAATCAGTTGACACTTTTCATATTTCTCAAGGACTTGCGCTACTTCTATAGTAGGTACAGAAAATATTATACTTAACTGATTTGGACAATATGGAACACTGAGTGACAGATTCTAGAACAGCTTGAGCAAAGAGTTTTTGCTCATGGAACATCAATTTCTGTGCTTCTCTAATCATCTTTTCTGTATTTTTGTTTGCAACTCAGATAAATTAAACACACTTCTAAGGATGAAGAGTTTTCTTAAACTAGTGTCTATGATGAACAACACATGCTTGAAAAGTGATACAAAAGATTTAGAAACATGACCTTATTGGAAAATAGTTGAAAAAAAACTTTAAACAAATCCGACCCAACAGCGAATTTGTATTATAAAAATATAATCATTTATTTATAATACAAGAAAACATTTTCAAACAACACAAGTAATAAGTTTGTCGGCCTCCCATAATTTGTTTGAAAAATTATTCTTTAAAAGCAATAAGTCTACATTTTCGCGCTCCTAATTCTTATACTTCTTATTAGAAGAACTTTGTGAAACAATCAATATAATAAATAATGTGTCCTTTTCTTTTCAGCATAAACGCATTGGTGTATTAAAATAAAGAAAGGTGGAAGAGAACTATTCCCAGTGAAAGGTTTGCCCTATATTTTTTAAAACTTTAGAAGAAATCTCATAGTAGTATTACTGTTCTAATTTAGTTGATTTCCTACATAGTTTATTCATCAACTATTATACTATAATAATATAATTTTCAATCGGAGTTAAAAAAATAAATAGAAATACAAACTTTGCATACAAAGAAAAGATATAAAATAAAAATTAAAAAGACAAACTAAATATGTATTCATAAGCAAATGAAACATTTAATTGATAGAATTGATGTGTAGTTCCTCATTTAAATTTTTATTGTTTTAATTTTCCATAACATGAATTTATTTTTCTTTGAAAATAAAGATTAAAACAAATGCATTCACCTATAGAACCATTTTCTAAACGCGTAGAAATAGATTTAAAAATTAAGTGTTATTGAAAGATAGTAATTAATTATATTTTTCTTTTTAATGTTTTCATAGGAAAAAAAAAAAACAAAATTTGGATTCACATAAATTTAGAAAAAAAAAAAAAAAAATCAAAGAAATCGTAATCGAAAATTTAAATTGAAATCATATTGTATGTACGAATTGCTTAGAATTTTAATTTAATTTTACATAATGTATTAATGGTGTAGCTTTTTGATTCGCCATCACCCGCATCGTAATGACTTAAATCGTTTCATACATTTTGAAAACTATTCCCAAAGATACTTTTCTACTTTATAATATCGTCTCTTTTTTATTTTATTAATAAATTGGCCAAATCTTTTTATCGACTTCTATATACATATTTATGCATTCTAAAGCATTTACTGAGTTTTATAAACAAGGTAATTTCAACCTAATCTTTTACTTTTTTAGGGGGAGGGGGGAGAAACAGCTGTTCTGAATCTTTCTTAAATATAATGACCACAGCAAACTCATAACCTATGTTGTACATGTACATACTTTAAGCATACACGTATTTTCTATTTTTGGCAAGTTACACATTTTGTTACTGGTATCGTAGGCGGCATTCGCGGATCACTTTTAAGTTAAGGGCCTCATGTTAACTTAATAAGTAGTACGACCACTCTTAAGTAAACTTGCGAGATATACGATTTTTTTTCGAAATCACCAGTCTTATTGCACGCAGCAGTTTAACCAGTTTCATTTTTAACTATATCCGTTCCGTAGTGAAGGCGGTTTCGTTAGGAACCTGTAAGACGACTGAGAATGCTTTTAAGCGGTAAAAAAAAAAGTTCTTTAAGTGGGTGTGGTCAGAAGCATTACATATCTCTATCCCCATAAATTTGTTTATACACATCGTTGCCCGTGCATTTTTCGGAAGTTCTATGTCTCCTGCTATTCATGGTGTCTATTTAATTTGTTTCGTTAAGATAAGATTGCTCAAGGCGTAACTGGACGTATGAAATTGTATGAGTTAAATCGCACTTCAGCGACAGTAAACGGTATAGTTTAGTTGGTATAGTCTACTAAACTATAGTGCATTGCAGTTTCGCCTTTACTGCTGGAACACAATGGAGCTGGAGCCGGAACCGCAGCCGCAGCCGTATCGCATGTCAAAATATTGAATACACACTAATTCAATGTTGTGAACACAACGAGACGGATCCGCAGACGCAGCCGCAAACCGCGACGGACGAGTTGGCCAACTTTTAATAAATACGTGCGTATTTTTGACATTCCATACAAAAAAAAAAAAAAGAGCAACGTGCTAATAAAATCCTTTTAGAAATTAGGTCAGGTAATTACAAATTTATAGAAAAGACTATACATGATGCGATATATGTTTTATCATCTTTTATATGCATATATATGTATGTTTCTCAGTGGAAATTGTAAAAAATCGTGGAGTACGTACGACTCCATTGTGGACGCTTCTAATTAGGTACGTACGGCATGCGGTACGGTTGCGGCTGCGGTTCCGGCTGCGTTTTTTTATTGTGTTCCAGCAGTTATTGTGAACCGATCCTATGAATGCATACTGACAAAGGATTATATAGAAAAAAGTATACATGAGCTGATTCGCAGCTTGTAGGCAAACAATTGAACCATCCATGCGTATGTTTTACGTATTCTTTATTTTTGCTTCTGGAGAATAGAAGTAGATACTGGCCAAATGGCAACAGGCATGTCTAGTGTAAGTACATATATTAGATTTCGAAACTGAGTTTGGATAAGTACGTTCACGAAGAAGGAAACAGCCATTATAAATTCGTGAATACTGCTCTATCTAAAGGGTGTTTTTTTAGACGTTTGGGTTTCAGGAAGAAATAAAACGCATATAATTTAATGTTATGGCCAAGAATTTAGGTTTATTATAAAGAAGAGTTTGCCATTATGTTTTAAATATGATTTCGGGCAAGTGGCCGCCGCGGCTGGCTCGAATAAATTCAAGGACGATTATGTCGACTGAATATTGGACGCAGCGCGCTATGCGTCGCTCGAACTGAACCAATATTTTGGTATAATAAATTTGCACGATTTGCAATCGTTGTTCAGGATTATTCATTATGAAATGGCAAGACAAACTGAGCATAAATCAAGTGACAGCTGTCAAAAGGACCAACTCCGAAAAAAGAATTGCCAGGTTGAAAACAACACGTCTAAAAAACAAAACACCCTTTATAATGCATTAAAAAACCACGATTGTTCAACATTTTTATCAGTTTTATTTCAAATCTAACCGCACATTTTAACCTTTCAATTTTCCACAAAAGAATGTTTAAAACGATGATTGCTTAAACCAGTGTTACCATACATTGTTAGTAGAATGCTTGTTTATCACAATGTATTATCAGAACAAGAGAATTACCGAAAGTTCAGAGTAGTAATAACACCCCCCTCCATCAATGAAAGATTAAGTTAAAAAGACCTTGTATAGTTTAAATATAATTTGTGTAAGTACCTGTTATTTTAATTCTCTTTCACTTAAAGCCAAAAAATTATTACGAACAAAATTTGTGTTAGAAAGAAATAAAGTAAAAGCTAAGACTTCGTCTTACAAAATTGAAGATGTACTTTGTCAATTTTGAAACAATAATATTGAAGAAAATTTATAAAATATTCACCTTTTTGAAGATTTTAAATAATATGAATGGTAGCGTTAAAAACAAAACGAAATTATTGTATTAAATTTATTTAATTTGTCATTTATGGTTGCATATACACTACTATGTGCAATTTATACCTATTTTTTTCTATTTATTAAATCTTTTTATTTTCAATAAACTGAAAACATATAATATATACTTGAATATAAACGCAAAAGCTGTTTTGTTTTTTATTATTCTGAATCGATTTATAAGCTTTTTAGATTTTTGGGCTTTATCTTGCACCTCAAAGTTTGTGTAATTTAAATAAAGTCGGCGTTTTTTCTTTGGAACATTTATTTTTAACTTTTCCGACAGTTTTGGAGCTAGATGTATTTTGTTTACTTATCATTGAGCGCTGATCACAACACCAATTAAAAAATTGAATTTTAGCAGCCATTTATACTGAGGATTTTATTTGCAGTCGCCATATTTCGTTTTTGTTTAAATTAAATTCAGAGCCTAATCAAAACGTTCTGTTTTTGACGACGATCTGTTTGGGAGCTCAAATCTGGTGTACAATTGATATCAAAATTATGTCTAACTACAAATTATCTAGATTCAAAATTATCTACGACTTGTCTCTATAAGCTCTAAATTAGCTCCATTACAGGTGTCGTAACAGGTCCCTTTCTAATAGGAATACACGATACGGTTTTTGGCGTGCCCGCAGACGGCTTTTGCAAAGCTGTATGGACGAAGAGGAGGATGACAGAATCGTTTATCACCTGCACTATGTAAAATACTGAAACTCTTTTAAGAAAATCAAATACATACATGAACTAATAAGCTTAGCCATATGTATTCTCTCGATCAAAATCAATCAAAAATCATATTGATTCTAAGTTTAACTCTGGAAAACTTAAGGGAATTCGTAGATTTTGATAAGAGAACTTAAAATAAGTAGTTCAGAAAATATTCTTGACTGCGATAAAAGCTTTTCCTTTTCGATCTTTTGAGCTCAAAGATAACTCAATTGCTTCAGATTTTTTCTTAGCAAATACTTTTATTTCTGATGCCTTCCCGCTTTAAACAAAGAAGTTGTTCTTAAATACTGTCTATTTTATAAAATCAACCTTAGTTAGTTGGTTTGGATAAAATTCACCTAGTTTAGTTTCCTTACTTACTTTGAAACGTAGAACAGAATCCTTAATAGTATTCCAGCATGGCATACGGAAATAACGCACCAATGAAATAAGCCTCCAAACTCAAAATGAAATAACCCCCCAAAACTTGTATGGAATTGTTAAGTTTTTTTTCGCATGAAATAAGCCCCCAAAGTTGGTCAACATTGGGGTGTTATATCATAGCTTTTTGGGGACTTATTTCATACTTCTAATTGGGGGTTTATTTCATGATGCCGGCGACATGGGCCGAGGCTGACTTCTATTTCCTTTTCCGCCGCTGTAGATATTGCTTAAAACATAACATGGGTCTCTCCGTACATAAAGTACAAAAAACTTTTTTCAGCAGTTTCCATTACCTTTCTCGAATTTAAGACGGGCACCACGGGCCGCGGCCAACCCCCCTCCTCATTTCCCGCCGCTGCGGATATTGCTTAAGGGTGGGTCTCCCATGTAAATGTAGGGTAGTGCGTGCATAAAACTTAATATATCTCCTACATTTGAAAAGATATTTTAATGAAATAAAATGTATTAATTAGTCAACAAATGTGAGCAGATATGCTTATCATCAAATAATTATTTATCATGATATTTATACTTTCAAAAGATAAAAACTTTAAATTTTTCGTAAAATTTAGACACAAATTATTATGTCCTCTTAATTTTCCCCTGTTAAGTAACTTTTTATTTTCTTTTGCTTCAGTTTCTTAATCAGAATAAATAAGTTCTATTTGTTATAGAAACCAAAGTTTTTTTTTTTTTTATATATATATAATAAAATTGAGGTCAACCAAGGGGTCTTTTTTTTCTTTAGACAAGCGCAGTTTGTAAAATATTCAACCAAATCGACCAAGATAATTTTTTTTAATATCATTGAAACTAGATGTTATCATGAACATTGATAAATATTTACTTTTTTTTAATTTACCGGTCTAGGAAGACCCAAAACAAAAAATAGCATATTTTTCATATGGGACGCTTTGTAAACCGCTTATTTATTTCAATTTAGGTAAAAAAAAAAAATTATAATAATATTTGTTTAATTTGGAAGCAAGCTATAGAAACATTTAATTTTTTTTTTTTTTTTTATGTGCTTAAAATAGCAATTTAATATGTTAACATACTCACTCGTTTTTGTAAGTAGGGAAAACTTTTATCGTTTTGTTATTATTTTTCTATTTTTTTTTGGAATTTTTTCTTTTTGTATCAATTTAAAGAAAAATTATATCATTTGAAGTCACTTTACTATCTTATTTTAAAAAAGTATCTTTTTTACCTTTTTTGAACAAAAATTTCACACTTATGAAAATGTAGTTCACGAAATTGTCACCACAATTAATGGCGTTAACATAGATTCTCTTTTATTGCAACCTCTTTGTAAGAGAGTATTTCTCATTTTTTCTTATTTGATTTTTTGTTGGTTTGATTTTGGTTTTTCCTTTTCTTTGAAATTTGAATACCAACACAAAAATCAGCTGTACCTGTTCCTATAAGATCATTGTTCCATGCATTTTTGAATGATTCGGACAATTTTGGTGACAAATCGATAGATGATTTTTAATTTGTGGTTATAAAAAAATATTGTCGTCCGCATAAATAGGTATTCGAGTGATTTTCTAAATATCGTGTGCGAGGAGAGGTCCTTTGTCATATCGATAAATAGATATGTACTAAGGTCGGAGAAGCATTGGTCGTTGCGGTGGTACATACATATACATACATAGATATCAATACACATTGTGTGTTTTCTTATCGTATGTAGAAGAAGTAGGTTCGGTTATTTTTGAATAGCTTGGCAACAAAAAGTCATAGAGCCATACGGTTTTCAGTGTTGGATTTAAAATTAATGGGAGCATTGAATTCTGAGAACAAAAATAATACTTAATGACGTAAAACTTTGAAAAAAACTAGTTTTAAAATTATTTTTAAAATAATGTCTGTATCGGCACCTACAGCCTAAACGGCTAGACCGATTCGCTTCAAATTTGGTACATAGTATTATTATTGTCCTACAGAAGGGTTTTTGGAATAAGCATTCTATTGCAGATTGTATGAATATTTGCAAAAAATTAAAAAACGCCAGTTTATAGGTATTCAACAAATACATTTATTTAAAATTTTTAGAAAAAAATTTAATAAGCAGTTTTCAAAATATTAATTTTTTTAATTTTTTTTTAAAATGCTTTTAAAAATACAAAAAAATATTTTTCAAAAATATTGGTATGCAATACAAATTGAGCTACCTACACCTTTATGTGTGTAAGATTTCGAAAGAATCGGTTGAGTCGTTTTCGAGTTAGTCGAAAGCAAACAAAACGGTCCTATGGAAAGTACCATTCTTAGCCATTTTTTAAAACTTTTTTTTCAGCCATATGATTGGTCGTACCTAAAAAGCAACACTGATTTTTTTAAATAAAAATCGTTAGAGCTGTTTTTGAGAAAAATAAGCTTTGACGTAACGGTTGTATGGCAGGTACCGTTAATTTTTGAGCTAAAAAAAAAATTTCAATTTCCCCTCTGTACAATACCTAAAAAAGTCTGTATACCAAGTTTGAAGCTATTCGGCCCACCCGTTTGGGCTGTAGGTCTCTATACATACAGACAGACAGACAGACAGACAGACAGACAGACAGACATACAGACGGACAGAATTTTTAGACCATCTTTTTTCGTCTTCTCTATCATCGTAATGTCATGTTTGATTGTTATCTCAAAACTTTGTTTTTCGACGAATGCATAACTTGCCTTATAGTACCTATAATCGCAAGTAAAAAGTAACAATGTTTCAATAATAATAGATATATAGCTAGGTACTCAAATTATTCTTTTCCCTTTGCAATAAACCCATAAGCAATTTTAAAACAGGTCAAATAGTTATATTGACCTACCTCACACTTTTGTTACATGCAACTTAAAAAAAAAAAACAACGATATCAATGTACATACCTACCTACATATACCTACATTAAATATAATGTAACGTTTACCTATCTACCTATGCATGTTCATTTTATGTGTCCTGACTCCTGAGTCCTGACCTTCATCAAGATTTCGATCGAGTCCCAAACGAGTTCACATATTTTTTGTCACTGTTATGGCAGCAACAGCAAGTAAAATATGAAAAAAAAAAACAACAACAAAACGAAAATAGAAAAAAATTACCCACATTTAGCTATTAGCTACTGTGTTTTGAAAAAAAATTGAAAAAAAATCCCTTCACCCTTCCATACAGAGAGAATAAAACTTGTCATCGCATATCGCATTACTAAATCAAAGCGAAAGGACAACAACGAAACCCACAGAAAGACACACACAAAAAGTATCCCCTACTAAAACGTCCAATGCCAATAATCTTTTCCCTCTGCTTTCCTTTCCACTGCCTGTACCTCCTCTACTACTGTGGCTGCAGCCGGCGGTGCGCGCCACCACCGCACCGCACCGCTTTGAGAATAATAATTATTGTTCACTGCGACTGCGGAAGATCACAAAATTATTTTGAAAAGAGAACAAGAGTAAATGAGTATACCAAAAACAATATAACGAAGAGAAAAGAATATCGCACTACCACATAGAACACAATTTACATGGCGTTTAAGTTCTGTTCTGAGGTAGACCCACCCTTAAAACATAACATCAGAGTGGTCTATCCGTACATAAAGTACAAAAAACGTTTTTCAGCAGTATCCATTACCGTTCTCGAATTTGTTAAAACTAGAATTTTTTTTTATAATTTCGGGGACTTCTTTCATTGTCAATTTTGGGGGTTAATTTTATCATGAAATAAACCCCCAATTTGAAGTATGAATTAAGTCCCCAAAAAGGTATAATTTTGACCAACTTTGGAGGCTTATTTCATGCGAAAAAATTTAACAATTCCATACAAGTTTTGGGGGGTTCTTTCATTTTGCGTTTGGGGGCTTATTTCATTGAGCCGGCGCGGCGCCACGGGTAGCGACTAACCTCCCCCTCCTTTCCCGCCGCTGTGGATATTTCTTAAAACATAACAGTGGTCTCTCCGTACATAAAGTACATGATACACGCGATGGTCCCTCGGGCGCCACGGGCCGCGGCTGGCCTCCCCCTCCTTTCCCGCCGCTGCGGATATTGCTTAAAAAATTACAGAGTGGTTTCTCCGTACATATAAAAAAAAAAAACATTTTTCAGCAGTATCCATTATCGTTCTCGAATTTGTTAAATCTAGAAAAACTTTTAATTTATGTGTTTATTTGTTTTTTGTAATACCTCAAGTTAGTTAAATTATTTTTAGGCCTTCTTTCATTGTAAGTAATTAAATAAAACATTATGTTATGTAAATTTGGCGTTTCTTTCTGAACTAAAAATCTCAAGTAATTTAAAGTTGCGGACTTATTTCATATCCATTTGGGGTCATATTTCATATATTTGGGGACTTATTTCATCTTCGATTTTGGGGAGATAATTCACAATGAAATTATACCCCAATTTGGGGGGATATTTCATTTTGCGTTTGGGGGCTTATTACATTGGGGCGTTATTTCCGTAAGCCTTCCAGCATCTGGAAACGAGTGAAAAATATCAACATTTCGGAAAATTGAAATAAGTACATTATGTATAGGTACCAAACTTTTTTCAAAAGTTTACGTAAACGACGATATGACAATATTTGGACCAGAATGATATTTGCAGTAGCCATACCCTTCAGATAAGTCATATTTTTCAAAACTTCAACTTAACAATACACATATTCAGTTTAAGGTCAGCTTTAACACGGTGCAGGGAAATAATTCCACGGGAATCTGCTCCAAATAAAAATTTAATTAATCATAAATGTAGCTTATTTTTCCCAGACAAAATTAATTTATTAATCAATTTCAAGTTACCATGTTTTTGCATATATTATATGTATAAGCATTTCATAAAAAAATGCGTCATTTTAATGTATCAATAAGTTTTACAAATTCATATTCTTAAAAAAAAGTTTATCAAGTTCAGTTTCCAAAACTAAGTAATTGTTCTAAAATTATTTTTTACCAAAATAAAGCCAGTGAATACTGAACTATTGTTATTTATGTCGCTTTTTCACAAAAAAAAAATTGGCACCACTTTTGAATTTATAAAAATTCTCCTGCTCAAAAAATATTGCACTCAGAATCTTTAAACTGCTTATAAATTTCTCAAGGTTATTATTTATGGGCTTAACTGATATGATTTTGTAGAACGGGTTTTAACTAAAACCTTAAAAGTTGATCATTCAAATTATGCGTTGTTTTAAAACGGATATTTTAACTACTTAACGTGTAACTGCAACTGAACACATAACTATTAGTAACTGCTTATACTATATAGCATATTAAACTTGACAAAGTATTCAAACAATGTTGTTACAAAAACCCCGTTTTTTGCAGTTTATCGTAAAAATAAGAATAATTAGGCAATAAAATCATTAAAAAAGATAATTTAAACAACGTGTAGTTGAATGAGAACCAACTCCACTTTAAAAAAATAAAACTCTTTCCCACCGAAAAGGTATATATAAATTCTAACATTGGGCATAAATTCTCTCAAATTGGGTATTCAAACCACTTTAAAAAGTCGATCTGATTCCGACTTAAAGTGGCCAAAATCTCCATGTGTTGCAGATTAACTTGGAATAATTTCACTGCACCCAAGAAATCTAGGATTAGTACTAATTAAGATGTTAACCTGAAAAGATCATGTACAGCTGACCATTGGGAAAGTATTCTGAGGTTTTGGTACATATGTTATGTCCCCTTGCAATATTTGGATGTGAGAATTTTTAACAATTCAGACAGTAGAGATTTTAAGCTGTACGTTGTAATACTCTGTTATAGTATGTTCTTAGTGTGCGGAGATGTTTATAAATTTATGACAACTTTTTCTTTTGATTTTTCCAATTTGGATATTTTTATTTTTTAATTCTTGTCATTTAAGATTTTTTAAATTATAAATTCCTTTTTGTTAAATTTTCTAGATGAGTTTAATCGTAATTTATTTTATTTATGTATAGTTCTATAAATTAATTTTAGTTTTGACTTAAAAATTCTTCAATTAAGCTTGTCGTTACTTAGTCACTTCATGTAAAAGTATTTAATATTGAAACCTTTAACAATACCTATTGAATTTTCTCTAATGCCTATTCTTTTTTTTAATGTTTTATTGCGATTGTTCAAAATTCTTGAACATCATTTTTGTGTTAGTTTTCGCAACCTGTAACTTTTTCAATTTAAAACCATTATTCATTAAATTAAAAAAAAAAATTCACAGATGTTGTCCTGCAAGCTGTAACATGGACTTTTGGAACCAATGTATGTATGGTATACAAAAACTACAATCCAAGTGCAAAAAGTCAGCACACACTTGTACAAATATGTGCGTGTTACGTTGATTTTAGTACTGCAAGTAAAAAAGTGTAAATTTGGACCCCAGTTTGAAAATTAAATTATTTTATAATGGTGTCACATCAATTCAATAAAAAGAGACTGTATATAATTTTTCTTATTTGAACTTTTATAAATAAAACATTAGAGTGCTTTCCTAAATTTTGTTTCTTTTGTCCAATAACATAAAGTATAAAAATTAAAAAAGAACGCACGATTTATGCGCCAATATCTCATAATATAAAACAAATTCGCTATCCGAACGACCGACGACGACGTCTGTACGCTTAGTAGATCTAAGCAACGGATTTTAGTGCGGTTCTCGAAATCATTTTTTCCTTAATAGACCCAGAGCCCACAGCAAATTTTGGGAGTGAAAAAGTCCCGAAAAATATTCATATCAATGGATAGATCTTGCATTGCTAGACATGGAAATCAAAGTCTGGCAGTCAAAGGTGGGGGAAATTGTGAGTAATACTGCATCAAAAACGGGATTTTATCGACTTTTTGGATTCTCATTTGGCTCACCTAATTTTTTTTGGAAATCAAAATTTGAGCCACCCTTAACACGAATATATGAGTCCCAGACGTTTTGAGCGGGACAAAGGGGCTGCCAGACGCCCCCAAAAATTCCCAATTATCGACTTTTTGGATTCTCGTTTGGCTCACCTAATTTTTTTTGGAAATCATAGATTGAGCCACCCTTAGCACGAATATATGAGTCCCAGACGTTTTGAGTGGGACAAAGGGGGTGCCAGACGCCCCCAAAAATTCCCAATTATCGACTTTTTGGATTCTCGTTTGGCTCACCTAATTTTTTTTGGAAATCATAGATTGAGCCACCCTTAGCACGAATATATGAGTCCCAGACGTTTTGAGTGGGACAAAGGGGCTGCCAGACGCCCCTAAAAATTCCCAATTATCGACTTTTTTATTTTATGAAATGCATATTATTACTTCGGAGAGTCAGCGAAACGCACTAGGCCACGGAATTTAGTTTATTTTTTTGACGTGATAACGTCTAATAAATCGGTTTGGAATATATGGGCAGCACGCACAGAAAAATGTCACAGTCACAGTCACAGTCACAGTCACAGTCACAGTCACAGTCACAGTCACAGTCACAGTCACAGTCACAGTCACAGTCACAGTCACAGTCACAGTCACAGTCACAGTCACAGTCACAGTCACAGTCACAGTCACTGTCACAGTCACAGTCACGTTACCTAGCTGCTTTCATAGCCTAGAAAGTCGATAAAGTGGTAGGGGAGGGTGTTGGGTGGTTGGTTGGTTGTGGTTGGAGTGTGTGTGGGCCAGGCGGGGGGGAGGGGTAGTGTCCGGAAGAGGAAAAATCGTCAAAAATGGTGGGTGGTTGTAGCTGGTTTGGGTGGTAAGATAAATATTGTCAAAGCTAATGGGTGGTTCCTTGGTGGCTGTAGGTGGTTGGATCTGGGGGATTTTGTGTTGGGAATGAGTGAGGGAAAAATAATTGTCAAAAATGGTTGGTGGTTGTTTGGTGGCTGTAGGTGTGATGGGTGGTTGGTGGTGTTGGGTGAGTGGCAAGTTGTAGGTGTTATGGGTGGTTGGATTGGTGTTGAGGGTATAGTGAAGGGAATTGCCAAAAATAGTTGTACTGGGGAGGGGGTGGGGGGTGAAAAAAAAATTGTCAAAAATGGTGGGTGAGTAGCAGGTGGTTGTAAGTGGAGTAGGTGGTTGAATTTGGTGCATGGGGGAATTGTCAAAAATAGTGGGTGGGTGATTGGTGGTATTTAGGAAGGGCTGGCTTTATTGTGTGGGAGAGGAGGAACAAATTTTCAAAAATGGTGGGCTGTTGGTTGTATGTGGGGGTGGTAGATTGGTGTTTGGGTTAAGGGATAAACAAAAAATGTCACAAATGGTGGGTGGTTGATTGGCTGTTGTAGGTAGGGTGGGCAGTTGGCGGTGGTGGTAAGGGGGGAGGAGGGAGGGTGATAAGGTGTAAGGGGAATTGTCAAAAACTTTGGGTCTTTGGTTGGTGGCTGTAGGTGGGATGGGTGGTTGGTAATGTTGGGGGGTGATTTGGTGTTGGGGGAATGTTAAAATTTGTGGGTGAATGGCCAGTGGTTGTATTGGAATGGGTAGTTGGGATTGGGGGGGGAGTAGTGGAACAAAAATAGTTGTGGTGGGGAGTTGGGGGTGGGTGAATAGCAGGTGGTTGTAGGTGGAGTGGGTGGTTGAATTTGGTGTAGGGTGGGGGGTTGAATTGTCGAAAATAGTGGGTAGTTGGGTGTAGTTGGTGTGTGTGATTGGTAGTGGTTAGGAAGGGGGGATTTACTGTGTGGTAGAGGAGGAAAAAATGTTCAAAAATGGTGGGCTGTTGGTTTGTTGATGTATGTGGCGGGAGGTTGGTGTTCAAGGGGTGAACAAAATTAAAGAATGGTGGGTGGTTGTAGGTAGGTTGAAGTGTTTTGTGAACTGGTTATCACGTAAAATTATCGTCCGTAAACCGACTTTACAGACAACCATGTTGTTTATAAGCTGACTTTATCTGGTGTGTCGTGTGTGCAATTAACGTATTTTTTTATTATTAATCATGTTAAATACACTAAAGTGTGTTTTAAAAATTAAACATTGGAAACATATCAGTGATAACGTTATTCCTTTTAATGAAAAGACATTACAAAAATGCCACGAAATATTGGGTTGCAGAAAACGATTCAAGGTAAAATTCGAAAAGCTTATGTGTGCTCAACTATCAACCTTAAACCACATTGAGTCCAAAGCATTACTTCTTGGCAACGCTGCGATATACACGAAATTGGAAAATAAAAATAATTTACAAAAAATTAAATATGAGAAGAGAATCCAAAAAGTCGATAATTGGGAATTTTTGGGGGCGTCTGGCAGCCCCTTTGTCCCACTCAAAACATCTGGCACTCATATATTCGTGCTTAGGGGGGCTCAATCTATGATTTCCAAAAAAAATTAGGTGAGCCAAACGAGAATCCAAAAAGTCGATAATTGGGAATTTTTGGGGGCGTCTGGCAGCCCTTTTGTCCCACTCAAAACGTCTGGGACTCATATATTCGTGCTTAGGGGGGCTCAATCTTTGATTTCCAAAAAAAATTAGGTGAGCCAAACGAGAATCCAAAAAGTCGATAATTGGGAATTTTTGGGGGCGTCTGGCAGCCCCTTTGTCCCGCTCAAAACGTCTGGGACTCATATATTCGTGTTAAGGGTGGCTCAAATTTTGATTTCCAAAAAAAATTAGGTGAGCCAAATGAGAATCCAAAAAGTCGATAAAATCCCGTTTTTGATGCAGTATTACTCACAATTTCCCCCACCTTTGACTGCCAGACTTTGATTTCCATGTCTAGCAATGCAAGATCTATCCATTGATATAAATATTTTTCGGGACTTTTACACTCCCAAAATTTGCTGTGGACTCTTAGACTATAAGGTTTTATGTATAATGTATAAAGTATCTTATACTATACAATATAGAAAAAAACAATGAAAGCTGTAGCAACGCACTATATTATAATAAGCTTGGCTCAAACGTAGTTGATAATTAAACGCCAAAATCAAGTTTAAGATCGGTGTAAACGAAGCAATGGGGTTTTGCCTTTTCTTTTCGCTCAAATGTTAGATTATATGGCTTATGTTGTGAAAAAAAATTATTGTTGAATTCCTCTTTATAAATGTTGTATGAATAAGCCTCCACCTACCAAAGGGAAATTGGACTCAAACTTATTCTTCTAAGCGAAGTTCTTGTGCCGTCAGTCAGAGTACAGGGTGTTTGTTTTTAGAAAACATTGTTTTACTTTTTTAAATTATTCTATTTAAGTCCAAGATAAAACTTTTACCTGAGGGATTTTCGAAGCAGTGGAGGATCTAGGATTTCTGCAAAGAGGTTGCAAAAGTCGACCATTTCATTATTATATTACCATAACAGTTCTGAAGACCTTTTTTTTGCTCTTCACTTTCTATATTCTTGCTTTTCTTTAAATTAAAGAATACTGGATGAAAGTTTGCAGGACGTTTAATTTTATTAAAGTGGTTGGAACTTTTCTTAAAAAATAATGCAAAACCACGTTCAGTGAGCTAGGTCCAACATTATTCCGAGCTCAATTCATCCACTTTTAACACTTGAAATATCTTCCATAGTGCTTAGAAACATAAAGTATGACACTGAAGAACTCATAGCCTGAAACAGAAAAGAGAGAAGTATAAAATTACTTGTATGACGACAACCTTCAATCGAAACAATACTATAATGAGGCTATATATCGAATTCATACATTTTAAATGAACTTACCGAACCAACACTTTCCAGTGACAAAACCATAAACTTCATTCCGTCAAGATGTACTGACTTCTGGGATCGAAAAATCGCAAAATGTATAGTTTTAATGAGTTTAACGTTAGATTTTATATCACCATGGGCCAGAAGTGATTCCCAGTTGCATGTATAGTATGAGTTAGCCATTTCTGCAGCCTGTTTGAATATTAAGTTAAGCCCAAAAATTTTGTTTGGCAAAGATAAACTCACCGCATCTGTGCAATGCTGGCCGAATGACCCAATCACAAGAAACTCTAAACATGTTGCCATAAGCCAGAAAAAATACTCCAAACTATCAACACTGATGTCATTCTAGAATATCAAACTAGAGAGTGAAATAAATATATAGCAACTTTTAAAAGGACATTTACCCTTTGTAATTGAAACGCCACAGTACAAAGAAGAAAAATTCCAAATAAAACTATGACGAATATTGGGAGGCTAAAGAAAGATTGAAGTTCCTGTAAAAACCTTTAAAGAGAAAATTGAATATATGCAGGTATTTTGAGAGTTAACAAATTTCCTAAAATAAAATTAGGTATAGGTGAAGAATGCATGCATCTGACACCTAACTGTTCGTACATATCAACACTTAGTTTTACTAAACATGACTTCGGTCGATTTTTTCGCTGCTTTTTAAATAAGTATACAATTATTGGGTTCTTATCAAATGGTTTAGGCACACAAACATTTAAGAAAAATTAAATTTGCAGTAGTTCTTAACGGCATTTTTACTAGAATATTTTTAGATAAACATTTGAAATTGTGTTTATTGAAGGTTTGTGTTATTTTCCTGGACCAAAAATCCTCATGGAATTGGATGGAACTGATTGAAGGCGGTAACTTAACCCAAAGAAACCAATTAAACGGTAAGAGCAAAGTTTTGATCCCAGATAAGTGAAAAAGCTTACAAAAGTTAATCAACTTGGCTACAAGCTGTGGACTGGGAGTAAATTAAAGAAAACCCAATGCTATAATATGCGTTTTCAACCGAAAATAAGTACCACACCATACTGAAATTAGTTTCGTCAAAGTTGAATTTTGTGTGTTTAGTTTTTCAGAATGGTAAGTGATTTTTGTGTCGTCTATTCAAAATTCAAATGTTCGTGGGCTAAGAAAGAATTTTTTTTCTGTGTACGCCCATACTGTGCAATACAGGCCAGCTGTTTTGGCATTAAGTGAAACTTAGGTTGGACAGAATACTGATTTATCAGAATTTTGTTTGGATATGACTAAGTGCCATAATTTTTTCCCACCATGGTCTTGTCGTTTATGTTAGGAATGATATTGCTAGCCAGAGCCTTCCCCAATATGGGCATTGTTCTAATACGAACTTTAATTTCCTGTGGCTCAAATTCACTGTCCGCAAGCAAATCAGTCATTACCGTTTTCTTTACAGGAGTCCGAATCTTGACAGCATGTCTACTTGTGATGAGTTAGATGTTCTGTCAGATTCACTTTCCCGAATTGTTTCCCATTGTCCTCACACTGAAGTCGTGATTACGGACGACTTCAATGTACACAATTCAAGTATTCTGGCCAGACAACAATCGAAGGAAGGTATACCAAGATCTTTGCTGAGTATAACCACCTTACCCAGCTTGTCGATGAGCCTACTCGTATACCGGATGTTGAAGGGCACTCCGCCCATACTCTTGACTTGTTCCTTACTTCCCATCCTGATAAATATACTATTAAAGTAACTTCTCCATTTGGCACCTCGGACCATTGTGTCATTTCAGCTAATTTCTCGATCTCCAACCATCCAGTTAAAGAAAAAATTCCCACTAGGACCGTTTGGCAATATACGAGAAAGCCAACTGGGACGGTCTGAATAATTTCTTTCTCAACTTTAACTGGTCATTATGCTTCCTCGATAATGGCATTGATGCCAGTGCTGAAATGGTTACAGAAGTGATTTTTCTTGGAATGAGAACTTTTGTCCCTCACAGAAATGTATCAAACCAAAAGAAAAGTCTTGGTTTACAGAAGAGTGTAAAGAAGCTATCAGGTTGAAAGAAGTAAGCTTCCGATCCTATAAAGCCAACCCAACTGAAGAAAATCGGAAGAAACACAAACAAGTTAGGAACTCGTTCAACTCCATTATACACAAAACGAAATTTTTACATGACCAGAAGTTACGGCAAAAAATTCTGCAATGTCCCAAAGGCAGTAAAAACTTCTGGTCATTTGTAAAAAACGTCAAGAACTCAACGTCATCATCAGTTCCAACGCTCATCGTCGACGATAAACCTATTGTCAGCTCTTCAGAAAAGGCGAATATGCTCGCAGCTCATTTTGCTGCAAGTTCTACGTTGCCTGCAAGCAATAATGCCCCTCCTGTACTTGAGAACGCTAATTTTTCTATGGGACAGGTATTTTTCCGCACTCGTATAGTAGCAAGAGTTCTTCAAGATCTTGATATACCCAAATCCGCTGACCCGGATGATATACCCCCAATTCTTCTGAAGAGGTATTCTTCATCACTGGCAAAACCACTGCGTAAGCTTTTTCATCGCTCCTATCGTTCAGGAATCTTTCCTAGTAGATGGAAAACAGCATTTGTCCAGCCCGTCCCAAAAAAAGGTGACTCCTCCTCCCCCTCCTCCTACCGACCAATTGCACCTACGTGCCTTCTTTCCAAGTTCATGGAAACGCTGATAAATTGTCAGCTCAAGAAATATCTCGAAGATCGGGAGCTTTTAAATGACCGGAAATACGGCTTTCGCAGCAATCGTTCCACTGGTGATCTGGTGGCATATCTCACCGAATAGTGGAACAAATCTTTGCATCGCTTTGGCGAAAGCAAGATTATTGCGCTTGATATTTCAAAGGCATTTGATAGAGTTTGGCATGAAGCTCTTTTATCGAATATGCGTGCATTTGGTATCGATGATACTCTTATTCGTTGGATTAGAAGCTATCTTCTGGACCGTTCAATACAAGTTGTATTAGACGGTTTCAAGTCTGATCTCCACAAAATAAATGCTGGTGTGCCCCAGGGCTCCGTTCTGTCTCCGACTCTCTTTCTCATTTTTATAAATGATCTCTTGTCTGTGACTTCTAATCCATTAAATTGTTTTGCTGACGACTCAACCCTCAGCTTTTCATATACGTTTGATAATTCACGGCCTTCGCCTTCGGACGTGTTATTACAACGAAATCGTATGATAAGCTCATTAAACTCCGATTTAAACAGCATTGTGAATTGGGGTACTAGAAATCGTGTGGAGTTTAATGCGTCGAAAACTCAATGCTGTCTTTTGTCGTTGAAGCTAAACATACCCCCTATGCCATTATCCATGAATGGTACTTGCATCGAGGAGGCCGAAAAGCTATCAGTACTCGGTATGTGTATCAGTGACAATCTTCGTTGGAATGATCATATACTTGAGATTGCCACGAATGCTGCAAGATGCAGGCTTTCCTAATAGATGCAAGAAGTTTTTCACCCCTTCTGATCTGGCTACAATTTACAAAGCGTTTATACGCCCTAAACTCGAGTATAACTCCCATCTCTGGGCAGGTGCTTTTAAAACTTTTCTCCACCTGCTCGACAGAGTTCAGAAAAAAGCGTTAAAATTGATAGGAGAGAGAAACAGTATGGAAACATTTCCGTCACTCGAACATCGTCGAAATGTCTTATGTCTTTCCTTATTTTACAGGTTCTTTTACAAAAAAATGCTCACTCGATGTAGCCAGCTGCGTTGCACCCCTTAAACATTTCCCCCGTAATACTAGTCTTGTTAGGGACGTTCATCAGTTTACACTTGAGCCCAATTTCGGACGTACCGTGAAATATAGAGATTCTTTCTTTAGTCTTTACACGAATGTGGAATGGATTGTCTGGCACAATTTTTCCTTGCCATTTTGATCTTCAAACATTCAAGATCAATGTTCATCGACACCTCCTTTCCCTTCCTTCCTAACTTCCTATCGCTCGCGCTGTGACTTATCATTAAAAGGGCTATAGCAAACAATTTGAGCGCTGTGTGCATTATAAAAAAAAAAAACATAAGCGAGAGCTACAGTACGTTTGCAACGAACTGTTGGATACCCTATTCCCTATATTTTTGTATGTGTATGGCCTCCCGCAGCCAGCCGATGTTTCAGTTTCAGAAACAAAATTCTTCTTTAGCAGAAAAATTCAATAACATTAATTTTGTGTGGTGTGATGTTCAATTAGTGCTGGCACAATAAAAAAAAGCGTGTGCCAAGCCCAAAGTTAAGACTTTTTATTGCCAAGGCAATTAGTATGAGCTCAGTGACATTCAATTTTATTCTTGCAGATCGATTTGAACAAAACAAGACAAAACTTAAATTTTTAAAAATTAGATTTTGAATGGAAATAGCGATTAATAAATATAAATCTAAGTGTTCATCCTTTTTACTTCAAAACTGCGACCGATAGTTAAAAAACTTTAAAAAATTAATGCATTATACGACTAAACGCCCCTTAAAAGTGGGCGTGTCTTAGAAATTTGAAGCACTAACTGAGCTTTGATCAGTATTTAGGCACATGTGTAAAACTACAGCTGAATCGAGTAGTTTTTAAACAATTTTACCTAAACAAAGGTATTTTATCAAAATCACGCCTTTAAAAGTCTGCGTATTGAAAAAATTTACACAAGAAAGAAAAGTTTTAAATTGAACATTGGATGTACCTTAAATTTTTGAGACTACGTTTTTCGTTCTTTCATGAAAAGTGGGCGTAAGCCACGCTCAAAATTCAAAAATCTTTTTTCATACACAAACTGTTTAGTTTCTCT
The DNA here is from genome assembly GCA_916050605.2 of Platycheirus albimanus. Classification (NCBI taxonomy): domain Eukaryota; kingdom Metazoa; phylum Arthropoda; class Insecta; order Diptera; family Syrphidae; genus Platycheirus; species Platycheirus albimanus. The sequence continues at coordinate 49,479,773 of OU696697.1, read as the reverse complement.
TAAGAGACGCAAATTTTTGACTTGCGGATTCATTATAAATACCGTTTATTTACAAAAACAATTTTTGTATAGTTTCTTATGAAAAGTGGGCGTCAGCCACGCCCAAAATCAATTTTTTTGATTTCATACACAAGATGTTCTTGTGCCAGTAATACCCACAAAATTAAATGTTTTTCGCTTTAATATAACAATTGTTATTTTATAAAATCAATATTGATGGTTTTGTATGAAAAATGGGTTTACCTAAAGCTTACGTTTGCAAAATTTTAGCGTTATGCTTTGATCGTAACTGTACTAAAAACATAATTTAATTTTACCAAATTGAGGTTGTTCATCAAAAATGGCGATTGTGAGCGTGTTTGTTTGCGGATTTTACCGGTTCAAGAACTTAGCCTTACTCTTGAACCAAAGGTTATATATACCAAATTTCGCTTTCTAGCTCAAAAATTGTGACCTCTAGAGAGTATACATACGGACGGACGGACGGACGGACGGACATGGCTAAATCGACTAGGCTTTTGATTCTGAGTCAGGATATATATACTTTTCTATACCTAACGGTATCATTTCTCTTTGTTACAAACTCCACACCAAATACAATATACCCATTCTATGGAATAGGGTATAAAAATACTCGTAGGTGATAAGTTCCTGCCCATAGGCATTGCATTATATAAACTATAGTATTACCACTTAAGGGGCGTCATCTATCGACGAAAAACTAAGCTCTAGAATACCATGGGAAGCAACAACAACAATTTCCACCATTTTAATTGTTGTTGTTGCTTTCCATGGTATTCTAGAGCTTAGTTTTTCGTCGATAGATGACGCACCTCAAGTGGTAATAATATAGTTTATATATACAAATATACAATGACAATGCTTTCCTCTGCGCATTAAATCAAACATAATAGGCATGAGCAAACATAAGCTTATGTCAACACTATAAACAATATATTTGCCGAAGTCATAATGCACTTATTACCTCATAAAAATTTTTAGACTGTTTCTATTTACATGAACACAATCACATTTGTGATTCGTAGTACAAGAAAAATGGATTTCAAAACATTATTTATAGTCAGTCTTGTTCTCTGGAAATTTGTTCCTTCAATTTGGGTGAGTTCGTCCAGGTTTCTGACAGAAGTCTTCATTTTTAATCACGTCTTTATTGCCAACAGAAGTACGTGTGAATAGACACTTCCTAGATAAACAATAGCTTTGTTTGTTGAACTTTACCCATAGGGTCGCCCTAGGTTTTGTTGACAACTCCAAGAGTTGTCAAAAAAACTGGGTTTTCCCATTCTCAAAAAACGCATTAGGGCTGCTGATTGTATTTATATTTTTCACAACCCACAAAATCAAAAGTTTCCATTTTGCTACGAGTTGTGGCGACCCCAGGGTGACTTCAGGGCTCATCAAACAAAGCTAATATCTCGACTGTAAAACTTTCGCCTTTGCTCTTCTTGTTGTTCTGAAAGATTGTATACTCGTATATTCGCAAATTTTACACCACTTACAAATGCACCGTCATAAATATTTTGTTTATAATATATATGTGCATTTAAATTTGAAAATTTTACGGGAAAGATGAAGTAGGTACATAATAAAAAAAACACTTTATAAAGCAATTTTTTTTTAATAAAATTGTGCCTTAGTGCGTGCAAAAAAAAAATACCATAATATGATATATTAAATAAGTCTTAACTTAAAAGCATTCATATTTTTTTTATTATAAAATTCAATTTTAAAATCTCACCTGTCCAATATCTGCTGTTTCTTTATGATGGCACTCAGTTCTTTATGAAATACTTGGTGTAGATTATTTTTTGTAGGAAAATCCGATTTTGAGTTATCAAATAACATCAATGAATTTTCATAAAGCATGTCTAGTTCTTTTTTTAACATTTTGTAGCGTACCACACAGTTAACAAGTATTGTTCCAATTAAACAATCCTCGGCAGATGTAATGGAAACAACAGAGAATGCTGCCCATCCTGTATATAAGATAGTTAAAGCATACTTCCAGGGTTCTTGTGCATCATATGAAAACTGCATATCCACCAAATATGGTTTTGAACGGGATGTTGGATCTCTAGCTATTGCAATACCCAAGCTAAGAAATTGGGAGAACGTGGTGAGAAAAAAGGTTGATGACATGCAGTAAACCAATCGTAGGCTTTTTTTACAATCCTTGTGTAGCTCCGCATTTTCTGATCTGTTAATTCAGTATAAAAATATAAATAATGTTTTTTAATCTTTTTTAAGATTCATAAAAAAAAAAAAATTACTATACCTCGATGAAATTTCCATACCAAACAAGAAGTAGTACTACACACAAAGCGTAATGTTCCCATACCCACTTACCGGGATACTTTGAATTACTACCAAATCGTGTTCAAAATATGAAATGACCCGACCCATAGAATCCATCGCATGAATATAATCATGAGCCTACAGCTAAGTTTGGGTGTAAGTGATAGCAGAATATTATTTTTATTTAATAAATTAAGATTGCTTTATCGATCCCTATACAAAGTATTTGACGCGAGCGAAGCCGCGGGTAGAAGCAAGTCTTTAATAAACGTTGCGTCGTCCAGGCTTTTGTTGGGGCAATGATAAGTCATACTTATTGAACAAGGCACCTTTTTAATCAAATAATAATTGTGTCTGTCGGACGCTTAGAACTTAATTGCCTGCTTAATCAAAGAGTTTATTTCAAGAAAATTTCCTTTTCAGCGAGAAATTCCACAATGCAGTCGAGAACTCTTACTTTGGAGGGAGAAGGTCCCATGTAAAGCTCAACCTTTTTGATTTCACTAGAGTAACACTAGATCGGCGTGTAACTTACTATTGTGCCAAAGAAAGCTGTATGAGATATGACTAATGAATACAATATTAATGAAATCCAAAGACCAATCTCAATAATGCCTTTTTTCAACACTTCACATTAATTAACTTGACTAATTAGTTTTTTAAATTAGTATGTTATGTATTTCCTAATTCCTAGGATTTGTATATAAAACTTCCAATGAACAACAACCACGAAATGTCAAATTGCATTGCAGACAATCTAGTCAACGAATGTTGTTAATTGATTCTGTAAGTCGGACCCTCACTCTTCTCAGTCAGTAATAAACGAGGTAAAACTTTAAACGAAGTTTTTAGTTTGCTGAACAATGTGAGTATGTACTCGTATGTATCCAAAATCCGACTGAATCAATCCTAAAAATAGAAATGTAATGTAGGTTTTGTGTAAAACCACAAGACAAGTTTTGTGTCCAAAATTTTCAACTCGACTGATTGTGAAAAATGTGCATACCTTAATCTGAAACCGGCGCGGCGGGCTTAGACAAATGGTAGGGCGAATTAAGGCTTTCAAAAAAAAAAAAAAAAAAAAAAAAACAGTTGTGGCGACCCCAGGGCGAATTCAGTTAACTGTTACCAAAACTTTAAAGGCTTTTGATTAACAGCTTTTCAAAAAGTGCTTGTTCTCGAAGAAAATCGCCAGCGATTTTTTTACTCCGTTTTATCTTATAACAGATCACAATCAAAAACAGAAACTTTATATTTATCTTTGAGTGTATTTACTCTACAGTCTACACTAAACCATGTTTGCAATCTTTTATATTATTTTTAATTATGATCAAAGATCCTTATGGATTAAAACTTTTCGGAATTTGGATGTGTTTAATTTGGATAAGGCGATCATTGATCCTGATCATGATCAGTAATGATGATTAAAAATAAATTTAAAAAACGTTCTTCTGCAGTTGAAAAAATTATGTGTAAATCCTTTAAATCGTCAAACATTTTTTAAATAATGGAGATCATAAATATGTATAATGGTTTAGAATTTAGATGTTTAGAAGCATAAGGCTATTATCTGCTCGTACTTGGACAATCTCTTATTAAAAAGTGTTCCCTACAGCTTTTGAAGGTAGGTATTAAAGAATAAAAATTGAAAATATAAACGTAAAAAATTAACACATTCGTGTTAGTAGGTACAATATTATAGGTAGTAAAATGATTATGGACAAAGTTGTTTGAATACAATTATGAGTACCTTTTAGTATTAATATTTTAACTCCTTAACGGGTAATTACAATTCGATTTATTTACCTTAATGCAATTTTTAATATAAGGTCATTATGAAACCAATAAATAAAGTTAAATTCTTCTAATATCAATAAGTATCCTGTTATAATTTGTAACTTACTTAGGAACAAAAATGTCTGTGTAAAACGTATCCAAAACATGCCTCATTTGCTGTCGCTGGAATATTAAGTGCAGAATTTTTATAATAACAAGTACTCCAAATATAAATCCACACAGACACTGGGCAACTTTTGTTATATCTCCTTGATTTGCTTGCATGTATAGATATTCTGCGTAAATAGTATAGCAACAACATGACAGGAAAATTAAAGCTAGCACGTTAACGATGCAAATATAGATGTTATGAGTATTTTTATCCAATGGCCAAACCCAATTTAACTTAAAAAGCCAAAAAATTATCGAATAGACACTTTCGCCTTTTGCAGTGGTTGGCACAAAAAACCTCATTGCTAATTTTTAAGAAGGAATTCTTTATGGTAAAACGATACACGAGTGGTTCTCTTTGATTTAACAACTATTCTGCCAAATCCATTACTTGCGACTTTTAGGTACTGCTTTTGTTTATATAATGTCGTAATTTAATTTAACAACAACCGCAAAATATAATTTGTTGTTGTTAAATATTAAAAATAAATATAAGTAAATATTTTAAAATATGCAAATGAACTTAAGCGGTCACCGCTTACGTATGAATAATTAAAAACATCACATGACAATGCAGTGTAATAGATTTTAAATCGAAGCTTCAATCATACAAGTTGTGGAAGTGGTGTGTAACCACAAATTTTATGTTTTATATTGTTACTTATACATACTTCAATATTATAGATGTACATGATATAAAGCAGGTAAGGGATGCACAAAAAACTATAATCATTGTTGAAACACTGGAAGTTGTGTGAGGCTAAGAGCATATTTATCCTCACACTAGTAGCGTTATTACGGGCGATTTTTATGGATATGTTACGGTCAAAGCCCGATATCTAGTCAAACCTAGGATTGACTAAGTCAATGCTCAACATTGACCAGCAGCGTTGGTCAAAGCCCGATGGATACTTTAGTTTCTTCACCTTTTGAAGGAAGTACAGTTTCTGATGTTACAAATTCAAACCTTCTGAAAAAACACTGCATAACTTCAATCAAACTAAAGGGTGAGAAGTTTCGATGGTTTTTGTCTATGGTTTCACAGTTAAGAATGTTAAACTGTGTTGACATTTCTTTTCAGTAAGGTTTGGCAATTGATCATGAATAGTTTAACGCCGGCCGCGCCGGAACAACTCTTCTGTTCGCTAAATTCATAGCAAGTCGTCAATTTCATGGTCAGCATAATAGGCTTCTTCTCGATTCAAAACCATTAACGAATCCCCATTGCATCCATTAAAATTGACTGTTTGGTGCTGCGGTTTACACGCTGGCGGCATCATCGATCCTTATTTCTTTCAAAATTAGGACGAATCTGCCGTTATGGTAAATGGCGAGCGTTAATATCGAGTCATGCCTCAAGCTGACTGATTTTTTCATCTACATCTACGACATTTGCTTCCAAACAAGAGGGCGCTACTTGCCATACAGAGTGCTTAACCATCAAGTTATTGCAAAATCAATTTGGTGACAGCTTTATTTATAGAAGTGGTCCTGTTAACTGACTCTCTCGATTACTTTTCATGGGGTTATGTTAAGTCATTGGGATATGCCGACAAACTATGAAATCTCGAGGTATTGCAAGCCAATATTCAAGCCACCATTGACGCCATACCGCGGCCAGATTTATTGGGAAAAGTAGTAAAATTGGACTGATCGAATGGATTATCCAACTCGTAGCCGCGACAGACATAGATATGCCGGAAATCAGATTAAAAAAATTAAATGTCTGATACTAAGGTACCTGATAAAAAGACACCCGTTAGAAAAGCCTGTTGTGCTTAGATTTTAAGAATCAAATTTTTACATGAACTGATGATCCAAAGTAGTGAAGTTGTTTGGTTATTTGTAACAAATATAGGTACGAAATCCTACTTTGTATTTTATTGTATTTATTGTTAATGCAAATAATTCAGATCTACATTCCTATTTCTACAGGTCTCTAAACGTTGATTAAAGCAACCAACGGCTATATAATAATATAAGGATTATGATTAAATTTTAATGTAACATGTATTATTTATTTATTTATTCACATAGCAGACTATAGCTTCAATCTTCACATATAAGTACTATAATTAGATTACAATTAGATACCTAATTGAATACAAATTTGATTGAAATTTAGATAACAAATTTAATGATTGGTCAAATAAGTAATTACATCTATTTATTATTATGATGATTAAATAATTCAAACATTTTCTTTAAAGGAGAAAATCGTTCATAATTAGTACGAAAGTTTGCAGCTACGCGTTGGTAGATTCCCTAAGTTTCTTTGAGGAATATTAAAATCTATTCGAGACAAAAGGTACAAAGAGTTTATATTACCATTTATTAATTTAACAATAAAAACGAAACCGAAATAAGAACTTCTATTCACAAGGGATGGCAAATCAATAAGTTACTAGTCTATTGATGTAGGTACGTGGGCAGCTCGTAAGGATTTTTCCAACTTAATTCCCGAAAGGCGAATCGCAGAAATCTTTTTTGAACACTTTCCAACCTTGATATATGGCACAGGCACTCGTAATGAGGTGACCAACCCTGGCAAGCATATTCAAGAATGGGACGAACAAATGTAATAAAAAGCTGTTTTCTAACAAAAACGGTCTGAAAATTGCCGTAACTCTCTCTTAATCCAACCTAGAATTGAATTAGCTCTATTTGATATGGTGTTGATATGCTGAATGAATTAAATCTATTGCTATCAAATATAACACCAAGAACATTTACGTTTTCCAAACATGATAGGGAAATTCCATCTATGGAATAATTAAATGGAGTTACTGTAAGTTTTCTTGTGAGGCTCAAAATTACATTTATTTATATTGAGAGATAAGCAATTACGCACACACCAGTCAAAAATCGAATCAAAGTCGCATTTCAACAATTCACAATCACTAACACTAGAAAAAGTCTTGAAATGAGACATTTACGAGTAGAATGCTTCAAGATAGATCGTAAGTCATTAATAAATAGAATTAAAAGAAGAGATAATAGATGGCTAACTTGTGGTATATAGATATTCCAGAGTTAACTATGTAAAGGAAGTTGATAAGACTGAAGCCACAGAACAAAATTTTGGCCAAAACCAAGATTTCTTAGCTTTTTTTAGCAAGATGTTATGCGAGAGTTTGTCAAATGCCTTACTAAAGTAGGTAAACACTAACTGCGTGTTATTAATGTTAAGAGTTCTTTTTCGACAAAACTGCTATTTTAAAATGTTGACTCTACAGCTTCTAAACGAAATCTGGATTTAAAGTAGTTTCCCAAATGTCGACAACTATGCATCGACTTGATGGAATATTCTAAAACTTATTTTGAAATGTTTTATATAGCTTTTTGTGCGATGACATTTCAATTTTCTTAGTAACTGGCTTTTAAACGATAGAATAAAATAGTACCTATAACATGGCGTTCAAGTTTTGCATTATGGTGTTTCTTAATTCGTAGGCAATAATTCGGTACAAACATTTAAAGTAATGGCTTTCTTTGGCATAGCCTGGATCCAGGTTTACGCAATTCAACCAATTTAAGTATCAAACTAAACTAATAGCTATATATCTTATCTCTAAGTACTATAAAATATATTAATCTTAATGTACAAATATTTTTATTATGTATCCAGTAAATGAAATTGAAAAAAAAAATCGGAATTTGTCCATTTCCGATTCTCAACTGACTTTTGAAGAAAACTCCTGCTGGCCTTGCATATTCACACTCAATTGAATGGTTTTCACGATGACTAGCAATAGCTTTTAATTCATCCGCCGCTTTTGGTTTCGGAATCACGGGAAATGTTTGTTGGAAGTCGCCCGCGAACAGCATCATCACGTATAAGAACATGGATGATTTTTTAAAATAATATTTTTTTTTTTTTAATAAATTTTAATTAAATTAATTCAACTCAGAAAAAAACGCATACGCCCAAATGTACTAGGTTTAAGGTAGGAAAATGGACAACTGCAGCAAATTTTCTTTTAATTGCAATGAGTTAATTTAGCTTACATTTTTCATATTAAATTAACATACATTTACTGAGAATGCGTGTCGTTATTAATATTGAATGATTTTCACATAAGAACTTAAAAAATAAAATGCATGACTACTGGATCGCACGATGATACATAACATAGTTTCCGCGAGCAAAGTTCACATTTTTTTGTTTAAGAAGTGCTTATGTCCCGCATTTTGAGCATATTGACATTGTAATCAGATTCGTAAATTTTGCCAGTTATTACGTATAATTCGTATAAAGACCTCTAATGGAATTAAGTTGCTTGTATTTAGATGTCCGTTATTTTTATTTTAAGCCAAAACTTGAGAACGCACTTGTCAATGAAATATTTTCAAAAAATACCCACAAAATAAATCAAAATTGTTAAAGATATTTTTGAAAAATTTGGTAAAAAATAAAACTGTCGGCTAGCACTTGAAAACCCGATATACGGGAGCTACCGTTCAAAATCATTTCATATAATATTTAAACAGTTTATGACATATTTTAGTAGGTGCTCTAAAATATTATAACTGTATAGTTCATTTTTTTTCCAAGCATTGAATTATGTATGTATAGGTTGTGGGGATATTTTAAAACTAACTGTCTTATTTGAAAAGAGTCATACAAAAAAAAATTAAAAACTCAATAAGTTTAGCTGTTCAACTTGAACTGTTGTCATCCCGCTACCCGTCCACCAATGACTTTTTTGCTACTGATATTAAAAAAGCATTTTAATAGTTTTTCTATGAGAAATATAAACAAATATATAGGATACCTACTATATTATATTTTATCCCATTTTACCCTATAAACAACTTGTTAATAAAAACACATTAAAATTTTTTTAAATCGGTAAAAATTTTTTTTGATTTTAACCCATTTCACCCAACAAACGGCTAAGTCTTTTTTATTATATACTAATAATTTTATATACTTTAAATTTTAATTTTTTTTAAATTTAAGAAAGATAGGAAAGACTTTTTGTTGGCACAATGGATTGAGAATAAGTTGATATTTATCTCACGAAAATACCATAAGCAGCGTCCAGTTGAAGCTGGGGGACTATTGATAAATTGCTGCCCAGGCTGGGGCTCGAACCCACAACTCTTAAGTTAGCAAACAAGCACTTCACCCACTGAACCATTGCCACGCCCTTGACTTCAAAACAAAAAACTAATAATAAAACTCCGAATGAATAATATTTCAAATAAATGATTTTTCAGTTTTGCTACGTCGGTTTCTTGTTTTTTTAGATTTCCTAAGTTTCTGCACAATTTTCTTAATTTTTTTTTAATAACCATTTAAAAAAAAGATGAATGAAATCGTTAAAGCCGTTATTAAGTTATTGCCTGCCCAGGAAAAATTGGGGTTCATTTTTATATATATTTTGTATTTGTATAGATAATTTTAGTCTTTGTCACCGCGCTTAAATAAATTTGATACCTTTTTTGTTTTGGTCTTAAGATGTACAGTTTCTAGTCTGATCCATTTTTCCTTCCCATGTAATAATGTACTAAAAAAAAGTCAATGTAACGTTTGCGGAAAACTCTTAAATTTAATGAATTTAAAACTTGACTTGGGAAAAATTAAGTATTATAGAAGATAATTTTACTTTAAAAAAAAATAAACAACAACAACTTGTTCTTATGCTGTAGATAAATGTTTAGGCGTTGCCCTTATTTTGATTTAAAAAAAACACACATTTTGACTATGTGAATTGTGAATATACATATGGTAAATTGTAACTTGCATCTAGGAAAATAATGTTTACAAACCCTAATATATACCATTTTCCAAAATAAAAAAAAAATTTTTTTTTTACAAAATTACTCAAAATAAAAAAAAAATTCTTCAAAATATAGATAAGCCATATCAATAGGGTTATATATAGCTTCCTTTGTCGAAAATTATTTATAATATTTTAAAATCGGAAGAATAGCTTACGAAAAAAAACCGGTTTAATGAAAGGTACCGTTATGAGACGAATTCCAAAAATATATTCTAAGCATAACTGTCCGAAAAAAAGCATCCTGAAAGTTCTATCAAAATCTTTGGAGTCGTTTTCGAGATAATCAAAGTTCTTCTTCGAGATTTTATAGCAGGTATACCGTTATTTTTGGGCCTATAGCAAAAATCAAAAATACTTTCCGAAGGACGTCCTAATAAATACTAACTAACAAAATTTGAAGCAAATCGGCTCATCCGTTCTGTAGAGATGCGAACAGACAGACAGACGGACGGACGGAATTCGGAGACCCGCTTTTTCGACTTCTTTATCATCGTTTTGTCATATGTGATTGTTATCTCAATATTTTTATTCACTAATCCATAACTTGCCTTATTAGTTAGTCCAGTCGACAGGTACTTTAGGGTGGAAAAAGGTCAAAAGTTAATGAAACTTGGAGGTTTTGTTCAAGGATAGTAAACTAACATTTTGCTAAGTTTTTCACCTCGAGGGCCCTGTGCTAAAAGATTGAGGGGGAAAACCTGCACATTTTTCGACGTTGCTCCGATTTTCCCTCAATAACTTTTTTTTTTCTTACGTCCTATGGCACTTAGGAACGCAGATGGTAGCTTCACAGAAAATGAAGAGCAAAGATCTAATTTGCTACTGAATACCCACTTTCCAGGTAGTTCACCCATAGTGAACGATAGAATTGAAAGAATACCTTTCAAACCAAACAGAGAAGACTGGAAGATAGCAAAAACTATCTGTTCAGGAAAAAGACTAGAATGGGCAATCAGTACCTTTCAACCTTATAAATCACCCGACATAGATGGCATCTTTCCTGCCTTACTGCAACAGGGCAAAGATGAATTAATGCCGTACCTAATTAGCATACTTCGAAGCAGTATTACACTTGGGTATATACCAAGTCTGTGGAGAAAAGCTAAAGTTATCTTCATCCCAAAAACGGGGAAAAAAGATACAACTCATCCGAAGTCATTCAGAGCGATAAGTCTAACATTTTTCCTACTGAAAACTTTGGAGAAAGTGATCGACAATTACATCAGATCAGAAGTTCGTCAGCATGCCTATAGAGCGGGCAGATCAACAGAGACGCTCTCTTTGAATTAACAAACACTATAGAAAGGGCACTTGACGCCAAAGAAACCGCCCTAAGTGTGTTCCTCGACATAGAAGGTGCTTTTGATAATACCTCTCACGAGGCAGTCAAAAAAGCACTAGTTAGGAAGAGTGTTCCCATCACAATAACCAGATGGATAGACGAAATGCTGAGTACTAGAATAGCAGAGGCACATTCCGGACAAAACGTACAGAAAATCATCATAACAAGAGGATGCCGGCAAGGAGGGGTTCTATCACACCTGCTGTGGAGCCTCGTTGTGGATGGAACCCTACTGCGGTTTTGGGGAGAATCTGATCAAAAACAAGATCAAAACAAACGAAGAAATCAAAAGAACCAACCATTGGAAAGAACTCCCAAAGCTAAGACAGGCAAAAATGTTACTGGGGAACTACAACCTAAAACGATTTACAGCCTGCATTAACTTAAGAAACAGAAACAACCTGAGAATCATAACGGGCTTTCTCACAGGGCACTACAAACTAAAAAGACACCTTAATATCCTAGGGCTGTCAAGCAGCGCAACATGCAGATTCTGCGATGAAGAAGAAGAAACACCGGACCACATACTAGGTAGATGTGGTGCACTTATGCACAAAAGACAAAAACACCTGGGTAATTACCAGATAGAGAAGGGCTGGTTACCTTCTCTAAAAATACCTCAAATACTTGGCTTCCTAAAAGAAACCAAGTTGAAGGAAGTGCTGTAGGATGAGTATCCTCATCCAGCGCTTTAGAAAAGGGGGCACAATAGATCTTAAAAGTCGCAGTGCACTTTCCCCCAATTAATTCATTCATTCGCGTCCTATGGCAAAAACATACTGCAGTTTTTTGTCCCCCGAGCCCCCACCCGCACCTCGTGACCCCCCCAAATAAGACACATTTTTCCAATTATTGCCTGCAGCACGTATTTATAAGTATCATAAAATCTGCGGGTTTCCCTGCATTCTTGTCTTTGACTTTTATTTTACCAATTGTTAGGTTCATTAAAAAAAATATTAAAACACAATGTTAATTATGCATTTTCTACAGAAAATCTACCAGAAAGTCATGGACAGGAAAAATGGAACAGGCTAGAAATGGGATATCTTAAAACTGAGACAAGATATCAAATTTATTTAAAAGCATTTACAAAGACCATTATAGCTTCTAAGTAAAGGCCCTAAACGAAGTTCTCATTCGAACTGTGTGTACCTGCACAGTATCCAAGGCAGAGTATGCAAAATAGACCAGCGACCCATATCCACGTTGCCTAAGAAACACTTAGGGCTTAGGGGCCAATTATAGCGAAACGGAAAACCAAACCGAAAAAATATTCAAATGGAAAATTTGGTATAGTATAATCAGATTTAAAACGCAAATGCTACACTGATCGATGGCAACCAACTCAGAGAATTTATTTTGCAAATAAAAATTTGAATTGAACTTGTACTTTTTGTTAAAAATGTAAACGAATTCAACACGGTACATCCTTGCAAGTGCATTTTGTTTCACTCGTATAGTGTCCCCATTAAAAATGCACAGGGGAGAGTAATGAATTAAGCTTGTACGCCAAAGGAGAGAACCAAACTTTGTCGCGGGTATGTTTTGTGTTCACGTCTTTGATTATTGTAAACTATAGTACTTTGAACATTGTATTTATAATCTATAGTACTCCCAATAATGGACGAAGTTCAAAAACACTTGATTGTTGAGTTAGGAGTGGTTTTTGTCTAGATTGCCATGGGAAGCAAAAACAACAATAGGTAGGCGACATTTGATGTAAAGTAGATAAGACAAATAGCGCGCCATTGCCGAAGTTCAGAACTAAAAAAACATGTTCCATGAAATTACTATACAAAATGTATATGCATACAATGCTTTGAATACGAAGTTTTAATTACTGTTTCAATCTGCTATCTGAATATTGTATTGTAATTGTATTTTTTTATACGTGTGGTTTTCAATCTGGCAATACTTTTTTCGTTGGTCTTTTTGGCACCTGTCACTTGTGCATGATCCAAGGTTTAAAATAAAATACACATAGCAGTTTATTTTAAGCTTGTAGTTGTAGGCAGCGCTCGCCGCTCGCTGTTCTAAATTCTTTTTCTCATCTTTCACTTACAATTAATTGAAACTACATAGCTTTTCATAAATTACGCACAATTTTTGTGGCTGGCAGTCCTGATCTTCTCAAATTGTATTGCATGCAGGAAGAGCGCAGAGCCCTTCTCTTCTTTTCCTACACTCTCAATCTCTCTCTCTGCACATGTGTTTCGGATTTGTTGTGTTTGTGTTTTCTCGTTTTCTGTATCTACTTTTACATTCTGGTAGTTCTATAAACCATAACATATCTACTACTTTTTCGAATCTCGAATATTTTCTCAAGTTATTCCGTCAGTGTCAGTACAGTACGTACGTTACGTTTGTGTTCACTTTTGGGTATGTGAAAATGTTCACACTACTTCCAACATACATAAATGTATATTACGTTCCATCCAACGGTACGGTACTTTTCCGAATTGTTCCTTCACTGTAAAATGAGTTTTTCTTCTAATGTATTGCCAATGCCAATTCATGTAAATTTCATTCTTCAATCCAGTGAAGTTTGAGACCATTCGCAAGTAAGCGGTTTTTGAGGTGCTCATCTTATTTTACATCGATTTAAAATGTAAATTTCCTTATTAGAAAATTATTTAAACAAACATAAATACAAAGTGCATGTTTCATTCATTAAAAGAATATTGTATGCAATTTTAGTGCTAAATCGGCCAAACAAGGAAACGAAAAATATAATCGGTTAGGTACGTACACCAACCAACACCACCCCCCAAAAAAAAAGTTTGCTTCTTCTTTCTGACTTTGGTTGGAAAAAACAATTAAAACGGTGTTTTTTTTCTCTTGAATTGCTCTCTCTCGGTGTACTTACTTACAATACAAATACTCATATATGAAAGAGAAGCAGGAATACAAACGCATTTTCAAATTTACAACCAGCCAACGTCTGCGCTAGAAAAGGACGGCACAAAGAGCTGCTGCTGTTGTGTCCTTTACTCATTGTGTGCATCTTTTTTGTTTTTAATCGAAGTCTTGTGAATCCGAAATCCGAATAAAATGTTAACGGAACGCTGCCGCCTCGCCGCTGCCGATGATGTTTCGCTGATAGAAATATTTAATATAAAGATTTCTGAAATATATGCAATTTAATTACTTGTCGTGCAATCGTCCAATATTCTGAATTAGAAAATTGGTAAAAAGCCCGTGTGTTATCATAATTATACGAGAAAAAAGGTGTTTATAATTTTTTTTTTAATATCAGTGCGGTGGACAAGGGAAAACCTTGAGAAAGCGTAACGTTACCCATCCCGTCAACAGCGACGACATCGACGACGTTACTTGCATTTCATTTCTATCTATGCCCAATGCCCACATATTTTCTCAGCATCTATAGATACATTTAAATGTATTTTTTTTCTTTTTGAGCTTCTTTCAATTTGCGTGAACAAAAATATTTGGAAGTGTTTTTCTTCGAATCGAATGGTAAAGCGTTTTTTTTAAACAAAAGTGCCGTCTCAGGTCTCGCACAGTTAGATGTGAGAGAAAAAAAAAAAGAAAATTCGATTAAGTGTCAAATTCCAACAACAAATACATGTGGCTTTTTCGTATACAAAAACAAATAAAATTCCAATTAGATTACTGTGAATAGTGTGCATCTTAGCCAAAGATTGAATATTCTTTGATCTTGATTTTATTCGTAACAACACCAACAACATAGTGTGATTTTGTGTATAATTAGTATGTGAACGCATCATAATGGCGAAAATTCCGTTTAGGAAAACAGGGAAATACCTTTTCACTTATCTGAAAGGATAGTTACTAAAGAAGCATATTAAATAGGATACAAAAAACGATTTTGGATACAGCCAAGGAAATTCCTTAAAAATAAAGTAAGTTGTTTTTAATTTTCCCAAACATTCTTATGATGTACATGTATACATACATACAATTTGGTTCTAGCTAGTTGTTGTTTTTGACATTTTTCAAACAGCTGTTGTGGAATTTTGTATAAGGATTATTTATCTAGGTACCTATAAATATGTACATTATATAGATATTTCAAGTTCAAGTCAATTAATAAATAATTGACAAGTGACAACCTATTCCTTTTCATATCCAGCACCAGCATCTTCTAACAAAATAAATAGTGAAATAAAAAAATTGCAAAAGAGCAATGATCTTTAAAATTCCTCATATTCCAGTTCCAGTTTGTTCTCTTTCGAATCTCCCTTTTCTCACAACTCTCTTCACAATCACACACAAGACACAATCCCAAACCCAATTCAGTTCAGATTCATAATACAAAACAGAAAACACAAAAGTAGGATTTATTTTGGTTTGGTAGTGGTTTGGTTACGAACGTAGTTTTCAAAAAATGCGTCTTTTAATGTTTATCATCTTTTACGTGCATAATGCTTTGTAGGGTTGCCATTGCATAGAGTAGTGAAAATCGCATGCGAATTTGCGGCGAATTTCCATTGATTAAACTGCGTTCAAATCAATTTGAATTGTATTCATGAAATATAATCTCGTCATTATTATCTTGTAAATTATGTAGGTAGGAGTGGCACCAGTTCTCGAACAGATCAGTAAAAAATACTTGCCTTGTGACTAACAATATACTGTAAATTTATTCTGAACGCAAAACTCAAATATTTTCATGTCTAGTAGCAGTTTGTATCACTATTAATGTCAATAAATTAAAAAAAAAAATTGAGAAAAATTACAATTTTTGCCTATTCTCGAACACTACCTAGTTTCCCAAAGCCGAACAAAAAGTTTCCTACTTTCGAACACCGAAATCGTATGGGTTTCTTTTGCATGTTAAGTCCTTAAGTCAATATTTAAAACCATCTTGATGTAAAATTTGATGCTTTGCATTGTTTTTTATTACACAAATCGCAAACAAAATCCTGCTTCTGTGCTTCTTCGAAAGATTTTGTGCAAAGTTTGGTATACATTAAAGATGATAGCACCTGCTGCACAAATCACACCCAATGTTCTTGAGTCCATCATCTTCTGCGTCTGTGTCTAATTCATCTTGACACTGTCCACAAATTTCCTTTATTCCGGATTTTTACTTGCGATTGTAGGTACATACATATGTACTACAGTGAAAGCTCCCATTGCGGACACCTCCATTAGGCGGACAATCCCCTTGGGCGGACAAATTCTCCCGACCGTGGATCTTGAATTTAAATTCCGTACGTTTTATGATCCCTTAAGCGGACTCTCCCGATTCGTTCAGGCACATAAGCCACAATTTGGTAAATTCTATTCTCTTAGGCGGACAAAAACATCATCAGCTACATTTTTCCATAGCTTTTCTTACATGTTATGAGAATGATAAGGACAAAAAATGAACTAATTTAACCAATAAAACAGCAAAATTGCAATGTAGCTGTGTGTGTTTGTGGTCTGTTACAAATAATCTTGCATACCTGAAATAATTTTTTGTTTATTTTTTTTTTTTTTATTTTTTAGTTTTTGAAGTGCAATTGGGATGATTTAATTTTTATTACTTTCTATCAATAAATAGGTTAATACATATAAAATTATATGCAAAACTATTTTTGATAGGTTTTTAATTTTTTTCCCTTGGACGGACAACTCCCTTAGACGGACACAAGTGCCTCTACCGTCGCTGTCCGCCTAAGGGAGCTTTCACTGTATAAGGCAAGTTATGGATTCGTGCAGAAAAAAAATTTTGAGATAACAATCAAACATAACATTACGATGATAGAGAAGCCTAAAAAAGTGGGTCCGACAATTCTGTCTGTCTGTCTGTCCGTCCGTCTGTATCGGCACCTACAGCTACAGCCTAAACGGCTGGACCGATTTGCTTCAAACTTGGTAGATAGTATTATTATGACGTCCTACAGAGGGGTTTTTGGAATTAGCATTCTAGCTTTAAAACTAACGGTACCTGCCATACGATTTTTAGTGAAAAATTAATTTTTCTCAAAAACGGCTCCTACGATTTTGATAAAACATTCTGAATACCTAATGTTTTATGTGCAAGCTTTATGTTTTAATTGGAATAGATTTTTCAGGAAAAGTCTTATAACGGTACCTCCCATAGGACCGGTTTTTTAAATCTGATTTTCTCTTAAGCCGCTTGACGGATTTCGATGAAATTTTTAATGTAGAAGCCCTTTTATAAAAGAAATAATGAAAATTCTTAAATTTTTCAAAAAAAAGTTTTATTGAGTTTTTTAAAAAAGTTTGTAAAATTTTTTTTCAATTTTTGTTTTTTCCAAAAACGGTTTAATCTATATTTTTTTAATTTTATTTTTCTGATAAAAACTACAAAGTGCTAGAAGTTGGCATATTCAAAAAAAAATTGGAATATATTTTCAAAAAGTTTTTCAAAAAAAACTGTTTTTTTATAAAACTGGTCGAACGATTTTGAAATTTTTTTTTTGTAAAAATTCAAAAAAGTAAAAGAAACCTCATGGCTTATTTCATTTTCTCCAAAAAAACGTTTAAGGTATTGATTTTTAAGTGATTTATAAAATTTCATATAATTTTTTCAACGATTTTTCCCAAAATCTCAAGCACTCAAGATCATTTTAACACATTAGAGCAAGTTCGTGCGACCCAGTCGTGCACTTTATTTTTTAAATTTTTGAAGTCGAATTTGACCTGTCGAATCTTCTTTCGGTTTTCCACTCCTTTTTTCTTTGTCTCTTTTACTTTCTGTTGGGTTTGAAACAAATTAAGGGTGGGTCTCCCATGTAAATGTAGGGTAGTGCGTGCATAAAACTTAATATATCTCCTACATTTGAAAAGATATTTTAATGAAATAAAATGTATTAATTAGTCAACAAATGTGAGCAGATATGCTTATCATCAAATAATTATTTATCATGATATTTATACTTTCAAAAGATAAAAACTTTAAATTTTTCGTAAAATTTAGACACAAATTATTATGTCCTATTAATTTTCCTCTGTTAAGTAACTTTTTATTTTCTTTTGCTTCAGTTTCTTAATCAGAATAAATAAGTTCTATTTGTTATAGAAACCAAAGTTTTTTTTTTTTTATATATATATAATAAAATTGAGGTCAACCAAGGGGTCTTTTTTTTCTTTAGACAAGCGCAGTTTGTAAAATGTTCAACCAAATCGACCAAGATAATTTTTTTTAATATCATTGAAACTAGATGTTATCATGAACATCGATAAATATTTACTTTTTTTTAATTTACCGGTCTAGAAAGACCCAAAACAAAAAATAGCATATTTTTCATATGGGACGCTTTGTAAACCGCTTATTTATTTCAATTTAGGTAAAAAAAAAAAATTATAATAATATTTGTTTAATTTGGAAGCAAGCTATAGAAACATTTAATTTTTTTTTTTTTTTTTATGTGCTTAAAATAGCAATTTAATATGTTAACATACTCACTCGTTTTTGTAAGTAGGGAAAACTTTTATCGTTTTGTTATTATTTTTCTATTTTTTTTTGGAATTTTTTCTTTTTGTATCAATTTAAAGAAAAATTATATCATTTGAAGTCACTTTACTATCTTATTTTAAAAAAGTATCTTTTTTACCTTTTTTGAACAAAAATTTCACACTTATGAAAATGTAGTTCACGAAATTGTCACCACAATTAATGGCGTTAACATAGATTCTCTTTTATTGCAACCTCTTTGTAAGAGAGTATTTCTCATTTTTTCTTATTTGATTTTTTGTTGGTTTGATTTTGGTTTTTCCTTTTCTTTGAAATTTGAATACCAACACAAAAATCAGCTGTACCTGTTCCTATAAGATCATTGTTCCATGCATTTTTGAATGATTCGGACAATTTTGGTGACAAATCGATAGATGATTTTTAATTTGTGGTTATACAAAAATATTGTCGTCCGCATAAATAGGTATTCGAGTGATTTTCTAAATATCGTGTGCGAGGAGAGGTCCTTTGTCATATCGATAAATAGATATGTACTAAGGTCGGAGAAGCATTGGTCGTTGCGGTGGTACATACATATACATAGATATCAATACACATTGTGTGTTTTCTTATCGTATGTAGAAGAAGTAGGTTCGGTTATTTTTGAATAGCTTGGCAACAAAAAGTCATAGAGCCATACGGTTTTCAGTGTTGGATTTAAAATTAATGGGAGCATTGAATTCTGAGAACAAAAATAATACTTAATGACGTAAAATTTTGAAAAAAACTAGTTTTAAAATTATTTTTAAAATAATGTCTGTATCGGCACCTACAGCCTAAACGGCTAGACCGATTCGCTTCAAATTTGGTACATAGTATTATTATTGTCCTACAGAAGGGTTTTTGGAATAAGCATTCTATTGCAGATTGTATGAATATTTGCAAAAAATTAAAAAACGCCAGTTTATAGGTATTCAACAAATACATTTATTTAAAATTTTTAGAAAAAAATTTAATAAGCAGTTTTCAAAATATTAATTTTTTTAATTTTTTTTTAAAATGCTTTTAAAAATACAAAAAAATATTTTTCAAAAATATTGGTATACAATACAAATTGAGCTACCTACACCTTTATGTGTGTAAGATTTCGAAAGAATCGGTTGAGTCGTTTTCGAGTTAGTCGAAAGCAAAAAAAACGGTCCTATGGAAAGTACCGTTCTTAGCCATTTTTTAAAACTTTTTTTTCAGCCATATGATTGGTCGTACCTAAAAAGCAACACTGATTTTCTTAATTAAAAATCGTTAGAGCTGTTTTTGAGAAAAATAAGCTTTAACGTAACGGTTGTATGGCAGGTACCGTTAATTTTTGAGCTAAAAAAAAAATTTCAATTTCCCCTCTGTACAATACCTAAAAAAGTCTGTATACCAAGTTTGAAGCTATTCGGCCCACCCGTTTGGGCTGTAGGTCTCTATACATACAGACAGACAGACAGACAGACAGACAGACAGACAGACATACAGACGGACAGAATTTTTAGGCCATCTTTTTTCGTCTTCTCTATCATCGTAATGTCATGTTTGATTGTTATCTCAAAACTTTGTTTTTCGACGAATGCATAACTTGCCTTATAGTACCTATAATCGCAAGTAAAAAGTAACAATGTTTCAATAATAATAGATATATAGCTAGGTACTCAAATTATTCTTTTCCCTTTGCAATAAACCCATAAGCAATTTTAAAACAGGTCAAATAGTTATATTGACCTACCTCACACTTTTGTTACATGCAACTTAAAAAAAAAAAAACAACGATATCAATGTACATACCTACCTACATATACCTACATTAAATATAATGTAACGTTTACCTATCTACCTATGCATGTTCATTTTATGTGTCCTGACTCCTGACCTTCATCAAGATTTCGATCGAGTCCCAAACGAGTTCACATTTTTTTTGTCACTGTTATGGCAGCAACAGCAAGTAAAATATGAAAAAAAAAAAAACAACAACAAAACGAAAATAGAAAAAAATTACCCACATTTAGCTATTAGCTACTGTGTTTTGAAAAAAAATTGAAAAAAAATCCCTTCACCCTTCCATACAGAGAGAATAAAACTTGTCATCGCATATCGCATTACTAAATCAAAGCGAAAGGACAACAACGAAACCCACAGAAAGACACACACAAAAAGTATCCCCTACTAAAACGTCCAATGCCAATAATCTTTTCCCTCTGCTTTCCTTTCCACTCCCTGTACCTCCTCTACTACTGTGGCTGCAGCCGGCGGTGCGCGCCACCACCGCACCGCACCGCTTTGAGAATAATAATTATTGTGAGTTCACTGCGACTGCGGAAGATCACAAAATTATTTTGAAAAGAGAACAAGAGTAAATGAGTTACCAAAAACAATATAACGAAGAGAAAAGAATATCGCACTACCACATAGAACACAATTTACATGGCGTTTAAGTTCTGTTCTGAGGTAGACCCACCCTTAAGCCATTTCTTAGATGAAATAGACATTGAAGCTCTATCCTTTGGTTCTAATGAGGTATACCTACATTTCTTATTTTTAAAATAAAAGATGTTAAATTTTTACTAGGAGAGTTTAATGTATACCTAAAGTCTTGAATATCACAGTTTAAAATTGTGTCCATAGCTTCCTGCAAGATGTTTATATCGTCAATAGAATCGATTTTATTTTTATAGGGCGAAATAGTTTCATCGCCATTGAAATTAAGTGTTGGATCGTCTAAAATGTTCTTCTTCTAGGTGCTTTTCCAAATCACTGAACCATTTTCTTGTATATTCTTCCCATATAACGGCTCTTGCCTTACCTATGCTCTCGGGAGCACGTTAAGACAACGACTCATTTTAAGAAACTGTAATATGTAGGTACCTACCATTTTTTACCTGGTCTATCATCTGAAAATGGTGTTTTTCGTTTTTCGTCCTCAATGATCTTCTGTACAACGTCTAAGAGCTCGTTTAGTTTCTGTGGAAACTCATATTTCGCGATGTTGAACCTTTCGACAACTCTAAGTTCTTCGGACTTAGTTAGCACGATTCCAGGGCCTGGTCTTTGAATTTGATCAGGTGCTCTTCCCTTAATCCTATCATGAATTGTTGTGACAGGAATTCCCTACTTGCTGCTCGTAGAGTCATAGAGCCATCTCGAATCCTCTTTAAAGCGGATGCTAATGACAATGAGGCTTCAGAATATCTTTGTTTTTGACGTGGCATATTTGTACGTTATCAATAAAAAACGTAGGTAATATTTCGATATTTTCAACGAAAAACATAGGTAAAATGAAATGATCGAAAATAGGAAATCATAAATTTCCTAGTTTCCTATATTCGAACACCAAGGAATACCATGTTCGAAAAATGGAACACTAAATACAATGTGTTTTATAATATTGCTCTTATTTGATAAAAAAAAACATAGTTTCGAGTACTTATGTGTGATATTTTTGCACTCAAAATAGCTTTTCCAAAAACTTCACTCCAAGTTTTTTTTTTTTTTTTTTAAACCAAAGGTCGACTTCACTCACTGAAATTCATAAGGAGACTGAATTTTTGTATTAAGTGTTCGAAAACTGGAGACGTTCTTGAACAGGTGCCACTACCACATAGCAATGAAGACTTAACATGCCTGTCAAGTTGCCACTACCACTTTTGATTTGATTAAAATCAAGTGTTTGACATACTTTTCAAACAATCTTTTACTTTTTTTTTAAACCAGATGAATCACATTTCAATTACATACTTATCAAAATGTTCTCTCGGTTTTCTCTACCACTCAACATCGTCAAAAATCCAATTGAAAACAAGTTGAGTCAACTTTTCTTAAGTCCAGATAATCTTCCTGCCATTTTCCTTAAAAAATGTATCCAAACACTTACTTCTACTTTACAACTTCAAATCCCCCAGGCATTGAAATCCTAATTCGTAACACCAATCCACAAAAAATGATGTAAGGACTATTTATAAGCTTCCGCTGTGAGTCCCTTGTATCCCCCAAGCAATACGGATGAAAAATAACTACTGAATTGAATATAACTACAACGAACTTGTTGAATCGAATTTGTTTCCATTATCCTATCAGCTTAAACTAAAGGAAATGGGATGGAAGTCGATGTTATCTTCACTGATTTTAGTAAGGCCTTTGACAAAATTTTTTCACAGTCTCATACTCTTCAAAACTAGTGCACTTGGCTTCGAATCATCTTGTTGAAATATGTTATTTTTGAATAGCTTAGCAACAAAGAGTTCTAGAGCCATACGGTTTTCAGTGTTTTACTAAGAACTAATAAGAGCATAAAATTTTGAAAAAAAAATTAATATTTAATTACGTATAATTTTGAAAAAAAATTGTTTGAAATTTTTGTTTTTCAAAGTTTTGAGTTTGAAAATTAATTTTTCTAAAACGATGTACTAGAATAACTTTATTTGAAAATACAATAAAAGAAAAGATTTTTGGCTTTACAAAAACGTATATTATGGCATTATAGGAAGTGCGGTTATTTTTAAATATTTTTTTTTCGAAAATAAGTCATTTTTCCAGAAAATTGCCCCTCCCGTTTAAACGGAGGGGAATAGCCCCCCTTCTCTTAGGATTTTTTTCTTGTTTTAACACAACCTATTCGTTTTGTTACAAAAGTACCCAAATAAGTTAATTTTTGAAATTTTGTCATACTTTGTGTCGAATTTACCCCATGTTCGTCACACCAAAATGCTGCCAGACAAACTTTTTTTTGTCTAACTAATCAAAAGCTTTATATTGAAATGAGTTACAACATTATATATGTGACTTGACTTTAGTAAGGCCTTTGACAAAATTTCTCACAGTCTCATACTCTTCAAAACTAGTGCACTTGGCTTCGAATCATCTTGTTGAAATACATATATATCCCCTTACCTGAAAAACCGAATCTACAGTGTGCGCTCTCAAGCCATTTTCTTACTACTTTTTGTCACACTTTTGTGTCGAATTTACCCCATGTTCGTCACACCAAAAAACTGCCAGACAAACTTTTTCTTGTCTAACTCCCCCAACGCTTTCTATTGATATGCCTTACAACATTATATAAATGACTTGATTCATTATGTCGTTGGCTCTTAGACTATTACTTGAATGCGCCTCTCAAGTTAGGTCTCCGCACCACTATTTGCAAAGATTTAAAATTGAAAATATTCAACAGCGCTTTCTTCGCTTCGCTCTCCGTGTCCTACGTTGACAAAATCCTTTAATCCTTGCTCCCTATCTAGACGGTCTCCAACTAATAAATTTGAAAATTAACTTTACGATGAGTAATAGTCAACATCCTTTCCATACATAAACTCCTTTCCGGTTCATTTTTACTTGCGATTATAGATACTAACCAAACATAACATTACGCATAAGGAGGTCGAAAAAAATTCTGTCTGTCTGTCTGTCTGTATGGACCGATTTGTTTCAAACTTGGTAAACAATATTGTTATTAGTGTTATGAGATCCTACAGAAGGGTTTTTGGAATTAGCATTCTAGCTTAAAAACTAACGGTAGGTACCTGCCATACGATTTTTAATGAAATATTAATTTTTCTCAAAAACGGCCCTACGTCCTAGCTCCCAAATCGACTAACTCCCAATGAACCAATTCCCACCGAATATGGGACTTGGTTCATGTGAACTAACTCCCATATTTTTAAGGAACTATGTCATAAATGTAGAATGAACTTAGTCCCATAAATATGAATTAAATAACAAGAGTTAAGTATTGTTGGTTTTTCCCAAATGAACTAACTCCCAATTGTTAGAAAGTAAAACAAAAATTAATGCTTTGGAATGAAAAAAGTATACAATTTTTAATGGAATTTTTAACAAAGTAAAAAATTGAAACTTAAGTAACCTAACAGAGTGACGAATAAAATAAAATTCGTGCAGTGTTTGGAAAATTATTTTGGTAAAAAATCGCATACTAAACAATTTAAAGGGAACAAAAATTATATGAAAAAAAATGAGCAAGGGCGCTTGACGCGTGGCGCACGGCCGGCCGTGTTCCCTTTAAATTGTTTAGTATGCGATTTTTTACCAAAATAATTTTCCAAACACTGCACGAATTTTATTTTATTCGTCACTCTGTTAGGTTACTTAAGTTTCAATTCTTTTTTAAAAATTAAATTTCTTACAGGTTTATCCTATTTTACATACAAACATCCAGCACGAAAACAGCGCCACTTCTTCTTGGTGCATAATATGAACTAACTCCCACTGGTTGATGGGTTGGGCCTAGTTCATTGGGAATAAGTTCGTAATGAACTATGTCCCAACTGAATTTTCTCTCAAAATTATGAACTAAATCCCACTACAAAATTTGGTGGGACTTAGTTCATTTTGCCTCGTGGGAGTTAGTCGATTTGGGAGCTAGGACGTAGGGCCCTCAAAAACGGCTCCTACGATTTTGACAAAACTTTCTGAATGGTGTTTTTTCATGTTTTGATTGGAATAGATTTTCCAGGAAAAGTCTTATAACGGTACCTCCCATACGACCGGTTTTTTTTTTAATTAGAGTTTTCGTTAACCACTTAACAGAGTTTGATGAAATTTTCAAAACATCAATTTTTTTTAATCTTAATTTTTGGCATTCTCAAAAAAAAAATTGGAATATGTTTTCGAAAATTTTTTCAAAACTAAAACGTTTTTCGAAATTTTTGAAAATTTGTTTTCTTAAAATTCAAAACAGTAAAAGAAGCTTAGGCTTACTTCATTTGGGCAAAAAACGTTTTATTCAAGTGTTTAATAAAATTTCAAATAATTTTTTTTTCAAAATCTAAATCCTCAATTTCTCAAGACCACTGTCACACATAAAAGCAAGTTCGTGCGATACCAAAGGCGGGAAGAGATCTGGAAACAAGTCCTAAATCCTTTCGCTTAATCAGCCTCATGTCTTTTTTTCTCAAATGATGTAGAAAGTTACTCACAGACACATTCGTCACACCTCTCTCACTTCCTCCCCACTATCGAAAACACAATATCAATCGGGAAAATCGACTGAAACAGCACTGAATAATTTGGTCACAAAAATAGAATCTTCCATTGAACATTGAGGGAGCATTCAACGACACTACTTTTGAGTCAACAGATCGTGCACTCAGGTACCACGATGTACCACAAGTAGTTTGCAATTTCATCATGTCCATGCTTAGTTGCAGAATCATCCAGAGTAAAATTGAAGATATAGAAATTTCTGCACTAACAACCAGAGGATGCCACAAGGCGGTGTCCTATAGCAGCTTATCTGGTCCATAGTTAAAGACAGCCTATTAAGATCATTAGAGACCGACCCATGGCATTCATGCAGTGGGCTTCGCAGATGATCTAGCTATTGTCATACAAGGATCCTCAGAAAGATCAATATCAAACAGACTTCAATCAGCTTTGGACATTGTTCGAGACTGGTGTACTTGTGAAGGTCTCTCCGTTAACCCCAAAAAGACAGTTATTGTTCCTTTTACTAAAAGAAGAAAACTAGATCTTCGTACACCCCCTTCTCTGTATGGTGACACAATCCAATTTTCGAAAAAAGCAAAATATCTAGGGATCGAAGGATCGTTCTAGACAGCAAATTGTCGTGGAACCCACAACTAGAACGCATTTCTAACACAGCAACAAAATCGGAAAAAACTGGGGACTCAAACCTAAAATGATCCATAACCTCTATACTCTTGCAGTGAGACCTGCAAAACAAATTATATACCTAGGTAAGCTAAAAATAAAAAAAAATTACTATCAACGACATGCATAACGGGATGCATGCGGACCATACCTATACGTTTGCACTTAATGTAATTTTGAGATTACCTCCAATCCACATTTTCATAAGAATGGAAGCAGGACTGAGCTTACATCGTTTCTTCCACCAAGAATATGTAATCCCTAACCCAAACTCAAGGGGCCACCTCTCGATTCTCAGCAGCTTGGGAAGTCATAATAAATTAAGTATGTGGCCGGATGTCACAACCCCCACATATAACTTCACACAGAACTTCTCTATAGTCATTCCTCCCAGGGAAGACTGGAAAACTTCAGACCACACCCTTCTAGCGAAGATCTGGTCTGGTATACGGATGGGTCAAAAATCGAAACAGGTACTGGTTCTGGTATTTTTGAGTTGTGGGTTCGAGCCCCAGCCTGGGCAGCAACTTTTCAATATTCCCTGACGCCACCCGTGGAATTTCCTTGAGATAATTATCACCTAAAATCTCGAACCACTGTACCACCTTTCTTTCCTATCTTTATATTCCTTCTCTCCTTGCTCGCACATGTTAAGTCATTATAAGGGTATTCATATCCCTTTTATATAAAAAAAAACCTGGTCAAATCTGCTCCAAAAAATTTTTACCAGAATATTCAAACTTTTTTCATAATTGTCTTGAATTTGTCAATCCTTATTCCTTTTGAAAAAAATCAGATCTTTTCCCGGGAACTATACCCTAATGTATACTAAATTGACAGCCAATTTTCGAAAAAAGTCAAAAACTACTTAAAATTAAAAAAAATTTAATTTTTTTTTCGATTAGCACCGAATCGGTAGCAAATTTGTCGCGTTTCATTTTTAAAAATTAACCCCTAGTAATGCTTACTTGACAGTGAAATTAGCATTACTAGGGGTTAATTTTGAAAATCGAGGCGCGACATTTTTTTTTCACGACAAATTTACGAAAATTAATCCAATTGTTCATTATAAAAAAATCGAAAGTGGTAGTGCTAACTTGGTATGCCAATGTGGGTGGCCACCTATTAACAGTATTATATACTTCTTCTTCGTAGCCAGTCTCCTTTATACAAAATTGCTACTCTACAGATTATGTTAGATTGTCTGGCTAGTACCTAGCTCAATAGTGGCTCAGGTAAAAAAAATCAATAGTGTCGACTCTTACTAAACTGGTGTAGGTAATTGTCGACACTGGTGCAAGCGAATACACGCTAACATTGTTTTAAAAGGACATCTACTATGTCAAAATAAGTAGTGCCAAATAGCAATTATTTGCATTTTTTCCATTTGTTGTTGTGGCGGGAATGAAACTAGGCATGCAATTTAGGAATAGAAGCACGAAAAAATTCGCTAAATGATTACTTACCTGTGCCATCTCGTAAGGCTGGATTTTCTTGTTTTTGTGAAGAAGACAGTTCGGTTATTTTTTGAATAGTTTGGCAACAAAAATTCCTAGACTTATACGGTTTTCAGTGTTGGACTTAAAATTGAATTTTGACAACAAAATAATAGTAAAATTTTGAAAAAAATTAGTTTGAAATTTTCGTTTAAACTTTTGTTTTTTATAATTTTGAGTTTGTAAGTTAATATTTTGAAAACGGTTCACTAAAATAACTTTATTTAAAGACACAATAAAAGATGAGTTTTCTGGCCTTACAAAATATAATATATATATTATAGATAATATACATATACATATGTATATAGCAAGGCATTGTAGGAATAATTTTTTTCCAATTTAAGTCATGTTTTTAGAAAATTGAAACACTTGGGAAACATAATTGAAGTTTCGAGGAGATCACTGAGATCAGTTATGATTTTCTATAGTTAAGCTTTTCGCAATTTGCGAGGACAACATAAAGAATAAATTATGATTCGTGTGCACGTGTTGGAGAACCATGGCAAATATTCCTATGTACATGCACGCCATGGCATGGTCGGGTCGTAGGTCGAAGCTTACCGGAAAGGGCAGAACAACTTTTTCCTGGGCAGAATGTGTATTATAATTATAAAGGGTCCTGTTCCTAGTTAAGATGGTTTGAAAGTATAATTTTCCATGCAATGTAAATAAATAAATAACCAGACCAGGTGTATAGGGTTTTCCAATAATAGGTGTTATTTTGAAATGCCCGCTATTTTGGTAGTCGTCAATTTTGAAGCTGTAATTTTTTACATTTGACAAGTAGAAACTACGAAATTGATAAAAATGGAACGATACACGCTTTAACTACATAACACCGAATTTCGCATAAAAACTTCGGTCTTAAGGCATATAAAGTTCAGTTAATACAAGAACTCAAGCCGGCCGACCATCAACAATGTCGTGTCTTTGCTGATTGGGTCCTCTAAATGCATGAAAATAATCCGGAATTTCATCGAAAAATCATCTTGACTGATGAGGCCCTTTTCCACCTCAGTGGCTACGTCAACAAGCAAACATGTCGCATCTGGGGCTCGGAAAACCCAAGATTAATTGTTGAAAAGTCTCTCCATCTCCAACGAGTAACTTTTTGGTGTGGTTTATGGTCCGGCGGGGTCATTGGACCTTACTTTTTTTAAAATGAGGCTGGAGCAATAGCTACATTTAATTATTATTTCTTTATGACCGGAATTAGATGGTATTGATCTGGACAACGTTTACTTTCAATAAGAGGGCGATACGTGCCACACAAGCAACGAAATCATCTACCTTTTACGGGAAAAGTTTCCGGACCGTGTTATCTCTCGAAGAGGTGATCACAATTATCCACCAATATCTTGTGATTTAACACATTGCGACTTCTTCCTTTGGGGCCACATGAAAGATAAGGTCTACGCCAACAGCTCAGAGTCGATTCAAGACCTCAAAGATGGAATTTGTGAAGCTATTCAGGCCATACAGCTACCACTTTGCGATTACTTACTTACTTTACTTATGTTGGCGCCACTGGAGCGTGGTACTCCAAGGCCTTGCTGAGAATGCCCCTCCAGCCGGCTCGATCTCTAGCCTGCTGTCTCCAATTTCGTACTCCAAGTTGACGGATGTCTCCCTCTACCTGGTCACTCCATCGAAGATGAGGTCTACCTTGGCTTCTGACTCCCTCGGGTTTGGCGTTGAAGACTTTACGAGCTGGAGCGTCGATGTCCATTCGCTCTACATGGCCCAGCCATCTTAGTCTTTGGATTCGAATTTTTCTGGCTAGGCTTATGTCGCTGTACAGCTCGTACAGTTCATTGTTATATCTTCTTCTCCAAACATTGTTTTCGCGATTTACGCAGACAGGACCATAGATCGTACGCAGAACTTTTCTCTCGAAGACTCCAAGTGAATTTTCATCCGATTGGGATAGGGTCCATGCTTCTGCACCATATAGCAGGACGGGGATGATGAGTGTTTTGTACAGTGTCACCTTGGTTCTTCTCGATAGGGCTTTACTTCTCAATTGCTTACTCAGCCCAAAGAAACAGCGATTAGCAAGAGTTAGTCTGCGTTTGATTTCAGCGCTGATGTTGTTGCCTGTGTTTACAGCAGTGCCCATCAGGTAGACAAATTCACTGACTACCTCGAAGTTATACCTATCAATGGTTACGTTCTGACCAAGTCGGTGGTGGGATTGGACTTTTGTTGATGAAAGCATATACTTCGTCTTGTCCTCGTTTATTTTCAGCCCCATTCTGCTTGCTGCTGATTCCATAGTAGTGAAAGCACCGGTTACTGCTCGCTTTGTTCTTCCTATCACGTCTATGTCGTCAGCAAACCCAAGTAATTGTGTCGATCTATTGAAAATGGTGCCTGATGTACTGGCATGGGTGCTCCGTATTACATTTTCAAGCACAATATAATAAACCCAAGTAATTGTGTCGATCTATTGAAAATGGTGCCTGATGTACTGGGATGGGTGCTCCGTATTACATTTTCAAGCACAATATTAAAACAGCTGCACGACAGTGCGTCACCTTGTCTTAGCCCTCTGGTGGTTTCGAAGGTTTTAGTAGAGTCTCTACCAACTTGGACGGAACAACGAGCATTCTCCAACGTCATCCTGATAAGGCGGATCAGCTTAGCAGGGATTCTAAAGTTAGACATGGCACGATACAGTTCAACTCTATTAACACTGTCGTAGGCGGCTTTAAAATCGACGAACAGGTGGTGGGTGTCGATGTTATACTCTTGGGTTTTCTCCAGGATCTGGCGTAATGTGAATATTTGGTCGGTGGTAGATTTTCCAGGTCTGAAGCCGCATTGGTAAGGACCTATCAGGTCGTCAGCAAACGGCTTGAGACGTTCACATAAAACGCTGGACAGGATCTTATAGGCGATGTTTAAAAGGCTTATGCCTCTATAGTTGGCGCAGAGGAGGCGGTCTCCTTTTTTGTGAATCGGGCAGATGGTACTGAGATTCCACTCATCGGGCATACTTTCCTCCGACCATATTTTGCAGATGAGTTGGTGTATGCTCCTGACCAGGTCATCTCCAGCGTGTTTAAAAAGCTCCGCTTGAAGGCCATCAAAATCAGCTGCCTTATTCATCTTTAGTCTGGTGATGGCTACTTTGATTTCATTTTGGTCGGGCGGGTGTAGTTCGTGGTCGTCATCTAGATTAACTGGAACAAGTTGATCTTGGGCGGGATCTTGGCTGTCATCGCCATTTAGCAACCCGTTAAAGTAGTCTCTCCAGATGGCTAACATCGCCTGCGTTTCCACTATGGTATTTCCATCCTGATCTTTGCAGGGCCCAGGGCGGCTTGTGAAACCGGATGTAGACTGTTTCACCTTTTTATAGAAGTTTCGTACCTCTTTTCTGCAAAAACATCTCTGCATCTCCTCGACTTCGCGTTGCTGGTGTTCTTTTTTCTTTCTCCTGAGTAGACGTTTCTCAACTTTCCTTCGCTCAACATAGAGATTTCTGGATGCTCTAGTATCTCTCTGGAGCCACGACTTGTATGCCTCCGTTTTGGCTTTGTTTGCCTGAGCACATTCGGAGTCGAACCAGGGGTTTCTGGGGGGTGGATTCGTTTGCGGGGGGGGGGGGGGCGGCAACATTTTTGGTTCTTTCATCCGAGGCATTTTCTGCGGTTTTCATCACAATCGAGTTTTCCTTTCATGACCGGCTTGTGAGGCCTGTGCATGACATATAGATCTTTGTGGTGGTTGGATCTTCAGAGCGTATCTCTTTCTTCTTGCTCCTAGTTCCTGAGAAGATACTTCAGGTATCTACAACCTATGGATCCGATGGATCCAACGTTCGTCGTTAGTTCACCTTTCGGCTATCCAGCAGGCACCGCTTGGAGGTGACGATACGATTTTGCCCACCACCACCACTTTGCGATTAGGTGATAGAAAATTTCACGAAATGGGTATTGTTGTGTAAGCGTAGCCGTGTTTTTCATTATTAATGGCATACTTCCCTCTTTACATTAAAATAAACATCCGATCATTTATTTCAAAAAATGTCATTTTTCTTTGAATATCAAAATAACACCTCTTATTGGAAAACATTGTAGCAGATAGCTAGATTCCAATTTAAATAAATCAATTTTTCAAAACTGAGAAGCTGCAGCATTTAAAAATCCATTTTTGATTGGTATAGTAACAAATAAACAACCTTTATTATTATTATATACATATATGTACCTACCGTAAGTACTTCGAAAGTATGTAGGTATGTACCTAATTAGTTCTTGGAATATTGTTTGTTTTTTCTTACAAACAGCATTATCTCAAATATTAAAAACATTTTTTTTGTTTCATAGAAAAAGATTTAAAACTTTGATAGTGAAAGCGGAACAACATAAATTTCTATACCAAAACCCACACAATCAACTGCTCCCTATGTTATATTGTTATGCGCGCGCACATGCAGTACATGCACGTGTATACTTCGGGCTCCGGGGAGAAACAAAATTCAAAAAGAAAAATACAAAAAAAGGGGGAAAAACAAAAAAGCAACAAGGCCATATCCGATTGCTTCTATTTTTGGAATTTTATGTCAAATCTAATCCCCCTTTCAATTCTTCAAACAACAATGCCTTCAAATAATACAAAGGTCTTTGTTTATTTTCAGTTTTAATTTGTAAGATGCAATAAGTTAGGAGTATAAAAGATTGTATTTTTATAAGTATATATAAAAATATGCACAGTGTCTATATAGAACTGATTTCATAGCTGGAACCCACAACCTCAAATATTGTGATGCTTCTTTTTATTTTGTAAACATTACTTGACAGCATTCCTGGTGCATATATTGCTGAGAAGTCCTTAGGTACTTACCTATGTTAAAAATGGTAAAAAAAGGTAAATTATTAGTTTGCTGGAACTGAAAATTTCAAAAATATTAATCGACAAGGTATTCATATTTGAATTTATTTCTATAGAATACCTACCAAATGCATTTCGGAGGTCATTGGCCGACTATCTTGAACTGAATACTCGTGGCGTGACAACTAAACATAAAAATTAAGCAAATAATATAACAATTTATTGATGCAAACATATTACAATAACAATAAAGAGAGTTTACATACAAACCTCAATGTCTCTCATTATTATCATTGTAATATGTTTGTATTAATAATTGTATTGTTTTGCTTAATTTAAACGTTTAGTTACAGCGCGCCGTGCGTATTAATCTGAAGATCAAGCAGTCAAGGTAGCAGTAGTAGGGGTTAATTTTTAAAAATGAAACGCAACAAATTATTTTGTTTCACGAAAAATTTGCAACTAACATTTGGCAGCTAATCGAATAAAAAAAATTTTAATTTTTTAATTTTTAAGTAGTTTTTGACTTCTTTCGAAAATTGGCTGTCAATTTAGTATAAACTAGCTGACCCGCGAACTTCGTTTCGCCAAAATTCATCAATGTATTGAAAATAATAATTCTTTCATAGGCATTTAGTAAATAGCTGCTTATATTTTACACTTTTTATTTATGTGTATAGATACTGTGTAATTTTAAGTTAATTCGGCTTATCAGCTATCTGCCTGTGAAAATCCCGTCGAAATCGGCCCATAAATAAGAATTTTTGAAAATTTGCAACCGAAGCGCCACCTAGAGGAGTAATTAAAATAGCCTATGTTATTCCTTACAACATCAGCTATCCGCCAGTGAAAATCCCGTCAAAATCGGTTTAGCCGTTTCCGAGATTAGCCGGAACAAACAGACACACAGACAAAAATTTAAAAAATTGGCTGCGATAAAATTAAACACAAATGGATTTTGAACTGTTGGACTTGATAGACGACGACGTGGAAGTTCTTGAAATTGTAGAAGTAGGAGTTCCTCGCATATGAATATTTTTACTCTTTTGACGAGCTATCCTTTTATAAAAGACTTCGAGTAACAAGGGAAATAACAAAAGTTATTTTGGACCAAATAGAATGATATTTTTTAGCTCGAGCTGCAACCTAATCGTTTATTTATTTATTCAATATAAAACGTTTGACAAAGCTATTATACCACATTAGGTTTATTACAACGGGTAAATTATCAAATTCTTCACCTAGATACAACCCTTAATAGATGAATAGATTTTTACCCCTTCTCATCTGGCTACAATTTACTAAGCGATTATTTACGCCCAAAATTTGAGTATAGCTCCTAGCACATTCAAGAGCAATGTTCATCGACACCTTCTTTCACTTCCTCCCTAGTTTCCTATCGCTTTCGCTGTGACCAACCATTAAAAGGACTACACAAACAAGAAACCAGAAAAAAAAACCTTAATGGACCATTTTGTATTCGTATCGTGGTTCGTGAATTTGTTTTCTCACTTCAAAAGAAAACTTTAAGAAAACATTGTGGGCCTGTCAGATCGGCTACAATCCCAAAAAAAACAAGGCAATTAAAACAGATTATGGGTACAGAACAAATCCTATAATTCGTTCACCAAGGATCGGAGAAAAATATACTCTCTTGAAACTTCTTCAAGTTTATTTTCCAGTATACCTTATTTATGAACAAATCATAGACGATTGTCTTTGCATGATCCATACCAGAAAAATCAATTGCAACACTTACATTAATAGGGGAAAGCAAACGCAAGGTAGGTCAGAACTCAGAACCGTACGAAACGTTCCCTTCAATTGTGATCAAGATACATACCTAAAATGGACCGAAATGTTTCAATGTATTGACGAAACAGAGCGACCCGATATAATAGGCACAATATATGAATATATTTTCTAGGCTCCGCTGCGGAAAGCTCTGAACATAATACTTTAGTATTTTCGCATACATTTTTGCGTTTGTATAACATTCCCAAAACGGCGGATAGAGTAGGTATGTCCGAGCTCCGAGGTTCTACTAACATACATAACTCAAAAAAATGTTAAAAAGTCTTTCTTTTTTTATACTGGGCATACATTTAGCTAACTTTGAGTTCCATTTTTGATTTAAAGGAAGAAAATCTTTATATTATAAAAAAGCGCACAGATTGACTGACGGACGGTTTGCGAAAACCCCTTATTTTGAGTCATATTTTTGCACGAAATAAAGGGTGTTTTTTTAGACGTGTGGTTTTCAAGCTGGCAATACTTTTTTCAGATTTGTTATTTTTGACAGCTGTCACTTGATTTTTGCTCAGTTTGGTTTGCCATTTCATAATGAATAGACTTGCTCCTGAACAACGTGTTCAGCGATGAAGCTCACCTTTGGTTGGATGGATACGTCAATAAAAAAAAAACTGCCGTATTTGGAGTATTGATAATCCTCAAGTGTATGTTGAGACAGAATGAATCGTTGGTCCATATTTCTTCAAAAATGAAGCCGGTCATAATGTTACAGTCAATGGGGAACACTATAGAGCCATGATTAATAACTTTTCATGCCTGAATTGGAGGATGTTGATGTGTACGAACTGGGAGCGTATCGGAATCCTGCTTTTTAAAATCCCGCTTTTCAAAAATCCCGAAAAAAAGTATTAAAATCCCGTCTGCTAAAATACTGCTTTTTTAAAATCCCGTCTTCTAAAATCCCGCTTGTTCAAAATCCCGATCTATTATAATCCCGCTTTTTTAAATCCCGATAAATCCCTCTAATCCCGTTTTTTAATAAAATAAACTATAATGTTATAAAGTCACGCGCAGTAAAAAAAAAATAATGAGAAATAGGAAAATATATGAGTAAAACAGGTTTTTTGCGTCGCATTACTAATAATATACAAAACTAATAAAATAAAAAATTTATTAATGGTTTAAAGTTTTTTTTTCCTTTTGAATAATATCGTATAGCATTAGTTTATACTTTTTTCTTGTGATTTATTGAAGATTGTCATATTCATTGTTAAAATAAAATGCATTTAAAAAAATCACTCATTGCTTAATTTATTTTAATTGTCTTATTATCCCGCTTTTGCAATCAAAAGTAGTTGTTTTATTTTAAAAAATCGCGCGATTTTTTAAAATAAAACAACTACTTTTGATTGCAAAAGCGGGATAATAAGAAACGGGATAGTAAAAAACGGGATTATAAGAGACAAGATTTTAAAAAGCGGGATTTTAAAAAAGCGGGATAATAAAAAGCGGGATTATAAAAAGCAGGATTTCAAGATCGGGATTTTAAGAAACGGGATTATAAAAAGCGGGATATCGAACCCAACCCGTACGACCTTTGGTTCCAAAAAGACGGCGTTACATGCCGTACAACCAACGAAACAATCAATTTATTGAAGGAAACTTTTGGTGAGCTCATTATCTCGCGTCGTGGGCCTGTGGCGTGTGCTCCAAGATCGTGCTATTTAACGCCGCTGCACTATTTTTCGTTGGGTTATGTGAAGTCGCTTGTCTACGCAGATAAGCCTGGCTCGTTATCGCTGAAATACGGCCACAATTGCTGCAAAAAGTGGTTGAAATTTGGGCCTCTCAGCTGGAATTTGTTCGAGCCAGACGCGGCGGCCATTTGCCCGAAATCATTTTTAAAACATTTTCTTTATAATAAAGCTAAATTCTTGGCCATAACATTAAATTATATGCGTTTTATTTCTCCACACGTCTTAAAAATACACCCTTTATATACCTATAGAGAAATTATAAATCCAGTCTCGCATTGATTCTTGACACTATTTAACCAAGTTTCACTCAACTCCGTGCCGTAGAATCTTATAGGTATTGATTGGCATGCGATTAAATTAAAACCGCTTCCTTGAGCTATCCTTGAACATGTTCTTCGAAATTAATCTTAATTCCGACAGTCTTTTTGCTAAGTTAAATTCTCCCTCGTCTTTTGTATTCAAAGGTAGCTTTGTGCCAATATTAATTTATGCCGATTATAAAATTATTTCATTTATTATACTCTTGACTAAGCTATAAAATGAAGGTTTCTCAAAATTGAGTTAAGTATGTACATATGTATGTATGTATCTAGGTTTAAACTAAACAAGATAAAGGGTGGGCTATTTAAACCTTCGGCATTCCATACAATCTTCTTCCTGTGGGGTTATTTGAAGTCCAAAGTTTATGTAAACAAATCAGGAAGCCTTGAAGAAAATATTCGACAATTATGGCCTATATTTAACTTAAAACACTTGGAAAAGTGAATGAAAATGCGAAAGACTAGCCTGCTTTTTAGGGTTCCGTACCCAAAGCCAAAGGGTGAAAACGGAACCCTATTACTAAGACTTCGCTTTCCGTCTGTCCGTCTTTCCGCCCGTCACCAGGCTGTATCTCATGAACCGTGATAGTTAGACAGCTGAAATTTTAACAGATTATGTATAATGGTGTTCGCTATAACAACAAATACTTAAAACTGAATAAAATAAATATTTAAGGAGTGCTCCCATACAACAAACGTGATTTTTTGCTCGTTTTAATGGATAATGGTACGGATAATGCGCGATTCCGACTCGCACTTGCGCGTATTTTTTTTATTATTACCAAGAAACAGCTCGAAAGTTCTCTTCTTGACAATTTTTAGAATGACTGCATGGTGTAAACATTCTCTGCTTTCTGCATGTTATCATGTACATACCTATGTATATACATAACTAATTTTCTTCTATAAATTCTGAGTACCTACTGAAAACATTAACTTAACCTTCGCAAACACCGGGTTACTGATAGCTTGGCCCATTTCTCTCAGCGTTTATAACGAAATCTTTAACATTTGAGAACTGAGGTATGTACCTAGTACGCTGCTGCTTGCTGGAGGGTGATATAAATCTACATATGTGAACATGAACAGGTGATATTTACTTCGGCTGGATAAAGTAAACATATATGTACTTCAAAAGCTTGGTAGGTGTAGGTACATACCTTGACCTTACTAAAATTTGTAAACTAAATCCAAACTAAGGTTATTAATCTCAATGCAATTTTAGTGCTAACTGCGGTGAACATCTCCAGAAATGTCTTTATTTGCAAAACAAAAATATTTATTTGAAGATGGAATGGAGGTTATTGGTATAGGAATAGTTTAATATTCAGCTAAAAAAAAAAAAAAAAAAATAGAACTTTTAAATAAACAAGAGTGGAATAACATTTTTTTTCCATTCATCCCAGATCCCACATTCCACCCAATCCCAATCCCAATCCTACTAGAATTTAAAGAGAAAACTAATTTGATTTTCCCTTCTTGTCCTTTTTTCGTCTCAAACGAAACTAATTTTAACTTCGAATTTCGAATGACCTTAATTTTTCTCTTTGATGGTTCTCTTTGTTCCATTTCCATTTATCGATTATTTTTATTTCATATTCATTCCCCTCTCTATTTTTTTTTTTATTTTTTTGTTTTGTTTCTTGCCATTTGCCATTGCTTTTGCTATTACCATTACCATTACCCTATTCCCATTCCCCCATTCCCCACACCCAAATCATCATTCCTGTTGCCATTTGATAGTATTTCAGTGGACAAATACATTTATGGTTACAAAACATAATGTCTGTACACGAAAGTCAAGTTACTTGTGTGTGGTGGTTTTCGCATGAATATGAAATTGCATCGGTATTTGTTTTATTTTTCTTACTATTGTCATTGTCATTGATTACCATCTGTAGGGGGTGGGTGGGTAAGCATTTGGTGGAATCATTTTGTTTTTAATTAATTTCATTTAAGTTACAGTGAGAGCAGCTCTACTCCAATCTCTAAAGTCTTAAACCACAGCCATCCATACATACCAGCCCAGCGACCTGTACCTGTATCCTCTTTCCTTAAACACCTTTAAAATATTTTGTTCCTATCGGTGAATAGGTACGTGGGAACGAATTCAACACGGCCACGGCCGGCGTGTGCATCTGTGAGTGCATTTTATTTAAAAATGCAAGGGAGAGCGTTACACATACCCATAATAAATTGCACATCAGCTGATTTTAAGCTTGTAGACAATAAAAGAGAACCAAACATTATTGCTGTTTCTGGTCTGTTTGATATGTATTTAATCGTTTAATTGCAGAAGTTTTCTCAAAGTTACGCATTTTATTTGGCGCACTCCTTAGACCTAGACCAAATGTTCTTAATGTACCTATATGTACCTATCTCGACTAGCGCGGTTTGGCTAGAATGGAAGCACGGATTCTAATCGTGTTATAGGTAGGTATGTGGATCTGGATAAGGTCTTGATTCAAAGGTTCTGATAAATTGCTGCGGAATTGAAAGGGATCATAGATCAAAATTTGTTATGAATGACATACAAGCAAAATTCAAAAAGACTCACGTGAATTGATTTCGAATGCTTCGATGGCACTCATCATCAGCACTAACTCTATTAAAAAATTATAATGTGTGTAAATACACAGCAAAGAACTGCAATAAGATTTTCAAGAAGCAAACAATCTACCTATACGAAATAAAACAAAGGTGATTGAATATCTCCTCTTTCCATATTTAAGTTGTTGTTCTATTTTTCAATGAAATCGATTCTATTAAAATGGCTAACATGTTTTATTAAAGTGATCCTGTGCTCTTTCTTATCAAAACCATGACACAGCAATATCAATTTTTCCAATTTTTTTTTGTCAAATCTAAGTCTTTAAAAGGCCAGTTTTTGGTTTTATTCTCTGTCACTTGTGAATTTTTTTGATTAAAAAAAATCACTTTCAGAGCCATTCAACATTATAGTAAAGATGTAATCCACATAACGAAAAATCACTGTTGGTAATTTCCCTTCTGCATTTAATTTCATTTCCTGCTTTGACATATAAATTTCGGCAATAAAAGGGCTTCCAATACTTGTAATTTTCTTTGAAAAAAAATATGGTTCATTCATATACAATCTAGCAGCTTTTCTGTACATCGACCTTCTTCGCTTGGTACACTATTTCCAATCAAAAATTTATCTAATGGGCTTATCGCTTTAGCAACTGACACACTCCGAAAAAGAGACACAACATCATACGAAAACATATTTTCACCCCTTTGCATTTTCGATACTGACGATTGCTATAGAAGCTTTTTATTTGCGCTGAAGTATTCACTAGCGCCAGTAAATTCGTGCATACAAAAAATTCAAACGAAATAGCAAACAAAAAAGAAAGTTTTGATTAATAGGGAAACACTGCTAGAAAATAAATAAAAGGAAACACATTTTAAATTTTTATTAAGGGTGGTCTAACCCTAATGCATGATGTTAATTGTGTGTCTCACCTTAACGTCAAGTTTTTTGCCCAACTTTATTTGAAATTTTTTTTGTTTTAGTTCTTGACAAATTAAACAATGGAGCAGCGCGCAAAGATTGTTGAAGCCTTTTATAAACATAAGCGAGAGCTACAGTACGTTTGCAACGAACTGTTAGATACCCTATTCCCTATATTTTTGTATGTAAATGCGTTCGGCCCCCCCAGCCAGCCGATGTTCCAGTTTCAGAAACAAAATTCTTCTTTAGCAGACAGAAAAAAATTCAATAACATTAATTTTGTGTGGTGTGATGTTCAATCAGTGCTGGCGCAATAAAAAAAAGGCGTGGCCCAAAGTTAAAACTTTTTATTGCCAAGGCAATTGGTATGAGCTCAGTGACATTCAATTTTATTCTTGCAGATCGATTTGAACAAAACAAGACAAAACTTAAATTTTTAAAAATTAGATTTTGAATGGAAATAGCGATTATGTG
Source organism: Platycheirus albimanus (assembly GCA_916050605.2). Lineage (NCBI taxonomy): Eukaryota > Metazoa > Arthropoda > Insecta > Diptera > Syrphidae > Platycheirus > Platycheirus albimanus. The sequence goes on along the minus strand of OU696697.1, from coordinate 49,439,205 downwards.
TGTTCTTAACAATTCTTGGACCCCACTCTGCTACATAACCAAGGAATATAAATCAAAGTGTTCATCTTTTTACTTCAAAACGTTAAAAAAATTAAGGCATTATACGACTTTTGACGGAAACGCCCCTTAAAAGTGGGCGTGTCTTTAAAATTTGAAGCACTAACTGCGCTTTAATCAGTATTTAGGCATATGTGTAAAACTACAGCTGAATCGAGTAGTTTTTAAACAATCTTACCTGACAAAGGTATTTTATCAAAATCACGCCTTTAAAAGTGGGCTTAAGCCACGCCCAAAATTCAAAAAATTCTTTTCATACACAAAAACTTTTTAGTTTCTACTAAGAGACGCAAAAATTTGGCTTACATACATATTCATTATAAATACCGTTTATCTACAAAAACAATTTTTTTATAAATTCTAGTGAAAAGTGGGCGTCATGTTAATGTTTTTCGCTTTAATATAACAATTGTTACCTATTTTATAAAAACCATATTGATGGATTTGTATGAAAAATGGGCGTCAGCCACGCCCAAACTGAAATATTTTTATTTAATTGGAAGAAAGTTTACCTAAAGCTTACGTGTGCAAAATTTTAGTGCTATGCTTTTATCGTAACTGTACAAAAAACATAATTCAATTTTACCAAATTGAAGTTGTTCAACAAAAATGGCGATTGTGGGTGTGTTTGTGTGCGGATTTTGCCGGTTCAAAAACTTAGCCTTACTCTTGAACCAGAGATTATATATACCAAATTTCAGCTTTCTAGCTCAAAAATTGCGACCTCTAGAGAGTATACATACGGACGGACGGACGGACGGACATGGCTAAATCGACTAGGCTCTTGATTCTAAGTCAGAATATATATACTTTTCTATACCTAACGGTATTATTTCTCTATGTTACAAACTCCACACCAAATACAATATATTTTAATTTTGAAAATTGCGAACAAGGAGTCGTAATTTACAAAACCCCGAGCTAGGGTGAGAAACTGCATAAGATTTTCGTGATTTGCAGCTCATTTTTCTTGATATGATCTAAAAATTCTTTCCGTGTAACCATTCTATGGAAAAAGGGCGTTCAAATCAAAATGCATTTCGTGCACTTCGTGATTTTGTTGGTCAGCATAATCGACCAAATGTGTCCACAATCGGAAGAATTGTGGTAAAAAAAAGTTATGTTAATTCTCTGAAAACTTTTGTTTTTATTTACAATTATCATCGTACGTTATGGTTGAACCACCCTTTATTAAAAACTTTGAACTTTGGGTGGTTGAAAAAGGACGAGTTCCTTTAAAAAAGCTTTTGAAATATACCACCGATTTTGTTTACGCCAACGTCAACGACTAACCGTATAAGCAAAATTAGTATTGCATAGCAACATTTTAAAATAAAAATGTCTTTTATTTTAATTTTTTTACACTTTGTTTTGAATGCTTCTCGGAAAGAGTGAGTACGAAATTTTAATAGGCCATTTTTCAGAAGAGATCATCTAAAAACTATAATTATTTTTGATGCGAGTTTATTTGAGACATATTCTATTTCATCGGTGAAATCGGTGCTATTTATACTCGTACATACCAATCAAGACATTTGTCTCAATAAAAAAAACCTATCTAACATTTAACATGTAGCTATTGATTGGGGTAAAATTATTTTTAAATTCCTTTTTAAGCTTTTTTTTCCTCACTTATTTAAAACAAAATCATACTAATACATTTTTTAAAAAATTTTCCTTTGCAGAAAAAATGGGTGCTAAGAAGCGAAATACAGCAGTCGATCGACAGTCCCGTCCTGCAAATGTTAAAACTCGCTTAGCAACAAACAAAACTGCAACCGCAACTGCTCCCGTGGCAATGCCTAGCAACAAGCAACAAAAATCACCTGCTAAAGCAGCGCCGAAAAAATCTCTTCCAATTAAAAAACGAATCTCAAAAGAAAAACCTCCAATTGAAGAACCCCTAGACATAAAACCAAGGTCAACTTCTAAGTCTAAGAAAACTGAGTGCGAACCTTCTACACCTGTCACGCCGCCAACGTCCACAGAGGTCACAAATGACAAAAAACAGTCCGAATCCAATACCGAAGTTGAAGCTGATACAAAGCAGCAAGCTCCAAAAGACGGCAAAACAAAAGCCATAAGCAAAATGTTAAAGAGCTTAGATATACAAATAAGTGGCTTCACTAACATTCTCCCACCCGAAGAAAAGATCATTGAAGTTTTGAAGTCATCGATCTCGGAAAATGTTAAAACAAAGTCAAGGGCTACAGCAGTCAAAGGCAATAATAACAGTTTACTTAACAAGTTTTCATCAGGAAAGAAAGACCATGTTGAGAAAAAAACACCGTACTCTTCTTCAAGTTCGAATTCACCAAATGTATCAATCGAAGATAACAAAGATGGCGGAAATAAAAAGGAAGTCTATGTTGCTTCGACAAGTCAAAATGCGACAACACACGAAGATGAAAATTCTAAAGAAACTCATGAAGAATTGGAGGCTAAGTTTGAAGAGCCGGTAATAGAAACAAAGAAAAAAATGGCAGCAAAGAAAGCTAAATTAGAAGCAAGTCGAACTAAGAAGAAGCAAGAAGAGTTAAAAGAAGAAGAAAAACTAAGTTCACCTCAAGAGCTTCCTACAACGGCAAATAAAATTGAGGAAAGCTCAGAACAAATTAAAAACCGGTCAGAAAATGAGAGAAAAAAGCAAGTGAAGCCAAAGAGCAATCAAATTGCAGCTGATGAAGAGAATTCAGAAAAAATTAAAGACATTGCTGAGTTTGATAGCTTAAGCAGGCAGACGAAACAAGAAAAACTCTGTAAGAAAGATTGTGCAGAAAAAAATAACGAAGAAGAAGGTCAAGACAGAAAGAAACACATAAAGCCTGCAGCAGAAAAAGATAGTTCTTTGGATCAAGTTACAAATGCATTAGAGTTAGGCAAGTCAAAACAATCAAAGTGTGCCAAGGATACTGAGCAGGAAAAGGACAAAGAGCGAGCCAGTTCAGGACAAAGGAAATATGAAGAATCTCATGTAAAGAAGAAGCAAACAAAGACTCCAAAGGGATCTCAACAGGCCATAGAGAGATGTGGCTCGGTGCATAAGAAAGATGAAGATAACCATGATAAAAAGAAACCCGTGAAGACGGCTCTAAAAGCAAAGGAAGAAGACAACTTAGAATCAAAAAAGGACGAAGTAGAGAATAAAAGAAAACCGACAAAGTTCGGCAAGGCCACTCAACAAATTACCGAGCCTAAACAAGAATCTATTGCTAATGAAGTCGAAAAACCATCAGAAATCCCTCAAAAGAAAATAGTTTCGCCTAAAAAGACTAAACAAACCACCAAAGTATTTAAGGGAAAGTGCAATGAAGATGAAACAAAGGTGCACCCACTTTTTGATCCTGAAATTTCATCTAACCCATCGACGGAATTAAATATTACAAAGAGTCTGTCTAAAGACGACGAAGCTATAGAATTTGATTTGAAAGAAGTTCCTAAAAAAGCAAAATCACTAACAATTCTTCAGCGTTTGCAGAACAAATATAACATGTCCCCAGTAAATAGAAAGCCTTCCGTCAAGCCCAGTAGTAAAAAAGGTGAAATCAAATGTTCTCCTAAAAAACCACTAGAAACTAAGACTTCCGAGGAACAGAAAAGGAATGATATTTATGATTTTAAATCCGGTTCGGAAAGTGAAGACAACATAAAAATGGAGCTTCCAACGCTGAAGAAATTGCGGGAATTCTCCGATGATGATGACAAACCTCTGCAAGTGGCCAAAAAGAAGTTGAAAGAAAATGAAAAACTCCCTGAACAGATAACTGAAAATCCCGAGCCAAAGGCAGAAGAGAAAATAGATAAAAGTAATGTTAAGAATCCCCCTAAAAAAGCTACTGCTGAAAAGAAGTCCGCAGCCAAGAACGTCCGAAAACCTGTGGCAAAAGCGAAGCGACCACCAACCGAGTCCAGCAGTGATGCGAAGTCTAGTACACCAACTGACTCTGAAGATGAACAAAAACTCAGTACATTTGGCCAGAAACGTCATCGAATGGCATCTTTGAATGCAGCTGCAAAGGTGCAATGTTTGTATGAAAACGAGTCTCGAACTGCATACGAACTGGGTCTATCGAAGACCGTGCAAGTGGTACCGAAAATTCGCAACATTAATTCAGGAAGCAGTTCTGAAGAAGAGAAGGAAACAAAATTGTCCATTAAAAAAGAAACAGTTGCAGCAAAAGATATTAAAAAAAGCGAAGTGCTCAAAGTTGAACCACCAGAAGAAGTCAATCCAGATGAAAAAGAAGAAGAAGTGGAAGTAGAAGTTGAGACAAAGCGTGAACTTCGCAACGTTCCTGGTCGCGGCATGGGCAAACATTGGGAATTTGAAAGCGACACTGATAATGAAGCTATATTTATTGAAAAACTCCGTATGAAGAAGAAGAAATTGCAGAAACTCAAAGCTCTTCAAGCAAAGAAAGAAAAGAAAGAAAAGGAACAAGAAAAGTCAGAAGAAAAGCCACCAACCAAACCGAAGAAGCCAGTAAAGCCAGTTAAAAAAGCGATCAAAGTTAAAAATGCTGCTTCCGATGACGGCAGTTCTGAGTCCAGTGACCATGAAGACAAGAAACTAAAAACAATGAAACCACCCCCAGAGAAACCAGCTGCTGAGCCAAAAAAGAAACGCAAACGTGAGTTGAAAGAAGAATTAATAGGTGATTACAAGGGAATATTAGCCCGCAAGCGTATGGCTAGTCTTAATGCAAGTGCAATAGTTGCTGCCACTTATGAAGTGGAGCGACATCTCGATAGAAATTTCGCATCTGATTGTAGTAGTTTTGAAAGCTTCCCCGAAGAAGAGAAGCACGTTAGCAAAAAATCAAAGAAACAAGCAGCTGTGCAGCAGCCGTCACAACCGCTACCACAACAATCTACACCCACAGTAGATACAAAAGACTTGAAAGAAACAAAGGATATTAAAACTGACCCGTCTGAGTGTTCAGACACTAAGGATTCCTTGAAGGACTTTAAGGATTCTGTGCAAGATGCAAAAGAAACATCACGTCCCACATCATCTAGCTTAGTTATTGTCCAAGACACGGATGTAACTATAACTGGCGTTTACGTCAATCCCAAGACGGGATCTAGTCAAGAAGCTTATTGCAAAATGCAATATCGTGTGCAATCAAGTGTAACAGAAGAACGTGTCCTCCGGCCGGATTCGGTTGAACCACCAAAATCATATACTCCGTTGGGGGCTTTGTCAAGCATGCGACCGCCTGGAGCTGTTGTAGGACCAGATGGTGAGTTCTATATCATTTGTCTTATTTTTACTTGATTATAGGTATTATAATAAGGCAAGTTATGTATTCGTAAACGAATTTTTTTTTTGACAATCAAGCAAAATTACGATGACGGAGAAGCCTAAAAAAAGTTCGTCCGACAATTTATGTCTGTCCGCCTGTCTGTCTGTCTGTGTTGGCACCTGCAGCCGAAACAGCTAGAGAGGACTTCCAAAAGAGAGGGGTTTTGGAATTAGCATTCTAGCTCTTAAACTAACTGTACCTGCCATAATGATTTTTTATGAACATTTTTTTTTTAAGACTGCTCCTATGATTTTGATAAATTTTTCTGAATGGTGTTGTTTGTGCAAACTGTATGTTTTGGTTGGACTAAATTTTTCAGGAAAAGTCTTATAACGGTACCTCATATAGGACCGGTTTTTTTTAAATCAGATTTTCTCGTAAGCCACTTTACGGAGTTCGATGAAATTCTCAATGTGGAGGCCCTTTTATAAAAGAAGTAGTATTATTCCTTAAATTGTTTTCTTGCTCTTTAGGGCAAGTATTGGTTTCATGCACAAAAAAATCGAGGTTTTAATCAAACATGACATTACGATGATAGAGAAACCCATAAAAGTGGTTTTCGCCTTACCGTTCGTCGGTCTGTCTGCGGATGTGCGCTTTTTCACGTCATGCTACAGCCTAAACGAGTTTTTTTTAGTTCGTATTAGCCCGGTTCAAACTGGTACCTTTCAAGTAACGGTTTTTTTTAATTTGCTCGAAAACAACTCTAACGATTTTGATGAAACTCAGAATTTAACTTACCTAAAATATTTCTAACAAAACTGCGTTTTTTTTGTTTTTGGCTTAAATGGTCGTAACGAAAATAAGGTTTAAACGGCTTTTTTCAAATAGCCGTAAGTTCGCAACGGCTTGATTGAATTGAGCTCTTTATTGTGTTCTATAAGATGTACAGTGCTGTCTGGGTAGCGTGAACACTGGGCTGCGTGAACACCTGGCTCGCATGAACACCAGTTTTTTTATGCAGAGCACTCTATAGCGTGAACAACAAAAACCTCGATAGCATGAACCACAAATGTATGGTCCCTTTTCGGGGATTTCCCTTTATTTTAGACATCTTAGTTTTCCACACTCGTACCTTCACACATTTTTGCATCGCATAACCCGTTTTTGTTCATATAAATTGTAGCTACTGATCACAATCTTTAAAAAAAACGATTCACGTTTGAACACATGAAATTAACTCATTTTTCGGCAACCAAAATTCTTATCATTGAAAGAAAAAGGTGATATTATCGAAAAACTAGAAAGGGTCCAGTCAATTTTATCCCGGGAATACAGTGTTGCCAAATCTACAATTTTGGTCATAAGAAAAAATAAGGATAAATTTTTTAAAGTGCTGACCACCACTTCGCTCAAAAGAAAAATCTTAACACATTACGCAAACTGTTGTCGAAGTGTCTTTTTCTTGATCTGTAAAATATTGGATAGTGTGAACAACCTGGATAGCATGGACAGCCTGTGCAATAATTAGTTCACGCTACCCAGACAGTACTGTAATTGCAAATTTTTTAGTAAAGCATTTCTAAACGATGAGCCGTTCAGTTTTAGCCAACTTTTTTTTGGTTTGTTCTAATTTGCTCAAAAATGATTTTGATTCAACTTTGTGTGTAATATTCTTTTAGTGTTCTTAAGGGAACTGCGTTTTTAAAATGCAAAAAAACGGAGATTTAGTCTTAACGTCTTTATTTTTCAAATGGCCATAAGTTGTCAACGGTTGTATCGAATTCAATCAAACTTTGTTTGGTATAGTTCCTTACAACTCTATCAGATAGAATTGTATTTTTCCAGTTACTTTTTTTTAAATGGTGGCTTCCATACAAAGAGCCACTAGGTTTTGACCAATTTGTATAGTTTTTTCCAATTTACTCAATTAAGGCTCTACCGATTTTTATCAATTTTTGTGTGTAATATACATAGTACGTATTGAGGATAACTGCATTTTTGTTTTTGGCTACAAATGATAATAACGGAAGTTTATTTTAACAGTTTTATTAATTTGGCTATAAATGGACACCTATATAATTTATAGCACCCAAAGGATGACATCTTAATTTAAAATTTTAATGGTTTCCTAACGTTAGCTTCCCGTATATCGGGTTTTCCAGTTTTATCCAAAAATTTTTAGATTTTACAAAATTTTTTCAAAACTGATTTGTTCTTATTGCTCGAAAAGATTGTTTGTTTGTTTGTTTTCATCGTACTATTGCCCCCACAGAGCAAGGTCGTTCCACCCAGTCGTGCATTTTATTTGAATTAAAAAAAGTTTATTTTTTTTTAAATTTTTGGTTTTTTCCAAAACAATTTATTCAACATTTTTAAAATTTTATTTTCCTGATAAAAACTATAAAGTGTAGAATTTAGCATACTCGTGCACTTTATTTTTCATTCGAATATATTTTAAGATACAAACTTGAGCCATTCGATATTTCAATAAAAGTAAAAGATGAGATTGATCAAAACTTAATTTCATTTCTTTTTTTTTCATTTCATTTCATTTATTTAAGAATAATAAATTTAAAAAAAATCTAAAATACAAATTTAACGAATTTCGTATTTTCTTAAAAAAATAGAATATGTGTCGATGTTCGCGGCATAGTTAATGGCTCAGGTCTATCTATACGTATACCCAGACGATATGAAATCCATCAAGGCAATCTCCATACCCCTTCAAAAAGATCTAAACTTTTTCTAAATATGGTGCGATAGGAATTTCTTACTCAATGTCAATCTAAAACCATATTCCGTAAAAGGTTTCCCTTACTTGCAAGACCTTATTATTTTAATAAAGTAGCTATTGCCTTGCTCCATTCGTGACCTTGGAACCTGCGCGTTTTTTCCGATAAGATTAAAACATTACTAAACCGCAGACAAACGTTGAATAGTTGCTGGTATACTTTTTATGTACCAAATACTAACAGAGTATGTACTTTTGGGAATGATTCCCCTTCACACCAACCCACGTAAACTTAGCTGCGCTCCACTCTTTCGTCCTCATAAGAAAGCAGTTTAAAGTTTTCCATAACAAATTTTGTTTAATTCTGCCAAAATAAATGGTTTATGTTTGTATGCAAAAGAGTACAATAGTTATTGCTTAGGTATAGTTTTTAAATTGTGTTAATCGAAATAAGCTCTGAAGTTTCTCATAAAAACAAGAAAATGAATTTTTTAGCCCAAAAATCTTTTCAAAATCCGTCCAGTCTTTATACTTATACACACTCACACTTTTTTATTTCGAGGATTGATTATGCGTGTACATCCGTTACAGAACTTGTATATAGTTTAAAACCCAAAAAGCTGCACTATGGTTCTTGTATGCCGCTTACTACACGAAGCCGGAAATTGCCCTTACATCCTTCATTTAATCTTACCTCAATTAATTGACTGATATTTGTATCTATTTTGCTTTTAGATCGCTCAACGCCACCAACACCTGCCGACTCTGAGCCACCCATAGCCGAATCAATTAATCATCCAAACATTTACCAGCCCAATGACTTGAGCCATCATGACCCATCAGAGCATTCACATTATTCGTATCATCATCACATGTCACCATCGCCAATGTCACTGCATCCACATCCTGCAGATCATGCATCACAGATGCACCACTACGGTGGCCATCAACCAGGAGCAGATCCACCACCGCCACAGGCGCTGAGCGCCCATCACTATCACACACCGCAACAGCCTCCGCTGCCTTCGTCGGCTTCAATGTCGCAGGGACGATGTGAATCGCCGGTGCGCTATGGTGGTGGATATCAGGCGCAGCATCCGACTTTATCCATGACAGCTGGAGGTGGTTCGAGTGCATTTTGTGCACCACCCAGTATGCAACAGCAACAACAACTCCAACGACAACAACAGCAGCAACAACAGCATCATGACATGAGCGGTAAGTAGTTCGTTCCTTGAGTGGTTCTCTTCGTGTATAAGAGTTTTGCTGGCCGAGGTTTATAGGAAGTTGTCGACACTTTAGACGGAGTAAAACGTGGGGTGTCTCTAATGGTTTATTGATAGGTATACATAGAAATTCATATATAATATAGTAGGTACCTACAACCTACCATGTATGTTCATATATTATGTACTGATGATGTAGATATGCTCACTATTTCTGCACATGTAGGTATGTGTTTTGTATGAAGTGTGCTCACACTTGACTATACTCATTCCCTTAATTTTGAAAGCTAGAATAAGTGGATGAGACCAGGGTTGCCTTAGCCCTTATTTATTAAAATCACATTTTATTATGTTTAAAAAACTGTAATTGCTATAACTACTCTTATCAAAACATGATAGAAACCAGTACGATTCTTAGTTTCCTCTTTCAATAAATTTCGTTCATTTTTTCATTAAAAAAAATATAAAAACAGAGCAAAATCTGAAAAGCAATAAAATAAATTTTTTCCCGATCAAAAAATTAGAAAACGAGCAGTCAGTGGTAGAAAAGAAAAGGAACCTAGTATATGTCCGGAACCTAGTATATGTCCGGAACCTAGTATATGTCCGTCGTATAGAAAAACGCCTATTTGACTCTATTCCAAACTGAATTTGGATATTGCACTAAAAAATTTAGGTATATTCTTGTTTTTGCCTATTGGTTTTTAATGTGCCGTTAGTTTTCTCCACTCTGACGAATTATCCTTAAATTTTTGCGAAGCACAGAAATGAAACCTTATTTACTAATTTGCATGTTTGGTGTGCAAAATAATTAATTTCAATAAAAATGCAGTTTTTACACTTTGGCAACTCAGGCTTCAACTCAAGTGAGAGATTTCGATGACAGGAGCATCCAACCATTGATTGAAGTAGTTATCCTTCCATCTATTTTCGACTTAATGGAGTTTCCGTCATAGAGTTATTGAATTTTCAACTAAGGCAGTAGGGTGGCTAAAATGGTCTGCTTTTGACAAGTATCTTTGGCCTCATTAAGCATTTTTCGATGTTGATTTTGAGTGCAAGTGCTGCTAAGAATTTTCCTTTATAACGAGATGCTGCCCTCATTATTGTGCATAGACTTCAGATAAAGATATAATATACCTACAAAACATGTGACACACGTAAGAAAAGTATATTTAAATGTGGTTTTCTTGTTTTAAGTTCTCCAGCGCGGTCTAATTTTAGAAGTTTGTTTGTGTAGATAACGACAAAGATACAATTAAAGTGCACGGCTAGGTCAAACGAAGCTGCACTTATGACTGACAGTATTTTTGGGGTTTAAGATTCCAGAAAACAAACTAAAGTAATTTTGTCTTAATACTGAAATGCGTTTTAAGGTTAAGATTAGCGAAAATCAAATCAAATGGGTCTCTTTTTATTTTGGACGAATGTGAAGTAAAACTGCGTCGAAATTTGAATTTTAACGTACCTATTAGTTCCCTAAGAAGCTTAACTCAGTTTTGAACTATGCCTGTAAAGGTATGTTAAGTAGGATCTGTCTCACAAAATTATCTTGTGAATTTGCACGGCGATAGTTATAAAGATAAGGGATAAGCTTTAATTAAACGAAGAAGAAATACAGTCAGATTGGTCATGTACAGATTCTATGGAAATATACGGGCAGTAATGTTTGGCATAGGTTTCATAACAATGATTTTGGAAAGACATTTACGTACTATTTTATATTTCCCTAGCCAAGAGCACGAAACATCAAAACAGCGCTACAATCTTCAACGAAATTTTACATGTTATAAGGACCCAATGGTATTACAATAGAATTTAAACCAATAAATCAATTAAATCTACTAAAACCTTTTTGATATTTGAAGCTTCTGTTCAGAAAAGTCCTGGATGTTGACGAAGTCCTTCGACATTCTTACTTTAAATTCCAGTTGTTTTTTTTTAATATAAATTGAATTAGTTTTCCATGTATCATTAATGCCACACAGAAAAAAAACAAGGTAAAATCAATTAAAATGATAATGATTCAACATGTTTTACCAATGTTTTTGCTTCATAGAGCATTCGTGTCATTTTGAAATGATTTCTTCTTCATAAAAACCAAGGCTTGGTCATGTTAAAACACCGCGATTATCATGTTGATTCACGATTAACATCATGATAAATAACAATTATCGTCATTTAGAATCGTGATGATCATAGTGTTGAATCAGCATGGATTTCATTTTAAATAACCACGATCAACATGTTGTATTACCATGATGATCATATTAAATCTTAATTATCATCATATTGAATCAACTTGACAATCATATTAAATTACAATGATCGTCATGCAAAATCATGATGATAATCGTGTTGAAACACCATGATAATCATATTAAATTACAATAATCATCATATAGAATCATGATGATCATCGCTTTGAATCAACATGGTCATCATATTAAATCTTCGTTATCATCATATTGAATCACCATGATAATCATATTAAATTACCATGATCATCATGCAAAATCATGATGATAATCATATTAAATTACAATGATCATCATATAGAATCATGATGATCATCGCTTTGAATCACCATGGTCATCATATTAAATCTTCATTATCATCATATTGAATCACCGTGATAATTATATTAAATTACCATGATCATCACGGTAATCCTGCAAAATTAAATTGCATTCGAATTCAAATTACAAGATGAATCAGCATGATCATCATATTGAAATAAGATTAAAATCCTGTTGAAACAAATATTTGTTTTGTAAATTAAATACGTTAAGTCCGATTGAAACATACTTACACTTTTATTGAGCCAAACCTGTAAGAAAACTTATTCCATAACAAAATAACATACGTTTATAGAAATCATTTAAAAGTTTAATAATTTATTGAAATAATATTCAATTAAATAAAACATTACAATTATTTGGAGATAAATACGTAGTAATTTGCTTTTTTTGATGTTCTTAAATAAAGAATAACATTTTGGATATTCCAGTGATAAAAAATAATTATATCAATTTAAAACAAACATCAAGGCTAGATAAAATATTATTAAATTTTAAAAGAGTCTTAACAAAATAAACGTATAACCCTTTTAATTCATAAAGAATCAAACCTACAACAATTAAAAATAGTTGGATGGTCAAACCTTGGGTGAAGTATTTATTTCCCAGCTAATTTATGGTTCATTCATAATCGTTGATTGTTGTTAGATGAACGATGAAACTCTCATTGGTATCGGGAACGCTGATTTTTTCGTTAGCTTGTTTGCCTTGTCAGTAAAGTCTAGTGAATCTAAATAGAAATGTGTGGTTAGACTTTGTGTAAAGTTGAAATATTAGAATAGCTTACCTTCTTGCTTATTTTAGAGAGCTGCGAGCTCAAGTCTTTTGGAATCGATGTTAGCGTTGATGTTGTAGAAACTATACTGGATTCGCTACCTAACCAAGAAACTATACCTTGCTGGCAATTGATTGGGACAAAGTATCGTCATCATCTCGGAACCTTAAAACAAAACAAAAATAATCTGTTAATAACCACTAAAATGAATTAAAAAACGCAAACATACTTCAGCTCTTTTCCATAAGAAAAGCATCTCCCAAAAACGCTCCCGCAAGCCAATTGGTTTTATTGCTTCTTGTATATCCTCCTTCGACAGAAATCTTAAGCTTTCATAACCTTTTTCAGCTTCTAAAAAAGAAATTTGATAAATTGTTATTTTTGCGGTGGAATAGTATGTTTAAAATGACTGTTGCCTGTCATCTTTTGAACGATCAATTTTGATGATTGTATAGGGCCACGCAAAAGTAATTTCATAGCTTTTTTAAGGATTGAAAACTGTTCCAATCACCCCTACACAACAAGTAGTTAAGCAATGACAGCACGGTATTTCTACCAATTCGATTTTTGTGTGTAAAAATTCTTCAAATTGTTAGACACAATGCCCTGTAATTTCTAAACTACTTGTCCTGTAGGGATAATTGTATGGTTTTGAATGCGTAAAAAAAAGCCCACTAAGCGTACTTCAAAACTATTTCAACCTAACACAAAAATATATGAATTTTTTTTTAAAAATATTTTTATTAAAATTATCAAAGATACCTAATTAAAATATATGTGCAATTTTTAAAACTCACCAATTAGGTATTTTTTTGCTTTATTAATGTTGTTTTTGTGTGTGTAAAAATGCATACAATTTTCCGCTTCGCTATCCTGGATACTCAACACCCCTCGTCATCTGTCAGTCAATAGGTTGCACTTCACTTATGTTCACAATTTGCACATGAAAATTAAAACTTTCATTTGAAGTCATATTTTTAAGTATATTTATCACTTCCCGAAACTTAAAGCGATATGACACATGTCTCATGCACAGCGACTAAAAGGTAACTGATGGAAATTTCTGAAATATTTTTTGGCTTGGCTTGGAAGAAATAACGGGATCCTTCAATTTTTGTAGAAATCAACTACAAACAATGATATTCTTATACGAATTCGCCATGAATCAAAGAGAATTCATTTTGATTCGTGTGGACTTCAGTTGATTGATTCAACGCGATTCAATATTGATACAAAAATCATGATACAGGGTGCGCCTATCTTGGGCCGAATGTATTATTATTTTTGTTTGTAATTGATAAGTTGTTTGTCGTCATCGTTTTTGTTTTGATTACAAAAATTAAACAGATGATATTCTTTTTGGTTTCTGTTTGACGTTGTGTGTCGATGTATGTATTTGTAATAAAACGTACAAAGGGAGTGAAATATAGCTGTTTCATGCTACAACTATTAAGATAGCTCCTTCCCGTATTCATTTTTATTTCGTTCTGCGCAACTACGTCTTGGCGTATATGTTTACAAAAACAAAATTTCGGTGCTGCTGAACCCAATTATGGAAAAATGTATCAGTTCAGTAAATCGAGAACCCTCAGCTACCGTCAAAATTATGAACAAAGTCTTCTATAATCCCATCTACTTTGTTCACGTTCCTCAGTTTTTAATTGAGATTATAGGTACTATAATGCAAATTATGCATGTTCGTGCATATTAAGAAACTTGAGATAATAATCAAACATTATATTACGGTGATAGAGAAATATATTTGAATTAAGGGCCGATTTCTGTCAGTCTGTCGGTTGGGCCAAACTTCCTTAAGTTTGAAACATGAAAACTTTTTTTAATTTTTCTTTAGCTCAAAAATTCGCAGTACCTTTCATAATACCTAACTGTTTTTTAAAAGTTGATTTTTCTCGAAAACGTCTCCAAAAATTTTTATGAAAAAATAACTGTGTATTGTTATTATGTAAGTATGTATTATATTTTGGCGAAAAAATATATTAAGATGATGTACTGAAAATTGTATCTCCAAAGAACCAGTTTTACTCAACAGATCAACCGATATCAATCAAATTTGATATTCAAGAAAATTTAAGTAGCCAAAATAATTTGAAATTCAAGTGTTTTCGAAATTTTTTTTTTTGTATTTTCAAATTTTATTTTTAATTATTTTTACCTTATTAATTAATTTAATTTAAATTATTCAACTGAAAAGTATTAAAGTGTTTTTTTAAACAATGTAAATTTACCTAAATCGAAAAAACTTTGGAGTTATCTTAATGTTTTTCAAATTTTATTCAAAACTGTGACCGGAAATAAAAGCAAGTAAGAGCTTACCAATCGTGCAATTTATTTGAATAAAGGTTAGGAATTCGAATTGAGAAATGTACAATTTATTTTTTGCTGTCAATATTTCCAACATCAAATATCATTTTCTCAATAACTCAACAAATTTGTTAAATTACTTTAATGACTTAAATGACGTTTAAAAAACTGCTGTTTGAGTTAAGGCAAACTATATAACATTTCCAGAAAAGGGCGTTCATGAAACGTCCATGAATACCCTTAATATTTCTAATTGCCCATTAAATTAATCAAAGCTTCATTTTCTTTTTACCAATTTAAAATTTATTGTTACTTCTTCGCTTTATCTAGCAAATGTCCCGCCACACATTCACAATACTCATAAATTATTAGTTTGCGTGTGAACTAGGACTCGGAAATAACAAGGTAATTTTTATTTGTAGGTATCACCCTGTAGTTTAATAGTAGTTACTTAGAGATTCCTTAAGGTCGCGACGTAAAATAACGGAGCTTATTGAAAATTTTGTAGAAATCAAAAGTATGTAGGATTATAATTAAACGATTTCATTTAAAAATAAAAATATTTCGTTTAGTTTAGTGTTTTCTTTTTTTTTAATAACGGCACTTATTGAAAATTTTGTGGAAATCAAAAGTATGTAGGATTATATCTAAATTATTTCATTTAAAAATAACAATGCTTCGTTTTGTTTTGTGTTTGTGCCGAATGTGTATTCTCTATCTGCAAAATACCAAAATTTAATACAATTCAGTATTAAATAAAAGTAATTTCCGTGGCTAAGAATTTCCTGGAATCTAGCTATTTGACATTTCTCTTTATTCGAAGAAGTTTAATGCACCTGGATCCTGGACTCATCGTGTAATAGCAGACATACTTTTTTCCAAAAGTTATTTTTGGAATCACTCCTTTTTTATTGACTTTTTAAATTTTTGATTTTGTATAGTGGAGCTGTCTTTATAAAAGAAGAAGGAAGAAACAACCGAAAATAACCTGTTATTTTTACATGAAAAATGTTTGTTTCAATGTTATGTTCGTTACTTAGATTTAATATGAGAATCATTTTATTTCAACACTATTTTAATGTTGAAATTACTTCAATCGTGTTATTCTGTCATGAACATAGTTTTGAAATTTTTTTAAATGAAACATTGATGATTTAAAAATATTTCCTGTGTGAAAAATACCATGTTGATTCAAAACGAAAGTAGTTGTTTAGGTGTATGACCTGTTAATTTTACATGAAAAATGTTTGTTTCAATGTTATGTTCGTTTTACTTGGAATTAATATGAGAATCATTTTATTTCAACACTATTCTAATGTTGAAATTACTTCAATCGTGTTATTTCGTCATGATCATAGTTGTGAAATTTTCTTAAATGAAACATTGATGATTTAAAAATAGTAAGTAAGTAAGTAAGTAAGTAAGTTTCATTTATTGAACTTATAAAAAACAATACATTTGCATATTTATAAATGAAATTATAAGCTATGGCTTTGCCGTCAGCTCGATTGGCAAAATTAATCATTTTTGTTTTTATTATGAAGCTATTTTAAATTGTTGAAAATGAAAGTACACATAGTTTAAATATAACTATTCAAATTCATTATTTAATAACATACGATAATTATACGCACTTTTAACAAAAGAATAAAGTTTTTTCCAGTTCAGGCCATTAAGAAAATTTTTAGTTTCCAGCATCGATAATGTTTTCTTTCCAAGGTATGCTTGCCTTTGCGCTCCATAAATTGGACAAACTGCGATTAAATGGAAACAATCCTCCTTTTCTTTGAGATTACACAAAGAACAAAATTGGTCGAAGCTTCCATTATAAGGTGCTCCATTAAGGCCAAGAACTTCACACCTGGCTTTGAAAATCCATGAAATTTCTTTGTAGTTAAAACAATCATTAAAGTAATTTTTGTGCATCAAGTTGAAATTAAGTTGCGAATACAATATTCTACTCTCAGATTGCTGAGCTTCCGCTTCCAACAGGACTCTTTGATTGTCTTCAAACTTTTGGAGGATGCGATAAAGACGTTCTTTTAAGAGGTTTAGATCACTAGGGAATGTATTTAAATCTTCACCATACACTTCACTAAGATTCTCCCATTTTGCCATCCACCAGTCCTTGTTTCTGATTTCATAGACTAGCATTTTCTTTGTTAATCGTGTATCTGGTAAATCGAGTACTTTTAAAATAAAATCAGCTTGAAGTTTAAGTGTGCTTACATATAGTCTCGCCAGACCAGTTTCAAGATATATTGCATAGTTTGGTGTCTTAATAGGCAGGTTAAACAATTTCTTGACAAAGTTTCTATTCAGCTTTTCTGCATCTTCAAACTCTTCTGAACCCCAAACTTGTGCAGCGTAGAATAAGGTTGATTTCACCACCGAATCAAAGATTTTATACTTTGTAGATAACAATATGTTTTCATTATAAAAAATATTTTTCCAGGTTGAATTTATGAGATTTTGTGATGCCTTTGATTTTTCTTTGATATGCTCCTTGAAATCTAAAGATGAATTAAGAAGCACTCCCAAGTACTTATATTCTTTTACAATATCAAGACGATTTTCATTAATGAACCAATTAGAGTTTTGTAAAGCTGTGCCTCGATTAGATGTTGAAAAGATCATTATCTTCGATTTTTCTGTATTTATTATAAGACCCCACTTTTCACAAAATGAAGAAAGACGATTTATCATTAGTTGCAAATGTTGGGGGGTTTCGGCTAAAATCACTAAATCATCGGCATACAGCAACACATTTATGACCAAGTTTGCAATTCTTACACCACCAGGAAGTTCAGATACAATGTCGTTAATGAAGAGTGCAAACAGTAATCCACTTAGAGGGCAACCCTGTCTAACGCCACTACTTGTTTCAAAATACTCTGAAAGATTTGAGCCATCCCAAACAGCTGCCTCAGTTCCAGAATACATTTCTTTCAATATCCGTATAAGTTTCGTAGATATTCCTAACTGCGATAGTTTGTAAAAAAGAGCATTTCTGTTAACAAGGTCGAAAGCTGCCTTAAAATCGACAAATAATGCGTATACCTTCTTTTTCCTAGCTTGAAATCCTCTTACTATTGATGTAAGACTAAATATATGATCCAATGTTGAGAAATTTTTCCGGAATCCAGCTTGTAAATCAGTAAGGATGTTTTTTTCTTCTACCCATTTTTCAAGTCTATTGGAAAGTATTGTACAAAATAGTTTGGCAATAGTATTCATAAAAGATATGCCACGATAGTTTTCAACTCTTTCCAGTGGGCCTTTTTTGTGGATTGGGAAAATCACTGACTTTTTAAATGATTTGGGTACAACTGTATTTTGAAAGATATTGTTGTAGACTTTAACCAACTGATGAATAAGAGTCTGAGATCCATTTTTGAAAAATTCGTATGGGATCCTATCCTCGCCTGGTGCTTTACCGTCTTTGGAATATTTCAGGGTTTGCTCTATTTCCATCAAACTTATTTCTTGATCCAGGATTTCGTCGATTACGCATGGTTCGGCAGTCATATAATGAATATTTGTCTGAGATGAGAGCAAGTTTTGAAAATGAAGGGCTAAGTCACCCGCAGATACACTCGTTCCTATTGAAAACCCCGATCCATTTATTTCTCTTGCCGTTTTCCAAAATTCTTTTGAAGACTTGATGTTTACTAGCTGAGCAGCTTGCTTGTTTCTGAATTCAACTTGTTTGACATTACATAGACTTTTATAATGAGCGTTATATTCTAGATACCATTTAAAAATATTTCCTTCGCGAAAATTTGCACGTTGATTTAAAATTGAATTAACGTATCGAGTATATCCTGTTGTTTACGTGTGTTTTTGCATTAAATATTTTTAAATTTAATTTTAAACATGAATAATTTTATTTCAACATTTTTCCAAGTTAAAACTATGCGCAAACGTTTTAATTTGAAATGAAAATCTAAATACTTGATTTTAATCTTAAATCAACAGGACTTAGACTCAAATTAATGTTTTGAAATATTAAAAAAGAACTAAAACATGTTAAATGGAAATGAAATCCAATGATTTAAAAATTCATGTTTTTTATTGAAATCAACAATTCGTCACGTTGATTTTACATCGCAATATTTTTCTGTGTGTGTGTTTGTTATTGAACTTAATGTTTAAATAGCAGCGTTTCTTACAGTGTTGCATTTTTTCTGTGTGTTGAAAAATTATTTTAAAATAAGTCTTTGATTTTTGTAACGGAATCTTCATTCGGTTATCTTTTTCTAGTCACAAGAACCATTTCGTTAAAATCCGCTTAGCCGTTAATGGTTTTCTGAGAGGTACCATTCAGAACCTTCTTTAAAAGCCATAACGATTAATGATTATACCTGTGCTTTTCAAGCGATTAAAAGTTGAAGTTTTTATACTTACGTATAAACGCCAGCTCATCGGTAAGAACGTATCGTGATGTTTGAAGGGTTACCAACTCTGGAAAGACCCAGACCCGGAGATTTTTTGAACTTATCAAAAAAAAAAATATTTTATTCGTTCAAACGCTTCAGAATAAACAAAATAATCTTTAAAAAAAATTAAATAAAAAAATATTCCACACTAGTTTCCACAACAAAAAAAAATTCACAGCATAAAAATATACCTAAGACAGATACATATTGTTATAACTAAAAATATTAAAGGTACACAAAATTTGTACTTCAATTAACAAATAATGTATTGTTTTTTTTTTTTTTAATTCTATTTCAAAAAAAATATATATTTGGTTAGTAGATTTTGCTGCCAAAACCATTTGTCTTTGATTGGGATGTTGGATACATTAAAAAAACTCTTGGTATTCATGTCAAAATTGATTCGGATACAAAGTCCATTAGTTCAACCTGCCTGCTCTCTAAACTGATTCCGCCAGAAAAAATATTCTTTCAACAAATTCATTGACGGGAATACTTAGGGCTTTGGATTTTTTTCAGGTATCTCTGACTTCGTAAAAATCGCAACCCAAGCTTAACCTACGGTTACATTTTATATTTCTCTTAAATTGGTTTTTTATTTTCTTCTCCTCTGAGGTCATTGAGAACTAGTTCTAGTTGATGACTTCGTTCTTTCAAGTTAGCAAATCAAGTCAAGCAAGCAAGTTACTACATGTATACTTGTCAGATACCTATCATCTGCGTTAAAGTTGGGTGGAAGTTTGTCTGTGTGAGTGGAACAAGTGAGTGTATTGCAAATGTCTTGCCAGTAGCTGGCATGTGTGGCGTCCGGGTATCCCGAATGAGGCTTGACAGTGGAATATCTCAACATTTTTATAATGTTGAAGTTAAGGAAACCGGAGCGGGGCGGCGTTTTGAGGTTGAAATTAAGGAAACCGGTCAGGGATGAAAATTTATAAATGAAACACTAGACCCGGAGAAATATTAGCCAAACCCGGAACCCGGAGAATGGGTTGGATATCCGCAGTTTCACTGTTGGTAACCCTATGTTTGATCGACAAAAAAAAAGTTTAAATTTATAATCAGGACCACAGACCATACACAGACCGCCAACTCGTACTCCCCTTGCCTGAAACACCCTCGAAATATTTTTTCCTGTCTGTGAATACGTGTACATCTCTCTCTGTGAATTTTGTAATGGCAACTATACCTGCGTACGCCATTTATTTTTTAGGTGTGTTTGCTAAATGGGTTTTAAAAGCAAGAGAGAGCGTCACACTCTCAAAATAATTGGCATATCAGCTGATTTTTAGCTTGTAGGCAAAAAGAGAGACCATATGGTGAGTTGGCGGTCTGTATCTTCTTGGTCCGTGATCAGGACTATGAAAATGTCGACTGAAAAAGTGTCGGTTATAATAAAAAATGTTGAGAGGTGTCAAGGGACACCCGGATGGAACGAAGTTCCTTTCGATTAATTATTATTATTTATTATGTACAAAAAACCTGCATACACTCAACACAAATAATCGTCGCGACACCACACTGTTCAATAAGAAATAGAAATGAAAATATCTGGCTTGCTTTCTATAAGAGAGAGAGAGAGAGAGAGAGAGAGAGAGAGAGAGAGAGAGAGAGAGAGAGAGAGAGAGAGAGAGAGAGAGAGAGAGAGAGAGAGAGAGAGAGAGAGAGAGAGAGAGAGAGAGAGAGAGAGAGAGAGAGAGAGAGAGAGAGAGAGAGAGAGAGAGAGAGAGAGAGACACACAGACAGAGAAACATGCGCACGCCGCACAGCTTACAATAGCTTACTATAGCAAAAAGTGTCGTTACAACTTTTCGTGAGAATTTTTTCCGTCTAGCCCCCTTTCACAACGCGCGATAAGGAACCTCGTTCCAATAAATTAAATCGACATTTTAAAAAACGACAAATCGTATACCCAACCCATTTTTTACTTGCGATTATAGGTACTATAAGGCAAGTTATGCATTCGTCGAAAAAATAAGTTTTGAGATAACAATCAGATATGACATTACGATGATAGCGAAGACGAAAAAAGATGGTCTAAAAATTCTGTCCGTCTGTATGTCTGTCTGTCTGTCTGTATGTATAGACACCTACAGCCCAAACGGATGGGCCGAATTGCTTCAAACTTGGTATATAGACTTTTTTAGGTATTGTACAGAGGGGAAATTGAAATTTTTTTTTTAGCTCAAAAAATAACGGTACCTGCCATACAACCGTTACGTTAAAGCTTATTTTTCTCAAAAATGGCTCTAACGATTTCGATTTAAAAAAATCAGTGTTGCTTTTTAGGTACGACCATTCATATCACTGAATAAAAAGTTTTAAAAAATGGCTAAGAACGGTACTTTCCATAGGACCGTTTTTTTTGCTTTCGACTATCTCGAAAACGACTGCACCGATTCTTTTGAAATTTCACACACATATAGCTGTAGGTAGCTCAATTTGTATTGCATACCAATATTTTTGAAAAATATTTTTTTGTAATTTTAAAAGCATTTTTAAAAAAAAAATTTAAAAAATTAATATTTTGAAAACTGCTTATTAAATTTGTTTCTAAAAATTTTAAATAAATGTATTTGCTGAATACCTATGAACTGGCGTTTTTGAATTTTTTTTGAAAATTTTTTTCAAAAAGTTTTTCAAAAAAAACTTTTTTTCTCAAAAACCGCTCCACAGATTTTTATAAATGTATTCTCATAAAATAAAATTTTTCCAAGAAATAAAATGGCGTACTTTTTTTTCAGCTCAAATTAGTTTAAGTATTTATTTAAGAATTTTGAAAATTTTATTTTCATCAAAATCTCAAGCCCTAAACCAATGTCACTCATTAGAGCAAGTTCGTGCGACCCAGTCGTGCATTTTATTGTTTATTACGAAGAGCATCAATAAGATTTGGTAAACTATTTGGAGTATATTGTTCAGTGTATTGTAAATTAAGACAATTCGTAATGGAAGCTAACGATCTCTTTCGATATTTTCTTTGAAGAAAAGGTCTGAAAGGCAGATTTGCATCTTAAACTATAATTTTCGAAACCTTAAAACCACTTTATTGTCCAATGATAGTTTAGTTTAAGAATTTAAGTGCTGGCACGTTATTAATTAATAAATAGAGCCCTTAAAGACCAAACGCTTAATCCAAGGACAACTATCTTTTAAAATAGCTTATTACTAGGTGGATGAGATGACAACAAAAAAAGCTCCTCGGTATAGTAATTTTGTTCTGGGCCATTTTAATGGATAGCATCGTTGTTCATTGTACACACATAGTTCAAGTGTTCCAATTACAAATTTTGAAAAACTTTTCCTTATTCCTTCATCTCTGATGAAACTTCAGCTTTTGCGATTGTTCACTTTATGTGTCTGTGTATCTGAATTATTGTAGGTATATTGTATAAACGTATACAGACATATGTATGTATATCTTTAACTGAACTGTAGTTAAAGACAAAGAGTACATGTTTATTTAGAAAGAAGTTACCTACGGCTTTTGAAGACCAACAGCAACCACTTCAAAGAGCTCACTCTCTCTCTTGTGCCTGGGATGGGTGAATACCAAAAGAAACTTTTAATCCACTCCCCTTGAGCAGGTGGCTTTAACAGGTTTAAACACCTCTGGATAAAATGACCGTAACCAACTCTATAAGAGTCGTTATAAAGTATGTATACAACATTCAAAGTTTGCACTTAAGAAAGTTTGTTTGAAGAAGTGACAGTTGGAGAATGCTTGGTGTTTGAATTAAATGAAGAGAACACCTACAAGTCTCCTTGTTATAACTAAAAAAAAAAAGTTATTGCTTCGAGGCAGGTCACGGCTTTGCTTAGAAAGAAGATCCTTGCCCATAATATAATAATAAATCAATATGACGAAAGTTTAATTAGGTAATTCATCGTTGTTTGTTTTGTGTATTGTATTTTGTATGTCTCATTCGTGAACTGCCCTTTACAATTCCCATCCTTCTGCTAGTACATACAAAAAACATACGCTAGAGCTACAGTACGCTTGAAACGAACTGTTGGATACCCTATTCTAACATGACTTCGATTGTGACAAAATACTTGGTACCAAATTTTCCTTACAAGAATTCACTGCCTAAGCAGGTGTTTGATTAAGACTTGTGCTATTTAAAAAAAAAAATACATTTGTTAAAATTTTTGTTTTTAATCAAAAGGAGGCGTTTGCTTAGCTAAAATATTTTTTTTTCTGTCTTACACAAGATGCTTAGGCACAACTAATTAATGTTTTTCGCTTGACGATAACTACCTATTGATATTTTATAAAAAACTATATTGATGGTTCCTTATGAAAAGTGGGTATGAGCCACGCCCAAATTCAAATATTTTAATTTAATTGAGGGAAGATTTACCAATAGCTTTTATGTTTAAAATTTAAGCATTGTGCTTTGACAGTAACTAAGTGGGAATCCAACGCCGGCCGCCGGAGGTCGGCGGAGTTTTAGAATTGCTCACAAATTTATTTTTCTGCCGTATATTTTTCGAAAAATCTACCTCTTTTTGTTTTTGTGAACAAAGCAATTCAAAGTTTATTATCTAATTCCTGATGATTTTACAAAGGTAAAGCCTAAAAACATTCACCTCCACACTCTTCCTTCAGTGTTGTTGGCCCAGTCCCATCTACCTACTTGTATAATATAAATACCTTAACACAGACATACAAAAGTTGATTATATTTGCTTGAACATTTCTATGCCAAAATAAAATGGTTCTGAGGTAGAAAAGGCATTTTTTTTCATGACAACGAATCACAATTTGTAAAATCCAAAATTCAGTTCAGCGTGAAAATAACATTTATATTCCACGTTCTAGTTTTTCCCTAGCTGTGTTTTCCTCCTTCATTTTTTGTTTGCTTGTTTTTGTTTCTTGTGGTAAAATTGCATACAAAAAATTCATATGCAACGATATTCCTTCGCTCTAATTTGATGTCAGTTACCTTTTACAAAAAAGAGGGAAATCCCTTGAGTATATTGAGGACATAAGAAGTGATTTGAGAGTGCATAGCATGATGTATTTTTGTATGTAAAATTGTACACGCTACAGCTACATATTATGTATAGAGGTATCTTATGCCTGCATCATTTAAAAGTATATTCCAACGCTATATAACATTCAGAAGTTAGGTTTTTATAATGATGATGATGAGCATTCATAACATCAAGGGTCGCGGTAGTGCCCATCTAAGTTCTCTCTCATTTACAGGAACAACATCATTTAATTTTCACGCTTTTATCGTTTGTAGTAATAAAGATTTCAAATGTGATATCTTTACTGAATTTGACCTAGCCTCAGTATAGAATCTTTAAATTTAATAGTGTAAGGAATCGAAATGCAAACAAAGAAAAACATAAAACAATTTGAGAAGATCCCTTTGTCAGTGCATTCGCTTACTCAAAAAACACCATTTAGAAAGTTTTACCAAACACCTAGGGGATGTTTTTCGAGATAAATTAATTTTTCATTAAAAATCATTTTGGAGCTAAAATGCTAATTCCAAAAACCCCTTTGCAGGATGTCATAATAAAAGTGTTGTATACCAAGTTTGAAGCAAATCGTTACAGCCGTTTAGTACCTATAATCGGAAGTAAAAATGAAAACGTTAGGTTTCCCATGTGATACTCATTTATTTTCGAAAATGTTCAGTATTATTATTTAATAATAAAAGTAAAACTATTGAATTTCTTCATCACAAAGCGAAAGTGATTTTTACTTACTCAATTACTTAGGTTAGCGTAGACAGTCCATTGCAACAAACCCCGCCAGCTAGGCCGGTCCCTAGCCAGAAGCCTCCAGTTGCGCACACCAAGTTAGTTGAGGTCGTCCTCCACTTGATAGCAAAACCTTAGATGAGGTCTTCCATACTACGACGCGACGGCCCTCAGGGTCGGAATTAAAAACTCGGCGGGCTGGTGCTTATTTGTCGATTCTTACTTACATAATATGTATAATAATAATAATATAATATTATAATATAATATAATATTATTATAATACATAATATTTATATTATAAATGCATAGGTATATAGACAAACATAAGCGAGAGCTACATACATTTGCAACGAACTGTTGAATACCCTATTCCCTATTTTTTGCACGTCTATGCGACTTTTTACGGAAACGCCCCTTAAAAGTGTGTTCTAAAAACTTACAAAAAATTAATTCACTATCTGAGTCAATTTTTAGGCATATGTGTAAAACTACAGCTGAATCGAGTAGTTTTTTAACGTTCTTACGAGAATATATTTATTTTATAAAAACCACACCCTTAAAAGTGGGTGTATTCAAACAATTTACACAAATAAAAATTTAGATATGTATATATTTTTCATATAACGAACGAAAAAAAGGGTAAATCTTTAAAACTATATGTTTTTTATTCTTTCATGAAAAGTGGCCACACCCGAAATTCAAAAATTTCTTTTCATCCACAAGCTTCTTAGTTTCGCTGAAGAGACGCACGAATTTGGGCCCGTGGATTTATTGTAAGTACTGTTAATTTGCAAAAATAAATATTTTATAGTTTCTATAAAAAGTAGGCATCAGCCACACCCAAAATCAATTTTTGTTTTGTTTTTATACACAAGATGTTTGCATGGAAAAAATTAGATCTTGGCTGAAAATTGGCACGATCATTGGTAATGGAGCTCTTTATAAACTGAGAGAGTTCCTTGTCGATCCGAAGACCGCTAGTTAAGTAACGAGGGGTTTTAAGGAAAACACTTGTTCCACAAACGTGGAGCTGAGATAACTTTCAACACAAACGGTTATTTTCAACACAAACGGCAAACGGTTTGTCCAAAGCAAGAATCGTTAAAAATGCTTTAGCACTTTAAAGCATCAGAAGTATCCTACGGGTAATTTAATTTAAATTTTTGAGGCCGAAATAGTTCATACAATTAGTTCGATTAGAACGATTCTTTGAAATGCTATAATTTATTTCTCTAAAACTATCTGTTTTTGATTAATCGAACCAACCGTGCATTTTTTTTAAAAGCAAATTGTTAGATTGATAATTTTTGAACTGCATACAAATTTGCTCAACTTAAATTTGTCGCAGAAAAAATTGTAAAAATAAATATTACAACATGAAAATGAATTCTCGGCATTAAGCTAATAATAAGAATATCCATTAAAAGTTAATATACATTGCATAATGTTAACCATCGTTCAAGTCATAATTTTAGATATATGTATTTTCTTCCTAAACAATCTCATACGCGAATCTGTATAAAAGTATAATTGTGTGGATTTAAAAATTAAATTGCCCCTTCAAGACAGAACTACATATACATTTCCGCGGTATTTATACTATATCCACCTACCTTTACCTTCTACTTCTACCGCCCCTTATGTGTGCATACTGCTTTCATCTGCTAAGCGAAAAACGATTTATTAACAATCTCGTCTTTCAAACCATTTTCATTTTCATCTCACATCGCCTCTGCACTTTTCTCGATCATTAGTTGGTAATTATTTACTTAACGAATCGATAAATATCTCATTGAACTTTTTTTGTTTTGTGTAAAAATTCAAATTCAAAGAAAACCAAAACGAAAAAAGAAAATTAAATCGAAAAAATGGCGGAAAAATTATATCGCTTTGTGACTGAATCACTCGGAAAATCGCATTCCACCTACCCACGCGTGTGTCCGCCCGTCAATTAAATGATTCACCCACAATCTTCTGTGCTGCTCTGGTAAGTCTCGTTAGGTACAGTTTTTTTTATTTTCCGTATCCAGATAGTTACCGTAACTTTGACATAAAATCTATGAAGCATATCGATTATTTTCCTGGGGCGCCACTCATCCGAGTCTTTGCAAAAATATAAAATAAAAAAAAGTTATAATAACTAAAATTCTTCTCAATGCAAATAATGTCGTCCGCTCTGGCAACGAAGGGCCTGCGATCGAAATGAATCATAAAACCAATCATCGTGCCACCCAAGGCAATAGGCAACTACTTTACCTTTCCAACCGTTTTATTATTGCAGGGGTGTACCTAAATAGGGTGCTTAATGGAGGTCCTCTGCGTCGATTATTAGATAACTCTACTACGAAGAGTTATGTGAAGGTAACTTTGAGAAGACAGAAGCTTTTTCTTAAAAGTGAATTTCGCCGGTGAAATATATTTTGGCATTTGCAAATACGTATACATAATAATAAGTTAGTAGCCTCACAAAGGAATGTCCGGATCGAAATTGCAATTGTTCTTCGAGGAATGTGTCTTCGAGATGGTGTTTTATGCAATCCTAGATGAATTTTGCTCTAACCTTCCTACTTCTGGCATTGCGAAAACAGTTCTTTTGTCACTTTTTTTCGTTGGCAAATTCACTACGCCTCGCCTTCGCGTCAGATAACTATGTTCTTACTTACTTACATCCCAAAAAATTTGCACATGCAACTTGAATGCTATAACACTTTGCCTGCATGTTGATTTTACAACATAGACTTAAGAAATTACAGCCAGTTAGACGGTGTATGAATTGATGATAATTGAAACCCTTTAAGTGGTCTTTAAGATACAACAAAAATTGTGTGGTTTTATGAAACCACGATGCAAGTGAAACTGTCTTTCGGATCATTGGCATTTCTACCTATACTTGGTTTTTCCCTTGTTTACCGGTTTATTTGTTTCACTAGCTGTATCGATTTCCATCACGATCAAGTGAACAACTACATTTACATCAATACACTGACAAAAACACACACATACCGGAGCACGTGCCCTATTGAATGAGAATATACACGCTACACGGTCAGCTGATGCGAGCCATCCGCATCAGCGCCGCCATATTGCGACATGCGACAAATGAACGAAAGAATTTGAGGCGATATAGAAAAAGTTTCACTTGAATAACATCATCTTTAGATTAAGGAACTAGATAATCCTGCAAACCCTGTACGATTAAAAGAAGTACCTATACTTAAATCAAAATTTTTTAATGAAACTCAGTTTATATCATAAAACAAGCCAACCTGGCGAAATTCAACTTGTCTCATAATGTCGTTTCGTCAAATTATTCTGCGACTCATACTTGCTTAGAATATCTGTCTAGTCTCGTGTTGTTTTATCGAGAATTGAAATTCTTGTTATCGAATGAATTTTCACGCACCATATTAGCAGCAGCATAGATTTTATGGAATTACCCGCTCGTACTGTGTGGCATATTTGACGCTACGTTACGCAAATTGACATGGATGTTGTTTTTTTTTTTCTCTTTTGCAAAGCAGGAGCTGCTCCCATTGATGGCTGACAGTTTATTTCAGGCGAAAGAATCAATTTCAGAAGGTCTCATTTGCAGGGTCCTGCTTTTGTCCCTGCTCTTGCTCCGTTTGCCTTTGTGTTGACAACAGATTTGACAGTGTGAGTCAACAACATTCGAAGTTTTTGATGAGGATAATCCTGAGCTTTTAATACTTAATAACGCCGTTGACGGTGACGTTGTGCGTGTGTTTGTGTTTTTGTTTGTATTGCGGGTTACCATTGATTATTATTTATTGCAAGGGAAATGGGGATGCGTGTGGTGAATAAGTGCGATGAACATTAATGACAGCTTCGAATGATAAACGATGGTATTAAACCTGAAGATGGAATTTGGTTGGCAATTTTAGAATTTAAATTATCACATACCGTTAGAGGCATGTAACTTGGTCGTTATGATTTTTTTTCGGTCATTAGGTATTTAACAAAGGGGGAAACATCTGTGCTTTGATGACGATTGAACAGCATTATGTGAGCTTTGCATTTAATGTTTTTGTATCAATGATTTCATTGACAAATAGATAGATTTTCCATTTCTCTGTCTACCAGAGCTATTTTATTTTATTTGTGTAAAGTACTATAAGGACATGCTTTCTGATTCGTTCACCGAAGTTCATGAACAACGTTTGCAATCAGCTTCTTATACAGCACCGCAACATTCTTTGCTTGCTGTGACAGTATTGTAAAGTGTTTTACAATCTTCCTTTTTCTACACTTTCCAATAGTTTAGTAAAAGTATAGCTAACGTCAAAATCGAAAGTGGAATAGAATGGGGTGCCCTCGGAAAACCATGTAAGATTTGGGTGCTGGTTGGAAGTAGATGAAATTGAATCGATACAGTTTAAGTTCAACAATGAGTTAAAAGTTAAAAAAAATCAGGAATCTATGTGTATACAAAGCTAAGGGACTTGGATTGGTGGAAAAATACTGCTTTTAAAAAACTCTCATCAACCAACTCGAAAGTGCAATATTGTTAGGGACATCCAAATTTTCATATTGTTCAATTTTTCTTTGAAAACGGTTAGTGCTGAATGTATGCTTTAAAAAAAAAATCCGATTCTATGAAAGGAACCGTTATATGACAAATTCCGAAAAATCCATTTTTTTAGACCTGATGCTGCGATGTTTTCCAAAGAAGAAAGAATTTAATAAGTAATCTAGTTTTTCGGATCTTCTTTCCGATACTAAATACATACTATAAAGTTGGATTAGGCATTCAAAATTATTAATTTAATATAACACAAGGAATCAACCAACATACCCCGCCAGCCAGTCCGGCCCCTAGCCAGTTCCGCGCGCTAATTTGGTTGAGGTCGTCCTCTACTTGATGGCGCCACCTTAGATAGGTTCTTCCGGTACTGCGTTGGCCGTCAGGGTTGTTAATGTAGACTCGAAGGGCTAACGCGTATGCGTGTTTATCCATACAATCCGCACGAACCAGACACAGGTTAAGTTAGGTTAGGTAAGTGGGCTGATGGATGATGTTATGTCCATCACACTTAGATCAATGCAGATCCATTGTAACACCCTGGGGTTTTCGGGCCCAATAATCATGTGACCTATGAAAAATCTATACATCCTCAAAACATTTCGAAGCGTTGATAAATCTGGGCATTGTTGTACTCGTTTGTTCAGACAGTTCTTCTTAGTCCTGGAAGAAATGACTTCCTAGAACTTTATTTCTTAAGCGGCATAGTGCTGGTCAGTGACAGAGAAAATGCGGAGTGTCTTCAAGCACATCTATGTCGCCACAACCTCTACACAAGTCGTCTGTGCTGAGATTCATTTTCTGTTTGTGGTGACCATCGTATCGTAACGATTTCTTTTTGAGCTGTAAAATCTTCTCTGTTCTTTGTTTATTAAAGAAGGGCCACAGTTTCCTGGTTATGACACAGGAGTCGAGTGAGTTCCATCTCTCGTTAGCTGCAGCTCATCAGTTATTTCGTTTCTTTGCACACCACAGTGGCCAGGAACCCAGCATAGTCCTATGCTATACTGCGCGCCAAGAACCTTCGTGACAGCAAGTTACAAGCTTTGATTTTATTTCAATGACAGAAATTGTTTTAATCGCCGTTGGCTGCCTATGAAAAAGGTGATATCAGCATGTGGTATTGCCTTCATTGCAGCTTCTTCAGCAGCTGCCTTTACCAGGACCTCAGCTTGAAAGACGCTGCTGTAATCGAAAAGCCTAATTAATCCGGTTAGTTCCAGTTTTTCTGAGTAGAAACCTGAACCAACACCAATTTTAATTTTGGAGCCATCTGTGAAGATTTGAATGGCTGATGCGCATGTTTTCTGGTTGTTAAGCCAGTATTCTCTATTAGGAAAAAAATGCTCTTTGGAAATCTAAACGGAGTGTTGTGCAGTCTGTGCATACATTGTAGCCCGTATATGTCTGTAGAATTTGAGCATGACCTGTCTGACTCGGTTTCCAGTTTTGAGTTTGGCCGCCCCAGCCATATAAGCCTCTGTATTTAGAGCTTTGCTGTTAAGATCCCTTCTAAGCCCTAGGAAAAAGCAATTGGCAAGAGTGATTCTTCGACTGATCTCTGCACTTATATTATTTTAAGGGGTTATATTGGAATCCAAATAGACAAATTCATTGACTACTTCAAAGTTATATCTGTCCATCGTGAGGTTTTTTCCAAGCCTAATGTGATGATGTTCTGCACTTGAGGACGGTATATACTTTGTTTTATCTTCATTTTTTTTATAATGAACTCGCACTCAAGGGGATATGAATACTCTTAATGAGTGAACATGTGCAAGCGACTAGAGAAGGAATAGAAAGATATGAAAACATTTTTTTTTTTGGTACCATGGATTGAGATGTAGGTGTTATTTATCTCTCGAAAATCCCACGGGTGGCGTCCAGTTGAAGCTGGGGGAATATTGATAAATTGCTGCCCAGGCTGGGTTTGAACTCAAAACTCTAGGTTTAGCAAGCAAGCACTACATCCACTGCACCATTGCCACCCGCAACAGCCAGACCCATTGTCGCCACCTTGTCTACACCTCAATACTTGCGAATGTTCCACTGAAAACGAGCATCGTTCTTCCGATTATGTCAATATCATCAGTTATTGACGGACCTATTAAAAATCGTACATGCGATTTGCACACGATTGCCTCAAGAAGGATGTTGAATGGGTAACTTGATAGCGCGTCATCTTTTCTTTGGATCATTGCTAGTAAATTAATAAATTAATAAATGCACCATTATAAATAAATTCGTTAACAAAACACAGATGATATTGTCCTTTCAATTCTATGATGTGAAAGCTTGTCTCTTGAAGCACATGGACCAAAAAACGTTCTCGTTTACATGATACACTCAATTATAGCCAAAGCATGTAAAAACATTTATCACATATTCCTCCCAATATATTGTACATATCTGTATCTGTTCATTTGCATTTCTTGGCTAAACTCCCAAACTTAATTTAATGATCATCCTCAAAACCAATTAGCGTGTTAAATTTTCCGAAAATAGAGTTTCCGGCACTTAGGGCACTCCTTGTCTATTGATTCCCAAGACCTCACACATTTGAGACATTCCGATTTAATTCAATTTGCTATGAAAAGGCTTCCTTTTCACTCCGAAAACTATTCTAGAGATTAAATGGTCCTGTATTGAATGTGCAGATACTTGTTCCCAAATTCGCACGTGTGTATTGTGTTACCTCTTCCGAATTTAATTTCGATTGGCCTTGCTGCTGGGATTTACAAATCCAAGTCAACATCAATATAAATGCCAAATCTTCCTTGAGGCCGTAGTGAAAAGTATCCAAAATGTATAAAGTGTGCGGTATAGTCGAATGGAAGTGATGGGAATCGGTCTGGTCAGGGTTGAAAGCAAATATTCCAAGCAATACTCTTGTCACAAAAGTGGGCCTTTGTGTTTCGTATGTGTTTATCACGACCCTGACCTTTTCATGGCCCACAGTCACCTTACAAATCCCCCATAGCCATCCTTATGACAATTTAAACACTCTAACATGGTAAATTTATATGTACGATTAAGGAAGAATATCTATACGTCCGGTCTATGGCAGGCCGAAACTGCCAAGTTTACTATATTCGTTTATTCGAAAGGGCCGTTATGTCATGGAGCTTGTATAGTTTGTATGACTTCGTTCGACGTCAGTAGTGTTTATATATATTGTGGTTCAAATACGCCAGCCGACGAAAAGGTGATTTATTTGATTGCACTTTTATGCCGGAGGGGGTTGTTTGCTATTTTGACGTGACGCAGTGATGTATCGAAGTTGATGTCATAACTCTGCCGCTTAGTGTTTTAGACAGATTTTTTTTTATAGCAAAGTGTTTTATTTGGTATCGAAACTTAAACAGGCATTTTATGAAGTAATTGAATTTTGGGAACCAATGTGCAATAAAAGGAAGTTATTGAATTAAATTCAATCGTCTGTGGTTTTTCGCTTAAAATTATGTTGAACCTTTTTAGGGTTTGGTTTTTGCTTTCAAGTTCAACTTTATAAAAGTTTTAATAAATGTTATTTGTTTAAAAGTAAAGCTCTTTGCCCCATAAATAACTTGACTTGGAAATGCACTTTTCAAAAAGTACGTTACCGGAAGTTTCGATCGTTAGACTCTTGGAAATTCGAACAGTTATAGAGAGATTGTAGTCCGTTGCATTTGCTAAAATCAATTTCCCTAACTCTAACATGGAGTACCAGTATAAGCTTTAGTTCGATGATTGGACGAACGCGCTCATTCAGCTGAAGAGGTTGCTTTCAAATTTCTAGCTACATTACATATTTCATAAATCAAAAACTTTAACACGAAATATCCCGACTTACGAAATTTATCGCTCGATAGAACAGATTTGTTTGTTGTCCCTCTTTTGCATTTACTTCTCGCTGCGGCCTAACCTCTTTGTTCAACAAACGCTTTCTTAAGGAAATAAATAACCCGCTTGTCATCGACTTATTTGGTGAATCTGAATTTGTAGGTTGAGAAAAGAAAAAGCATCAGGAAGCAATTATGTTCACTTGAGAAATACACACTGAGCGAGCATGTCAGGTTGGGGTGGGTTTCATTTAAAAAAATCAGTCCATTCTTAAAAAAAAAAAAATACAAAATAACTCTCATAACTGGAACTACTTAACTAATACTGCGCGGCGTGATATGCAGAAACGCATTTAATCTTATTTTTTTCTTAATAAAGTGTTTTCGACACTTTTGCTCTAACAAAGTAGGTAAGCAAAATTCTGCTATTGTTTTCGAGAAGCCAATTTTTCTTCGACTTACCTTTTGAAATTATTCACGCCACGCCACTGGTACCTATATTATTCAATATGATATGGATAAGTGAGAAAGTTGATGACGCTGATTATTATGTTATATCCATTCCGATACTTCTCATTACTCAATCGAATTTTGTATCAGTACTCCTCATATCTCAGATCAACAGATGCCCAACGAACCTATAAACCTTTTACCGCATAAAATTATCTCTCAACTTTCGTAAACACCATCAATTCTTATCTTTTATAGTCACTATACAGCTCTTTGGGTTTTTATACTCATTACAT
Organism: Platycheirus albimanus; assembly: GCA_916050605.2. Lineage (NCBI taxonomy): Eukaryota > Metazoa > Arthropoda > Insecta > Diptera > Syrphidae > Platycheirus > Platycheirus albimanus. The sequence continues at coordinate 49,404,997 of OU696697.1, read as the reverse complement.
TATAGTTTAAATGACAATAATGGCTGTGGCCATGATCTATAAGATTAGCTAATAATTTAGTTGTGAACGATTTGGCTGCGAGATGTCCGGAACACATTTACAATCTGTATATCAAAACCATACAAGGCAGATTAACATCCAGCTGCTTGAGAAAAATAAAATAAATGTTTGCAAAAAAAAAAAAAAAAAAGACATCATGGTACCAGCCAGAGGAAGATTTCATCTGATTTATGAGTTCTAATAGAGCTGAGATTTTTGAGGGAGGATTTTTGTTATTCTTTTTTATTTGGTTTAACACAGTTTTCTTTGATATTTGGACTTTTTTTTTCTAGAAAAAATGTTCGAATTAGGAAAATATTATAAATGTATGTTGTATGTTTGTATGTATATGAGCATGACCACAAAAATGTGCTCCATAATAGCCCCGCGCATCCATTATTGAACGTAGATTATGAAATGTAGATGTTTTTATCGAAAAGAAGAACAAAATATATATAAACACAAGTGTGATTATTCATGAAACAATTAACTGCTGAAAATAGCTTTAAACAAAATAAATTGAATATTATGAAAGTTTTTTAAAACAAAACTAAGTATGCTGGCAGTGTTGCTAACAGCATGCCCAGCACACTTTATCTACTCGTAAAATACATCATACAGAGCTCAATAAATGTAGAATTAAAAAAAAAAAAAAAAAAAAACTAAACATGGTGATTTGATTAGATATGTGTGATATTTTAAGAAAATAATTTTTAATTAATTAAAATAATGTTGTGAAATTTATTAAAATATCAAAAATAACAAAATAAAATCAATAACATTAAAATTTGCATTTTGTTTTGTATTTTATTGTTTATATTAAATTACATACGCAACATGGAGACTAACACAATACAAAATAAATAAGTTCGTTTAATAAAAGCAGAGCTCGCGAGGTCATTTATTTCGCGATGTATATACTCGTATGTATGTTCGCTTCTTCTTACAGACTGACTTAATATTATATGGCATACATGTACGTACATTACGTACATATACCATACAGCCATCCGTCACCCGCACCGACCGCCTTCCCCTCCCCGCACTACACGCATCACGTCGACCCTTATTAAACCATATAAAAGGGGCAATCCGACTTTATTTCCACAGAAATGTGAAAAATGCCGCCTCCACATTATTACACACGCCTTTATTGCACAGAACCGACTGATTCATTATAAAATAACCTGTTTTATTTATTAAAATTAAATCTTAACTTCGTTTTGATAGATTAGCTACATATATAAAGAAAAATTTGTGAGTGTCATATTATTGTTTCACCATGTAAAGGGAACATGGTGAAATAAAAATCAGATTTTTTTAAAGTTAAACTCCCACTTAAAATCATGAGGCACAAAAAAATAAAATAAATATGAAAATCCCTATATTTTTTTTTAATAACTAAAATATTTTTTTTTTCTTTAAGCTAATGTTTCCTTATTAAAGTTGTAAGATTTTATTCGAGACTTGTGTCCCATTTTTGGCTATAAAATTCAGGGAATTATGTCCCGAAATCAACTCGGGACTAACTAAAGTGTAAAATAAGTCCGGAAAAATGCATTCGGGACTTATGTCCCGATCACTTATTATAATAACTTACAATTAAACATACAACAAAAATCTGGTTAAAGCAGGAAGTTAGAATGCATTGTTTGCTTTTATCAGAAAAAATTTACTTACCTACTTTTACTTTTGATAGTGTTTAAAAGTGTGGCCTCATGATCATGTTCAAATCTATTTCTATCGTTCGATCTCTATCTTGCCGTCTCTTAGTCTTTTAAAATGTCCTTCAACCTGATTACCTATTTAGTTTTTCTATTCTAATGTCTTCCTTTTGTGTGGCTTGGAAAATGTAAAGAGCTAAAGCGTCAAAATCCTTAGCACATAGCCCACCAATCTTGACCGAGAATACAAATTTTTCTGAATAGCATTATAATACATTTACATTTTTTATGAATCAACGAAATAGACTCACTTAGGTACAACCACTGGCAACTGAGAGCGTCCGTCGTCGGCTCAGGACAACACAAGACAATAGCACAACAGAGAGAGACACATACAGAACAGAAGGGAGTAGAACACACAACACATGCCAACAGCTCGCAGTTATTAATTTTGACGGTCCTCCATTTAACTAACTAAAAACCACGCGCAACGATGCTTGATTTCGCTCATCTATCAGGAAACGATGCTTTTTCTGAATAGGCTCTGTCGCTGTACAGCACGTATTATAGTTCAAGTTTCATTTTTCGAGTTTATTGAATTGCCCAGGGAGATAAAATCGAAGTTATATCTATCGTTGGTTACATTCCGATCCAGCCTGCGGTGGTTCTTAACACTTGTTAGAAAAAGCACTTGTTCTCATTATATGTAAAAGGTTCCACTCTAGACACTGCTGAATGGATGCCAGGAAATGTACCTCTTGGTTTTTACATCCAATTGTTTTCTTCTGCAAACTCAAGAAATTATGTGAATTTTTGAAAGAGTGTGATATTTTCATCGTATTTGGGAATTATTCTATCCAGCCCGATTTTGAATCAACTTTATGGCTTAATAAATTTTTCCCCATTGGAACGAAACAGCGGCTATTCTCCAACGTCATTGAATCAAACGAATTAGTTAAATAGGAAAGCTAGTCATACTTCAATAGTGTTCTTCTCTGATGAATCATATTTCAGTCAAATAATACTATAAATGTTTGGCACTGAACAAACAATTTCCTATTTTGTGAATCGGAGCTATTCTTTCACCAAGTTCTCCTTTTCGCCCTTACAGGTATCAGGTACGGGTATTATTGCCTTGAAACGTTCTTTTTACCTCACAGATTTTCTCTTCTCTTAAGCTTATTGAGTTCCGTAACACATTTGGTAACCTATGCATCATTGATTTAAAAGAACACTATTTTACTGAATGAAAACGTCATCAATTGTCATCAAATGTCAGTTGTTTCTTGGAACATCTTCCCGCTGTCTTCTGCTATAGACTAATCCAAACGCTATGAGGTGTGAATTGCTGTCTACAATCACCGTGGAAGATACGCAGGCTTTCAGTTTTTTATCGCCTGTTCCTTTCCATCGCACTTGCTGGAAGGTAGCTCCGCTGATTGCTCTTTTTTTTCATCTAACAATGCTTGTTTCGATCTTAATCCAAGCTGTGTTTTTCGGCGCATATCAAAAACGAACAAGGGCCGAAGTTTTGAATGATATGTAGTTATACTTTTAAAGCTTTTCATACGTCTTTAGTCATACCTTCATTAGAAAACTGTTTTTTTTTTTATTTTTTATGAAAACTCTCTTGATAGGATTCAAAATATCAAAGAAGGTTTACATTACGTGATTTGCATTGAGAAACTTGTGTTGTTTAGAAGAATTAAGTTCTTCAGTAATGTATGTATCTTTTCCTTGCTAACAACCTATACCGCACTTAATAACTACGAGTAATATGTCAGGAAACATTTTTACTTGCGATTATAGGTACTGTAAGGCAAGTTATGGGTTCGTGCAGAAAAAAAAATTTGAGATAACAATCACACATGACATTACGATGATGGAGAAGTCGAAAAAAGTGGGTCTCGAAATTCCGTCCGTCTGTCTGTCTGTCTGTATGTCTGTTCGCGCCTCTGGAGGCTGAACGGGTGGACCGATTTGCTTCAAATTTGGTATTTAGGATTTATTTGACCGTTCCTTTGGAACAAATTTTTTATTTTTACTCTAGGTCCAAAAATAACGGCACCTGCTATACAATCTTGAAGACAAAAATTGATTTTCTCAAAAACGGCTCTACGATTGATAAAACTCTCAGAATGCTATTTTTGCAAGACAATCTATCTTTTGGTTAGAAAAGATTTTTCAAAATTTGTCTAATAACGGTACCTCTCATAGAACCAGTATTTTCAAATCAAATTTTCTCGTAAATTATACAACCGATTTTAATAAAATTTTGATCACAGGAAGTTATTCATAATAAATTTTATTAATATGGCATTTCAAAATTTTCAAAAACTTTTTTTTTTGATTTTTTATTATTTTTTCAAAAAATTTTTTGGTTTTCGAAATATGTTGGAAACGGGTATATTGATTTTTTTTAAATTATTTTTAAAATGTAAACTACAGATTGCCATATATTTGCATACTCAAATAAATTTCAAAATATTTTTTGAAAAAGTTTTTCAAAAATAACCTTTTAAAAAAAAAACTGGTCGAACGATTTTCAATATTTGTTTTCCTAGATTGACGTATAGCTTTGAAATTTTATTGTTTACTTAGTTTTTCCGAGAAAACTCTTAAACTAATTTAAAAAATAAAAGAATTTTCGAAATTATTTCATTTTTTTTATATCCATATATGCAGCCACTACGCAATTGCTTATGATAAGAGCAAGTTCGTGCGACCCAGTCGTGCATTTTATTTTTCCTAGATTGACATATAGCTTTGAAATTTTATTGCATACTTAGTTTTTCCGAGAAAACTCTTAAACTAATTTAAAAAATAAAAGAATTTTCGAAATTATTTAATTTTTTTTTAATATCCAAATATGCAGCCACTACGCAATTGCATATCATAAGAGCAAGTTCGTGCGACCCAGTCATGCATTTCATTTTTGTTCTTATACTTGGGCTTTTCAGCAACAATAAATATTGTCCTCTACTGATCGGCGATGAGAAATACAAAGTATCTTTTGAGCTTTGCATTCATTTAAGCAGCTCTTATTTTATTAAAAAAAAGAGTCTTCAAATATAATTTAGCTTTCAAGTTGGTACGAAAATTATTATTCGAAAAGTGTAATCAAAAGAAGAAACCTCAAAACACTCCTTAGTTGACTAACAAATTCTTTAACATATATTTTAAAAATGTTCCAAAACGCAAATCAATAATAATAAAAATAAACCAGAAAAGTTTTCTTATTTTTTATAATCCATATTGATCTATAAATGTTAAATATTTTTCATAATCTCGGCAACACTTTTCACCCTGCAAGCAACAGTACAAAAATCGTATTTCAAACACAGATATAAGACAAACAATATTTCCATTGCCGGCAAGCACTTTACCAGCAAAAAAAAAAAAAAAAACGTCACTCATACGCCCCCAGTGCCACCTGGCACCTACACTACAACCAGAAGTTAAAAGAGAGGAAGAGAGCATACATGCGGCCCTCTTTCCAGAGATGTAGCAAACCTATTTTTGTGTTGCTTCATAGTTACTAATTTTTTCTTTTTAAATTTCATCACTAACCTTTTTACTTGTATAAAATTAATAATGAATTTAAAAACAAATTAAACTAGCAGACGACACAACAACGTTCTATGATTTGAATCACCATTTAAATGGTTTTGAGTAAGATGTTTTGAAGTCTTTATTTTGGCCATTATAACAAAACCTTAGCACTATTTTCCGTTATTTTGTATAATGAAAACGATAATTTCATGTGTAACTTCTACAATACTATGTGTTAAAATGTTTTTTTTAGATACCAAACAAGTTGGCTTTAACTGTAGATAACGGCATTTTTTGATACTTTATGTTGGCATTTGTCTTAAAATTTTCAGTATAATATCCTAAAACTCATTCATACGAATTTTTGGGAACAAAATATTCAAACGATGTTTTTGTGATGTGATTTTTGTTTCTTTTGGGAAGTCCTGTCAGTTGGACCGAATTAAAACAGACAATCGCTTAAAATGGAGCTTTCAGTACTCAAGTTTTTAATATTTTACTGAGTTTGAATTAAATAATGTAATGAAAGTATTCGTAACCGAAAACAAAAGACTTATGGAAAGGAAATAAAAACTTTATATAGCAAAAACGACAGCGCTGATTTGGTTTTACCCTTGTATTGACTAGAGTTCTCATTTTGTAGGTGCGCCAACAGCCATGCCTTTTATCCCTCTCGTGTTAAAGTTTGGAGTTCTTAGTTCTTATAATCTGAGTGAGAAAACCCTCCCTAAGATTCAGATTTCATACAAGGCCATGGAGATAAGTTTGCGTTGCTAAGGGACTGGGAGAAGTTAGGAGATTATGGGAAGAGTAGGTGCATGGTGTTCTGGTGGTAGGGGTTTGTTTTAGTTGAAGTCGAAAATGAAATCTTCTTTGCTACGTTGTGGACTTGTGGTAGAAAATAAAGTGTTGCCAATGGCAATAGAACTTGTGTGGATTTGATCCAAAAACAATCCGAATCATCCATTAACGAAAGTGATACCATATTCTGATACCATACCTTTTTCACACTCTATTCCACTACAATGAAGCAGAAGATTTTTTGCAGCCAGGAAGTAGTGAAAAAAAACCTTCGTTATAATGATTCTATCTATAAGTACGTCATACCTCATACACCAAGCAACGTGTATAAATGTATATAGCCCACACTGTGACTCGTCGTCGTCGTCGTCGTTGTAAGTTCGTAAGTGCTGTTCTCTGGTGGTGTCACACAGAGAGATACTTATACCTACTCTATAAACGGATTGTTATAGAACTTTTCCACCGACTTTAAGTTAGTGCGCAATTTGCATTCATAGCAAGCGTTCGGACTAAAAGATACGCAATTTATATAAAAGCAAAAACAACAAAAAAAAAAAAAAAGATAAATGCGAGCGAATAGTTTTCGGTGCAAATATTATAACTAAATAACTTTTGTCGTGACATTCGACAAATCTGTTTAAAACTTGGCTCAGTCCAATAAACTCGGGCTCGATCTATATTTTCACTAAAATTGGAAACTTTTGTATAAGTGTCTGCATTTTTTAAAAATTGTTTTGATAGTGGTAGGAGGTACTCGTATAGTGGAGAGAAGTCCCTTCGTGTCATCTCTATTGGTCCACCCACCTTATGGAGCTGTCATTCTCGTAGCTGGTTGAAGGACAACAACTACTACTGGTGAGGTGGATACAGAGAAGAGCTTGCGGTGTGTAGAAGAGCAGCTTTTCACTAGAATTTTCCATCAAACGGAAGTGAAAATTCTTTTTTTTTTTTTTTTTTTGAGCCCTTCATAGTGATTGTGTCGGTGTGTATGAATGAGTGAGTGAAGAAGAGAGAGAGAGAGAACCACTCGGAAGAAAAAAGAAGACAACATTTTTGTTCAAACGTAGGTTTCAGTGGAATATATAATAAAAACGCAAATTATTTGTAAAGAAAGAAAAAATAATCAAACGCACACGTGGATTACCGTGCGGAACATCAGGATATGCCAACGTAGGTAAAACTTATTCGAAAAGGATAACGTAAATCAGACGTGAGCTCATATATGTTTAACGGTAGGTACCTGTATTTTTTTTTTAGAATCTTTCAATCTGTTTGCTTTTGTGAAATATCAATTTATCAAATTTGGCGTGTCCTCAAATTTAACGGCTTATAGATCCAACTACATTTTCTTTTTCATATCAAAATTTTTGATGAATTCGAACAAAAAATTAATCAATAGGATATATTTACCCAATAGCAATGATGGGGCTGACCTAAAAAGTATATAAACTCTTCAAATATCAACCCAAAATCAAACCATGCACATCCGTATAACGGCAACAAAAAATATAAGAAGAACTGCTGTACCCCCAACATATTTTGCATATGAGTAGATGCTGTGGGTGGGTAACCTATGTCCTACAGCAGGAGTAGTACCAGATGGGGAAACATTTATCTCGAAAATTTGCACTCTGGTGAATCTGTTTTTGGTGACGTAACAATGGAGTACCTATGAAATATATTTAAAATAATAATATTAATAAGTAGGAAGTTCTAGTATCGGGACCGTTCAACATAACCAAAAACAAATGTTTACTACACACACCTTAATGTTTTGATAACATCATCTACATTTAGTTTTAATATTTATATTATTGTCGTCAGCACAGGGCTGGAATCGGATTAATTAAAGGCCAGAGAGAATTTATGAAGGAGAGTTAATTGTAGTTTAATGTTGTTGTTGTTTTGTGTTGTTGGTTTTCACGTCTATTCACAGACACGATGTAGAACAATAAAAAAAACGAATGGGTTTAAGAGAGGATACGTACGAAAAATGTTCCTTTCCTTTATGTCCTCTCTGGCAAAGGCTCAGGTTTTTAGTATAGAAAATTAAAGTCTTACGTTAGTAAACTCACAGTTTTTGATGAGTTATCTCTAAAGTAAGTGAAGAGAGGTGTCTCCAAAATTGATTTAATATACTAACGTAGGATTTTCGTGAGATAATTATCACCTAAAATCTAAATCCACTGTACCCCCTTTCTTTCCAATCTTTCTATTCCTTCTCTCCTTGCTCGCACACGTTGAATAATTATTAGCGTATTCATATCCCCTTGAGCGCGAGTGCATTATAAAAAAAAATTTCTATTTTCGTAAAACGTTAACAAAAAAGAATATGAATAAGCAAATACGATCTCCTTATATTTACCCAACGATACCATATTTGGTGTAAGTTAGCTGGCGGGATGACATAAGGTCCAGGACATAATGTCCAATGTCCATGGACATTATGTCTACTTTAAATAAGCTCAATGCCCATGGACGTTGTGACCAATTAGGAAATAGTCATAGTCAACTACAATACAATGTACAAATAAAAGTTACGTTCCAAAACAATAATTTTTCTGACTTTGTGATTTTTTTGGCAATTCCATTATGTGGACATTATGTCTATTCCAAAATTTGCTAATTAGACATAATGTCTAAATCTTTGATTTCGCCAAAAGGTACATGGACATTAAGTCTATTTCGTTCTTGGACCTAGGTCCTATTGCACATATGGGTTTCACAACAGACACAAAATCATTTCCGCCTTGCACAGTTTCTTTTACGTAGTAAAGTGACCGTTTAGTAACTTTTATATTGATGTTGCAACGAATTGCAAGTCCTTGCCATTTGATAGACCTTCAAAATTTTCTAGATAATACAGTCGCCTTTCGTAAATTCAAACATGAAAATTCTATAATTCAAGTTATCACGAGTTCCTTAGAACCTCGCCTAATATGTCGAACAAAATGCATACATTTGTATGCACTCCTAGGCGTCAAGTACTCGACAATTCAAAGTTATCAGATTGCATATTTTAAGACAAGTTCAAATTTGGTTTCACTGTTGCACGAGCATTTGTTATTGTAATGATTAATTACCCTTTCGTCAATGGAACAGGTTAAAAGTTTCGTACTATTTCTGATAAAAAAAAGTTATTGATCAGTCTCAGCAAAGTGTTTTGAAGCAAACTAATACTATACAGATTTATTCCGAGAGATTAAAATGTAATTAATACCCTAACGAAAATAATCCCGATTCCAAAACCTGGGGAAAATCTTTCAGTGCCTAGCAGTAATAGGCCAATTATCTTGGTTAGCTCTCTAAACAAATGCGTCGAAAAACTGATCAAAAATAAAATTATATATTTCAATACGCATGATATCCTTCCCGCAAAACAATTTGGGCTCAGAAGCTATCGTAGGACGGTTCAACAGGTATACCGAATCACGAATGACATCAAAAGCATTCTCGCGTTACACAATAGCACTGCAATGATATTCGATTATTGCGGGTGTACCTCAAGGATCAGTCCTTTGCCCTGTTTTACTTACGATTATAGGTAGGGTAGAGCGGGGCTAGTTGGGCAGCGGGGCAAGTTGGACCACACGAATTTCTTAGAAACCGAAAGCACCACAAAAACCTGATTATACACAAACACAGCATCCTCTCATAGCAGCACGTGCCATACCGGTTTTAGTTGCATTATGTCTTTAGAAGAGAAACCACACACAGTTTGTGTTTTTCAAGGGCAAAAGTAAAAAATACGCTCTTGACAGTTTTTTTATTTTTATTGTGAAAAACCGGAATTTTCGATAGAGGTAAAGTTTTTTTTATCAGTTAATATATTGTATTTTTACATTTTGTGTGTTAAATTGAATAGTTTTGAGTGATTTTGTGTTTATGATGAAATATGTTCATCAAACTAGGAGCGGGGCTAGTTGGACGGGGCGGTCCGGTCGAGGAGCTGGTACATTTTCACCAGAAGTGGTTTTACCATTTCCAAAAGCAGGAGCAAGAAAGCCAACACTGACAAAAAGAAGGAAAAGGCGAGCTGCAATTTTGACTGACACCCAGAGAAAAGATGAGTTAAAAAACGAACAAAATCGCAAAGTGTTCAAACCCAAAGTAAAAAAAAAAACAGAAAAGTCCAAATAAAAAAAAATTTTGCAAAAATCAAGTTCCGACGAAGAAGAAGAATACTTCTGCCTTATGTGCATGGAATCATTCAATGAAAGTTTGCCGGGTGAGGATTCAGTGTCATACTTGCCGAAAGTGGGCTCATACAAAATGCTTAGTAGCTGGAGGTGGGCCCTTCTTTATTTGTGTCAATTTCAACAGCGATTATGATTCCTGATTTTTTTAAACCTTAATATAAAATGAATTTTTTTTATTTTTTTTGTTACCTACTATTAAATTTATTATTATTAAATGAAGTATTTTTTGTTATTTTTTTTAAGTTTTTTTGACTGTTTTAAATAAAGTTCTTTGATTAATTTTGTATTTGTTGTCCTCAGGGCCCGATCTAGGGGGGGGGGGGGGCGCCAGGCATTTGCCCAGGGCGGCAAATTTCAAGGGCGGCAAAATTTGAAAGTTGAGGATTATTAAAGCTATGTCTTTCCAAAAAATGTTTACTTGTTTCCTTCTAATTAAGATAATCATGGGAGAAAATATATAAATCAGAAAGAATTTTGATTTTTCTCACACAAGTGTGATGTGTGTGGGGAGCTGAAGTAAATGTAGACTCTCAACTGTCAAGTAACCGAAGAAACACAAAACATTTTATCCGTCATCAAAAAAATATTCATATTTCTCTACCTTCGCAGTCCCCTCATACATAAATATGTAGGTACAGTAAAATTACTTTATAACGAACTCTACTTTCTATAGCAAATTTCATTTTGTTGACCTTCTTCTTAAAAAAATATCCCATATTAGTTAGTTTCGAAGGTAAAACAAGTTCAATCCTCAGTTGTTTTAACAAAGCTGTCATTGGTACTTTTGACAATTGGTCCGATGAAGACTAAGGTCTATTGTCAGCGATATGATCAATAATAATCGAGAACAACAGCAATTTAAAAAGAGTTTACTTCAGACGAGACGAAAAAGCCCTTCTATAGTGATAAGAGAACTGCATTTCAGAATTTTTGAAGTTTTATTGAAACAAGTGATAAAACTAAAGATGATGCAAATTTTTAACTTTCTAAATTGGAAGATTTTTATAATAAAATAAAAAAACAAAATTTTTAATGCGCAATCAAAAATTGAATTTCTTCACAAAAGATATGAATTTCTTTCACTAATTTCTTTTTTATACCAATTTTTTTTGAAAATAAAAAGGAACACGAGGTTTCAAAACACATTTCACATTTCTTTCTAACGAATTTTATAATTTTTTTATTTTTTGTTCCCTTGAAGGTTCGCTATAAGGAATTTTGACTGTATATTATGTCCGTCAAAAATATAAAGTCGAAGTATTTTATTAATCATTTAAAAAACGCTAGTTAAAACATTTTTTGGGGAAAAAAAATGAAGTAAGCCATCTGATTTATTGAACAATTTTGATTTTTTTAGAAAAAAAAAACTTCTCGAAAACATTTTTCCACATTTTTTTTTCTTTTTTTGAGAATGCACTTTCCAGCACCTTAGGCGTTTTTCTGTTTTCATTCAGAAAAGAGCTCTGAACAAAGTTCGAGTTTATCGAGCTCGCTCTGAACGTCCTCTGAACCAATTGTGTTCAGAGCGCTCTGAACTATTAATGAAACGAATTTAATATCCCATTAATTTCCTTTTCTTATGCCATTTTTTTAACACTTAAAATCAATTCGGCGGCCATTTTATTTGTTTTTATTTCCAGCCGCCGCCGCGCCGCTAAAATATCGATTGAATTGGTATTGGTTGGTTTCGAAGCGTATCACTTTTGACGTTTATATTTTTGTTTGGCTTTTAGCTCATTCTGCCCCATCTATTTATTTGGAGCTCGTAGAGTATATTATATGTTGTCATTGCAAAAGGGCGGCAACATAAATGTTTGCCCTGGGCGGCGAAAAAGCTGGATCGGGTCCTGGTTGTCCTTTATAGAACTTGTTTACCACTTTTCAGGGCTAGGTCTAACTAGCCCCATATGCCGGTCCAACTTGCCCTGCTATAGGGGCAAATTGGACCACCTGGACTTGATCCATTTAAGGTAGCATTATTCTTCTCTGGTAACATATTTCAAATGTTTTAAAACTTAACATTTAGAAGCCAAAATCCCATTCTTTCTTTCACTACCAGCTCTATGGTTGTACTATGAATAGTTTGATTTTTATGAGACTTCAAGTAAAAAGTGGTCCAACTAGCCCCGCCCTACCCTACTATAAGGCAAGTTATGCATTCGTAAAAAAATTTTTTTTTGGACAATCAAACATAATACGATGATAGAGATGCCTAAAAACATGGGTCTGTCTGTCTGTCCGTCTGTCTGTATCGGTACCTACAGCCTAAACGGCTGGACAGATTCGCTTTAAACTTGGTACATAGTATTGTTATGATGTCCTACAGACAGGTTTTTGGAATTAGCATTCTAGCTCCAAAACTAATGGTACCTGCCATATGAATTTGTAAGAAAAACTCATTTATCTCAAAAACGGCTCCTACGATTTTGATAAAACTTTTTGAATGGTGTTTTTATTAGGGATTCGTACCCAAAAGGTGAAAACGGAACCCTATTACTGAGACTTCGCTGTCCGTCCGTCACCAGGCAGTATATCATGAACCGTGGTAGTTAGAGAGTTGAAATTTTGACAGATGATGTATTTCTATTGCCGCAATAACAACAAATACTAAAAATTGAATAAAAAAAATATTTAAGGGGGGCTCCCATACAACAAACGTGATTTTTTGCTCATTTTTATAGATAACTAACTTTCACCCGCGGCTTCGCTCGCGGCAAATACAGGGTTGGCCTTCGCCATAGTAATTTTTAATAATAAAGTCCACTACTGGATCGCACCAACTTGCTCTAATAAGACATTGGTCTTGGCTTGAGATTTTGAAAAAAAATTTATTTTTCGAAACTCTTATTGTTTGGATGAATTTCAAAATTTGTGGATTGGTTTCTTAGAATAAAAACATATTTGGAGAACATTTTTCAAAAAGAAATTAAATTCCTCCAATACATAGGTCTTCTGCATTTATAACTACTTATTATTTTAGAAAAAGTTAATGATCTGTTTTCAAAATATTAAATTATGAAGAGAAATGTTTTTGAAAAAACGAAAAAATATTTATTAAAAATATAGGAATGTAGTACTTAGGAATTGATTAAGCTACTTTAGCCTATATATATGTATGTGTAAATTTCCGACAGAATCGGTAAAACCGTCTTCGAAAAAGCCGAAAGCAAAAAAAACCCGTCCTATGGAAGGTACCTTTCTTAGCAATTCTTGGTAACTTTGTTTCCAGCCATTTGATAGGTCATACGGTCATACATAAAAAGCTAAACTAATCAAAATCGTTTGAGTAATTTTCGAGAAAAAATGAGCTTCAACATAACTATAGTTGCAGGTACCGTAAGTTTTCGAGCTGCAAAAAAAATCAATTTTCCTTCTGTACAATACCTTAAAAACTCGATATACCTAGTTTGAAAGAATTAAGCACACCCGTTTGGGCTTTTGTAGGTTTCTTTAGGTACATACATATAGTCAGACGGAAAGGCAAACAAATAAGACAGACAGACGGACAGATTTTTTTTGACCAACTTTTTTGGTCCTCGCTAACATCGTTCAAACTTTTTTTCCGACGAACTTGCAGTTTATGTTTATTCGCATGTAAAAATTCCAGCGCATTTCAATTATTGACTTCTAAAGGAATACTTTTGATACCTTGGGTTTCATTATTTCAATTTTCATAAGGATCTCTAGTTGAGAGTTGAGACTAAAGAAATGTAGCTTATGTAACTCACAGATAATGTATAGCTTTCTTTTAGTTAAAGAATTTTAAAAACGGTTAAGTAGCTTAGGAGCGCAAGCCTTACAAATAAACGCACTTACTTTTCACATTTTTACTATAAGGCAAGTTATGCATTCGTAAAAAAAAAATCTAACAATCAAACATGACATTACTATGATAGAGAAGTCGAAAAAAGTGGGACCGACAATTCTGTCTGCGTCTGTCCATCCGTCTGTATCGGCACCTACAGCCTTAACGGCTGGACCGATTTGCTTCAAACTTGGTACATAGTATTATTATGACGTCATACAGAGGTGTTTTTAGAATCAGCATTCTAGCTCTAAGACTGACGGTACCTGCCATACGATTTTGAGGGGAAAATTGATTTTTATCAAAAACGGCTCCTAAGATTTCGATAAAACATTCTGAATAATGTTTTCTGTGCAAGCTTTATGTTTTGTTCGGAATAGATTTTTCAGGAAAAGACTTATAACAGTACGTCCAATTTAAAATTTAGATGTCATCTTTTGGGTGCTATAAATGATATAAATGTCCGTTTATGGCCGAATTAATAAAATTGTTTAAACAAATTTCCCGTACTATAATTTGTAGCCAAAAACTTAATTGCAGTTTTCATCAAAACATTTTATGTATCTATATTACATACAAAGTTTAATAAAAATCGGCGGAATTTTTTTTTGATTAAATTAGAAAAAACTATATAATTTGGCCAAAACCTAGTGGCTTTTTGTATGGGAGCCACCATTTAAAAAAGAATAACTGACAAAAATGCAATGTAATCTGATACAGAGTTGAAAGGAACTATACCAAACAAAGTTTGTTTGAATTCGATACAACCGTTGACAACTTATGGCCATTTGAAAAAAAAAGACGTTAAGACCAGATCTGCGTTATTAACATTTTTTGCAAAAACTAAAAACACAGTTCTATTAAAAACACTAAAAGAATATGACACACAAAGTTTAATCCAAATCGTTAAAGCCGTTTTTGAGCAAATTAGAAAAAACCAAAAAAAGTTGGCTAAGACTGAACGGCTCGTTGTATGGGAGCTACCATTTAGAAAGGCTTCACTAAAAAATTTACAAAGCCATCCTATAGAACACTATAAAGAACGATAACAAACAAAGTTTGAGTCAATTCAATCAAGCCGTTGCAAACTTATGGCCATTTGAAAAAAAAGCCATTTAAACCTGATTTTCGTTACGACCATTTGAGCCAAAAACAAAAAAAAACGCAGTTTTGTTAGAATTGCTTAAAGTTATCTAAATTTTGAGTTTAATCTAAAATCGTTTGAGCCGTTTTCGAGGAAATTCAAAAAACCGTTACTTGAAAGATCTAAATCTAAATCGTTTGAGCCGTTTTCGAGAAAATTCAAAAAACCGTTACTTGAAAGATCTAAATCTTAATCGTTTGAGCCGTTTTCGAGAAAATTCAAAAAACCGTTACTTGAAAGATACCAGTTACAGCCAGGCTAAAACGAAATAAATTTTTTTTAATATACGAATGCATAACTTGCCTTATAGTACCTATAATCGCAAGTAAAAACCTCAGCAACCGTTTTTCTTCAAACTGCTATATACCAAGTTTGAAGAAAATCCGTCAAGCCGTTTAGGCTGTGGCTGGACGTGAAAAGCGCACAGACGCACACCCGCAAAGACAGACCGACGTACGGTATGGCGAAAACCACTTTTTTGGGCTTCTTTTTCATCGTTATGTCATGTTTGATTCAAACCTCGATTCTTTTTTTCTGCACGAAACCAATACTTGCCCTAAAAAAAGACAATACACTATTATGAAAGATAATTTACTTACTGTATGTATGTATGTATATGTATGTATGTACGTTATGTTCAAATCGACCTGCAAGCTTAAAGTTGAATGTCACTGAGCTCATAGTAATTGCCCTGGCAGTAAAAAGTCTCAAATTTAGGCGTGGCACACGCCTTTTTTTATTACGCCAGCAGTTATTGAACATGGGCCACACAAAATTAATGTTATTGAATTTGTTCCTGTCTGCTAGAGAAGAATTGTGTTTCTGAAACTGGAACAGCGGCTGGCTGCGGGAGGCACACACATACACATACAAAAATATAGGGAATAGCTAGAGTACGTTTTCAACGAACTGTTGGATAGTTCGTTGAAAACGTACTCTAGCTCTCCCTTATGTTTTATTTTTTTTTTATTTTGAAATTTAAAAAATCAAATAAATTTTATTGAAATAAATTCCAATAAATACTACGAATAAATATTCATTTACAGTGGAACAAATCTTATAAATGGGCTACAAAAAATTCAGCTTGACGGTTTTAACATTTTTTTTCTTCTAAACCATCTACATTATGGTCCCTTTCATTTAAAAGAATATATATAAAAATCCACCCATCCAAAATCTAGAAATAAGGTCACACACAAAAATTAAATTGATTTTTATATATATAGATGGTACGGAACCCTTCGTGCACGAGTCCGACTCGCACTTGCCCGTATTATTTATTAAAGTTTATGTGTTGGTTGGAACAGATTTTTCAGGAAAAGTCTTTTTTAAATCAGATTTTCTCTTAAGCCACTTGACGAATTTCGATGAAATTTGTAATGTGAAAGCTCTTTTATAAACAAAATAATATTTATTCGTTAATTTTTCAAAAAAAAAAACTTTTTTTGAGTTTAAAAAAAAAGTTATTTTTTTTTAGTTTTTGGTTTTTTCAAAACCGGTTTGTTCAAAATCTAAAAAAAAATTTTGTTTTCTGATAAGAACTTTAAACTGCTCGATGGTAACGTACTCAAACAAAATTTTCAAAGTACCTAAATACCTTAAAATTTAAAAAAGTAAAATAAGACTGATTCATTCATTTTCTCCAAAAAACGTTTTAACTTTTGATTTTTAAGTGATTAAAAAAAATTCATATAATTTTTTCAATGCTTATTATATTTCACAAAATCTCAATCCCCAAGACCATTTTAACACATTAGAGCAAGTTCGTACGACCCAGTCATGCACTTTATTATATAAAATATACACCTATAACCTTCCACGATTCATGCAATGATCATTCGCAACTTTAGCCGATGATACCTGTTTGTATTCGTCAGATTCAGTTGGTTTTAGAATTGAAACTAACTTGCAATCTGCACTGTATCCAGTACAAAATTATTTTAACGATTGGATAATAAAAATTAGTGCTGTTAAAACCCAAGCTGTTTTTTTCGCTCGAAAAAGAAAGGCTTGTTTACCCAGGAATATGTTTCAAATAAATGGTTAACCAATATAATGGAAATCTAGTGTAAAATACTTAGTAAAATAAATAAAACACTAACTTTTGGATTTCACATCCAGGAGACAATTAATAAAGTAAACTTAGCTATAAAAATTCGATATCCCTTCATAAACAGAAAATCGAACCTCTCTATTGATAACAAACTTGTAATTTAGAAAGTAAAATTCCAGAGCATAATGCTTAATGGTTCGCCTGTATGGGTTAATTTCGCCAAGAACCACTTACTTAGATTACAAAGAACTCAAAACATGATGCTAAAAATGATGCTTAATCTACCTTGGCACTTTTCGACTGACAATCTTTATGTTTTGATTGGTATCGATAAAATTTCAACTAGAATTTCTAAATTATTTTAGCGCTATCATGTTTCTTGTATTACCTAATCTCAAACTTGGCTGTTTAAAATATATAAAAAAAAGTTAAAAATATACAAAAATATTACAAGTAAAATAGCTAGATTTTATCTTTTTATATATTTTTTTGTTTTAAGGTTTGTATAGCCCTTTTAATGATTAATCACAGTGTGAGCGATAAGAAATTAGGGAGAAAGGGAAAGGAGGTGTCGATGAACATTGGTCTTGATCTTGAATGTTTGAAGATCAAAATAGCAAGAGGAAATTGTACCAGGCAATTCGTTCCACATTCGTGCTGTATGGCTAAAGAAAGAATCCCTACATTTCACCGTACGTCTGAAATTGGGATCAAGTGTAAACTGATGAGCTTTCCACACGGATTCTGATACGTATCAGCATCCGTGTGGAATCCGTATGTTTAACACTGTCCTTGACTATCATCACACCCAGGTTTGTCTTTCGAAAATTAAAACAGAGAAAACAATATTCCCAGATCGCAATTTTGGTCTCACTATTTTCACGAATTTTGTCGTCTTCCACAAAAAGTCTGGTTCATTTAAATTTCAAGCTATTTGTTCAAGTTAAATCTCGAAATAACTCAGCGAATGTCTTTAATTATTTTCATTTCGTGATTAACTTGGCTTTTGATTGTGAAAAAGGATACATTTAAAACATAGCTTACATCGTTCTGAAGGCTTTTTTTTTATTAATACAAAAAATGAGTCGTGGTGTTGAGGATAGTGTTTTTGTCGAAGAAGTGACAAATCCACCAACGAGTTATTCTGAGGTGTCCCACCAACAATTTATTTTGTAAGAAATTAAAACGCGGAAATTGTAAATTATTTTTTTAACACCTGAGCATGAGCAATATTTTTTTTATTGTATCATATTTTTATTTAAAACTTCATTTTAAGAAAATGTGTACATCTTTCTTTCTTGGGAAAATAATTGTCCGTCTTTTTGTCAGAAAAGAAAATTCCAAAAACTGATAATTTGTGTTTTATTATAAATTTTAGTAACGATATAAACTGGTCAAAAAGAAGAGCATTATTTAGATTAATTCAGTAAGCTTACGCTGAAAATACCACACAATTTCTAGTGTGGTAGTTTCCACAATTTTTGTGCTAGCAATACCGCGTGAAAATTTGACACAAATGTTATGTTTAAGATTTAATCAAATTGAGCGAAAATTCTCAATGCGACACTGTGGCTAAAATTAGACGTTCTCTTTCAAATCCACTATGGAAAGTGTTTTTTTAAGTTCTGCTGTTAAAAGAACTGCCGGTTTGATAAATTAGAAGAACAAAATGTTAAAATAACAATTTTTTTGATATTGAAGTCGGCGACAGCAATCAATAACTTTAATCTCATTATTTTCATTAGAAAACTATTAAACTGTTGGAATTAAAAAATAAATTTTATATGTACATAGGTATGTATTTTTATATGTACGTGTATAAAATTGATACCCTACATATATTATATTTGTTCGATGCTTAAAAATTGAAAACGACTGAACCGGATTGGATACTTTCTTCTGCGAGTTTGTTCGCTAATACAACGCGAAGGCTTAGAAAAAAGGAAGACAGAAAATTCTCAACAGATGGTGCTGTGGGAGCATATTTCGTTTTTCAACTAATATTCATTGACTTTTCGAGTGAAATAAATACTTTACGAAATATATCGTTGTGAATTCATTCGGTTTGACAGTTCAGCATATTTTTTGTTCTCTCTCATGATATTGTTGTCAAGAGCGTATAATGGATCGTTAGCGTGCTTACGACATAACAATAATTTTGCTTTGACCATAGGCGATGAGTGCACTATGGCGCACAAACGATCACTAGAAACACTCGATCGACCCGACCATTGAAAGATCTGCGTAGGTTTCAATAATCAAGGATAAAACACAAAAGTTTTCTCCACAGGACTGCAGATATTCAAAAATTGATACATTTCGTAAGATACTTTCAGTGGTGTAATATCGATTCCACCTGCCATTTCACTTCAACGAAAGATGAACTCATCATACTAATTTATATCCGACCATTTGTCAAAATTATCGCAACTTAGATTGGCTGAGAGCATGCGCAATTTCATCAAATTCCGGGAGAATTGTGTTCATACAAACTGATCCATCGCGTAGAAAACTAAGACGAAGTCGTCAATTATCCAGTGGAACTCGTAAACTCTGGATTTTCCTGGCATGCCGATTCATCAATGGCGTCATCTGTCATCATTATGCTACGATTGATTGTGACGAATCTCATGAACAATGTCATAGTGGCAACGATTTTGAAAGGGCCGTTCAAGTGAGAAGAATGCCTTATTACACGGATTCTCTTGACTCCAACCGAAATATATATCGTCCCATATGTACCAAGTGAAGCATTTTCGAATTCCACTTGAGGGATATTTTTTTTTGGAAAATATGCAAATTTTGTCACTAAATAAAAATCAAATGGATTTTCTTAATCAGTTAAAAAACACCTACTCACATCCTTTTTTTTTTGGGTAAAACCTGATTTTATTTGTATTCTTTGTTGTTAGAGAAAAAAGTCAAAATCGTTCTGCCAGTTTCTTAACACTTCGAAGATATATGTGCTGCATTAACAACAATATTTTGAAAACTTGTTTTATGTTTTAGCTCTAACCTATTATCTGGTAAAGTTCTCTCCGCTCAAGTGATCAAATCAATCAATTCTCACTGGATAATTTCTTATTTTTTTTTTAAACCAACCAACCGGCAGTGCACTCACCCACTGTTGAACCATAAATCGCTGTTCTTGGCGATTGTTAAACTAAATGGTTATTATAGATTACCGCTTTTCTGCTTTTCTAATACATCAACTAAAATATTTTGTTTCGTTCTTCAATGTCCTGTTAAAAAAATATTTGTTTTCATAATTTTGTTTAATTATTCAACTAATAAGAGCAATAAGTGGTGTATCTATCAACATCAACTTAAACTTTAAGCATCAAAAACTCTTCATCTACCTAAGCGAACAAATTTTCCTTGATAAATTAAGTTTTGCAAAGTTTTAAGATTTTTGTTATCCTTGCATTCCGAGTTACGCAACTTGAAGTGTAAATGCAAATGTTTTTATCGTTTAGGCACTTAAGACGAAATTGTTTTAATCTCCAATTAAACAAAGATCTACCAAACAAGCCGAAGTATTTTGGAGTGTCCTGAAAATGCAATCAACTCCCAGTATGCTTAGAAAAGCTTGGTATATGAAATGAATTTCCTACCTCACAACAATTTCACAACAATACACCCTCGATTAAATTGAAGTTCTATTTTTAGAAAATATCACCCATCTGCCCACAAGCAATACTCTGCGAAGTTTTGAAGTATGCGTGGACAACACTTTCAGTCCGTTCCGTTCGTCCGTCAGTTCAACATTTGCACTTTTTCTCAACTTTCATGCGACCTAGGTCTGTGCTAAGCTACTCGTATACCAAAAGTTATACCTAACCTATATTAATGCATTTGAATATACATACAAATATCACGTCTAGTGGGAATGGTGTTTGGCTCTATATTGCCCATTCGCCTTTAAAATATTTCGTGTCCTTGCTCAGTGAAGTCGTTGTGTGCACGAAATTAACGAGAATCGCATATTATATTGAACAAACGAAACAACAATACACATTTTGGTAAAAAGTGTCCAATGACAAACAGTGTAAACTTCTATACTATGTCCTTCCATGTCCTTGCGAAACGAATACATTATATTGTGTCGATTTTTTGTTTGTATTATTCCTCTAACCACTGACAATGCGACGCGATGGAATTCGATTCCCTTCGTTAAGACGAGGTCAAAATGTTATTAGCTTTTTCGTATGAATTAGGTCAACAAGACAGCGAATGCATACAAATGCATTATAATATGAAAGAGTGAGCAGTACATAGATGCAAAAATAAAGAGAGAACATAATATATATGTGGGTACAACAACTGGGAAAATGGGAAAATTCGCATGAAAGGACGTTTACGTTTCTGTTCCTGACGGTTCAAGGCAAAACGGATCGATACGGGAATGCGTAATGTTACGAATATACATGTATAACTGCATAAGGGACAACTAGAGGAGCACCTGTATGATTTTTCTGTATGACCAGGACAGAAGGACGAACGACGACCGAAGCCCAACGACTATCGTCCGATGACGACCGACGCATGGTAGGTGTTGTGGAAGATTTTAATTTATTCACTTGATGTGTGTGCAACATCAGCATCGAAAGCTTTCATGTTGTTAAGTGTAGATATAAGAATTTGAACGAACGGATGGACGGCTTTGTATTGTCGTTTGGTTAAAAAGTTTTTCAATTATAATTTTTCGCACAAATAAAAAATAAAAAAAAAAATATAATAAAAACAAAATGAACAGAACTGCGATTTTTACAGACAAATTGAAGGTACCTAGGTATATATTTCTGGAGAAATGTACAAAAAGATTGGCTGGTTTTAGATATTTTCTAATTGAAATGAATGAATCTGAGAAGAAATAACTTTTAATTAACAGAAAATCTCCATAGATACGCAAATGTCAGAGAAATTAATTGGACAATGCATTGTGCTGGGATTTCAGGATATTCCAAAACCAATCAAAGAAATGTGCACAAAAGTTTCCGGATGTTTGTGAAGAATTAACTTCAACTGAAAGCATTATTGTGCATTGGATTTTTATGAATAAGTAGATGTTCATGTACCAATGATACCTGGATCTTATTGAATTATAAGACATAAGATTCCTATTATGTAATTAAATATATAGAAAAAGAATTAGGACTTTCTATAAATTGATTTTGTATGTATTTTTATATAGTTATAAATGTTAAATAGAAAAAGAATTAGGACTTTCTATGAATTCATTTATTTTAGTTTCCTCTATGTATTATTACGTATAGTTATAAATGTTAAATATTGTTAAGTATGGTCGCCTAAACAGTTTTTTGTCAAATTTTCCACATAAACTGTAAAGGGATTTTTTAGTATTACAAATACCATTTTTAAATTTTAAAACAATCAGCATAACTTTAGTTCAAAATAATGTTTTTTAAATATTTGCATTAGGCAGTTCGCTTATTACTTATTTATGGCATTTGAGGTATAAACAAAGAATTAACTTGTTTTTTAACTCCGTATGACCAGCAGTCGCAGTCGCCGGGGCATTGTCATTGAAAGCTGACCATTCATTACATCATTTGCCAGACTTTATTTCTTTTAAATTTTTTTGCACACCAACTATTTTTTACGGAATAAAACATAAATTTTTATTAAATAATACAAAAAATACTTTTTTGAAGTTCATATTTGTTCTTTGTCTTAAAGTAATATTGCAAGAACTTTATGCAATAAGTTTAATAATTTCAAAACTCTTTTTTCTTTTCACTTATAAATTCAAAAATCTTAAGCCTCTAACCAAAAAATTCCAACCCACAATGTGAAATACCTAAAATTATGTAACTGAATATTAAAAATAATCATAATTGTTTTTAAATAAATAATTCTTCGAAGTCATCTATTTTCTTAACGCAATTTTTTCGTTTTACATTTATGTACATTTTTGGTTAAGATTTAATTGTTCGATACCAGAAAAATCGTTTTGAAATAAACAAATAAAACTGAATAATTGTGTTAAAGAAAGAAAGAGTTAAATGCATCACTCTCTTTTTCATTCAGGGTCAGTCGGTCATCACACGTTAAACGTTGTGGTCATAGGTACCTTATTTCAATTAAGGAAATATAAATATAAAAATATAACTAGTGTTTGTTTAAAATGTGTAACAATTGATTGAACGGCATGGATACATTTTTCTTAATTGTTTAAAAAATCTTTGAACTTTCTAATTGGCTAGGAATTTTTTGACAAATTTGATTATCTTATTAACAATTATTGTGTATCTGGTACTTAACGTTATTATTAAGTGAAAATGAAATAAACTCTTCAGAAAACTGTCAAAGAGTAATTATAAGGTACCTACCAAGTTTGGAGCAAATCGGCCTAACCGCTTTGGCTGAAGAAGGCAAACAAACAGACAAACTAACAACATTTTCGGGCCCACTTTTTACTTGCAATTATATGTAGGTATAGGAACATTTTGTTTCATTATAAAGTTTGGACTTTGACATTAAGAGTGAAAAACAATATCATTCAAATGTCCGGTCCGCCTCGGGAAGATTCGTTGCATGCAATTCTGTCGAGATAATTTTAAACCACTCTTTCGCGCATTTCGGGTGGTGTCTCGGCCATAACTTGAGTAATGTTAGTTTTGGGTATGGTTTGTTTAGTTTTTTTTTACATCGATTTTTATTGTTTCGCAAAATTGGTTTTATTTTTTCGCTATTTCGCATTTTAGTTGTTTAATTTCTCGTTTGATTTTTTTTCGAATTTCACCTTTTATTATTTAGTTTTTTGATTATTTTGGTTTTAGTTCATTTCGATTTCGATTATTTCGCCATCGTTTGTTTCGTTACTATTTTGTTTGTAAAGAGAACAAGAGCATTAAAATTCGCGCGAATTTTAATGCTCTTGGTCTCTTTACAAACAAAACATTGGATTGGACACTGTTCTAGCCAATAGTTAGTTGTTTTGAAAAGGAGTTGTTAATAATTAAGTATTAATATTTTAATTCTAGATTTTTGAATTCGAGACTATTTTTTCGAGATTTTTGTAATTCAAGATTCTAGATTTTTGTTTAGATTATTTCTAGATATCGTGATAGGCTTATCACATTTAGCTTATGACTTCAACATTTACTAGTACACATTTTTAATTGTAATTCTAATTTTGATACTTATTTATGAAATTTATCTTGAAGTAAAATATTGAATTTAATACAGAAAGTTAATAAAATGAAAATGAAAAAGAATTCAAAATATTTTTGGAAAAGTTTTTTAAAAAAGACTGAAAAAAATTTGTCCTACGATGTTCAATTTTTTTTTATAGATATATATATACACTTTTTTGTTTGAAATTTTATTGCACACCATGTTTTTCCGAGAAAAGTCTTGAAACAATTAAAAAAATTAAAGATTTTTCTAAATAATAGATATTAAAGTTTTTCAGTACCTATGTTGTCCAGTGTTGGAAATGGATATATGGATCGAGACTCTATTTATTGGCAATGGCTTCATTCAAGCAAGTACTTCTTAATATTCATTGTATTGGACTTCAAATTTAATTTCCAGTCCAAAATAAGATCCGCAAGTATTTTCCTTCGTCAGAGACTTTTAATTAATTAATTTAATTAATAGGGGGGGGGGGGTCTTGTAAAGTTAACAAGTTGAGTTTTGTTTGGGTGTTACCTATTAGCTTATTAAGTAGGTACATATTGCAGAAGTTCCCAGTGAGTTTTGATATGTACATAAGCATTGAGCAATCACCCTGAATCCCTCCTTTTCTAGTCTTATAAGAAGATTTATTAAACACTAAACTGCAAATAAGCGGATAGAACAGTGATTTTTGGTGAACCTCTACTAACAGATGAACGTATTGCAGATTACACTCAATTTTTAATTGATCACCATGGTACTCAGAATTTGATCAATCAACTAGCCAACTACTCTCATATCTTAAAATGCATTTGCAATTGCAGATGAGTCGTCCTTGTGATAAAATGGGTATTCGATAATGCAGACAATGTCACAGTTTCTACGGATTTTCCTTTACAGCAATCATGTTGAGATTTAGACAAATGTCGTTCTAAGGTTTTGAGAAGATTTCCGATTTTCGCTTGGGAGCTTTTACCGTTTTGGTATGAACACATCTTTTCCAAGACTATGAAATGTGGACCAGTCAAAACAGTTGCTCATTATATTTTCTAGCACAGGCAGAATAATATTCGACGACTTCTGAAGTTCAAAAGGTATTATACCGAGTGGTCCTGCAGCTTTATATGGTTTCAAGCTGCTCAGTGCCAAAGAGATTTGTCTTTATTAAATTCTTTGAAAATAAGAACAGATTTGAAGGAAATTAGTTTGTGCAACGTTCATCTTTATGAAGTTTACCTTGGATTAAAAAAATCTTAAAATCAATGTTTTTCTGCCTTTTAGAATAATTCTCAAAAATTATTAATTAACAAAAAAGTTTAATTTTGAAAAACTTTAACAGCTAGCTGCAAAATTATTATGATTATATTGTGAATCTACTATTGCAAAATCATTTTGTTAAAACAATATTGTGCAAATAATTTTGTAAAGATTGTATACTAATCTTAATACAATTTTCTTACAATCATTTATTCAAATAATTTAAGTTTTTAGATGAATCCAAACATTCCCACTTAAATGAAACATCTAATCTTCTTTATTTATTTAAACAAAACAAGAACTATTCCTTTGGCTTTCTTTTGAAAAAAAAAGTATAAAAAAAAACAACCTGACCCTATTAAAAGTATAAACTTTTTTAATCTAGTGAATACCACCACTTTAATCTCTAAACTAATTTCATAGATCCACTCGGTGTTTACTGTGAGATTCCTATTTCAAAGCCACTATAGACCAAAAATTAATTACTGTCTCAAAATAAGTAACCATGAAATGGCTTAAAGTGCACAAAAAACCTTATTCAAGGGAGTAATTTCTGCCTTGTTAGTGCTTTAAAGAAGCAAAAACGATAAGTGGGTTGGAGGTAGAGTGTTGGAGTAGGTACTTTTTTTTTTTTTTTTGAAGAGATGTTCCTCTCACATTTGGATTTCATACAAATATATACACTTCTTCCTTTTACCAACACTTGCACAACGCAAAATGAGTACAATAAAAAGCAAAACAGCATTGAAAAGGATATGCAATGTACAGTGTACGGTGAACAATTTCTGGCAAATTTCCAAAATCTATATAAACTTACATATTATATAGGTAGACATACTTATAGATACGATAGATACGAACACGAAAAAAATGAAGAATAAAGACAAACAACATAGAGAGCACCGAGCTCGTACACCGTAACGAATTTTGCTTCTTTATTTTTTAAATTGGGGGCAATAAGTATCTACTAATACTTATGTACGAACATATAACCGAGAATGTACAGAAACATATATTATGTTATGTTTTATATTGTCATTACATTATTTTTACCAAAAAGATGGTTCCATCACTTGTTCCTAATTAAACTTTCCCAAAAAATATATAAGAACAAATTTTGTGCTTTGCAGTGTAATCAGTAAAATTCACGGCTGAGTCGCACGAACTTGCTCTAATGTGTTACAGTGTCTTGGGGCTTGAGAAAAATATTTTTTTTTTTTGAAAAACTTTTCGAAAACATATTCTTTTTTTTTTTGAGTATATATGTACCAATTTCTAGAATTTTTAATTCTTATCAAGAAAATAAAGTTTAAAAAAATTAAAAAAAAAAAAAACAACAAAAGCAACGTATTATTATTATTATTTTGTTTATAAAAGAGCTTCCACATTAAAAATGACATCAAAATCAGTCAAGTGGTTCACGAGAAAATCTGATTTGAACATACCGGTCCTATGGGAGGTACCGTTGTAAGACTTTTTATGAAAAATGTATTCCACCCAAAACATAAAGTTAACACAAAAAATTCCATTCAGAAAGTTTTACAAAATCGTATTAGCGGTATTTAAGAAAAAGAAATATTTCATGAAAAATCTGATGGCAGGTCATCATAATGTCATGTTGATTGTTAGAATCCTTTTTTTTCACGATTCCATTAACTTGCCTTATAGGACTTATAACCGCAAGTAAAAATGAGTCATTGAATTTAATTAAGGAAAACGTTGACAGAAAAAACCCTTCATAAGAACAAGTTGATCTTAGGCTAGGGGTACATTTTAACTGAAATCATATCCTCGGCTGGTTCTTAAGCCAACCCAATTATGCGGTATGTTTTCGATGATTTTAAGCATTATTCAACAAATATTTTAATAAGGAGAAGTGTTTTTAAATCGCGAATGTTCAAAATGTCACTAAATCAAAGGCATAAAAAAAATCAGCAGTTAAAGTTATACTTCATAGTCAGAGATCTCCTGAAACGTACCTCGTACCTTGTTGTCAAAGATTTTCTGCAGTTAGTTCCGATGGCAAAACTTCGTTGTTCAATTAATATGTAGAATCGTCTCGCTGGTTCCCACAGTCAACAATTTTCCTGATCATTAATTTAATTAATTTAAAATATTTGTTTCTATTTACGAGTACAAATTAAATTTTTGCAAGCACATTGGTGCATTTTAGGGACTTTAAACGAGATTTAAACCCAAATAAATTTAGGGATTTTAATGTCCAAAAGATCAATTGTTGCAAGCCGTGAGATATTTTTTATATTTAAATATTTGAACATTTACAAAGGCTACAATAAGTATCTTAATTAAGGTAAATGTGGTAATATAAAAGTAGTTGTATTTATGTGTTTAATGTGAAGCATTTAAATATTTATTTAAAAAAATGTTATTTTTAAATAACAAACAGAAAAGTTAAAGAGTTAATTATTTAAGAAAAGGTACAATATTTAAAATTGATTATCGCACGTCCTTCTTGTAGTAAAACTTTCGCAATTTCACGTGTTGTTATAGAACCAAAAATACATGTTGTCGTGAAGTTATGATTTTATGAAGATATTTTACCATACAGTATTTGAAAAATGTTGAGCCAGTGTCAATCCTAGAATATTGCTTTTATAAGCTGATATATGATCATTGTGCCTTATATGGCGATACACTTTGCTAGTGGCATTATTAAAGGCCAATTTAATTATCCTAAGAGATTCGATATTGCAGGATACATTCTTTTTTAAGAGGTTTATTCATGTGATTCTTTCCAAAACGAAAGTTAAAACGCTGAATACCAGCAATTTCTTAAATCTTTTTGTTTCTATATATGTACATAACTATCTACATATTTTAAATTCCATGGCAGTTGAAATTTTTTTGCAGGTGAATTCATTCAATTTTTGAAATATTTTTGAACACTCTACTTTTGTTGAAGAGCTTATTTGACCAGACCATATTTTAAAATACTTATCATCATGTTGACTCAAAAAGAGCTCAAAAGACTAAATGAAGGACTTTGACACATGTACAATTAAATGAATGCAATCTTATGGATTTTGTGTAATTAACTGCAAAAGAGAACTCTCAAAAATTTGCTTGGCATTCGAGTCCTAAACAAAGAATGGGTTAATAATTTGCAGTTACTTTTTCAAACGTAAGTCCATAAATTCCATAACTTAGCTTTGAATAATTCTGGGAAAGAATTCTTTCATAGTCCTGCTAAAGCGTTGTTAAAATTCCGTTGATTCAGGTGAAGCGGTTGTATTGCTCAAGATTCAAGTACCACTCCCAAAGGCAATAGAAATATTAATCATCCCATTTTCGAAGCCGCAGATACAGTCCATACATATCCTGTCCAGTTGAGACCACAAATGTACAACTGGGGTTGTCCAGATATATTTAAAAGACTATTCAGATCAGAGCGACCAGCAAACAACAAATAAATCTTGTGAACAACGAACAGCATGTCTGTATACCACAATTGAAATTTGGATGGTATGTGGAACGTGACTTTGACAGTTCGCGTTAGAGTTATACAATTTAACATTATTTAAAACAATAAAAACTGCCTGTTTTACTTTACTAACATGTTTTAACATTCAGTTTCTATCAATTGGTGTAAATTTATCCAAGAAATTAACTATATAAATGTTTTCAATCTTATTTATTCGTCATTTTTTCCATCTGTTGGTCGCACTTTAAGAGTGAGGTCCGATCCCTGAAAATAAGTTTTCCTACACGGCTCTTGATCTTCGCCGTAAAACGCATAACCCCATCACGATTTTCCTGTTGAAACATATTAAGAATGATCAAGAACTGTCACATTTTTCTCGCTGTTTCTTGAACCACTTCCTTACCTTTAGAAAAAAAGGAAGATATACGTTCCAAAAGCTTAAAATAAAGTCTTACCAAGCTAGTAAAATTGAGCGTTGTGAGGCACTGTGCACCTAATTATAGCAAAAACCCAGCCTATGTCTGGAAGGCTCCTGCTTAAAAGCTTATTAGAAGAAGACCTCATAACCTAGTGGCATGTTCTCCAGTGGCTCACTGTCCCATAAATATAGCAAGAACCCTGGCTATGTCTGAAAGGGTCCAGCTTAAAAGGTTACAAAAATACTAATATCTCGCTATCTTAGGATAAGTAAATAAGTAAAATGCAGGAGACTACAGCAAAGGTATGACCCAGAAAAGTGGGATCTTAAAATTATGAATGCACGAAACCAAAAACTATATCCAGGTACAGGTATCTCAATTTATTTGAAAAGCAATTTTCACCTCAAACACATCTTCGCAAGGGACATCCATGCATGCCGGATTGCCATTTTATTTTCAAATATTGCCTTACCTCAGCATTGACAACCACCACAAATTAAAACGCAAATATACATTGAAATTACACACCAGCACCTGTGATTAGTTTTGTTTTTATGCCTTCGGCACAGAGTGCAATTACAAAAATGTTTGACAATTCAATGTGGACCAGCCCCAGATACTGGTATGCACTAGGTATACACATACATACATTTCTACAAACAGGCAGTTATACTGGTGACTTTATATAGATATGGAGAAAATAGATAGGTAAATCAAATGGCAGAGATGAGGACTAATTATACTCGGAAGGAACTAGTTTCCTGGGCTCTGTAATTAAAGCCACCCATCTGGCGCTAACCATGTTGTTGGGCGGATGTTGAAAGTAAAACAAAGTCTTTTCGATGTCCATCGTTGACTTAGTCCAGTGAGGCATCATCATGACAAACTCCACCTGTTATACGTAAACGCCTTCACCAGCGCAACGCCATCCATCGCATCGCTACTGCCATCGCCGCCGGGTGTCAATAAGTGATTGATGATGGTTGACGGTAAGCAATTAATTTTAAGTTAAAACACCTTGGATGTGATGATTATACGACACTTTTGGCATCAGCGATCGTGGATTGTAATTATGCAGTGATAATTTAAAACGCTCTTCAAAATTGTGCAAGAGCTGCTCCTTTAAGAATTCAAGGACATTCTTCAGCTCATACTTGACCAAATTTCAAATTTTATTAACGTTTTGTTAACATTTTTAAATCGAGAAAAAAAGAAAATGGGAAATCGATTTCGATTTCATATTTCGTCTCGAGTCTACAATTTCTTTGCAAACATGTGAGCTTGCGGTTCGTAAACTATACTGTAGTAGGTGCATCAATGCAACAGCCGAGCTTTTTGTCATGGTAAAGCACCAACAACCTAATTAGAAATTTGTTTTATCAACTTTTAATATTTTTAAATCTGAGTTTGGAAAATTCTCGCTAATTTTACCATCTTAATGTCGGCGGGATGACATAAGGTCCACGGACATAATGTCCATGCCTCTATGGACATTATGTCTGCTTCAAATAGGCACAATGTCCATGGACATTGTGACCAATTAGGAAATAGTTATAAGGTCAATGGACATTGTGTCTATTTAAAAGTGGACATAATGCATGTATTGAAATTGTGGACTTCAAGTCGAGTTTTATTTATGGACATCATGCGAATATTTGCTGAAAAATTAATTGAAATCATAGTGTGTATGCTGATTTTTAATAATTTTATTATTAGTTTTAACAATTTGAATATAAAACATAAGTAAAGGAAAAAGAATCGTAAATTCATAAATATGTTATTGAAATTAGTCGCGCGAATTTTATGCTTTTTTTTTTTTGCAAAATATCAAATGCTTTTGCTTAGGTCCATTTTTTATGATTCGCCTCTGATTCTAATGTAATTTTTCTTCTACACTAGACTCTATTGACTGAATTGGTCAACTAAAGAAATTTTACAATGGACAAACAATTATTCAAACCGGCATTGTGGTCCCATATCAATAACAGTATTTATATAAAAGTTACGTTCCAAAACAATAAATCGTCTCTTTTCTATGAATTAGTGATTTCTTTTTGGCATTTCCAATATTTGAACATTATGTCTATTCCAAAAGTTGGTAGTTAGACATAATGTCCAAATCGTTGATTTTGCCATAAGCTCCATGGACATTACGTCTATTTCGTTCTTGGACTTTATGCCTATTTCCAATTGATCATAGTGAGGTATGCTCATTTTGTTTGTGACGTCACAGTCATCATATTGTTCAGAAGAATTAAACAATTCTATTAATAATATTATTATAAATTTTGTATTATTATGTCGTGACGGGTTTTGCGTGTAGTGCGTGTTACACCGAGTGAAATTTTTTTCAATCGCATCTTTTGAGAGCGAACTAGTTTTGAATTTGGATTGTGTATTGTGTTTTGTGAAGTAAGACAATACCTTGACAGTAGAGAGCAGTCGATTAAATTAAAATAAATTTTGTTTATGGTTTTTACCTTACTTTACGTAAAAACTTTATCTCTTTGAAGAAGTGGATTTTATAAAAAAAAAAACATGATTAATTATTATTTAAAAATTTAATAATAATATGTATAGTGTAACGTATCAAAACACGTGGTTCTAAGAAGGACCTGAAAAGTAAGAAAACAGATATCTCAAATATATTTCAAAAACTTTTTGTTTTGCTTGAAAATGTATGACAACATTGAGGCCCATTAAATCTAAATGTCGGATCGACAGAATTCATTTGTTTTTAGCAATTTTGTGTCATTTTCTCTACAAATTAATTTTTGCCTCTTATCTAGTATACTTCTTATATCTTCATTTTAGTGCTAGAGCATATTTAAGGATATACAAGATAAACCTTGGAACTGTGGAATATATATTATTCTTATGCATATGCATTTTTTCCTTTGATGCTATCGCGGACTAGTTTTGATATTTTGTATTTCTTTTAATGTGCGGGAAATTCGTTAAAATGCAGTTACAAAAATGTAAGCTGTTTCGTTAAGAAAAAAGTTTATTTGCGTAGGTTTGTTACCTGTATCTGAAGTGTGCATTTTGTATTTATAAGTCATGTCGCTCCTTCTCTCTTACTTCATGGTGATGTGTGAAAAGATATTTGTTTTTAATTTTTTTTATTAAAACGAACCAAATCAAAATTTCAGTCTAAAAAATGGCGGTAACCCAACATACAATTTTTTCAAATTTTTGCTAATTTTTAATGCTAATTACATAAAACCTGTAAGAGATTTTGTTAGAAAAGCTCTAACGGAAAACAAATGAGTGCGAATGAAAGGCAAACATCCATATCTTCCCTGTACTGCCAGTTTATGTTGGACACAGTATAAAAAGAGATAATGTGATTTTTCAGGTTAAAACTGTTTTTGTCCAAGCTTAAGTTAAACTGGTGTTGTTATCAAAACCGCCCATTTTGAGTTCACTTTTTTTCTCTGCGAAACACAAAAAAAAAGCTTACAAAGTTGTTTCAATAAAATATGCTTTACAATTGAATTGTTGTCTAATTCCTTAGCCCTTGATAACTGTTGAACCCTCTCTTAGTTTGCACCCTAAGCTCAACTCATGAGTTTAAAATTTAACTGTTCAAAATGTCCAATACAAATTTTGCTTGCATTTACCACTTGACAAACGAATATACCAAGTTAACTTGGTTTGGTTGACGGTAGGCTTAAGACAGACCGACGCGACGGCAACGCGACTTCATCAACTAAACTAACTAAACATATACCCTTACCCACATTTTTTTTTTGCTCATTCTGCAAGTGTTAATAATTCGCCTGCAAGATTTTTAATTAAGATTATGACTTGCAACGAGCTTCAATTAATTCAATCAGTGAAGTGTACTGACTCGTTAAAATGTAGAATCGTGAAGATATTATACATTTGTGCCGCGACAATATGCTAGGGAGAATATTTAATCGAGTTTTTTCTTAGAGTTAAGTGGTTAGATTTAACGATGATGGCGGAGATGAACATTGGACAATTTTGCTAACTAATCGGGACCAAAGTGAAAAATATACCTAAGTAGAGCGTGATGATTTAAAATTGTTTGGTTTACTTCTTAATATAAATAAATATGCTTAAGATAAATATCTTAGTTTTTTAACATATTCTCAGATAAAACAAAATTAAATTTTTGAATTCAAAGCAGACTGTAATTGTCCGTTTTACAATTGTCTGATAAATATAAAACCAAAAACATATTTGAAACCGGCTCCTGAAAAAGAAACATAATTAACATTGTACATATACCTATGTATATAGGGGGCCTTCTTCCAGTGTTGAATCGGTGAGGGCACTTTTGTAAGAAGTTGACTTAAACTAAAAAAAAGAAACAAATCGTACATACCCACGAAATACATTTAAAAAAGCTAGATATCTAGTGTTTGTTTGCCTTGACGAGGTTTAAATGAATATATTTTGAAAAATAAATATGCACGCCAAATTTTGGAAAATAGATACTTTTTTATTCAAAATCTTTTTTGCTTTCAATGTCCAATGCCTTTTCAATTCAAAACGTGATTAGATTAAAATTAAAAGATTTTATAAATAAAGTAACGTCAAACAGGGTGTTTCATTTTTCTTCTTTAAGTTATTATCGAAACCTTACAGTAGTGCCACTTAAACATAAATAACAGATCCTATTGTTTTGATGCATCTTATGAATAACACAGAACTGATCACACATATTTTGCCTTTATTCAAAATACCACAACCAAAAATTAATTTTTTATATTATCTTATCCACTACATTGATGACATTCCATTAACATGAAAGCGTATTCGATTTCGTATTTTTAAACTTTTGTCCAGCCTTATAGATGAACTACTCTGCTGTGCGATGGAAGATTTATACTTGAAATGCACCGAGTTACGAAGAAATCGACGCACTTTAAATGTTCTCAATAGCTTTTGAAAAATCTTTTTTTTTTCGATGCCTTTTTTTTTAACTTGAAAGAAATTAACTTTTGAAAAAATCAAGAAAAAAAAAAGAACTTCAAATTTAAGCACAAATTTAGAAAAATTAGCAAACAATTCTACATTTCGTACTTTAAATTATTATTGTGATTTAATTTATTTCAAGTGGGTTGTTATCTTCTTAATAGTGGAAATAGTCTGCGCGAACATTAACCAAAAATTTAATTCGACGGGGCATACCTAAGATTAGCCTTCTCTCAACTGTGTCGTTCAAATTATGCCACTCCTCTATCAATGCTGAATTCAATGCACTGAGTGTCTCTGGTAAGGACGACCGCCTTCTAAAGCCTTATTAGGCTTTCCTGTTTTATATAATATTCTTAAACATTTTTATAAAATTAGACATATTTTTTTCTATAGCACAGGTATAAATAATAAAGTAATTTTTTTTTAAATTATTTATTTAACAAGACTATCTGAAGATATGTTTAGAAGTTGGTTAAATATATTCGAAATGGTAACCGATAATTGTTGTCCGCCGAACGATTTATTAAACCTTGGTGTTTGCAGGAATCTATGTGCTCTTCTTCTCGTGTTACACTTGTTATCAATTCGTTGCTTGTATTGCCGATCGTAGTAGTATTCCTCGAGAATGTTAAGCTCAAATTAGTGGTTTTATATTAATTAGTTCTAATTCCTTAAATATTCCTTGTTGGCTTTGATTCGATTGCGCATTATTTCCGTTTTTCGATCCACTTAAAATGTTTGCAATGCGGTTTTGTATTTTTTGCAATTCTTGTAGATAGCTTCGTGTTCTATTTCCCCACAATAAAATTCCATACTTTAGTACTGACTCCACTTGAAGTGTTGTAAGTTTTCATTTAACTCCTGGCAGGTCTCATCTGGGCAAAGTCTTTCTTGGTTAGCGTTCCGATGTATGCAACAGGGAACTGCGACGAGTAGCTCAAATTGTGAGCCACTCGAAATATTCGCTGCCTAATGCAGTATTCCAGCACATTCCATTTCACCCAAGGCAATGCAAGCAATGTATTCGCTAAAATGGAATGAGCCGAGCCCGAGCTCATATTCGTTTAAGCGAATGAGATTCAGGCAGTGATTCGTTTTCTGTATACTGGAATGTGCCTGAATACTGCATAAGGCAGCGAATATTTCGAGTGGCTCACAAATTTTAGAGTGGCTCACAAATCGTGATTCTCTACAATGCTGTGTGTGTGTATATTCTATACTCTGTAAAACTAAAAAGGGTGTATGTAAATTGTTGCTAAAAAAATAAGCCATAAAACCATTGTCACTAATCGTTGGCGTTGCTTTTTTACTTTTTTTGGCTCGGAAAAATTGAGAGTGAGACTCAATTTATTCGAGCTATATGAATCTATGAGCCTTTGGTGTGAGAGTCTATAAAACACTCTCAATTCATATAGGCAAGCAGTAAAACACACTAAGGCTCGCGAATGTTGTGTTCATGTCCTACACGATTCAAACTCGTTTCTTTTCTTTGAGTGCGAGCTTGTGTGCGGCTCGTAAAAAAGGGGATGATTCACAAGTGCAAATGAATGTTTTCATGCAGTTCTCTGTATGCAATCTGTATTATGGAATTTTATAATTTTTTTTTAAGTACATGTGCTTGTCTTATATGCATCAATTAAGTTTTTTAAGGTTGATGATTATTCCAAAATCGTGGCACTAACCTAAAATTGAGTGAAATTCTGTTTGCATCGTACTGGTTGCTACTGATAGATTTCTGTGACTGACTACAACGATTGCCGTATCATCCGCGAAATAAAGTCCTTTTTTTAAGAACAGAGAGTATTTGATTTGAGTAGATCAAGTAAAGAAGGGGCCCCAGGATATAACCTTGACGTACTCCATGCTTCAGATTTTGTTCTTGGCTCAATGAAATTGAATGCGGCATACCGCACGCTCCGGCCGTTCTTAACAAAAGCTACTGCACCTGCGACTTCTTCTGAAGTATGTAATTAATTAATTGTAAGACTTTTTTCATCTGCAAACGCTGCCCACACTCCATTGCGGCTTGCATCTACGTCCCGATGTTGCTCTTGTCTGCCCAACAGTTCTACGCGATCAGTCAAGTTACTATGCCAACTAAGCGAAGACAGAGAAGAACAACAATGCGTTAGCTTGTTTAAATTGATTGAATTTATATTTTGTGTTCATCTATCATTCCTCCTCTTTTTGAATGCTGATTCTTCCATTCGTATGTATTATTCTCCGAATTCGTAAAAACAAAATAAATTACAATTAAAAATGAAAATATAGATCAAACGAAAAAAGTTAGAGAATTTGTCATTTCCTCATAAGAAGTATTAGTCCATCAGTTAAGTTAGTCCTTATCATTGGCGTAAGGTTACAAAAATTCCCATAGAGCTACGAGTAAAAATTGGTATAAATGTTCAGAATACCATTATAAATGAAATGTTTCATCACTGATATCGTTTATCCTCATCTAGTACCCTTCAAACTTTTAATGTCTTATTTGACCATACTACAGTACCCTGGACAAAAATCTTTGTTATGGAATCTGATTTTAAACCCAGAACCTTAAGTCCAATAAAGACTTCCCAGTTCCCACTACTAAAAGGTCATCATCATCACCATCAACACGACTCACCTCTACTCCATGGCTGGACCCGTAGGAAATATTTATTGTCCAGCTGAATTTCCCCCGTCCACTGCGATATTCATTCATTCAAAACTAAATGCAAACACTGGCATCTTCTTTCCAACCTTTTCTGCCGTTCTTGTATTTGACGTATGTAACTATCAAAACTCTCCTTTAAAATAACATTATATTGCTTCATTTCAAAAACAGGTTCAATTCCCTTTTCGTAGCGAACTACCCCCTCCGCCCTCCAAAAAAGAAATTTGAAATTAAACAACACGCAAAATACACGTCACGTTTAATAATGCAAACGTAATAATTTCTCACCCAAAACACTTTCTCCTAATAAACACGGCTTTTACGAAGCGCGTGAATATTTTCCACCCTTTCATTTGTAAGTATTCACAAATTGCCCCCGTCATCAAGCGGAAACTTAAGTTACAGCAACCAATTACTCACCACTGACCATATTCCGTTTGTGTAACTAAATACGCAACACAATAATTTGCACCTGCTAATGAACGAACAATTTTTCACTTCTGTATCCGCGAACTCACGCTGAACCTGAGGCTGACGGCCGGCGAAGCGCACATTGAAAACTTTTCCACAAATTCTAATCCTTTTTATGTTGCCCCTCTTTTGGTAGCCGAATGGGGGGCATTTAACGGTGAAAATTGCCTCAACGATCATAAACGTCATGAATTTTCCGTTTTGTGTTTGAAACGATTAAGGTTTTTTTTTTTTTTTTTGCTGTGGCTCTAGTTTATGGGTTTATATCATAAATAATTATATACATATATGTATATTGATTGTATACGTATATGTATGTACTTTACAGATATCAAATGTCGAGTGACGTCATTCAAGCGACCGACCAACGATCTTATCAAGTGTCATTGGGTGGACGTGTTTCCTCGCATGACTTTAGAATTTGGTTTAAAAGAAGTCCCTAGTCCCGCTCCCGACATGGAGTGAATTTGATTTTTTATTTTTATTTTTTGGGTGGCCCTTCTGTTCGTGAGCAATAAAGTGAATAATTTAATGACGCAAGTGTCAATTACTTTGCTCTATCTGTGCTGTTCTTCTCCCTTGAGTGGTGCGACATTTTTTTGTATCTTGCGATGAAGGAAGGTGAACATACGAAAAATCCGAAAAACAAGGCGGAATATATTACTTGGAAAGTAAATTATTTTCGATAAGTATTCGTGTTTGAGGGGGTGTTCCTAGTCTTGGTCCTGGTCGTGGTCAAATATGGATAAATGACGCTGTTGGCACTTGGGTACTGGAATTTTTATACAATTGGATTCAACTTCCTTTGTGTAGGTGTACAAGTATATGGCATAGATGGGAGATGTGTTGTTGAGCTTCAGATCCTTGAATAGAATTCAAATGTTATTAAACCACATGCAGAGATGGATTTCTAATAACAAATTTAAATAAAGTAATCCCTTCTACAATCATATACCTTTTGAATGTAATGTATACTTTTTCAACCCTATAAGCAAAAAAAAAAAAGAGTTTGGAAACACTTAAAGCTATAATAAAAACCAAACCAAAAAAATTTCAAATGAAAAATTTTGTAGGTACATATGTTATGATTCGAATTGAAACACAAAAGCTTCACTGATTGATCGCAACCAACTCAGAGAAAAAACCAATAGTTTTTGTTAAAAATGTATTTATTTATTTTTCTGATTGAATTTCGTTTTTCGTACCAGCTGGTTGCCATTTGGATCGAAATGTTTTGTTCTAATTTTTGTATGTTCCTCTGGCAGATTAGCTGTCAAATTTAATTTTTCGTTTGCAATTCTGTCATACAAATTTTTTCGTGGATGAAGTGCTTGGTTGCTAACCTAAGAGTTGTGGGTTCGAGCCCCAGCCTGGTCAGCAACTTTTCAATATTCCCCCAGCTTCAACTGGACGCCACCAGTGGGATTTTCATGAGATAAATATCACCTATTTCTCAATCCATTGCACCAACAAAAAATCTTTCCTATCTATCTATTCCTTCTAACTATTGCCGTGCAGTTTGCATTCAAAAGACCTTGGGTCTTACAGGCATATAGTTAAAATTATTTTATTATTATTATTAAGAGTCGACATTTCAATTTTCCAGATCAACATTTTCTAAACGGTAGCTCTTATATAACACGCGGCCCAGTTTAATTTTGTAAATTTTCTCAAACAAATGTTTAAACTCCATTTCTGACATATTGGGAGTTCTTAAAAAAAACAGCATTTTTAGTTTTTGACGCAGAATACACATTCTAAAAGTCTGGTTCGAATTATTGTGTTTTTAGAGGGGCATAAATGGACTATGAAATAAAATGTGAATAATTTAAGCCAAATTCTTTGTATACATATGTTTATGAGTTTTAATATAATATTAAGATTTAAAGATCTTAGTACATAATACGAAATAACGGAAACAGAATTTAATTTATCTTATTAAATTTTTAAAATGGCATTGGTTCATTAGTTTAAAATGCGGTTCATAAATACATTCTTCTTAAAAAATTTGTTTGCTTTTTGCTATTAAGAATAGTTATTATTGTTAAAATTATTTTTTTCATTATCATAGGTATAATATTGCACCACCACTAGCAACTACGTTCGAACAAGTCTTGCATTCTATTTTTATAAAAATGCCGCCTTGCTGGATCTTCAACTTTTGTGAAAATTATTGTTGCAAATTATTATTTCCGCGCCTTATTCAAAAAAAAATAAAAATCAAAAACAACAACCAATTTTTAAATTGCTAGATCTTATTTTTATCGAAATGGAACCAGATTATTGCGCTATGTACGCGCGATGGACCGATTTGGCGCGGCCATTAACAGACCAACGTAAGACAAAATCAAGGAGTGCCTAGGCAGTCAAATGCCTTAAATTGTTACTAATTGATTTTCGCATTTGAATATATCACGTCCCAATAATACACTGAGTATTAGTGTAGAAAAAGATACAAATGTTAGCGTATGTTATTCAGTGTGTGGGCTAAACCAGCTTTAAGCACGTTAAGTATATCATGTTCTTTGATGCTTGTTTTTTTTATACAAATTTATTTTTTTTAACAACTTTATTCCAACATGTCCCATATTTTTGGAATTTAATCCACAACAAGTAACGAACTTTTTTTCAGTTTTAGGCATATTGCAATTATTTATAACTTAAGTAAGGTTTTATTTTTTGTAGCCTTTGGAAAGTGAGAAAGCATTTTAGACAGACCAACTAGACAAGATATGTAGTTAGATAATAATAAGCAAATAATAAGGGAGAAATAAAATTGGTATTAAGGAGAGAAAAAAAAAACAAACAAAAAATACATTTAATATTTTAGAAATTTTCTAATAACTTAAGTTATTGTCACGTACGGTCAAACGACGGACGTCTCGTGTCTGACACATTTGAAAACGTTGGTAGGTATTTTATTAAAGTTTTTTAAACACTATTTTTTTCTTCTGATTTGCAATGAGAACGGACCTCTACCCTCTTTTTATCTGATTGAATGCAATGGATATTGGAAATTCGAGGTATGGCTTTGGCGTTTTTGCATGGCTGCACATTCATTATCCTGTTGCCAATTACTGATGATGAATGGTAAATGACTCGGGGACCAACCGCGATGACAGATCAGCAAAATATTTTGCCAATTACACCACAACGTTGTACTCTTGGCTTGACATTTTTTCCCTCACAAGTCTCTTGATATTTCCACCAAATGTACATTAAAATTTAAAAATCTACTGTTTGGTAATTGGTTGAAAGTTACGCTTCCTCATGGAATGCTTATATAAGCATGCTGACAACAAATTTTTGAAAAAGGCATTTCTTCGTTCTTTTCAAGTCAAAAATATGTGCCCGATTGTAATGCTAAAAAGTGACCTTAAACTGCTATTATTGTGTCGGATTTTGTTCACAGCCACTTCTATCCTTAGAATATTTTTCTTATATGTACCTATTGTATATATTAGGTATACGTTCAAACAAAAAATTTACTTTTCTATTGGAATTTAAAAACTGCAACAGGGAATGTAAATATTCTGAGAGATCTGATATTTTGGAAACTATACTACTTTTTATTGATGCTCTATAACTTAAGTTTTTCATTTTTTTTAAATGATTTCAAATACTTCGTAGAAGGTTCGCACGTTAAAAAAAATTTTAAAAAAATTGTCTGTTTTAAAAACCATCAGCATTATTTATTTTCGCACCATGAAACAAAACTAAGAATGTTGTGTATCAACAAGCATTACAATAAATAATATGTTATAGAGATAATAAAAAATTACAAACATGTACTGTACAATATCAAAATATACAACAATAGGAATAGTTATTATAAGTATAGTATTCCAGTTTGAATTGAATGACAGGACAGCGTCTGTAGATAATAAAAACGTTAAATCAATAGATCAGATTTCTCTTAATGATTCTATTTTATGTTGAAAAAAAAAAAAAAAAAAAACTAGACAGGCAGTATGTAAAGGGTGGCCAAACTATAACGCCCGATGTTAATTGTTAATAGGTAAAGCAAAAAGATTTCTGCGAATTATTTTAATTTTTTTTTATTAAGCATCTTTTAATCGATAAAGATCTATGAAAATTAGGTGTGTGAAATAAAATATTGGCTTAATGTTCGCTTCGGCTTCGGTGACATACCTCTATCCGATGGTTCATATTTATTTTCAATGACGCTGAGGCATAATTGAGGAACAGAATCACTTCATTCTTAATAAATCAAAATTGCGTTTAAATGAACAATTTTAACAAATTATATTGAAATATAGTCAAGAAAGAATAATGACAAAACATATTTAACTGTAATTTAAAAAAAATAGTTAAAGATTTCTAATACGAAAAAAAAAAACAACTTTTTTGCCCTTCGTATCACATTCGAGAACAATCAAATAATCAAGTCCTTTTCATCTCGTAAATTATTCATAAAAGCCAAAAACAATACGACTTAACTCCGTAAAATTCTTTCAGTTTTGGTCGTGATAAGCATTTAATTTTATTATCTCTATCCTGTATCCTATTAAAAATAAAACAAAAACACGTAAATCGAGATGATAAAGCTCATTTTCCACTTACAGTACTTGGTAATTAGTTAAAAAATGAAAAATAAGCTGTCTGGCTATAACATAGCTTAATAAATACAAAACATTTTATTTTTTTTTTTTTCTATTTAAATTTGCAAAGTACTAATTAGCGAAGTCCTTGGGCTATTTGAATGGATGGAAAAAAGTATGCCAACTGTGGCAGTTTGCCAATTGGTGAAAATGGAGAAATTTGTTTGGTCGGTAAAATCCTAGATAATAAATCAACTGACTTATATTCAACAATGACCTCCTGATGGTGTTAGATTCTAAAGTAGAAAAATAACAAATGAAATAATGCAAATGTTGTTTTTTGCAACGGGAACAGAGATAGTTTTATTTTAATTTCTCTAATATTAATTTTTTCTTCCTGGTGGTCAGTCAGCCGAGGAAATGTCCACATCAAATCATATTTCTTTTTTGATGGTTATTTTTGTGCATGGACATAGTTAGATAATATTCCCAGATAAGTGTAGATGGGAGCGGGTAAAATTTCTGGTTTCAAAATACTGCTTTACAAAATTCTGCTTTTCAAAACTTCCTCTTTTTTCATTCCGGTTGACAAAAACAACATAAAACAAAACAATCCAAAAAACCTTAAGCATTTTTAAGCATGAAATAATCAAAAACAAAACATACCTACAAAGGTAAACGAGACCAAAAAGAACAATATTTTTTGAGCGACTATAAGTTCCAGTTTTACAATCTTGGTTCAGCGCTGAACATCTTTTTTTAAATCCTTGGTCCATAGATCAGCTTTATTTATTCCGTGGTTATCGGCAAGTCAACTCTTGAACCACCTTCTAAAT
Organism: Platycheirus albimanus; assembly: GCA_916050605.2. Taxonomy (NCBI): domain Eukaryota; kingdom Metazoa; phylum Arthropoda; class Insecta; order Diptera; family Syrphidae; genus Platycheirus; species Platycheirus albimanus. The sequence continues at coordinate 49,362,007 of OU696697.1, read as the reverse complement.
TTTGATTATAACATTTGTTTTTTTTTAGAGATATAGGAACTTTATGTTGGCAACACTTTTTAACTGGCGGCCATTTTGTCAGCTGTCAAGTGATTTATTTTTAGTTTGGTTTGGCATTGAAACATGAATAGACTGACCCACTGAATAACGCTTCCAAATTGTGCAAATTTGTTTTAAAAATCATAGTTCTGTTTGAAATACGTATCGCTAACTACGTCTATTTTATGGCCAACATGATTAGTCTCATTCTTGGTTGAATGGATACGTCAACAAACAAAACTGTCGTAATTGGAGTGATGATAATCCTCCAGTGTATGTTGAGACACCGTTACATCCACAAAAACTCACTATTTGGTGTGCCACAAAAACTGACTATTTAGTGTGCTTTGGTTGGTGGAATAATTGGTCCGTACTTCTTTAAAAACGATGCTGGTCAGAATGTTACAGTCAGTAGTGAACGCTATAGAGCAATGATTACTGACTTTTTCATTCATCAATTGAACAACCATGATGTGGAGGAGCTGTGGTTTCAACAAGACGTCACAACATGTCACACAGCTCGTGCCACAATTGATTTGTTGAAGGAATCGTTCGGTGAGCGCATGATTTCTCGTTTTGATCCTGTGAATTGGCCTCCAAGATCGTGTGATTTAACTCCGCTTGACTATTTGCTGTGGGGATTTGTGAAGTCGCTAGTCTACGCCGATAAGCCCGAAACGATTGACCACTTGGAAGACAACATTCACCTCGTTATTGCCGATATACGGCCACAAATGTTGAAAAATGTCATCGAAAATTGGACCTCCAGATTAGGCTACGTCCGAGCCAGCCGTGACGGTCATATGCCAGAAATCATTATTTAAATAAAAAAAACATACTATACAAACAAAATCCTATGTAAATCGATTTTCAAACTTTGAGCCTTGAATCACAAGTGTACAAGGCCCTAAAGAAATAAAAAAAACTTCTTTTCTATGCTCTTAAGAAAGTAAGAGTTTGTGCAATGATTATGAAAATTCTTGTAGTTATAAAGAAAACAAAGGTTTGGAAAATGTTAAAAAGTTCAAAAGCTTGATAAGAATTTTGAAAAACAAAATTTTAAAAGCAGAATTTTGTAAAAAGAATTTTGACCCGGCAGAATTTTGACCCCAACCGTGTGGATTCATTAAAAGTTTGACATTTAATATCAACCAAATTGATTTCCAAGGTATTTCTATGCTAAAAAATTTCTAGTGTAAATATCAGAATTATAGTTTGTATAAATGCCATCCTAAAATAGAGAGGTCGACGCCACAAGATATCAACATCCGCCATTAGTAGTTTAAAGAATAAACCTGCCATTATCCGCATAAACTCCTCTACGGAAAAGACATATTTTTGCTGACAGAACGATGCTAGTGCAAAATTCATTGGTCCCTTTTAAAATCCATTCCACATCAGAATATATCTTATCGTGAATGTATGAGACCACATATATGTATATGTACCTACGTTTCTATAGGAATGCATGTTCTATAAAGACAAAATCTATGCAGGAAGCAGGATACCGGATGCAGGATGCGTCGTCGTCCTCGTCGTCGTCCTTGCCTCCGGGCCCTATACCCCAATACTTTGGACCAAAAACCCAATGCAGACAAATTTTGTTCGCATTCGAATATAGGATTTCCATTTGAATACTTATGCTTATCCTCATGTCGGCTGGTAGTTTTTGGGCATCACTTTGCTTCACTTTGAGCAGTGATCTGTCGTGCCATTTGACGTTATAATAAAACTTTTATAAAACGTATGTGTATTTTGTTAACCTCCGACCCCAACCGCACACATCGAACATAGGCATATACTTATACATACATACTTTGATATAGACAGACAGACACACATTGATACTCACTCATCTTTTCATTTTTGTTTTCACATCGATTTAACTCTGTCCTATTGCATCATCAGAGGCTTCATTCGACATGTCGGTCGTCTTCACCGGGAGCGACAACCAAGTCGACAGGAATTGAATTTATTATCCAATCTCATGCATAAAACCTGAATTGAAATTGAAAGTTTTGCTTCCATATAAAGGTGGTGCGGTCGGTCGGTGGTGGGGTTTAGAATGAGGGCGGGGGTACAACAGTTATAATAGGTATGTGATTTTCCATTGGGGAATGGATGAATTGATGGGGAAAAACTAAACTCCATCCAGCAGTTTGCAGAGCCAGGTGCAAATGGAGCTAGATCTGTCTGTTTATCGGCTGACTATATTGATTGCATTTGTACCTTGATCTGATGATGACGAGGACGACTAACGACCGACCGACAGACTATTATGCACCGCTCACATTCAATGCGTGTACAAGAAGTTGCTTTTCTATATGGCGCGATAGCCCGAGGCCAAAATGAATTTTAAAGTGAGTTGCGTGATTAATTTTGCTGTTTTTCGGTATGCGACACGGCTGACGCGACGCGACAACGATTTTTATTTCTTCTAAAAATGCATGTCTACATAGACCGCGCCGCGCGCTGTGTTGGGTTTTGCTGAATATAAACTTAACTCTTATTATGGCTTGACGGCTAATAAGGCAAACACTCGGTGCTCATTGAATGCAAAATCAGTTCATAATTTATTCAGAGGCAGCCAAATTGCCGATTGGACAGGCAACTAGCTGAATGCAATTCGTCACTATTCCTGCCCTGGTCGCCTCAAGTGTTGAATTAAGTTGCTTGTGAGAAAAAAATATGGATTATTTAATGTCGTTTGGATTTGACTGCCAAGATAGGTATTGGTTTTTTCAGTTCTCCATAAGTTGTAGCAGCCAAAAACCGATGAAAATGAATGAATCAGAATGAATCTTTCAATTCGATGCCTTCAAGGTATAGGGTAAAAGCGGGTGAGATGGCGCAGCGGGGGAGATGGCGCACCTTAAATATCTATTACATTTATCAGCCCACAAATTTATGAAAATCATTTTTGAAATCCTATAAACGTTCTAAATCAAAGTAGCCAGTATTCGTCTCTGTGTGTCCCGTACAAAAAAAAATAAAAAAATATTAAAGCAAGCTATGTGAAGATTTTTTTCGTTTTTTTTTTTACATGATTTCTTTGTCCCGATTTCTTGTGAGTCGCTGGGTTCTAAGTAGGCTTTGATACATCAACACTTGAACAAATATGTATGCTAAGCACTAACTATAAAAACTGTCCTATAGTATAACCTGTTTTTTTTGTATCCTTATGAATAGGAAATATATGAAAAAGGGGGGGATGGCATAGTTTTTGTCGGGTGAGATGGCGCATTCCATACTACAATATTTAACATTTGTGTAGTGTTCGCCCATGCCATCTCACCCGATTTTGTTTGTGAATAATTTTGGCTTTTTTAAGTATGGAAAGGAACTCATTAAACCAAAACAATTTGTCCGCAGCAGAAAAGTCCTGTTGAAGATTTCAGCGATGTTACTCCAAGCAAGGCTCTTGCTGTCCTATCGCCAATTCCATCAACGTCAAGGAGAACACGAGTCAACACAAGAAAGCAAAAAGCTCGGGTATTGAACACAGGAGAAAATATCAAAACCCAAAAATTAAAGAAAAAGAAGATGCAAGCCTTAAAACAGAAAAAGGCTAAGAAAAATGCAAGAGCTCGCAATGATTCAACGTCATCCGAAGGCACAGTTTCTTTGCATGAACATTCTGATGGCCCGGAGGATTTCGGCGAAGATGCGTGCATGGGCTGCGGTGAAGAATATAGTTCCACCCGTAAAAAAGACGACTGGCTGCAATGTATCATGTGCCATAGATGGCTTCTCGATTCTTGCAAATCATTCAACCATATGTATAATGAATGTGGATAAAAATTTGAAATAAGGACCTGTGCCATCTCACCCACCAGGGTATGCCATCTCTCCCACCCTATAGGGTGAGATGGTTTTCTTTAATACTTTCTTATATTTGCAATTAAAAATATAAATACTATTTATGAATTTCTTTAAACCTTATCATACATTGGATATTAAATAAAAAACAATTCTGCATTGTTAGAAAAATAAAATGTTATTTAATTTGAAAGACATTGTAAAAACAAAAAAGGTATACCATCTCCCCCGCTTTTACCCTATTAATTAACGTACAAAGATATTGCGATTGAACTGCTGTCATAGGTTTTGATGGAATAGCATCGTCGATTAGCCGCAAAGTCTTCATCTGCTGCATTCTTCATTTGCAACGGTACAGATGGAAAGATACATTCCTACATTTAATTAGTCTTATAAAATGAGCAAACTTATTCAAAAAACAACGTAAAACAATTTCAATCAGTTAAATAATGAAATAAATTTGATTCAATTATTTATTTTTTGCTGAAATATAGATTGAGTCAAAATTGTGTATGTTTTTCTTTTCATTCTATTGATGGAATTTTATAGTTTCATATCAAACATATTAACAGATTAATTCTCAAAATACATAGATACTGTATAGTTTGTGTTGATGGTTTAGCTGATATTGACCTAGGAATCGAATTAAAAATGTGAATAAAACAACTTGAGGGTCAATTAGATTAAAAATGTGAAAGGAAACAAATTCAGTCAAAATTCGATTAACCGGGATGGTTGGTAGCAAGCTCATAGCGGAAAATCCTAAATCCTTAATTAATTATTAATAAATGGAATTTTTTCAAAAACGATTCGTACGATTTTGATAAAACATTTTGAATAGTGTTTTTTGTGCGATCATTATGTTTTGTTTAGAATAAATATTTCAATAAAAGTCTTATAACGGTATAATTGCTTTTTTTTTTTTTGCATTTGTGACAATTTTCTTAATTTTTCAAAATATAGGAATTTTCTACGCAGTTCTCAAGTTATAGCATTACCGGCAGAAATAGGGTTTCATTTTTGTGTATGTATAGTATATGTATATAGATTATAGATAGATTATAATTTACTAATATAATGACTTAGGGGCCAGTTATAGCGATTTGGAAACAAAAATTTTAATTGAACTTGTACTTTTCGTTAAAAACGCAATTTGTTATTTTGCTTTTATAAGTATAACAGAAAAATAAATAAATAAATGTTTAACAAACATTATTTGTTCAATTAAAATTATTATGAACAAAAAACATTTTCTGAATTGATTGCCATCGATCAGTGTAGCATTTGTCTTAAGAATCGAATTTCCATCTGAAATTTTTTTTCGGTTTGGTTTTCCGTATCGCTATAACTGGCCCCTTACTTTTTCACTTTTAATAATAAGCTTAATCTAAACTTACTTGGCGTTATAATTGTGTACGTGTTACGAAAACAAACACTGAATTATTATTGCAACAAAAACTTACAAAAAAGAATGGTAGAAACTTTGACACTTGCCTGTTATATCTCGAAAAATATCTTGCCCTTCCTCTTAGACTGTGATGAGCTGTGCAACTAAAATAAACATGATGACTTCGTGGGAAATATTATCGTTAATTTTACATAAAACCACATTCAAATGCCTTATTCATAGCACCGGACCGTATCAAGAAAAGAGGTGCACAATCAAACAGAAAAAAAACATCCAGAGCACGCTCTATAAAGACTATTTATTCCTTCCAACAAAATGTATCATTTAAATAAAGAAGCGTGTGTATGCCAACGATATGTTGCCCGTTTTTTTCAGATCTTTGTCTAAAATATTATTTTAAAATGACCCAGGAAATATCCAAACAAGATAAGAAAATTAATTTACCGTCGTCGACCCCAATGCAATTTGTTCCGCTGCTGCCATCGTTGTCGTCGTTTTCGTGGCCTTCGCGCCGTCGGCGTCGTCTCTTGATTTCCAACGAGTGCATTTGCGGCTCTGGACTACCTATTTTAAGCCAAAACCAACCTTCGGAATTCAAATAACCCTAGTGCATTGAAAAGGCTATTCACATGCACAGAAGTGAAACTAGTGCACATATTTTCTTTTCCGACTTGACCTGCTTGTATTGTGAGTGGGTGGTTTTTACGAATAAAAAGGGCAAACTTCTTTGAGGGTAATTTTTTTTTGACCTTTTCTTGTGCCGAGTGGCAGCGATTTGTCCACTCCTTATCCTTTGTTCATAATTGATGAAGAAATGAGTTGTGGGCGGCACTATGTCACCTCGAGCTCGTTTCGAATAATGAATATTTCAACTACACTACCCTGCACTTCAACCCACCAACACCACTTCCACCTCCCAGCACACCTAACGATGGATATCCTTGAAAGCAATTACCCAGTAAGTGCTTGAAGTTTTTCTTTTGATGATTTTTGGAATAGAAAATGGTGTTGCGCGGCTGGGTGAAGCATAGAAGTTGATATAATATAATGAATTTGTCAAGAGATTCTTTTGTTGCAAAAATAATTTCTCTTGAATTTTTCTATATCCATATATTGTTCCACTACTTGTTTGCAGTATAATGGTGGTTGTAGGTACATGGGCTTAAAGACATTGTGCTTTTTACTTGCAGTTAAAAGAAATATCAAACGACTCATTTTAAAATCTTATTTTCTTTCCTACTGACAAAATAGAAGTTGTTTTTTTCAATTACACAGTATTACATCAGCGACACGTTTTCTGTCATTCTGACGAAATTCGAGACATCATGAAATTTCACCGAAACTCGAGACACTATATTTGACTGTCTATGATATTTTGTGTATCCTTTGTAGCATGGTTTCAAACTGTGTTAACACAAAAAAGGACACTACGCATAACTCATTAAAACACAAGGTTTTTTTTTGATAAGTTATCGAATATTTTAAACTAATAAACTATAAATCCTTATTTTTGAATTGTTGGACCCCCCTCCCCAATGATTGACAAATAGAGTTTATATGTCGTATTTTTTGAGTTGTTCTTAATATTTCTTTTCAAAAGTGTTAGCTTAGTTATTTCTGCTGAATTTGTCATAATTTTTGTTTGGGCCTTTAAGTTGGAAACCGTTGGTACTCTCGAGTTTGCACCAATTTTGATCACAACCTTGTGAAAATCGTAAGAAAAGTCTGAACTAAGTGCAAAATTTAATATAAAAAATAAGGAAAATAATAAATTCTTTTGCCTTGGTATCAATGACGTTAATTAATTTTGCAAGCCGAAACATTTCTTATTATTTTCACGAGAAAAGCTTAGAATTGAAAAATTGGGATATTTTAGACAAAGTTATTTTTTGACGTACAGAGTCCTTAGGCGAAATTCACTAAATCACCTTGGTCTAAAATTTCCCTCAATTATTGAGGGAGAATTTATATTTTTTTATATGAGGTTAGTTAAGTGATTATGAAAACGGAAGACATGTGTTTGTGTAACAGCGATAAAGTCTAAAAATAAATCTTTAAACTATTTGCTTATTGACATTGCAATGTGGCCATAAACAAGTAATTCGGCACAGTTTGAATTTATAAACCTGATGACTACAATTTTGACTACAATAGATATTCTTCTTTCCTTTGGCAAAAAAGTGTTCTAAGACTTATAAATAGATATATATATATATAGAAGTGAGAAATTTTGTCGAAAAGTCTTTAATTTAACACATAACGTGTAATGTTGTTGAATGCTACGTAAAGTTTTCTTCTGCTAGAGGAATTTAAATTATAAGACAGTTTGGAGCCGTTATTAAAATTTTGAACAACATGCGTTTGCTAAAAACATGTTTGTTCTTAGAGGAGTTAATGGTGGGACACCCAGAGCTGACTAATTTGACCATATACTTTTCTGACAACTGATCGGCATCACATGTATGTGCCCTGTTAAAAAATATTTCTAAATTTCTCTTAGTTTCTAAACATTCAATTTTCAAGTACAAATTATCGGGAAAGTGAGAAAATCATCTGCGTAAATGTGAATCGAAGAAGAAACTTTGGAAGGGATCTCATTAATATTTAGTGAAAATAAAAGAGGTCCAAAACGGATCTCACTTCTGTAAGAAAGATGGAAAATTCATTGTCTACCTTCTTTTATCTTGAATTATGAACTTTAAATAAAATAATTTTAGAAACTCTAATATCCTGTACAGGGTAGAATTTTAATGAGCATCAGGTATGATTTTTGTTATTTTCGACCGAGGAGGATATATATCTTTCTGTGGTTAAGGTGGAATTAAAAATATAAATCGCATTAAGGGTTATTTTGCCAAATATGGAAAGGAAAGGGAATATTAACGAAACTTTTATTGAGTTGGTTATTTTCCAGGCTGGTATCAATATCCTGACTGGTTTTCACAACACCGATATCCATTATGTTGTTCCAAAGCTGGCGACCATTCATTGCATTATTAAAATATTAGTGCATTCGTAAAATATCTTTTTAGCAGCCTTAATTTGACAAACTACCTTATTGTGTAGTGATCGATAGAGCTGGAACTGTAGCGTTTCCAGACATTAAAGATTTTGTTTCGTTGCACAATTAACTCCGAGTATCATTTGTAAACCACGGGCGTTGATCATGTTAAACACTTTAAACTTTTATTCGCACATGACCATACAAAAAAAAAATATTCAATACTACTGTTTAGAAACTCCACCTGATCATGTACGAGTGACATAAAAAATTACTGATTCCATTCAACATTTCTAGCACCTAGTTCTAGCTGATAATAGTCAATGCTCTGGAAATTCCTTTGTTCAACAATTAAGGCAGGATGGCTTAGAGAAAAAGCTAATAGAAACTTTCTTTGGCGGCGTGGTCTTTCTCTTCTGTAGATGGCTAAGATGGTGAAATTTTGCCTTGATGTGGATTGTCATTACTCTGTCGCTGAATTCCCGAAAGCTCATTACTTTTTGCCTTAATCCTTATCTGATAGCAAAACCACAATTAAACAAGTGCCACTTTCCATCGAGTTAACATTTTCCAGTTAAAATTTTGTGTCTTTCTTAGGCCTCGTACATCCCATCGCATCTCCTGGAGCACTGTTCTATGAGCTTTGAGATGGTCTCGGCTAGCTGTTGGACTTTTAGGCATATCCGTTAATAATTTTATAATAATTATATGCCTGTGAGACTCAAGAAGATAGATATTAATTAATTTTTGTTGGTACAATGTGTCAAATAAATGAAAATCCGAGTTTAAGAAAACCATACAAAAATGAAAATAAAAATGAATTTTGTTGAATTTATTAATTATACACCGAACGTTTGACATAAACTGAATACATTTACTGAAGAAAGCAGTGATTCTCTTGTAACTTCTCTCACGACATAATTAGAGAATTAGGTGGTATTTATCTCACGAAAATCCCACGCATCGAGTTGAGCTGGGGTAGCTGGGGAAATATAGAAACATTTCTTCCCAGGTTCGTACTCGAACCCATAGCTCTTGGTTTACAATCAATCACCACTACATTCACTGTACCATTGTCACCTGCATAAATCGTTGTCCGTTTTTAATTGCGGATGGGCAACATTATCGGCTTGTTCTTCCGAGGCATATCTAGTATTTTTCATCACAATAAACTAACATTTTGCTAAAAGAGGGAAGTGGGGGGGGGGACTATAAATTATTCGACGTTGCTCCGGTTTTCCCTCAATAACTTTTGATCCTTACGTCTTATGGCAAAAACAGGTAATTTTTCATGTAATGATTACTCGGGTATATACGAAGATATTTAGTGAAACCCTGCATTTCTTGGCATTGCTATTTTTCGAAACACCATGCTTTCGTTACGAATTGACATACAACAAAATAGAATATGTTTTTGCCGTAGGACGTTAGGAAAAAAAGCTATTGAGAGAAAACCGGAGCAACGTCGAAAAATTTGCTCTCCCCCCCCCCCTTTCACTCTTTTAGCACAGGACCCTCGTGGTCAAAAACTTAGCAAAATGTTTGTTAACTATCTCTTAACGAAATCCCCAAGTTTCATTAACTTTTGACCTTTCCACCTGAACCCATTTTTTCCGACCTGTCGACTTGGACTATGTGCATGACATTGTGCAATTGATCGTTTTGGGGTTATATCTTCACAGCGTATCATTTACTCCGATACAAAGAATTTGGTAAATGATGTTTACGTGAGAAAAAACATTTTGACTTAAACTGGACGGCTTGTTCTAGGCGTCTACTATGCGTAAAACTATAAAATTTCAACGACTGTCTCAAACTAATCCATAGCAAATTCGAGATCCTTGTCAACAGTGTTGTTAAAACACCCAATATGTGACAAGCGAAGTTTAAAACAAAAAAATGCCAGCCATTTTGAAAGAAATATAATGTAAAAACTGAAATATTTTGGCCTAAACTGAGTCGCTTGTTATGTATATAGGACTTTATTATTATGATTTGCAAAATTGCCTCGTTTAAAATCTGTAATACACAAATAACCGATCTTGTCAGTTTCATAGCCCGTTTTCCGCCATTTTTATTTATAGCTAAAAACTTATAGCGAAGTTAACTTTAAAAAAAAAAAACTCTAAGCCGATTTTAAGCGAATTTGAACAAACCAAAAAATGCTGCCTTAAACTGAGAGGCTCGTTGTATTCAAAAAGCAATGACTGAAAACCAATACTTGTCCTAGAGCAAGTAAAAACAGGGTAGAAGAATAAACCATATAGCTTCTCCTTATTTCTTTTGTAGACAAAAAGTGAGCACGAAAGTATCGAAGCATTTTCTTGACCGGAACAATTAATATGGTCCATTTTCACTGTGATTCCCATTTAAGTCAAATAAACGCGATTGCATTTTCACTATTCTCTCGGGCTATTATCGAATTCCTAAAATTTTAATCGAATCCAATTTAAACTTGTTTCTTTTTATTGTTTCTTTTCAGGTAAGTCATTTGAAATTTACAGAAGTAATGACAAAAATTGGCAAACACCACCAACCTGCATGGTAAGTTTTGATAATGTAAAAGTTCAGATTTCGGGTGAAATCTTGGCTAAAGAAAAACAATTCACAGAATGTGATTTTGATTGTGGGCTTGGCGTTTTACAAACTTTGGGTACCTATTCATTCAAGAAGAGTTATTTAAGAAACAAAAAAGGAAAGTTTTATTGTGTTACGTTAACCGATAGATAAAGCTTCAATAGATATATACATACATATATGTTATGAAATATGTGATTCCGTCGAAAATGATAAAAATCAATTTCAAATTCAATAAGATACTTTGGGTAAGAGATACCTACTCGTATTATTTACTCGTCGTAAAACTCTCCGCACTCTGTGTGAAGATAGTATATAAAACGGTAAGTTTATTTTTTTGGGAGTTAGAGTTAAATAGGTGTTTGTAACTGAGCCCTGAGGTCATCTTCTTTTCCAGACAGGAAAGTTTTACATCACACAGAAATGAAAAAAAAAAAAACCCAGACCGTCATGCAGTAGACAGAACTTTTCTTTGAATTCTTCTGGCTAGACGTTCGTCGTGTCGCATAGGGTTGAAAATAGGTAATTTTGTTTGCGCCTGTATTGTGCACACTATACGACCAATATAAATGTATACCTATACAAATAGCAGAGGCTTTTTCAATTATTGTGATTTTTGATTGCAGAATGACCTTTTCCAAGACATTTATTTGCCGGTTTAGAGAAAAAAGCCAAAAACTTTTATTTTGGCTTAAGAAAACTTTTTTAATGGTTTCTTATTAGCCTACATTAGAAAGCCCGAAGCGTATACATATATGTATTTTAAAGCATTAATTCCTTTCAAAGCTTGACCAAGCCAAAAACATAAGCTACTTGGGTGGAGCACTTTAAACCACAATGTCGACAACTCTATAAGCGAAATGTTCATATATCTTGCTGTATCTGTAAGCAATGTTTTATCCAGACGTTAGCGGCGGATGTTCCTGTTTCTACATCTTGCTTCATTTTTTCGTCCCCTTTAATTCATAGATATGACTAGCATTTGTTGCAAAAGGATGAACGAGGAACAGAACCAACTGCTGCATTCAAACGATTATGGCTGCTTTTTGTCGGTGATAGTAAGCGGGTTTACTTCTCTGAAGGTACTCTCTTAGTGGTATTTGTGTGAAATGTGGTGCTCGTGATGCACAGAATCTGTCTAGGATTTATTGTGGTTTTCCAGTTGGGGTTTCTTTTCGTATTCTTCGAATGTCCAATGCTACATAGGTATATAAAAGGGTGTGGTACCGTTGCAAATGAGTTTTGGTGAACATTATGTTGGTAAAATATTTTATTTTCCAAACTATTTAGCACAAAACAGCCATCAACTAAGAGAATGTCGATATTTTTGAGTTCATTGATCCATAAGTATGTAAGCTGCATAAAAGGAAATCAATATAGATATCATGCTACAGTTGAATGTAGATGAAGAACACCAGCAATTTTGGTAATACATCGACAAATTTTTCTGTAACCTCTAGGTACCTATAATACAAGGTAGCCAATGCTATAAGCAATCGCGTGTTTAAAGGACTGGTCTTTTCGAAAGTCCACAAAACTATGCAAGTTGGCTTTTGAAGGCAATCTATTTTTGGAAGCACGTAAACTTAAAACTTTTAAAAGAATAACCTTTAAAAACTGTTTAGCACATGCACAAAAACAAAAGAACATGAGAACTTATATTCGCTTTCAATGCTGTCAAACAAATACATTTATGAGTTTGTGCCAATTTTTTCCTTCTCCTTACCATTGTATATTTTTTCCATTCCAACCAAATACTGAGGCATTTGCCATTTTTGCTCGTGTATAACGTGTCTAAGGGAAACCTAGGTAATAGGCTTGATCGTTCCTTAATGATAAAATTCTACTGTTTTGGTTCAACAACCATACTGATGTAATTCAGCGCTACTCAAACTTGTTATTTCTGTAATAATTTACATAATTTGCAAAGAAAGACATTTTTGCCAAGATAAGCTTTTGAAAGTTAAAAAATTTATATTTCAATTGAAGAATTGAGTTTTATAGAAAACTAGCTTTTATCTCCGACATCGATTGATTTGTTCTATCCCTCGCGAACACTTTTTTAACAAAAGAAACTGTATGCACTTTTCTGTACTCCTGACAATGTGTGTACAGTTTCATAATGATCGTGAGAGCGTAAAGAAATAAAAGAAACAAAAAAAATCATTTGTAAAACTTCAATGTTTCACTGTTAGTGTTTTTAGAGTTATGAAATTCTATATAAGAAATAAGAACAAATATTTTCGACAATGTTCCTAAAAACTGAGTATTGTAAGGAATATAACCAATTTTGCAACTGCGGTTTCGAGTTGCGAAATTTAATCGGGTTCAGTTCGACTTTCTCACTCGGAGTACTTTTCGCTCCCGGATTTCATTATGTAACAATTTCGTCAGGGGCACAAAAGCTTGGGCAATTTTTTAGAAGCCGACGCTGAAATGTCAAATGTTCAAACAATACATTGCTAAGCTCTTAATGTATTTGAGGATGCTCCAAAAAGCAACTTTCGAGAAGAGTTACAAGTTGATTGACATTTTTGGCATTTAAAAAAAAAAAACCACAAACGAAATGCCAAACACGGATTTCGTTTGAGTTCAGTGCTTCGTGTATGCTGCTGCTTCTTTTTTGACATTTTGTAAGTTGGTATAAATTTTTTTTTTTTGAAGTATCACTCAAATTTCAATATTTATTTTGTGTGCCAACGTCTTGCCTTTGCAAGTCCTGTTTGAAGCATAGAAGCATCTAACTCGACAGGTTCGGGTCTATGTTGAAAATGTCAAATATTTTTTTCGATCGAATTATATGATAATATTTTTTTTACATTTGATTGAAATTGAATTTACAATCATGTTGACGGCTTGCGTTAAGAAATAAAACCCAAGGAAATATGGCCCACATTGATTTGGAAATAACGCCCAAAAATTATCTTCGGGATTGCCTTTACAATTTTGAGTTTTGCAGTCCACTTTATTAGCAGGCTTTGACGTCCGAACAAAAAATAAGAATAATTAAACTCCAAATAAAGAATAATGACTTGTGATCGTGTGATTTAAAAAAAAATTCCTTATGCTCAAAAATTGTAAATATTGCTCTCAAAAACTTTTACCTGATGCTTTTATTTACCTTATGGTTATGACTTATGTATTTGACTGATTGAAAATTAAATATTTATATTAAAAACATCGATTGAAAACTACGCCCAAAATTTAATCACATCTTCTTTATCTTAAGATAATTAATAAGCCAGAGCTACCGTGTGTTTGCAACTAACTGTTGGATACCCTATTCCAACATGAGTTGAGTTGTGACAAAATGTGTATTTGGTACCAAATTTTTCTTAAGAAATTCACGCCCTGAGTGGATATTTGATTAAGACAGGCTCACGGAAAATGCAAAATATTTCTTTTAATTTTTAACAAGTTTTTTTTTTCTTTGTGTATAAAAAGTTGGCGTTCGCCGGCCACAGCCAGCAGCTGCCAGTTTTAGAAAAGAAATTCTTCTTTAGCAGACGCGAGAGAAAAAAATAACATGTAATGTGTGTGCCTGATATTCAGTTACTTCTAGAGCAATAAAAAAGAGTGAACCACGCCCAAAGTATAAAATTTTAATTGCCAAGACAAAACTATTGTTATGAGCTTATCGAGATATAATTTTAAGCTCAGAGCTCGTTTTGAACGAAACAAGACATAACTTAAATTTTTCAAAATTAGATTCTTAATGCAAATGGCAATGGTTAAAGTATATTAACAATTCTTAAACCACATCCTGCTAAACGTAACAAAGGAATACAAACACAAAATGTTCCTCTTCTTAATTCAAAACCGCGGCCGATAGTTAGTAATATTGTAACATTAATGCAGATTAAAACTCTTAACGGAAACGCCCCAAAAATGTGAACGCGTCCTAAAAATTTGTTTGAAAACTATGATGCACCAGATGGGCTACGATCATTTTTTAACAATTTTAACCGCAAAAGGATATTTTATAAAAATCATATCAATCATTTATATTTTTCAAACAAAAAAAAATTTAGTTTTGTAAGGTACCTGCCTTATATTTTCCAAACTATTTTGATCTTTTATGAAAAGTGAGAGTAAGCCACGCCCAAAATTTAAAAATTTTTCTCATATACAAGCTTTTTAGTTTGAACTAAATTGCATACAAATTTGGGCTGGTGGCTTTATTATAAGTACCGTTTGTTTGAACAAATAAGTTAATTTGTAGTTTTTAATGAAAAGTGGGCGTCAGCCACGCCCAAAATACACAAGATGTTATATGATGTATGTACAAGTAATACCCACAAAATTTAATGTTTTTCGCTCTTATTATAAGCATTGTTATTTTATAAAAACCATATTGATGGTTTCTAATGTAAAGTGGGCATCAGCCACGCCCAAATTAAAATATTTTTATTTAAAGGAGATAAGATTTACTTATGCTTTTGAGTACAAAATTAAATCATTTTGCTTTGATCGAAACTGTACAAAAAACATAATTTGCCAAATAGAGGTTGTTGAACGAAAATGGCGATTGTGGGCGGATTTCACCGGTTCAAGAACTCAGCTTTACTCTTAAACCAAAGACTGTGTATACCAAATTTAAGCTTCTTTAGAACACTTAGTGCAGTGCAGTCTCAATAAATGTTGGTTTAAGCTATTCTGCTTCTGCTTCACTGTGTTTGGGCTTGTCAGGTCTCGGAATAAATATATATTGCTAGCTTTGGTGGTGTTCAGAAACTCCACTAGTGTTTCCATCGACATACTTGGAATTATATGAAGCTTTAACACATCACGTTACATTTCATCAAAAAGATTCCATCAAATATTTCTTCAAGCACGAACGAATGAACGAATAATTTGATAAGTTTAGGGTTAATTATTGTTTTACGCTACATGACCCGAAACAATTGTGATTGGTTTTACAAATTGTAATTAACTGATCAAGGCACTTTTACATTACTATACATACCTAGTTAATATTTGCTGCGCAGCAGTTGAATATTTTATATGAAGCCAATTGATCTTGCTGACATAGGTATATGTAGCTCCAAAAATAATAGGTACCTACCGTTAAAAATTATCAGTGTTGATAAAATCACAAATTTATAAATAGAGTACAAAAACCGCATTTTAGTGATTATTCTTTTTTTGTTAGTGTAGCAAATCAAAAGAAATAATTTTAATTGCAATATTACAGATATAATGTACCTACATGCTCAACCAAAAAATAAATTTGTTATCAAAACTAAGACACATGGTGATACAATAGAACTATCTGCGTCTAAATACTGTGATAAGAATAAACAACAATTCTGCAAAAAAAAGGAACAGTTATATAACCGAAAAAATTTGTTAAACTTTTTCATTTCTTGTTTAAAAAATATCTCCATTATTCTTATCAATTTGAAGACCACAAAAAAACAACACCACCACCCGTAGTAAATCACAACAAATAAAATTTCAGCAATGTCACAATATTAAAGAAAAGAGTAAGTGATTCAAAAAAGAGAAGAGAAAAAAAACTTAAATTAGGAAGTCGTCCAACCCGGAATTCATGTTCTTTTTAAAATTCCAGACTGTTGTCGGTGTCGGTGAGTTCTGAAAAACCTCATTCAGTGTTTTTTTTTTACCAACTATTCAGACGGGCATGGCAGAAGAAATATTTTGGGTGTTGTCACTGCAGGAAACCAAAGTGCCATGATTATCTTTCCTTTCGAAGCATGCAAACACATTAAAGAAACAATACGAGTATGATGTCCAGCAACATCAGCTTCACTTACATCCTTCAGATGCGGATGGAGTGGAGTTTCATGCATACAGAAAAAAAAGAAAAATCAATCGACTATTACGTAGGTTGTAGGTACACAGAACACAGTACCTACGTATGCGAATACACTCGAAAGTGTATAGAGATGCCACAGAAAACTCTTAAAGAATTTTTTCGCAATTCCAAGCATGAAAATTCTATGGGTTGGGTATTATTCCGATGGATTCCTGGCAATATGGCAACTTCTTATATACATATATATATATTTTATATAGGTAGGATGGTAGGAAGAGATTCTCGTATTTTGCCAAGAGTTCCGAAAATGATGAGAAATGTGGAGAATTTTTCTCGACTTGCGAGTCGGTTTGCTTTAGAAGAACACATATTATGCAATTGTCTGTGGAACAAATAATTGCATTGCAATGTCGCTATCGACAAAATAAGATTATGTGAAGTTTTTCATTAAAAATGCAATTAGATAGAGAAATTCTGCCCTCAAGGTTGACAGGGTTGAGTTTGTTTGAAATGTTGCCACTTTTGACAAGTTTGGATTTTTTTAATAGAATTTTTGCATCCGATTCTAGATTTTGGTAAGTGCATTAGTTAATCCGATTGTAGGCAGAGTATCGATCAGCCTTAAAGCTGGTTGCCATATCTCTATATAAGGTAAACTTCCTTTGACCTTTACCAATACATTTTTTTTTATTTATATAGAGAACATTGTGATGATAAGGTTAACGCTACCTGAAAAATACAATAAAACTTGCAGTTGTCATAGGAAACACCAAGTTGCTGAAAGAGATCGCCTATTGTAGATTCATCCTCTTACCTTCATTTTATTCCTCTACTGCACATCAACTCCAACAAAGACATGAATGAGAGAATGATGTCCAGGTAGTCAGCTGCTGTTTGTTTGCAGTTCTAGTAATAGGCGCCTTTTAATGAGTGATTATTATGCGAAGGGCGAGTTTATGTTGAAAAAGGAAACCTATCAAAGTTCTTGCGAAATGCCGCAGATCTCATTTTTGTGTGAAAAGTAAATACTAAGAATTTGTAAACGGTGCAAGGTGCATTTTTTTATAAGATAAGTACCATTGTTTTGGTTTTGATGATCTTCAAATTACATTTTATAATTGCCATTAAGACCCCTAATCTTACGGGATATCTTGAAAAAACTGCACTGAAGTTTTCGTTCCACTTTAAAATATGATATCAATTGTAAGCTTTCGAAGAATGAAAACACAAACAAGTGCAAGTGATCATAACCCTATTATGGTTTCGCCTATGGTTAACGCTAACAAGAAAATGAATGTCAGAAAATATATCATAGGTTGTAGAAATTTAAATTTTTGTAATGAGCACTGTTTTATTACAATTCTTTTGAGTTAGTGACTTTAGTTAGGTACAATCAGATATAGCCAAAAATTACATGGTAAAAATCGTTCCTAATTTAGTGTGAATAGACTGAAGCCAGCATCAGTCAACTCTTCAGTGAACCTTACCTTCCTATTCTTATAAGTTATAAGCCTAGGATCAAAAACGATTAATAAAGAATTATTTTTTGTAATGTCTTTTCTGGATCTGGATGATCTCTGTTGTACAACCATTGAATATGAGACAGATGAGAATGGAGCACCTAAAACACAAATTGACGAAAGTGAGGAGAAGAAGGCTAGAAGCAAAACAACATTGGCTTTAGCTTCGGTTTGCTACATTCCCATATAAGGGCAAAGACAGTGAGGGAAATGTGGCAAAGGCTATCAGATTCCTATGAAGACACTTGTCTGACGCGTCGAGTAGGCCTACTGCGAAAGCTCATAACCACCTCACTAACGAACTGTGGCTCCATGGAACGCTATGCCCAGAAAATTATTTCTACATCACAGTCATTGAATGGCATTGATTTTTCCATCAATGAGGAGTGGGTTGTAACTGGATGACTGGATCACTAAATAATGATTTATTTAGGTTAGATACCAAACCCACTAACAACAAGGTTCTTTAATGTGGAGCAACAGCAACTCGAGAACTTTGGCACAAGAGAATGGGACACTTGAACCACGACAGTCTCAACAAAGTGAATGGAGGTGTGGCCACCGGAATTAGCTTCACAAACCAGTGCGAAAAAGATCCTCATTGGAAAACAAATAAGGCTTCCCTCCAGTAAGCAAGGTAAGAAGCAAATGATCTTTTAGAAATCGTTCCTTCCGACATTTGCCGATGGAGCAAGATTCTCTTGAAGGTAGCCGATATTTTCTTACATGCGTTGATGACTATTCGAGAAAAATATTTGCTCTCTTTCTGAAAACGAAATCAGAACAGGAAGTATGTCGACGCTTCGGTGAGTTCTTAAATTCCATTGAAACGCAAAGGAAAACCGACAATGGAAAAGAATACATGAACTTGATGCGTCAAATTATAAACAATAAAGGAATTCAGAAATTTCAACAGCCTTTTATGGATAACTTGCTGAATTTACGCTCTGTAATATGTTCTGTAAGCATACATTTTTGAGTCAATAAAGTTCGGTTTAAAAACTTTTACGCAAATAAAAGATAAACATACCTTTAGGTAGGTATAATTTATTCTCTTTACTAAAGAAAACTTTAATGACGCACATATCCTTAATCCTCTTTGAATACATATTCACACTTAAAGATACCAAACTAAAGGCACTACAAAGTTAAAACAAAGACTCAAGTGTCTGCGTGCACCTGCTTACAAAATATTTCCCACTCTGACTGTTTAGCGCGATATACAGCTACATGCAAGATGCAACTCATTGCATCTAGGTACAACAAAAAGAAGTATCTGAACAAAACACTTCTGTTCACACCACACTTCGCAGTTATGCGATATAACCTCAAATAGCCACACGAAACTGTTCAACTGCTTAAGACGATGACGACGAAGAAGACTACTAGGACAGTACTCAGAGATGCATTTCCTCTACTTTTAACAAACAGGAAAACCAAAACGACCCAACCGAATAGAAAAAGAATCACGCCGAGTTGCACATTTTCCAGAGCATTTTCTTACTTTTCTTCTTCAAGAAGTGTGACGACTGGAAACGTTGGCGGCGGGCGGTGGCGGCAGTGGCAAATAAGTTTAATAATCCTCGTCGCATATGCACAGTCATACACAACAAAGTGTTATATGGGTACATCTCTCTATAAGATACAGTCTGCTAATTTTTCTAGGATGACACTCGTGTCGCCGACTAGGTTGTCCACTAAGCTAAGCCAAAGATGTAGAAAAGTAAGGACTACGGCTGCTGCACACATTCTCTTCGACTCTTACACTCCACACTTGAGGACTTCTTCGAAAAGCAATAGGAAGAAGATATACTGTATATAAATTTTTGTTTACATATAAGTATGTATATATATAATGTTTGTGTATATGTATATCTATAGCATACTCCTCCTAGATAATGATGGCTAACGAGGTAAGCCCGTACGTTAACAGGCGATAAATGGGTGGTGGGATGGATGATGGAGTTAAATCGCTATGTGACACAATGACGATATAGACGCAAAATTTAAGATCACGTATATGTCATTCTCATTCCTCAATCCTCACGCCTCACCATCAAGAATTGTTAGCGTACTTTCTTGTCCCCCTATATTTCCAAACCACTACTGCGTTGTTTGTAGATTGTAGCAGAGGCATGAACAGAGACAACAAAAACAGAACTCTAAGGGGGATTTCATTTTTTTTTCAGCCGAAGAAGTTCCGAGAATTCACTCGGAATACTTCGGAAGTTGTAAGAAGTAAGTTCGTGGTACTTCGTGTTCTACCGAAGATATACAAGACAACGAAGTCTTGTAAAAGCCCACATAAGAAAGAAGCAAGAAACAGAAACACAAGACAACAACGCAAGTACGACAATCCATCGAATACGAATACGAATACCAGAAACAGAATATACTCGTACCATCATTCTCTCTCCTCTCCAATTGCGCAGAAACCTTTATGAGAATGGTGGTAAGGTAATGGTAATCGTAATTTTCATGGTATTTTTGTAATGGCAAGGCCGCACGGCATGCAGCGGCAGTCAGAAACGAAGATTTTTCTTTTTCAGTGTTAGCGAGCTCTCTCGCCTCTTTTCAATGAATGACGTATTGACGACGTTGACGACAAACTTTTGAAGCAGAGATGTCGTATTCCCTACTTTTGTACTAAATTTTTTTTATTGTCTTAGCTTCTTTACTAATGTTTCTATTCTCAAACTGGGGACAATTCATTTTATTTCTGCTGAATAATATTTTATAATAAAAATTGTGTTCATGTTTATTGTTATATTGTAAGTATATCTTTTGGTTTATATAATTTTTATCTGCCACGTAAAAATGTACCAATAACTTGTACTATAAAAGACTACGTCTTATTTGTACTCACCTATACTTAAATAAATTGAATTGAATTGTTTATTTAAAGTACGTACGGGAAGAAATTGTATAGTGAATTCAAGAAAAAAAATCAAATTTGTTAAAATATTTCTTCTACGTGTGGCAATAGAATTCCCATATTTAAGATGAGGGCAACAAAAGAACGGCATCAAAATAGTTACCTTTAAGAATAGGGCACGAATTAACATTTCGCCAATATCAAAGTCTCATAATTATACCGATCCAATATCGAATAAAGTTTTACTGATGTAAGCAAGTAAAATTAACTTATCTAAAACTTCTCTTTTATACACAAAAAAAAATAATATTTACCAAAAAGTGCAACTTGAAATTAGTAAAAACTATTAAGGCAACTATGAAGAAAATGTTAATTAATCGCTTAGTAAAATTTGCGCATTTGGTTCTTCTTGAGCCAGGATTGAACTACATATTATGCAAAAACTATAAATTATGTACCCGGCCCTGATGACGTTTTGACGCTGCTGTCTTCTTACACGCACAAACTTATGAATATTTTACATATGTACTGTACATATATATATAATCTAATCCATGTTTTAGTTTGTGTGTTACAACACCCAGCCACAACATACCTAATCATTGAAGTTGAGGACTCGAATTCATTAAAATTAAAATATGATTAAATTAAAAATCTTTTAAAAACCATAGTTGTCAACGAACATAAAATCTCCTAGAGCGGAAAAATACCTATTATTTTTATTGAACCGAACGGCACGGGTCGATCTATTCCTTAAAACTGATCCGTAATTATTCATATTATGAATCATACCAGCCGGATGACTTTATTCATGTTCTTACGTGATCAAATTCTACGTACGTAACTACCTTAAATTTTTTTTCTTTATACTAATTTCAATTCTCCCATAATGTTTCCTTGTACAGAATAGTGATCTTAGCGTGATAGCAAAAAATTAAATTACTAGTTAATTAATTCATTAATTCTGGTTGATAAATCAATTACTTCAATTTGATCAGCGTCAACGAACTTTGAATTTTTTTATTTTAATGTAATAAATAGTTTTGCACTTAAACAACCGGTTATTAAAATGCAAACAAAGCCCTACTAGAATTAGAAGGACCCGTCTGCTCGCCCGCCTGCCTATCCACGTTGTTGATTGGTTCCTCCCACCGACAGACCTAAACAAGTTGAAATCCATATTTTGTTCTTATTTTCTGTTTTGAAAATAAAAACAACCAGATTTTTCTCATTTGGAAATTTATTTCACATACCAGGTTCCTCGATAACCTAGTTGGCGATATAGGAAAATCCACATAATTATGTACATCTGACATTGCTGCGTTAGGGGTCGGTTTAGCGATCAGTAAAAAGCATCAGTAAAAAAAATAGCGATCAGTAAAATTATGTCAGTAATAAATTGATAGCGCTCAACATGTCCTGTCTTTTTCTTCTTTTTTCTGGTTGCAAATGCACCAGTAATTTTTTTTCAGGATGAACGAAACAGTAAGAAACTAGAATGAATTATTATTGTTTCATTTTGATTGATATGCCAATCAGGTGATAAGTAAAATGAGTTTTCGTCAGTAAAATCTAATTATTAGTTTTCCGGAAAAAAAAAAATCATTAGCGAATCGATATTTTCTTTAAAAACAAATACATTTATGTTATTATACCTATATTTTTGTTTCAAAACGCATTCAAACTTATTAAATACTGCAAATGAAAATTTTTACTGATGCGTTTTAGTGATCTCTGTAACCGGTCCCTTTCTCAAAAATAACTCGAATATTAGGGGAGAGTTATAGTTATAGCTATCATTGAAACGCATCATTGAAACACAAATCAGTGATACGTTTTATATTTTCACTGACAGGTCAATTATAGCAATCATTAAATTAGTCATTATTGAAAGCAAATTAGTTCACACGAAAAGCAACATATTGAGGTTAGAGTTGATCATTGAAAGTAAAACTGATGTTTGAAAACACAATAAGAATTGAACACATTCAGTGGAACGATTGTGTTCCATATGTCAGGAACGAAAGTCAGCAGTACACTGAAATCGATGTCTGTCAGTGAAATAATAAAATTGGATTTTAAGAGAAAAGTTAATAAATAGAAAATATTTTTTGCATGAAAAAAATTCTAAAACTCATTGGGCCGTATTCATAGATGATGTTTAAGTTGTTGCTAAGCTAAACTGGAGTTTACCTGATGAAGTTTCCATAAGCTAAACTACAGTTTAGCTAGCAACAACTTAAACATCGTCTATGAATACGGCCCATTATCTTTAGTTTGGTACCACTAAAACACAGTTCTGTTTGTTAAATCGTCTTAAAATCACAAAGAAAAATGTTCACGGATGCATTTCAATGATAGCTATAACTGGCCCCTTATATAAATATGTGGGTTTAACATGACGTCTACGGTCTACCTAATTGCTTTCATTCTGACAGAATAATTTTGTTCAACACCTAAAAAATTTCGCTACTTTCTATGAAATACCACGGCAACACTAAATTTTCTTCCCTCAAACATCCGCAACCTTCCTCACCAAGAAAATGTCAGAAAAGATATCACAAATACTTACACAATTCCTACCGTCATGTCACTTTACTTTTATAGAGTAGAGAGAGGTTGGAAACTGTGAGATAGAAAAGCGAAAAATACACATAAAATACAGCTATTTTTTCAATAGTGTCAGTGTATGGGTGTTATTCAACACACCACCGATTTGTTTTTGTTGTTTCTGCGTTGTATTTTATTTTCTACTACGTAGATGCTTAGCAGAGGCAGAGCAGAGAGCACCGCATTCACAAACACAAGACCATACCAAAATTATTCAGTTTCGCTCTACCTGTCAACACGAAAACACTACCGATATAAGAACGGACTAACGAGAAGTACTGTTAATTTTTTTCAACTTTTGGGTTTTTTGCTTTTACGTTATTTTCATTGATCCAAACAAAAACAAATTTCTCATTCGTGAAATTGTATTCAAATGTAAAAAAAAAGAATCCAAGCATTTAGAGATTTACAATTTTAACTTATATCGCATCTGTTAGATTCAAAACAAATCAACGGCATTTGTGGATCAGAGCGCGTTTGAATAGAAACAAGAAAAAAATTCATCAATCGAAATTTCGAGCATCTGCGCCGGGTGTGCGCGAATTCAGGCCACAGTTTTGTTTTTGTTATCCTCGCAGGACTCGTTATGTACCCCTACCTATACAGATACAGATACATAAAATAGCAGAAAGAATACCTTGCAAAAGTACTGCGAATTAATTAAATTTTGTAAAATTTTGTGTTAATTATTTTATTTTTGTTAAGCTTGTTATATATTTTATAAAAGTGTTAAGTTTTGATTTTGTTTATTAAACAAAAACAAACAAAAAATTAAACTAAATGAGGCCTTAAAGTAATTTAACCAGTTTTAATGCGTGAATTTACATCTACGTATTGCAAATTCATTAAGTTGAAGTGTTAACCGATTGATGAATCGAATGCTAATGTGGCGCTACGCTATCGTGTGTATTAATATCACTATTTCACTATACCTTGAAATGAATTAAAAGTGTTAGCACAAGTTTGTGTTGTTATAATTATTTCGCCAACAAATAACAACAAGTGCATCTATAAATTTGTTATACATATGCATATTATTATAGATTTGTTGATTCTTATATGTATGTATAGCACGTGTAAGGAAAAGGATATTATGTCATCTATTTGGACACTTATTTTGTTGGATTAGAACGTGTTTACAAATTCTCAAGTGGATACACAATACACACCATCTGTTGAAGGTAATTGATGACTTTTTCACATGTATCTTTAGAATTGTATTGACGACATGTCCCCTGCGTATAATGATGATGGTTTGTGTTGAGTTTTGAATTTTTATTTTTATAGGCGGAACTATTTCTTTGTTTCTCAATTCAAAAATAAAAATATATTACGCTTAAAATGGTTAGAGTTGAAGGTGGAAACACAATTTTTGTTTTTATAGTTCCCTTATATAGAGGTAGTCTTACATAGGTACCTATGTATTGACACAATATCTTTTAGGTATACTGTCTAATGGTTGTTTTTAGCGTAAGGCGTGTTATTCAACTCTATTTCCACCTACAAATTATGTTAATCAATATCATTTAAAACCCTTTATTTTCTTGGAAGTCGGCGACAAAAAGGTGCTTTCTACTTGATGCATTTATAATAATTATCACTCCAGTCTTTATTTAATAAATGGTTAAATTAAAGCGGGACAAAAGATCAACGCCAGGTTGTAAAAGAAAGGGAGTCAATGCCTTGAAAATTACAAATTCTTTATAGCAAGGTTTTGAAAAAAAAAGAAAGCGCAAATTGTCCTGTTGGATGGATTCACCATGTCTTAGAATGAATTTGAATTCGTTTAATTATGATGTAGGTGCCTTAAGACCCCCTTTTGTCTTCGACTGATTTTCTAAATGATTTCATGTCTAAAACCACTTGGGTATCTAGTGATTTACTGAAGATAATAAATACAGTTTTGTTATCTAGTATCTATACCACAACAGGAAGGACCAATCGACTTGGGCACTGCCGCCCACCGTAAATAAAATAATTGGCAGGTCAATTTACAAGTGTTAGAGTAAGTGCGCCAAATATGGCAAACCCTTAACGTTTTCTTATAAAACTAATTTAAGTCTAATTCATTTATGTTTTTCGTAAACAGTCTTTCTTACAAATTATTTTTACTTCAGTAACTATAATTGAAAAAGCAAACATAACAAAAATTTAATAACAAAAAATTAAAGGAACTTCATTTCACAACTTAAAAAAAAAAACTGCTAGTAATAGGTATGTCCCGCTTTGTATCACATATGGACTAGGGCAGTACCTACATATTTGAAACAATGATTTTTAAATATTTTGTGATGGTGTAAGGCATGCAGAATTCACACATAAAATATTGCTTTTCATTGCCAGCCATGATTTGATTCCTTATAACAAAAAAAAAAAAAAAAAAAATCCAGTATACAAACAATGTTTCAAATATGGCCCACTTGTTTATATCAAATCCTGGAAACGCCCATACATATTATCGACACTGACAATTTGCCTTTTTTTTATTTTTAACAAACTCACTTAATTGCAATAAAATGTTTAATTTCTTATTTGATAACATAAAATATTAACACTTTGTACATAACGCAAAAACCACCACTAATCAACTACAGTAGAATCTCGAAAAGATGAACAGATATAAAACAGACCCCGTTCATCTTTTCAAATTGTTCATCTTTCCAAGCATCGAGCATTAGTTTAGGAAAAACATAAAGCTATACATACAAATATTGCATCTATTTGTTAACAAATCATTTTATTTAAAAATTTGATTGTCACACGGGAAAAGCGTTCATCTTTCCGAATTGTTCATGTTTTAGAACCGTTCATGTTTTCGAGATTTTACTGTACTTGTCTTCAGGATAGAATAGGTAATGCTTAAAAAATGCTGGATGTTTAAAAAATAATTAAAGGAAGGTTAAAACTTTAATTCATTACCCAACCTAAGAGTTCAGTTACGTAAGAATTAAAAAAAGTGTATTCTTAGAAATTTATTTTTTGTTAGTTTTAATTTTCTTAATAAGTAGGCAGGTACGAGACATTTGAGCGTCCAGTTTTCTGTTTTCGACCAAAAATAAATAAATGAAATGAATTTTGAAAACAAAAACAGGACAATCACCTACTTAAAATGTTGATAAAAAATTTTTTGACAATTTTTTTTTTTGTAATTCTAAGTTTCAAATTAAATTCATTAAAAACTGTGTAACTGATGAAATAACTCTATTTAGAAATACAATAAAATAAAAAAAAAGATAAATAATTGGCACTACAGTTCTAAAGCTCCAAGCGGGGCCCGGCCGGGGCCTGTGACTTACACAACAAAATTTGTTTGTCAATTCATTACCAAAAAATGGAATATGAGGAGAAGGGGGGAACTCCAACTCTTACCTTGCTCCAGTTTTCCGTCATTAACTTTTTTCCTTGTGTCCTACTTCAAAAACGTGAGTGATTGATTTTTTTTTAGAACGATTACTGCTCACGTTTTGTTGACCAGTTCTGTGAAAAATCACAAGTTAAAATCACAGCGAATTCGAAATCACAGTCAGAGTTAAACCTGTGAATGAAAAATCAAGACTAAGCTCATCTCTTCTTAGAAGCAGTTTTTTGAATACACTGCCTGTTAAAAATAAATTCAGCCCTAAAAAATTCGGACATCTCCCGAATCCTCTTCACATATTTTTAACTTGAACTCTTTGTCTGTCTTAAACGTTCTTTATTATACTAATTTATATGTATGATCCTTCCAGAATATTCTATCACTCTGATCAAATGAGCTTGGAGAAAAGAAACCACAACAAGTGAACAAAGTATATCAGGGTTCTTCTGAATATTTTGAGCTAAAGGCTTGGCTATCACATGCAATTTATGCATTAAAAAAAACACTTGTTTGCGATTAAAAAAAAAAAAAGATATACCTAGTATATTAGTTCTTGTAGCAATTCTTTTTGCAAGCCAAGCCATGACACGAATTGATAGCGCCTCATTTTTAAGATTAATGGAAAGTAAAGTAGGCCCATGCAAATCATTCACAACTTGATACAGGTTCGCTTCATATTTTGTGACTCATCTGGTTTCCTTTTCTTAGTGCACTGACCAACACTTAGTAAAAAAAAAACCACTTTACGCTACTACTAAATCAATCAGAATTATGATATGTTCGGGCCATTACGTTATGGAATCATGGAAATTTTATCAGAATACCTTTCAACGTTCATATTAATTGAAACAGACATATACCAGAGTCAGTGATCATTTCAAAGACCTACTCTTGCCCAATTCTTAGATCCTAGCATCCTAGGTAAATAATAGAACGGTACTTGCCAAGCATATCACTTTGCCGAACATTTTACATCCGAAGATTATAATTTTTACTTTATACCTACACATCCTGCAAGCTCAAAGACTAGGCTTGTGTTACACATTTAATTCCGCTATTCTCCATTTCTCCTAATACTCAGAGGGTAACTTGTCTAGCCCAGTCGCAATTTCCTTAAAGATGTCCATAACAGTTTTTGACCATTTACCTAAATAACTTTTTCAAAGAACCTTGAAAAGCTTAGCCGTTGGACTCTTCACATTAATAGTTTGTTAAAATCCTACCGCATCTGTTAATTGAACATTTCTACAGAGGAATCTCCCGACCATTTCCAAAATTTCACCGATAGGTAGGTACTTGTATCCAGAATAGAAATTTCGAATCCATCCATCCGTGTACAGGACAAACTGTTCATAATACTTTCAGAGTGAAAAATTAAAGCATTACTGAGTATACGATCAACCTAAACAGAACTTTTTTTTATATCATTAAGAACAAATACAAATACTTGGTTTTAATTTCATAGTAAAGGCACATTGGCCATTTAAAAATCCATCATTCTTACAATAAATGCTTATATGTAGCTACTCGTATGTCTTTAACATCCTTTCACTATCCGAAGCAGCAACCGAAAAAGTGTCAACTATAGATTTCAATCTTTAATACCTGCAATTAAGCTAAATTCCCACATATCAATCTTCTACTCCGTTGTTCTTATGCCAAAGATATGGTTGGTAACTTCCAACGAGCTTTCGTGTGCAAGCACAAGCGCACTGTTCAGTGATCAGACATAATCAACAGTAGCAGAAGCAGTAGCTACTGCAGAATACTGCGAGTAGGTACTACAGTACAGACATACCTATACTTGATTCACGTGAGACAGTCTGAGCGCAAAGGAACCCACAATTTTTATACTTTTGTGTTTGTGCAGTAGAATCTACATCAAGCAAACGATAAACAAGTTTGCGAAATTTTATTCGAGTTTAAATATAATGTCGCGCAAACGACTCATTGAATTTTTTTCTCGATTTATTTCGTTTTTCTTGTCAAACTGGCTAGCCAGAGACCTGAATGGAATTTATTAAAAAAAAAAAACTGCCAGAAAATAACATCAAGAAAAATGCATAATTTATGTCATTATGGGAAGAGCTCGGCTCTCATCGCCTGTCATTCTCTCCCTTTGCCCATTTCAGCTGCAATTGAAAAGATTGCTCCTAATGCAGGATAATAATATGTGCTAAACGTGTGCCAAACAATACAATTTGTCTGCGATGTGAATCATAATACCGCTCGCCGCCGCCGCCACCGCAGCCGTGACAACCGCAGATTCTGCGAGACGACAACGTCAAAAACAATGCTGACGAAGACAATAATTAGTGCAGATTGTTCGGTTGTTCGGTTTGGAGACACAAGATACACAACGAAGGCTGTAGGTACTGTGCTGTGCGACAGCGAACTTATTAACACAACCATTTTCGTAATTGCGTCTGTTTGCATCCGAAATGAGAATTAGATAGAATATATTAATGCGGCTGTGGTCGATGCTCAGAGATGTTCAAATGATGATGATGACGATGATGATGACACTAATGATGATGTTACTTATGTTTTTGATCTCTTAAGTTCTTTGACGTTTTGGAGCGAGGAAGGGTGTCGTCTGTGTTGTCGTCGCGCGCCGTGCGCCGCCTTGTGCCGCCACAGCCATCGACATGGCAGTATCAGTTCAGTATCAGTCTATCATTCCCGCCGTTCGTCGCGTCGGTTGCGCCGACCGCGCCGGCATAGCAGATAGGTAGAGCACTACACTAACGAATGAATTATGAATGGATTTCAGAAAGTGTTACAAACTGATGATTTGTATCTTTTCTCAAGGCACAACGCGTTGAGGAAGAAGACGATGGTGGTTAGGAATTTATTCCGCTTGTCGGATGTGTTTTCTTTATTAATTTACTAATTATGAGGTGAGAACTTTTACATGTGATGTTTTAAGTTAGGTAAATCTTAAGGCTTTCGAGGTTGAAATGTGTGTCATTTTAACAAAAAACATTAATAAAGGTAAGGGGGTACCTATTATACCTCCACGCTTAGGTATATGCGAAAAAACGATGAAGAAAAAATTTCATAGCTCATTGGATACAACAAGATATAAATTATTGATAACTAGATATGGATTCCATATACCTACCTATTCTTAGATTGATTTTGTTTCTTTCATAATAAAAAAAATTTGGAAGAATTAAAGATGTTCTTACCTATAACATCCATTATCAATCTATATACATGGGTACTATATAATCACTTATACAGTTGTAGCTTAATATTATTCGCGCAAACAACAAAATGACTTATTTATTTTGATCCAATCAGAGAAAAATTTTTGAGATATAATCGCTATTTTGTTCTGAGATTCAGCAATATCTATTACGGTTGACGTATTTTTTCTTACACTTTCATTCGGAATGTGTTATTTTGATATTAAGAGAAATATGACATTTTTTGAGATAAATGATCGGATGTTTATTTTAATGTAAAGAGGAAAGTATGCCATTAATAATGAAAAACACGGCTACGCTTACACAACAATATTCTTTTCATGAAATTTTCCATCACCAAATCGCAAAGTGGCATCTGTAAGACCTCCATCTTTGAGGTCTTGAATTGACGATGGGCTGTTGGCGTAGACCTTCTCTTTAACGTGGTCCCAAAGGAAGAAGTCGCAAAGGTGTTAAATCACAAGATCTCGGTCCAATTATTGTGATAACCTCTTCGAGAGATAACACGGTCCGGAAACTTTTCCCTTAAAAGATCGATGGTTTCGTTGCTTGTGTGACACGTAGCGCCGTCTTCTTGAAAGTTAACGTTGTCCAGAACAATACCATCCGATTCCGGCTAAAAAAAAATTATTAATCATCTCTCGATAGCGCAATCCATTCTAGTCTAAGAGCCGAGAGCAAATTTTGGGAGTGGAGGTATAACCAAAATTGGTATACGTGTATGTGTAGATATACGCGACAATATATCAAATCGAAAAGTCTGGCAGGGTTATTTTTCAGCCGGGGCAGTAGACGGCCGTTCGAAAACGGTAATTTTTCCGATTTTTGTGTGGAAGGTATAACCACTTCAAATCATACAGAAACGATAGAGAATTGCTCACTGATTTTAAAAATCTCGGTGCCAGACGTTTTACTTTCAGCTTTCCCCTTGCCAGACGCCCACCAAAAGGAGCGAAAAATCAGTTTTTGGTGTCAGAGGTATAACCAAATGAGTGATACGTCAAAAAATCAGAAAAATTCTCCTGATTACAGATATGTGTGTCCCAGACGTTTTACTTTCAGCTAACCCCCCGCCAGACGCCCCTAAAGTAAGCCCAAAAATCAACTTTTTTTCTTTAAGGTATACCCAAATTAATGATACACCAAAAAATCAGAAAAATTCTCCTGATTGCAGGTATGTGTGTCCCAGACGTTTTACTTTCAGCCTTCACCCCGCCAGACGTCCTTAAAGTATCCTGTTTTGCATTTTCTTATGAAAATTCAATTAAAACTTTTTTACTTGCGATTATAGGTACCTACTATAAGGCAAGTTATGCATTCGTCGAAAAAAAAAGTTTTGAGATAACAATCAAACATGACATTACGATGATAGCGAAGACGAAAAAAGATGGTCTAAAAATTCTGTCCGTCTGTATGTCTGTCTGTCTGTCTGTATGTAGACCTACAGCCCAAACGGGTGGGCCGAATTGCTTCAAACTTGGTATATAGACTTTTTTAGGTATTGTACAGAAAGGAAATTGAAATTTTTTTTTTAGCTCAAAAAATAACGGTACCTGCCATACAACCGTTACGTTAAAGCTTATTTTTCTAAAAAACGGCTCTAACGATTCTTAATTAAAAAAATCAGTGTTGCTTTTAAGGTACGACCAATCATATGGCTGAAAAAAAAGTTTTAAAAAATGGCTAAGAACGGTACTTTCCATAGGACCGTTTTTTTTTGCTTTCGACTATCTCGAAAACGACTCAACCGATTCTTTCGAAATTTCACACACATATAGCTGTAGGTAGCTCAATTTGTATTGCATACCAATATTTTTGAAAAATATTTTTTTGTATTTTTAAAAGCATTTAAAAAAAAAAAAAAATTAAAAAATTAATACCTATTTTGAAAACTGCTTATTAAATTTTTTTTAAAAATTTTAAATAAATGTATTTGCTGAATACCTATGAACTGGCGTTTTTGAATTTTTTTTGAAAATTTTTTTCAAAAAGTTTTTCAAAAAAAACTTTTTTTCTCAAAAACCGCTCCACAGATTTTTCTAAATTTATTCTCATAAATTCAAATTTATCCAAGAAATAAAATGGCGTACTTTTTTTTCAGCGCAAATTAGTTTAAGTATTTATTTAAGAATTTTGAAAATTTTATTTTTATCAAAATCTCAAGCCCATAAACCACTGTCACTCATTAGAGCAAGTTTGTGCGACCCAGTCGTGCATTTTATTTTAAAAGCTATAACCATATGAAGATCATACCAAAATACTTTCCTCTTATTCCTGATTACGAATATGTGGGTCCCAGACGTTTTATTTACAGCCTTCACCCCGCCAGACGTCCTTAAAGTATCCTGTTTTGCATTTTCTTATGAAAATTCAACTATTTACTATATGCATCAATGTATTTATAAATGTAATTATGCTTTATAAGTTCTATGTTAAAATGAATAAAAAAAAATTTCTATTATAACAAAAAAAAAAATAATAAATTTTTTTTTTTTTAAACCTATAACCATATGAAGATCATACCAAAATTTAAAATTTAAATTATTACACAATCTACATAGTTTTTGTATATAAAATATATTGGCACAATCTTCTCGGCAAATCAGTAACAGCATTTTCGCCAAAACAATAAATTATTATATTACCATTTTAATAGTCGAATGCAAAAAAAAAAAGGTTTTTTTTTCTACCTGCTATTATCTAATACGCCAAATTATAGTAGTCTCTTACACATTTATTGCATCTGGGGTGAAGGCTGTAAATAAAATGTCTGGGACCCACATATTCGTAATCAGGAATAAGAGGAAAGTATTTTGGTATGATCTTCATATGGTTATAGCTTTTAAAAAAAAGTTTTAATTGAATTTTCATAAGAAAATGCAAAACAGGATACTTTAAGGACGTCTGGCGGGGTGAAGGCTGAAAGTAAAACGTCTGGGACACACATACCTGCAATCAGGAGAATTTTTCTGATTTTTTGGTGTATCATTAATTTGGGTATACCTTAAAGAAAAAAAGTTGATTTTTGGGCTTACTTTAGGGGCGTCTGGCGGGGGGTTAGCTGAAAGTAAAACGTCTGGGACACACATATCTGTAATCAGGAGAATTTTTCTGATTTTTTGACGTATCACTCATTTGGTTATAACCTCTGACACCAAAAACTGATTTTTCGCTCCTTTTGGTGGGCGTCTGGCAAGGGGAAAGCTGAAAGTAAAACGTCTGGCACCGAGATTTTTAAAATCAGTGAGCAATTCTCTATCGTTTCTGTATGATTTGAAGTGGTTATACCTTCCACACAAAAATCGGAAAAATTACCGTTTTCGAACGGCCGTCTACTGCCCCGGCTGAAAAATAACCCTGCCAGACTTTTCGATTTGATATATTGTCGCGTATATCTACACATACACGTATACCAATTTTGGTTATATCTCCACTCCCAAAATTTGCCCTCGGCTCTTGGTCTATTCACCGTAGCTGTTGCTACAGCCTCACTTTCGAAAAGTAAGGTCCAATGACCCCGCCGGACCATAAACCACACCAAACATGTACCTACTTGTTGAAGATGGAGATGCTTTTCAACAATAAATCTTGGGTTTACCGAGCCCCAAATGCGACAATTTTCCTTGTTGACTTAGCCACCGAGGTGGGAAATGTACCCCATCAGTCAAGATGATTTTTCGATGAAATTCCGGATCATTTTTATGCATTTCAAGGACCCAATCAGCAAAGACACGACGTTGTTGATGATGATTGTTGAAGCGTGTATCGTTTTTTCTTCTTGTCAAATGTGAAAAAATTACAGCTTCAAAAGTGACAACTACCGAAAAAGCAGGCTATTGAAAATAACATAAATCTTTTTGGAAAACCCTTTACTTACAGAAAAAGCCATTAAAAGAAATGCTTATTCCTGTCCAATTAAGTGTCAATCTTCGTTGTACATTATTTTATTCCGATTTATAAAAGATTCCAATAATCAAAGCCTGCACTTCAATTTGTTTTGTGCTTATAGATAAATGTATTTAAATGGACACATCTATGGTAAGTAAGGAACTTACTCACCGAAAAAAGATTCATATATTTGGGTATTTCTCCACTAACTGGGCACCTCAGTGTTTCGCGTGATCTTTTAAAAGAAATTTTATAAAAACATTTGTAATTTTGATCTTAAATATTAATCCTACTAATTTTATAAATGTGAAAGTTACAAAGTTTGTTCCTCAATAACGCCAGAACGGATCTAGGTGAAATTTGGCACAGAAATAGATTATAGTCTTGAATAGCATATAGGCTACTTTTTATCCCGGCAAAATGTCTGGTTCCCGTCCGATAGATTTTTTTAATTTTTTAAAATAACGCCAGAATGGCTAAAGGAATCTTGATGAAATTTAGCACAGAGATATATTACCTATAGTCTGGAATAGCATATAGGATACTTTTAATCCCGGTAAAATGTATATTTCCTGTGGGATAGATTTGTTTTAATTTTTGAAATCATGCCAGAATAGCTAAACGGATCTGAATGAAATTTGGCACAGCGATAGATCATAGTCTGGAATGCATATTGGCTACTTTTTATCCCAGTAAAATGTATGGTTCCCGTGGGACAGATTTGTTTTAATTTTTGAAACCACGCCAGAATGGCTAAACGGATCTGGATGAAATTTGGCACAGAGCTAGATTATAGTCTGGAATAGCACATATGATACTTTTTATTCCGGTAAAATGAATGTAATAATAAAGCTATGGCTATTAAAGTAGCTATATTACGAGATGCGACTCCTCAGGCTACAGGCTACTTCTAGATCAGCTAAAACGAAAGCGAAGCCGGGGGTAAAGGCTAGTAAACAATAAATTATCTACGTGCATGATATAAACATTTAAGAAAATATTTCTCTCATCAATTATTTATTGTTTTTCTAAGTAGGTACCGAAAAAACATTCCTGGTTGGTCACCAATTCAAAAAAAACATGTTTCAATAAATTATTTTAAATGCAAGTAAATGTAAGTAAATTGTTAAGTATTATTTTTTAATAGATACATTTGTAGTTCATGTATTTACAAATATCATTTCTCAGTCATAATATTGATTATGAATTGTATAAAACTAAGCTAAAGTTTGTCCACAAATTTTGAGCACCGTCCCCTGGTTTAAATATAAAATGCTACCAATAAAATCCTACCTAATATTTCCGATATCATGATATTTCATTAGTTTTAACCGTCCCCTTGGTAACACTCCCTGCTTTAAACAAGCTACTTTCATTATTTCATTAAAAATAGTCCCTTGAGTTAAGACAGTGATTTTGTTAGGCATTGTTAAGTTTACTTCATTGTTGGTTATAAAATTTATTTATCTCAGTTCAAGAAAGAATACAAATTACTTTATTGGATTAATTCGAGCAATAAAATCTTTGAGACACTTTTTCAACCGAAAAGACCCTGTAGTAGAGAAATACCCATTTACATACATATATGCATTTCGTTTGTATATTCAGTATAACTCAGCTTCTTGCTATCAAAAACTTCGGTTTTACAGCTTCCAATATTAGTTCATGAAACTTCTGATAGATCTCTTCCGCCTTCGATCTAGCATGAACTCATGAACTATGTACCTAATTGTGTTCGTTTCATAAGCTCTCCCATAGCGATGCGACAACTAGTACATCTTATGACTTATAATATCTTTGACAGAATTTTTTTTTTTTGCCTAAAAATAGTAACACATTTTGGAAATTTTATGTGTACCTATGTACATCCAAAAGTCACTGAATTACTAAAAATGTATAAAATTATTATAATTTTAGTTCCGATTTAAACCATGAAAAAAGGAATAATCATGCAATATTTTTTGTATGTCAAATCGCTATCCAAAAACTGTAGATAGAGAAACGATTATCATAAGTCATTACAATTTATACCATCTACTGCTGCACCACTGAATTAAACACCACACATACCTAATGCACTTTTTTCAAAAATGCATTTGGTGATGCTCGCTGCGTCCGGAGGCCATCATTGCAGCCTCCATTCCCCACACAGCATCAACTGCTAAAAGATAGAGGCAATATGCCAAAATCATTTCTCACTTATGCCACAGAACATTCATCGTCCTCGGCCAAAAACAGTAGCAGTATCGTACGACACACACCACAGGCAATCGCAGTTCAAAATGACCGCATTAAAATGCGAATGAAAAAAAAAAAAAAAAAAAAAACAATACCGCACAATAAAATCGAGATGTGCTTGTGCATTATATGTAGGTATGTATGTGTTGACAAGGTATTCGAAATTAAATGAACTATTAAAGTCAGCGTAGATAGGTACAATGATACAAAGTGTAGATGATGTACCTAGGTATGTTATGATAATTTTTGAGTTAACGGATAATCATAGTGGAATCAGCAATTTTATTAAGAAGTAGATACAAAAATCCTTTCACATACTTGCCTTCATTAAGATAAAAAAAGGTACAAAAGCAACAATCCAAATTGGCGCCTTTAATACGAATTGATTTAATATTATGGTGAAGGCATATTACATAAGCTGTATGTGTACACGTAATGATATACAAATGCAAACAAAAGCGTGCTATGTTGCGCTGATATTTTCTTTGGATTCATTGCGAACTCTATAATAAACACATTCCACATATGCACAGGCCACAAGCACACTAGGCATATGTATATCTTTACCTAAAGCCAGACCTAGGTTTGTATCTAAAGCGATGTAAATTTTTGCAAAGTGTTGTATCTATCTGTATAAATTGTTTTTAAGTTTCTTTCGGTGAATGTGCTGCTGTGCACTGGCAATGAAAATAGTTGCCATGTTACTATGATTTATGGCGACTGAATGCGCGCCGCGTTATTATTCATAATTTATTGCTGCCAGAGCTGAAGAATAACAAGAAATACTAATTACGTATCGTGGATCGTGGTATTGGATGCCAAAGTTTAGCCTTTAAGGTGTAAACAAAACAGCAAGGTTTTAATTTGTACAAATTTAAACGAATCCTACAACTGCAACACAATCGCGAATGATTTTTAAATTGCAAAAACAAAAATCCTAAATTTACAATACGTAGGTAAAAAAAATATTTATATAAATTTAAAATTTAAAATGTAACCCAATTATTCATGTACAAAGAGAAAAGCGTACGAAACGGCATTTTGAGCGAGTTTTGTTCATAATCCATTCGCCTAAAAGATAGAATCGAATTTACAATTTCTTTCCACGCTTTTACCTTACTACATGGTCAGTTTTTAAAGATTCATAAAAAGGCCAGGACGCGTAAGTTGGATCGATACGAGTATAATAATATATTTATGAGAGTCGAGTTTCTGGAAGTTACTTATGAAAAAATGATTTAAGGCCTAGTTTCTTCAAAGACGTTTGAATTCAATCAATGACTTCAATGACCTTTTACATCACATACCTAGTTACCGCAAAGTGTATTCACATTCATTTACTAAATAACACTAAAAAAATAGTTAACCCTTCTATCTTTCTTGACGAACAGAAGAACCATATCTTGCATCTTTTTGGTAAAACGATAATTAGGCTTGATTGTTAAAAATATTTGAAAGAGTTAAGCATCATGAAATCACTTTTCGTATCGGTCAATACGGTTCTCAGAATAACATAACAAAAAAAAATTGCGGTCCAATATTTCTGTTTTGCTGACGAAAGTGTCCTTAGAATTTAATATTCGTTTCCAAATGTACAGCCCTATGTCATTAAATGATTCTAAAAAAAACAATGTCGACTTCTGTTGCCAAACAACAGTGAACTCTTGGCTTGAATGCTAAGGCTTCCTATGACGATGTCGGTTCTAAGCGACAAAAATTAAACATTCTTGGATAAGCCTATAGTAACACAGTTTGAGAGGAAATGAAACTTTCATTTTCAGAGTTTTTTTTTTTTGAGAGAATACAAATATTTTGATGAAGTGTCCAATGTTTCATGTTTCAAAAACTCTTTTCTTCGTTGTCATTAACACGAAAAAAATTGTAAAACATATTATTTTCTCCCACCGCATCGCATCGTCCGCAATACGGTCATTCTGGTTTAAACGTTAATGAAGCGGTAAACGTTACGTGCCTTTATTGATTCTGGAATTACGGATTCACGTGCTTCGTACTGCGATAGTTGACAATAGTTTGAAAAAAAATGACATGTTCATTTTTCTTTGACAACCCTTCAATAATAACACTTTTCCAGTGACTGGGATGAACAGCGTCTTGCAAGAATACAAGCAATTGTAAAGTGATATCAGATCAACTACTGGTTGAAGTTTGATAAAAAAAGAAATATAGATGAATATTTCTCCACTAACTGGGCAACTCATTGTCTCGCGTGATTTTTTAAACGAATCGATATACGATCAAATTTGCGACAAATTCACTACAATTAATCCAATTGTTCATTTAAAAAAAATCGAAAGTGGTAATGCTAACTTGACGGACATTAAATAATGAATTATCTACGTGCATCTTATAAAATTTAAGAAAATGTTTCTCTCATCATTATTTATTGGTTATCTATGTACCGAAAAAACAGTCCCCTGGTTGGTCACCAATTCAAAAAACATGTTTCAATAAATTATTTTAAATGCAAGTAATTGTAATCAAATTGTTAAGTTATATTTTTTAATACATTTGTAGTTCATGTATTTACAAACTTCAATTCTCTGTCATAATATTGATTATGAATTGTATAAAACTCAAACTGAGCTAAAGCTTGTCCACAAATTTTGAGCACCGTCCCCTGGCTTAACTATAAAATGCTACCAAAAAAATCTTTTTACATTTTACTAGTGTTAAGTTTGCTTTAATAATTTAATAACAATTACAATTAATTAAATAAAAAATTCACCAATTTGACGACTTATAAATAATATTACAACCCAATTCCTTTTTAATACAAAAAAAAACTTGTTTTTGACTGAATAATGCATAATTTTGAAATGCCAAAAACACTAATAACATAAACAACTAAACACATTCCAACTTAAATAAAAGGAAGTCAAACTAGAAATCAAATAAATAAAAAGAAGTCTAATGTTGTGTTGGGATTCTTTCATCAATTTGAAAAATATTCATGTGTTTCTAAATTTTAGATTTAAAATCTAACAAGTAAATTGGAATTTGGAATAGAAAAATCTCTCCACACTGAATCAGCAAATCTAAAACCAGACAAGAAAGAAAAAAAAAATATACTCAAATTGTAAACATTTCAAAAATGCGCATTAAGTTTTCTTTTGACAGACAAATAACTACATAGTTTGCTGCCTGTTGGAACAAAACCAAAGCATCTTTTAGCTTCACATTTTATTAAAAAAAAAGTATCTTATCGTGACATATTTGAATAACAAATGATCACGATTAATATATGCGCGCGAGACTATACAATACAGTTTCTTTTTTTTTCTCCTATTCAATCTGACTGGTGTACCTACATGAAACAAAACACAAAATTAAAACTCATAAGATACAACAGTCTGAGTGATGTTATGATTTCTGAAAGAATTAAAAGGGTGCGACTGAAGCGTATAGGAATTAGTTATGATAATTAGTCACTATCTTGTTTTTTTCTGTTTTTTTTTTATATTCATTTGAAATGAAATGATTATTATCTAATAAGTTGAACATTAGCAAAAAAAAAAAAAAAAAAAAGAGAGAAGAAAAACTAGCGTTGAGGTACACATTAATTTTCATAATAAAGTCGTTTATTTTATTGAAAGCAAAATTAAGTGTAACTGATGATGTAAGATAGTTTTTGTTTTTGCACTAGCTATTTTGTTCTGGCAAAAAAACAAAACGAAGTATAAGCATTATATAGTGCAAATTGCATGTCATAACTGCTTTAAGCTGAATTAAGTCGCTTAAATCATTTCATGTCTTGAGCTGTGTGTTGTTGCAGAAATGGAAGGGACCTACAATTTTTCAACCGAATCCGAAAGGTTAAATGAAATGCTTGTCACAGGTTTGACCTTGGGTGATTGTTCGTTTCCTCATGAGCAGCAGTAGGTACCCCACTGGAAACAATATACTTACTTACTTAAGGTGGCGCAGACAGTCCATTGTGGAATGTCCCTGAAGTTAGCAGAACAAAGTCAGCAGAACCAAAATTTTTTGATTGCATAATTAGACGCTTATTAAATGCTAATTAAATGGTGAAGAAAAAAATTTAATGCTCTAACGGTTTTCGAAAAAATTAATGTTCTGCTAACTTCACAAGAAGTTAGCAGAACAGTATCTCTAAAGTACACTAAGTTAAAATTTAAAAATACGAAATTGGTCCTTGAATTAAATGCTAATTAAATGCTCTACAAAAACAAAAACAAAAATTAAAAAAAAATAAAAAAAATTTTTTTTTACAAAATAAATTTTTTTTTAATAATTTTTTTTCCTAATTTTTTTTTTTTTTCAAAACCTGCTTCTGGTATTAAGTGCTCATTGAAAACGAATTAAATGCTGCATTATCTCAACAAAATTTTGAAAACCTGAATTCAAAAAATGAAATTTTAAAAAATTCAATTTCAGTGTTCTGCTAACTTCATACACGATTTTGACCACTTTTTTGAACTTTTTTTGAATTCAGGTTTTCAAAATTTTGTTGAGATAATGCAGCATTTAATTCGTATTCAATGAGCACTTAATTCTAGAAGCAGATTTTGTCCAAAAAAAGTTCAAAAAAGTGGCCAAAATCGTGTATGAAGTTAGCAGAACACTGAAATTGAATTTTTTAAAATTTCATTTTTTGAATTCAGGTTTTCAAAATTTTGTTGAGATAATGCAGCATTTAATTCGTATTCAATGAGCACTTAATTCTAGAAGCAGATTTTGTCCAAAAAAAGTTCAAAAAAGTGGCCAAAATCGTGTATGAAGTTAGCAGAACACTGAAATTGAATTTTTTTAAATTTCATTTTTTGAATTCAGGTTTTCAAAATTTGGTTGAGATAATGCAGCATTTAATTCGTATTCAATGAGCACTTAATTCTAGAAGCAGATT
Organism: Platycheirus albimanus; assembly: GCA_916050605.2. Classification (NCBI taxonomy): domain Eukaryota; kingdom Metazoa; phylum Arthropoda; class Insecta; order Diptera; family Syrphidae; genus Platycheirus; species Platycheirus albimanus. Next base: position 49,320,798 of record OU696697.1, on the reverse strand, counting down.
TTGTCCAAAAAAAGTTCAAAAAAGTGGCCAAAATCGTGTATGAAGTTAGCAGAACACTGAAATTGAATTTTTTAAAATTTCATTTTTTGAATTCAGGTTTTCAAAATTTTGTTGAGATAATGCAGCATTTAATTCGTATTCAATGAGCACTTAATTCTTGAAGCAGATTTTGTCCAAAAAAAGTTCAAAAAAGTGGCCAAAATCGTGTATGAAGTTAGCAGAACACTGAAATTGAATTTTTTAAAATTTCATTTTTTGAATTCAGGTTTTCAAAATTTTGTTGAGATAATGCAGCATTTAATTCGTATTCAATGAGCACTTAATACTAGAAGCAGGTTTTGAAAAAAAAAAAAATTAGGAAAAAAAATTATTAAAAAAAAATTTATTTTGTTAAAAAAAAATTTTTTTTATTTTTTTTTAAATTTTTTTTTTGTTTTTGTAGAGCATTTAATTAGCATTTAATTCAAGGACCAATTTCGTATTTTTAAATTTTAATTTAGAGTACTTTAGAGATACTGTTCTGCTAACTTCTTGTGAAGTTAGCAGAACATTAATTTTTTCGAAAACCGTTAGAGCATTAAATTTTTTTCTTCAGCATTTAATTAGCATTTAATAAGCGTCTAATTATGCAATCAAAAAATTTTGGTTCTGCTGACTTTGTTCTGCTAACTTCAGGGACATCATTGTGGACCACGGCCTCAACCAACAATCCTCGCCAGCTAGGCCGGTCCCTCCTAGCGGTGGCCTCCAGTTGCGCACACCAAGTTGGTTGATAATAAACTATATACTGGAAGTGAAAACATATTAAACTCTTGGTTATCATGATTCATTTTACTTGCGTCCCAACTTGGTACATATATGAACTCTTTGCCAATTTTTTGGTCCTCTGGCTTAAAGCCAAAAAGTCAGAATTAAAGATGCAATAAAATTGAATTTAAATAAAATAGACCAAGGAAAGTTACACAATAACGTTCACTTCATGTTTAAACAGAGATGGTATCTGAATGTTACAGCTACGAACTACACACATGTAATTTTTTTAAACCCCTTTCCTTATGCCGTCATCCTTAAACATACGAGACTAGTGTTGTATTAATGATTTCATCATACTTTACAATGATATTCGTAGATAGCAAAAAAGTTGGATTTAATTGAAAACAATTGTTTTATGAAAGGATCTTATGAAACAATTTAATTTTGAATAATTCTATGATCTAAAAACTTATTTCTGGCTTCTATTTCGTGCCTCATTATCCAAAAACTTTAAACGTTGTTTTCTAACCAGCACTTCTAAAAAAATATAAATACCAATTAAATTTTATCATGGAATTGCAAAAACCTCCTTCAACAATCTTAATTAAAACTTAATCTTTGGCTTCGAATTAATATAAATTTGTTTGAATCCTTGGCATCTGGAACTACTAACTACTACTTTGAACTACTTTTTTAACAAATTACTAAAAAAGCAATTTCAAAAAAAAAAAAAAAAACTACTTTTTGCGAAAAACTTCTAAACCAAAAACAGTTATAAGAAGATTCACAATTTAAGACTGATTATAAGAAGCATTCGCGCATTGCTTATTTAGGAACTAACCAATAATTTGTTTGTACAAAATTCAAATTAAAATCATTAGAAAGTTTTTTGTAAGCACATTGTTGTAATAAGTATTGATATGAGTCTTGCTGTGAACCAGGACTCAACAAATCATGAAATTAAGTCTTGCCACCGCTTCACATGTGAAGCGCAATGCCAACAAATATAAATGACAAACAAACCATCATCATACCCGCAAATGGCATTTCAGCATTCAAAAAATAACCTCTCTAATAAAAATCTCTTATTTTTTTTTCGTTTTTAGGATAAACAGTGAAATAAAGGAACGTTAAGAAAGTCCATGGTATAACCCCGGGAGGTTATAACTAGATGGCTATACGCGAAACCCATTAAGTGATTGGCCATCATCTGTTTGAACAGTGATTCCAAATAAAACGAGAGTGGTATTTCTTTGCATTTAAATAACAACAAAATAATTTATGAGATAAAGTGAAAAAACCTACATTTACCTTCAATACAGATATAATTTTTTGACGTAATTAAAAGTGATTATTTATCTTAACTGTTGTGCCTAATTCGGCTTTGAGTCGAAAGAAAGAAAAAAAAAACATTTAAAACTTTTTTTTTAATAAAACAAATAAAAATAACGGTCTTGTAATCCAATTTGGGATTACTTTTTATTTAAGAAACTGTGTAATTGTATGGATTCATTTAATGACCACCAACACAAACATAACAATAAGGATACAACATGTGGATTAAATTTGGATTACCAGTATTGAAATGTTTGTATATGTTTTAATATTTATTTTTTATCTTTTCTCAATTTCCTTGTTTAAGGTGCTTACATAATAATTTATGGCGATGGAACTGTAGTTTTTAGTTTTAAATTAAATAAGAGTAGATGTAGTTTTATATATCTTATTTACCTTAATTTATGCCACCATAGCAATACGTTTCATTTAGTTATTTATTAGTTAATTGATTAGGTCATATTGTTTTTCTTACAAGTACGAAATATAAATTTGTCTCTTAACAAATCGTTTGGCATTTGGGATTATGACAGTGTCTTTCGTAATTTGATATTAAATCCCTCAAACCTATTAGCAGTACACTTGCACGACATTATTTTATGTCATAATTTTGTGTATTTTATTCGAATGTTTCTCGAACAGAAAATACAATAAAAGGAAAAGCACGATGTTCTGAAATGCCAAACTTATCATTAAGCTGCGGATTAAATATAAACGAATAAACAGGGACATGAGGTTTTGAGACGCGATCCCTTATAGGTATTGTCGCTGCACTAGAGGCAGACACTCAAAATGATCCTTTTATCCGGCCACAACGACTATCATTCTATTTTGGTTAATGCTATTGTTGAGTTGCCAAAGAAAGCGCTCCTAGCTTTTGTTTGAAACACTCATTCTCGCTTGCTTTCAAGTCCATTCATCTTCTAACTCAATGAGTTGATATTCTGCTAACCTTATAGAAAATCCATATTTTTTTTTTTTGAAACCTGGAATCTCTATGAAAGCATGACTTAAAAGTTCGTTCACTTATCCAAACCAATAATCGTTTACAACACATTAAAACTGTTAAATTAAAACAACAATTATTAGCAGTAAAAGCAAAGGAGAAGATGTGCTGATTCCAAGAATTCCGATGATTTCAAGCGATTGCAAATTCCTGTTCGCCTAGCCTTTGCGACTACAATCAATGAAGCTCAAGGACAATCGCTTGCTGTTGCGGGATTGAATCTTGAGAATCCATGTTTTTCCCGTGGCCATTTCCCATTTCAAATTCGCACCAAATGGAAAAACCAAGAATATTGTATATCCACTCGCGTTACAGTAATAATTTACAATAAACATTTTCATTGTCATTGATAAAATTAACTCAGTTTTTTCAATCTCGAAATAAAATACTTCATTCATTCTTTCATTGGCGTAACAACGTACGCCGGGTAACGCGATGTTAACATACCAGCGCCATCTATCGGCAGGGGGTCAGACCGCTCTATAAACCTTCCTTATGACTTGTAGAACAAAATTGCTTTTATCACTCGAGAGAGTTGTGTGTATAGTTTTTGAGACTATAGCGTACACATATACACACATTTTGAATTTTATATAAATATATTCTAGCCTTTACCCGCGGCTTCGCTCGCGTTTCAGCTGATCAAGAAGTAGACTGTAGCTTGAGGAGTATAGTCTATCGTAATCTAGCTTCTTCTTCTTTTATAGCTTTATAATTTAATACCTACATTTAACCGTGATAAAAAGAAACCTATAAGCTATACCAGATTATAATCTAGCTCTGTGCTAAATTTCATTCAGATCCGTTCAGCCATTCTGGTGTGTTTTCAAAAATTTAAACAAATCTATCCCACGGAAACCATACATTTTACCGGGATAAAAAGTAGCCAATATGCTATTCCAGACTATAATCTATCTCTGTGCTAAGTTTCATTCAGATCCGTTCAGCTATTCTGGTGTGATTTCAAAAATTAAAACAAATCTATCCCACGGGAACCATACATTTTACAGGGATAGAAAGTAGCCAATATGCTATTCCAGACTATAATCTATCTCTGTGCTAAATTTCATTCAGATGAGTTCAGCCATTCTTGTGTAATTTCAAAAACTAAAACAAATCTTTCCCACGGGAACCATACATTTTACCGGAATAAAAAGTAGCCAATATGATATTCCTGACTATAATCTATCTCTGCTCTAAATTTCATTCAGATGAGTTCAGCCATTCTGGTGATATACCAAAAATTAAAACAAAGCTATCCCACGGGAACCATACATTTTACCGGGATAAAAATAGCCCATCTGCTATTCCAGACTATAAGCTATCTCTGTGCCAAATTTTATCCAGATCCGTTTAGCCGTTCTGTCGTGAGTTAGCAACAAACATCCAAACATCCAAACATCGTAACTTTCACATTTATAATAATAGTTCTACTTCAATATAATTCTATAATAACGGCTACCATTTCTTATTTCTGCGAATTTTCATGGATAGCCTTGACACAATTTATATAGATTTTTTGTCATTCTATTTTTTTTTATTCATGATCCTTAATAGATGAAATAATTCAGAAAATCATGAAGTTTTTTGCAGTTGCCAACATCTTCAAAACGTGTCCGTACCGAAAGCTAAAAAATTGTTTGCGACAAACATAGATCTTTATGCCTTAGCAATAAATTTACCCAGTACATGACCCATTTATGATGTCTGCATCCATTTTTTTCCAACTTCATTGTCTACTTGGCTAAGTTTTTAAAAAGACTCTTTTACCGCGACAGTCGTTACAATTGCCAGAAAAAACTGAAGGAGTCGGAAATCAGAATGGCTTGGCTTACAAAAAAAAATTAACCCCTTGCGGAATTCAAGCATATGAAATTGTCTGTGCAAAACAAAAAAAAAATTATCATGCTAGCTACAGTTTCCGTATATTCACTCAACAATTATCAAGATAAAATTATTTAAAATTAAAACACTACAAAATATGTTTCGCCACATTGCATTGATAGCATTCAAATCTTATCTATTTCCTTTTCTATTTTAACTTTTAGTCAAAATAAGATTGCGAATCTAACCCAGTTTGTTCAGGTGGTTTCTGTGTATCTAAAATACAAATGTCTCTAACAAGTATCTAAGAGGCCTTGATAGTTGTTCCTTATTTTTGCTTAATATTTTGTTTGTATTCAAATATCAAACAGCTTTTTGAATTTTTTTTTTCTTGCATGAAAGTATTGAATGATATCATACAATTTATTAAAATTTGGTTTTTTAAACAAAATATTAGAATTTGGTAGTGTAGCTCCTCATAAGTTTAATAAGTTATTAAAATAACTCTGTTCTTATTGTTTTTTTATTTAAACAAAATATTCCAGACCTTATCATCGAAAAAGTTGGCAAACCACCGCGAGCTGGCGCTGCGCTGGTTTGCAGTAGCGTTATCAAAAAGTTTTTTTAACATGCTGCTATGACAACACTATAAAACTTAAGAAAGTTTGTCATAGCTTTGATCGATAAAATTTGCTTCCATTGACCTCTTAACAAAAGTTTGCGCATAATATTGTGAAATACTTTCAAAATGAATATTTTTATTTTAATAATATTCTCCGTGAGCCATGAGGCCGAAAATTTATATTTGCATAACAAAGCTTGTCTCGGGAACATTTAATTCGAGTAACCACACAAAATGCTCCCAAATAATTTTTGTTTTATCTAAAGAAGCAATCTGTGATAGAGCGCGGTTCGTTCTATTAGAACCGTGATTTTGGCGCTAACCATGTTCCACTCCTATTTATGTTGAAAAGTCTATCTTACGACCGAGCGGAACTCTTAAAAAAAAACTGTGGCTGACGATCGTATCCAGAATGGATTCTTCAACGCTGCGCCGGCCGCACCGTCATGTGGATATACGACTAATTTGATTTTTTTACTGTCTTCTTTATTAACCTGCGGTTACCTACCGCGCCGCCCGCCGCCACCGCACCGCCGCCGGCCGATCGCCATATTCGATGATGAACTGCGTTGGGCCTTGAGTAACAAACTGAAAGCTGTTTGTGTGGCACACAATGGAAAGATACAAAACTAAAAACTTTGAGATATATCTTACGAGTGGAATAGATTAAGAAATATTTTTTGTTTACATAATCGGTGAAGGGTTAACAAATGGGAGATGACCAGAACGGAGCCGACAACGACTGACGTAAATAGAATTGAATAATTTATTATTTAGTCCATACATAAAAAATTTTAAATTAAAATAATAAATATACTGAAAATTGTCAGCGGATTGACTTTTGAAAACAAAACAAAAATGGTTACTTACAGTGAGGACATGTCTGTTTTTTGAAACCATCATTTAACTTTTAAAGTTCTTCATGCTTCTTTATATTTATTATTCGTTTTGCTACAAGCTCATTGTTATTCAAACGATACTCGAGATAATACTTAATTTCAGCGAGACTCGGAATAACATATAGGTTAGGTACCTAGCAGTAGTTGTGACATTATGATAGATGTTGTATGAGTTTTGAGATCTTCCTTCAACCGCTTCACACATTTGAAGATTAGGCTTACATCGCTGTGAAACCTTATTCGAACTTAGACTTAAGCTAGAATAAGACAACATGTAAATGTTACTATGTATACCTCTGATGTCCTTTTTACAGCTATATTTTTAGTAAATTTATCTATTTGGTCTCTAGGATTTGGAATTTTTTTTTCAATCATTGCAAAAGGGGAAGATCCATATTTTTGTCTCAAAGAGCACGATCAGGATAATAAGTTTCCTTCATAATTTCTCTGTAGGGCCGTATTAATCAATTACTTATTAAGAAATCTGCTTGAAGAGTCGATTCTTGTTAATGAAAGCTTTTTCTTCGGTTATAACCAGATCTACACTGTTCGCTTCAGAATCTATTCTAGAGAAATTATTTTTGTGTTCTCCATGAAAACTTCAGAAATTATTTGAGTTTTTTAATGAAATTACTAGATGTTCGTAGATATTGAAGCACCTACACAACCGATCTTCATCTTAACTCTGTTAAGATCTGCTGACGTTTAAGATCTCAGCTGAATCCGTCCCAATATTAATGACGAAGCGATCTTTGTACATGATTAGACGTATAAGCTTTGAAATATTAAACAAAAAGATCATATATTGTGTATTATGCTATGTTTTAATGGCAAATGTCTCAAAGTTGGCGCAAGACTATCTTTTTTGGAGCCTTATCTATAGAAAACATTTTAAACTTTTTTTGTTGGAGCGTATTTGACGTTGAATCAAGGTTTACTCGGGTGATGTGGACGTGAAAAGACCAGCAATCTTCAGAGGTGGCCTTTTCTGATGTCTTGTTTTCCACTGGTCCTGTGGGCTACCTCATCTTCTTCTGATAGCAAAATCGGATAAATAATTTGAGCGGTTTTCGAGAAAATGCTTTACCTTGTTTGTTCGATGCCAGGTATACCGTATCGTTTATAGGATGTATTGTGTCGTCGAACAATCCTATCTCGAAAAATCTAAGATAATTGGCACAACAGTTAAAAGTCAATGCTTCATGTACCAAAGATACTTACGGCCATCTAGTCTGGTCCCCAGACAGTTGTCACTCTGCTAAAAAGCTGTGGCAAGCATATCGGGCTCCATCCCGAACACAATTCGCCAATACCGCCATTTATATCTTCCTTCTTCAAGATAAACGAGCTATGCTTTTTTAAATTCTGCGATGTAATGCATTAAATATACTATTTTTCTTACTGAAAAAATTTATTTATTTTCAAATGTCCTCGAATAAGCAAAAGATCACTTAAGGACAGAATTTACACATACGCCAATATTATATAAAATATTATTATGAAAACGTGTGAATTTTATCATTAAATTTGTATGCAAATTTGTTTCGCCGCAAGTCTTTTTTGTTTAAAAAAAATCAGAGCATATTTATATTTATCTACATATATGAAGCTTGATATAATTTTTGTATGTATTGGTGATATAAGAGCACTTTGCTCAGAGCATTTATGTGCATTATTATGCGAGTACGTAATGTGATTTACTTAGAAATACAAAAACGTGTTATAAAAATAAAAAATAAAAAAAAAAGGAAACAAGAGTAGGTATTAGTGGGTTTGGATACGGATCCTAAGACTGGATCAATAGATTTACTATGCGCACATGACATATTTCTGGGTCGTTTGGTTATAAATATGTACTTTTATTTTTATTGCTCTCGGGCATAATTTAACTCATTCAACAAAACTTAAAAGACATGGAAATCGTGTGATTTTATCGTTTGATAGCAGTTTTAATGCAGATAATGGAGAGTTTTACATTGTATACATTTTTGAAAACTCAATGCTTTAGAACTGATAAAAGCTTTTATTAGCTAATCTTAAATTTATTTGCTATGTACAGTACTTGACAATCAGGGTTTTTTTTTTAATAAATAACGAATTGCAAATTTACAAAAAAAAAAGAAATTTAAAAAAACAGTTTTAAATGTGAACGGGCGCGGGTGTAGTCGGTATGAAAAATTCAGAAATACAAATATAAAAATTTACATAATTTGGTCATTATCGGTAAGGCCGTCCACGACGAAATCCAAAAATAAGATGTACCTAACCTACCTACAATTTGGATGCATTTAAAATAATAGTTCTAACAGGCCAGGCTTGTAGTAAAATTTAATTTTTTTTGCTGGAAAGATTATGCAAACTTTTTATGTTTTATAGTGAATAGATATTTCATTTGTTTTAAAATGCATCTAATTTGTTTTTGTTTCGCTAAATTATGCATACAGGGTGTACCTTAATTCGTCAGTAATGTTTGAGCGGATGATTCTTGGGTATATTCTAAGAAAAAATCCGTTCTACACAAAAGATCTTTCATATTTTTACACAGTATTATGCTACCCCTAAAGAAGGGTTTTTGGAATTAGAAATCCAGAAACCAATGCCATATGATTTTCAATGAACAATTTATTTTCCTTTAAAGCGGCTCCTACAATTTTGATAAAACTTTCTGAAAGGTGTTTTTTTAAGCTTTATGATTTGGTTGTAATATATTTTTCAGGAAAAGTTTGATTAGACTTGACGGACTTCGATGAATTTAAAAAAAAAATTTATCAATTTTCTTAAAACTTTATTATCCTGATAAAAACTACAAGGTTCTAAAAATGTTCGTTCTAAAAAAATTGGATGTGTTTTCGAAAACAAAAAAAAAACTAGTCGAACAATCTTGAAAATTTGTTTTCTTAATATTCAAAACAGCAAGTTCGTGCGACCCAGTCGTGAAATTTATTTTCTTATAATATACCCACGAATCACGCCCTTAAATATTTTCCATAAATTATGGGACACCCTTAGTAATAGAATCGTAACATGGATATGTCTGTACATTACAGTAGAATCTCGAAAACATGAACGACTAACATGAACAATTCGGAAAGATGAACGCTTTTTTCCTAGAGACAGTCTACCATAGAGCAACTTTTGAAAATAGTCTAAATGAGTCTGTTTTTTTTTTTAGCCCTAATGAACAACCTTTTTAGGTATCTCTGTTATGTTTTAAGTTTTTTTTTTAAGTAAAATGATATGTTAATTTGATAGATGCAATGTTTTTATGTAAGGCTATTAGTCCAGTCGACAGGTCGGAAAAAGTGGGTTCAGGTGGAAAAAGGTCAAAAGTTAATGAAGCTTGGGGATTCGACCTCGAGGGCCCTGTGCTAAAAGTGGGAGGGGGAAAAACTGCAAATTTTTTGACGTTGCTCCGGTTTTCCCTCAATAACTGTTTTTTCTTCCTATGGCAAAAACATATTGTAGTTTGTTGTAGAGCATTAAATTTCCTACAAATATCTTTGTATGTCAATTTGTTACCGAGATATGGCGCTTCAAAAAACAGGTAATTTTTCAAAATTCGCAAAAAAATTGAGAATTCCACCTTATTTCTTCCGTAATACTATAGTAGCTTTTGTTAAAATTATATTTCCCCACCAATTTAATTTGATGTTCTTTCTTTTAAATTTTTCAAATGCAAATAATATAATAAAACTTTATAAATTAACACCACAAGCCAAAATTTTCACAACTGACTTCATTCATAGATGCCAGATACGGATTATTAGTTTTTATAAATAAGATTGGGTTTCTTACCTAGTTTTCTACCTGAACATTAGGTAGGTACCTAACCTACACAATCCAATGCGGTTATAAATAATATGGTGGAATTTTGAATTTCTTGATATTGCTGTTTTTCGAAGCACCATGTTTTCGTTACGAATTGACATACAATAATACTTGAACTATTGAAATTGTATTTATTTATTTATTATTTATTAATAAAGAATTAACAATAAATTTAAATCTATTTTTTACAAAATTTTAAAGAAAGCTAGCATCAACAGGCTTCTAGTTCTTTCATAAAATGGGTAAAGACAGTAAATTAAAAATGAGTAGTTTTAATAATATACGTAATTTATGTTAATAAATAAGTGAAATTGTAGGAAATTTAACGTTCTACAAAAAACTCAATCACATTTTATCCGTAGGACGTAAGCAAAAAAAAAATTTACTGACGAAAAACCGGAGCAGTGTCAAAAATTTTGCAGATTTTTTTTACCATTCAAATTGTAGGAAATTTAACGTTCTAAAAAAAATACAATGTGTTTTTCCTGTAGGACATAAAGAAAAAAAAGTTATTGAGGGAAAACCGGAGCAACGTCGAAAAATTTGCAAAAACTTAGCAAAATGTTAGTTTACTATCCTCGAACAAAACCTCCAAGTTTCATTAACTTTTTACCTTTTTCTACCTAAAAGTACCTGTCGACTGGACTATACATATATGTTTTTTCTTAAACTAATGCAAGATGTTTGGAACGATGTAATAAAGGAAAATAACTCACGTTTTCGTGGGAGGTAGTATGGATGCACATTAGGGTTATATCAATATTTAATTTGTATCGTTTAACCAATAAGACACAAAAGTCGATGTCTCATTTGTGTAACGATCAAGGACCTTAAAATGACGTTTTAAAAACCAAAATTCATGCTTAAAGTTCGAACCCAGGTTAAGTCTTAACCGTAGGCCCCCCAATACACTTAACCTCTTGATTGACATGTTCACAACTATCTAGTTGTTCAGAGTTATAGGTACTTATATTGCCCAATGAGTTAAAATTATTCTTTGTTTAAAACGAAATTTAGTAAAGTTTTTGCCAAACAATCGGTCGGAAAATAAATTCTAAATATTGAACATACGCGAAAAAAACTCAAAACGCATTTTCATATTTCTCTTAAAACCACTATGGTTGTTTCGCTTAAAAAAACATCCTTTAAATAGATTAAATTAAAAGATTTTATTTCTTTAACATCAAATTTTATTAATGGAAATTTATATACTGTTTATTATTAAATAAAAATCTGCTGCGTTTAATTATTTATTCGAATATGAAAATCCTAATTGAGAATGGGAAGCAATAAACATGTGTCTTGAAAGACTAATAGATAAATAAACTTTAATTCAAAAAATATATATTGCTATTCAAAACGTGCTATCGATTTATATCTTTTGATTTAACCATAAACCGAATTCTTTATTACTTCGATGTGGCTGTCTTAATCCAAAAATATATGCCGTCCACGCATTTACTGCCTCATTATTATCAATGACCCTCACACAAGGTGATTTTGTGGTCTTTGGGATTTCATCGGTTACCGGCTAGACAAGTGTCACTTCCAGTTTTTTTTTTATTATTATTATTTTTTATTTTATTTTTGTTAGTTGGTTGGTTGGTTTGTTCAACCATAAAATGTCTTAAGGTGTCTTCCCATTCCCATTTTAAATTTTGTGAGGCGTTTTTAAGTGATTTTCAAATATCTATATATTATTCAAGCTGTAGGCTTTGATTGAAGACTGAGAAGTATGTATGTATGTGTGTGTCTTTAATATCTGGTCAACATTTAGTCGGAAGTTATTGCTTTAGTTGGTGAACTCAAATATTAAGAATGTAATATTTTGTATTTATATGATTTATTTTGTTTTATATGACATGTAAAATATTCAAATAAATAAAAAACAGAATACCGGGAACAGAAGGCCATGTATACAATTTATGGAGTTGATCTCGGCAATTTGTGTTTTCTTCTTGATTTTGACAAATCACACCAAATTTGGTATATTAAAAAAGCTGGCTACAATACTATATTTCCATCACACATCATAATATGTATATGATCATGTTAGAATTTTGAACGACATTAAGCGAATTAAACTTTAAATTCTTAGTCAAATACAATTTTTTTTTTGAGTATTTAATCTATGATCCAATTTCTTAATAATTACCCCTTATTATTGCGAAATGGTCACTACAGTTGGTTCCGAAATGAACTGCCGTTTGGACTAGAAGCTGTTTAAGGAAGCAGCCTTGGAGACGTCACATCGAAGGAACTTAGGGTTTTTACCAGGATCACAACATTATCTCGAATAACAAATCTCGAGCGACAAAAGTCTTGAATATATCAAAATCTCGAAATTCATAATTTTGGAAAAATAAAGTGATATTATAGTTTCTAGAATTTTTATAGGGAAGGTACGCCTACCTTAAGACTGCAAATAGTTCAAAAGAAGCAACGAAGTTGAGTTAGGTTGCACCACGACATCTTGAAGAACAAAATGTAGAAGATTTAACTTGAAAAAAATCTAGAACGTAAAATTTTTAATAATGTATAGGTACTATTTTAAGATAATAAATAGATATCTGAATTTAGTTTTGTTAAGAAAAGTCAATTAGCTGAATGTGAGATACAGTTAGAAAAAAACAGAAACACATTACTGTGCGTGATACCAAACTGGGAGCACCTGTGAATTCTTATGAATCTTTCTATGTATTATAATTACAGTAGAAGCATAACAAACATTTCGAAAAATCTAGAATTAACTTTTATTTTTCGAGATTTTTCTACGACCATTTCATTGTCTTTCTAGGTTTGTTTTACTTTTAATGTTAATGCACACATTATATAAATTTTTAAAGTCTATATTTTGTTTGCATTCGAGACTTGGTCCCTCAATATAAACGTGATAATCCAGTTGCGTAAGAGTTTGTGTCCCGAATAGTTGAAATCCGCATTGGTTTAAAAAAAAAAAGATATTATAATTTCTATTTGCTAATTGCCTCTAACTATGTTGCTATGGCACCTTTAAACAGACGAACGCTCAACCCAATATGTCAGAATTACCTGGCGGCATAGTTGCAGTAGGTTCGGTTTCAAAAGTTTTGCAAGGCAGTACAATTCGACCAGTCACGGGCACGGGAACCGAATGCTGAATGCAAGGTGTTTGCCAAGCAAGGTCAAAAAATGTATTATTATAGTTCCTCCAGCTCAGCCCCATCCTTCAAGTTCTTTAGTTCTTTATCATCATCATCATCGATGCGTATACTATAAGCCAGTCAGCCGGAGTCGGACTAGCCCTTTGCCTTTAGGATGAGACAATTCAACATTCAGACATCACGCCTGGGAAAAAATATCGTGAAGAAGATTCAAACAGCATAAAAACAGATGCACTTTTATATTCTGTTTTAGTGGCACATAGTGGAGCAGCGATAGTGAAGAGATACCAGCAAAAAAAAAAACTTTTAAGGGCTAAGGGCACGATTCGCCTTGTGTGTTGTGGAACCACCATGTGGAAAGAAATAAACTTCTGTCATAGTTACGATACGATATGTATATAGGTACGTACGGTACACATCAGGGAAGACAGGTTTTTTGTTTCCCTGTCTTCTGTTCCATGAAGTTAGTTCTTATGGCCGCGTGATGATTTTCTTGGCATTGGACGAATTCGTGCGACTGCTGACTGGGATTTTCTTTTAAAAAAATTTCCGTAAGTTGTGATGTCTTCGGATTGTAGGGATAGCTACAAACATTTTTTGCTTCGCACTCAAATGTAATTACAGCGAATGAAGAAGATGACGACGTCGATGACGGTGAATAAAAAAATTCTTTCCATATTTGGAGTTTTTGCATATATAGTTATAGGGTTCCTGCGTTTCATTAATATACTTGATGGAAAAGTGCATTAAGAATATAACTTGCAATGAGCTTGAATATTTTTTTCATCTTATTTGATAGTTAAGTATATTATGTGCGCTTTAGTTGAACCACTATTTATTCTGAGATCCTGATATTTGTGTTTAGAAACTGTTGTCATCATTTGAAGTGCTGTTTCCCTGTTTGACTATTTTTTCCCAGTTTTTTTTCAAGGAGCTTGTACTAGAATATTTTTTGGAACTCAGGGAAACCTAAATAAAAACGGTAATAAATTAATAACCCTTTAAACTTAGACCAACTAAAAAAAGTAAATGAGTGTAAGTATAGCCCCTGAACGGAACATATACCTACATCAGCTTCTGTTAAAACATCGTTTCAAGAAAATTTCTTCAAAGATCAAACGCCTTGAAATTAATAAACCCAAGATTTCATGACATGATCAGGTTATAATCTTAGTCAAAGGTTTGCCTAGCAAACATAACGAAAACTATTATCACAAGAACTTTGCCTTGTATTTTGTCTTAATTTAATATGATGGAGTCAGCTACATTAAGAAATAACCACTATTGTTTTCATAAGGTAAAAATGAAAGCCTTTACCTCTAAATTGTTTGATCGACAGTGATTTTCCCTTGTTTGATTTTGGTGATTGTGTTTTTTTAAGAATCAGAAAGTGTTGAGTGGTGCCATGACATAAGGCCATATTTCGAAGTATGGCCTTATGACGCTTTTTTTGGTCTTATGTCATGGCACCTGTTGAGTTCTGGTTCAGGTACCAAAATTAGGTGCCATGAACAAACGCCATACGAATTAAGGCCATAATGGCGTTAATTCACATCTAAGTACGAATTAGTGCCATAATCGGGATATGGCCTCAATTCAACTTAAAAAATGAACTTAAGCCGTATGGCGTTAGTTCATTTTGAAAAATGGACGTTAGGTGGGTGAGGAGATGGACAAGGAGACAGACGAGGAGGCAGACGAGGAGACAGACGAGGAGACAGACGAGGAGCCAGACAAGGTGGCAGACGAGGAGGCAGACGAGGAGGCAGACGAGGAGGCAGATGAGGAGGCAGACGAGGAGGCAGATGAGGAGGCAGACGAGGAGGCAGATGAGGAGGCAGATGAGGAGGCAGACGAGGAGGCAGACGAGGAGGCGCCTCCTCGTCTGCCTCCTCGTCTGCCTCCTCATCTGCCTCCTCGTCTGCCTCCTCGTCTGCCTCCTCATCTGCCTCCTCGTCTGCCTCCTCGTCTGCCTCCTCGTCTATCTCCTCACCCACCTAACGTTCGTTGTTTTCTTGTACTAACTGTACCCCAGAGATCAAAACATTTTATGGCATTAGTTCACATTGGACTTATGGCTATAGTTCTCATTTAAAAGTGAATTAAAGCCATATCTTGGATATGGTGCTAGTACACACTTAAATGTGAATTAACGCCATTATGGCCTTAATTCGTATGGCGTTTGTTCATGGCACCCCAAAATTAGGCCATAGTTTCAAACTTCGCTGACTAATATTAAAATTTACTTGAGATTATAGGTACCTATTAGGTACCTATAAGGCAAGTTATGGATTCGTGCAAAAAAAATTGTTGAGATAACAATCCCACACGACATAACGTCGAAATAAGTGGGTCTGGAAATTCCGCCCGTCTATCTGTCTGTCTGTTCGCACCTCTATAGCCAAAATGAATAGGCCAATTTACTTCAAATTACGTATTTAGAAATTATTTGGAATTTCCTAAGGGGGTCTTTTTTCATTTTTGCTCTAGGTTAAAAAAATAACTACCTATACCTGCCATACAATACGAAACATAAAATTTTTTCAAAAAGCTTTCAAAAAAACTTTTTTGGAAACATTATCCAACTATTTTTAATGGTTTTTTTTCTAGATAGACACTAAGTTTTTAAATTTTTTTGCACACTTGGTTTTTCTGAGATAACTTTTAAAATAATTAAAAAAAATAAAGGTGTTTCGAAGTAGGTAGGTATATGTAATTTATAATTTCACTTAGCAATTATCGAACATAAGAGCAAGTTCGTGCGACCCAGTAGTGCATTTTATTTTTAGAAGTACTTGTTCCTTGCTCTAAATTCTACCTTATTTGTTACTACTTCAGTTACATTTATCTCAAAGAAAACCATTCTTCTTGACACTTTCAAAACAAAACAAGAACAAAATTCAAGGGGCTTGTTAAGTTTAATTTAATTGTTTTTTGTAAAAACTCATTATTTAAAAAATTAATTTTGTATTGGTCATAATTTTATTGAACGAAAATGTGTGGTTGGCAGCACGTGATTCATAAAATACACGTTGCAGTTAATAAATAACACAAAGGAATAACAAAAAGGAATATAAAACCAGATGCTTGATGAAATTCAAATAATATAAATAGGATGTTATTTTGTTATCTTCCTGAAGCATCCGCTTTCTAACACATTGCATGTAATGGATACCCTTGAGCTGATTAACAATGCAATTACAGCTCAACACAACAATAGCAGGTGCCATTATTAATTCCTTAAGCGGGTACAACAGAATGACGATGGCTAGCTACTATCTAACCACCGACATTATCTTCCCTGTTATTATCTTTTGTTTAAAAGGACGACAGCGTTTTTTCCACAATATGTGGCGCGTTTTGAAACACAAAAACCAAACGCACACACCACACAACCACACAACCTAAACATACAAAGTAGGTAGCTAGCAATACATAGGAATTCACCTTTAATTTTTTTCGGGTTTAAAACCAATTGCTGCGGAAAGCAAAGAACAAAAGAAATGGAAACGGTCCTCCTTTTTTTTGTGAAAGAAATTATTTTATTATCATGAGTAATTTGCATTGGAAATCCAAGGGAAGAACCCACAACACACAGGGAAAGGAAAAAGATGGATCTAAAATATCGAAAACGATAGGATACAGGTGCTTTTGTTTGCATAGTTTTGATGTTTTGTCTTCTTTTATCCTTGAAAGTGAACAATTATCGAGCTTCTGTGTTTGTGTAATGTTTGCTGGTATGCAGAACAGCGGATATTCAAAATTAAAAGCAGACGAAATATTTGAATTTTAAATAACAAAAGAAGGAATTTCACTTTGCATAGAGAGATAAGGGACATCTGATTCTGGACATCTTGAATACAGCCTGTTTTTAGTGCCAAACATTCTCGTAGTCATTATTCATTTTGTTCACTTCCTTTTTTCAAATGATGACGACGACGACCGATGCGCGTCGATGTCTGGCTGACTTTTGTTTAAACACCTTGTCGCTTGTTCAGCTAAAATGTAATTAAAAAGGCAAATTCATCTTGACTTCTTATTATTACCTTTTCCGTCTGATGGGATAGTTGTTTTGTATTGGCATTCTGGTTGGACAAGACAGAAAAAAAAAAAAACAAATTTATCATTTTCTAATGATTTAATAATTTTTAAGTAAAACGTATAGTATTTGTTTGACATTCCAAATTAAAAAAATTACTAAATTTTTAAAATTTGCAAGAAAGATTGATTAACCAGATACAAGCAAAAAAAAACCTGAAATAATGTGACAAAAATTTAATTTTTGGATTAAAATACGTTAAAAGAAGTAACTTAACACTAAGTTATATAGTTTAATGCGTTTTATAACTTTGTTTTGTTTTATTCTTTTTGTACCTTGCACTAAAAACACAAAATAGAGCATACAAAATCGTTAAGGAGTTAAGATAAATTTTACATACTTTGTTGTTTTATTTCCCTCAACAAGAAGAAAATTAAAACTAAATAAAATGATTTAAAAGCATTTGGTTCCATTGACCGATGTACAGTTGCATTTTGAAAATACGGCAATAAGTGGCCAAAATGTGGGGCAAACTAAAATTTCAGAGTTCTTTTACAAAAAGTAATTAATTGTTTATAAAATAACATACAAATTAACATATACCTATGTACATACATATACGTACCTATATATATATCTTTGTTTTAGTTTTTTTTATTTATTTTTATTTGTTTATCGTTTCTTTGTTTTATCTCATTATATAAATAAAATAGACTAAAAACTGAATTTAATACCACGTCTGTTGTATGTATGTATTTCCTTTTCAAAGGATGGGAATTTTTTCGTTCCCATAACCGGACACCTCCCGCAACCGGAAAAATTATAGATACATAAAGTAGTAGGCATAAGTATTTTGACGCAACCGTTTTGTGACTATTGAACCTAGGTTTTCTTAGTATCGTTATATAACGGTGCGGAAATGATGCGCAAAACAAGGCTTCTATTTTTAGCCCTATGCCAAATTTTATATTATTTACCATTCGCATTCTCTTTCTGCTGATAGGAATGCATGTAGCTAGGCGCAAAACAACACCCACTGAATAACGGTTCCTTCTACGAGAATTCAACGAAAATATTTTTGTGAAGCCTTATGGCGATTTTTATTGGTCACGTTAGACCAATATTTGTTGATCTAAGATCAATGTTTTTAAATCTGACAGCTAAATTTTAATTTCCTTTGGTCAACAAATAAATTTTTTTTTCAATCTTAGATCAATATCTTAAATCTCATTTCCTTTCGAGATTTAACACATACCAAAATATTTTTTGACATTTCTCGAACAGCAAACTTTTTTAACATTGAGAGAATTCAATTCTTTTGTGATTGTCATTTTGACACACACACAATTACAAAAAAAAAAATCAATCTCGTTAAAAAATCAAACATCTAACATTAAAATCTAGGATTACCAATAAAAATCACCATTAATCTGGAGAACCATTCTATGGACAGATGAACGCTAGGTATACTTTGAGTACAAGCCATTTAAAAATCAAACTCAAAAATGCACGATTTTCATTTCGTCAAAATACTTATGCCGACTAATGTATATTAACATTCTAAAATTCCTGGAACTGTGACATTGGCTTGGGGCTTGAGAATTTGAGATTTTTGAACAAATGCAGGGAAGAAATGAAATGAAATTGTATTGATCACTTAAAATCACTAGTTAAAACGTTTGAAAAAAATTATATAAGACTGATCTGATATCTTTTAGGGCTGTTTTTTTTTTTTTTTTTTTTTTTTTTGAAAAACTTAGAAAACATATTCCAAATTTTTTTTGAGTATACCTATCTCATATCAGAATTTTTTTTTTGTAGTTTAAAAAAACTTACTTAATTAATTTGTTTTTTTTAAACTCAAAAACACTGTTGATAAATTTAAGAATAAATATTACATATTTCGTGTATAAAAATTATTTATTTTTATACAAAAAATTGATCAAATAAATAAACCTATTAAGGCTGATCTGAAAGGTATCTTTTACGGCTGTTTTTTTTTTTTTTTGGAAAAACTTAGAAAACATATTCCAAATTTTTTTTTGAGTATACCTATCTCATATCAGAAATTTTTTTTTGTAGTTTAAAAAAATTAACTTAGTTAAATTGTTTTTTTAAACTCAAAAAAACTTTGTTGGTAAATTTAAGAATAAATATTACATACATTATTTCGTTTATAAAAAAAACTTTCACATTAGAGCTTTCACATTATCGAAATCCGTCAAGTGGTTTACGAAAAAATCCGATTTGAAAAAAACCGGTCCTATGGGAGACATCCTGAAAAGTTTATTTCAACCCAAACATAAAACTATGTTTGACGCAAATCGTCTGTCTGACAGACAGAATTTTCCGACCCCTTTTTTCGACTTCAACATCGTCGTATTGTTATGAATCAAACATAACGTGAGAATTTTGTTTACGAATCGCAAGTAAAAAAGGAAAAAGAATTTAATTTTGCTTATGAAGATTCGCAACGAATTGAAATGCAAAGAGATTTGATATGAGATGAGACATTAGTTCAGCGCTCATGTCATGTTTAAAAGCTATAATGTATTAGAAGGAGCAGAGCTGCCAAATTGGTATAATGCTATTATACTCATTGAGCGATATGTTTTTTGTTTTAATTCAGGGTAAAGTGTTTGATTGTGTTTATTATAACCCTTGTAAGAGTAAAATCCCTTCACATGGTAAACATTATAACAAGTATGGTTGTCATTCATACCGTTTAAATGATTCATTCTCCAATGTGCAGATTAAGGTGGATGCAATCAACAATAGAACAAAAAACAAAAAATTGCTGCAAATACTCTGCTGAATGCACCATATCATTAGGAACAAAAAAGAAAAATTATTTATTTTTTTATTATAAGAATAAAAAATTGAAGTTCGCATGTGCTTGACCTTGTTTAAGATTTAGGTTAAAGTTTTGTAAGGATTATAAGCAATTAGCAGGAATAATGAAACAAACCTCCTTAGAAATACCGACAAGAAATGAATAGTCTCAGATGTAACTTGCGTGTTGAAAATATTTTAAAAACTCAAAAAATTAAGTTTAAATAATATTAAATATATATATTTCTAAAAACGAAATTCAGTAGAGAAAGGTGTAGTTGTATTTTTTATTGCATTGATTTTATTATGACGAAAACATTGACCTTTAATTTTGTGCGCAAATGAATTGTTTGAAGTCCTTTTAAAAAAAGATAAGCATTTCCTCAAAAGAAGTTTCAAAAAGCGTTTAAAGATCTATTTTTCGTGAAAACTTCAACAAACCAAATATGATAAGAAGTAGACAATTTCTTTTCATTTCATGTTGTTGTTACACATATATGAATAAAAGATATACAGGGTGATTCACCAGCGTTGTGCCAAAAAGCTAGAGCGTGTAGGTTAAGTTGAGACAAGAAAAAAATCGTATGGGAGGGAAGGGTCTATTCCCCTATTTTGTGAAGAAGTAGGTTCGGTTATTTTTGAATACCTTGGCAAGAAAAAGTCGTAGAGCCATACGGTTTTCAGTGTTGGATTAAAGATTAATGGAAGCGTTGAATTCTGAGAACAAAAATTATACTTAATTACGTAAAATTTTGAAAAAAATTAGTTTTAAAATTATTTTTTCAAATTTTTTTTTCAAAATTTTGAGTTTGAAAATTTATATTTTTTAAACTATTCGTTAAAACAATTTAATTTAAAAACAAAATAAAAGGAGAAGTTTTTGGCTTTTCAAAAAGGTATAACAGGGTGTTGTAAACGAACCCGTTGATTTTAAATATTTTTTTTTACAAAATAAGTCAATTTTTCAGAAAATTGCCCCTCCCGGCTAAACGGAGGGGAATAGCCCCCCCTCCCATACGATTTTTTTCTTGTCTCAACTTAACCTACACGCTCTAGCTTTTTGGCACAACGCTGGTGAATCACCCTGTATAGACCTGATTTCCTTCTGTTCCATCTTTGATTTAAATGTTGATTAAACTTTTTTTTGCGAATAAATACCTTGCCCTTAAGGAACAATTGTTAGCAAGAAAACTTACACCTTATAGGTATATACTTACGTCATGTCTCTTGGGTCCAGTTCTCGAAAACGTCGACGAGTACAAGAAAAAGATCAATTCCAAATGAAAGAAAAAAGTAAAGGCAAAATCCTTTTCCTTTTGGTTACACAATACACCAGAGTATAGAACGGAAGAATACAAATACAAATATTCCCTCCGAATATAATATACATTAGGAAGTTTTGCTGCTTTTGACGATTCGTTGTATTTTTTTATTGTATTCCACCAAGCCAGACGAATCCCTTAACAGTTTTTGGTAAAATAGATACAGATGAGATAAGAAAGTTAAATGTATAGGTAAAACGAAATGCAGGATATAGGAGAAAAGTATAAGACTTCTTTTGGTATCCCTATGTGTTTTTTGTGTAATCGCCGCTTCGGAGAATAGTTACAAAAGTTAAGAACATAAAAAGAAAGCATAAGCTTAAATTACAGAAATAAAATGCAATAGTAGATCTCAGTTAATTGTCCTGTTAGTGCTGATTCCAGCTAAACAAATCTGGAATAGGATTTGTTTTGGAAAACCTCATGTTAATTTACAAAATATTTAACCAAAAAGCAGGAAGATATTTGCGCATTTGAAAACTATTGCTAAACTTTGTATTTCGTTAATTAAACCTC
Organism: Platycheirus albimanus; assembly: GCA_916050605.2. NCBI lineage: Eukaryota > Metazoa > Arthropoda > Insecta > Diptera > Syrphidae > Platycheirus > Platycheirus albimanus. The sequence continues at coordinate 49,298,679 of OU696697.1, read as the reverse complement.
ATTATACATTTAAAATTTTTGTTTTTTTCCTTATATTGTTTAAACAGGAGTAATGAAATTAGGAACAAGAATAATACAAGAGTTGATTTCACTGCTTAGTGAAATCAAAACAAAAGCTCTGTTGTTCTGCCACATTTAAAATTACATATTTATCCATATTTTCAATTTTCGATAAGAAAAGTTGGTTTGCGTTCAATATATTACAAATTATTTTATGGAAATAGGTGCCACCTATAATGTATCTACCTACATAATGTCACTTATAACGACCGATTCGTAAATTTCGTAATATTCCTGTCTAAGCGGTTTGTATACTTAGATTTTGATTAAATGCGGGATTAAGGAAAAATTAAGTAAAAACAACACTCCACGAAGTCTGAAACCCCATAAGTTGTCTTTCGTTTGTCGGTCCAACGAAAGGACATTTTCTTACATTGTTGTTTTTGAATTCCCCTTACTGAGCAAACCAATTCTTAACTTTGTTTTAAATAATATGTTTTGTCTGCCTTGATATTTTCAATGATTTCATGAATGTCTGATTCGTTCATTCGTTAAGAAAATGTCAAATTACCTATATACTTTACATAGATTTGGTTCTCCAATTTGAATAAAAAACAAATTCTCATAGTTTTTTTTTCTAAAATTTGTACCTAACGAATATGATTGAGAGACATTTGGAAAGTAACCCAGCTGAAAAAAAAAACAAAGTGTGGTGAATATAAAATTGCTCCGTAAACAAAATTTTCTTCGGGATTTTCTTCCCCCACCACACAAAAATACACACTATAAACTTAAGCATGAGTTATTCAAATAAACTAGCATCCATCAGCGAATGCCATTGTTGTTGATACTTAACTTGCAAACTCCAAAATGAAGCAGGAAACAATATATTCGTATAGTAAAGTGTTCCTACATATACTTCCGTAATATTTATTTTCGGATGAGTGCGAAACTATTATTTGCTACGTTTCAACGTTGAGCATATATGCTTAAACTAGAGAAAATGTTTCCTTAGAAATATTAGACAAATATTTACAACGTGTATGACCAAACCAAATATATATACCACATATATTGGGCCTTAATATATATACGAATAACACAGCTCTTAACTTGTACAAACAATACTTTAAGGAGTAAGGACTAGTGTATAACAAAAGAGGATGCAAACATTTCTTCAAAAATCCCTTTCCAGAAATTCACCAACCTTCAGAATTTGCTTTTTGTTTAAACAAATTCACAAGCATTTCCATTGAAGAAAGCGAGCCCACAATTTGTTTAACGAAAACTCACATCCTGAATCTTTGAAGATTTGCGTCACGCTAACTAAACAAAAACTCAACTCTGTCCAAGGAGCTGGAACATATGTTCAAATTCGTTGCAACTGATTTGTATGCAAAATATTGTCTTAGACACAAAGACTAAACTGAGGACTCGAAACTGCTTCCTTAATGAAGCTTTGTTGTCCTCTCAACTCGAACGATTCTCAAATGTTTCTTTATACAAATAATGACAACAGTTATTTTGGGCTAACGTTGTGCTTGAATTACTTAGTGCCACTGTCAGAGCCACACTATAATTTATGTCATTAAGTGTAAACGTCAAAAGGGGAAGCGTCCGTGTCCCGCCCAAAATCCCAAGCGCATACAACTTGCCCGCATTTGAGCTTCACGTCAATTGAGTTCATCTAATCGCACGTACCGACATTTATACATAGTACATACATATATGTATGTTCGAGCTACGCTGCCAAGATAGTTAATTTTAAGTAGTTTGTACAATACAGCGACATCAGTGAAAGGAGAAAGTTTTCTTTCTGCGATCCGCTCATTTCTGTGCAAATTTTCACGAAGCACAGAGTGATAAATTAAAAAAAAAGAAAAAAAAAAATCAAACAAAATCAAAACAGGATCTCTTACGAGAGTACAGCTTTACAGTATACCTTGATCACAGAAATGGCACGTCCAAAGTGAAGCGAAAGGCGAAGTATCCAGACAACAACTGGGTACGAATAGCTTTAGCCTAGTCAACCATCTCTATTCCAGTTTCAGCATCCAATGAAAATGAAATGCCATCATGACTCTGTCGGTGAAGTAGCGGTTGGCTGATGCAGCTTCATCTGATTTCGGTTTCGAGTTTAACAAGATACTTTTGAATTTTATGGTCACGACGATGTGCGGGCCAGCCAGCGCGATGCGACTTTCAGAGTTTTGTGCGCTTGTTGCATGTCTGCTGCAGCTGTCAGCAGCCGAATCGTATGCGAAATTTATGTTTTTCTGCATGTTCTTGGTTCACCTAGGGATCGCCGCTGCCGTTTGCCGCCGCTAGTCGCGAAAATTGATGTGAAAGCATATCCATAGATGCAGCACCAAATCAATTGAAGTAAGGAGAGATGGTGTTTTTTTTTTTGTCTTAGCAGAGTAAGGAACTCTTATGTGCTTTTTGGAAAAAATGTTTAGCGTATTGGATTTTCTTCTCCTCAATTGCTGTTGTCGGAGCAGTCATAAAAAGAAAGCTCAGAGTTGTAAATTTCATCAGCTTTAAGTTTCGATTTTTTTTGGCATCATGTTCAATATCTATTATCTTAATTGATTCTTCTAAATGCATTTTCCTCTTAACATGAAGCATTTTTGCTTGAATGGTGCTTAAAAAATCAGCAAAAGAACATGTGATGACGATACCAACCTCTTGCCCACCAATCAAACTTCTATTACTCAGCTTCTTGCAAAACAATAGGCCTCCAGGTTTCTTCGGTTTTCCAAACCTTTTTTCATCTTGAGCATTCCATTTAAAGCACCTCTTTGCTATGTTGTCATTAGGTTTTCTAAGTGTATGGCCAATCCAGCTCAACTTTCTCTGCTTGATATCCAATTTTGTTTTCCCGATTCTAAGCCAAAGTTTAGAGTTTAAAAGGTTTTGTGACAAATTCTTAGAATGTTACGCAGAGATTAATAAAATTTTGCATCCTACTGAGATGTTGGCAGTAATGTTTCACTACTCTAAGTCTAGGGTTAAAATGGAAATTCCAGCATAACTGACAAATAACTATCTTGCAAGTTGAATTGACTGACCCCTTGATTAACGGCCAAACTATTTTTCTTTTGGTTAAACCCTTAAGCCATCCTCCCTATATTAAATGACTACTTTGGCTAAGGTCAAGGTTACCAATGTTTTTTGCCCTAAGTCGGATGTCACCGGCGTTGTCAAAATTGATTTGCTTATAAAAAAGAACATCTGCGTGTCTTACACCTGGTCACACTATAAATGCATTAAGCATTGAAAAGCTGCCCACTGTGCAAAATAAATTAATTTCTTTGTCGAATAGTACTCGTATGAGGTACAGCTGCGATTGATACTTCGATGATTGCTACTAAGCTAAAGTTAGCAAAGTCTTAATATGATCAACCACAGCAAAATCCCGCTTTATTCCTCTTAAGTGATACTTTGGCAGTTGTTGGAGGTATTGATTGCAGCTATAGGGCTCCAAATTACCGTGCGCCATTGGCAATAAAATACAGCTCACATGTGTGTTGTCGATATGAATGCTCCTGGGAGGCTTATGGATATATCCCGTAGTTGGTTATTTTTATCTGGAGACTGTGACCATCATCAAGCAGCGCACTTAAATGCTCCTTAAACGTCTGGCGTTATTCTTCTTCAGTCTTGTCCAACATAATTATGTATGTATCAATTGAAATCTATTTTTAGGAATGATATGTGCATATTGCTGAATTGCAATAAAACAAAGCCATCCAACAAAGTAAATTTAAGTTTGCTCGATTTAGAAAACAGAACTAGCCAAGCGGTCACGGTACACACTGTTAAGTCAACAAAGGACTCTTTACACAAAGAATTTTATTTAAAAACTTCAATTCGGGTAACATCTAACTTTTCGCCAAGTAACATAATTGTAATCTTCAAAAAACACCTTTCAATCGTGACCACCATAATCAGAGCCGTCATGGTTGGTGAGCGAACACTTTTCGAACTTTATCCATTCGTCTATATCAACACCAAACATAGTGTTGGTTTCCAGTTTCCCTCGTTTTGTTTAAAAAAAAAAAAAAAAAAAACCTACATGTTCATGTATCTTTTTTTGTTTTACCTTTTTATATAATATATACAGCTTTGAAGCTCATTCGCACATCGTTGGTCACCATCACACTACACAAAGTTGATTACATTTTCAAAAAAGAAAAGACTACAAAACCTGCCCTTTGGACCATATCATCATGACTCTCACAAAAAGTATCTGCAACGAAACTATCTATAGGTATACCTACATCCTACAGGTTACACACAAATATTCGTATCAAAGACGGAAAAAGCTGGTTTTCCTCGTATATGCACTTTACACCGGAAAATATAAATTAAACGGCACTCTACCACTACCAACTTTTTGTGGGTGCAAAGATGTTAAATTTTTTTTTGACCAGCATGTGTGTATGTACAAAAATTATATAATTTTTTTGCATTCCATGTTTTTTTTTTTTATTAATCCTAGCACTCGAATATGAATACCTATGTTGTTCCGCCGAACAGTGGCAAAGGGTGAATCGTATGGATTGTACTATTTCTTTCACCGCAAATATGTGGGTAAAAAATGTATTCAGTAAAAGCATTTAAAAAGCCATGGTGCAAATATTTTGATGTTAATCTTTTTCATTATGAATTTTTTTATGAATGTTTTCGTTAGGTAGGAAAAAATATTAGTTTGTGTTGCCGAAATATTAAAGGGCAACAAATTTAAATACTTGATTGCTGGAAAATAAAATTTAGTGGGACAGAATTTGGTGGAGATAGGTATAGTGGTTTCAAAAATCAGTGAAAGATCTACTTTTTTTTAAAATAAATTTAACGCCCTATCTGAATTTGTTAATTAATAAATCTTCAGAAAGAAAGCTTTGGGTGGAAATCTAACAACTAAACAATTTTGCGAAAAATTTGACGATTTCTTTAAATCGATCAAGCTTCTTCCTTCACCATTTTCATTTTCACGAGGACAAGAAAAGCAATATAATTTACGATCAGAAATTCGTATACACGTACATATGTGACGATAGCCACCATAATAATATAACATCTTATAATATTAAGGAATAAATAAGCATTTTATTTCTAAACATATTATTCAGTAGCAAACAAATAAGCACTTTTTTAAAAGCTTATCTTGATCTTAATTTTTCTCCTTAGTCTTTCCAAGCATTGTTTTTGAGAATTACATTAAAAAACTAGCTTTGAGCTTTCTTGATATAGTAGCTCAGAGGGCAATTCATAAAAGCTTTCAATTTTCTAGAGATTTTCCAAAGATTCAAAGCATATCGTAAGGAAGTTAGAGAGGATTTTCAAGTTTAAAGCATATTATTAAGAATTGAATACAGATCGAGTTTTATTCATTCTGCTTTTAACATCCAGATCCTGACCATAGTCACCTGATACAATGCTTCTAAGGTAACTATGTATTTATTTAATGGCTGTCTCCTGCTAAAGCGCTAGTGTGCAGAATTGCTCTATTTCAAATGATTCGGAGAGCTATCTTATCGCATACTCGTTCATAATAATCAACTATTTTTGGGGGAGTTTTTCTTATAACTATAAAAAGATTTCTCCCGAAAATTCTCTTCTCGTCTGGTCAAAGAGAAAGACCCTTCCCGAAATTCACAAAAATTAGATAAAGTCGTGCCTGAAACTTAGCGTACTGCTCTAGTAGAATGAGCTGGGTACTAATACGGCTGACACACGATATCTTCGTTCAATGAAGATCTCTTGAACGAGAACTCGATTTTATTTTGTCAATAGCCTTTAAAAACTGGGTAAAATGGTGATCGGCTATTACCTTTGTTAAAATTCAAATTTTTCTAGATAAATGCATAAGTACCTATGGTACAACTCTTCGACCAACAAATAATGGAATTTACGAATAAATGAAAATTAAGAAAATGTCCACTTATTTATTGGCTAAGACAAGAAAAAGGATACCTATATATGTTGATTTCTAAAGTATGTTTATGTACACCATTCACCCAATTTAATTTGTTTAAATAAGTTAAAATTTGCCTTAAAAAAGACACTATTTGCCGTGAACGACAGTGTTTGCTAATTGTCGAACTCATTCAGCTATACAATACATTCCACACTCAAGAGTATAAAAGCTGTAGTGCTTTAAGTGGAATGTATATCTATTTATCATCGCTTAATTATATAAGAAAAGTTGTTTTTCTCTTCCATTGAAAAAAAAATCATATAACAAAATTAGACTAATTTCCCACTATTAGGGGTTAACTTATTTCCTTGCACCATCAAAAGTGATGAAGAATTGTCTGTCAATGAAAATACTTCTTCGAACCAAATAACCACGCTATCACTGACGTAATTAACACTCTGCCGAAAAATTCCGCAAATAAAATCTATTGACATTCTTCTCACGCAATCACTGCTAGTTATCATCGTTCTCTATCTACCTTGCTGCAGCTGTCTGTGGCACGCATAGCACACTGCCTGTCTCCCAACATGCCACCCCAAATACGGTAGCCAACCCACTTACAATTTTCTAAGCGACACAGACAACGCACCCAGAGCCAGCACAATACAGTAGGTTAGAACAAATAACAAAAAAAAAAAAACAGACTTTCGATGCGGTACGCAATTCAGCAGATTATGTAGGTACTTCACGGCGAGACGGCCATTGGCACTGGCGGCACGGCGTGGCGGTGGTAGGCTTTGGTCCGTCGATAATTCAAGTTTTGGTTTTTAAATCTAACAACTACTTGACACAATCACATGCCGCTGCCACTATCACTCCGAACGAACATCAGCTCCTGCTCCATACCTTCATCTGCGTCAACCGTCAAGCAGCTAGCGCAATTTTAATTGCCAATAATAATAATCGCTTCAATACAGCAGTAAAATAAGTGTGGTGGCGTGCCGGGTGCGGTGATAGTGGCAGCGGTGATGGTATTTTATCAAGAAATCAAAATTATAAGGCGTTCTTTGCGAGCCGCCAACCACCGCAATCATCGCTCGTAATTATGGTGAGCTTAGATATTTTTTTTTTATTAAGTGTCTACAAAGGCTGAGTATGAATACACCGAAGTAAGTGTTCGTTGTGAATGCTAAGCAGCTGCCGGCCGCGCCGCGGCCGTGCCGTCAATACTCGATTTAGATAGTTACATACGTGCTATGACTTCCATTTGCGCAGATGAAAATATAAAAACATGAATAAAGAGATACAAATGTACACCTATACATTTATAATAACAGTGGTTTTCAATGTGTATGTAGATAATCGTTTGGACCATCGGCAAATCCCACACATTTTTATGTCGTTAAGAAATACCGCCATCGAAGATCATCGACGTAAAACTGTTGCTGTTGGAATGCGCACGATTGGTAGTAATGTTGCACCAATAAGAGAGATGCTTGTTGAATCAACCGTATCTGACGAGAGTTTGTTGTCGAAGCAACTCTGCTGAAGTAAAGACGTCAGACGAAAATTCACGCTGCAAGAGGTATTCCAAAGGACGCAGTTGCATTCCAGTACCTAATATTTTTCATCAGCAAATAGCATTGGATGAAGCAACCGAAGCTGAACAATAGGAGGAACACTGGATAGGAACAACGCATAGAACATCATATTATATTCCTGGCAATATGTATAAATATAGTACATATATGTAGTTTGAAGGCACTCTAATCTAATAACGAGTTAGTCTTTACTGGCTACGCGTTTCTTTCTTGAAACTTAATTTAGTTTCTTATACATAGTTTTGTTTGCTAGTCGAAATTTCATTGACTTGATTTCTCGTCGTTTTGTCATAATTGTTCTGCTTCCTATCAAGTTGGTACGTGGTACATGATGTGCACTTGAGTTATTTGCCTTTTTCATCTTTTTATGTTTTTTGATCTGTATCAAAATTTGGTGAGAGTTTTTTTCACAGTAGCCATTGTAAGTAGCTTATAAGAAAACATTATGTAGGTATTGTAAGCCTTATTATGCATCGTAATTGGCAGCTATCTTGATAGATTTGATCAGAAAATAGGTTCTATCTCTTAATAAACATCTTATGACAACAAAAACAAAAAAACTAAATTAATGTAAATTGTCAACGAAATATTTCTGTAATTGGCAGCTATCTTGATAGATTTGATCAGTAAATAGGTTCTATCTCTTAATAAACATCTTATGACAAAAAAAAAACTAAATTAATGTAAATTGTCAACTAAATATTGCTGTAAGTGGATGGTGGATAGACATAATGTTTTATTGTGTTAGTATATATTTGTTCACTGTCTTGCTTAAATCAATATTAGTAAAACAAATAGCACAAACTACCACCTTCGTCAATGAAACTTGACGAATACTTTTGTCAGTTTTTGAAAAAATCGAGATTTCTCTACTTTATTGCTATCAAACTAAAAAACACCCTGTATACGCCACTCAATTGCTTTCGACTTACCTACCGCTATCGGTATACTTAAATGTATTGCTTTGCAAAGTTACTCACACCTCACACGACTTAACACGAATAGGACCTCAAAAGATAAAATATGAAGTGCATGTTGTCTTCTGCACTCCGTGAAAATCACCGAAAGTAAAGCTGGACTAAGTTTAATTTGTTGCCCTGGCTGGAAAACAAAGTGCGCTCTTTCTTTATCTCTTAAAAAATACATATTATCTCAATTTGAAGCAAAATATGAATAAGATCACATGTAGAGGGCGCTACAGTCGGCTGATATATTATAGAAAACAAATGAAAAGCTTTAAACCAACAATAATTACTAATGATATCAAGAAAAATGTAAATCCACCATTAATATTCATTTGCAGAATTGGTATCACATTAATTATGTTTTAAGACTCATTCCATCAACCGTGCCGTCTGAGTTTCAAATGTTGCTTTTATATTAATAGCAAAGTAAATAACATAGAACACAAACTTGTTATGACTTTGAAAAATGCTTATTAGTAATGCACTTTACATTTTTCTTTTATACATTTCGCACTAAAATATCTTAATAATTAAGATAATTATTGAATTCTGATATGTATAATGAATAGGTAGTTCACATGATATAAGTCAGCTGATGTTAAATGTATTCTTGACCACCGTAGCACGCTTTGTATCTCTTCTTCAATAATTTTGAATAGATAACTTCTTATGGGAGGGTAAACCGCTTCGTAACGTAACGCGTTATGGCGCCACTCTGTCTGACTTCCCTTTCTCTCACGCATACGGCAGCAGTAGGCAAGCTACTCCTCCCTCACTTTAACCCACAGCGCATTTTATAATCAATAAAAGATTTTATTAATAAACTAGCTTTTTCCCGCTACTTCGTACGCGTGGATTTTAGAATAAAGTAGGTATCTCAGTATATTTTTGTTTTTGCACAACCGGTTCAAAATGGGGGGAATGCGTGGTATGAAAGCTACATACTTCACCAGCTCTACAGCCGTAAGACTTTTGGCTTCTGTATACTATAATTTCGAAGTATCATACCGGTTTAAATTGCAAAGTTTTAGGGTTAAATTCTGAAGCAATATACCTAATTGGAATGCCCACTTTCAAAACGATGCTACGCGCCGATACTGCTATTTATGGCAGCTCCGCTTCATAAGTTTTGGGAGTTAGTATTGCTCGTTCACCTAGCCAAGCATTGTCGTGACGTTTACACTGTTCTTTATGGTTACATTATTTTTCTATTTCTGCTTTCGCTGAATGAGACATTGTCTACATATATAGTGGTAAATAGCGCCATCTTTGATGTTTTTGATGTAATTTCTATTCAGAATCACTAACTTATTTCTATTCATGTTACATATGTAGGTAAGTGTGGCGCTATTTTTATGATTTCCAGCGCCATTATGTAAGTGAGACGCTTACTTCCTTAAAATCTTTTAATTTTGCATAAAGTTCATTGAATAACGTACAATTGCAACAATATTAAAAAAACAACCAGAATTAAATATTTTGCTGCGATAAAATATAGCCTATATTTTAAGTTGGCGTACTACCAATAAATTTGCGAAAACCGCATCCAATTCCCTGCAGTAGTTTTTGTGTGGTGTGCGTACAAACATACAGCCAGACAGACAAAAATTCTAAAAACGGTTGTTTTGGCTTCTGTGGGTCTAATAGAGAGTCTCCATATTAGTTTTGCATCTATATCTTCAATGTACAGACATCGACCCGTTACAATTTTATTATATGTATTTATAACCTTTCCTCACATTATCATATAAATATACAAGGTGGGCAAAAAGAAATCACCCTATTGGAAGATGCTCTCATTTTTGCAAATGGCCGCCAATGTCAAATCTGTTTTGACATTTGTGGACTAGACAGATGAAGAATACAAGTGAACAAGCAATAAAGCGATATATGAACCGATATGAACCGATATTCTGAAGGCGGCGGCGCGGCGTTCCCGGGTCGCCTCATCTTTGGCGATTTGCACTGACCCGCAAGATCGCCCGATTTAACCGTTTCAGACTTTTTTTTTTGGGGTTTTTTGAAGTCCCGTGTTTACGTAAACAAGCCCGAGACTCTGGAAGCCCTCAAGGACAACCTTCGACACGAGTGCGGGAATCTGTCGCCCGAAGTTCTCGCTGAAGTGATGAAAAATGCCATAAAACGAGTAATAAATTGTGACGGCGTCCATTTGGCCGATATCATCTTCTCAACTTGAACAATACAATTCTAAAGATTCAAATAGACATAATCAAAAAACAGAATCGAAGTTTTTCATTTAGAAAAAAAGAGAGCCAAACAACATCGGATGGATGCCTTCTTTTGGCCCACCCTGTACATAAAGTTTAAGTAATAACCTAAGCTTTTCTCAAGTTAAACAATTTCAATTATAAATAGCTCAACTTAGATTAGTTTAAGTTATCATTTCTGTCGAGGGTCCCGAGACGCACACGTTTCTTTTTTTTTTTTGAACAAAAAGATTGCTATTTAACCAATAATGAAAGGAGGGCAGACGAATAACTAACTGAGAAAAAAACTGCCAAAATATATATGTATGTAGGTAACCGAAAAATAACAAACGCTAAATAATAAAAAAAAATAGTTGCGAAAGACTATGAAAAAATGATGACTGTTTTGATTTGTTTATTGATATCGAATAGAAGAATCATCCAGTGTTTTCTGCTTTATTTATAGAGTTGTTAGTTCGAGCCTAGCCTGGGAAGCATTTTTCTTTTTTCCCAGTTTTAACTGGATGCAACTCGTGGGATTTTCGTGAGATAAATATCATCACAATCTCAATCCACTGTACCACCTAAAATTCTCTTTCTATTACTTTTCTCACAAAAGACGTAAGTCCATTGTTGAAGAAGCAATCCAGCTAAAACATATATCATTTAGCTATTTAGCAAATTCATACGGCCTTTGAGAATACTTATCGGTTAATCCGCTTCTGTTATTTTAAACACGGGACACATGACTACAACACCAGAATGACTGCATTGTCAAATATGATGGCCGATAGCGATAATGCCAAATGCTGTCGTGCATTGTACAAGTTAAGAAATCTCCCTTTTATTTTATTTTATTACATGATTTTCCAGGATAAATACATACTGTATTTATGTACAGCTGTTTGAAAGATTGCCAAAACCCAGACGGAGAAAGCCAAACTCGATCGATAAGGCGGGACCGAATAAACAATATTAAGCACTGATTGGGATTCAATTATACACTTCAAAAAGCGGCGCATAGAAGAACAAAAATAATGAAAAATCAAAAATTAATAATTTACTCCTGGATCGACTGGCGATGGTGGTGCAGCGAAGGACGTTCTCGTTCAGTGCTCTTCGAAAGACCTGAATGGATATCAAAAGAAGTTCGAAAGAAGAAAGGAGAAAATACTTATGGCAATTTATCTTGAAGTCTCACAGCCGTTTAACAATGAGTGTCTTTGTGCAGATATGCGAGGCTTTTGTTTTGGCCTTATATTCCACCATCATTGACAAAAGCAATGCGGCAGACAGGCTATTTTCAACAATAGCAATGGCACCCAAATGCCAATTTACTTTCGATAGAGTCCTCATTTTGCGACAGCCTGATATTGTGTGGGTATAATAATGTTAGGAGGTATTTGATTGGTTTCATATCTAATGCTTTTGGTATTTGAGAATATGATTTAATAAAGTGCATAAAAAAGTTGGCATATAATAAAGTAGATGTTTACATTAAAGTAGTATAAAAAATATTATGTTGAAGAGATTTTTAAGACTATTCTATCATAATCTAAAAAAAGATATTGAAAATCATGATAAACCGCTTTTGATTGAACGATGTTCCAAAATTTAGACAATATTCTCTAAATCTGCTGTACATATTCAAATGCGGCTTTCGAATCCGACAAAGTAGAAAAGGCGAAAGCAGACAAAAACTTATGTCAAAACCGAAAAAAGATCTTTTTTTGTTTTGTATAATGCACATTTACCGCATATTTACACGACGGAGGAATTCATCAAAATAAAACATCTTTTCTGTAAATTTATTGTAGTCAGCTGTTTTAAGTTTCGTGCGAAAAGAAACAGTTATGCAAATTCTGTTTAAAAAATAGTTTTTTTTCAGTCAATTCTAGTGATAAAGTCATAAAAAAAAAAAAAAATCACCAAATTTTTCATTCAAGCATGTGCGTGCTGTCTATTCCTTATGATATTTTTGCCTTTTATAAAGCAATCGCAGTCAAGAGGTTATTATAAATAATTATAATGAACTAACTTGTGTGAGCGAGGAGAGAAAGAATAGAAAGGTAGGACAAAATTTTGGTGGAACAGTGGATTGAGATTAAGGTGATAATTATCTCACAAACATTTCATGGGTGGAATCCAGTTGAAATGGAGGGAATAAATAAAAAGTGCTACCCAGACTTTGTGATAAGGTTGACGTGTCAGAACTTACGTAAACTGAAAGATATACAAAATCGTATTACCCCACATTGTCAGTTCTAATTTTTCAAATTTCGAGATTTCCACGATTGATCCATCTCATATCATCCTTGGCCTTCTATATAATCTTAAATACCTTGACATTTTAGACATTTTAGACGAAGACATACATATCCTTTAAACTATGAAACTACTTTTTATTATTGTATCCGTCCTTGATTTATAGATTATGTTTCGCTTATACAGGGTGATTCACGAGCGTTGTGCCAAAAAGCTAGAGCGTGTAGGTTGAGTTGAGACAAGAAAAAAATCGTATGGGAGGGGGGGGGGGTCTATTCCCCCCCCCCCCCCCCCCCGTTTAGCCAGAAGAGGCAATTTTCTGAAAAATTGACTTATTTTGTTAAAAAAAATATTAAAAATCAACGGCTTCGTTTACAATTCCTTGTTATACCTTTTTGGAAAGCCAAAAACTTCTTCTTTCATTTCGTTTTTAAATTAAATTGTTTTAACTAATAGTTCAAAAAACATAAATTTTCAAACTCAAAATTCTGAAAAAAAATTTGAAAAAATAATTTTAAAACTAATTTTTTTCAAAATTTTACGTAATTAAGTATAATTTTTGTTCTCAGAATTCAACGCTCTTATTAATTTTTAATCCAACACTGAAAACCGTATGGCTCTACGACTTTTTGTTGCCAAGGTATTCAAAAATAACCGAACCTACTTCTTCACAAAAACAAGAAAACCTAGCCTTACGGGATGGCACAAGTGATCATTTAGCCAATTTTTTCGTGTTTTTGTGAAGAAGTAGGTTCGGTTATTTTTGAATACCTTGGCAACAAAAAGTCGTAGAGCCATACAGTTTTCAGTGTTGGATTAAAGATTAATGGTAGCGTTGAATTCTGAGAACAAAAATTATACTTAATTACGTAAAATTTTGAAAAAAATTAGTTTTAAAATTATTTTTTCAAATTTTTTTTTCAAAATTTTGAGTTTGAAAATTTATGTTTTTTAAACTATTCGTTAAAACAATTTAATTTAAAAACGAAATGAAAGAAGAAGTTTTTGGCTTTCTAAAAAGGTATAACACGGTGTTGCAAACGATGCCGTTGATTTTTAATATTTTTTTTTACAAAATAAGTCAATTTTTCAGAAAATTGCCCCTCCCGGCTAAACGGAGGGGAATAGACCCCCCCTCCCATACGATTTTTTTCTTGTCTCAACTTAACCTACACGCTCTAGCTTTTTGGCACAACGCTCGTGAATCACCCTGTATACGAATCTAAGAAGTTTAAACTTTTAAATAAGATATTTCCAAAGTCGAATCGAAAGTCATTTCTTTCATTTTGAGGGGAAAGGACTCCGCACCTTCAGCGTTTAGGGAATTAAAAGTTCCGTCGCCGTCATGTATTATGTAAGCGTTTAGAATCTAGAAAAAAAAACTATTATCCCAATCATGTTTGCGTTTTCGCTTGTTTTTTTTTTTAGATTATCTTTTTACCATCGCAACCTAAACACTTCAAATCAGCGATTCTGAATCCTGACATACTCCACGCAATCAAAACAAAGAATATCGGACTATCTTTGGTAAAAGAAATAATAAAAAAAACGGGGGTAATCGCTGACAAATGTGATTAAATTAAAATCCAAAAACATTTCAAGCGATATGCCAGCAGCAATGACAGTGGGAGAACAAACAAAAAAGGCTGCATCTAACACGGACGTCCGCTTGAGCCGTTTACAGAGGAGCAATTATTGCAATGATAGAAGCAGCACTAGCTACATCAGCCACAAAACGCCACATCAGCGAAGTTCAAGTGTTGGAAGTATCGGGAGCAGTACTTGCGAAACACTATCGTCGGTATCGTCATTATCTCCAACGCCAAGTGTCCTGTCGGCATCATCATTGCTGTCATCTTTGTCATCAGGCCCTTCGTCATCATCGTTGATGGCGTATCCCTCAGCGGGAGGTGCTACGAGTGTTATGGATGGAATGATAATTGATGGCTTCCAACTGGGAAGACGCACAGGGGCGGTAGCTGTCACTTACGGTAGTGTTCCAGCTAGTGGCAGTGCAATGACTGCCAATTTGGCATCGTCGTCGTCGTACACCCTTTTGCATTATCCTCAGCTACATCATCATCATCCCCAGCTACATCATCACCAGCAGTTGCATCACTACAGTGATATGCTCTATGCAGCACATATTTTGGGCCGAGGTAAATGTTTGGTTTGTGTTTGCTTTTTAATGGTCTACCTACTGCAATTTTTGGCACATGTTTAAGTAGTTTTTTTATGTGCAAACAGTATAGTTGGTAATCGAAGGGGTTTTAATATGCTGAATAAAAACTCTTGCCAACAAATGCAACAAATTCCTAGGATTTACAAGCATGAAATATGGAAGGATTGCAATGCTCTGGTAGCACGAAATTGTTGTTGATTTTAACAATCCTTGAAATAGATACACCTATGAGTTTTTTTTCGAATATACTCAAAAAAAAAAAAAATTAGTGATCTATTGATGAAAGGTGCATAATGAAATTTGTTTGACTGAAATGTTTGTTTAATAAATAATTGTACATACTTTTATTGTATAATGCTTGCTATTACATACTTTTAAGCCATACTGTTCGTTTACATATAGCTACCGACACCTTTTATGTAAAATTCCGTATAAACCCAACGAAAGCGCAACGTCATGCGGGCATGGATATTATGTAACGAAAAAATTTTTAAGCTTCTAATATAACACTAGAAATTCATACCACAATTGACACGAACTCGTACATAAGGGTTCTTACGTTTTTTTTAAATAAATGTATAATTTTTGTCTCTAATTTAGCGAACTTAAACTTATGTCAAAACTTATCGAAATTAATTTTAGTAAGTTCAAACGATGGCAAAAGGTCTTCTTTGGTCATTAACATTTCCTAAAAAAAAAAAAAAAAAAAATAATGAGACGAAAATGTAAAAACAAATCATTTTACATTTTTTTTGTCCACCACAGCAAAGATTTATGTTAAAACTTTTTAAATTAATGAAATTTTACATAATTTAAATAAGCAAAGAATTGGCTCCTTTAATTGAAAAAGATATACAATCGCGCTGACTTTAACAATGCAATTCAACCGCCATGCCATTCCCTTTTGCCTTTTTACAAGTTCTTTGTCCATTTTTAACATGACTCCTCTCTTCCTTCGGTTTGATAATTTCTGTATGCCTTTTCTCGTACCTGTCAATAATTTGTCAAGCATCAGAGCAAACGCGATCGTCACACACTAGTAGTGTCTGGTTTGTCGCTCGAATGCTACTTCTATAAATCACACAGGGAAAAAAGAAAAAGCTACCACTATATTATAGGGCTTAAGAATACCAATCACTCCGGCAAATTTTTCACGTTCTTCGTTACGTTTGGCTGGGCTAGTTAGTCATTCAGCCAGTCAATCAACGCATCGCAGACAGATTTGAATATTTATGGACCTTGATGGACAAGGAACATGGCTGAATTTTAAGCGGGAGCTGGTGATTTTTCAGATGTATGATTTAATCGTTGCTGTAAAACAAAAAAAGCTTGAGTGGAGATAATTTTTTTTTTTTTAAATAAACGTTTAAAAGTTAAAAAAAAAAAAAAAACGTGTCAAATTATTCTATCGTTCGCAGGGACCCTTCAAGTAACTCCCAATGGGCTCAGTTCAGAACTATAACCGAATGACAATTTATTGTAAGGAATGCACGCGTAAGGCATGGCCGGCGTGGCGCCGCGCCGGCCGTTTCTGGCATGTAATCGTTCTCAAAAAGACAAAAATACAAATCAGATTTTCTTGTGCATAAATATTCCACAAAGTAGATTGTGAGTGTTTAATCAAATTGTGAAATGAAGTTATGAATTTGTCATTCCATCGTTCATCGTTCGGGACATAACAAGTAGAAAATTAACGTTATTAGTCATAAAGCATTTTGCTAAATGGTTTTGGTGACACCGTTTTTTGTCACGATATTCGTGATTAACAAAAATAATAGTTTTGAAGTGTGAGGTAAAGAGCTTGTTTTGACATTTATGTCTGATTTGTTATGCATAACAAGATATAATCTAAGTTACCTTACTATTTGCTTAAAAGCGAATAAGCGTTGTGAAGCATAGTTATGTTTTAATAATTAAACAGAAATTATTTCTATACACGCGGGTTCGGCTTTTGTTTTAAATTAGAGATAAAAACAAACTACCAGACAATGATTTTCAGAATCATTAATTCATTAAAAGGACTTTAATTTTGTTATAGAACATACAGCTGGTTTCAAACAGATGAAGCATAGCTTAAGAGATCTGATTGTTCGTCGTTTAAAATACGCCCAATTAACCATTCTTTTTTTAATTGAAAAATAGTTTAAATAAAAGTGCTGGAAATTCTAACTCTTTTAAGAAAACGGGGGTTTTATAAATTTAAGTAAACAAATCAAATTATTTTTTGGTTGGTGGTCTTGTCTAAAAAAATATAATAACATTTTTAAAGATTCATTATCGGCTGCATTTGATTTCTAATGTATTTTTTTATTTTATTTTCAGGTAAGTGCACAACACTATCAGGTTGGTGTGAACAATGTTTTAGAGAAAGTGGTAAGACATTTTTATTTTATTTATTGTCGGATAGACTTCAATCAGAAAATTTGTAAGAAGCATCATATCAAACATTGGTTTCGACCTATTTAAAATCCTGAAAAAATTTTGTCTTAAAATAACAATATCCAGACAAATTTCTTCTACAAATACATCAACGAAGTTGCGTGAATGAGACTAACAGCATTATTTGAATCTTCTAGTCCTAATCTGTATTCCGGTCAAAATAAACATTTCGGTTTGCAAAAAATCGCATAGAACTGAAAATTAAAACAGACGTTGGAAACACCATCTCAAAAAAAAATAAAATGCACGACTGGGTCGCACGAACTTGCTCTTATTATAAGCAATTGCTTAGTGGCTGCATATATGGATATTAAAAAAAAAATAAATAATTTCGAAAATTCTTTTATTTTTTAAATTATTTTAAGAGTTTTCTCGGAAAAACAAAGTATGCAATAAAATTTCGAAGCTATACGTAAATCTAGGAAAAAAAAATATTGAAAATCGTTCGACCAGTTTTTTTTTAAAAAGGTTATTTTTGAAAAACTTTTCCAAAAAATATTTTGAAATTTATTTGGGTATGCAAATATATGGCAATCTGTAGTTTACATTTGAAAAAATAATTTAAAAAAAAATCAATATACCCGTTTCCAACATATTTCGAAAACCAAAAAATTTTTTGAAAAAATTATAAAAAATCAAAAAAAAAAGTTTTTGAAAAATATATATATGCCATATTAATAAAATTATAAATGACTTCCTGTGGCCAAAACTTTATTGAAATCGAATGTATAGTTTACGAGAAAATTTGATTTGAAAATACTGGTTCTATGAGAGGTACCGTTATAAGACAAATTTTGAAAAATATTTTCCAACCAAAAGATAGATTGTCTTACAAAAATAGCATCCTGAAAGTTTTATCAAAATCGTTAGAGCCGTTTTTGAGAAAATCAATTTTTTTCTTCACGATTGTATGGCAGGTGCCGTTATTTTTGGGCCTAGAGCAAAAATAAAAAATATGTTCCGAGGGACGGCCAAATAAATCCTAGATACCAAATTTGAAGCAAATCGGCTCATCCGTTCAGGCTCTAGAAGCGCGAACAGACAGACAGACAGAGAGACAGACAGACGGACGGAATTCCCAGACCCACTTTTTTCGACTTCTCCATCATCGTAATGTCATGTGTGATTGTTATCTCGAAATTTTTTTTCTGCACGAATCCATAACTTGCCTTATAGTACCTATAATCGCAAGTAAAAATAAATAAAGCAACATCCCCATCGATCCGACCGGTGCGTAAGAAGTTATTCAAGGTCAAAAGGTCAAATAAACGGTGTTTCCCATTTTTCTGGTAAACGGTATTTTTTATCATAAAAATATATGAGACAGATCATGAAATTATCTACAAAAATTGTTATGATAATTTTTTCGTAAGAATCACCATTCCTGAGATATCGTGATTCTTAAACTTGAAGGGGTCACGTTCTACATAATATGCACATAATGCCACGTACATACATTTAGTCCAGTCGACAGGTTCAAAAAAGTGGGATATAGAATCAGAAAGTGCCCGGTATGTTTCGAAAATTTTCAACGATTTGATAACAAAGGCGATATAATATATGACATTTGATATAAGAAGATCCTTAGAGTATAATCTGGTTAAAACAAAGTCAACAACGTGTCATAAGGGACTGAGAAAACGTATTCAATGTTGAACAACAATTCTATTATGCCATTTTGTCCTTCATTAACTTTGATTGCTTGTCAGCATGATTAAGATTGTGTCTATAAATGATTAATTAAAAAATTTTGTTGGTACATATATAATGACGTTATCATAATAACATTAATAATAATAACAAAGCAAAACAAAGTAAGCTCGTTCCCTTTGTGTGCTCATTTCATCATCATTTCATCCTCTACCTCTATTAGGAGACACATTAAGATTAAAACAGAAAACAAGTTTCAAAACTTTAAAACAAGTTTAAACGCATAAACTCTGCCCTCTTTTCGTCCTGAAAAGAAAAACAGAACCTTTTGTCAAAACCACAGACATACAGATCCAGACCGCGAACTCTTTATATTTTCTCTCCTTGTCTTCAAGCTTGGTGTGCATTTTATTTTGAATATGTTTTAGCTCTCTCTTAAGCTCTCCCCTGCATTTTAAAAGGGAAACCAATACATGAAAAAAATAAAATGCACATTCAGAGATATACATATAAGGTGGTGAATAAAATATTTTGAGGGTGTTTAAGACAAGAGAAGTACGAGTTGGCTGTATCTTATGTCTATGGTGTAAACCATATAGACATAATATTGTAAAGAGGAATAATTTCGTACGTTGACTCCCCTCCCATCACACGAATTCCAAATGTGTTCTTGTAATTTGCATAAGTATCTAGTAAGCGCTTGTTTCCACATGTTTGCGGGTGAGAACTGGTGCATGAGAACTTTTTTTTAATGAAAAAAACTAATGTATAAAAGCATTACAGTACAGTACGATATAGTTTCTAACGCAAAGGTGTACGTGAATAGTTGTGGAATGTTCTTATTTCCTCTCCATATTATTCTTCTATGTTTTAATGATTAGTTGCACACATTAACCATAATTGGTCATACAATTTATGTGTTCGTTTTGTTTGCATACTTGCTCCAAAATCATCAATTTTTTTGACAGGTCAGCTTGTTTGCATTGTCAAAATCAGGCTCATGATTCGCTTTTAATAATATAATTTATTTCTTCTATGAAAAAAAATCAACGAACTATTTGCTCAAGTATACTATGTATACACATAATGAAATTTTGAATCAGAACTATCTATCCAAAATATGTGAATACATTTTTTTTTTCATGTCAGTGTTCATTCGTACGCATCAATTTCATTGGTGGAACATTGATAGAAATGGAAATTCTTTGCAGTCAGTCCGCTTATACTTCCAGTGTGCCAGTTGTCTGGAAGGCACTTATGTAAATATTTCAAAATTCCTTAATTCTAAAAGTTGTTACCAGTATCGACACTTGTGAAACAGGCGCCAATCGTGAGAAGACATAGCGAGCCGTGCTCTTTTCTTCGCGTTGTGAAAAGTGAAATTTGTAAATGAACAAGCTGCAGCAGATGCTCGTACGCGTTTACCCACCAAAAATCAATATTATAGATGTCTCGGAGATGACTTAGTTGCCAGAACTTTATTAAATCTTGATCAGTGGAAACTAGTGAAACCGAAAACCGTTTTTGACTCCGTCATTAAATAAATTTTTTCTCGCAACAGTTCGACGGAATTTTTCATCATCACGATTTTGCCTATTAGGATTAAAAAAGTGCTAAAATGGAATAGAATAAGAAATGGTTTTTTCTTTCTTCAATTGTCAGAGGTTGCAAAGGCGTCTAAACTTATTAATGCACTCGCACTTGATGTTTAAAATCCAAAACACAAAAAGTCCACCAAATTTTCTGGTTAACATTATTTAAAAAAAATAAAATTGGTTGCAATACTACATGATTATTGGAAGGATCTATTTTATGTCTTCTTTGTTGGCCTTATTATTTTCTGTCGATCCTTCATATTCCAAAGTTTTAATAACATACTCGTGCCTATCTAACAACAACTGCAACAAAAATAAACACCAAAAATGTTTAACCCGCTTTTCAGAAAAACATTAGCGATTACTTTTCTCCTTTATATTATTGTATCTTTCTTTTGACTTGATCGTCACGATGCAAAATTATTTCCGTACTTCTATTCTATTACTTTTTTGAAGACAGATTTGGAACCAGATGAAGTAAAACCACCACCACCGCCGCGCCGCACCGGTGGGTGCCGCGAAGTAACGAATGAAGTGCGAAATGCTTCATGGAAGCTCCTTCACCTTTGCCTCTTTGTCGCATTTGTCTCCACGGTCGCTAGTCGCCGTTGTCCAATATGCGAGCAGCGAGCAAATAAATTGTTGTCTATTAGCATACAAAATAGACACTTCCGCAATTGAATTGATTTATTTCAAAACCTGGTAGATACACATAATGAACGTGTTGCGTTGAAATCAATAGCTTAAGGTGGGTTCGCGCAAGTTGTCTTGGTTCCAGATTGACCACAGCATAGATAGTCTTTTGCGATCAACATAAATCTTTGCGTTATATAATATTTGAGATGCAATTTTTTCACAAGTATCTTGTGTGTCTAGGTTTATTTTGCATTTTATTGTTTGCCTTAATGTGGATGAAAGCGATGCGTCCTGTTTTTTGAATGATTCTAAATTTGTGTTGGCGAGATATAAATATACACGTAGATCAATTAAACTACACAAGATATTACCAAATTTTTAATGTAAATTTCATCCTTACAACTGACCGAGAAATGAGTCTAGTTAGTCAAAAAATTCTCAAAGAAACTGGAGAAAGTATAACCAATAAAGGGCTGCAGGAATCCCACCCTAATTAAAGTTATTGACAAAAAAAAATTCCGATTTTTAAAATTTAAGCGTGTTTTTATTGAAACGTATGCTAAAAATTATCATTATTAGAACCCCACTTATTGGAGGAAGACGAGCCTGCCTACTGTTGCCGTATACGTAAGAGAAAGGGAAGCCAGACAGAGTGGCGCTATAACCAGCGGTTTTCCCTCCCATAAAAAGTTATCATTTAATAATCACAAATATGGTCCTATAAAACAGCTCTTAAGTTAGTAGAAGGTAAATAACATCTCACCTCAGTTTTGTTAAAAATCAACAAAAGAGAAGAAAAAGATGTTGCATTGAAGACACACTAACAGAAGCTCAGTTAAAGCGGAGAAAGTCGCAATTTCAGACTTCTAAGGAAAAAAAAAATGACTGCCCATTAAAAATACAAACATTTTTTGATGAGAGGCATTTTAGTTTAACAATGTTATTAATGAAACCTTATAGGAAAAACAAAAATCTAAATCGCGAAAATATTTCGACTAAAACTAAATAAGGGAGGTCAAGATCAAAAAATAATGCTTCACTCACGAGGTTTCAAATCTTAAGATATTAAAAAATATCAACCGTAGGTACCAACTACATAAACAAAATAGTTTGTTAATTATTCCAATCTTGCCATGGGATCTCTCACTAATTCCCTTCAGTTTACACAGAAATGCATAATATTGACTGCAACTTTGTAACCTTTAAGGTTGTTACATTTTTGATATGCAACATGTCAGGTTCCAAATGTTTTCCTTCTTCCGGATTATTGTTACCACTAATTGGTATGAATTACCACTGTTTGTCCCTTCGCTCTACGTTTCCAATCAATCGGACTGCTTCAGTCTTAAGTCTGCTAAGTGAAAGTATGGTCCCAATCCAAAATCCGAAATACCTTTCAACAAAATATTTTTGTCAGCCTGCTGGCTACTTTCATACAGATGTTTCTTACTTTACAAAGACATACTAGGTCGTATAGGTACTTATATATTTTCGATCTTAAGCACGAAACGCTTGTTGGTGCAGTAGTTTTTATTTCGATTTGTTGATTTATATTTATTTCGTTGCTGCAAGTTCATTTACCTAAATTACCCGTTTATGTTACGTAAAAATATATACTCATTTCGGCTATGCACTATACACCACCGAGCTGAGCACCGAGCCTTTCTCGTTTTAGGCATTCTGTATATCCGTGCCCCTTTGTTTCTCCTTTTATGAACTTCCATTTTTTTTTGTATCTACTGACTTGCGTTGCGATACCGCATAAGCTTCCAATTGCAACTCAACCAACATCGACATGCAGCAAGCAAAGGAATCGAGAAAAGCAGGTGGCAGTGGAATTGGTTGTAGAATGTGTCCGAATAAATGCAGGTTTGGAAGTTGCAGTAGTAGCAAACAGCTTAGAGTCTTTTCGTTTTGCGATGCGGAAGATAGATTTAAAATTTTCTTTGTTTTTGTTGCATAAACTGCATGGCAGATTATAATTGCTCAAAATAATTGTCATTTTAAGACTTAAGTCTGAAGTTCAAATTACAATCTTGGAACAATCCAATGGTGTTAAAGAATTCGAAAGATTCGGACTCTATTCTTATGCAAAACTAACACGACTGACGAGCCAATAGATGTTCCTAATTTTTTACCATTTTTTCATATAGGCAACTGGTCTTGTATCGTTTTTTAGACGCGGGTTTTCAATCTGGCAATACTTTTTTGGAGTTGGTCTTTTTGACAGCTGTCACTTGATTTATTTTAAGTTTGGTTTGCCATTTCATAATGAATAGACTAACTACTTACTCCTGAACAACGTGTTCAGCGATTAAGCTCACTTTTTGTTAAATGGATACGTCAATAAGCAAAACTGACGCATTTGGATTGATGATAATCTTCAAGTGTATGTTGAGACACCGTTACATCCACAAAAACTGAATGTTTGTTGTGCTTTATGGGTTGGTGGAATCATTGGCCTATATTTCTTCAAAAATGAAGCCGGCCATAATGTTACAGTCAATAGGGAACGCTATAGAGCCATGACTAATGACTTTTTCGTGCCTGAATTGGAGGATGTTGATGTGGACGACCTTTGGTTCCAACAAGACGGCGCTACATGCCATACAACCAACGAAACAATCAATTTATTGAAGGAAACTTTTGGTGAGCTCATTATCTCGCGTCGTGGGCCTGTGGCGTGGCCTCCAAGATCGTCCGATTTAACACCGCTGGGCTATTTTTTGTGGGGTTATGTAAAGTCGCTTGTCTAAGCAGATAAGCTCGAGACGATTGACGCCTTGGAAGAAAATATTCGGCGCGTTTTTGCTGACATAAGGCCTCTCGGCCGGAATTTATTTGAGCCAGCCGCGTCGGCCACTTGCACAATTTTCTTTTAAGCTTAAGTCAACAAATTATCATGGCAAGAAAAATCGAACGGGCTGGAAATAGAAACTGGATATCTTAAAACTAAGACAAGATATCAAATATATTTTAAGCTCATTTATAAAGGTCATTATTTCTTCTAAAAGTAAAGACTTAAACAAAGTTTTTATAATTAGTACTAACAGCGCAATAACCATTAGTGTTGGTCAGGGAACATCAATATAAGCCTTTTCTTAAATCCCAACAAAATTATATCAAAATTGGAGATAGGCTCTTACTGTAGATGTAGAACGATTTTTTTCTTAAAATATGCCCTCAAATATTGATTACGAATTAGGGGACACCCTGTAACATTATAAATGGCTTCACGCGTTAAAACTTATATTGAAATCGGATGATTAGTTTGAAAAAATAAGGTCAATGACAGGTAGGTACCAGTATAAGACAAATTTAAAAAAATTGAATTATAATCAAAAGATAGATTATCCTTTAAAAGTTTTATCTTGAAAGTTTTTTCAAAATAGGGTTAGCCTTTTCAGAATCTACTCAGCTTAAAAGACCACATAATAATATCAACAAAAATTTGTGTTTCACAAAACCAATACATTCTTTGAAAAACTATATGGATTGTTATGTATTGCACGGGGTCATTCATTGCGTGGATTCGAGTTGATAGCGCTGGCATTTAACACATGTAAAACTCAGCTGTCATCGGAGCTGTCGCAACATTAGTTGAATGGCTGCCATGGAACGCTTAGCAATCGAACAACGCGTCAAAATTATCAAAACTTACTACAAAAGACATTATTCCAACGAAGCCACTTTTCGCTCATTACGCGACCGACTACACCAACAATTTGAAGAAAGTGGAAGCGTTACTGACGTCTTAAGGCATGTGCATCATCGTAAAGCACGCACAGTAAAAAATATTGCTGTGCAATTGTTGTTGACGAATTCATCAATTTCCGGATTGAAGATCATGACTTGGTCGATATGGTGTTCCAACAAGGCAACAAGCCACACAACACAACAAATTATGGCTTTAGTGCGTGAGAAGATCGCATAATTCCACGTTTTGGCGAAGTCAATTGACCACCAAGATCATGCGGTTTGACACCGTTAATTTTTTTTTCTGTGGGGCTACGCAAAAGACCGTACTTACGAGAATAATATCCGAACTCGAGACTCATTTAAACCTACATTTCTTAAGTAATGGCCGAGATACCTCCCGAAATGTTCATAAAGTGGTTTAAAACTACCCCGAAAGAAACGCATGCTGCAAATCTTCCCGATGCGGTCATTTGAATGATATAGTTTTTCACACTTAATGACAAAGTAAAAACCTTATAACAAAATAAATTTTCATGAAAAATGTATCGTGTGTTTTATTTATATTTACTTTCAAAACCGAAAATTGAATGACCCTGTACATTGTATATTTTATGGTTTTCTTTTGAAATAAAATAACATAACAAAAAAAATAAATACCTTGAATAAAATCTCCAATACTCAATTTCTCTTCTTTCTTTTCCTCAGGTTACTACCAACCGGCTGGTCCATTAATTTCACCACACGTACTACCGCCTGTAGCTGCAGCACCCCCTCAGCCCTCGCAGCAACATCATTTAAATCTCCCACCAGTTGGAACGAAGAGCAAACAAATTCCCACGCCACTTGATTCCGATTCAGATCGAGGTCAACTTCATCCGCCGCCTTCGTCTACCTCGACGGTCGAGAGCCCTGACAGTGATGTTCTCATAACCGGTGGTGATTTAGCAACATTCCGCTATCCATCCCAGCAACAAGATCATCCACAGTCGGCAAGCGTTGCTTCACAGCAACAAAGCCAGCAACAACAACAGCAATTGCATCAACAAGCTGCCGGGGCAGCCGCTCATCAAGGAGCACCACCATATCCACGATCAATGCATCAAATGCATTATACGTCGGCATATCCGCCCAATTATTACTCTCCCTATCCGGGTGAAGCGATGTGCTATTCGCCTCCCTACCAACCATTTTTTCCAACCAAAGTATATCAAAGTGCTCCGCCACCTCCGTCTTATAGACGATATCCACCGTATTATCAACCAGGACCGCATTCAGGGCCACCACCTCCATCTGATATTTACGAACAGGCGCCACCTTCTGGAGGTCAGCCACCGCCATCAGGGCCACCGTTAGGTACACAACTAGTTCCAGCAGGACCAGGAGCGGCACACACACAGCATTTGGAGCACTATCCAGGTCCTCCTGGTTATTATTCCGGCTACAGTCCGGGCGGCGGGGGTCAATGCTACACCCGCAGCCCCTATATGGGTAAGGAAAAGTATGGGTATTCGCATACATTTAAATATGTATGATTCACCAACATAAACACATACATTTTTTTTTTTTATCTTTTAAACATTTTTCGGAGTGAGCTTTGGTTGGTTTTAATTTTTCAATTTAAATTTAATTTAATTTCATTGTCTTGTTTCTAAATATTGCTCCCACCATTTGCAAGCCCACTCTTAAGACAAGCGGTTGGTGCAACGAGAGAAGCTTATTCATTTGACGCATATCTAATTTGTTTCCATACTTATATTTTTTTTTTTAGAATATCCACAACAATGTCCATGTCCAATGCAACAGTCGTGTCCAAAAAACGTCCATACTGGGCCTCATATTGGTAGCAACACTATCAGCGGCAGCAACAACACCAGCAGCAGCAACAATACCAACAATACCGAAGTAACTACCAACAGCACCATCAGCAATCCTACAGTTACAACAGCAGCGATAATGGCACCAGCGCCAGTTTCAGCGAATACCATCGCAGCCGAAAATGCGATCAGCAAATCGGCAGTGACTCCGAATTCGAAGAGCAACAGCAGCGATATGCAGCTGCCGGTGTTAGATATGCTTAATAGTAGTGGAATTGTAAATGCTAACAACAGTAGTAATCAGCAACAACAGTTGAATATCAGTAGAGGCCCAGTTACAAATAATCCCAGCAACACAATTCACCAGCAATTGGTCGTGGCGGCAGATAGAAGTGTCGCTTTGGATGGCGGTGCTGCCAACAATGCCCATCACCACTTCCTCCATCATCCACATCACCATACACTAATGCATCATCGCCATGTACAGTCGTGTGATGAAATTGAACTTTTAAAGCCGTTGAAGTCCGAGTTAAAATCCGAAGCAATAGATGTTGATTCGAAAAGCAGTCAGTATGAGGAGGACGTCGTACAGCCTATGACACCACCCTTAGATTATGAGAAGCCAACCGAAGAGGCGATGGAGCTTGAAAAAGGATCTGAAAAGACGGTAGCTGTCAATTGTGAAACCGTTTGCGCAGTTGAAGCTTTTGATCTTACCGTGTCACCAGCCTCTCCTAAAAAGTTGATGCCCACGCCGCTTGTGGTCAGTAGAAAAGCACGTATAGGAAAAAATATGGCTCGAGAAATGGTTTATGTTGGATCAGCTGCTAAGCACAATCCAGTGCGACTGCAACAAATTCAACCAACCCCCGTGATGCTTATCCAACAACAACAACCTGCCTCGCATGTAACGAATGTCCCAGCACTTAACTTGTCTAGTCATTCTATTTCCAACGACAATAGCAATATTGATCACAAATGCGATGCAACAGTAGCTTTATTGCTGGAAACCAAAATCAAAGCAGAAAAAATCAAAACAGAAAAAGATGACGAATTGACAATAGTTTTGCCAAGTAACGTCGATGACAAAGAATATTTGAATAAAATCAAAACAGAACCAGAAACGCCCGAAGATGTTAAAGTAGCGAGTCTAGATTCGGTCATAGATGATGATATAGAAATAACTAGTCCCGCTGCAGATGGGCCAAAGCAGCGTATCAAAATTCTTGAGTTCCACAAAAACCAATGTAAAAAATCTCCACCAAACAGCTATAAAAGCCTCATCAAACAAACCGAACCCAAGTCTTATCTGTGCCTGAGTCGAAAGATCGAAAAACGCAATCGGTTCGGCAAGTTAAAAAAATCCTCCAGAAATAGCGTTGTTCGCAAACGTAAACTTGTACTTACCGATCAACAAAAGAAGAGTCTTCGAATAAGAAAGAAGAAACTTATTGCTTTAGAAGTAAGAAAAGAAAAGATTCGAGAAAAGAGGCGTATTGCAGCTTTGGCTCAGCGCATCGAAAAGCGTCAAGCGGCTAGGAAAGAAAAACTTAAACAGTCACTTTTGCTTGATAATAATCAATCGTTGGTGAATTCTCGTGAGGCATCCAATGATTTGGTTTCAAGAGGCTATTTCTCTGAACCAGAAACACGGTGTACATCTTCATGTCCAACAGCTGGGCGTAAAATAAAAAAATCGAAAACAGCCGAGGTGCGTTCTAAGTCAGAGACTAAGAAACCATCTTCATCGTTGTTTAAAGCGGAGCGATGGGAATGTTTTTCATCTACCTCAACCAAAACTAGCAGATTCCAGACTACTTCAACCGGCTCAGGTACAGACAAGCCTAGAACGCAGAAAAAACACAAGTCATTCACAGTAAACAGAAAGAGCAGCAAAGCGAAACCACTGTACCATAATTCGTCAGTGACGCCAACAGAAAATATTTCCAAAATGTCTGCCCGTCTTTCCGAATGTGAGATCGATGACCAGAACCAAATTATTAACTTGGATCATAATCATGATGCGGCTGTGGCAGTGAATAACAACAATTCTTCAGAGGCGAATAATAATGATTTTTCAAAGACCCCACTGGGAAGTGCTGCTGGAGTGAGTTCAGGAATTGTAAGCGACGAGGCTATAACAGATTCAACACCAATAAGTTCAAATGTCGCTTCTCAATCAATACTACAAGCACCACCTTCTGAATTTGTATTTCTGCGACCAGCAATACCACGATTCATAAGACACAACGGAACCATGAAGAGAATACGTTCGCGTTCGAAATTCGGATGTCGAAAGAAACAAAAACATAAACATTCCATTTCAATTGAGGTCGATGAAACTATTCAGCCTACGAGACCTGATGTAGTGCCGAAATGGAATAACGGCTGGCGTTGGGAGGGTGAGCCATTCCAAGGTGCTGTTTTTCTGAATGTAAGTTCTTATCTTATGAGTTTAAGGACCTTTTTTATATTTTATTATTATTATTTTTTTATTTTTTTCTTCATATAAAATACAAAACTAAGTTACAGTTTACAGATTTACAAGCATGACTAGTAAGCCGTCTGTCGGAGAAGTTGATTTTTTTTTACTTTTTTTTATTAAATCCACAAAAGTTTTTAAGGAAATTCATCCTTTTATATCTAAAGTTTAACTTCTTCGCTTATCAGCTTCAGTCAAGCGACTAAAAAATGTCATTTCCTTGAATGAGGTTTAATTGATTCGCAACATAAGTAGAATCCGGTGGTGTAGTAGTTAGTGTGTCGGACTGCTATACCGGAAGTTCCGGGTTCGATCTCTGACTCCATCCTAGTTATTTTCGAGATACTGCCTCTAACGAGTCTAACGAAAAAAGTGCTGTTCGTATTCGGTGGTAAATTGAAGGTCCCTTCCATTCCTTCAGAATAACGCAAGCACACAAATGGTAGGTTGACAATCGTAAGTCACTTGGCCCGGGCCCAGCTTGGAGCTGCTCTGCGAGTAAATTATTCATTTATGTTTTTTTTTTTAAATATCGCCGTTTGGGTGCGTATCTTGCTCAATGAGTGAAGGGATATTCTTCAAGCTTGTCATAAAGGTTATTTCTGGATTTCTTTGTGCTAATTTGTTTGTATCTAATCAATATGAAATAGGGCACACAAACCTGATATTTCATTCACGAGCATTGTTTAATCTGATCATTTATTACGAATGAGCTGACGACGCCGCTACTTGTTCATAACTAGTTCACGTTTACCGGTCTTAATCAGCTGCAAGGCTTACAACTCCGCCGGATCTGAGGAATGGACAGAGCTTTCTTCATTGGAAAAACCAATTTTCTCTATATTAGTTTTTACGAAACCTTAGAATATATCGGGGTTTTTGTTTGGCATAGAGAATAGAGAATATCGTCGACCTCATAAGCAAACCTCGTAGTTCCACCTTTTACCGAAAATGACTTTTGAATGCAATTTTATAGAAAATATAAGAGCGCCGCACCGAAAAAAATTGTTTATCACTCTTTGAACTCTAAATAAACTCAAATTCAAGTTTTTCATAGCATAGACTACTCTGTTGTATGGCAGACCTCGTAACTTCAACAAAAAGATTTCTTGGAAACCTCGTATCTCTTATGCGTGGTAAGCAAAACCTCATGACATAAGATGAATCTAGTGGCAATACTTCGTAACTCTTTGAGAGTTACGCGGTCTGCTTATGAGGCCGACGATATGGCGATTTTATTCTTAAGAAATTCAATGATGCCAACCATTTGCAGCTGGGATAGTATAGAAAAGAACGCTTTCTTTATTGGAGTTTGAGCACACACCTTAAAGTTATCATTTAAGCCCTTTATCCACTGGTTCCATTGCTACCCGCATAACATGTCACGAGCACATGTTATGCAGGTAGCAATTAATTTGTAATATTTTAAATATTGAAAAACAACATTATTCCGCTCATAAAAAGTTTCATTGAAATTCGTCGAGTGATTTACAAGAAAATCTGGGTTGAAATAACCGGTTTCATGGAAGGTACCGTTATAAGACTTCCTTGAATCTGTTTTCCAACTAAATTATAAACGTTATATACAAAAACATTCAAAAAGTTTTATCAAAATCGTAGGAGTCGTTTTTGAAAAATTGAATTCCAGAAGTCCCTCTGTAGACGTCCTCAAAATATAGCCGGTCAGCCTGTAGTTGGCGATATATAGACAGACAGTATTGTCTGACCCACTGTATATTCAGAGCCGAATTTCCGCCAAGGCCTACATTACCTGGCCAAGGGACCCCAGTCCCAGGTGCAAAGGACTGCGATGAAAAAAGGGTGAAGATTTTAAGAGCTGAAAGGTCTTCATAACTTTTCGTTACAATTTACAAACAGAAATAAGTCGGGTGTAAGCCTTTTAAGTCGGAAATATTTTTATTTTGCGGTTATGCATGTGTCAAATCAAAAGCTAGTTGTTTACTGTTAGGTATGTATCGATAGCTCTCTCACTCTTGCTATGACCTGTGAGTAAGACACTCTTACATTTCGTGTATGTATAGTAAACACGTAACCAAGTTTAGTCACCATTAATTATCTTAGAGAGAACGACTGTTTATAACAAACCTTTCTAATCTGTTTATATATAATATATTCTAACCATCACAACAGTTACCAATTTCAATGTGTATGCACCAGTAACAAGACTTGGGACACTGAACTGTTATCTTTTTACTTCATAAATTAAATTTGTAAAGAAAATTTAATTTTGAAATTATAGTATTATCAACGGTGCATGGTAGGGGGCCCCGAAGTTCTGTGCACCAGAGGGCAGCACAGTCAAACGCCACTACAATAATGTAACTGAAATCCCTACAGTATGTACGTTGAGTAAGGAACTCTGCATTCAGAAGAAATATCGCCGTGTTATTCTATAAAATAGATTAACGTAACTATAGTTATAAAAACTGCGTTATTAAAAAGCGATTCAAAATTATTTGTTCTGTGCAAAATGGAATGATTTCGAGATGGGCGGAGGGGGCCACAAATGCCAAGTGCCTTCGGGCCCTGGCCTTCTAAGTCTGGGCCGCTGTATATGAATCCCATACATTGTAATGTCATGTTTGATCATTAATTTTTTTTTTGCGAATGCAGAACTTGCCTTAATGTTGAAAAATAGAAGAAAAAAATCTAGCTTAACCATAAATATTTTTGTTTACTTTTTTCATGAAGAGCGATGATCCACATGTTATAAGAACTTGTTATCCTGCTATGCGTCATTCTGAAGGAGATATTATCCGGCCTAGAGATTGCGTGCTGCTTAAAGCCAACGAAGATAACGAATTGCCATATGTTGCTAAAGTTGCCTATTTATGGGAGAATCCTGAAGATGGTATGTTTAAATCAACATTTGTTCCATTAAATATTTTTAAACATAATTGACTTCGACATATTTTAGGAGAAATGATGATGTCACTACTATGGTACTATAGGCCGGAACATACTGAACGAGGCCGTTTAAGAGGCGATTGCCCTGATGAGGTCTATGCATCCCGCCATCGCGATCACAATTCCGTGGCATGCATAGAAGACAAGTGCTATGTCTTGGTGTTTAGAGAGTATTGTAGGTAAGTTTTCTCCTTCGAATACAAACATTTTCTATTTCACAAACAACATTCTCTAAAATTCGTATTTCTTTTGTATTTTAAGATACCGTCGCAGATTACGGGCCGCCGAAGAAGACATCCAAGACGTATCGATCGTACCAAAAAGGCCCAATTTCTTTAACCCACGAGCGGTACCAGAAAGCACAAATCCAGAATTAGTTATGTTCTGTCGACGAGCATATGAGTTCCGCACAAAACGATTGCTAAAGATGCCAAATAAGCATGACAATGTCACAAGGAGTAGCAATTAAGTTGTATAATTTTATTTTTTTATTTTTTTTTATTTACATATTATTTTCTTATGCTGTTTTTTATACATATTAAGATAAGAGTAGAATAAAGTGTTTAGGGTAGTTAAAATATAATGCAAAACACAACAACAAAACTGAAAAATACTAACTTAAAAAAAAAACTATACAAGAACCAAGTAACAAAACAAAATTATTGAGTCTTTAAAAGAAAATCAAAATTATGACACAAAACAAAAACTAAAATATTCATTGTCAAAATTTATATAGCCTACACATAAAAATATTACATTTATATATACAAACATATATATGTATATATACTATATATCCAAAAAATTAACAAAGTTTATTTCGATTTAATTTTTGTTTTTATTTAAAAAATAAATATTCTCGGTGGGATATTACATATCTTTTTTATATGAAAACGAATTATACAAACAAAAATGATAAATGGACCCCGCAGCTCGCACTATTGTACACAAAAAGGGGTTCTGGTAGAATTTCCTAGAACTTGATACAAATTCGACCGAATTAAACATGCATGATGCACTTTCAGTAAAATGTAAAACTTTAACTTTTCCGAAACAGCTCGCTTTTTTTACAAGTCACAATTTTAAGATACATAATATGATTGTTCTGCCAATTATCAATATGGCATTTCACTTTTTCTACCTTAAACAACATAGAAGTTTATTGGCCATTGAAACATCGAGAATTCCCTTGCCTTCCAAATTTTAAGTTATTTTTTCGAATTATCTTCAATTTTCGTATTAATAGTGTGGGGTCCTTAATAACAAAAAAAAAAAAAGAACTATCCAAAAATATTATCACAGAATGAACATATTTATTTTTTTTTATATTATTATTATTATTATTTAAGACTATTTCTTTTAATATTGTATACATTATACTTATGTATGTTGTCGTTTGAATATTTAATATATATTTATTTATAATTGTTGGAATTTGGTTTGTTTTATTATTTTGTTGTTGATTTTTATTTTGTATTCTACAATAATTTGATTTATTTGAATTTTGAAATAAAACAAAAAAAACCCTTGGTGTTTAAGATTGATTAAAAATGAAAACTTAGATCAGTGAAATGTATTAAACCGATCACGGAATCTATCTGTGTTCGATATATATGTACAAATTTCAAACTTAAACATCTATCCTTTCTTTGTTTTGTTGATTTCATTATGATATTGAAATACACAGAAGTTGTTTACTTCAAACCAAAACCAGATTACCGATGGTATCTAATCGTTTTCAAAAAATTGACAAATACTCGATGTAAAATTAACAGAAATTATATTTCTTCCACCATCTTCAGCAGAGTAATGATCGTTTTGTTTCGAAATTTCGGTTGCTATTATGGATTAAATTCCATGTAGTTTTTTTTTTTTTTTGGATTAGAACTGAATGAAGATTGTAATTTTTAGTTTTATTAGGTAATATGTGCATCAATCGAAGAAAATGTTACCAGATATAATCGGAACTTACTACTTTTTCGGAATACCATGCCAAAGGTTTGGGTATTATATCCATTTTTCTTGTTGAGGTCATATTTTGATAGTTATAGCGTGAAAAGACTAGTTATACATTAGTTCTAACTAAATAGTACAAAAACGGCTAACGTTTTATGAAAAATTTGTATGCTAACAAATAAAGAGCATGAAATTCTCTAAAAAAATTGTTTAATTTTATGGTTACGAAATTTGTAGTCTTATTAGACGTTACAAGTTTCAATGATCCAGGGTCCAGGCTCTTAAAATTAATTTTACATCAATTCCTTATGCGCTTTATTAAACAACAAACCTTTTGCCCTTATCTTCGATTAAGTTTGAAAAATGACATTTGAAATCTGAAGACTGGTTGGTGATTGTTTCCTTGTCTTAAATACAATAGTCGCAAACACTGTTCCCTATCCCTACCGCAATTTCCTACACTCGTTTCTTAAAGTAATTCAAGTAAAACAAAGGGCATTCTTGAATGTTTATTAATACATAAATGTATATGTACATAGTACAATCATTTGAGATCATCCCAGATAGCCATTCCAAATTTTAAAAACTCAAATTTTTGAATTTTTTTGTATGCCAATCGCTTGTGACAGTTTGTCACAGCTAAATAGTTTTGTGACTCGCTAGTTATTTAGTTGTTTACAAATTTAAATAAAATGCACGACTGGGTCGCACGAACTTGCTCTAATGTGTGACAGTGGTCTAAGGGTTTGAGATTTTGATAAAAATAAATTTTTCAAAATTCTTAAATAAATACTTACACTAATTTGAGCTGAAAAAAAAGTACGCCATTTTATTTCTTGGATAAATTTGAATTTATGAGAATAAATTTATAAAAATCTGTGGAGCGGTTTTTGAGAAAAAAAGTTTTTTTTGAAAAACTTTTTGAACAAAATTTTTTAAAAAAATTCAAAAAACGCCAGTTTATAGGTATTCAGCAAATACATTTATTTAGAATTTTTAGAAAAAAATTTAATGAGCAGTTTTCAAAATATTAATTTTTTAAATTTTTCTTAAAAAAATGCTTTTAAAAATACAAAAAAATATTTTTCAAAAATATTGGTATGCAATAAAAATTGAGCTACCTACAGCTATATGTATGTGAAATCTCGAAAGAATCGGTTGAGTCGTTTTCGAGTTAGTCGAAAGCAAAAAAAACGGTCCTAAGTACCGTTCTTAGCCATTTTAAAAAAATTTTTTTTTTAATTTTTTTCAGCCATATGATTGGTCGTACCTAAAAACCAACACTGATTTTTTTAAATCGAAATCGTTAGAGCCGTTTTTGAGAAAAATAAGCTTTAACGTAACGGTTGTATGGCAGGTACCGTTATTTTTTGAGCTAAAAAAAAAATTTCAATTTCCCCTCTGTACAATACCTAAAAAAGTCTATATACCAAGTTTGAAGCAATTCGGCCCACCCGTTTGGGCTGTAGGTCTCTATACATACAGACAGACAGACACAGACGGACAGAATTTTTAGACCATCTTTTTTCGTCTTCGCTATCATCGTTATGTCATATCTGATTGTTGTCTCAAAACTTTTTTTTTCAACGAATGCATAACTTTCCTTATATGTAGTACCTATAATCGCAAGTATAAAATGTACCAGTGAGCCATTTTTTTTTTTTTTTTGATAACTTAAGTAGTATAAACATTTTTATACTCAATCGATCAGAAATCGTTTGTGACAACGTAGTTTTCGAGAAAAATAAGAAAAACTGATTTAATTTCACCAAACTTTTATTTTGTTGCAGCATGTTGTTCACCTCAAGGCATACAAACTCACCTCAGCATCATGAATCAGGTGCACGGTACACATACATCAGCACTAATCTTTGCATAGCTCCGTTCATAACAATAAACAAAATGAAAGTGTGGTGAAATTAAATCAGTTTTTCTAATTTTTCTCGAAAACTACGTTGTCACAAACGATTTTATTGATATATTCCGAAGTCACAAACATAAAAAAAAATCTGAAAAATCTATTCCAACCAAAACATAAAGTTTACACATAAAACAGTATTCAGAAAGTTTTATCAAAATCGTAGGAGCCGTTTTTGAGAAAAATTAATTTTTCACTAAAATTCGTATGGCAGGTACCGTTGGTTTTAAAGTTCCAATGCTAACTCCAAAACCCCTCTGTAGGACGTCATAATAATACTATGTACCAAGTTTGAAGCAAATCGGTCCATCCGTTTAGGCTGTAGGTGACGATACAGACGGACGGACATACAGACAGAATTGTCGGACCCACTTTTTTCGACTTCTCTATCATCGTAATGTCATGTTTGATTGTTAGAATTTTTTTTAACGAATGCATAACTTGCCTTATATAGCAACCTATAATCGCAAGTAAGAAATGGCTAACTGGTACATTCTTTTAATTTGTTAGTAACTAAATAACTAGTGAGTCACAAAACTATTTATTGCTGTAACAAACAGTCACAAACGAATCACGAACGATTGGCATACAAAAAATTCGAAAATTTGATTTTTTTAAATTTGGAATGGCTATCTGGGATGATACCTATTTAATCATTTGATAGTTTTACATGGAAAGTTTTCCGAGAGTTTTGAAAATTGGTGGTTTTATAGATTTTGACATTCTCTTTCTGAATTTCCACTTTGCCAACTCGTATCGTTTCCGTTTCCGCTCGCACCGACATATTGAAAGCATAATTTAGTGTTTATATAATGGATTGAAGACAAACAAAGTTATTCTCAGGATCATTTTAGGGTTTGTATTGTATGTATGTATGTAATCAATGAAAGAATTTCCACAGCTAGGAAGGCGCAATATGGGTTTACCTATGGATTTAGTTTGTAAGTGGTGATCATCAGTATGTGGACTATTTAAAACGCCACTACAGAAAGGGGAACACTGTGTTTTTTTATGGCAATCGGGAAGACCTGCTTGTCAAAAGCATCGGGCCTAAGGCGTCGGTTATAGCGATCAGTAAAACGCATCAGTAAAAATTGCCTTTTGTAGTATTTAATATGTTTGAATGCGTTTTGAAACAAAAAATGCATACCAATCGGTGACGAATAACATAAATTAATTTATTTAATACAAAAAATTGATTCGGAAATGTATTTCTTGTGGAAAACTAAAAATTAGATTTTACTGACGAAAACTCATTTAACGTATCAGCTGATTGTCGTGTTACTTAAAATTAAAAATAATTAATTCTAATTTCTTACTGTTTAGGTACTGATGCATTTGCGACCAGAAAGAAGAAGAAAAACCCAAGATCATTTTTTTACTGACATAATTTTACTGATCGCTATAAACGACCATCAGTAAAAAATTCCTAGTTCATTTGTTTTCAATTTGTACTGATGCGTTTTACTGATGGCTATAACCGACGCCTTATCGGCAATCTCCCACAGAATTTTGTTTCCCCCGTAATATTTTGTTCCCATGAAACATTCCCTGCCATCGCATCGTGAACCTCCTTCGGAATGAATTTCCCATGGAACAAATTCTACCAACCCAACCTAATAAACAAAAAAGGACTTCGAAAAAAGTTTTCGAATGTATTTTGTAGTGCTCTAATAAGCATTAGGTACCTACATATGTAAGTAGAAATTTAATTGGATTATAATAAACACCCCATTTTCACTAATAAAAAAATATCCCAAACAAATCCAGAACTAGCGATCAGAATAATTGATTAAAAGTTCATACTTAAGGCACAAGGGGAAACTGCGCTTCAGCGGAACGACACTTCAGAGTTGGGTATATAAATATGACCAACTCTACAGTTTAGCGTCGCTGGCTTGCAGTTTAGCTCGTACAATTCCATACGAAGAATAAAGAATTAGTTGCAGCTAGCTGAGAGCACAAAAATGTAATTAAATATAAAAATAAAGCTTAGATATGAATGCTCTAACTTGCGCCAGTAAAGCTACCATTAGACGGTCCTTGTAATGGTCCTTGCAAGGACAGTCTGACGTCATTATGACGTATTTATCTGTCCTAAAATCGACATGTCGTGTAATGGACATTGTAAAATGCTGTCCTTGCAAGGGCAACCACAATGTCCACCACAATGTCACAATGTCATGTGTCCTTGCAAAGACAAATTACAAGGACCGTGTAATGGTCCTTCCATTGTTGATGGGACACAAGGACAGATTTTTTTGACATCTTGTCCTTGCAAAGACCATGTCCCAACAATGCAACAGCACGAATTTCTGCCGGGACATTGTTGCTTGGAATGTCCACTTTTCAGGGTGGATTTGTTGTTAAATTTCAATGAGCTACCAAAGTGACATCAGATTTTGACAACCTTGCGTGCATTTGCTGTTCCCACTCTGAACTCTCTTTTGGACAACACAGAACGAACTCTTCGTGTTGCCCTTGGTTGTTGTCGTCGTCGTCGTCGTCGCTGCTCTCCAATATATGTGCTGCGAGAATCGCCATCTGCAACTTTCGATTGTAGTACGACATACCTACCTGTTATAACTATAATTTTATTATATTATATTTAATTGAAATTATTTTATCGAAAAACTTCACGCACATACCTCTCGTGAATATTTTCTAGAGAAAAAAAGACAATACGATAGTCACTCAATTTATAAATGTCCCCGAAACGTCAAATTTACTTTTAACAAGGACCAATTTATAAATGTCGTGTAATGGTCACGGTAAAATATTGCATTCTTCAGCGCGGTTTCATTCACTACCAACTGTCAAAATGGTCATGTCGTGTAATGGACATTGTTATGCTTGTCCTTGCAAGGACACCGAATTGCAAAAGTAACAATGTCCACTTTGGTGGACATTGTACTTTGGGACAAGAATGCCAAATTTGTTTCATTCGTGTAATGGACATTTTTACTAGCAAAGACACGGTGAAGAATGTCCATTTACTGACAGCACAAGGACACATTTTCTGTGACGTCAGACTGTCCTTGCAAGGACCATTTACAAGGACCGTCTAATGGTAGCTTAAGTAATACCGTATACCGTGCAATTTGCATTCAAAAGGCCTTGGGTCTTACAGGCATATTGTTGAAATTATTATACGTATGTATAATTATTATAATATGTATCATTATAATTACAAAAATTCAGATTGGATGTGTGAACTTGCAATATTAGCGCCTAAGAATTGTTGAAATTAGCTGCCATTGGTTTTCCGGGTTCATATCATCAGTCGAAGGATTTTTCGCAAGCTCAAGGGATACGCGATCAGCATAAACAGCGGTGCGGCGCCGCGCCGGCGGTCTTTTCCGTTTAAAGTCGTCCGACATTGAATTTCCTCGGCGTAGTTGGTTTTCGCCTAAGAGCTTCCATTACATCTATTAAAAACAACGGTATGGTGTGATTTATGGGCTGGTGGATTCAGTATTCCATATTTCTTCATATAAGAATGTTACTGTCAATGGTAACCGTTATCGCGCCATGTTAACGGACTATGTGCTTCCTGATGTATCATAATGTAAGGTGGCTTTAGATGGAGCTGAAAGCTATGATCTGCAAAAAAGAGAATGCAGTATATATAAATCATACTTGTGTGATAGAGAGGGAAGACCAAAAGGGAAGACGTCTCTTCATGGATGCAGATTATACGAAAATTATGGATGCAGCTTGAAAAAGACGAACATGTTCATCTTCATCGTCTGCACTATAATTGTTGTTGTTGCGTTTTCGTCTGCAGTATAACTTATTGAAGCTCCATGCAAAACCACCTTTAAGCAGAGAGATGTGGATGGAGGCTTCGTCATTGGAGCTAATTGGTTCACCAGGGCTGTGCTTGGCTTAGACAGTCCACCTTCGTCAAAATGATTGACCCAAGAGCTTTCGTTTTGAGCACCTTGCTCAAGATTGGGTATTTTGTCCTTCAACCGGTGACAAATGTACCCTGCCAAGTTTTCCAAACCGTCATAATGGAGTGGCAGATTTTCTTCTGGAACCGAATCGTTTAGAACCTGTTTTTTGACTTTAACCACGTTGAAGATCCTTCCTAAAAAATGAAATGAGAATAATGTATTAATATCATTAATCTGTTTTGAAATAGGTACTTAAGTCAAACCTGAAAGAGAAGTTTCTTCTAATCCAAAATCTGGTGTATCATCCACACCAACGTTACCATTTTCCGAAAGAGCGCCTTCGTTGTGACCAAGAATGTACGACCTGAGCCTATACTTAAATTCTTGTCGATCAGGATGGTCATGTAGACCACCTTTAGACCTTATGATTCCGAAAAAGTTTTCCAGGACGTCTTGGTTCAGTCGGTAAGTCCTAATGAAGCTTACACCAAAACGCTCCTTTACATCTTTGTACAATAATTTCAAAGCGGTGTTAGATTGCACAATACCTTAAAAAATTAAATACGTTAATTGATTGCGTTTAATGGAATTTATATATTCTTACCTTTTTGAAATGGAAGTAAAGAATTTTTTCCTACTACTCGCATAGTGAACATTAGTTCCGTCATATCGTCTAATATTTTGTTTTGCGAATCTTTGTAGGGTGACCTGACGTTCATGACGTCGAACCAATCATTAATCTGCAAAACGAATAAATACATATTATAGGCAGTGTATGTTCGTTTTCTTGAATGACTTACATATTCAAATAGCTTATAGCACTCCTTCCTCCCAAGTTTCATCTTCGAGTTGCCCAAGATCAACAGCTCGGGATAACGCTTTAGCGACAGTGTGGGAAAATAATTTTGTTGCCAGTTTGACCTTCTGTCTTTCTGCTTGAACAACATTCAAGGATTTAGCTGAAATTTTATAAGTAATGCTCAACTCTCCCGAAGTTAATGAAAGGAGCTTCAGAATAATATCCTTCTTAACTACCATTCCGTTGATCAAAAACCCGTGGTCAATGAAATGATTGCGTATTAGCTTAATTAAGTGGGGAAATTTTAAATTTTTCTGTCTTCGAATAAAAACCTATTAACCAAATAACATAAGTTATGAAGGATTTCTTTTTAATCAGTTACTTACCAAGGTTTTTCCATACTAACATTGAGTTCCGTATATAGTCCTCTGTTAGCCCCACCTAAGTCACTTGTGATTGCAACTACTGTGAAACCATAAGAACCAACAGTTTCAAAAATATTAAGCAAAATATTTTTTGTCATCTTGCAGTCGAAATCGTAGAAAATGGGTTGCTTCCATTTTCCTATTAAACCTGATGTGGGGAATATAATGAACACTTTAAAAATGATTTTAATTTAATATTTACTTCTTAGCATCCCTACTTGCACATAAGATGTTGGTTTAAGTGTAGTGTCCGAAGTTCGGTCATAGCAGTATGCCTCTTTAATCTTCATCTCATCGAAGCTAAGAACGCAAAGCTTTTGGTTTTGCGTTAGCTCCTGCGCTGCTTTCATAATTTTTGCTACTGGCATTATGAGACCTGGGGTTATATTCAGTTTCTGGGCCCAATTTTGAAGGGTTCTGACGGCAGAAAGAGGAAAACTTTTCTTCCTCAATAGTTTGTAAGCTCGAGAGCTTGCACAATAGAGCGTTATACTTCGAGCTATATCCTCCTCTGACCATGTCAATCGTTTCCAACCCTGTCGAAGTTTTTTTTATTTGGCCAGTAGTAAAAATTTGAAGCAGTTTTGCTTCCAAGTTGGATTGATGGAACCCGGCCTTTTTCACCTTAGCCTCTAAGGTTTTGATTTTTTTTTTCACCAATCACTGCCTTTTTTTAAGGTCGTCATTTTTGAGTAATGTTTTTCTTAATGTAAGTAAGTTAAATGAATTTTTAATAAACTATTGTGGCTTCCCATTCTTTTTAGTTAAAATATAAAAACTAATAATGTACTCACACTTGGTTATAGTTAACTCATCAATTTGAGCCTCTTGCACTGTTATTAGTTGTAGCTGTTTAACGTTCTGTTTGAAGATATCGGACTCTAAATTAAGTGCTATTTCCAGCAACTTGTAGTCTTGGTGAGTTATTTCGTCAACTTCAGGCTGTTGCGTCGTTAGTTGTGGCTGTTGAATGTCCTCTTTGAAGCCATTTTCGATTTCTTCTTCGGCTTTATTTTCCGACAACTCAACTGCTACTTCCAGCAACTCATTCGCTTGGTCAGTTGACTCATTAATTTGAGCTTCAGAATAAACTGTTGGAACTGCATCAGGATTCAGATGATGTTTTGCTGTAAACCCTATTCAAGAAAGTTCTTATTAAATCTAGCATTGAATAGTTATATCTTTCAACTTACCCATTTCAAACTTCATATTATTTTTAAAATCTTCTTTAACAAAATGTAAGCCGCAAATGCGAGCAGTTTTAATATTGATTTCATTGCTTTTTTTGCAGAACGAAGTCCACTGCTCGCATAGATATAAATTTCTTTCAGGAAATTTATGAAAACTAGTTAATTTATTACGCATGTTGCTGTAACATCCAAAAACTGAACAGCCAACCTTTTGTCTATTATATTATTTATTGAATAATTATTATTAATTTAAACTCTACATCCCTCTGAATCGCTTTTAAATTTGAAAATTGAAACGTTCACGTTCTATTTTGTTCATAGAACATGTACATAAGCATTAATAATTTAAACTCGCTTTTGAATTTGAAAATTGCAATGTTCACTTCCTAACCAAGAGGAAACAGAGTGAAATACCTGCCAAAATTACCTACCCATATAATTTCTGTATGGCGTGACGTCACAATAGTTTGAAAACCGATTTCGTTCATCGTATGTGCGCAATGCCATGTTTATTTTCGATTTGTTCTGCGCACCTACGTCAAAAGAACGCGGGGAGTTTGACACAGGGTTACCTTCGGGCAGTGTTGGCCCAAAATTAATCTGATTAACGATTGAAAATTAATGATTAAAAATCATAATCAAACAATTTGATTAAGAATAATTAATCATACTCAAATTTAAAATGATTAAAATTATTAATCTTAATCATTAATCGTTAATCTGATTATTCGATTAAGTATTAACTTTGCCTAAATAAAATGTACCTATAATAAAAAAAAATTGTGTGGTTTTATGAAACCACGATGCAAGTGATACTTTTTTTTCGGAAAATTATTCGATTAGGGTATTAAAATCACGTTTTTTATCTTAAATTAACAGTCTCGGCAGATAGCGCGATGGTAACTAGATACAATTAAATTTAATCAATTAATGATTAGTGATTAATGATTAACACCAGTAATCATGATTAAGATTACTTTTTTAATCATGATTAATTTAATCTGATTAAAATTAATCAAATTAATTAATTGATTACAAAATTAATTGATTAATGCCAACATTGCCTTCGGGACACCTTAGTGTCAATTGGACACCTTTTCAGTCGCTCGGACACCAGGACACCTCTTTTTAAAAATAATCGCTTTCGGACACCTTTTAGAAATCTGGACACTTTTTGGACACTTTTAAAATAAACAAACAAATTGTTCGAAAAGAATATTTCAACTCTAAACGCAGCCCTTTGACACTATCATAAAATATATATATCTATCATTCATTCTCTTTCTATCTTCAGTGGAAAAATTTCCATTGTTTGTCATATAAATAGAGCTTTTCAATTTCCAGCAGCTATCTTTGTCGAGTCTCTTCCTTTTTTTAAAGAAAAATAAAACGAGAAACTTTCTGAAACCACTGACATTTTGTAGATAAGCTTAAAATGTATTATGTCTGTTTGTTCTTCTTTAGCATAGTTTCTATTTTTGATTCATTCCTTCATTTCATTTCATTTGTTCTATGTGGCATTTGCCGTATTTTGATTAAAATTTGTGAGGGACACATTTTTTGCTCTGGGACACCTTTTTTGGACACTATTTGAAAATTTTCAGAGGTAACCCTGGTTTGACAATGGTTTGACTTTTGTTTGGCATCATGCGCAATGCCATTATCTCTATTAGTTGTATCATGCTCTGTATATATATTTGTAAAGTAATTTCATGGAATATGGTTTTTAGTTGTGAACTTTATCTTTATCTACTTTTCATCACTTGTCTTATAGCACTTTCCATTGGAGGAAAAGAAGCGTCCAGAAGCATCCGGAAGTCTTCTGAAACCGTTCCATTGGTAAGAAAATGACACTTCTGACGATTCTGAGAAGAGAATTGAGCTTCTGGATTTGAAGTCAGAATCCACTCAAGAAGCACAAATACAAATATAACTCAAATGTCACCCATAGAATATTCATTGGGGAAATGTCTATTCGCATGCAGCAATGTGGAAAGTATTGGTAATTCCAATAAATGTGACATATTTTTGAATCCAAATCTGATGATAAAGGCTTCGAAGGTCAGCAACGAAGTTTAGTGAGTGGTATTTAATACGGGGATCTAGTAAAAATCCCTTTACACCACGAATCTGGCGACACACACCACTTTGACATTGGCATAACTTGTGAAACTGATTCCTGCGAATACTACATTGTGTTAAAATTAAACAGAAGCGATTTTGCTTGTTCCATTGGTTTTCAAAATGAGTGGTTCCCCAAGTGAAACCAATGGAAAG
The DNA here is from genome assembly GCA_916050605.2 of Platycheirus albimanus. Lineage (NCBI taxonomy): Eukaryota > Metazoa > Arthropoda > Insecta > Diptera > Syrphidae > Platycheirus > Platycheirus albimanus. Next base: position 49,253,829 of record OU696697.1, on the reverse strand, counting down.
TGCTGTTATATTGTTGTTTTTGCTTCCCATGGCAATCTAAACAAAAACCACTCAATCAAGTGTTTGTGGTTTTCGTCCATATATGGTGAACCTAACGTTCCGATATAAAGAGTTCTATAGTTTATAAATACAATGGCTTCGTCTGCATATTTGTTGGAATTTGTGACCTCAATTATTTTTAAAATACTTGAGGGAAACTTCTGTGGATTTTTTTTGGGAAAAGGAAATTTGATCAAAAATTTGATCAAATTTACTGTCCAATAAAACGGCAGATAGCTAAGATAAGTTTTTGTTATTGTGTGTGTGTTTCTTTTGACGTTCTTAATTTGAGGCGTGTTTAACCATACGACAATGTCTAACGAGATTGATTTTTCTGTCATGTTATCTTCGTAGGAATAATCTTTAAGCAATTTTTTTTTAGATTTTCGTGTAATATATTTCGACATTAATATAATAATGTAGCTGCAATTAATTATTTCATAAGTTAAAATGTACTTCAATGTCTTTTTAATGTTTTGTAAGTCGGAAAGTTTTGTTCGCAGTTGAGTCATAATTTAATATTGATTAAATAAAGTTCAGCGGAACACACCCAACCAAGCAAATGTCAGATTTTTACACACAAGCACGAGGGAATGCAAACAATTTGTAAACGGAATTTCGATTCGGGTGGACATTATTTAATTTTAGTTCTGCCGCAAAGTAGATAGTTTATTTAAATGGCCTCCCAGACCCTTAAATATGTCTACATATATATAAAATAACAACTACCTAGGATTCGTTAAAGGATGCATTAAAATCACTTCGTTATGAACATTGTCAGAGTAATAAACAAAAGTTTACAAATGACTCGTTGTATGGGAGAAGTGTTCCCGGAAAAAATTAAAAGCCATCGAATAGAAAGCTATAAAAAACTATAGCTAACAAATCTTTAGTGAATTCGACACAACCGTTGCCAACTTATGGAACAGCTATGTTATGAAGTAGGAATAAAATCCGGGCTCAATCACTGCATCCTTTTCAAAGCGATTCAATTCATTATACACTCTGTTCATTTTAATTTTGCAAGTTCATAGTTCATACCTATTTATTTTTAAATTGTCAATTAATTTGCACTTCAACCGTTTGTATTTATTTGTTATTATTTTAAAACTTTGATCACTTATCTAAAAAGAATTCTTTTTCCACAATGAAATTCACAGAATGCTAAAAAAATAAACAACAAAATTTGACGTTTGAGAAATGTCAAATTATTGTAGTGTGCGTGCAAATGTGTGTTAAATCTCAATTTAAAATGAGATTTCATTTGGGAGGTATGATTTGATCAAACACCACAAAAAGATATGATCATTGCCCAAAAGAAAAACACTTTTTGATGTTTGATCATATTTCACACGAAAAAGATTTGATCAAGCGACCCAAAAAAAAATCACATTCATCACAATTACAAGAACGGCTCAGCACTCTGGACTTCCACCAAATATTCGAACTCGGTGTACTCTAAAAAAAAAGTTATCATCAACGCAATGCAACAAATTGGAAGTCCATTAACACGTCTGCATTTTGGTCTTCCCTCTATATCAAAGAAGTATGATTTATATAATTTTGCATCATCTTTTTTTGCAGATTATGGCTTGCAGCTCCATGTAAAGCCACTTTTATACTACGCTTTCATTAGGCCGATATTAGTTCATTTCGAAATTAGAAGAAAAAGTATTTTTCTTTTAGTTTGCTAGTTTCGTTTGAAACCAGGCTATCTTACTTCCGTTTCTTCTAAATTTGAGACTAGCTAATTTCGGCCCAAAGAAAATTTAATCGAACTCCCAAATTATCAATGAAATTATTTTATTAGATCCAATGAAAACACAGCAATTTACTGTGGTTTCAATGGAGCGAATGAACTATTGTCTTCTAAGACTTCCAAATAATCTATCATTTCCAGTACAAATACATCCTCAAATCATTTAAAACTTATGTTGAAAGGATTAAGTCAAAAACAATTTCAACTGAATACTGAATGAAGATAAAGGGTAATAAAAGTAAGATTGGAGAATAAAGAAATGTAAGGAATTATTGTCAAAGGAAATAAACAAACTCAAAGGAAAAAGCTGTGTTTTGCTTGTTTCAACAAAATTACCCTGCAAACCAAACCGCAGTAGTTTTCTAGAAAACACTACTACAACTAAAAATATATCCTTCGAATGTGTGGTTTTTTTTATTTACTACTTCCCCTGCGCCGTAGAGTATACCCCTGCAAACAAGAAAGTACGGTAACAATCGATGAAATATGTACATCAAAGGAAGTAGTTTGGTTTCTCCTGAAAAAAACAATTAACGATTCCCTTTTGAACTGTGAGAAATCCAGGATGTAAAGAAAAATGATGTCTCTTTTTTTTCTTGTTGTCGTTTGTCTTCTTGTCAGAGTGATCTTCGATTCAAAACATAATCATCAACAGTTTTTAAGTTGAGTTTGTTGTGTATAATTTGAGAATCCTTTTTTTATGTAAGTTATTTTATTTTCTTGTGATATTTTTGTTTGTTTTTAATAATAAATATATTTTTAATAATACAAATGTAAATAATAATATAATATATTTAATAATAAAATTATTATCATAAAAATGCATTTTTCCTAATTTTTTTTTTTTTGACTTCATGTCTATTTCGGTTCGTAGTTCTACATTCACAGCGCGTACTGGTGGATTTACATTATTCTGCGACATCTTCGTCTTCAAATTTCAAGAAAAGTAAAGCGGGGGAGATATACGTGATTATACAGAAGAGTGAAAGAATACACAATATACGTACTCATTTTTCCTTGCTATAATTTTTTATAGCCCTTTGACAGAAGTCAAAGTCATATTATTTTGCTGTCAAAAAATATTACAGATTTCAATTGAAATAATAAATAATAATAAGATGAGTTTAAATTAAAATGATTTTTTGTCTAAAATTTGTTTACAAAAAATGTTTCGTTGAATTAATTCTGGAATAGGACAATATAGTTTTATTTATCCTAGTTAATCGCGATCGCAGAAGAATGGTCGTCAACATTTTCTCTATTCCAAAACTATTCGTTGGTCGTCGTGTTGTGTTCGGCGGTGATGATCAATTCATAAATCTGAATCCGTCGTGGTTGTTGTCGTCGTCGATTACGTTGTCGTCCGGGGATTGTTTGCGTTGGGCGAGTATGCTTTCCGGGAATTCATACCTTTCATGGAGAAGATGAACATCTTGGAAAATGATGCTATCCCGGACAGTCTTAGGGTTGAATTCGCTGTAAGTAATGATGAAATGAGGTCGTGGGAATGGGAGATTCACTCTAAGCTTTTGAAATTTGGTTTCAAAGATTCGGGGAAGTTTTTTTTTGTGTTAAGGGATAGGTTTTGCAATTATTTAGGGTTAGGATTGGGCTAAAATGCATGTCAAAAAAAATATATAAAGCGGCTGACAAAGGTGCTGTCATTCATAGACTCTGTGAAACAGTAGCTTTGAAAAGATCTAAACGTTCCTCTTTGCAATAATAAATTTAATCAATTTCTTTTAGCGCTGTGCCATCTTCCTACGCGGCCATGATGACATTTTCCTCTACGAATGGCTCAACGAACTCTGCTCAAATAGACTCCTGCCTTTCGTGACCCACTATGCACGTAAGTACACCCCAACAACACAATTTTAAAACATCGCGTCAATGATTCTTCATCATTCCCCTGTTAACAGATTACCATCAAAAGCTCATACGCCTTCGCCATCTCAAACGACGCGCAGCCACCTTTAAAATCATACCTAAGGTCTTAGCAAAGCGAATTATCATCTCGTCATCGTCTAGGTCGCCTCCTGAAAAGAAACACACACCAATGGACAACTACTTCCCAGATCTAGAGATTCCTGCCAAATCACGTGTTGCGATCCGTTTTAAATTCTCTGGCTGCCGACAAATTCCCGTTAAAGTCAAACCTACCACCAATGTGGTGGATACAAACGGCTCAAAAGCTACCGACTCATCCAAAGAGATTGTCATCGCGAGAAGAAAACTCTTCAAACCCCTAACTGATGAACAAAAGTGTGTCCATCTAAGTAACTATCATCTCTTAAGGATCTAAGAGTGTTTCTTGGAATAAAAGTCTTTGTTTTTTTTTTTGTCTTAAACTTTTGCTGTTTCTATTTTGTATCACTAAAAGGCCGGCTCGTCGATTCCATACTTCTTCATGTCGCCAATTATGCGGGTTTGAATGATGTTTGTGATATTCGCATTGACATTGGGCAGGAGAGTGCCGGTTCGTGCTGCATGCTCGATCTTCTGCACCAGATTGATTTCACGCTGGCTTGAAACGAAATTCGTGACTAGACACTTTTGTTGGCTACCCACACGTCCTATTCGTCCACAGCGATGGATATAGTCAGCCACATATGGAGGGGAAAATCAAAATTGATGACCTGTCGCGCGCGAGTTGTGTCCAGACCACGAGAGCCAACGTCTGTCGTAGAGAGAACATCGACATTGCCCTGTTGGAACTGTTCAAATCTTCCCATTCGGATTTTCATCAACACATCGCCGTGTGTTTGTGGGCATTGTCGCCGAGGCGAGAATAATTTGGCTACCCACAACTTTGTCATCTTGAATGTGGTTCTTGTGGAACTGGTAGCAAAGAAAAGATCTATTAGTTCATTAGTAAAATGAGATTTGCTTTTCACTTACCGGAAATCTTTTCAAGAAATAACACAGCTTATCAGAGAAGCTATCATCCAGCAGAGTATCTGCTTCATCCAGAACTACATGCCGAGCTTTGTCCATGCGATATATGCCTGTAGTGACGAGTTTACTTATCGCTCCTATACTGCCCACGAGAATATCGACATGCTCGAACTCTGGGTTTACCATCTTTTGTTTCGTGTTCCCTCCCAGAATACACTTGACACTCAACCCAGTGGATTTGGTTAGTTTTTGTGCAACATCTGCAATTTGTAGGGCCAGTTCCCTTCCCGGGGTGAGAATCAGCACAAGCGGACTGTTTAGTTGTCTCTCTTCAAATCGATAATTTCTTTCAAGGATTTGTTGGACAATTGGCAACAGATAGGCGAGTGTCTTGCCGCAGCCAGTCTCAGCGGCAATGAGTGCATGATTGCAGTCACGAATGATCGGAATAGCATCGGATTGGATTTTTGTTAGTTGAGTTATTTCCAACTCGGAACTCAAGTTATTTATTAAATCCTCAGATAGTTGAAGAGATCCTTGAAGTGTTTTTATATCTTGCATCTGGCTCAGGATATCATCTTCATTCACTGAAGGATGAACTATGAAATAATCACCTTTTGATCTGCGGTGCATCCAGCCTTTTGAAGCCAGTGGGATTGTTCCAAATTTGGCTTCAACTAAGGGCCTTCCGAAAGGGACATTTAGCTCGCGTTTTTTGCACTCTATCAGAGGGATTTTCTTTGGTTTGGGTGATTTTGTGAGCTTGGCAGCTGGAGCTACGACAGTGTATGCTCGGGTTGAAGAGTTTTGGATAAAATTTGATAAATTTCGTAACATTTTATTTTACTTTTATCTAATAAATAACTTAACAACTTCAGAGTGATACAAAATGCGGCATCAGACGTTTATTATTTTCTGAAATAAAAAAAAAGGTTGTGAATATTGAATAATAGTTAATAATTATAATTTATTATTACTTACATTTTAACATTTTCGTATTTTTTTTTTTTTGCTTTTTGCAGCTGGCTATTTCCTTGTTGTTTGGCAAATGACATTTAATAAAAAAAAAAATGACAGAAGAATTTTTGACTTCTGTTGCGTTCAGGTAATTAGGATTCAGAGGCGAAGTTTTCAATTTGGAACAAAAAAATTCAAAAATTGGTGTCAAAACGAGAAAAACTGTTGGCCTGAACTATAGAAATTATAGGAACCTCGATATGCAGAAGAACATGCTATAATGAAGATGAACATGTTTGTCTTCACCATAATCTTCATCTTCATTTCTCCTGTTTCCTATAATCTTGATTTATGAAGATGTTCTTCATTTTTATCTCCCCTCTCTATCACACGCGTATGACTTTTATATGTTGTATCCTTCTTTTTTGAAGAAGTAAGGATGCAGATTAGTGTAAATCCACCATACATCTTTGGAAGTACGAATATAACTGGTGGAATATGCGCTTCAAAAAAGTACTTCAGATGTACTTTGGATGTGCTTTGGAAGTACTTTTATTGGCGGGGAAGTGCAGTACTTTTTTGATATTTTGCTTTTTTAGAAAGAGATAGTGCCTTCATATATTCTTATATACAGTAGGTATATACCTGAATTTTTTCCCGATCGCCTATCCTTTTTCAGTGGAAAGGAAGTACTTCTTTTACGTACATATTCCACTGGTTATTTCTGTACTTCTACGTTTGCAGGGTAGTTCAACAAAGCCTGTGTATGCTGAGGATCTGCAGGAATGTATCGCCGGATCCGAACGGCTTGCAAAGAAGCAATTTTTTCAACTCTTTTAACTTTTGAAGAAAACGGAAAAAAAATAGTCTGACACACTAATTACCACGGGGCACATTTGAGCTCATCCGGTCCAAGGAAATTCGAGTGCTAGTATCATAGTGTATAATGAATTTCCTGCTTTGATGAGCATTGTATTGCTTGCTGTCCTCTGTTCACTGTTCTCGCAGGTGGGAATAGGCATCGTGAGAACGTAGCCTAATGCCTAACTCTTATCCGAGACACTCACCAAAGCGTCGCGTCGTCGGCAGCGTAGAGCAAATGTCAAAATATGGCAATATGTCATGTCATATGCTGACAGCTGCTCTTTGTTTTTACTTTGTTTTTTGTTATTTGTTTTGTTTTTCATTTTTCAAGGTTTGGCGGCTGTTAAATATTTTTGAAGTAGAACTATTAGTTATTATTTTATATCAATAACAAGCGTCCTTATTAAATTAATTCTATAGATTGTACTTAACAACGAAACTCGTATAAGGTTTCTTTCCAAGGACATGCCATTCGTATTAGATGGCCCAGTCCTTAAAGTTCCTAGGTTCGACTGTTCAGCCGGGTATTCTGTAGTTGTCGCAGGTATGTCTACATTTCTTAATTATAAATACATAAATTCCCACTTATAAAAACCAATATTTCCAGATCAGCGAAAAGAGGATGAGAGACTGGAGACTTCAAATGAAGCTGGAATACATTATCATGTTTTCATAGAAGATAATACTTAGCCTTTAAGACTCTGAGGCTCGAATGTATTTCAAGAAGTTGATCTATAGAAAGTGGTACATAATACTTGTGGTTAACAATTGGTAATCTGATCAAGGACTTCAAGTCCAGGAAAGGAAGACAGTACACAGGAGTAAACTTGATTTTCTTATATTATATTGATACATTAAAAAAGATCTTTAAGTGAGTTCATGCAGAGCTTTATTTCCACTGCTCTTTTTTAACTTAAATTGCTAAAGTAATTTTTTTCTTCAAATTTGTCGAGCCTTCATAATATTTGGAGTGAATTTGTTGTTAATTTTCAAGCATTTAATAACGTCTCCTTTTGTAAAGTCATAACACCAACGTAGAAAGACAAAAATGCTAGTTAATTTGCCACAAGCTGTTTCGCTGGTTCCGAATATTTCAACTAGGTATTAAGTACATAACAACAAAAAATAACAAATTATTTCTTATTTGACGTTTGACAGAAAAGTATACTCAGATCGATTCTCCCAACCCATGAGAGATGCATTCTTTCGTGTTGAGAATCGTTCTAGAATTGCACTTTTTGAATGAATGAAACTCTCAAAAGTGAAAAAGGTCAATTCTTTTGACAGAAAGAGCAATTCTTTTCGTGAATGAAACTCGCTATAAGTTTCTCCACTTAAGGTCCAGGTGCCAGCCAGTCGCCTATGTTAAAACTTTTCTTTATCAAGAGTACGTGTTTAGAACGCTTCGCGTGATAAAAGGATGACTACTACCTTTTCAGCGGCATATCCGCTAACGCGATATCGTTGCTCCGCTAAGCCGGCGAACTTCGTTGCGCTCAAATCAATTATTGCATTGAAAATAATAATTCCGAGCTTGCACATGCTGCTCCTTACAATTTGATCAATTCAAAAATTCTATTGACTGCAAGAGAAATATCTGAAAGCTAACATAGGATAGGTTTGGTGAACAAAATGTTTCAATTTTTAACAATTAAAAAAGAAAACAAAAACACTGTACTTCATCCGATTTCATAATTTCTTTAAATTATTTTTATTTTTTCACAATAAATCATTTTAATAATAAAATGCGTAATATTCACGCCATTGCGCATCCTAAACTGAACAGTCACTTAGCGTTTTTTTCATTTTAGTAGTATTTCTCGAAAATGGCTATAACGATATTGATGCAATTATTCAAGATAGCATTACAAAGAAGATGACCTATTTTTCTATTGAACTTCGGCCCAAAACGCACACTAATCAGACTTGTTCCAAATGAAAGCAAAAGTTTAACCAATTCTATTTGACATTTTTTTAAAATTTTGTTTTGGATATCTACACACGACCTGCAGTTTCTTTTATATTTTCCGGGATTTTCCTACCCTATGCCGGTCAGCGGGAATAACAATTTGATGATCGTCCGATTGCAGATCCGTTTCTAATGCAGTTTTGAACTGGCGCACGCAAGCATTATGCTCAAGCAATACAGATTTGTTTTATATTGAATTCCATGAAACCATTGTATTTATTTTTTATAGTAATTTCATGGAACATTTTATTTTAGTTCTGAACGTCGTCAATGGCGGCGCTAGTTGTATTATCTACTTCCCTTCAAGCAAAAATCACTGACTTCAGAATTCTCGGTTCAATTCTGGCTCACCTGAGTCTGCGTTTAACGAGGCCTCTCACGAAATTGCATGTTTGGCATACAAAATAATGAAAGAGAATCGAGAGTCGAGCATTTTTTGTTTTTCTTTTTCAATAGATTGAGAGAGGGAGGGAGAGAGCAGGAGCCTTTTATTCATGTATAATATGTTTACTTTTTAGTAAACATCATGGTCTTTTTGAGTGGACACGTACTTAATACTCGTGCTTCAAATACGTTTATAAAGTAATTAGTTATTTGCCTAAAATTCAGAGTTGTCTTAATATAATTAAACAACAAATAAATATAAATTGTGTAGCGCGGCCACTTCTATATTCGGCAAATATATATTAATACCGTGTTAATTTATAATGAATGAAATGTAATCATACCCTGGAAAAAAACCTCAATAAAGTTATACAACTACTACTACTATGTTTACTTTTTGGTTTATAAAGAATAAAGAATAAAAAAAAATAAAAATATGGCAACAAATTTTATTTATATTTTGTTTTGGACGACAGAAGTTTTTTTCGATACTCTCCAACTCGTTTGCTTTTATTATATTTTTGTTTTCAAGTTTGTTTTGGGTGCAATTTCGCTGAGCGGGACGCGTTCGCTCGCTCGCTCTCTCCCTCTCTCTCTCTCTCTCTCTCTATTTCTCTCTCACAAGTGAGTCCGTGGGAATTCTAATTTACATACTAAATGGAGCCGACAAACGTCGTTTTACGGCTCCTTATTTGGGTCCGTATGCGGAGTCTAGTATGTGAATTTGACTCCGCGCGTGGATCCAATTCGGATCAATTTGCTTGAAGGGTTTACATATATTGTTGTTTTTGCTTCCCATGGAGTATAGACACAAACCACTCAAATAACTCTCTAATCAAAGCTTGTGAACGTCGTCCATAGATGGCACACAAAACGTTCCGCTTCTTGGGAATACTATAGATTTTAAATACAATGATGAAACCAAAAAACCACTCGATTCGATCTCGAGCCCTTTTCATTTTTCATGAAGCCAAAAAAACAATGTAGATTCGAACTCAGATTGAATCTAGATTGCTTTTTGCGAATCTCGATTCAGAGCCAGATTTGCACATACTTTTACACACACACAAATTTACATTCTTTAACGTCATCCGATGGAAATTTGTTATTCTCATTGTGGTTTTGTGTTTTATTAGCAAAATAATATTTTATTATTTTTTAAAAGTGGAGCAGCAATTATAAATTATATTTTAATATCATCCGATGATGAAGAATTTTTCAAAACTGGAAATTTGTTAAAGAAAAACTATAGGCATTTTTTCAAAGTTGTTGCATATCAATCAAACGAGAAGTGAACTATCATCCAAGCAACCAGAAAAATCGTGAAATCTATATCCAATCTGAGGGCGAATCCGAAAATGTCGTAGAAAATTTTTTTGTAGTGGTAGTTTAGGGGTCAGAAAATGACAGTAATAATTTGGTTTGGTTATGCCGAGCAATAAGTTTTAGATTTTGGTATTATAAATAAAATACCCTTCAAGCAAATGGATCCGAATTCGATCCACGCGCGGAGTCAAATTCACATACTAGACTCCGTAAAACGACTTTTGTCGGCCTACGGCACGGACTCACTTGTGAGAGAGAAATAGAGAGAGAGAGAGAGAGAGAGAGAGAGAGAGAGAGAGAGAGAGAGAGAGAGAGAGAGAGAGAGAGAGAGAGAGAGAGAGAGAGAGAGAGAGAGAGACAGAGCGAGCTCGTCCCGCTCAGCGAAATTGCACCCAAAACAAACTTGAAAACAAAAAAACGAGTTGGATTGGAGTATCGAAAACAACTTCTGTCGTCCAAAAGAAAATATAAATAAAATTTGTTGCCATATTCTTTTATTTTTTATTCTTTATTCCACAAAATTGATGGTCACAAAACTCACAACTTATAAAAATAACAAAAATTAACTTATAAAAATAACAATGGGCACTCGTTTCATTTAAACTAGCTATGTATTTTTATTTATTTTATTTTCTTCAAAAACACTTTCACTGCCCGAATTATTATTTTCCAATTTTTTCTTTGTACTGTCCTCTTCATTCTCCAATGCAAACCAAAAAGTAAACATATTATTATATATTATGCATATAAATAAAAGGCTCCTGATCTCTCCCTCAATCTATTTTTCGCTCTCTCTCACTCTTTCTCTCAATCTATTAAAAAAGAAAAAAAAAATACTCGATTCTCGAATCTCTTTCTTAATTTTGTATGTCATGCATGCAATTTCGTGAGAGGCGGCCTCGTTAAACGCAGCCTCAGTTGAGCCAGAAATGAACCGATAATTCTGAAGTCAGTGATTTTTGCTTGAAGGGTAAATACGGACTTGATTTTCAATTATTGGTAAGATTGACTCCAAAAAGGATTTTATTGATCAGGTACATAGGTATAGTTGAATAGTTTAATTGTGTGCTTTTGCAATTAAATTATTTTAAGGTTAGTTAAATTTTCTGTGCCTAAAGGTTTAAGTAAATTGTTCTTATACTACGTTTTCAGTTTTCACTATTGCAAATGAGGTAATTTCGTGGTAAAATTCCAAAACAGATTCCAAATTACCTCATTTCCCATACAAATTCTCATTTCGAAATTATCTCTAACATGAAAACAATTGAACCATGAACTTCCTTCAATAGAACAGAATCTATATATATATATATATATTATATATCTATATATACATATATCAAAAGAAGTTACATTTCCTTGGTAATCTTATAACTCAAGAACCGCCGAACCGATCGACACAAAAATTTTACAGTTTGTTCCTACATATGAGGATGGTATGTGTGAAGTTTGTTTGGAATCGGTGCAGCCGTTCCTGAGTTATGACATTTTATGTGAGTAATGCTTTCCTCTCATACGAAATGCCTGTATGGTAAAAACAACAACAAATACACAGCTGCTGATGAGCGTTTCTGTTGTACTGTATGACTGTATATGTGTACACAGTTGTCAAATGTAGTTGTAGGTGCATTATGTTAATATTAATTTGTTGTCATTGGAATTCAGTTGACAGTTCTCTTATGTGCTTTGAGTTCTTTCATATCGTGCTATTATTGCGAACAGACATAGGAACTTTTGGTGGTAACCATGTGTTTCTTTTTTAATACACTGAACCAAAATCCAGTCAATAAATCGTATAGAAAAGTACTGAATTTTGGTAGAGTGATCGATTGAAATATTTTCAGTTGTATTTTTAATGTTTCATCTATTCTATAATATAAAAATAAGTCGGGTTTTCCTTCCTGACGCTATAACTCCAGAACGCACGAACCGATTTCCATGGTTTTGCATTCGTTGGAAAGGTCTCGAGCTCCGTGAGGTTTATAGCTAAGAAAATTCAGGAAAAATTTCGTCGATGGTGGATCAGCTGAATGGTGCCTTATTTCTAGAGTTAGGATGTGTGGATTTTAAGATATATTCTTTTAAATGAAAATGACCATAATGTAGATGGTTTAGAAGAAAAAAAAATTTAAACCATCAAGCAGAAGATTTTGTAGCCCATTTATTAACTTTTTTCAACTGTAAAGCAATATTTATTCGAAGTACCTAGGTATTTATTGGAATTTATTTCTGAAAAATTTATTTGATTTTTAATATTTCAAAGAAAAAAAGGAAATAAATCATTAAGGAATTTAGCTATACCTACATATTTAATCTTTGGTAAGTAAATCATCTTTAAAAATATTTTATTGTTTATTTGGTTTGATAGTTGATTGCATTTTTTTTTTATTTTGCAGACGCAAGTTCATCGGGAAAAAATAAGAATTTTAAAAATTGATTCATACCATAGGTACACATACCATATACGTACTACATATACATACATATAAATACATTACATACAGTAAGTAAATTATCTTTAATAATAGTGGATTGTCTTTTTTATTTGCTCTGTAGGGCAAGTATTGCTTTCGTGCAAACAAAAATCGAGGTTTTAATAAAACATTACGATGATAGAGAAGTCCAAAAAGTAATTTGCCCCATACCGTCCGTCTGTCTGTGCGGGTGTGAGGAAAAAATTAACGTATCTTTTAAAACTGTCGATATGCTCCAAATGAGGAACATAAACACTTATTAAACAAAGATTTTGAACTTCTTTGCTTATCTTATTTAACAAAGGGTATTTCTTTTTGCTCGAAAAAATTGTTATAATCGTGCTTGCACCCACAGAGCAAGTACGTGCGACCCAGTAGTGCATTTTATTTTTTTAAAAGTTGATTGCATTTATTTTGAGTATATGTTTAATTTAAACAAATATTATTTTTCAGAAGAAAGTTTACGAGAAACAAAATTAAATTCAACTAAACTTTCTTTTTCTTTTGCTATTCATAGCTTTTTAATCTTTGGTAAGTAAATATTGGATTGTGTATTTTGTTTGATAGTTGATTGCATATTTTATTTATTTTTCAGGTGCAAGTTCATCACACACAAAACTAAAATCAACTAAGCTACCTTTTCTTTGGCTTAGAAAGTAAGATTGCATATTTTTTTAATCTTTGGTTCATGGTTTTCACGAAAGTGGAGCGTTGCTTCATTTTCACAAGTTCAATTGGATCGCATTTGCCGGTGAGTGTTTTTTTTTATTTGCACAATTGAGGTTATGTCCAGTGTGTGAATTTATATTTCCACGCACACACATTGAACTTTGAATTCAATTAATAATTTTTTCTTGAAATAATTCAATTAGTATAACACTGTACTGAAAGAATGCCACGTTCAAGACGAGCAAACATTGGCAGACGTTCACGTCAATCAAATGCTACAGCGTTAAATCGAAGATCACAAAGTGAAGAAGATCGTGTTCGACAAAATGAAATGGAAACACAACGACACAGACGGAGAACTCACTTGGTTAATAGTGGAGCACCAAGAAACCGTCGTGGGCGTACGTCCGTTTATGATATACCATATACGTCAAATGGAACGCGCGGCTTTTTGAAATTATTTTAGCGGAAATTTCACAAAACTCACGTTAATATTTTCTAGAGAAAAAAAGACAATAATGATAGTCACTCAATTTATAAATGTCCCTGAAGTGTCAAATTTACTTTTAACAACGACCAATTTATAAATGTAGTGTAATGGTCATGGCAAAAAATGAAATTTTCATCGCGGTTTCATTCACCACAACTGTCAAAATGGTCATGTCGTGTAATGGTCATTGTTATGCTTGTCCTTGCAAGGACACCGCAAAAGTAAAAATGTCCAATTTGCTTGTCATTGCATTTTGGGACAAGAATGACATATTTGGTTTATTCGTGAAGAATGACCATGCACTGACAGCACAAGGACACATTTTCAGTGACGTCAGAGTGACATTGCATGGACCATTTACAAGGACCGTCTAATGCTATAGCTTAAGATTTGGTTGATCTTTAGCAATTTAAATTAAATGTTGTGTTATTTTTGAATTAATTTGCAAATAAATCATCTCTGTTATCCTGTACGCTAACTATTTCTTCGTTTTCGATTTAATTTTCAAATTAAAAGAATTCCAATTTGCAATGTACCAATGGGATGGAGTAAATATTGAACTTCACTTTTGTTTTTTCTTTTTTTTACATATATTTTAATTTGTTAAGATTTAACACAAATAAGTTTTTCACTCTTAATAAATATTTTCTTTAGATCGTCGCTTCAAACTTCTCAAAAAACAACAATGTATGGACTTTGCACACCTAATTAGGTTTCACTTCGATAGTCAAGTTGATTATCACCTAATATCTACCAAATTTGCTATTTTGACCAACAACTATCAACTATCACCTCACATAATTTCACCCCTGTTAGGGTACGAATCTTGGTTGTATATTTTAATGAAATGAGCTGCAGGTTCTGAGAATAAGGTTTTTCACATTTTCTTTTTCCATCGGCTATTGAAAGTTGTTATTTGTATATTTTCTATCATCAATGAATGGCCAGTACATCTGGGCATCCTGGTCTCTAGACACTGCAAAGTGACAGGGCATTTTCAGGCGAACCTTTTTTCCGCTTTCCTTGGATGATTTGACAACTATGTAGGTCGTTGTATGATTTTTTTTTTATAATTTTAACTATTTATATTCCTGTAAGACCCAAGGTAATTAGATGTAATCTTACATTTTTGTTTAATTATTGCACAAAATCCAACGATCATAATATGAATGGAAGACAACGCGACACTTCTAATAAACTAAAACTTAAACGTAAGGACTGAAAATTCAATTATTTTACTATGTGTGTTGATTTAATTCTTGATTTCTGAAAAGTATTCAATAAATCAAACAAAACGATTTATTTCAGATTTAGATTTAAGGAATTAATCCTTTTCAATAGTTATTGGAATATTGATGTTAGTATCCACTTCTAAGAGTTTATTAATAGAATTGCCATCCCCTTCTATTCCAATTTTATCGGATGCTTGGGGAAAAAATGGAGCTTTAAGAAATGCTGTCAAATTGTAAATATTTTGAATTACTCACCATTTTGCTGCACTGGTCCTTGTCCTGGTTGGGGATACGAATGCGGAAGTGGATGTTTCGGAGGAGCACCGTGAATAGAAAAAGGATTGTTAGGCAAAGGAATTGGTGGTTTAGGAAGTGGATGGTCTACAGATGGAGGAAGATGGGGTACACTTGGAGGAAGCTTCTGTCCAGAAATATGTTCTTTTGAAGCTGGATTCTTTATTGGGGGATGCGATGGTGAAGGTGGTGGAAGGTGTTTAGGATGATCACCCATTTGTTCATTGTATTTGTGTTTATCATGATCGTTTTTTGTATGCTTTTCTAAATAATGATGATGTAGCTTATTGAGCAAATTGTGCTTAAGAAGATGAGTAGCTAAAGCTTCAGCGTTTGATTCTCCATGAAGTTGAAGTAACACTAGAAATAGTATAACATATTTAGTATAAGAACAGTTTTACTTTATACAAATTTAAAGGTGCCAAGCGTCATTGTGCCAAAATTTTTAGGAAATTCACGAGAATTCCTTACTAATATTTTATCTTATACTCAAAAACTAAAGATTGGTTTTAAAAATTAGATATCGAACGAATTTCTTACTATTACTTTATTTTGTGTTAAACCGATATCAAATTATTAAAACCGTTCTTTAGTTTTTGAGCATAAGATAAAGTAATAGTAAGAAATTTGCGCGAATTCCTTACTATTACTTTATCTTA
Organism: Platycheirus albimanus; assembly: GCA_916050605.2. Lineage (NCBI taxonomy): Eukaryota > Metazoa > Arthropoda > Insecta > Diptera > Syrphidae > Platycheirus > Platycheirus albimanus. The sequence goes on along the minus strand of OU696697.1, from coordinate 49,237,818 downwards.
TGCTCAAAAACTAAAGATAATAGTAATAGTAAGAAATTCGCACAATTATTTATTGTTAAATAAATTTTTTTCAAGTCTATCACAATTCTTATTTCAATAAATACTTTGAAAGCATGAAAAATTAAAATGTGTACTCAAAGCGTCTTTGTGCCGAATTGGCCCTTTGACGCTTTACTTAAGCGTCATAGTGCCAAATTTAAAAATTAGCCTAATGTCGCTTTCGAAAGCGTCATTGTGTCAAATTTTTAAATTTGGCATTATGACGCTTGGCACAATGTCACGGCACCAAATTTAAATCACCTAAGAATGTTAAAACGACAACGGAGTTAGCTATAATTGAATTCATTTTGAAAACTATCACTATACACTTGGAAGGAATTTCAGATCTTTTTATACCAAAACAGAAAATGGATAACTTGGCACGAAAAAATAAATAAATTTTAAATTTAACGAGCTCGTGAGGAAAAATATTTGTTTAAGTTAATTAATTTTTGTTTTGCATTACACAAAATATTTTTCTTTTGTGAGCTGTGCATCAATGCACGTACTTGGCTAAATCCAATCAATTTTATTAAACTACTCATTAAAATAATAATTAAATACATAATTATTTTAACGTAAGGTTCAAATTGGATAGCTTGAGAGGATTTATAGAGGGAGTTTCTTAGAAAGGAAGAGGATACACTGCGATGAAAGAAAATGGTGCTTTGAAAATTTTTAAGACCAACATTTTATAAAGCAAATAGAAGCTTATTTTTTAGTAAAAGGAAAGTTGTATTTCTGATTATCTAATCAGAAAGTCACCACTCATCACAAATGGAGCAAACCAATATATATTAATTAAGTAATAAATTTCAGACGGTGTGGGAGACCTTGTAGAGGAAAAGGTTGTTTATTGACATGTGGAAATATTAAGTTCTAACAAATTCATGTTGCACCAGGCTTGAAATCAGTGGAATGTTTTATGTCTTTTTAGTGTTGAAGAGTTAATGGGTGGATAGATCAGAGTCATTAATTGTATTGCCAACATCGTTCATATAAAGACAAAGATCAGAGGGTCACTGCCGTGGCATCAATGAGACAAGAGATTGAATGTCTAAAGATAACTCTGTATTGGCGTTGTTCTAGAAATGATTTAAGCCAAGACCTAAAATCTGAAAGAAAACCAGAGGCGTAAAGTTCTTCAATTGAAGAAAGTTTGGATATGGGCCAGTAATTACGAGTATTTATACTTAGGGGAAATGTTGAAACAGTGAGACAGTACGAACAGTGAGGCATTTCATTTGTGTGCTTCCCCGACGTTCGCAAAGACATTTCGATGTAGACAACAGTGGCGATTCCTGGTCCTCGTCCTTGGTTTACCTACGACCCTCGGGAAAGTTAAGACAATAATAAAAAAAACTCAAAACTGTTGTTGTCCAAAAGTTTTTTTTTAATTTATGATAAAATTTTTAGTAAGGAAAAATGTTAATTTTATATAGTGAAAAATTATGAGTTAAATGAAAACTAAAATACGAAAATAAATAATAATAAAAAAAAGTTATATTAAGCGATTTATGTTTGCAAAACAAACAAAAATACACATTGCACGTTAATTTTATTATTAATAAAATTAATGACTTAAAGTAAAAAAAAATCAAAATAAATAATAAAAGTACACAAAGAAATAATAATTAAATAAATAATAACATAATTATTACAATGACATTAATTCAACGAGTGATGTATGTAGGATCACAAAACAAATTAAAAAATAAGCGAGAGCTACAGTACCTTTGCAACGAACTGTTGGATACCCTATTCCCTATATTTTTGTATGTGTATGCGTCTGCCTCCCGCAGCCAGCCGATATTTCAGTTTCAGAAACAAAATTCTTCTTTAGCAGACAGAACAAAATTCAATAACATTAATTTTGTGTGGTGTGATGTTCAATTAGTCCTGGCACAATAAAAAAAAGGCGTGCGCCACGCCCAAAGTCAAAAATTTTTATTGCCAAGGCAATTGGTATGAGCTCAGTGACGTTCAATTTTATTCTTGCAGATCGATTTGAACAAAACAAGACAAAACTTAAATTTTTAAAAATTAGATTTTGAACGGAAATAGCGATTATAGATATTTTTAACAATTCTTATACCACACTCTGCTACGTAACCAAGGAATATAAATCTACGTGTTCATCTTTTTACTTCAAAACTGCGACCGATAGTTAAAAAACGTTAAAAAATGAATGCATTATACGACTTTTGACAGAAACGCCCCTTAAAAGTGGGCATGTCTTAAAAATTGAAGCATTAACTGAGCTTTGATCAGTATTTAGGCATATGTGTAAAACTACAGCTGAATCGAATAGCTTTTAAACAATCTTACCTGAACAAAGGTATTTTATCAAAATCACGCCTTCAAAAGTGGGCGTATTGAAAAAATTTACACAAGAAAATGTAAAGATATATTTCTCAAATAACGAACGGAAGGAAAAATGTTTAAATTGAATATTGAAAGTACATTAAATATTTGAGACTACGTTTATCGTTCTTTCATGAAAAGTGGGCGTCAGCCACGCCCAAAATCAAATTTTTTGATTTCATACACAAGATGTTTATGTGCAAGTAATACCCACAAAATTTAATGTTTTTCGCATTAATATAACAATTGTTATTTTATAAAAACAATGTTGATGGTTTTGTGTGAAAAATGGGCGTCAGCTACGCCCAAACTGAAATATTTTTATTTAATTGGAAGAAAGTTTACCTAAAGCTTTTGTGTGCAAAATCTTAGCGTTAAGCTTTCATCGTAACTGTACAAAAAACATAATTTAATTTTACCAAATTGAGATTGTTCAACAAAAATGGCGGTTGTGGGCGTGTTTGTAGGCGGGTTTTGCCGGTTCAAGAACTTAGCCTTACTCTTGAACCAAAGATTATATATACCAAATTTCAGCTTTCTAGCTCAACAATTGCGACCTCTAGAGAGTATACATACGGACGGACGGACGGACGGACGGACATGGCTAAATCGACTAGGCTTTTGATTCTGAGTCAAAATATATATACTTTTCTATACCTAACGGTATTATTTCTCTATGTTACAAACTCCACACCAAATACAATATAGCCATTCTATGGAATAGGGTATAAAAATCAAAACAGCGACTATGAGCTGATCGTTTCGTGTTGGCGAACACGTGCGTCGGCGTACGTCGTCGTGCTAATTGATATAGAAATAGAAACACTACGACTACGATCTACGAGCACGAAAGTTGCTTAAGAGTTAAAAATGTGTATCTGTTGCTGTTTCTGTATTCTCCTTCTACGTTGTCGCCGACTTCTCAGTCGAAGGGAATCGCTTTTTTTTGCGCTTAACCTTCTCTTTATTTTTACAGGCGTTTAGTGGAATGTATGCGTCTATCTCTCTCTGAAGATTGTATGCAAATAGTTACCGCAAATTTTTACGGTATCAGAGATTTTTTGTGTATAACAAATTCTCATCAAAGGGAAGGGAATCACTTTTTTTTTGCGGTAACCATTCTTTTTATTTTTACAGGCGTTTATTGGAATGTTTGTGTTTACTGTTTTTGAAGATTGTATGAAAATAGTAACCGCAATTGTTTACGGTAGCAAAGCGGTGTAACAAATAGATTTTCTGCACAAGTGTATGCCACGTTCTGGGTCAAAGGGAATCGCTTTTTTTTGCGCTAAACTTTGTTTTTTTTTGTGTTCAGGCATTTATTAAAGTGTTTGAAACTATAAATTTTTGAACTGCTGATTTGCGGAAGAATATTAAATATCTGAAAATACATTTATTTTTTGAAATTCTTGGTTTACCGCCGATATACTTGGTTACTATGAGGAATCGCCCCTGGTAGACAATAACGTTCCTTCGCCATTTTATATCTATTCTTTCTATTTCGAACAACATCCAGTGTGCTCTCAGTGAGTAAAGACAGAAAAAAGGGGCAACAAAATTTTTTTTTTTTTAATTGTGTAGCAACTTCGAATATTCAGGTAAGTGAACTTTTTGTTTTTCGTTATGTGTTCTTTCATTATTAAAAAAAAAAAATCTTAAATGGCCTTGTCAGTTATCTATTAATTTTGTATACCCTATTCCATAGAATGGGTATATTGTATTTGGTGTGGAGTTTGTAAAATAGAGAAATAATACCGTTACGTATAGAAAAGTATATATATTCTGACTCAGAATCAAAAGCCTAGTCGATTTAGCCATGTCCGTCCGTTCGTCCGTATGTATACTCTCTAGAGCTCGCAATTTTTGAGCTAGAAAGCTTAAATTTGGTATATATATAATCTTTGGTTCAAGAGTAAGGCTAAGTTCTTGAACCGGTAAAATCCGCCCACAATCGCCATTTTTGTTGAACAACCTCAATTTGGTAAAATTCAATTATGTTTTTTGTACAGTTATGATAAAAGCATAACGTTAAAATTTTGCACGCGCAAGCTTCAGGTAAACCTTCTTCCAACTAAATAAAAAAATTTCAGTTTGGGTGGCTGACGCCCATTTTTCATACAAAACCATCAATATTGTTTTTATAAAATAGTAATTGTTATTATTAAAGCGAAGAACATACAATTTTGTGGGTATTACTTGCACATAAACATCTTGTGTATGAAATGAAAAAAATTTGATTTTGGGCGTGGCTGACGCCCACTTTTCACTGAAAACATAAAAAAATTGTTTTTGCAAATAAACGGTAATTATAATGGATCCGCAAGCATCTTGCGTCTCTTAGTAGAAACTAAAAACTGTGTATGAAAAAAAATTTTTGAATTTCGGGCGTGGCTTTCGCCCACTTTTCATGATAGAACGAAAAATGTTTTAAAAATTTAAGGTAGGTACTATGTACCAATATTCAATTAAAACATTTTTCCCTTCCGTTCGTTACATGAAAAATATTTCTACATTTTCTTGTGTAAATTTTTTCAATACGCCCACTTTTAAAGGCGTGATTTAGATAAAATACCTTTGTTCAGGTAAGATCGTTTAAAAACTACTCGATTCAGCTGTAGTTTTACACATATGCCTAAATATTGACTAATGATCAAAGTTTAGTTAGTGCTTTAAATTTTTCTTAAATTTTTTTAGGGCACGCCCACTTTTAAGGGGCGTTTCCGTCAAAAGTCGTAATAGGCATTCATTTTTTAATGTTTTTTAACTATCGGTCGCAGTTTTGAAGTAAGAAGATGAACACTTCGGTTTGTATACCTTGTTTACGTAGCAGAGTGTAGTTCAAGAATTGCTAAAAACACACATAATCGCTATTTCCTATCACAATCTAATTTCTAAAAATTTTAGTTTTGTCTTCTTTTGTTCAAATCGATCTGCAAGCTTAAAATTGAATGTCACTGAGCTCATACTAATTGCCTTGGCAATAAAAAGTCTTAACTTTGGGCGTGGCCTTTTTTTATTGTGCCAGCACTAATTGAACATCACACCACACAAAATTAATGTTATTGAATCTTTTTCTGTCTGGTAAAGAAGAATTTTGTTTATGAAACTGGATCATCGGCTGGCTGCGGGAGGCGAACGCACACACATACACAAAAATAGGGAATAGGGTATCCAACAGTTCGTTGCAAACGTACTGTAGCTCTCGCTTATGTTTTTTCTTAGAAATGATAAAAATAAACAGTGAAGCAGATTCAAAAGACGAACAGTGAGACATGGCTCAACCCTAATGAATTTTTTAAATTTTTGTTAAATACTTAGACATTTTAGCCATTTGTATAGCTATTGTCGTCATCTTGGAAAACTTGAGAGTGAGACATCAAATTATGTCTGATAAACGATAAAGCTACGGAAAAACGCCTAGAGAGGCCACGAAAAGGCTGTTGCTATGATCAACGATGGATGTTTCAGGCGAAAAGGTTTTTTCATCTTACTATGTGTCTTGTTGTTTTTGTTCGTACAAATCAATAAATAATAATATGTATTGTTATATGAATGGCTTTTGTCTATTACACAGTAATTTTGCTGTAATAATTCTGACCAATACTGTACTTGAGCATTATGAAATTTGAAAGCTCTGAAAGCTTTAAAGACATCTTGAATATTCTGAATGGTTTAAGTATTAGATTTTTCGAGAACCTTTCTAGCACTATAAATAGGACATCTCAAACTGAAACGACACAGTTTTTTTTTCGTTAGTGGTATGATCACACAAGTTTAATAAGATCTTCAAACATAATTTTTCTAACGTAGCAACCAGCCGCAGCCGCAGGCCGCAGGAAAGCTAGCATCTAGCATACCTCATACTCAAACATGTCCGAGGAATTGACATCCTTCAAAAAAATTAAACATACCGTACCATACCTTCATACCAAAAAACCAGTTCCTAGTCCTACGAATACGAATAACGGCACGGTGGAGGGTGGAGTGGTGGAACTGGAACCACGATCAAGGAAACACAAAAACACAACTCAACTACTGTTTGAGCTTGAGGATTTGAGGGTTGATTGAAATTTGTTCGTGGTTCCAGTTCCACCACTCCACCCTCCACCGTGCCGTGGTTCGTATTCGTAGGACTAAGAACTGTTTTTTTTTTGTAATGGAGGTATGGTATGATAATGGTTTGTTTAATTTTTTTTGAAGGATGTCAATTTCTCGGACATGTTTGAGTATGAGGTATGCTAGCTTTCGATTTTTGGATGCTAGATTTGAATTTTTTTTAGAACATGCTTTTGTTCTACTATTCTACATCTGTACCTATATTTCTTTTGTCTGTGGTTTAGTTTTAACCGTGGTGACGATTAAATGGTGAATAATTAGTGGTGCTAAGATAAAATAAATAAATAAAGAGTTTGAACTTAGATAAAAGTGAGTTTGATTTATAGAGATAGAAGTGGTGATTTAAAAGTAAAAGAAAATAAGTTTTATTTTCGAGCCTAAGACTAAAAAAACATTACAGTATGTTAAACGAATATAACTCGATTTTTCTGATATACTAAATTGCTTAAGAGAAATTTTTATTAAAATTACTGTACCCCGGCGATCAGTGAGACAGTTTGGCCTTCTTCAACAATTCATCAATCATAGGGAAACTGATTTTATTTAGTCACTTATTTTTTGATGGCAAAATGCAGGGAACACATGACGTAAGATAACATCAAAAAACCATTTTGACATCTCAAAAGAGTTCGGAGATATAACCGTTTGAAAAAAAGTGTCTCACTGTTCCAGCCTTTCCACTACATAGGTACATAATATCATTTTTTGGAGCAATTTAATGAAAAAACAGGAAAAACTGCCGGAAAGATGGATTACGAGAGTTTACATAAATATACTTAATTTTTAGAAATTTTAGACAAACCAAATCGGACAAAAATCTTTTTGAAGCGAACTTATTTTTCTGTGCCAGTCCTTATGTCGATGTTTGTAGACGATTTGTATGAAACAAAAATAAACTTATTTAGGATTGTGTTTGTGTGATCACTTAATGATTATTTTAAGAAGGTAAAAAAGGAGGTTCTTTAACGTTACGGTCTTTGAGAAAGAGGGTGACGATATTGGGCTATGGAGAGGAGATAAAATTAAGCCCCTAATCTGAAAAAGTCCTGCGTCAAAGAGGTCAGTTGGAAGGAATTTATTCACAAATAAATTAGCATCAATGCTATTCTGAACGGCAAGAAAAACTTCAAACAAGAAATGAGTGTCTCTGCTCATTCCATCATGACTGCTTATTATAACATAATACCCTCTGATGGGGATGTGCAAACACGTCTTTCTCTTTCGTGGCTTGTGAAACCTAGAAAGTCTCAGCAAATATTTTATTTATGGCAGTGTATTGGTTACATACTGAGGAATTAAAATGCAGTCGCTTCAATGAAATCTCCAAGATGCACGGTCGCTTGGAAGACCTATACTAAAATATGGGAATATCAACACTTCCAAACAAGCAGGAACTCATAATTTGTATGGTTACTGATTCTGTTTTTAACGTTTTTAACATTTGCAATCCAATAAACAAGTCGGCACACAAATTTGAAACAAATAATTTATCTAGACAGGGCGTTCCTTAATTCGTCAAAATTATATTAGAAATTGGTCATTTTAAAAGAAATTTTAAGTAACTCGGAAATTAAATAAGGGATATTTTTTTCCTATAACCCCATTCAAATTATAGATTAGGTATGCTGCAGATATTAGGTGTGTTTCTTATCTGTCGAAAGCAACAAATTTCTACAAATTTCAACCAAATACTGTTTCTTAACACCAAAGAGGAGAGACATTCAAGTGGAATGCTTAGTCCACTTAGGAACAAGGACATAAGTCTTGTTGAAAGGGATACTTTAGCAAATTAACGCCAACCACAAAAACACTGCAAGCATTTCGCTGCACTTATCCTTTTCTTAGACATTTCTAAATTTTTGGAAGATATCAGGAAACTTGTATTTTTTAGAGATATCTTCAAACAATTTAGTTTTGAAATGAGTAACAAACTCTTTTTTCGAATAGGAATTAACTTAAGAGAATAATTTTATTTAAAAATGCAATTGAAGAAAAGATTTTTGGCATTACAAAAAGGTGTATTATGGCATTGTAGGGGGTGCGGTAATTTTTTGATATTTTTTTTCGAATATAAGTCATATTTCCAGAAAATTGCCCCTTCCGGCTAAGCGTAGGGGAATAGATATTACGATATTATTAATTTTAACATAACCTATTCGTTCTGTTACAAAAGTAGGTACCCAAATAAGTTAATTTTTGAACTTTTGTCATTCTTTGTGGCGAATTTACCCCATGTTCGTTACACAAAACTGTTGCCAGACAAACTTTTTTTGTCTAGCTCCCAAAAGCTTTCTCTTGATATGCCTTACAATATTATATAAATAACTTGATTCATTATGTCGTTGGCTCTCTGTCTATAGAGCTAGAGATGTTCGTTAAGGTCGTCGTCCACAATGTTTATTTTCAGAGAAAAAACTTTCCAAATTATTTTCTTTCCTTCTTTCAACGGCCGGATTTAATAATTTTTAACAATATCAAATGCATTTCTTCCACGAACTGATTAAATATATAATTCAAATTAGATCTAAAATATTCCCAACGAAAATACCTCAAATTTCAACCACTCAACTTGCCTAGATGTAATCTTCTTACTTTAAAGATTTCTTAAATATCCTCCCAAATACCTATTTTTTATCGAACATTTCCCATCTAAATGCCCTGTTTGTGAAAACTCATAATAACCTCAACTTTTCATAGACGTTATTTAAAAAAACGCAATTGCTCTCATTTACATACCTGCGAAAAAACAAGATTTTATCGTTAAAAACCTCACAGCTATCATGTGATACCGTGCTTCCGCCACATTCAGTGAATTGTAACGAGAATTTCCTCGAAACCACTTGCAACCAATTTTCACCTTAATGTAGGTTTATGTGTATGTATGTATATATATAGACACCCTATTCAAACAACGTTGTCGTTAAAGACGAAAAAAGGAGAGTGAGAAAACTTCCTCATGTTTAGTATTATTTGTAAAAGAAAAAAAATTAAATCTTAAACACCTAAGCCTGTTACCAACAATTTTGTACGGATTATTTAAATAAACATGAACATCCTATTGAGTTCAGGATCATGTTCTGGCTTGATGTTGTCTTTTGTGTTTTCCTTTAATCCCGCGAATAACACCTTGTACGTGGAAATAATTTTTAATTATATTTAATTATAAGTGTTTTATTTCAGGAAGAGGGAAGTTGGATTATAAATCGTTTGTTGTATGAGATATTATTTTATCAAAGGAGTATTAAAAAGAAAAGAGATAATGTGGATTCATTCTTAAGATGGTCTGAAATGTTGCAATATAGACATTTTCTTTATTTTTGTAATATAACGCGAAGAGAAACTAAAATAAAGCTTAAGAATCCTGCTTTCGCTATTGCAATAGATACTGCAAGTATTTCAAATAAACAATTTCATCTTCATCTCTTTTCAAAATTCTATTCTCTCCGAAATCTACTATGAGCTTACTTATGGGAAAGTGCACCCAAAGACCAACCTACCCATCTCCGTACACCTGTCATCGCTATATATATACTTGTCTAAATCGGATAAAGATTATGACTTCTATGTTCTATTCGGTACCTAACTGCTACTGTTGCTTGGATGCAGGACGATTTATGACAAGTTGGAAATTTGTGGGGCAGTTATTGCATTACAATGCTACTTTAAAGCGATTATTGTTGGAGAAAGGTCTTTGAGGCATTAAAATTGAAACTAAGAGATATTTATGGACTTACAATGAAACCGAAATCCAAGAGCAAAGAGGAATTAAGTCTTTACTATCCCTTCAAAGCCAACAGTTGACTGTAGCCTTATTTTGAATACATAAATATGTTAGTATTTTGGAATTCAAAATTTAGATTGAGGTTGAGATTTGAAAATCAAATTCAATACTAAAAGTATGTGTCGCACTGATTGTGATATTGTAATAACAAAATTCCTTTAATAAACATTGGTGATGATTGATACACATAATAATTGAGCTTTGTACTTAATTCTAATATCTTTTGGTGTCATCGGAATAAAGCCAACGATTTTCCTTACGTTTCAAGAGCACCTTTATTAAGCTCTATAAAACATGAAATATAATGTAGAGAAATTTACTTTAAATAAAAATTTTTATCATAATTCAACAATGATAGATAAATTTGAATTAACGAATAAAATAATAATAGTTACATTGATGTCGACATAATTTTTTGTACAGTTAGAAATTAAATGAAAACGTAAAAAACAAAAGCTTTAATAGCTGCTTTCAAGGGAAGTTGTCAGCTATGATAAAATACATTTTAATGAAAATAAATAAGGAACGTATTGCACAATCTCTCCTGTAAACGGGTGTGTTGAATAGGCCGAGATATGCAATGATACTTTTCAATCCACATCCAAATTTTAATCTGCGATATAAAGTCGAAATACTATTCGCATTTCGATTCCTTGCAACCATTCCTTATCCTTCTTGTGTTTAATTTTCTTTGAAAATCTTTTAGAAAAATTATTTGTGCTTGAGTCTGGTGATCTCATATTGATGAAGGTTTTTGTTCAAGACTATTAAAAAATTAAAATAAATTAAAATAGTTTGTTTTTATAAATTAAACAAAATTTTTTTTTTCTTGAAGTGTTTTATTTAAAGTTTTGATCGCGATTCAAAAACTTTTCACATTTTAAATTTTATTAAAATCGGTCGAAAAACTTACTAGGAGATTCATTTATAAAGAAGAGTCAAGTGTATCACCCCAGTTGGTTAGTTTTTGTGTTTGTTAAGGCTGTCCCAATTGTCTGGAAGCTTGACCTGGTGTATGATCACCAGTTAGATCCTCTGTAAACCTTTCGATTAATAAACGCCATAGGAGATCGTTCTATTGCCAAAAATCAGTTTTACTCTCATCATCTCTGTGCGAGGCAATACTGCACGATGCTGAAATTAATGGCTTGGACCAAGCCTTTAATTTCAGCAAGGTGCAGTATTGCCTCTTGGATACAGTCTCAAATTCATTAAACCAATTGAGCTCTAATGACTTCAGCGGAGACTAAAGATTGCCAGCTAAGGCTCTGATCTTCCCACTCTTTTAACATACGTATACCCTTCATATGCTAATGGGGAGTCTGAGGGGAGATGCAGGAATTTATCTCTGTGAAGTAAACCATCTTCAAAACTCGTACGTTTGGATCAATCTCCTTAACAAACCAACTTTACTGTACCCAGAGTTCAGGGAGTAGTACTTATGGTCTGATACAAACAGGCATAGTTCTGACACAGGCTGACACAGAGAGGGTTCAACTTAAAGCATTTCGACTAGTAATTCCATAGACAGGGCGGCAGCCAGTAACAGCAATCAGTTTTCTGATCTCACTCATTCAACTCTATCCACGTGCGGCCAGTTGGTCGTACTAACTGACAGAATTCTCTTGATGTGTGGCCGGTTTTTATACAGTACATAATTCGTTATTTCGAGATTTATTGTACGTCTAGGTAGGCAACATCCATGTATGTAAATATGATGCAATAGATCTTTTTGCTCTAATTCCGATAGTATAGTGAGAAAAAATAATGATTGAATAATATTTTTAGCATTCATCAAAATGTTACTATGTATGTATATTTATTTTATTAGTATACAGTTTAATGGCATTTCAATTGATCAAATACCATTATTGTACCACCACCACAATTTTTCTAACCCGGAGTTCTTTGTACTAGAAACTCCCTCATGGCTTACCATTCTTATATACTTTTTTTTTATTTATCTTAAAAAACAATACCAATCTCCCTAAACATAACCTCACTCACATTAGTCTTCAATTATCAAAACGCTTTCTAAATCAGGCAGATGATTTCGATTCCAGTCGAGATCACATCCTTGCAAAAAAAAAGAACTTTGAACAGACGTTCAAACGACGATGCGTTCCAAAACTATTTCAAACTAAAATAATTTAAATTGCCAGGTTAATCCGTCAGGTCGGTCAAACAGCGCAACAGTTCACATAGACAACAATAACAATAACAGAACTCACAACTCTACCGAAGTCGTACGAGTGTTACTCAAACTCTTCATAGTCCTTGCTCCAGGGCACTCAATTCAAATTGAGCAAAATGTTAAGATGAACGACTGGGTCGTATACACTTCCTCTTTTGATGTTCATAACACAATAGCAATAAGTTTTTTCATTCATAAGATTACATTTTAAAACAATAATACATATTATAATTACTTAATTGCAATACGGAGGCAAATTTTTTGAGAAAGGATTATTAATGTAGTCAGTAATGTATTTGAAAACAGTCTTAAAGAAGGTAGAACCACGTCTTACTGCTTTTTTTTAAATCTTTTTCGAAAACATATTACATTTTTTTTTTGATTATGCCAACATCTAGCAATTTTATAGTTCATATCAAAACACAAAAATTTAAAAATTTTTGTAATACCAAAAATTAAAAAAAAATTAAATGTTTTTTTTAAAAACCCTCTTTGAAAAATTTGAGAATTAATACTATTTCATCAATAAAAGGGCTACATTAAAAATTTCATCGAAATCCGTAATGTGGCTTTTCTTGAAAAAATCCATTCTAAACATACAACTAACACAAAACACACAATTCAGAAAGTTCTATCGAAATCGTAGAAGCCGTTTTTGAGAAAAATTAATTTTTCATTAAAAATCGTGTGTTCGTGTCGTTAGTTTAAGACTAGAATGCTTATTCCAAAAATTCGTCTGTAGAACGTCAAATAATACTGTGTACCAAGTTTAAAGCAAATCTGTTAGGCCATTTAAGCTGTAGGTAATATGTATACGGACAGACAGATGGGCAGAAAGAAAGACTGAATTGTCGGACCCACTTTTTTCGGCTTTACTATCATTGTAATGTCATGTTTGATTGAAATTTTTTTTTTTTTACGAAGGCATAACTTGCCTTTATAGTTCCTATAATTGCAAGTAAAAACGATGGATATACATATATTCCGGACCCAATTTTTCGACATTCCCATCATCCTAATAGCTTTGATCTTTTAGCAGTGGAGTTACTATTTTGTCGAAAAATTCTGTGGATTTTTTGAGATCTGGGGTCTCCTGAAGTCACCTAAAAGTAGATCTTGTTTGTCAATAATTAAGGTGTACGTAATAAAAAAAAATTATTGTAAAATTGTATATTGTGGACTAGGGTGCTTCAAGCATTTTTTTAATTTGAAATTGAACTTTTTAAATTAAAAGAAAGTACATATTTATTTATGAAACAAATACAAAAAACAAAATTGAAACTTTTTTGATTTGTAAACAAGTAAATTCGATAGCCCTGCTGAGTTTTTGAATCTAAGTTTTCTTCGAAACCTAGACTTAACCTTTAGAGCAAAAAAAAAAAAAACAAAAAACCAAAATGAATGTCAACCCAAGAACTGAATCACATTTTTTTTTTCAAAAATTCAATTAATTGTGCGAAGTGTATCTGGGAGATGGATAGAAATTGTTTTTTTTTTTTTTTTTTTTTACAGAAGACCGCAGAAATGAAATTGATCTGTGGCAGCTCGTTTTAAGTCCTCATCATATAGCGCTGCTATATGTAAAACCGTTGCCGTTAGTGCTTTTGAACACAGGAGCAAAATGCGTGTGCTGGATCTGGGATTCTTTCGATCACCTTTGTCATGTGACTGGTCATGTGATTAATTGAAAATCATATTTGATGAGATTTTGTTCGTATAGCTAGTCTCCCTGTGCTGTGGTTTAAAATGGGATGAACCTATACATTCACTGATGGGTTCATTGGTCGTTTGAACTCATATAGCTATGCATTCTGATTTTTGGTTTTGTTCACGAGGTTCTATCTATAGGTTGAATGACATTTTTTTTATGTTTACTTTTCTGGAATCAGTTGGCACTGCAGCAGGTGCTTTCAATCAATTTTGTATGCGGCAAATAAAGTGGATAAGAAAACAAACTTTTATTTGGGGAAGCTCATAAATAAGGAATTCATTTTTGTAAGGTAATATTTTTAATTATGCTTTAGGGATATTTAAATCCATAATGTTTGAATTCAAGTTGAATTTTGTGCACATATTCGCAAGAAGAGATTCGTGCAAACCGTTACTAGCCCGGTGTTGTTCTCGGTTTAAAAGTTAAAAGCTAAGATTAAAGTAAGCACCCCTTACCTAGCGATAACTAACTCCAACGGATGGAAGTAGATCGGGTGCGCTTGAGATCCCGAAAGAAATTTATTGATGGGTAAAAACGATTATTATTGTTATGACGCATTTGACAGTGTAATGCATGAATTATGACAAAGGCTAGAATATGTTTGTGTAAATTGGAATGAAACAAGAAATTATCATCCCATGCACAATCGCTTGTCAATTGCTTCATGTTTTCAAGAAGGATAGGTTTTGCAATTATTGTAAATAAATAAAATATCAGATGTTTTTTCAATAACATACTGAGGCATAATAAGGTTTTAATGTCGGTAATGTTCCGAGATATCTCATCCTTTGTTCTTGGCTTCATCATCATCAAGTCATGTAACCCCGCTCGGGGCACATTGGCTTATTGTCATAAACTTTTTTGTTTAAATGTCCCCAAAGAAAGAAGTATAACGGTGTCAAATCACATGATCGTGGCGGCCAGTTGACTTTGCCACGCCAAGTGAGTTTCATCGGACTTACTGCCGCACACAATGAAAGAATCGCTGAAGCTAAGAAAGTAGCTGTATAATAAAAATGTCACTGGAGCAGCTTCCACGAAACAAAAATCGTGTTTGCTATTCCGTATCCTGTTTTATTTCTATTGAAATGTCAAAAATGCAGTGCAGCACGTTCGGGAAGTTGAAGTTGAGTCGACTTGTACTTCGGCTACTTTCTGCAACTTTACATTGTAGAAGTGCAATATTATGTATATATATAATAAATTTTGACAGTTCTATACGTACAGCAACTTCAGCTACACTATTGTGATCAGGCAGTCAATGCGTTTTTCAATATTTTGGTAAAAATTGACTTCAAACATGAAGAAACTACCCAGACCTATATGAGTCCGTTTGAAATGTTGTGAAAATTAGTTTCGAGAAAACGCGGAGAATATTGAAAACAAAATAAATCTTAATTGACAATAACGCCAATAAAAAAAAACTATTTCCATTGCATATTTAATCTTACTTTTGTTTAAATAGGTGGATAATACATACAATACTATTAACTATAGTAATTGAGCTACAACTACATAAGTCGAATAAACTAAATCGAACAACGAAAAATTTCAACGAGCTATCAGATACAAAAAAAAAAGTTGACGAACTGAGTTACAGTGGCGTAGATAGGGGGGATCAGTGGGATATATCCCCTCCCTCATCGGGATCGATAATTTTTCAACACAACCAGTCATGCCAAATAAGATAAAGAAACGCACTCTGAAATTTAGTACCTACTTCCTACGTGAATTAAGTCTTATTAGTACTGACAGGATTCCTAGAGGCATTGTCAATTGTACATTCTTACCTACATTCTACGGGGAAAATACAAAGTCAGCTTCATCTGAAAGAAATTATTATTTCGACAAATCACCTAATCTTTTGAATTTCTTTTTTTATATCGATTTTTAAAAATTATTTTTTTTACGTCTCTCACCAAAGACGCGCAAGAAAAAGAGATTCCATCCTGCTTTCCATCACTTTATTAAAACTTTAAAAATAAATTGCACGACTGGGTCGGACAAACTTGCTCTAATGTGAGACAGTGGTCTTGAGGTTTTAGATTTTGGTAAAAAGCAGGGAAAAAACTAAGTATGAAATTTTATTGATCACTTAAAAATCAATAGTTAAAACGTTTTTTGCAAAAAATTAAGTAAGTAGTTTTTATCAGTGAAATAAAATTAAAAAAAATGGCTTAACGTTTTTGAAAAAAAAAAACAAAAAAGAAAAAAAAAATTAAATTTTTCTTAAAAAACTTTATTCAAAAATTTAAAAATTCATTTTATTTCGTCTTTAAAAGGGCTTCTACATTAAAAATTTCATCAAAATCCGTCAAGTGGCTTACGAGAAAATCTGATTTTGAAAAACCGGTCCTATGGGAGGTACCGTTTTAAGACTTTTCCTGAAAAATCTATTCCAACCAAAACATAAAGTTTGCACAGAAAACACTATTCAGAAAGTCTTATCAAAATCGTAGAAGCCGTTTTTGAGAAAAATTAACTTTTCACTAAAAATCGTTTGGCAGGTACCGTTATTTTTGGAGCTAGAATGCTATTTCCAAAATCCCCTCTGTAAGACGTCATAATAATACTATGTACCAAGTTTGACGCAAATCGGTCCAGCCGTTTAGGCTGTAGGTAGCTATACAGACATATAGACACACGCACAGACAGACAGAATTGTCGGGCCCACTCTTTTCGACTTCTCTATAGCGAAAAGCTATCTACGCCACTGCTGAGTTATAGAGCATTGCATCTTATTTTAATACGTTCATTTGACGATGCCAATCACGTGTCCAGAATTTTTAGATATTAGGATTTAAAAGTGATATGAAATTACGTTGAATCATCATGTGGCATACGGATATACACTTCTTTGTATATAGAAATAGATGAGAAAAAAAAAAACAGTCCAAATTTTAAATCTGTGGCTTTATGAGTGCTGCGATTGGAATGTTTTCTCAAAACCATTGAGAGCCAACCTGCATTAAGTTTTAAAAAAATTATATACAAAATGTCCCAACGCAAACAATTTAAGATTTGTTTGTTCAAAATCTTATAATTTAAGCAAATTCAATTCCTTTGTAACATCAATACTTTTTTATATTAACATGGATGTTATGTATAAAAGTATCATCGGACATTATCTTTTGAATGTATGTATACTTCCTAGCCCTCTTTTGTTGTCATGTTGACTATGTTGTCATCTGTAATCATTTGGGTGAAAGCTCAATTAATCTTAATTTAAACTTGATCTCCGTACTTGGTTATAACATTACAAAATTCAACCCCTAAGTTCCGCAACAGTTATGGATGGAATGGAATTAAAAAACTTTTCAAAAAAAAAACTATCCTGCTGTTAGCTGCTCAATGACTCACAGTTTTTCTTTAGAAGAGCAGGAAGTGACTGGCAACAGGGATGCTGCCATTGCAACACAGACAAATTTAAGGAAATCCCCGCAGATGTTAACATAACATCATGAAAAAAAAGTTCTCGTGTAGGTACTAACAACACATCAGGGATTCAAGATGGAAGCAAGCTGCACGCATAGTCTACAGATGATATCAGAAAAAAGAACATTATTTATACAGGGAGCTATGGAAATGAAATTACATTACTGATTACTTTTTGTGTCTCGTATAGGTACATACAGATACAGAACTACAATAATTACTTTTAAAAGTCCCCAAATGTAATGGAAAATAAATGATAAAAGAAACACCTCCAGATTACATAACAGTTTATTGCGAGGCCAACAAACATGTTACTGAGAAATTAATTTTTTTTTGTAAAACAAAGAATCATCTCATGAACCTGGAGTCATTTATGTATTTATAGTTTACGAAGGTGACTTATTTGTAAGCATAGCATCGAATTAATTATTTCAATATACTTGAAACTGTACTTGTTTTTTTTTTTTTTTTTTTTTTTTTTTAATTCAGTTTTTATTTAATTCATTTCTTAACCTAAATTAACAGCTAGACCAAAATCCTTAAAAACTAGCTTAAATATCTACTTAACATAACTTACTGGCCCTATGCGGGCGCTCTAACTTATCCCATAACCATTTATTCTATTGCCTTTCGGCTAAAAACTAACTTAATTTAAAAAATTCATGCATATATTTATTTGTTTTGAGAAAATGTTATTGAAAAAAACTCAAATTAAGGATCTTTTTTATTTTTTATATAAAACTTAACACTACCCTAGTACCTAAATTAAACTTACTTAAAACTACCTAAAACTAGAACAGCCATAGCAGCGGTTTTGCGTTTTGTGTGTTTTTTTTGTTTTTTTGTGCCACCATGTCTGTCCCCCCTAAAATACTACCTTAAACCTATGTAAGCTGACCAAGGCGTAACGTAGACCAACGTTTTAATTACAAAATTTCGTCGCTCATCCACCAAAAGTGCCGAGCTTATTAAATTATATCCCGACGGTCCCGATTGGACACAGCCCTACTGAACCGACACGGCGCTAATCGCCGATCCACAGTCTTACGGCCGACGAGGTAGATTAGGAAAGCTTCGGGTGGAATGAAGCCACTTAAACGTACATTTTCAAAGTATTCATCATTTGGGTAGTAAGCCCCAAAGATGAGTCCATTAGAAGAGGGCATAGCTCTCGCAACATGACCGCGAATAAGCTTCAACAAGAAATTATCTATCCTGCTTATTTTGGCCCCATTGTATAGGACCTCGTTGGAATAGTAACGTTTGGACTCCGACTCTGGTGTTCTGTGTAATCCAAGGCAGATCCTAAGACACTGCCTCTCAAACACCCGAATCTTTTCTATTTAAGATAGGGAAAACTGTACTTGTCTGTGCTTCAACATGTTCCCAATGCTATAATCTTTGTTTTCATTATTTTATTTTATACCTTATTCCATAGAATGGGTATATTGTATTTGGTGTAGAGTTTGTAACATAGAGAAATAATACCGTTAGGTATAGAAAAGTATATATATTCTGACTCAGAATCAAAAGCCTAGGCGATTTAGCCATTTCATGTCCGTTCGTCCGTCCGTCCGTATGTATACTCTCTAGAGGTCGCAATTTTTGAGCTAGAAAGCTGAAATTTGGTATATATAATCTTTGGTTCAAGAGTAAGGCTAATTTCTTGAACCGGTAAAATCCGCCCACAAACACGCCTACAATCGCAATTTTTGATGAACAACCTCAATTTAATAAAATTAAATTATTTTTTTTGTACAGTTACGATAAAAGCATAATGCTAAAATTTTCCACACGTAAGCTTTAGGTAAACCTTCTTCCAATCAAATAAAAATATTTCAGTTTGGGCGTGGCTGACGCCCATTTTTCATACAAAACCATCAATATTGTTTTTATAAAATAACAATTGTTATATCAGAGCGAAAAACATTAAATTTTGTGGGTATTACTTGCACATAAACATCTTGTGTATGAAATCAAAAAAATTGATTTTGGGCGTGGCTGACGCCCAATTTTCATTACAAACTATACAAAAACTGTTTTTGTAAATGAACGGTATTTATAATGAATCCGCAAGCCAAAATTTTTCGTCTCTTAATAGAAACTAAAAGGTTTGTGTATGAAAAGAAATTTTTGAATTTTGGGCGTGGCTTAAGCCCACTTTCCATGAAAGAACAAAAAACGTAGTCTCAAAAATTTAAGGCACTTCCAATATTTAATTTAAAACTTTTTCCTTCCGTTCGTTATTTGAGAAATATATCTCTACATTTTTTTGTGTACATTTTTTCAATACGCCCACTTTTAAAGGCGTGATTTTGATAAAATACCTTTGTTCAGGTAAGATTGTTTAAAAACTACTCGATTCAGCTGTAGTTTTGCACATATGCCTAAATACTGATTAGCTCAGTTAATGCTACAAATTTTTAAGACACGCCCACTTTTAAGGGGCGTTTCCGTCAAAAGTTGTATAATGGATTAATTTTTTAACATTTTTTAACTATCGTTCGCAGTTTTGAAGTAAACAAGGTTACGTAGCAGTGTGGTCCAAGAATTGCTAAAAACATCCATAATCGCTATTTCCATTCCAAATCTAATTTTAAAAAATTTTAGTTTTGTCTTGTTTTGTTCAAATCGATCTGCAAGAATACAATTGAATGTCACTGAGCTCATTACAATTGCCTTGGCAATAAAACGTTTTAAATTTGGGCGTGGCGCACGCTTTTTTTTATTGCGCCAGCACAAATTGAACATCACACCGCACAAAATGAATGTTATTGAATTTTTTTCTGTCTGCTTAAGAAGAATTTTGTTTCTGAAACATCGGCTGTTTGTGGGAGGCAGACGCATACACATACAAAAATATGGGGAATAGGGTATCCAACAGTTCGTTGCAAACGTACTGTAGCTCTCGCTTATGTTTTACTATGTTTTCTTTTTAAAAGCCATTATTTTTTTCCTTGTATTTATATCAACTGTTATGTTAAAACTATACGAAAACTCGTGCCCCATTATCAAAGGAAAAGGCAAGTTCATCCCCGTATGGTGGTCAAAAGAGCTGAAGGAACTCGAGGAGGCTGTTCAACAGAGCAAAACATAGTAACAATACCGACGACTGGGATCTTTACAAGACCAGAATACAAAAACAGAACTACCTATGCAAAAAGAGCAGCCTGGCAAACATTTTTTACAGACATCGAGTCTACAAATGATGCTGTCAGGCTCAGGAAAAGTCATGTCAAAGGTCCGCACTCCGCCAGGTTTCTTAAAAAGACCGGATGATACCTCGACTGACTCCTGCTCTAAAACTCTAGTGTCACTAATGAGCACTCATTTGCCAGGTTGTATTTACATAACATCTCCTATGGACAGAGGCCCTAACATAAATACTGCCTCCAATATTGGCAACCAAATCGTAGACAGTAGGAAGGTGGCGTGGGCCATTGACTCTTTCTCAGCATACAAGTTTGCAGTTCCTGATGGAATGATTCCAATTATGCTCCAATGATCTAAAGACATAATTGCTCCGATTCTAGTTGATATATTCAGGGGATGTTTAAACATAACCCTTATTCCAACTGGATGGAGAGAAGTCAATGTCATCTTCATTCTGAAAGCTGGCAAGCCCACTCACACTGAACCGAAAGACTTCAGGCCAATAAGCCTATCTCCCTTTCTTCTTAAGACCTTAGAAAGACTCATAGACAAACATATCCGCCTAAAACTTAGTGATAATATAATCTGACAGGCCCAACACGCTTGACATAGAAGGGGCCTTCAACAATTTCGCTATACGACAAGCCCTAGACTCTGTCAATGTCGATCCTAGGCTGTCGAATCGGATTGACTCTATGCTTCAAACAAGACTTGTTAACGCAGAATTGGGTGCTAGCAAGCTAAAAGTCAGGACCTGTAGAGGTACACCACAGGGAGAGGTTCTATCTCTGTTCCTTTGGCTTCTGGTTGTCAACCAGATTTTAGGTAAGCTAAGTCTTAGCAGCGTTAAGGTCGTGGCATATGCCGGCGAAATATTAACAATGACCTCAGGTAAATATATTCCCACACTGTGTGATCTCCTTCAAATAGCCCTTAAAAAGCTCAGTAATTGGGACAGTCAACCCAACAAAGCCATAACTAGTTTTGTTTACAAGGAAAAACAACATTCCAACGATAGACCCGATCACTATAAACGGAACACCACTTCAAGTTTCAAATGTGGCAAAATATCTTGGAGCGGTGCTGGACCGTAAACTAAATTGGAATGAAAACATAAAAGAAAGAGGGAAAAAAGCATTCTAAACTTGTAGTAGAACTTGTTGGTAGGAAATGGGGACCCAGCCATAAGACTATTCATTGGATGTACACTGCCATAGTGAGGCCGATCCTGACATATGCATGTCTGTTCTGGTGGCCAACCCTTGAAAAGGCGACAAATCTCAAAACCATGACAAAAATCCAAAGAGAACTAAACCGACCGCAACCCTAGAAACATTCCTTCTACTAGTCCCACCCAACTGGGCAAAACCAGTTCATCTCTCAAACCGAGCCCAATTGTAACCTCGATTTAAATGCCACTGGAAAAAAAAAAACTAGAATTCACCATAGTTTCCTCAAAACCGCTAATGACAAGATGGTCATCAATCGACACTTGTCGGGTATCAAGGAATCTATGGCCAGAAATTTCAAAGAAGAAAACTGAATCCCTACTCATGCTAAGCAGGCCTCAATTATCCCTCCTGTGAACCTGACGGGTCACAACACTATGGGAACCCACATGATCAGAATGGACATCAGCACATCTGACTTATGTAGGGGATGCCAGGACGAAGAGGCAGAAGAGGACTCTTTTCTAGCCCGAACTAGGAAAGTTAACCTCGGTGAATACTTTTTCAATGAGTTGGTCAATGTCTCTAACATGCCACCAAGAAACATCCTGAGATTCATTCAGAACTCAGGTTAGTTCAGGGAGGCCCCCACCACTAAACCCACCCACTCCCCGTCAATCCTTAACCGCTCTTCCTTATCATCACACCCAACCCGGGGAGCACAATGGATCCAACGAGATCCGAGTGAGAAGGTTCGGCTTGCCGTACCATCACCCCACTTAACCTAACCTAATTTAACCTAACCTAACCTAACTTACCTATATGTTAAAACTTTCTCATTTTGTTTTGGTTAAAATTGTCAAAGAGAAAAACTTTTATTAAATTGTAGAACCAGTCGATTGTGATTTGGTGATGGCTATATATAGTCGAAACGCGTCATAATAAAAATTAAATAAACAGGACTATTTCATTGTTTCATTGACTTTATATATCGATTTAATGTGAGTCTTGTTGGCTGAAGTTCTTTTCATTAACTTTTCAACAATATTTCAATTTATTGAAAAGTTTAGCTTGTTACTCATTTTTGTGGCTACCTTTTTTTGGGAAAGTTGAAAATGTATATGAGAATGGAAAATCAACATGATTTCTTATTTTCATTTAAAGTGTTCTGTAGGAAAAAGGAAACTATTTTTGGAAACATAAATTTACATATTTCTTTGGGATTCTACATCGATGTTTATGTATACCACGTTTATATTTTCATCATCCTTAAATTCGAAGCAATCATATTTCAGTACTTATTTTATTTGCATCTTTTGTTTCAGCCATTTAAATTTAATTGAAATTAAAACAATTGCTTCTGGCTCATAATAATTTTTAGTGAATATGGTTAACCCCAACCCCCACTTATATTTTTCCTTCAAAGTTCAGTGTGAGGAAAATGAAATTTGTCCTGAAAAAAGGATTTGATCAGGGGATTTGTCATGTTTGTTGTAAATAAGTAGTATTGCCTGTTCTTTGGCTTTCACTCAGAATGTTAACCAAAGTATGGAAAAGTATCTGGATAAGCTCGAATATCAAAAGCAAAGACGAATCTGCTCAACTGTAAAGTATATACTTTTACATGAATGCAGTATATCTCAAAAATTTGCTGTTTAACAGGCAAGATTAGTGAACTTTTATTTGGAACAGCAGCCCCAATCTATGAATTAACTAAAAATGAAGCCAAAAATCAGTCAATTGAAAACTATTTGGGAATCCTCTTGTCCAACCATTTGAATTAAATAATTCAACTTGCATTATTATTTGTTGATCATTAATTTGTTATTT
Organism: Platycheirus albimanus; assembly: GCA_916050605.2. Classification (NCBI taxonomy): domain Eukaryota; kingdom Metazoa; phylum Arthropoda; class Insecta; order Diptera; family Syrphidae; genus Platycheirus; species Platycheirus albimanus. The sequence continues at coordinate 49,214,026 of OU696697.1, read as the reverse complement.
GCATGGCTTCATTCTCAGTGTTCACCCACCTTCCTTCCTCAAAAAGTGAAAGCAATTATCTACCCTGGTTTTTCTATTTTTTTTTGTATTGAGAAAAGTTTTCACTTTAATCTCATGTTTTATCCTATCCTAGGGATATTAGAAAAGGTAAAATTTGCTTGGCTTAATCAGAGTCCACAGCAGTCAGAAGTTTTAATTTAATGTCCTTTTGGGGGGCTCTGTGAATTTCATGTAGATAAGTGCATTGCTACACCCGGGCAATTGAAAAGTATCATTTTGGGTCACGTAGCATAGCAGCGAAAAACCGGCAAAAGTGGAGTGCATTCCGTATTGTATTTAAATCTTTTAACTTGAACATGATTTAGCACTTAATTGGAATATAAATTTAAAAAAAAGTTTCGAAGCTACCAGACGTTTTCTGCCTCGCCTTCAGGGCACACCTGACATGACAAAGCGGAACCGAGATATGTATCAATGAATAATGTTTCCTGTTTGTAATAATTCGCACTATTGACACATGTCGTTATTGCAGCATGTATCGGGATTCCATGATCCTGAACGGATAAGAGAAGCAGAAAGCTGCAGACGTTGTTCTGACCTTCCGAACAGATAGCGCGATGATTTAAACGATTTAACATTTTGAAAATTAAGTGATTAGCTTAGCTTGGCTTATATAATTTTAATAACTCAACCAGTTTAACCGCTCAAATTTTACTGTTGTCATTACCCTCTCCTCTCCCAGACTTTGTCGCTGCTTTGGCTTTTCCAATATTTGGTATTTTTATCTTAATGATGTTGAAGTATTTTAAAAAGCAACTTGCATACAAAAATCAGATGGTAAATAAAATTGCATTTTAAAAAATGTATGTAGAAAGCTTTTTATTTGAACTAATTTTTGTTTCATTTATTTCATCTTTAACTTCATTAATAACCAGAATTTCAAATTCTATTCAATTTTGTAAAGTCAATATTTTGGAGGATATTTTTGTTATTATGAACTAATTTTAAATTCGACTGCAATTTTGTTTACCATGCATTTTTTCATAAGCAAGTTCATTATTCATGGCGCTAAAAAAGCATTTTAATAGCTTTTTCTATCCGGGAAAATTAAAAAAAAAATAAAGTGCACGACTAGGTCGCACGAACTTGCTCTAATGTTTTAAAATGGTCGGCTTGAGATTTTCGGAAAAAAGCATTGCAAAAATCACATGAAATTTTATTAATCACTAAAAAATCAGTATTTAAACGTTTTTTTGGAGAAAATGTATGAAGTATGAAGTATCAGATTTCTTTTGGTTTTCAAAATTTTAAGGAAATTTTTTTTCAAAATCGTTCGACCAGTATTTTCAAAAAACGGTTTTTTTTTAAAAACTTTTCGAAAACATATTCCAAATTTTTTTTGAGTATGCCAACTTCTAGAACTTTGTAGTTTTTATCAGAAAAATAAAATTGAAAAAAAATGGATTAAACTGTTTTTGGAAAAAACAAAAACTAAACAAACATTTTTAAACCTTTTTAAAAAATTCAAAAAAAATTTGTTTGAAAAATTTTAATTTTTTTATTATTTCGTTTATAAAACGGCTTCTACATTTCATCGAAATTCGTCAAGTGGCTTTGGAAAAAATCGGATTTAAAAAAACCGGTCCTATGGGAGGTTGTATAACGTGCCTTCTAGTACCTATAATCGCAAAATCAATAGGATACCTACTACATTTTGTTTACGCCATTTCACAAAATAAACAGTTTGTTAAGAAATCGAGTACCACTGTTTTGTTTTAAGACCATTTCACCCTATAAACAGCAAAAGATATTTAATCCTCAATCCACCCGCAAATTACAACAAAACAAAAAGAATTATTTAAACCCAGTGTAATGTACAAGCATCGCGCTGTGAGGAAAGAATCTTAAGATCTACGCGACCATTTTCTAGATCCAAGCATGTATGTAAGATTTTTTTTCTCAATTTTTTTTAAGTTATTGTGCTGCCTCTTACCACCGATGTGGTAACTTTTTTGCTCTGTCAGTTTTGATCAGGCAAGATTTCTTTAAACGTTTTAAAGATTTCGGATAGGCTTAAGGCTTAAGCTACAAATTATTTCTAGTTTCTAGATGTTCATGAATTTTCTAAAGTTCTATGATCGGAAAAGGAAGCAGTCAAGTCGAAAATTTCCTCTTATAGCTAACTGTAAAATTCCTAGAATCATTGAGTGCGATTGTTTCTGTAACCCTTTCATAATTCAGATAGGCGAGTTGTCATTGCATGTTTGTAGAAGGTATAATTAACTCATATGTTCCTTCCTCTAGTAGCTTTTCATCAGATGGAAACTGCTATTTGTGAAATACTTCAACATACTCTATCAGATTACATTTTCCTAGGTCTACTTTAGTCTAGTAAAAATAGACATTAATACTCGTAGATACACGTTAACATTTTTTTTTGCTTATGGAAAACATATTTTGTTTTATCTTGCACCTTACATTGAACCACATACTTTTCCTCTTTCACTTTCGTTTTTTATGTTGAAAAAACGTTTAAATATAATACCCTCACGAACTTTTAATAATTTATGTACCTTGCGTGAGAAAATACCTTTGTGTAGGAGGTTGCAGGGTTCCAGTGCATAGAACCAGGATAACAAGCTTCAAATGCAGCCGTAGCAGCGTAAGTAAGTTACTCACTTTCAGACACAATAGTGTAATAATATTTTTCCACGTCCGTCGTTAACCTACGATGCTGAAGTTTTATAGATAAATACATTTTTACCTGTGTTGTACGTACCTGTACGTAGGATGTAGGTATTTATATACAAACATATATGTTCCCCAGCATGAAGACTTGATGTGCGAAATAAATAACACATCTAGACAATATACCCAGGTTGGTCATGATAGGAAACATCTGCAGCAGCTCCCAAAGGATGCAGACAGATTTATGTTCACTTATGTATTTTGCACTTTGTTTTTGTTGTCCTTATGACTTGAAGGGACTGGGAGCCGGGGCAAATATTAAGGAACTAAGAGGCGTAAAGGATATCAGGTTTCAAAGTGTAAGGACACCTTGAACATGCTTAGCTTGGTATACCTATTAGCATGGTCATATGTGTTCCAAACTAAGAGTCTGACAATCACACAAGCATAGATTAATGCTCAAGGCAATATCACCCACGTATGCTTGCCTTAGAAGGACATTTTATGAGCTAAGTCTTCACACAGGTCAGTACAGACAAAGAGAGCGGGGAGCTGTTTCAGAGAAATACGCCAATATTTGAAGTTGCCCGCTGCCATTCGACGTTCCTAGAGGCAATAATACACTTATCGATAAATACACTATCAGGATGAGGGATTTGAAACAAGTCTAGAGTATTTGGCGAATGACCTGCAATGTCAGGGATTCGTTTTGTCTTGTAAACAAGCTGAATTGAGTTGGTTATCTCAGCGAAAATCTCGACATACCTTCCGGAATATCGAAGCCACGTAGAATTGTTTACATTTAAATCGCTCGTAACAACGATTTCAGTGCGAGGATAATGGGAATTAATTCCTTGGATCAGACAGCGCATCAAATTCGTTAAAAGTCGAGTTACTCCAGACTCGGGCTTCTGTAAATGAAACAAATACGGATGATGTGATTTAGACGGTGAGTTTAAACCACCTGAAATTAAAGTCTGTGTTTGAACAAAAGGTTTATACAAAACACCACATTGGACAGATGTAACTCTGAAGCAGTCAAGGACATTGTATATTTGGGTTCCACCATAACCTCTCAAAACAATATCAGTGAAGAGATAAATCGACGAATCATTTTCATTATTTTTTAACTTAGAAGGAATCTTAGTAGCAAAGCCCTCTCTAAGGACCATGGAGACACTATACAAGACCGTTATCATTCTAGGCTTACTGTATTATGGGGAAAAAACGTGGACCCTGGCACAATAGTGCTTTGTGACAATGATTTTTCGGGTCATATTCGGTCCGTTATGTATTATTAATGGAGTATGTGTACGGTACAACTCGCGGGTTTTTTCTCGCATTTTGTTAATTCGCTGCGGTATTCAATACGCAATTTATTATTTTACATATCAACAATTCGCATTTCGTTACTACGCAGATCTTATTTGGCAAACTTTTATTTCAGCTTGCGAACGTCTCGCTGAAAGATTAACTCGCATTTTTTAATTTGAGTTTCCTTATTTCGCTTTTATTTTATTTGTCAAAATATTATTTTGTTTTTTTTTGTATTACTTTTTTGGCTTTAATTTTATCACATCTTAAGATATTTTACACGAATATGTTACGTCACTGTTCTTCAAACATATCCAACCCATAAACCATTTCACAAATTTTTTTCTACGAATAAGGAAATACCCTGCATTTATATTGATGAAATATTCAAAATTTACAGCCTAGAAATTCCCCCATGTTTCGTTAGACACATGAGAGCATTTTTAGTCATGCTAACCAGAAGTGGACTTCATTTTTATTGCTTATAAAAAAGCTTTTACTACTGTTGAATGAAAAAATATCTGTTCTTTCAATTCAATGATTTTCATTAGAGTTATCCGATTTCGAATTGGGAACACCTTCCATTTGTATACCTAATGCAAGACAGGACGAGACTTATTCTTTGTATGCATATACATAAAATGGAACCAAACTTTAACTTACTTAATTGGTCTTCTTTTGTAAAAAAAAAACACATTGAATTTTTTTCTTTGAAAAATTCAAGAGATGTTTTTTAAAGCTTTTAACACTGAAAATGGCATTTTATTTAGAAAATGAGGTGTTTTATAAAACGCCTTATCCCAATGGAATCTTAAAGTTAATAGGATTTTCTTTTCAGGTGTTCAAAATCTTGCTCAGTCCGGAATCCCTCGTGCTTTTTAAGATTCTCAACTTTCGATAAGAACATTACAGCAAGAAATTGTATCACACTGATTATGGGGGCAATTTAAGCTTCAATAGAAAGTCCTCTTAAGTGCTAAACGTGTCGTTGTTGTTTTGGAGAAAAAAAGGTGATAATCAGCAGTCGTTGTTCGCTAATGGAAGTAACAAAGAAAGCGAAAGTTAGGTTATTATATGGATAGCAAGAGAAATAAAGTGTACGACCGGGACGCACGAACTTGCTCTAATGTGTGACAATGGTCTTGAGGCATGAGTATTGAAAACCAAAAAGTTATGAACTTTTATTTTATTTATCACTGAAAAATCTGTTTTTTTGTGGGAAAAATAAAGTAAACCATCTGATTTCTTTTACTATTTTGAATTATCTATATATAAAAATGAATTGGTGTCTGTTTGTACGCGCCTAACTCAGCTGAATATCATCCAATTTGCATGGGGATTTTTTTGTTGGGTTTGTATTAAATCAGGTAAACGAATAGCAAATAGTTCAAATTTTGAACGGTATTTTTTAAAAATCGTTAAAACACAAAATTGCGGAACAAATATCGACAGATTATGAATTTGTTCTTTGTACAAGCATTACTTGGCTAAATATTATCCGATTTGCATGAAGATTTTTTTGTTGGATTTGTTTTCAACCACAAACACACAACGGAGCCGGTTTTTTTTCCACCTGAGCAAGTGACCCGTTCGCCAGAGCTGCTCTACTCGGAAATGACTCTCTATTATATTTGGAATGCGCTGTACAAAAAAATTTCAACGTCGAAAACAAGGGCAAGCTGTTGCCGGATATGTGGATGTGTATTAAACTGATGCGCTTGGTCGTATCTATGCTGTTCATCCAAAAAATGACGACTGCTTCTATCTGCAATTGCGTTTGGTCAATGTGCCTGGTCAAACTTCGTACGAGAACCTGCGGACTGTTGATGGTGTGCTGTGTGCCACATTTAGAAAAGCCTGTCAGCGGATGAATTTGTTTGCCAACGACAATCATTGGGACGCAACACTTTCTCACAAAACGTTTCTCCTTTCGTTGATTTTTACTTCAATTCGGTCAAGATCCGACATAGCGCTTGCGATTGCCTCTTCTCGAATAGCAGCCACGTTGTTGGAAGGTGGTTGCACAGCACATTCAGCGTTAAAATTGCCACTGAATCTGCAGTTGAATGACGAACCAACATGCAATATTTCAAGAAATTATGCTATGGCACAAGTGTTGAAAACTTTCAAAATTATCATCTGGGATGAATGCTCTTGGTCGAACAATGAAAGATCTACGGAACAATATGAGACGCTTTGGAGGAGCAATGATATTGCTAGCCGGTGATTTCCGTCAAATGTTACCAGTAATCCCGCGATCAACGCCTGCAGATGAACTCAACGCTTGCCTAAAATTATCGTATTTCTGGCGGATACGTAAAGAAGCTGCAGTTAACGACGAACATGCGAGTTGCGTTGCAGAACGATCTATCAGCCGATGATTTTGCAAAAAAACAATTGGCAATTATAAATGGTCGAATTACCGTTGATGCTGCAACTGGCCTGATTTCGTTCCCGCTGAATTGTGAATTCACATCATAGAAGGAAGAACTCATCAGCAAAGTGTTCCCTATTCCCTAACATCGGTCACAATTATTTGAACCACGATTGGCTTAGTGAACGCGCGATATTAGCTGCGACAAATAAGGACGTCGATGATTTGAATTTCATCATTCAAAATAAAATCGCAGCTCCACTGCATTCGTTCAAATAGGTGGATCGCATAACAAATGATGACGAAGCAACAAACTATCCAATTGAATTTTTGAATTCGTTGGATGTTCCCGGTCTACCACCACACAATTTGCAACTCAAAGTCGGCTCTGTCATCATAATGCTGCGCAATCTGAACCAACCAAAACTATGCAATGGAACTAAGTTGACAGTGAAGAAACTCATGAACAACGTCATCCAAGCGACAATAATCAAAGGCAAGTTCAAAGGCGAAGAAGTTCTCATTCCAAGAATTCCTTCGATACCAACCGACTTGCCATTCGAGTTTAAGCGGATTTAGTTTCCGGTTCGACCCGCATTGGCCATGACAATTATCAACTCGCAACTCTTGAATTCCCTTGCTTTTCACATGGACAACTGTGCGTGGCGTGTTCGCGTGTGGGAAAGCCATCTGCATTGTTTGTTTATGCACCGGACAAAAAAACCAACAACTATGTTTATCACAAAGCGTTGCAGCGACCTAATCATTTCTATTTAAATAAAAGTAATTTTAATTGATTTAATATCAATTGTTTAATTCTTTCTTTAGAGAGGCTCGACTTTCGAAAGGGACATTTAATCAATTTAAGGCGGAACGAAGTTCGCCGGGTCAGCTAGTATATAATAAAAGAAACTTTAAAAAAACTGTTTTTTGAAAAACTTTACGAAGACATTCAAAATTTATTTTATGAATACAAATTTATAGATTTTGCCGTTCCAATCAGCAAAACAAAATTAAAAAAACTATCTTACCATATATAACTTAAAAAAAAACTCAAAAATATGTTTAGGTATAGAAAATTTAAGTAATAAAATTATTTCGTTTGTAAAAGGGCTTCAACATTAAAAAATTCATCAAAATCCGTCAAGTGGCTTACGAGAAAATCTAATATGAAAAAACCGGTCCTATGGGAGGTACCATTATAAAGACTTTTCTTGAAAAATCTGTTCGAACCAAAACATATAATTTGCATAAAAACCACAACTAAGGAGATCGTGATGTCATGCTTGATTGTCCACACAAAAAAAAAATTTACTAATGCATAAATTGTGGGTTGGGTCCTATTTGTCGATTTTTAAAATGTCGATTTAAAAAAATCGATCGTCATAATGTTGACTTTCGAAAAGTCGATTGGTAAAAATACCGACCGATTAAATATCGACTCTTATAAAGTCGATTTTGAAAATATCGACTCGAAAAAAGTTCGACAGTGGCAAAGTGGGTGGTGTTCACATACATGCGGTGCCGCATCAGTGTTGCGCCCCTACTTCTATGATTCAAAAATAATTTAAAAATTTAAGCTGTCGATGCAATCCAAAGAACTACATTTTTTATCAGGATGAGGGTCGACATTATCACCGACACTTTTTCAGTCGACATTTTCATAGTCTGGATTTAAAACTGTCAACATTTTTTTGACGATCAAACATCTGTCGACAGTTTGCCAGTCGATGAAATTTGTATTTATCCAGTCGACATTTTTTTTGTCGACCATTCGTACGCTTCCCATAAATTGTGTTATGTATAGTACCTATCGTTTTGTGGCAGAACATTTTAGAATAGCAACGTTCACTGCTTTTATGGTGTCAAATTGTTCTATAAGGTAAAAGTTGAAAGATAATTTTGTATTATTTCTGTTGCCTTCTGAAGTTTATAAAAATCGGATTAACTTATAAAGGCTACCGAGAAAAAACAAATGTAGAGGATGTACAATAAACATAACATTGATTTCTTGAAAGTCATTCCGATGTATAAATGATTTTGAGCACTTGCTCATCGAACAACAGACCAACGGTTGACTTACCGGGCCTGAATCCACACTGATAGTGGCCAATCAGTTCACTCGCAAAAGGATTCAGACGCTCACATGGAATAGTCCATCAGATTTAACAATGCTGATGTTTCATTCGGCAACCTATCATATAATTTTGTACAGATAAGCTTATGATTTCTCCTTACAAAGTCACCTATTGCTCTGCCTCTGCTATAGCACTACTCAATAGATTTGACTACTCGGTTTTCGAGCACTCTCTATGTACATATATCTCTCTGATAAGTCGATTTTCCTCGTTTTTCTATCCCTTACTTTTGACAGCTCTGCTTCTGGCCTGCTGCATTGTCCGATAAGCTTCGTCCTTATCTTTTAACTTGCGATTAAAGGTACTTTAGATAAAGTTATGCATTCGTTAAAAAAAAAACTGTCGAATCGATTTGCTTCAACTTGGTCAATATAGAATTAGCTTTCTGCCTCCAAAACTAACGGTACCAGCCATACGATTTTTATTGAAAAATTAATTGTTTTCAAAAATTGCTCATACGATTTTGATAAAACTTTCTGAATAGTGTTTTTTGTATAAATTGTATGTTTTGGCTCGAATAGATTTTTCAGGAAAAGTCTTATACGAGTAGTTTTTTGAAACCTGCGTAAGCCACTTGACAGATTTCGAGTGCTAGAAATTGACATACTCAAAAAAAAATTTGGAATGTATTTTCGAAAAGTTTAAAAAAAACTGGTCGAAAAAAGTTTTTCTCAAAATATAAAAAAGTAAAAGAAATCAGATGGCTTAGATCATTTTTTGAGATAGTAATTAATAACATTGGGCATCACTAAGTTGACGCCAATCAGTGCTTACCCTATTAATACAGCACCCGTCCACCAAAATCGCACCCGACAAAAAAATTATCGCGAGTAAGAATAAATCGAATAATAAGACAAAATTCATTTCGAGGACTGAGGTCTGAGGTTGCATTTGACTGTAAAATTTGTGTTTCCCTTGAACGCAAAGGGAAACATCGAAAAAATATCTTAAGTGTCTTGGCCAAACTCATAAAACACTACCAAAAATGTATAAGAATTATAAAACTTCAGGAAAAAAAAAAAAAATTAAAAATATCCTCAAACATTTGTAAATTTGTTTCAAAGTGTTTCCTCTGCAAGTATTAATTTATTCCAATTGAGAGTCAGAGGACATTTTTGTATCCCACAGCAGATCAAAAGTCACCCTATCGTTTTGGATTCAAAAATATATACAAAACTACATAGTTTTGCAGAGTAAAATTATTGTAGCACACTCATCTCGTTTTTTAAGGGTTTGAACAAATGCCTTTCGTTCACACCCCACAACACTAGATTTAGACATGGAATATTATTTTAAACTAAGCGAAAAACAAAAAAGATATATAAAATCAGAAAATGTTCGTTGGTTGAGAATAGCCAGGCGGAAAAATTAAAAACAGTGCAAATCATGACGTCATCATGGGTATAATGGATATATTTTCCAAAACATTAAACATTTAATCAAGCACACCGAACACGCACACTTTATCTGTCACCATGAAGTGCTAGCTGCGCCGCATTTCTCATTCTGTCAAATGTCCTGTTTGGAGCGGTGCGCCTTTGTCTGGAATAATTTAGAAATTTAGATGAATTTAAGAAATCAAAAAGCAGTTTTAGAGTACGGAAGAGAAAGTTATACTAATATAATACTAGTTTGTTTGAGTTTTTGGGAACTTAAACAAAATGTCTAACTTCTTGCTTGGTTTCGTTTAAATCAAGCTGTAATATAGTTTTTGAAACACTCCAAAAATTTAACATGCGTTTTTCATTTTTCTGCTTTTTCAACGGGCCATTAAATTTAAAATTAGAAGGTAATAGTTCACATAATCTAATCTATAGATCTGCAGATCAGATAAAACCATCGTTTATAAAATGAATTTTCAAGGAAGCCTGGTCGAAAAATGCATATAGCGTAGATGTGGTGTTGACTGTTTTTGTTTACATTTTGTAAGCATTATCATCTTATAAAAGTATTACTGTTATGAATCTCTACCTTCCTTTCAATAAGTTAATAGTTTAATAAATGTTTGTTCTCTTGATCAGCATATCTTCAACCAAATCGATATATCTTTGATGTCCGAACTTTACGACCAACATAAAGTCGGACCTTTTCCTTAATAGTAGCTTGAAAAGCAAATGCTGATATCAACTAGAACGAAGCATCGAGAAGATACTGTGAGAAAATTTGATTTTGCGAAGTAGCAATCGCAATAGACCGTCAGAACTTTTGCCAACCGTGTCTTCTCTTTTACCTTACGGTCGAATGTATGGAGGATTGCTACGGCAAAAGGAATGTTCGAAAATTCTACCAGATGGTAAAGCACTCGTCCAAGGGGTACAAATACTGAGCCGAAGCCTGTAGACGTGTAGACGAAGGAAGAATAATGTCGTAGTTGGTCATTCGTTGATGAGAGTTTGGAAAGAACACATCTGAGGACTGATAAACGTTAAATGAAACCAACTTATCACTGTCTGGCAGAATGATTCATTTGATTTGGACCATGATGAGCAAAATTTCCGTACCCCGTGCAGCTGGTCAAAGTAGCGGGAGATGACTTGATGAGGAGCAAACGCCAACTCATATATTTACAAACTGGTCGGATGAAAGTATGACAGTTGGAACATTAGCATCGTGTGCCCCATCCACAAAAAAGTTATACGCTGAACTGCAGCAATTCAGAGGTATAAGTCTTTTAAATGTCACCTATAAAATCTTGTAGGCTATTCTGTGTGAAAATCCTTTTTACACTGCTTGGACTCTATCAGTGACATCGACCAAATTTTAACACTTCGAAAAATTTAAAAAAGACCCAAGAATTCCAGATAGATATGCTCAGCATCTTTTTATCGATTACAATATCGCCTATGACAGCGTGAATAAAGTCGAGCCATGTCAACTCGTACGATTGTGCAGGACTGAGCTTACTAACCCACATTGCACCCTGATGATTCCCTCGAAAACAGTGATTTGGCAAATCTAGGCCACTTTTCTTGCTTGCTGTCATCATCAACTTTTTTTTTTATTTTAAGGATGCAATGTAGATGGGTATTTCTCCACTAACTGGGCAACTCAGTGTCTCGTGTAATTTTTTAAACGAATTTTTTTTTTAAATTGTAATTTTGATCTTAAATATTAATAAATAATGAATTATCTACGTGCATGTTACAAAATTTAAGAAAATATATCACGAAAACAAAGCTCATTATGTCAAAGGGATTCTGTTGAAATTTATAACATAATTTTTATTCATTTGATTTTTGTTCTTACTAAGTTTCATATACGATAGTGAATTATCAACTTTTGAGTTAAATTTGACATTATCAAAAAATTAAATGCTTTAGTCTTTATGGTCTTTGTCAGTCCATTGGATCATCAATTAGAGTTCGTTTTACGTCTTGACTCTTTTGAATAGCCCTTTTGTGTTGAATTTGTGTGCAGACTCAATTAACTTTCCTTTCAAAAAGTCCAGCTATCACTGTTTATATTACATTCCAGCTCTTTGTATATACATTCGAATCTATCTTTCCAAAGGTCGCTAGCGCTAAGCTAACAGCGAAATCCGTTTATACACCAACGGAATTAGTTTACCTTCTGTTCGTTCACACACTGTACCACTATATCCAATGAAATGCACAATCATTTTTGACTGAACGAGTATTACAAATGCAATTGTGAACTTTTCCGTTCCGATTGAGCATGTGCTGCAACCAACCATGGCTTTGAAATTTGAAATTTCTAAGGAAGCCCCAGCAATGGAGAAATAGCACGACGGACAATGGCTGGCATATTCTCTTCTTTATTACGCACCAAGTTAGCTCAACCAAGTCAACCTAATCCGACCAAAAATATCTATACTCGTATGCTCCTCTCAGTCTGTCTCTGTGCAGTGTGCACCATCACCATTTTCCAGGTCATTCCAAACAACCCCCTGCTGCATATATGCGATTGAATTAAACTAGCTGGGACTCAAAAGTGAACAAAAGTAGTCCTCCTTCGTCGATATGTGGTGTTTTTATATGGAATCGATTTGAATACCATTGTCGAACTTTTCAATGAAAATTCTCTGGTTTCATTGGAGTATTGAAAGGAAATCAGGATTAACCCTACACCATCATGCATGCTTTATGATGTTGATGTATATTAGAGTTTTCAATGGCCAAGCTGATTCCTAAGCAATTTATTGCCATAGAGCAGTGACAAATTGTGTTGCAATATGAGACAGTATGGTCATTGGACTTTGCAAATAGAAACAGTCGGGTAAGAGTATGTATTGTAGATAGTTTTGTTTTAAACTTTGCAATCTGTGAAAATTTCAATTGAAGGTGTCATTGAACAGCTATATATATATATTAAGTTCTATAAAAGTGTCATGAAAACGCAAATGCAGACCATATGGGTCTGATAGCACTGGACTCTACCAGCTCAATTGCTACAATTCGGGTATTGAGAAGAGGATTTTTAATAAATGGTGTTCGACCTAAGCAAAAAGCGCTTAGTCGTTGTCAACAGTTATCATTTATCTTTTGCAAAGCTAAAACTTTCAATAAATAGTTCTGTGTTTGAATAACGAAATATTGATTTGGTCTGGACCGTTTTATTTTAAAGGGGTTATAAGTTAGATCGGGTGGAATTTTGTACATGTCGATATATTTACTTGCTCTATGGGGCAAGTATTGGTTTTTATTAAAGTATCTACCCTTACAAATGCATTGTGGTTAATAAGCAGTTCAGCTGTTGAAGATGCAAATGGGCCGAAAATGAAACCAAAGTAGGTACATATTTAATTTTGGTTTGCTCTAGGACTAAATAAAAACATTGGAATGGAGTTCACGTGTTTGATGCCTTGATGGGAAAGCTTACTGGAAATTACTTCTATCGAACGATCAAGTTGTGGTCTTCCTCAACGATATGTATGTTTTCAGATCGTTCTATTAATACGAAGTTAATTTAAATTGCAGAAATAGACTCCCGAAGAGGTGATTTTTGAAAATTATTAATTATACATACATCCCAATTCTGGTTTTGTTTTGATAAAATAAATTAAAAATGTTTTATTTAGCATGCAATTGTGAACTAATGATTGCATTGCCAAATAGGCATATTGCAATTTTATACAATTTAATTAATTCTGTAGTCAATAATTAAATACTAGTAAATATCTATATCGTATCTTTTATTAGGTAGTGTCAATTATTTAAAACATCCGTCGGTAAATTGGGGAAACCGTCCGTTAGGAAGGGTTTAGATTTTAAGTCACTAGGCCTTGAGCTTTCGGGTCACAAAATTTATTTATTTTGTATTTCTTAGTTATTTTTTGTTTTGTTGATAGCGAAGCTTATTTGTTTTTTTTTTTTAAACTCTTGAAACAAAAATTTTGGGACCGAGAAAACTAACACAAAAGTATCGCTCAACGTATCGTTCAGCTCTATAACGGAGTTTCTACTGATATATACATATACATATATAAATTTAAACATTTGATTTAAGACTAGTTTTTTATTATAAAAGACACAGGTTTTTCGTGCTAAATATATTTTGTAATCTTTGTTATTGCTTTAAAATGTTGTATCTTAAGCCCCTAGACTCATTTTTAAACGCTTTAGGATTGACTTGTTTTGAAACTTAATTATATTGGAATGGGAATAATGACATACTCGTATGTATACTTCTTTTGCTAAAGTTTGTTTTAGTTTTACTTATTATACTATAAAGAATTTTTACATTCGTGGTTTTAATCAAACATAACATTACATTAAGATGTTTTAAGCTTTGTAGATAATTATGTGTCTAAAGAATTTTGTCAGACAACTCCTGGAAGTAATATTTTGGGCAGCTACTTGCCATACACCAATTAATAAGGGATCAGTTTGTCTTTGCGGTTTTTCACGATACATAAATCTAAAAGGTTTTTTTCTTAAAAATGACCATAAGTCGAATCAAATCAAAATTTTATTTGACTTTTTTTCATAGCTTCCTATAAGTGAAAGTTGGCATATAAGTTTTGTAAAAATTAAGATTTTGTATAACTTCCTAAAGAAAATGACTCTTGTTGTTTGAACTTCGTATGAGACATATTCTGAGTTCATTGAAGAAAACTAAATTTTTGTTTTATGGGTAGGATACGTGTTATTAAAGTAAGGATTTAAGTACCTACCTTATTAAATTGGCCAGGACCCCAAATGTGCTTAAACGATTTTTTTCATTTAATATAAGAATGAATAACATAAAATCTTAATAAACAAAGAATTTAAATTATTTAACACAAATGGGGCCTGAAATCTCGAATCAAATAGGCTAATCTTTAGTAAACTTGTGTTAAATTACAAAGTTCTAAAAATTCACATATTTATGTATGTATGATTAAAGCAACCAAATTCCAAATCACTAGCAAGATTGAATTAAATGAACTTTCTCTAAAATACTAAATCTTTTAGCCATAGCTTGAAAATAGACTACTACAGTCTTAAGCTTAAAAGTAGCCTTGGCCTTGGTCACTGCCGTGCACATATTTTCATTACTTTTCCTTGACTTTAAATAGTGCGAACAAATGCAACGACTTGAGCATTCAGCTGTACTAATACATAAAATAATCCATATCCAGGGGGCTTGCCAACTTTTACTGGGGTAACGAAACAAAACAAGGAATTTCTGTTGTGCACTCATATAGAAACAACCACAGTTTGTGCTTATAGATTATCAAACTTATAAGGAGTTACAAAAAGATTAATTCAAGCTCTTATCGTTCACTGTGTAGTTCAGTTTTGTATGATTTGATCGAGACTATCGTTGTGGTTGATGTGGTACTGCAGAATGAGAGAGCTATGTTAAATCTGAAACTTTTCTACATTTTTTCAGAAACTCCTTCCTCTACTTAAATAGTTATTTGCTTCCATCGTTACACAACAGTAATCCTAATTTTCTTCGCAAACTGTTGTGTGAATTCAAACTTCGACGGAAGCCCTCGAGGGGAAATCCAAAACACGAAATTCATTTTCAAATGAAAATCTAGATCAAGTCTATTACTTTAACACCACTGGTCTCAACTGGCAAAATGCATTATCAAAGATTTGTGTCCTCATCATCTTGCGGCTATTTGTGTTCTTATTATTGCGATTTGAAACTGAGAGAACAATACTTTCCGTTTGGCTCAGAAAAAACTTATTTGATTGCGTAACTTAATTGTATTTGCATTTAATATTAAAGTTATAAACACCAAACAAAAACACTTTAAGCAATCAATTTGTTTGTGGAAAGTGAGTTCTCTCATTTAAAATTTTATCAAATGCATTTTAAACTATATAATTAATAGTATAAAAACATTTTTTGACAATCTCTTTGTACTATCGGCTCTTAGCTATTTAAAAAATATGAGGCTTCACATTAAAAAATTATCGTATTTATAAAAAGCGGTCACTTTATTAGTAGTAAAGTTTTAAAAGAAAAGAACTTGCCAAGTAGCTAAATGGAAATTGTTATTTTAATTTTAATTCTATTATTATTGAATTTGTTTTAATATTTTTATTGAGATGCCATAAATTTGATACTAGACTTTTAAACATGTTAAGAGCTTGGCATTCTTTTTGATCTCATTACTTTGGTGGCTGACTTTTTACGTAGTAGTACTTATTTATAGGAGAACATGGCTGGTATTTAGATTTAATGTTTTTTTTTTTTTGATTTTACATCTTTTTGCAAAGTCTGAGATTTTGACCAATAAAGATTTGTACCTAAACTAATAAGAAATATGAAAAAGTGGGCGCATACCATGGAAAATCCCCAATTTCCGATTTTACCTTTTGTATACACCGCAATTCCTAGAAATCTAGAAGTCCTTCATAATATTAATGATCATTGAGCGAGTCAGTTATTTACCGTATTTGTCAGTCACCAAATTCATTGATTTATCGAGGAATAGCAAATTGAGAAATTTCGAGGGGAGAAACCATCCCCTGTTTGGCTTCTTCTTTTTAAATTATTTTTGTGACCAGCTTAAGGGTACAGAAAAATGGGTGTTGTTGAATATTTCCCATGCAAATTTTTTGTAATCTACGTTATCAGATTAAGATGCCATTTAAGTGTGAATTATTTCTTTAAATTTCTGTTTACTTTTAAACTTATATTGAAAATCTAAATATTTTTTTGGGTAACTATAAATCCTTAAATACGATTCTGTTTATGAAATAAATACAAGAAAAACATTCATTTCATTAAAATAAGTGTGCTTTATCCTAGTGCCTTTAAACACAAAAATACAAAATAGTTTTTCTTTAAACATTAGTCCCAAGGGATATTCCAGTCACTAGATACACTCGTAAGGTAATAGGTACGGTACAGGTAAAGTGAGGCAGATAAAAAGAAAGATAAACATATTGCCCAAAGCCCAAGTCTTCCTTGCATGAAATGCAAACACTGTGAAACAGAAACGGCTGGGCGATATACGACTAAGATTATTTGGGGGAAAATAACGAAAATATGGCAACAACTTTGCTCGACCCACCTCGGCACCCTATACCTATTGAGACCTGTGTGTTTTTTTTTTAATAAATACAAAAGAAAGCAGATCAAGAACAAGGATAATCTTTGTTCGTCTAAAAAACGACTGGGTCAGAGGAAGCTTTACCTTCCCCTTATTTTTTTTTCAAATTTTCAAGCATTATTGTGTTGTGTTTGGACTTTTGCTTCGGTTTATTTGTGTGCATTGTATTAACGTTCATCTTAAAGGTAGATAACTTTTTGATTTGTTTACTTGAACCTTTTTTCGCACCTAACTTTTGTAAAGGTATTAAAAAAAGATGAGGGTGCGTGGGATGGAAAGTTTACTTGTGAAAACGGTGAAGTCTTTACAGTGTTTTCAAATGTCAAAATTACTGAAGCCGATCTTTACTTTTTAAGGTTGACTTGGCTTAAGACTATCCATAATTGGTCAAATAATAATTCAAAAATCCGTTCTTCAAAAATAAAAATATTTTTTTTATATTTATGCTTTTGAAGATGATTTTTTCTTTCAAAAGGATATATTATGTACGTCCATGTTCATGTTCGGAGGAATAAACTCTCTTATATTCGGCATGGAAATACTTGAAGATTTTTGTTTCATATATATGTAAATATATCAATGTATTAACATTTTGAAGCAAGATGTCATTTTTGTGTTTCGGTTTGTGTATCATGTCTGGATATAGTTCGATGAGCTATTATACAGGCACTTGTTTCTGTTGAGGTATGAAAAAGGAACTCACTGCTTAAATTGTTTCAAGTTGTTTAAGCTTCAAACTAGAACAGAATATTTTCTGATTCAGCAGAACTTGATTTAAGAAAAGAATTGGTCTACGTTTTGGATTAAAAGAAATATAATGCAATTCATTTATAAATTTTTGTCATTCGTTATAAAACAAAAATTCGGTATGTTTTTCTCATAATATATGTGTCTTTGAAGCAGTTTTCCAAGATTTAACTTTAAGTTATTTGAGCCCTTAACTTGATTTTATTTTGAGCTGTAAGGAATTACTCTCTATTGTTTAATGGAGTGCTACGCTGGCATGCCTATACGCTATACCTGATGATTCTGAACTTAAGCCAGTGCGTGAATGTGCCAAATTTGTGAAATTTTTATCTCAACAATCTTTGACCTGAAAACTTTTGAATATTTTTGTTGGTTTTAAGCATTTTGTTAAAAATAAATGTGTTTGTTGGCATAAACCCAAAGGCAAGTTTTGCATTCGTAAAAAAAAAATCTAACAATCAAACACAACATTACGATGATAAGGAAGTCGAAAAGTGGGTCAGACAATTCTGTCCGTAAGTCTTTCTGTTTGTATA
Organism: Platycheirus albimanus; assembly: GCA_916050605.2. Classification (NCBI taxonomy): domain Eukaryota; kingdom Metazoa; phylum Arthropoda; class Insecta; order Diptera; family Syrphidae; genus Platycheirus; species Platycheirus albimanus. The sequence continues at coordinate 49,195,714 of OU696697.1, read as the reverse complement.
GTTGTTTCCTTCAGCCTGGGCTGGACCGATTTGCTTCAAACTTGGTACATAGTATTAGTATGACGTCCTACAGAATGGTTTTTTGAATTAGCATTCTAGCTCTGCCATACGATTTTTAGTGAAAAATTAATTTTTCTCAAAAACGGCTTCTACGATTTTGATAAAACTTTGTGAATAGTGTTTTCTGTGCAAATTTAATGTTCTGGTTGGAATAGATTTTTCAGGAAAAGTCTTATAACGGTAGGTACCTCTCATAGGACCGATTTTTTGAAATCCGATTGTCTCGTAAGCCACTTGACGAATTTCGATGAAATTTTTAATGTAGAAGCTTTTTATAAACGAAATAATATAAATTTTTCAAAAAAAGGTTTTTGAGTTTTTTAAAAAAGGTTTAAATTTTTTTTATTTTTGTTTTTTCCAAAAATGGTTTAATTTTTTTTATTTTTTTTTTATTAATCTCAAACCATAAAACCATTTTAACACATAAGAGCAAGTTGTTACGACCCAGTCGTGCACTTTATCATTTTTTTTTTTTCAAAATCTATAGCCCCAAGACCATTGTCACACATAAGAACAAGTTCGTGTGACCAAGTCGTTTACTTTATTTACTTGCTCTTCAGGGCAAGTATTGGTTTCATGCACAAAAAAAAAAAAAAAAAAAAAAAAAACAGTTGTCCTAGGTTTTTTTGTTGCATAGTTCTTTACATGCTTATAGGATTTTATTGCAACTTTTCAAATGCAAATAACGAAATTTTGGCTTTTACGGCTATTTTTCAACAGGCCATACATTTTTAACTGCTTGATCGAATTCACTCAAACATTGTTCTGTATAGTTTTGTATTATGTGGCAATACATTTTTTCAGTTATTTCTTTTTAAACGGTGGCTCCCATACGAAATTCACTAGTTTTTAGCCAACTTTTTTTTGTTTTAAATCGGCTTTTTTGATTTTGATTTTGCTTTGTGTGTGATGTACCAAAGTATTTAAAATAAAATGCACGACTGGGTCGCACGTACTTGCTCTGTGGGTGCAATAGTACGATGAAAACAAAGTTTTCGAGCAATATGAAGAACTCCTGTTTGAAAAATTTGGGGAAAACTACAAAATTTTGGTTAAAACTGGAAAACCCGAAACCTTTGAATTTTTAAAATTTAGATGTCATCTTTTGGGTGCTATAAATGATAGAAATGTCCGATTATGGCCAAATTAATAAAATTGTTAAAACAAATTTCCGTTATTATCATTTGTAGCCAAAAACTTAAATGCAGTTTTCTTCAAAACATTCTATGTATATTCAATACAAAGTTTAATAAAAATCGGTAGAGCCTTTTTTGAGTAAATTAGAAAATACTAAAAAAATTGGCCAAAACCTAGTGGCTCTTTGTATGGGAGCCACCATTTAAATAAGAGAAACTGGAAAAAATGCAATGCCATCTGATAGAGAGTCGTAAGGAACTATACCAAACTTATAGCTCAAAAATTCTTAATAAGATTAATTACTAGTAAAAATCGCCTGGCACATAGTTGGCCGCTTTTCAAAGAACTGCGAATTCTTCCATTAAGACATCTGTATGTATTTAAAGTTCTCAGAGAATTCTTTCAGCAAAGTGGAAATATCCTTAACAGAAACTCGGAATATTATGGATTACGCGTAAATGAACAAGCATTAGTCAATGTTCCAATCGCACATAGAACCAAATTTTCTCATTTTTATTCAATTATAGCCCCTAAATGCTTTAATAAACTACCGATTGAGGTAAGGAAAACTTATTCCTACAAATCTTTCTTAAATAAAGTTAAAAATTGGCTATTTACCATCGAAATTGCTAATATTGAATCTATTTTTCGAAATGTGTCATAAATTTTTACTTAAATTCAAGTGTTGTTGATTATTATTATATTCTTTTTCTTTTTGTTTTTTCTTCAATTATTGTTTTCTATTTTTCTGTTATTATTTTGGTTTCAAAATATCTAAATTTCAAACTCCCTTCTTTACTATTTATAAACTGATATTTACCCCACATCAGTTTCTTTGATTTATATAAATGTTTTACAAACATAATGTAACATTCAACACTAACTTTAACTAGTTACAGAATGTTCACTATTATTCTTTCCATAATTAGTTCATAATGTTATGATATTTATTTATAATAATTGTACTTATTTAGCCTAAGATGGAATGAATAAATGAAATGAAATGAAAATGAAATGAAATGAAAAGTTTGTTTGAAATCGATATAACCGTTGACAACTTATGGCAATTTGAAAAAAAGACGTCAAGACCAGATTTCCGTTATTTGCATTTTTAGCCAAAAACTAAAAACGCAGTTCTCTTAAAAACACTAAAAGAATATTACACACAAAGTTTAAACAAAATCGTTAGAGCCATTTTTGAGCAAATTAGAAAAAACCAAAAAAAGTTGGCTAAAACTGAACGGCTCGTTGTATGGGAGCCACCATTTAGAAAGGCTTTACTGAAAAAATTGCAATTCTTTCTTATAGAACACTAAAAAAAACTATGCCAAACGATGTTTGAGTCAATTCAATTAAGTCGTTGCGAACTTATGGCCATTTAAAAAAAGCCGTTTAAACCTGATTTTCGTTACGACCGTTTGAGCCAAAAACAAAAAACACAGTTTTGTTAGAAATGCTTAAAGTTAGCTAAATTTTGAGTTTAATCAAAATCGTTAGAGCCGTTTTCGAGAAAATCCGAAATTAAAAAAACAGTTACATGAAAGGTACCAGTTTGAGCCGGGCTAAAACGAAATACAAAAACCTCGACAATCGTTTTTCTTTAAACTGCTATATATGAAGTTTGAAGAAAATCCGTCAAGCCGTTTAGGCTGTAGAATGACGTGAAAAAGCGCATATCCGCACATCCGCACATCCGCACAGACCCACAGACAAACCGACGGACGGTATGGCGAAAACCACTTTTTTGGGCTTCTCTATCATCGTAATGTCACGTTTGATTAAAACCTCGATTTTTTTTCTGCACGAAACCAATACTTGCCCTATAGAGCAAGTAAAAACTGCGTTTGTAGTGGATAGCTTAATATACCAAAAAAGGATATTTAGTTTAACGGTTATAAATTGGCCATACGTTGACAACGAAATTATCAAAATGGTCCAGACTCGCTAAGAAATATATGTTTCATGTTGTATCTACGATTTAATTATTAAAAGTTTCTTAACGGTAGCTTACATACAGGAAGGTGGAAGGCTAATTAGAAACGACAAAAACAAAACTTTTTTTTGTCTCGTCTGTTTTAATAATTATTAACAAACTAACAAAGCACGACAAAACCCGTTATATATTGTGTTTAATATGTACTTACTTCTCGTTTATCGTTCAATGTCAAGTTTATGTAACGGAAAATTTTATAAAAATTATAAAAACAAAAGCCTTCTTTCAAAGTCAAAGAGTTTGTTTCTAATTAGCTTTCCACCACTGATGTACTTATGTATATTCTGTAAAGTAATTGTAATTATAATCAAAAAAAAGTTGACCGTCACGGGACGCCCGGCAGATGTGAAACATATTCTTATTTTTTTTTTACTATAATTACATTTACAGACTATATTTATATATGTACATATGTATATCAAGCCGTTCAGTTTTAGATAAAAGTTTATATTTTTTTAAAAAAATTCTTCAAAAATGTTTCAGTTATTCTGATTAACTTTAAAAATGTATTGTTTTGATAACTCCGTTTTTAGGTTTTGGCTAAAAATAAGTAAAGGACATCTGTTTATTATCGACTTAATATTATTTACTTGTCCAAAATCCAATTTTTGTTCAAAATTCGATTAGATACACATGTGTTGCGGAGTTATGTCCCTGTGCAGTAATATTTTTAGCTTCAACTGTTTACTGAAAGGTTCAATCACAGACAATAAAATATTTTCTTTAGTCTGTGGAACAATGTTTAAATTATTAAAATGAATTACTAGCATAGATCAATATCTTAATTTTAATGATGGGAATTTTATGGGAGCTATTTTCAAAACAATAAGGAAAACAATAATCGGGGAATAAATAGTGGAAGAAACATGTTTTATAAGAACATTCGTACCTTGGTGGCTAATTTAAAACAGGATTCAAGAATTACAGATATAATAATAAGTTAGTATAAAAAGAGACACGATGGAAGAATTTGAGTTGGAATTGGGGTGCCTTGTCATAATGACCTTTTCATGTTTCCCAAAATATTAAAAACAAACAGACAGCAATCATAAAAATAGAGACATCCTGATGGTTATAGAAAAGAATTTGTTAACGGCCCAAGCTTTTAAGAATTTTTCGACTTTTTTGATAGCATTAAGTTTCCAAAGGATAAGGTACCAAGTTATGGGTAACTCCTATGTGAATTATTATTTTTTAGAAATCGTTTAATTTGGAAATTTAATGTAATGCTAAAAAAATGTATTGTTATACTCGCATTCTTTTGTTCTTATCTCTAGTCTTGATTCACACCAAAAGTTAGAATTATTAAAGTTTCTTTGCTTGTACTACAAAAGCAGAATATATATTAATTTGCATGGAAGAATTTGTTAACTCAAGAATTAATAGTTGGATAAGAATCTATTATACGATCTACAAAATGGATTTGAAATATGTACAAAGCCTGGGCTAAGCGAATTCAACATACCTTAGCAGCGAAAGTTAAAAATATTTGGAGCATTTTAAGGGAATGTGATATTCAACGAAATAGCTAAAGCCACCCTGCCTCAATGCACGTGGCCGTTTACCTTTTTTTTTGTCTATTCATTAAAAAGGACATTCATTCATAAAAGCACAAATTGCCAAAAACTTGTCTTCTGAGCAAAAATTAACTTCTGCTTCCTGACATTCTGCTTGACTTTACGATGTTTTACTAATCGTCAACATAAACTTTGATCCAAAAATGAACAACTTTCAGAGACAGCGAAACAAAGTTTACGCAAAGTAAATAAAACAACAAAAACAACAACAAGTAAAACTTTTTCTAGAAATTTGACATGACAGCGTCATAGTTAGGTAACTGAAAGTTTTTCAGAGATTTTTATGCAATCACTTTGTGGTTGCATTATCCACAGGACTTTTCCACTGAGATTTTTTTCTTAAAATCTTTTTTGAAAATGTCTTCAGTCATAGAGCTTAAAAGTGTGCATTTTAGTAAACTAATTGTGTTTATTTTTATCTTGAGTTATTAATACTTTTTAAATACATTTAAAACGAGTTCCTTTCATCCATCAGACGGAAGTTGATAAAGTAAACGAAGTTGTAAAGGACTTTCTTGAAAAAAACTTAGAATTCATTAATATTTCCTCAGAAAATGACAGATTATATTCGTTCCGCGATATTTTTTCAAAAACTTTTTAAGAGAAAAGCTTAAACAGAGAGACTAGCATTTTCATCGACCTTGTCATATTTGATTTTTACCTCAAAGATACAAAATGACCTCATATAATCAAATTCATAAACGCAAGGAAAATCATAAAACTTTTCTTTTTATAAAGAAAAAGGAAATAAACAAGTAACTTTCAGAAAGTCACTGGACCTTCCTCAATTTTGGTAGGTACATTCTTTCTTAGGTTGGTCATATTTCTCAGTTCCGTCCAATTCTTCAGATTCTGGTTCTACCTCAGCTTCCCCTGGATCTTTCTCGTCTTCTTCCATCAAAATTAAGACGACGTTATCGTACGATTTCCCTGAGCAGTTCAAGAATAGAAACGAGCAGTTGAGCCTAGCTCTCAGGCAAGTACACGTCCCCCTGCATCCTTTCTTACTTTTGCAGGCTATTATTTTAAGAAGGTGTGGTGGGGCTGGCTCGTTTTTTATTGCTATTGGGATGAGGTCCCAGGAGCTTATTTTCCCATTCAGGGCCACTTTTGCATTTGTGGTAGGTGCGGAACGCATGGGAAATTGGAAGCCTGGGTGGTTGGGGGCAAACGTGCCAGAATATCCTTTGCACTTGCCGCTGTCTTGACTACTGAAGACCCGAGGTCATACAGTCTCTGAATTGCTGTATCAACTCCGTTAGGAATTACCAGACACTTTTCGCCAGCTTCCGCAATACTCTCATGAGTTGCATCTGGTTCGTAGGAAGATGGCAGCCATCTCTACTAGGTCCTTCCGCTCTGAAATCGGCCCCACAATTTAATTTTTCCCTGCCAGAAAAGGGCAGGATGGTGTTGCATTCAGTAAAAGCGTGAAGAAACAGTTCAAACCCACAGGGCACTTCAACTTCCCCTCGGTTGAACGCGCTCGTGGTATACTGAATGCACTCTGCTCACCTCTGCCACGTCCACGTTTCTGAAAGCACAAGCTGTGGATGGTAGAACAAAAGCCACAGAGGAGAACAAGGAGGTCCACGTCCCCTCCAACCAAAGTCACATGATCTTATTTTATTATTCATATTTATATTATTCTTAATTTTCTCCAATTCCATCAGAACGATATCGCGGTCTGTGTCTTCAGTCGCTGTCTTAGTTTCAATACCTTCGAGGGAGAATGAGGCGTTCTTTGTCTCGGTCATTTGACAGCATCTTCTCCTGGGTCACTGTTATGATGGTGGAGGAGTCAAAAACAATTTCACTGGAAGAAGCAGCATATCGTCTCAACCGTTTTGCAGATTTTGTACTGCAATCGGCACAATCCCGTGGGTACCCGTCGAAAACCAACGACACTTTCCTGCCAAAGTAGTTTAACGTGTAGCTGACGTAGCTATAGTCACCATAGCCCGTATAGACGAGTTTCGATGCCAAATCACAGTATATAGTAGGTACGATTTCAGAGGCTGAGGTGAAAGCTCCGTAAAACCTTGATGTGGTCACCTTTCGGATTCCCTCTTCATTAAACAACGCCATAGGTTAAGGAGCCAATTCAAATTTAAAGTGCTCTTTCAATTGCTCGTCTGACTGGGAAACCATGTGATAACGTCGTGGTCTTAAAGCTGAGGTAGAATCAGAATCTGAAAAATTGGACGAACCTGAGAAATATGACCAACCTAAGAAAGAACGTGCCAAAATTGAGGAAGGTCTCGAAAATCCTGCAGAAAAACGTGAAGCTGAACTTCAGTCAAAAAAAAAAAAAAAAAAAACGACGAGTGATTGGTTTTTAAACATTATTTCTAAATATTCATGTACCAATTAATTAATTAACCTTACCTGTAAATTAAAAAATAATTAACATTTTTACATGGTTTTATGCCTTTTCCTTTTGTACTAAGCACACAAATAGGTGTTTAAAGAGCTTTGTCTTAGTTCTACAAAAATCCATTTTTATGTTTTTTTTATTTTACTATTATTCTCACAAACTTTGTTTAGTGCTTAAATGAAAGAAATAAAATTTACTACAACTTCATATACATTAACTTTTCTCATAGGACGAGCGATTTTGCCAATATTTTGATCCTTACGGCAGCAAAACTAAAAATTATTAATTTTCTGTAAAATTGAACCATCTTCAAAAAGTCATAGCTCGGTCTCTATGGGGTTTATAGAGCTGCGGTTAGTTTTAAATTGTTGTACATTTAAAAACGAATAGTTTAAGATTTTTAGAACAAAAAGTCCCAAAATTTTGCAGTTTTTCGTGTGCTGCGCAGCGAGCACAAGTTTTTCGAAGCTGCAAATTTGGATTTACTTAATTCTAACTGGTCCCAACATACCAAAAAATCTGAACTTCATCATGCTTTGCGATATTAATGTCGATTTCTACTGGGCTAACTAATCAAACAATAATAATAGAACAATATTTAGCTTTGATTCACCAAACGCACAAGTGAAACATAATAAATCGAATATTATACAGAGACACACAAAGTTAAGCAGAAACTACAAATAAGAACAGTGTATAAGTACTCCTCAGAACAAATTTAAGCTTTGTTAACGAGCAATACTTACTCTCAAAAATGATCAAGCAGCTGTTACCTAATATAAGTCACAGTGTTTTGGAAAAAGTTGAAGGAGACGAGGTTGTACACTTAAAAAACGATAGTTAAAAACGTTTTTTGTAGAAAATCAAGTAAGCCATCAGAGTTCTCCTGATTTTTGAAATTTTGAGGAATTTTTTTTTTTCAAAAACATTTTTTTTTTTTAAACTTTTCGAAAACATATTCCATATTTTTTGGAGTATGCAAACATCTAGCAGTTTAAAAATTCTCATCAGAAAACAAAAATTTTAAAATTTTTGAAAAAAACTGTTTTTGAAAAAACCAAAAATTAAAAAAAAATTTTTTATTTTTTTTTAAACTCAAAAAAAGTTTTTTGAAAAATTAAAGAATTATCATTATTTTGCACATTAAAAATTTCATCAAAATCCGTTTAGTAGTTTACGAGAAAATCTGTTATGAAAAAACTGGTCCTATGGGAGGTACCGTTATAAGACTTTTCCTGAAAAATTAACTCCAACCAAAACATAAAGTTTGCCCAGAAAGCACTATTTAGAAAGTTTTATCCAAATTGTAAATTTTTCACTAAAAATCGTAGGTATAGCAGGTGTCGTTTTTTTTAGAGCTAGAATGCTAATTCAAAAACCCCTCTTCAGGACCTCATAATAATTCTATGTGCCAGTCAGACAGACTGAAATGTCGGGCCCACTTTTTTCAACTTCTCTCATGTTTGATTGCTAGAATTTTTTTTTACGAATGCATAACTTGACTTATAGTACCTATAATCGCAAGTAAAAATATAAAACATCTTATTTCTATCCTCTTAGTTATGGGGCTGCATTATCAAACAAAAATGTGTATTGCATTTCAAAAATTGGCTCTGGAAAAGTTGGAATTTAGTGTGGCATCGTTCTTGGAACTAACTTTTCCAAACAGCAGTTGGTAAATTTTTTGTAAGCTTTTGAAATTTTTAAAATATAGAGTTGCAAATGCAGAAATTTTAAAGTTTCTAACACTTTCAGTTGCTGTTCCAGAGCCAAAATTCAATTTCCGTGTTTGGAGAGGAATCAAGAAATTGATATAAATGTATTCATTTCTACGACATGTTTTTAAAACTAACATGTTTTTATTATTATGTGGCTTACTAGTTTAATTTTGAAAATTCCACGTTTGTCATCCCTAATGAAAAGTGAAGCTTTAAAAAGAAAATTGGAAACCTGCATGTTACACCTTTTGTTTACATTGCGCAAGAGTCTGACTGCCGCTGCTAATGGAATTGCCTGGAAAGAAAAACTCCAAGCATGGATATACAATACCTTTCAGCATTGCATGTAAAAGACAATTGAAGCCGGAAATTCCTTGAATTTAGCTGCATGATGAAAAAAATGCTGGTTACCCAGTTTGAAATCGATAAATTGTTCAATTTATTGGCTTTTTTGTATACACGAGTATACAGACAGAGACACACATATCAATGCGGTTTTCAAGCTTTTTCCTTCGCTCTTCTATGTAAACCGCTTTATTAAACCAAATCATGTTCCTTATGGTTTTTCTTGTTCCTACATATACAAGATTTTTTTAAATCTCCATCTAGATTCTGGAACTGGAGGCTCTTCAGCAAGAGTGATTTAGTGTTTTTGGTGAAAGTAGACCAACAAAAGAAAAACAAAATTTAAAAGTCGAGAGAGAAGTTGAGGTTATTTGTGGGATTATTTTTGGCAGCCATTTAATGACATGAATAATTTGTGTACCTACTACCTACTATGATTGTACTGATATGTGAAATCGATTGGAAGTGAAGCGTCTTTAATGAGCCAGAAATCTGGAAAAAAAAAGAAGAAATGCTGTTCGGAAAAGGTCAGTACATAATAGAAAAGGTCTTCAGAATAAAAAATGTTGCCCAAATGTATAATATATATGAGTTTTTCAAGGGAAAATATGTATGGATGTGAAAGGACAAGATGTGAGTCAGAGAAAAGTCGAGATATTATTATATTAATACATTTTAGTATTTAAACGAACAAAATACTCGTATATATGCAAATTACTTAACTTATAGAGGATTTAAAATAAAATGCACGACTGGCTTGCACGTACTTGCTCTGTGTGTGCAATTAATAACAAGATGATAAGGATAACACATTTTTCGTTGTTTTATTAAATAAGCAAAGATGTTCAAGTTCCCCGTTTAAGATGTGTTTATGTCCCGCATTTGGAGCATATTGAGGTTATTAAATACATTAATTTTGACAGATATTCCCTTATATTTATATTTCCTTTAAATTTATTGAAGTCAAGCTATGTCTACCGCACCTACAGTAGTTTCATTTTATTATAAATTATAAAATAATAAATTGTTTCATAACACTATTTGTTACATCAGGAAAATGAATTGATAAGTTACGATTTATGTTATACTAGCTTTTGCCCGCTACTTCGTACGCGTGGATTTTAGAATAAAGTAGGTATCTCAGTATATATTTTGTTTATGCACAACCGGTCAAAATGGGGGGTATGCGTGGTATGAAAGCTATAAAGTCAGCTCTATAGCCATAAGATTTTTGGCTTCTGTATAATATTATTTCGAAGTATCATAACGGTTTAAATTGCAAAGTTGGAGGGTTAAGTTCTGAAGCAATATACGAATATACCTAATTGGAATGCCCACTTTCAAAACGATGCTGCGCGCCGATACTGCTATTTATGGCAGCTCCGCTTCATCAGTTTTGGGCGTAAGTATTGCTCGTTCACCGTTTTTTATGGTTACATTATTTTTCGATTTCTGCTTTCGCTGAATGAGGCATTGTCTATATGGTGGTAAATAGCGCCATCTATGATGTTTTTGATGTACCTTCTATTCAGAACGACTAACTTATTTCTATTCATGTATACGTAGGTAAGTGCGGCGCTATTTTATTATGTAAGTGAGACGCTAACGTCCTTAAAATCTTTCAATTTTGCGTTAAGTTCATTGAATAACGTTCGATTTCAGCAATATTAAAACAACAACCAGAATTATATATTTTCCTGCGATAAAATGTAGCCTATATTTTAAGTTGGCGTACTACCAATAAATCTGCGAAAACCGCATTCAATTCCACGCAGTAGTTCTTGCGTGATGCGCGTACAAACATACAGACAGACAGACAGACAGACAGACAGACAGACAGACAAAAATTCTAAAAACGGTTGTTTTGGCTTCTGTGGGTCTAATAGAGACTCCCCATATTAGTTTTGCATCTATATCTTCAATGTACAGACATCGACCCGTTACAATTTTATTATATGTATATAGATAAACTGAACATATTATTTAAGGGTGGGCCCCTTTTGTAGTTGGTACGATAGTGCGTTGGTAGACCTCTTAGATGACGACGATTGAGAACATTAAAACTAACGCGAGACAGAAGATTCAAAGCAACAATATTACCATTAATAAGATTGACAATAAAAACAAAACATAAATAACAACGTCTGCTCTCCTGGCTTGGTAGGTCTATAAGTTTTAGTCGGCTAATGTATGAAGAAAGATGTAATGGGTCCTGCCAGCCTAGGCCTTTGAGAGCAAATTTTAAGAACATTTTTTGTATTCTTTCAATTCGTATTATTATTAAAAACAAGTTTTCCTTAAATTCAAGATGGCGGCCAACGCAATAGAGTTACGAGGTCAAAAACCGATACATATGCTCCTAATGAACCCCTCTAACGATTAAAAGAAAAAAAAACCCTATCTAATTTTTTCCATTTAAATGTACAATTCGACTGGGCTAATATATATTAAATGTATTTTTAGCCAAAACCTAAGAACGCAGTGGTCTTTGAACCTTCATTCTTTACATACAAAATTTAAGAAAAATCATCAGAGCCTTTGTTGATCAAATTAGAAAAAAGAAAAAATGTTGGCTAAAACCTAAGTGGCTCGTTGTATGGGAGCCACCAATTAAAAAAAGAGTAAGTAATTGAATAAAATTCATAGATGAACTATAAAACTATACCAAACAAAGTTTGAATGAATTCGATAGAATTGTTGCCAACTTGTGGCCATTTGAAAAAGCCATTAAGACTAGATATATCTGTTATTTTAATTTTTTTGGCAAAAATTTAAAACTCAGTTTTCTTAAAAACACTCAAGAAATATTACACATGAAGTTTAGTCGAAATCTTAAGAGCCGTTTTTGAGCAAATTAGGAAAAACCTTTGTATCGGAACCTATGAAAAACTAGGCCAAACAAAGTTTGAGTCAATACAATCAAGCTGGTGCGAGCTTGAGGTCATGTGAAAACTCTGATTTTCATTATAACTATTTAAGTTAAAAATAAAAAACGCAGTATAGCCGTTTTCGAGCAAAATGAAAAAAAAACCGTTACTTGAAAGGTACCAGTTTGGGCAGGGCTAAAATGAAATAAAAGAAACCTCGACAAATATTTTTCTTTAAACCGCTATATATGATGTTTGAAGAATATCCGTCAATCGGTCTAAGCTGAAGCTTGACATGAAAGAGCACACAGACGCACATCTGCACAGACAGACCGACAGACGAAATCCGAAATCCACTTTTGTGGGCTTCTTTGTGATTGTAATTGTAATGTCGAATCGACACTTGCTTATAGTGTCAAAAAGAAAACGAAATATCACGGTAAGCTAATATTGATTCGTTTTCAAATATTTTTTGAACATAGTTCAATAGAAAAATAACACTCCCCTCTATAAATTTTGGGGCCAGAGTACCAGGATAAAAACAAATTATTGTGTGATAACAGCAGCATGAAATTATCCTCTTCTTATTTTGGTATTTTAAACTGAAGCATGTAGTACCCCGTGGCGTACTGGTTAGTGTGTCGGACTGCGACGCCGAAGGTTCAGGGTTCGATCCCTGACGTTGCCACCTTAAATTTTTTTTTCGGGGTACTGCCTCTTGCCAGGAAGTGACAAATCCTCCAAGAGTAATTAATGTCATGAAAAAAGCTTCTCTGTTAGCCGTTCGGATTCGGCGGTAAATTGTAGGTCCCTTCCATTCCTGCAGAATATCAACGCACACACAGGAATGATTGAGAGTGTAAGTCGCAGGCCCCGGCCCCGCTTGGAGCTGTTGTGCCAACAATTTATTTATTTTTTAAACTGAAGCATACTGAAGCAACATGTTTTAAAGGAATGATTTGAGATCAGTTGTGGATTTTCTAAAGGATATTACTATTCGGTGTTTTGAGTTGTGTATCGATATATGTAAGTCTTCACAGGAAAGTAGCTGATGCCAGATACATTTGGAGAAGTGATTGTTGTCTAACTCTTAAATTATATCCTAATGTGTAAGTTTTATAAGAAAAATTATTCAAACTAAATTTAGTCAGATAAGAATAAAAAATATTAAATAAGGCAATACTGGTCCACGTATTTGCGATGTCCAGGCAACACCTGTGTTATTTAAAATGAATAAATCAATTTTGAGGACAATTAGGAAAAAACTGAGATGACATGTACATAACGCCGCTGTTTTTTTGAGGCACCAAAGCTTGGACAATGAATCAGATATTTTGAAAACTGAAACTCAAAATACCGTTTCATTGCAGAACATTCAAAAATTCTATTAATAAGGAATACCAGTACTGGTATTATTCAATCCAATTATTCGATCTAGAATAAATCTATTCAAAAGTAACGAAATGTCTTAATTCGATGTAACTCGTATGCCAATAGAATGATTGAAATTGAAATTAGAAAAATTCAAATCATCTGTTCAAAAAACTTACAGCCTGATTGTAACATTGCACACAAGAAAAATAATTTGTCATTTCTCGAATTTTCTTACTTGTTGCATGAACAAAAATAAATACAATGTTAAACCTTTAAAATTTCCTGCATTTCTTTGCGATTGCATTATTTTTTCATCCAATTAAATATTAATTTAATTGAATTGAAGAGCTCTTGCTCAACAACGTTCTTCAGCGAATTAAAAACCGATTACAGAAAACTTTCACAAAAAACTCAAGTTTTGTCCGCACAGAATAAAAAAATGTTACTTCATCGCATATCTTTATATCTAAACCAACTTGATTTAAGAGACAGAAAAAGATATCTCTACAAATTGCCAAGAACTTACTGCAAAACTGAATGAAAAAGAGCAGACGGAAAACAATAAAAAACACTTGGTGTCGGTTTAATAGACAAAGAAAACCATTTGAACAATGAAAACCAAGCGCTGTCAGGATACTTTGTTAACGACGAGTAAGATATAATTACTCGGGTGTGGATTTAAAGCTCATTAAATTTAAAAGTGGCTTAAAATGTGCAGCACTTTCAACATATCTATTAGAGAGGGTGATAGAGTGTAAATGATAGTTTTAAATAGCTTGATAATTATTATTTTTGGGCTTATTTTGGATCCAAGAAATGTTTTAAAGAAGTTTTTTAAGGAATACTTTGCATATTTCATGTTGTTATATTTTTATTTTCTGTTGTGAAAATGTTCGGTCTTTTGTAAAAATATGTACGAAATTAAATTTTAAACGTTTTCGTAGTGTACTCAAAGATTTTCTGGTCAGTGTGCGACCTACGTGTTGTCCTAATCTATCAAGATAAGCTTTTTCATGAATAAACTATACTGATCCAGTTCGTACCTATTAAGGTGCTTTGTTGACTTAAAGGCATTGTTTATCTTAGTGAACAGTAGGGAAGCAATATTTAAATGGTGTTGGTGAAAGTACGAGCAAGGGTAATTAGTCATTAGTCTTGCGTTTTCATTTTGGCATTAAGTCTTTCATAGGAAAACATTTTGGTGCCATCGAAATGGATTTTGCAACGACCTTCCGAAAACTGTTTTAGAAAGGTTTCAGTTATAATGAATCAACAATTCTTCAATTCTTAACTATTCAAATGTGTGAGTTATAGTATCACCCGTTCACGAGATATTTTTATTAAAAGAAAACAACGCTGGTGTTCTTACTTTATAAATTCTTTTAATCACAATGGGAGAGAAAAATCTAACCAGGAAAATAAATTCCACATTCTTGTAGTATGAAAAGTGGTTCTCTACACTTAATAGTACATCCGAAATAACGCCCGAGGGTATATTGATAGGCGTTGTCAGCGATATGAATGTAACGGGGAAATTGTTTAAGGCTGCTTTTGGCTGTTTCGCTGGAGCAATGCTTATAAAAGAAGAATTGAAACATGTTGATACAAGAAACATTACGTCGATATTCAAGTGAAATAAATGATTCCGTAATAGTTCTTTCACTTACCAGGAGCACCTACCCAGACATGAGAATTATACTCAAACCTTGGGTCAATACATGCATTGTAGTTTGTAGCTTGATCAGACGGGACAAAATATTTCTTACCGATTTAGGAAACCTGAACTTTTGGATAGTATTGCGATTTCCGTTTCGATTTATTATTTTCATTATAGAAAGAAAGTCCGAAGCGTTAAGAAAATATATTAAATAAAAAGCATTGTTGTTATTAAACAATGGCAACGCCTTTATTTAATTTCACAACTCCTCCTTTAATGTTTCGTTTTTATTAGGGGAATAAGTTGAAAACTATTTTAAAATAATCTTTTTGAAAATAAAATATATCATATTTGAGCATGTTTGTATCTTCATATGTAAAAAGTTTTTGAAAATTATGATTTCTAAATTCCTAAAACCATTTATTCGACAATCAAAATGTATGTGGATTCTTTTGTAGTGTGAAAATCATGTGGGTTTTTAAAATTACTTCTTTTGGAATTTATTTTGTGCTACTGTTACAATTTTTAGACAAAAACACACTTAAATATAATGTGTATTACGATTATTAAGGATGAGAAAATTAAAATTATCGGTAAGTGATTACCAAATTCGATAAAGACATTTATTGCCAAACAATTTTTACTTGCGATTATATAGGTAGGTACTATAAGGCAAGTTATGCATTCGTAAAAAAAAAATTTTTTTTCGACAATCAAACATAACATTACGATGATAGAGAAGTCGAAAAAAGTGGGTCCGACAATTCTGTCTGTTTGTCTGTCTGTCTGTCTGTCCGTCTGTCTGTATCGGCACCTACAGCCTAAACGGCTGGACCGATTTGCTTCAAACTTGGTAGATAGTATTATTATGACGTCCTACAGAGGAATTTTTGGAATTAGCATTCTAGCTTTAAAACTAACGGTACCTGCCATACTTCTTTTAGTGAAAATTCAATTTTTCTCGAAAACGGCTCCTACGATTTTGATAAAACTTTCTGAATGATGTTTTCTCCGCAAACTTAATGTTTTGGTTGGAATAGATTTTTCAGGAAAAGTCTTATAACGGTACCTCCCATAGGACCGGTTTTTTGAAATCCGATTTTCTCGTAAGCCACTGGACGAATTCCGATGAAATTTTTAATGTAGAAGCCCTATTACAAACGAAATAATAAAAAATCTAAAAAAGTTTAAATTTTTTTTTTATTTTTTCCAAAAACGGTTTAATCAATTTTTTTTTAATTTTATTTTTCTGATAAAAACTACAAAGTTCTAGAAGTTGGCATACTCAAAAAAAATTTGGAATATGTTTTCGAAAAGTTTTTCAAAAAAAACCGTTTTTTGAAAAAACTGGTCGAACGATTTTGAAAAAAAATTTCCTTAAATTTTGAAAAAGCAAAAGAAATCTGATGGTTTACTTCATTTTCTCCAAAAAACGTTTTAACTATTGATTTTTAAGTGATTAGTAAAATTTCATATGATTTTTTCAATGCCTTTTTCCGAAAATCTCAAGCCCCAAGACCATTTGAACACATTATAGCAAGTTCGTACGACCCAGTCGTGCACTTTATTTTTTCTTAAAACATCTCCATAAAGAATTCTCCACCCCTTATATATACACAGCTGGTCAAAAAAATAGTGTGATTAAATTTTATATCTTAGCCATAGAAGTTTGAGCAGACCTGAAGGACCAAAAAATGGCGCAATATCCTCTGGAGTGACGAAACAAAAATTTATTTGTTCTCATCAAAATCTGGGCGTATTTCAGGCGACCCTCGCTATACCCAAAAGACGTTTAAACACGGAGGAGGAAATATTATGGTCTATTTCCGTTTTTTCTAGTATGGTGTGGGCCCTAATTCCTATATTCCGTATTAGTTACATCTTGACCAAATAAGGTTATAGGGATATTTTGGAAGATATCATGCTTCCATTTGCCGAAGACAACATGACTCTCCGATGGATTTTTCAGCAGGACATAACGATCAGAAACATATGGCAAATCTTGTGAAAGAGTGGTATCGAGAGAAAGAAGTTTCAATTGTTTCATGGCCAAGTCAATCCCAGATCTCAACCCGATTGAGAACTTGAGGAATGAGCTTAAGCGGAAACTAGGATGCCAATATTTTCCAAACTGGAACCGATTGTGGGATGCTGTTCAGAGTGAATGGTATTCTATACCCCAAGAAAGATGCCAAAAGTTTGTAGAGTTAATACCACGCTGACTTTAAAAAGTTTTGGGTAACAATGTCGTATACTCGGGTTATAAGAGAATGGTAAACGAAAATTATTATAAAATACAACAAATTTTGCATTCAAACTATCATTATTCAAAATTTAGGAAGACACACCTATTTTTTGTCCAAGCGCAAATGTCTACACCGTCAGTTTTATTGTATAAAATTTATAATTACTTAATTTAAAAGCCTTAAATATTAATATTTCATTAAGTATTGATAGTCCAATGAAAACTAATGTTAAAATAATATTTAAATAAACAAAACATATTAAAAAATTAAGTTTATATAAAAAAAAATAATTGCACCTATTTTTTTGACCAGCTGTGTAGGTATCGTACATATCGAGTTATTTGTCACTTACAGTTTTTGTGTTTAGCACTTGAGATAACGATCGAATGTAAAAAAAGGATGGAAGAGAAAATGCCCTATGTACCCTTACTCAACCTCTGGACGCATGATCAAACTTTGTATAAATTCAAATTTCTTTAAACTTGAACACAAAACTATATAACAACCTTAAAAAGTTTTTTATGAAATATGTATTTAACAACGTAATTCTGATATATACTTTGGGAATACATATTCCCAGTTAATTTCATTTGATTGAAATTCTGCCCCACCGGGTGGACCAAAATTTCGTGTCCATTTCTAATGATGAAATAGAAACTAGTTTTCTAAGATTAAAATTGTTAATTTATTATTAAATTACCTACGCAAATAGTGATTTTTTTTAATCATCATTCATATGTGATCCTTGACTATTTTGACAATGCTGCAACCTGGAGCGGACATTTTTAAGTGACGGCCTCACAAGTGTTTTGTGAAATGTTTTGCATTTCCTCTCGAATATTTTCCTTTAATTTCTCTAGGGACACTGGGTTGCTGTTTTAAACTTTACTATTAAGGTATCCCCAAAGAAAGAAGTCCGGGCTACGAGGTGGCTAGTTAGCAACTCTTTTGGATATCACTTTTTGTCCAAAATGCCCCCAACAGCACTTAATGAGTCGTTTGAAGTGTGGCATGTTGCCTTATCTTGCTGAAAATACGATCGTTGATTAAAGTCATCAAAATCCTGTAGCGTTGGTGAAAAAACGTTCTGTAGCATGGCAATATACCGCTCTTATTCACTGTATCAGCATTTCTTCGGCGATCTTCAATAAAGTATGTACAAATAATGCCTTTTGCTGAGAAAGCTGCCCATACAGTAACCTTGAGTAAATTAAGGATTAGTGTCACTCCAATATCAGCAATTTTTCCTATTCACATGCCCATTAAGATGGAAGTGTACCTCATTTGAGAAAAAACGACATGGTACTGAATTCCCATTGGCCGCTCTTGCGCTTCATAACCTCTCCATCCCACCCCGCCGTCACTGCTCGTCGCAGCTAACGATTCAAATTTGAACAGAGAATTTAGTCTACCCTGTATTACTGGTCCCTTATTTGGTCGGGTAGGGTAGTGCACTTTTTTAAAGAATCAACAACGACTTAACTTCCATGACACGACAAGTTGTTTCTCTATAATATCCTTGCCACTGCTTACACTCAAAGGAACTTAGAACATATAACCACGTTTTTAAGTTTTCTGCAATATATTCTTACAATGTGAAATACATTTTATGTTTCTCAAATCACAAAAACAAAATACATACTAACAAATAATAAATGTTATTAATGCTTGTCCTGAAGTATTTCTTTATATACACGAAGTATATCGTTCCTTTTAATATGAAAATTGTTCTTTCTTTTATTTGATTTCGATCATCTTCCTTTCGGTTTAGACTTGAATTCAGGACAAAAATATTTCCTGCTTGCCGGGAGGAATACACTGCAAATATCCTAATAAAACGAAGAGAAGTAATCATTGTTTTTATTACCAGAAAATATAAACTTGAAATTACAGTATCTCAGAAAAAGTCATTGGACGGTTATTTAGGAAATTGGGATCAAACGCAACTAACTGCTTTCGATTGACAGTGGACAGTGTTGGCATTTTTAATAGGAATTTATTATTGTCTGCAAGTTATAGGAACATTTTTGCAAACATAAATTACTTGCTTTTATGACTAAATTTTGTGATATAAATTTGTAATAAGGATATCAAAATTTAATGGCTTTGACAGACTCTTTATTATTACTTTCATTTTATGCCATCCAGATATTTGTAGTCAAACGTGAGTAAAGTAAGTTTATACTATATACTTAAGCGAACATTTAATAAAATCGAGTATTTATTTAATTGAATTATATTATTTTCATTGAAATCTAATCTAAAAAGGATTCAACAATTATTGTTCCATCCTGCATGATAGACAACATTATTTGTTTTCTGGCCCGGAGTGTAAATGAAAAGCGAGGATGGTTTCCCAACTCAAGAACACTCCACATATAGCTGGCCATATGAAAAGCATGACATTTCGAGATTTATGCAAGTTTCACTGGGAGCTGAATGAATTTAGACTGGAAGTGCAAATCGATTGAAGTCAAGGTAAATCAAGGAATCAGGAACTCTTCTACCTTGAACGGCCACTATCACATTATTCAGTAGTTTTGTTAAAATCAGTCGGGTTCCATTGCATAGTTTCGGGGCATGAAAATTTCCTAGCATAATGATGACGCCAACTTTAAGACGCAAATGATCAGGCGGCCGCTGCATGCCAGCCAATTCCAAAGAGTTTAAGAATTCCGATAAAGAATTGACAACTTCGTAAAACAATCCTAGGCGTAGTTACGATAATTTTGACCAATGTTCGATTATACATTAGGGATGAATTTTTTGAAGTGAATTCTCAATTGGCAGGTGGAAGCAATATTAAACCACTGGAAGTAACTACCGGAATTAGTCTTTTTCCGATTGTTAAGAGTTCTTTGGAGAAAACTTCTGCGGTATTAAAGGAACTTTCGCATATTTACACTTATTGGATTGGCTTTCACGTATCTCCACATATATGATGACTTGTTGATATCGGTCAAACAGAATGAATTCGCAGTGATATATTTAGTTAATGTAAACTATTTCACTCGAAAAATCAACGAAAATGAACTGAAAAACGAAATTTGCGCCTGCAGCACCACCTGTTCAAAATGTTCTAACTTTCTTTTTTCCTAAACTTTCACGTAACAATTACGAACAAACCCACTGAACGATGTATCCAATTCGGTCTAGTCGTTTTCAAGTTTTAAGTGGTCGAACTAATTCAATAATCCATTTTTATATATATACATACCATACTATCTATATATATATATATATCTATATATATAAAATTCAAAATGTGTGCGTGTTTACGCTATAGTCTCGAAAACTATGCACACAACCCCCATGAGTGCTAAAAGAAATTTATTCTACAAGTCATAAGGAAGGTTTATATACCATTCCGATGGATGGCGCAACAAATGCATTTTAAGTGCACTTTGTCAAATAACTAACAAATGTGAAATATCATCAGCAAGAAGACTGCAAAGTATAAGCACACGCAACCTTACTATCGTCAGCGGAACACTGCGACACCATCCGACAAAATAAAATTCGTATGAAATTTGGTCAAAATTCGGTGAGTTTGGTTTTAATATCTTCTTTGGTAGGGTTTTCTGAGGACACTTGGTAAAAAATCGGCTAAAAGGTTGCAACAAATTGGACTGCAAAGTTTAAGCCCACAAACATAAAAATATTATATTTTTCTTCGATTTAAACGATTGGTCAGATTGTGATGAATTTTTTAGGATCTTCTGAGTACGCCTACGAAGGTTTGAAATGGTTTGTAACAAATGCATTTTTTGTGCACTTTGTCAAGTTATTGTAATAAATTTCAAAAATTGTCAGCCATCGGACTGTAAAGTCTTAACCCATAATAAATGTAATTGGATTTGCTCAAAATTTGGCGAAGCGGTTTGCAACAAATTAATTTTTAATTTACTTTGCATATTACTAACAAATCTAAAAGGTTGTCAGCCATTGGACTTCAGTCGATAATGACGATGTAGCTCAATATTCAAGCCATTATTGACAATGTATTCAGAGCAGTGGCGTAGCGAGGGTTGGTGCCGCCCGGGGCAGACCTAAATTTTGCCGCCCCTAGTAATTTTTTCACACACTAAAAAATTAAAAAAAAAACTTTTTCCTCTATGTTTTCAAACAGTTAAACCTACACATAATGTATGCCAATGAATTTGGTAACATTTCTCTTCAAAATTTTGTGAACTGTTGTCCCTACTACACTATAGCAAGTGAAGCAAAAATGAAGCTGCAAATTTAAAATTTTGCTATTGGTTTTTTACCGATTTACCAATCTCAAAGCGAATAAAAATGACTTACCTCAGGATATCAAACAAATTAATAACGTAAATTAATTTTTAATTATCTCAATTCAAATTCTTCAGAAAATTAGGATTTTTTCATTGATTTTCCATGCAATTTTATTTTTTCTTTAGCTTTTAATTTTTTTAATTTATTAAGTTTGCTTTTAAATTAATTTAATTCATTAATAAATAAATAAATAATTACATAAATAAAATTTTTATTAATACAATTTTTAAATGAAAGTATTTACATAGTTTTAAGTAAAAAACATACATATATACTTCGTAGATATTTCAAAAACAACACAAGACAAGGATAAGTGAACTTTTCAAATTTAACACATGCCTTTACATGTAATCTATTTTTTTTCTTATTAATTACCGACTGGGATGTTTGCAATTGCAAACAAAGCTTAAGCTTCACTTCATATAAACAGGATAAAACACAATCACACGAATTCAATCGAGTTCACTGTTCACAACACACATACGCAGTTTGCCTGTTCCATAAATGATAACTACATTATTTGTGAAAAAACTACTTAATTTTTGCTTATTTTAGTAGGTACCTGGGTGATTAACTTTAAAACGGCAAAAGAGCCAAGACTGCAACTTTTTCTAACTAGAATGTTCGTTTATGTTTGGAAACTGAGCGAAATAAAACACAACTTTACTAACTCAATACTCAATAGACAGAGGTATCTGCAGTTGCAATGTTAACACGCATCTGAGTTTACTAGCGAAAAAAAGCTTGCTATTTACATCTAAATTCTGCATATCATATATCGTCGTCGTTCTATTAAAACTCCCTAAGTCCATTTTTAGTAAAAATGAGATAAATACGCCAAGTTTATTCAAATGACAAGATCTATGTTCTATCAAAACTCCCTAAGCTCTACGTTCCTCTATTATCAAACTATATACTATTAAAACTCCCGAAATCCAAAAAATTCTTCGATTTTTTATATTGATTACTAGCTTTAAATGCAATTATCTCAAAACACAAATTATGGACTTAGGGAGTTTTAATAGAACGACGACGATATATACATATGTATGTACGAAAACAAAACACTATTGTAAAAACTTTTTATAAATAACGTTAATCGTTGCACAGTAAGAGCCTAGCCCCAATTCCGATATAATTTTTTTGAGGATAGAAGAAAAGGCTTACTTTGCTGTACCCTTACCCACGTTAGAGGTATTTCCGCTGTTAGTACTAATGACAGACACTTCGTTTAGAACTTTATTTGTAGAGGAAATAATAGTCCTTGTAAAAAAAATTTATATCTTTTCTCAGTTTAAAAATATCCCATTTCAAGCTTGTTCCATTTTTCCTGCCCATATGCTAATTTTTTGACTTTCGAGCAGAGAGAATATATGAAGAGAGTTTAATGTAGGCCGAAAATGGAATTTTACCTACAAGCTGATTTGACAGAAAATTTAGATTAGCTGCGAAAGTGTGCGTAAAAACTCGCATACACTCTCAGCTATTATAATATGATTTTGTGTTGTTGTTTTTGCATTTATTCACAGACACGATTTCAAATAATAAAAAAAAAACCGGAAATGGGTGTCGGAGGGTGATACGTACGAAAGATTTCACTCTCCTTTAGGTATTCTGTGCTTTCGGGTCAGTTTTTCCGAAAATGCATAACAAACATAGCGTTTTAATGTATTTTTGAATGAGCAGTTACAATTTTTAAAATAAAAATCAGTGCCTTAAGCTGCAAATGTTATGAGTTATGAAGAAAACGATTTTTATTGGGTTTAGGTAATTAGTATTTTATGGTAAAACAGGAAATGCCTACACATGATACTTGGGAAAACCTGCAGCAGGTAAAAAAGGAGGGTTTTCTGATTTTGTACTTGAACGATTTTTTTCTTAAAATATACAAAAAAAGTTAAGCCCTAAAATATTGCCTACAAATTATATGAACATTCTTACTTATCTTTCTTAAGTTTAATATGTATATATAAATAGTTTTAAACTATTCTGTTTTTTGTTTGCCTTTTTTTGATTGCGTATGTGTGTAGGTAGTAGGTACCTTTTTATATTAGAAGTTGCATATTAAGTAGAGAGAGTGTCCTTCCTATTATTAACATATAAGTTACCTCTACCTACCAATTACATACTGTGAAGCAGTGTTAATGCTGGTTAACTTTTTAAATAAATTCTTTTTTTGGAAAAGAATAAGTTTTCTAAATTTAAAAAAATTAACTGCTCCAAATTGCCGCCCCTAGCCAAGTGCCGCCCGGGGCCTGGGCCCCCCTTGCCCCCCCCCTCGCTACACCAGTGATTCAGAGCCTAACAACCTAATACAAAAATCCGAAATAAAATACTTCATTCATTCTTTCTTGGGCGTAACAACGTACGCCGGGTAAGGCTATACTTTAAAATCACTAGTGAAAATTTTTTTTTTTCCTGCGAGTAATATTTTTCAAAAAACTTTTTTTTCTAGAAATTCATAGTTCAGCAAAATAAAATTTTAAAAAAGTATTGAAACGTTTTTAACATAATCAAGATTAAAAAGAAATGAACTTAACACTAAAAAAACTTAATTTTTTTTTTAAATTTTTGAAACAACATTATTTAGAATATACTTTCCCCCAAAATTCGTCAAATATTAACAAGAAACTCAATCAAAAAAAAAAAAATCGGTCTAGCCGTTTAGGCTATATGCTCCGTTAAACATACACATACAGACAGACAGAATAATTGTCGGACCCACTTTTTTCATATTCTCCATATATATTATAGTACAATCGTAAGTAAAAATTGAGATTTTCTTAAAACATGTTGATTAATCGTTCCAAGATTATTGACATCCAATTAGAAAACAACTTGTGTAATGAGTTTCTGTATAACTAAATAACCTTTCAAAATTGCTTATGAGTTTTATAAAAATGCTCACAGAAAAATGTTCCTTTATTAAGATGTTGAAATAATCCAACTCGTAATTTTTTTAATGTTCCTTTATTTTCTTTCTTCTCTTTAGTTCAACTTGTTTTATAATAAAACAAAAAACTAAAACAATGGACTAGATCCAGTAGTGCAATATTATGTAGGTATATTTAAATAATTTGGTATCGAGTTTTTGAAGCATGATTGCATAAGGAATGTGTTTTTTATCACAATTACAAACTTTACAAACAGGGTGTTTCCTTACAAATTTACTTACAACAATTTGGGAATAATTTTGTGGGCAATGTTTAAAAAAAAAAAAAAAAAAAAAAAAAGTTTCACAATAGGGGTTGACATTACATTCTTTGAGCTTAACAACCCACAGCATTTAATAGACATTCTGTATGTATTATGGTGAACCTTGTGAACTTTCTATTACTAAATAATGTATATAAGAGCCATAAGGCCAAATTATTATGACGTCTTTGAAATATTTGCTATCGCAAGGAGATCCGAAAATTTGACTGAGAAATTTATATTGTATAAAGCGGTCATCGAGAGAAGATAACGTAACATTGATAACGTAAACAAAGGAATCAGCTTTAAATTTCAATTTTGGATCGATGGCTTTAAGAGATTTTTCAGATTGATAACCACGGCTACGTAGGCTCATAGAAACGGGCAAAATAAAATCCACTATAATGTTCATTTTTGTAGCAATGTTTAAAACACTCTTGAATAATGTTTCAAACAAAAATTCCTCTGAACGGTTTATCTGAAAGTACTGCTGGAGTTTATCCAAATGCTTAATAAGTCCATCTATTTTGATTGAAGTAGTTTTGAAAGAATATTTATTTTCATTTTGAATAAACACTCGAGATTACGGTTGACAATACAAACTTGAATTTGTGTAAGCGTTTACCCTTCTTTATTTTTGAAATGGTTGTAATGATTTTTCCGCTTAAGTCAAAGTGCAGCCCTAGGCAATTGCCTGTTTTGATTACAATCAGGTTCGGCACCGGCCTGTATACCATACCCGCTTATAAAACATATACAATTTCTGACCTTTGACAGGTTATTGTGGCCATATTATTGAAGCTTCATCTGTCAAATTGTTCGTCATTTATTTAATCTGTAAGTATTGCATGGATACTAATTAATTGTTTATATGAAAGTGGGGGTTCTGTTTTAGCGCGCTTCGACTATTTTTAGGTTGCCACAATCATCCTTCCGGGACGATTGTTTTCAACATTGTACATAAACATAAATTCGACCGATCTATTGAATTATCGGCCAACAATATCATCGCTGCAGGAGACACCACCACTACCCGGGAAGAAACGAACATAATTCATGTTTTTGGTCAAATTTAGCCTAACTTATGCGCCAAAGTTACGAAAAATGTACATAGGTTTTCCGATAAGCGCTACCCAGCGTAGATGTTATTTGCATTTGTGTGATGTAACATGCTTGCATTATTAATGGTCCTTAAGAAAAATTCAAAAATTTAAAAATTCCAAATTCCATCTGACTTACAGTTTGTTTTACTATAATGTTGATAGGAAACCCTAAATGGAAAACCCTACTAGGATTTCATATCAAAAACATACCATACAAAAATAGACCCAAATTCTTTACGAATTAAACTTTTTGTTAGATATGGATAAACTCCAAGTTATTATAGTGTCAGCAGAAATATCTTAACATACGCCAGAATTATAGTGAATTAAGTATCGCAATTAAACTCAATCCCTTTTCCTTTTTCAGCAATTATCTTTTAAAAAGCTTATATACATATCTTTCTTTTATGGCAGCACTCTAGCATGTTTAAATGTCATAAGTGTGAGACATGATATTGTGGAGTCGTGTCTTCTTTTGTTACCAAGAAAGTTCACAAAAGGATGGCTGTGAAGCCACAAAGAGAAAGTAGTTGTCACAAGTGCTATGTTGGAAGAATTTTCCCTCTTGCGAAGGAGCTAGCATCAAACTCCTTCCGAGAGACACATTATACGGATATGGATCCTGGAATTTTGCTAGTTGACTTGAGTGACACAATGATGATGCGAAGGTGACTGCGATACCAGTCGACACAAAAAACAGATTCAGTTCAAGATGAGGGTAAAATACGAATGAGAGGCAGCATCTGACAAAGTGGTGTTCTTGAACTTTATTATCTGCTCTGCATTCTTCTGGAAAAGAAGGAAGTGCAAGGAAATCCTCAAAAAATATTGTGACTTTGTGGCAAGCACATTTATAAGTGTCGTTTCTTAAGCTAATTTTTTTTTTTTGCTTGAAGGAGAAAGTCATGTTGATGTATAAAGTTTTAGAATATTTTAACGAAAACCTGTAGTTGAGGTTTTGGTGCATATTTCATGTGTCGCAAGCTGTGTATATGAATTTTTGTAAAGTTTGCGCTTTTAACAATGCATGACTGTATAAAAACTATCTACATAATTATATATATATAGTTCTGACGTCATTCTTTCGTAAGGCAGAAACTAGGGCAAATTTTCCAAAAATGTATAATTGATTATTTTCTTAATAGAAAATTCATTAAAACAAATTGATTTGAAATTGAATAATGAAAGATTTTACGATTTTGAAATGACACAATACCCTAATAGTTGGAAAAGTTTTTTTGTAATTTATTTAGAACTTCAACTAAGTTTAAATATAATAAAACATCAGAATTTACATCAGAGATCAGACTTACACTTACACTTCCCTCCCACGAGGTTCACCTTGACGCGGTGGGGGGGCTTACGTTCTGACACTTCATCAATCCAGATGCAGTGACAGAACAACCAAGCAACCTCAAAAAACAAGACAGCGATGGCTTTGCTTCGATAGAAGAGAAGTCGCCAGTGACTCTTTCAAATACAAATATTAAAAGTACAACAAAAAACAAAACTAAAAATGAAAATGAAACAGCAGATGAACTAATTCCTGCTTGTAGCAGTGGTGCCCGTCTGATCGATGATAGCCTCCACCTCGGTGAGGCACTCATGGATCTCACTAACTCTGAGGTCGGGACCGTGGGAGCTGACGAAAGTGAGATGTCGTCCGGTGAGGAAAATCGAATCCTCGCAGAAGACGACTATCAATCTTTCGC
Organism: Platycheirus albimanus; assembly: GCA_916050605.2. Classification (NCBI taxonomy): domain Eukaryota; kingdom Metazoa; phylum Arthropoda; class Insecta; order Diptera; family Syrphidae; genus Platycheirus; species Platycheirus albimanus. The sequence continues at coordinate 49,168,057 of OU696697.1, read as the reverse complement.
CAGCTCCGACGGCTCTGAAGCGGATGTCACAGTGGCCGAAAACCCTGCAGCTGCTAACAAAGTCGACATACTGGCCAAAAACCCGGTGGACCCGGGAGCCAAATCAACCTCAACTCCCGGCAAAGGGTCAAAGTCTAGCAAACCTTCCAAAGTCTGTGTGGATGATGCCAATTCCGGAAACCGATGCTCGCATGGGCCAAAACCGACTACGGGAAAAACGGTGAATCCGAAAGAACAGAATAAGGAAGGGGACCTTAACTTTGACAAGAAGTTGCAAAACGCCCTGAGAACCATCAGAAGATATGGTCAGGGTGACACAAAAAGGCTTAGTCTCCGAGACTGGAAACGCTTGAGCTGGGCTTGCAAACTAGTCGCGAAAATGGAGGCCAACAATAAGCCAAACGCAGAAACCAAAGTCGTGAAAAACCAAACCACAAAGAATCAAACAGACCTAGATGCCTCCTCTTCCAAGGCTGCTCAAGTCAGTAATCCGAAAGTGAAACCACCGTTGGATGGTCTAAAACACTTAAGGGTCGTAAAAACTGACGACAGTAGTCTTAGAAAGAGGACGAGACATAATGATTCGACAACCCCTCCGATGTCCGCAAACAAAAAGCCGAAGACGACAAACAAAACAGGCACACCGGCGAAATCGATAAAAGAAAGGCTTCAGGTGGCCGTTATCAATGAGGGGAGCTCCGAAAAACTGCTGAGCGAAGAGAACTGGGCCAAGGTTGAGGAAAAACTACTCGAGTGTGTAAACGACGAGCTGCTTACCTCAACTGGCACTCTGCCGAGATTCGGGCCCTTGTCGACAGTAAAGGGTTTTAAAATTCTCACTTGCCGTGATGAATTTACCCTTAACTGGCTCAAAAGCAAAATAACTGAAATGAGCACATTAATTGAAGGGGCAACACTAAAAGTTGCTTTTAAAAATGACCTCCCTACCAGACCCAAAGTCCGAATAAACATTCCGGGCCCTCGCATGACGAAGGAAAGGCTAGAGCTCTTCCTAAGAAGACTCAACCCTGACTTTCCGAGTTCCGATTGGCAAGTCATGGAGATGGAAGAGATACGAAAACAGGCCAAGAAGCTATTATCATGCTTAACCATGAAACAATGGCTTTGCTTCCATCGAAAGGGTTCAAACTCTGTATCGGCATAAATGAGGTTAAGGTGAGGCCGCTAACGGCTGCCAACTTAAACAAAAAAGACAAAACAAAAAATGATGATGAAAGTGCTGCAACTAAATCTGCAACACAGTAAGTTGGCTTCTGCCACCTTAACCTCTTTTTTGTCAAAAAACAAGACAGATATAGCCCTTATACAAGAGCCATGGATCAACAGCGGCCTCATCTGCGGACTCAAATCCAAAGATTATATACTTTATTTTAATAAAGGGCCTACAGAAGGTAACTATCGCACATGTATAATGGCGAAAAAGAATATAAACCTATTTCTCCTATCCTCCCATTGTAGCACAGACATGACAACAGTGAAGTGTGAAAGAGACGGGGCCCCACCCCTGATCCTAACCTCCATCTATTTGCCAGGCGACGAAACACCCACCCCGCCATCAGCAGCTGTTGAAGAACTTGTCGCGGTAACAGGTAGGAACGGATGGGACCTACTGATAGGTGCTGACGCTAACGCTCACCACCTTCAGTGGGGAAGCACCGACACAAATACAAGAGGTGAGTCACTTTTTGAATTTATTATTAAGAACAATATATTGATTTTGAATAGAGGTAGTGAACCGACATTCATAACTAGAACTAGGAGGGAAGTGCTTGATGTTACACTTTCGACAAACTCTAATACTCTTATTATCAGTAATTGGAAGGTATCAAGTAACGTAACATTCTCTGACCACAGAATGATTACGTTCCAAATAAAGCACAAATTAGAAGACCCAAAGCCCTATAGAAATCCCAGGAAAACAAACTGGGAAGCCTATAACAATAAACTGGCCTTATCTCTGGGCCGCTACAGTAAGCAACCTATACTCAACTGCTCAGACATCGAAACAAATGTCAATGAACTAACGCTAGCTATTCGTCTTGCGTACGAAAACTCGTGCCCCATTATCAAAGGAAAAGGCAAGCTCAACCCCGTATGGTGGTCAAAAGAGCTGTCTATCCTTAGAAAGAACTCAAGGAGGCTGTTCAACAGAGCAAAATATAGTACTAACGCTGATGACTGGAATCTTTACAAAACCAGCAAAAATGAGTACAAAAACAGAACCACCTATGCGAAAAGAGCAGCCTGGCGAAAATTTTGTACAGACATCGAGTCCACAAATGATGCTGCCAGGCTCAGGAAAGTCATGTCAAAGGTCCACACTCCTCCAGGTTTCTTAAAAAGACCGGATGATACCTGGACTGACACCTGCTCTGAAACTCTAGAAGCTCTTATGAACACTCATTTCCCAGGTTGTGTTAACATAACATCTCCTATGGAAAGAGACCCCAACATAAATCCTGCCAACAATATTGGCAATCAAATCGTAGACAGTAGAAAGGTGGCGTGGGCCATCGACTCCTTCTCAGCATACAAGTCTGCCGGGCCTGATGGGATACTTCCAATTATGCTCCAATGCTCAAAAGACATAATCGTTCCGATTCTGGTGGATATATTCAGGGGATGTTTAAACATAACCTATATTCCAACTGGATGGAGAGAAGTCAATGTCATCTTCATTCCGAAAGCTGGCAAGCCCACTCACACTGAACCAAAAGGCTTCAGACCTATAAGCCTTTCTTCCTTTCTCCTTAAAACCTTAGAAAGACTCATAGAAACGCATATCCGCCTGAAACTAAATGATAATATAATCTCACAGGCCCAACACGCTTACGTTAAGGGCAAATCTGTTGAGACGGCACTTCACGAAGTTGTTGGCACGATTGAGAACTCAATCCAATTCAAAGAATTCACCCTAGCAGCATTTCTTGATATAGAAGGGGCCTTCAATAATGTAGATAATCACGCAATACGACAAGCCCTAGACTCTGTCAATGTTGATCCTGAACTATCGAATTGGATTGACTCTATGCTTCAAACAAGACTTGTAAATGCGGAGTTAGGTGCCAGCAAGCTAAAAGTCAAGACCTGTAGAGGTACTCCACAGGGAGGGGTTCTTTCTCCGTTGCTTTGGCTTCTGGTTGTCAACCAGATCTTAGGTAAACTAAGTCTTAGTGGCGTTAAGGTCGTGGCATATGCCGACGACATTGTAATAATGTCCTCAGGAAAATATATTCCCACACTGTGTGATCTCCTTCAAATAGCCCTAAACAAACTCAGCAATTGGGCCAGTAGCTGCGGACTTAACGTCAATCCAACAAAGACAGAACTAGTCTTGTTTACAAGGAAAAACAACATTCCAACGGTAGACCCGATCACTATAAACGGGACACCACTTCAAGTTTCAAATGTGGCAAAATATCTTTTAGTGGTGTTGGACCGTAAAAACTAAACTGGAATGAAAACATAAAAGAAAGAGGGAAAAAAGCATCAATAGCATTCTATACTTGCAATAGAATCTTTGGCAGGAAATGGGGACCCAGCCCCAAAACTATTCACTGGATGTATAATTGTATACGGCCATAGTAAGGCCTATCCTGACATATGCATGTCTGGTATGGTGGCCAGCCCTTGAAAAGGCAACAAATCTCAAAACCATGACAAAAATCCAAAGACTTGCGTGCATTGGCACAACCAGTGCAATGAGAACTACACCAACCGCAGCCCTAGAAACGTTCCTTCTACTAGCCTCACTCGATCTATTTACGAAAGAAATGGCGGCCAAAAGTGCATTGCGTCTCAGTCAATGCTCTAGTTGGAAAAGGGGGCATTCAGGTCACAGGATAATAATGAACTTCACAGACATTAACATTCAAACAGACTATATTACTCCGCACATAGATTTTAACCCAGCAGCCCAAACAGACTTCCCTACAAGAGAATGCTGGATGGAAAACAGGGTCATAAATGAAAATCACGTTTCTGTCTTCACAGACGGTTCCAAAACGGAAGATGGGGTAGGGTCAGGCATCTTTTCAGATAACCCACCCATAAACAAGTCACTAAGACTTCCAGACTTCTGCAGTGTCTTCCAAGCGGAAGTGCTTACAGTCTATGAAGCTGCAAATCACCTTTTAACGTGCGAACTGGAAAATAAGAATATTGATATTTTCATCGACAGCCAGGCGGCCATAAAAGCCATTTCCTCCATAGTTACAAAATCCAAACTGGTCGACCGTTGTCGTAATGAGTTGAGACTACTCAACGCAACGAATCCAGTAACCCTGCGGTGGGTCCCGGGACATCGTGACATACACGGAAATGAAATGGCTGACCAACTGGCCAAAACCGGTTCATCTCTCGAACCAAGCCAAATGGTAACCTCAATTAACATGCCACTCGAAAGGGAAAAAACGAGAATTAGCCATAGTTTCCTTAAAACCGCTAATGACAGATGGTCATCAATCGACACTTGTCGGGTATCGAGAAATCTATGGCCGGAAATTTCAAAGAAGAAAACTGATTCCCTACTCATGCTAAGCAGGCCTCAATTATCACTCCTGGTTGGTATCCTGACGGGTCACAACACGATGGGAACCCACATGAGCAGATTGGGCATCAGCACATCTGACTTATGTAGAGGATGCCAGGACGAAGAGGCAGAAGAGGACTCCTTCCACTTCCTCTGTGAATGCCCCAATTTAGCCCGAACTAGGAAAGTTAACCTCGGTGAATACTTTTTCAACGAGTTGATCGATGTCTCTAAAACGCCACCAAGAAACATCCTGAGATTCATCCAGAACTCAGGTTGGTTCAGGGAGGCCTCCACCACTTAACCCACCCACTGCCTGCCAATCCTTAACCCCTATTCCTTATCACCCCACCCAACCGGGGAACACAATGGATCCAATCGAGATCCGAGTGAGAAGGTTCGGCTTGCCGTTCCATCACCCCACTTAACCTAACCTAACCTACACTTACACTTATTATGTGAAACATTCAAGTTTACATTAAAATTCATAATTCTTAAAACCCATTAAGGAAAATATGGAGTGAAATAATTTTTAATAATTTAGTGTTTCGTTAATAAAATCAATATATTTGTCTTATTATTTTATTATAAATAACAATTATTAGATACAGATTATATTCGTTTTAAAAAGGGAACGGCAAAAGTCGCATCTGGCGCCTAGCACCATTTCAGAATTTCATTACCATAGCAGTTTTGAAGATGTTTTTTTTTTTTTTGCTCTTCACTTTCAATATTCTCTCTTTATCTTTTGCGCCCCCGGAGGATCACGCCCGGGCTTTTTCTACATCTTCATGGGTGACAAATTACAGTCTTTGCGCCCCCAAAAGCTGACGCCCGGGGCAACTGCCCCCTTTGCCCTTCCCTAGATCTGGCACTGCTTCGCTGTTAGATTCTTGATTCGTGAATCCGCTTTATTTTATTCTTGGAAAACGATGGGTTAGTTCTAAACCACTCCTAAAAACCCTCTTAAATTTGTTTTTGCAAACATGAACCGATGTAAATTGTTTCATTACATATTCAAATAAAGCTTATACGAAAATATGTATGCTTGTAGAATGAAGATCGTATCAAACACTCAATAATTTTCTTCTTCAATACGAACATCAAATAAACATGGAGTATTTTCAGTTGAACCCCTTTTGCTGAAATATTTTAAGCGGTTTAACCTAACATAAAGTTGAATATTTACATTTGAATTCCTGGAACGGTTTCTGTGACTTAACCAGAATAAAAGTTTATAAATTATTGCACCAGCAAATAACTTGTTTCACGATTCTCTGTTGCAAAAGCAAGAGCTCTCATTCAACTAAATGGTAATAAAATACCACAAGACCACTGTAAGTGTCTCTAAGGTATTTTACTTGTTTATACATTTTTAATCCTTTACTGCAGTAAATTTACCTGAAAAGGGCCGATAGCTGTATAATAAAAGCATGGAAACAATTCCCAAAAGCCACTGATGCATTATGTACAGAAACAAGTTTCGTCCGTCCTAAAGGCATGGATGAAAATAATGTCCCATTCTGACTGACCTCAAAATTCAAAACATAAAGCAAATTTACATTTTCAAAGTCCAAAATGTCCTTTTTGTGCTGCAAGGATGAATACTACACAAATGCAATGTTTTACGCACAGAAATGACAGAGAGAGAATGTAAACCAATTTTCTGCTAAGGACATGCAAGCAATTGTTTCATTAAGGCATTTTTGAGGTTCGTCAATTTTGTGTGCTTTGGGTTTGATTGCTCGGAAAGACAACAAAATATTTACTTTGCCAGGCATCCCGAAAATTGATTTTCATGACGGAATAAGGAACAGATGAAAGGACATCACTCTAGACTTTTAATGAATGTGTCACCGGAATGTTTACATACGGAAGTCAAGCATTATTCCCATCTTTACTCTGATTATTTGCAGAGGTATATGAGTATACCAATTAGAATTATATGTATTTTAAACCTTCTTAAATTAGTGGCTTAGAGCAGGCTTGCTTATGATAGCTGATAGCTCCACTTATTCGTAGCCAAAGTGCAGGCAAACCCTTCAACGCAAAAAAGTTTAAGTAAGGAATATTAGATTGCAAAGGAAATCACTGCTCGTTAAATCTAAACAAATTTAGTAACCCTCCAATCTTGTTTTCATGGATGAAAAAGCTTAAGTTACATTAATAGATATGATATGATCTAAAGATTCAACTGACTAGTAAAACATCAAGGAAACGCATTTTTTTTAACAAACAAAAAAACCAAAATAAAAGTTTCTATCAGCAAAGCGAAACAAAAATTGAGTTTGGATTTCCTGTCAGATTATCATGGCAGGATGTCTTGAGTTCTTAAAAGATGTGACAATGATTCCTATAAGCTTTTGGCAAAGCCAAATGCCTAATGTATGCAGATTCAAAAAGAGAGATTTAAGATATTTCTTGATATGATAATAATTAGATATCTTGAAAAACAAAAACGTAAATTCGATGTCGAAATCAGTTAGTTTGGTTCTTTCAATGTAAGCATTCCAGGCATTTCTGGCTTGTTTGAAATTATTCCAGTTTTCCTCAAAGAGTTTGATTTGTAACATCGTAAACTCATTCCTTTCTCCTTGATGGCTTTTTTACAGCTAAATTCGAACCATGAACTTCCATTTGGTTTGAGAATAATATTTGTAATCATATCAGCGATGGAACCTAGGTCATTATCGAGGAAGCCAATAAGAGTTTTCGGAACTTGTTGAAACTGTTCCCGTTGGCTTTGCCGTTTCACTATACGGCTATCTTGGTGATGATTTCTGTAACTGATTTGTTTGAGCGCGGCAAAATGGCTAATATTATACAAAGATCCAATGTATTACGAGGCGATAATACCTACATAATATCCTATATTAATAAAGTATAAGAGGAAAGAAACAAGTCTAGACTGTATGGCGAATGACCTACATTTTCAGATACTCGTGTTGGTTCGTTAACAAGTTGAGTCAAGTTGTTGGCCTTAACCTAATACCTCCTCCTAGTGCTCCTCCTGGAGTTTCATTTCCAGTTGTCAGATAATCGGGGACCTACAGTTCCTAGTTTATTAGCGATTGAACATCAGTTAACAAATGTGAAAGGATCTAACTTTCATCAAATATTCTGAAAGAAGGGTTAGGATCAAAATCATTTACAACCCATCTGATTGAGCTCGAAAACAAACTAACGCAAGAGCACATAACTTACAGCAGTTTTGCAATATTGACAGAAGGAAATTTTATAAAAAGATCTTGTTGTCTATTGCGTTGTTTTAAATATATTTTCGGAGCTTCCATTTTTTAATTAAAGCATTCAATAAATTCTTCGGAATATTCACATGCGTTTCGATTGTTGATTTTGACTAAAACAAATTGTCTGGACCGCATGGCGGTTTCAAAAAATAACCCTAAACGCAATCAACTCCTTTTATTCTACTCAATACAAAAAATTGAAGCCTTTCAAAAGTTCTGTATTTCGAATTCTGCATTCATAGGGCTTATGTATCTATTTTCAACCACTAAATAAACATCATAGTATCGATTTAAGTCATGAACTCTCATACAAAGTTCCACAGTCAACACCAGCATCCACTTCCACATCATGATTGTCGTTGCTGGAATTCAATCTAGTCACAATGCAGCTTCATTATAAATTAACAACATTGTTATGTAGTCCGAACTATAGGCTTGGGGAAGCCACAAAGTGTTTTGTTGCATGAAGCGCAGACATATATACTTATACATTGCACCACATGAAAGGCGCGGTTGTCAAATTATAGCATTCAGGTAAGGGTTGGTTTTGAAAGCAAAACTAATGAAGTAGAGATGACACATGATTCTCTCATCTATGCATAGCTATACCGACACGTACAAAAAAGCGAACAGGATACCATACCATAATGTCCTTCCAACAACAACATTCTTCCTAAGCCTCATATACGATCTGACGAATAACAGTAAACGGGTTGATTGTGACATGCCGGGGCCGGCCGTGATGCTGCGCTTCCGCCACCCTTGCGGAAAATGGATTCGGAGAAATACCTAGGCATAGTCTGTTTTCTAGTGTATACTCTCTCTATTCCTCTGTGCATCTTTTGTTTTGGACCGAGTATTTTGTGTGCGTAGTTGTGGAATACAGCTAAAGAAGAGCATAATTTTCTAAATTGGTTAGAGCTGGAGGGAGGCTGTAACGTCGCGACATTGTGGCGTCCGTCGCTGTCGGTCGTCTGGATGCTTGTTCCCAAACCATAAGCTGATGCTGTGTTAAAGAGAAAAGGAATATCCTGCAATTTAATTACCCAATGGACGCAACATCAGGGAGCGCTAGATAGATTTTTCTTTTTATAGATTGAGAAGTAATTTTTTTTTAATTTCCCATCCCGTTTGGCATTAAAATAGAGTGCACAACTGGGTCGCACGAACTTGCTCTAATGTTTTAAAATGGTCTTGGGGCTTGAAATTTTCGGAAAAAGCATTGCAAAAATCATATGAAATTTTATTAATCACTTAAAAATCAATAGTTTAAACGTTTTTTGGAGAAAATGAAGTAAGCCATCAGATTTCTCTTTTTTTCAAAACCGTTCGACCAGTTTTTTTTGAAAAACTTTTCGAAAACATATTTCAAATTTTTTTTGAGTATGCCAACTTCTAGAACTTTGTAGTTTTTGTCAGAAAAATTAAATAAAAAAATTGGATAAACCGTTTTTGGAAAAAAAAAACTAAAAAAAAAAAAAAAAAATGTGTGTGCGTAATTCACACTCGTTTGAAGTGAAACTTCAAAGAAGTTGGTATACCTAATTTACCAGAGAATGAGATGAAAAACTCAGCCACCCAGCACCAGTTTTCGGATTACTTTCAAACCTTATGTTATGTACGACTAAATGCTTTCAACACGTATCTATACAAATACAAAAGTTTCAACACATATTCAAGCATACAGACGTACCGACATACTTTGCGTCCTTTTAACTCCCTTTTAAAGTATGAAATCCAGGACGCCACTATTTAAAACAAGTCAAAAAAATATTCGAAAACTGACTATTTTCAAAAATTCAGGATACTTTTTTAAAATTTAAATAATTTTTTGAATGCCAATTTTCTATAAATACTTTTGTTATGTATTTGTTTGAAGTTTACATTCTTTTTGAATAAAGTTTATTGAAACCTTTTGTAAAGCTTTTCCTGTTAGACAGCATTCAAATCACGTACCTATATTAACTAACATACTAACTTAATCGTACCAACGCGCCTGCTCACTCGGTTTTGTTTAACATAATGCTTAGTAGACCTGAGTGAGAGGCAAAACGTATGATAGGAGAAAATCAGAGCTAGAATATAAAATACTGTGTCATAATTTTTTTTTCATTCGTTCTTTCTCAGACTTGTTGCGATATATTTTTTTTTTAATTGATTTACATATTTGCTTAAAAGTGTCATGTTGCATTTCCGTTTCGTCGAGTTTCAAATTACCCCGATATTAAAGAAGTTTCACTTCAATAATAACACACCACGCTGACATCTTACTAAAAAGCTGTAGTACGCAGCCGCATACAGTGTACAGTAGCTCACGTAGTTTTCACATACACTAACACACGTTAAATGCTCAAATACAAGCACATATTAAACAGTGTGCAATATACATACACACCGACATCTGCTCTCTCGCTCTGGCTCACAAATTACAGGCGACTATGCTTAGAAGACGGGAGTGGGGACGCTACGAAGTATGGGACAAAGAGGAGAGACCGATAATATAAAATAGTATGTATATTTCTGTCTCATTCTTTCCTGGCATCATCCTACACATTTTTGTATTTGTGTCTCTTACCTGTCGTTTTTTCCGTTGCATCCGGTTTGAAATCACAACGATTCTAAACAAGTTTTACCAGATAAATAAGGGCAGATTACCTTCTTTAAAAATACCTCAAATACTAACCTTCCTAAAAGAAACCAGTTTGGAGGAAGTGCTGTAGGACGAGTATCCTCATCCAGCTCTAAAAGGGGCACAATAGATCTTTAAGGTCGCAGTGCGCTTTTCCCCAATTTAATTCATTCATGCAACTTAAAATAAAATGCATACGATGAAACACAACACAGTTTCCGAGCAAAGAAGTTCAAACTCTTGTGTTTATGTTCAGCATTTTAATTTATTAAATTCAGTCGTTTATAAACAGAGATGTCCGTTATTTGTATTTCTAGCCAAAACAACATTTAAAAAAAAAACGTACTGTTTTCTTCATGTCTATTCTTTTTTACGAATTTTGAATGCTTTCGTAATATGTATGAATAATCATGAGAAAACTGACGATATATCGATATATTGATTTTTTTCACCCGATAATTATCGATACTGTTAAAGAATATCGATACGATAAATATCGATATATTTTTTACTTGCCCATCCCTACATTGATCAAAACAAACAAATGCGTGCATGAATGAGTAAGATTATAGTATTTATATTCTCACTCGTTCGTGCACACGGTGAGCTAATGCGAGTCATCGGTGCCGCCATATTGGAATACTGAGCGTTACTTCCGTCAGAAAAATAGTATGTATATTTCTGTCTCATTCTTTCCTGGCTTCATCCTACACATTTTTGTATTTGTATCTCTTACCTGTCGTTTTTTTCGTTGCATCCGGTTTGAAATCACAACGATTCTAAAGAAGTTTCACTTCAAAAATTTTTAAACTATTTTAACAAATTCAAAAAAACTTTTTTTGAAAAATTTTAAATTGTTTATTATTTCGTTTATAAAAGGGCTTCTACATTAAAAATTTCATGGAAATTTGTCAAGTGGCTTACGAGAAAATCGGATTTAAAAAAAAAAGGTCCTGTGGGAGGTACCGTTATAAGACTTTTCCTGAAAAATCAATTCCAACCAAAACATAAAGTTTGCACAGAAAACATTATTCAGAAAGTTTTATTAAAATCGTAGGAGCCGTTTTTGAGAAAAATTATTTTTTCACTAAAAATCGTGTGGCAGGTACCGTTAGTTTTAAAGCTAGAATGCTAATTCCAAAAACCCCTCTGTAGGACGTCATAATATTACTATATACCAAGTTTGAAGCAAATCGGACCAGCCTTTTGGGCTGTAGGTGCTGATACAGACAGACGGACAGACAGACAGGCAGAATTGTCGGACCCACTTTTTTCGACTCTTCTATCATTGTAATGTTATGTTTGATTGTCAAAAAAAAGTATACCTATAATCGCAAGTAAAAAATAAATTAAAAAATTCAACTCTATGTCGGTGCGTTTAAAATAGTGGAAGTATAATTTCATTATTGATTTATTTTCTCCCTTCGAGGTGGAAAATGAGAGTTCATTGAATTGCGCTGCAACTATTAAATATATACTAATGAAAAGTATCAACTATCTCGCGGATGAATGACAAACAAGTATGTGCATTATGAGAGAATAAAGTTTTTGAAAGAGGAGTCAAGCAGGAAGTAAATGAGTAAAGAGAGTTCAGTGCACAAAGGAATGCTAGATACGAGTATATAGCTATACTAAACACATAAAAAGGTTGTTATAATTATAGTTCAGACAATATTCTCTATTACGCCAGTGAACTTTTACTATGCTCCTTAATTATCCTCAACGGAACACGAAAGTTGTTGAACAAAATTAGAGGCGGATGATTAACCTTTCTCCGGTGTATCGTAAATTTAACCATTATTACCACGTCTATAGATCTACTCAAATTGGAGCCGGAATTCTAGATGGGGTAGGAGAATAAAATGGAAGGATGTGGAATGTTAAAAATGAACATAATAATCTACGCTTTGTTGTACCATATTTGTTTTGCGTTATTTGAATTAGAGTTAAAAAAAGGTAACACGTTTTGTTTACAGCTGAATTGTTCCCAATATTTCTCTGTATAACTAGGAGGATTTTTGTTGGAAAAATGGAAAAACCTTCCAATTTTGCAATATATGCTGTAGTTGAAACCATTGTTAGCCAATCTGAAATACCTACTTTTTTGTCTGATCTTACCAATTATGCAAGTTTCAGTATATTCATATTATTTCTGTTCTAGATAGTGAAACACACTAAGTAAGATTTATGAAGAAAATAGAGAAAGTTACCTATTGCAAAAAACATATTGACATGGTTCTCTTAAATATTAAAGGTATAGGTGTTTAAAATAAATCAAGATACGGTTGACAAGATACACCAGAAGCGTAAGCGTGAATTTTAGAATAAAGTAGGTTTCTCAGTATATTTTTGTTTTTGCACAGCTGGTTCAAAATGGGGGGTATGCGTGGTATGAAAGCTACATACTTTACCAGCTCTACAGCCGTAAGATTTTTGGCTTCTGTATGATATTATTTCGAAGTATCATAACGGTTTAAATTGCAAAATGGAGGGTTAAGTACTGAAGCAATATACCTAATCGGAATGCTCACTTTCAAAACGATGCTACACGCCGATACTGCTATTAATGGCAGCTCCGTATTGCTCGTTCACCAAGCCAAACATTTTCTTGACGTTTACACTGTTCTTTATGCGTCCCTCTATTCCATTCTATGGTTACATTATTTTTCGATTTCTGCTTTCGCTGAATGAGACATAGTCTTTATAGTGGTAAATAGCGCCATCTATAATGTTTTGTTTATAACTACTATTCAGAACGACTAACTTATTTCTATTCATGTATATGTAGGTAAGTGTGGCGCTATTTTTATGATTTACAGCTCCATTATGTAAATGAGACGCTTACTTCATAAAAATCTTTTAATTTTGCGTTAAGTTAATTGAATAACGTACGATTGCAGCAATATTAAAAAAAAAACAACCAGAATAAGATATTTCCCTGCGATAGAATATAGCCTATATTTTAAGTTGGCGTACTACCAATAAACCTGCGTAAACCGCATTCAATTCCATGCAGCAGTTTTTGCGTGATGCGCGTACAAACATACAGACAGACAGACAAAAATTCTAAAAACGGTTGTTTTGGCTTCTGTGGGTCTAATAGAGACTCCCCATATTAGTTTTGCATCTATATCTTCAATGTACAGACATGAACCCGTTACAATCTTATTATATGTATAGATTATTTTGTCTGGTCTTTTTGTTTCCTCATATTATAGGTACATTTTCTCTGGTTATACAATATACATTATAATGAATTTATAAGAAACTAAATTGAAAATAGAAAAATGCCTTAAAAAGAATTTGCTACCGTACTTTAGGAGCAGATGGAGTGACTTCGTCGCTTTTATGCTTCGAAATGTCCTCAATCGGTCCAGGTTAAGTGCCTTTTACGGAAACAGTTGTTCTTTTTGCTACTTTTATAAGCAATTCCCCAGCCGTATTCATTCCTATCCTTAAACGATGTCAGAACATCTCGTGAACCAATCAACAGATTCAATGTAACACTTTAAATGTTTTTCGTTTTTCGTGCACTTTATTTTTTAATACGTAATAATGAAAGCTTCAAGATTTGTATCTCATGTACAAACAAACATTTAAATAAACAGCTTCTAGGTTCTTTTTTACTATCTCTTTCACAGTTAATTTTCAATCCATACTGTATTTTGCAACAATATACATGAGTGTATCTGATCGCATAATTGTATATTGTATGATAGACATTTAGTATGCAATGCATACTTAGTTTTTCCAACAAAAATCTTTAGGAAAATTAAAGATTTTTCTGAATAATGTAATTTGTAATTTTTTTTAATATAATATTAGATATCCCCAAAGCAATCATCTAGCATATGGGCAAGTTCGTGTGACCAAGTCGTGCATTTAGTTTTCTTTTAAGTGAGACCACTGAACTTTTTTCAAGCTTTTCGACTCAGATTGCATTTTTATGAATCGTTATATTCCAAAAAAAAAAAAATGTAATTAGAATTTTCGTCTAAAATTATTGAAAATCAAATAAAAAAGTTTTTGAATATTGAAATCGGTTGTGTAGCTTATGAGAAAATCTGATTAAAAAAAATGGTTCTATTAGAGGTATCGTTATAAGACATTTCGATAACCAGATTCTTAACAAAAGATAGATTGTCCTAAAAAAAAGCACTCATAAAGTCTTATGAAAATCGTTGGAGCTGTTTTCGAAAAATTTAAACTTCTTCACGATTGTATGGCAGGTATCGTTTTTTTTTTTGCCCAAAGTAAAAATTAAAAATTCTTTCTGAGGGACTGGGACGTTCAAGCTGTAGAGGAGCGAAAAGACAAACAGACAGGTAGACAGACAGTAGGACGGCATTTCCGGACCCACTTTTTCGCCTCCGCTATTATCGTAATGATTTATTCTGAATTTATTATCTCCAAATTTTTTTGGCTTGAATCCATTACTTGCCTAATATGAAATATCTATAATCGCAAGTAGAATGACGCAATTCCTCGTTATTTGGGTATTTCTTCAGCAACTTATTCCTTTGAGTATGCAAATTTATCCGATCAATACTGTTTCTATTTATCATCCCCAAAAGGCTTTATCATCACTCCCACCAGCTATAGCTGAGATTTATGTGTGCCCACTCATGCGTTTAATATGCATTCGATAAAATTTTGATAAGACACTCGTGTTGGTTGGCGCGCTATGCTCTTCATCTGTAACATTAAATGATTTACAATCGATATGCAGCCCGCTTCTGTTCTCGATGACGCTATGCATATTTTAAGCATGACAAAGCGATAAAAAACGACCATCACAATGCCGCGACTTGCTTGTCGGGTGTGAATAGTGCTTCCGGCCCGAGGTCCTTGTTCTCTTTCGCCTTGGATTGTGTCGATGTACGATGTTGTTATACATGCACCAAAAATGTATCAAGTATGTATATTTTATGGATCTCAGCATTGTTCACTGAATAGATAGCAATAAATTTACAAATTTCCGTTGAGAAATGTGGTCGCTCGTGGGTGGATAAACTATTCATATTAGTCCTGGTGACATTTAAACTCATTGAAGTGAAAATCTCTTTAAACATCTTCGCGATGATGGAATATTGAGGTTTTGAAATAAATAGAGATGGTAGATTCATGAAAATTGGAGGATGTATAATGTCTTTTTGTCGGATGAGCAGGCAGCTGATGGGGCGTGTAGTATGTATGTATAGCTCCTTCTATTATTTCGTTTGGATTTTTAAATAGTTAGTATATTTCTTACTACTTTGACTCGGCTGGCTAGTCTCCGATAGAAAAAAAAAAAATATTTAAGGTTTTCGTAATGTACGACTATGTTAGGTTATATTAATTTGACACGACAATTTTATTGTAAGAAAATATATATATTTATTTTATTGAAGCCTTAAGACTAGGTAAGACAAAATGGTTTTCTTAAAGTACTTATCTATCGTTAGCCGTGGTGAGGGATGAACTAAACTCTTATAGTTGAATAGTTTCTTTATAGAAACCTATCTCGTGTGTTGCCCGGCGACGCTATCAAGTGGTCGATCGTACGCTCGTAAACTATCCATTATAAGTGCATAGATTATCTCTTAGGGATAATGTTCAAAAACAGCTCAAACGATTTTCATTAAAGTATATGTGTTATATTCTTTGACTGATTTTAAGAAAACTGTGTTTTTAGTTTTTGGCCAAAAATGCAAATAATGGAGATCGGGTCATAACCGCTTTTTTTCAAATGGCCATAAGTTGGTTATGAATATGTTGAATTCACTCAAACTTTCTTTGGTAAAGTTCCTTACAATTTCCTTTTAGATGGCGTTGCATTTTTTTTTTAGTTACTCTTTTTTAAATGGTGGCTCCCATACAGCTAGCCACTAGGTTTTGGCCAGCTTTTTTCGTTTCCTCTAATTTGATCAAAAACGGCTCTAACAATTTTTATTAAACTTTGTATAGGTAAAATACATAAAAGGCTTTGAAGAAAACTGTATTTTTAGTTTGTAGTTGGAACGATTCAATTAAACTGGCCATAAATGGACATCTAGATTAACGAAATAGCTTAGACTTTTTTTTTCACAATAAAAATAATTTAGACATAAGATGTTTTGATGCTATATTTTTTTCAATAAAAAAAATCACTTTTGAAGGATACAGTTATAAGCGTAAATTTCACGTTGAACCTTCTCCCAGGCGGCCATTGGTCCGTGCATTGGCCTGTACTTGACTTGGCAACCATCTTGTGCCAAACGGCCATCGTCACGAAGTTCCTCATAACGCTCACGGTCGTATTTGGTGAATCCCCATCTCTTTGAGACATAGATCTTTTGCCTTCCTGGGAACTTGAACTTAGCACGACCCAAAGCCTCAATGACTGATGCCTTGTAGCGATCGCTGGAGCGCACAGACATAATTGGCTATCCGATGTGCACACGAGCAACTCTACCTTGTGGTTTACCGAAGGCACCTCTCATTTCAGTTTGGAGCCTATCAGCTCCGGCACACGACAACATCTTGTTGATGCGGATAACGTGGAATGGATGGAGACGCATACGGATTTGGAATTGATCCTTACCGCAGTGCTTTACAAGGTATTTGTTGCACCAAATACGTCCAGCCTCAAGGGCTTCACTACTAAGCTGTTCATATTCGGCAGAGACCAAATGAACGCAAAGCGGAAAGTCCTCAACGGTAGCCTTCTTCCTACCCAAATCGAAGATACGGATCTTGGAGTCTCGGACACCACGACAGAACCGTGACTTGGGGTAAGGTTTGTTCTTACAATAACGATAACATCTTGCGGGACGGCGCGGCGACCCATTTTTGGATCTTCTGTTCAATGGCCTACAAGAAAAAATTATTTTTAATTTTTCAAAAATGCATTTAACAATTTTGAATCATGTACTTTGTGGGTATTTTTTGTATGTTTTTTATGGACACCTGCGATCTTAAGTTTTGGCCAAAACTACATGTAACGGACATTTGATTTGTGTTTAAAAACGACTAAATTTAATTCGAGGTCTAAGTATATCAAAATAACACGAAAAATTAACGTATCTTATAAGACTGTAAATATGCTCAAAATTCGGGCATAAACACTTCTTAAACAGAAAATTTTAAGAAGGTTATTTTATAAAAATCACACCCATAAAAGTTGGCGTACACAAGATATTTGGTTTCGACTAAGAGACGCAAACATTTGGCCCTGTAATTTTCAAAAATAAGTGTATATGGGTCAATATTTCAAAATATTAATATTCTGCGGTCAGGGGTTTAAATCTTTAAAACATATAGTTTTTTAAAATATTTTATCGAAAAAAGCTTTTGTCAATTCTATTTTAACGCGGACTCTTAACGAAATAAAAACAAAAATTTGATTTAATTCAAAATTTTTAACTTAAACACCAAAAATGTCATTACCATGTCATGTCCCAAGTGGTACCTTCCCTCATAAAAAATTTTTCAGGTGCAAATAGGTTTGAATATTGTATTTATATAGTTTTGAAGAAGAAAGAACAAGGGCGACTAATGCCCAGTTAATTTATTTTTAGAGCTATAAAAAAAAAATTAAAGGTACTTAAGTGATTGTCCCCTGCACAATTGTCATTTCCGTGCAAAAAACAAATCTTTGAGAAATTTGAATTAACGGCCAAAGAAAAGATTGCTCAGATCACATAAAACATAGGACCCGTTGGTTGCTTTCGGAAAATGTCGCAATGCGCACAAAAAAGTATCAGTAGTGAAGTTTCTTTCAAGTGTTATAAGTGTTTCAAGTTTTCGTTCCCCCAAGTTGTCATTTCCGTGGTAAGTCTTTTTTATTGTTATAATATAATATTTAAATCGAATATATTTTTCAATGCATGTCTTTTTTTACGAATTCAATAACAAAATGAGTTTAAAATGAAATACCCAATAAAGTTCAGTTTTATTTTGAAAAAATGTCTTTCGTCGTCATTTCCATGTCGTCATTTCCATGGTTTCCCGTGACTGCATGGTAATGACAGTTTGCACACGGAAATGACATGTTCGATAAAAATAACGTGAATTTGTCAAATATTTTCACTTTTTTATTTTCAATTAGTGTTAAAGTTCATCAACATCATGACACCTACAAAACGTTTAAACAAAGCCACAGAAATCGAAAAAAGAAAACTTCGTGCCGAAAAGGAACGTGAACGTCGTCGGAAGATTCGAGAAGACCCTGAAAAATGTCAACAACAGAAAGAAAAAGAAAAACAGCGGTATTTAAAAAAAAGGACAGTAAAATTGTCAAATCAATAAATGATATGACTTCACGAGAAAAGCGAAAACAAAGAAAAAAGTGGAAAAAAAATACAAGGAATCACCGTAAAAATAAAAAGCTTCTAAGGAAAGAACAACTAGCTGAAACAGAATTTATTGAAGCTAACACACCACCTGGATCCCCTGTCATGATGAATGAGAATGTTTTCGTCCAAGAGCAAGGTCATCCAGGTCCCAATGTCAACTTAGGCGGAGGTGTTTCAAATTTAAAAGAAAATCTCAAAAATAAAATGCGTAGACGGGAATACAAATTTAAAAAAATTGTAAGAAAGCAGGAAGAAGTCATTAAGTCGTTGAAGTCGAAGCTTCACAATTTAAAAAAACAGTTTAACCGTAACAGATCGGTTAAAATTAAGAAAGATCTAAGCAATCCATCTCCAAATACGCGTGTTCAACACCTTTGTACTGAAAACCCTTTATCTTCGAGCCCAGAAGTGGTAAGAAAACTTATTTTTAGCGAAGCCATTAAAGACCAAATTTCTCACCAATATAAAATTTCAAACCATACGAACAAAAAAGTGATTCAAAATGCTATGACTGGAAAAATTATAAAAAAATACAAACTCTTATCATACTCCAAGTCTATATTAAATAATTGGCACCCACAACCCAAAAGATATGATCCTTCAAGCTTACGTTTGTATCAAGCTAAAAAGCGACAAATCCAAAAGTTCTTAGAGCAAGATAATGTTAGTCGAATGTGCGCTGGAAAAAAGGAATATGTAACCAGATTGAAGCAAACTGAACAAAAACGTATACTGAGCAATTCACTCAAAAACCTGCATAAATTATTCCTGGCTGAACATCCTGATTGCTCTGTTAGCTACACATTTTTTTGCAAAAACCGACCTTTTTGGATCAAAGAGATTAAGGTTGGAGAGCGAGATACTTGTAAATGTATACGACACGCGAATATGGACCTGCTTATTAATTCTTTGTTTAAGCATAAGGTCCTTGAATACAACTCTACGAAACATTTAACCAATGCAATTAGCTGTCAGTTGGTAACAGAAAAGTGTCTGCTTCGCTCTTGCGAAAAATGCATTGAGAAATGTGTTCTAATAAAAGAGTTCGATACTGAAGCTCACGGTGAATATTTTAAGTGGGAATCCTTAAAAGAAAAGTATTTTGATGTTAAGACCAAAACCGAAAAAGTTGTGTCAAAAATTTCGAAGCATTTAAAATCAATGTCCCTTAAAGAAATTGTACTTGAATACCAAAATACAATAACACCATTCTTAGAGCATCAAGCAAGGGTCTTGCATCAATATCTTGAAATGAAAAATTTAAAACTAAGGTTGCAGAAGAACGAGTGCTTATTTCACATGGATTTTAGTGAAAACTACTGTCTTAAATACGCAGAAGAAGCACAGTCCTTCCATTTTGGTGGTTCAAGACAGCAAATTACACTTCATACCGTTGTCGTGTATAAAAATGTAGATGATGTCGTTGTTCCTAAAAGTTATTGCACTCTATCAGAATGTTTATTGCACAATCCTTCCGCAATATGGTGCCACCTTCGACCAATATTATTTGATCTTCCCAATGAAGTGGACACGATTCATTTCCTCAGCGATGGCCCTGCTACACAATACAAAAATAAAACAATGTTCTACATTCTTGGAACTCAAATCAAATTTTTGCACAAACCTTTGAAAAACTTTACATGGAACTATCTTGAGGCTGGTCATGGAAAAGGAGCTGCTGATGGTGTTGGTGCCGTTTGCAAACGAACAGCCGACCGTTTTGTTGCCCAAGGCAAAGATGTTTCGGATTTCAATGCACTATTTGACGTTCTCAACACAAACTGCCATAACATTAAAATTTTCAAAGTCTTTGAAAACGAAATTAAAAAATTTGACAAAAACTTTGATGCTAGTCAAATCAGAACATTTGCTGGAACAATGAAAGTACATCAGGTAAGTTTATAATTAAAAATATTGTATTAAAAAACATACATTTTTGTAACATTTTTGCACAGGTATTGGGAAATATAGTTTCGAATAGACTGTCGCTCCGATCCTTAAGCTGCTTTCAATGCGAATGTGATTGTGAGCATTTTCAATTAGGAGTATTAGACTTTACTCGCACTGCAATTCTCTCTTCAAGCTCTGATGAAGATAGTCCTTTGGTGTTGCAGCAAAAGAAAAAAGTTCGAGTACGGTTTGAAGAGGTTTACGATAGTTCAAATTCGTCTGAACTTGAAGTACACCCACAGTCAATGGAAATGAAAACTGTCAAAAAAGATTCCCATGTGCTTGTGTCTTTGGAAGGACACAAACAAAACAAAAAAGGCGAAAAAAACAAAAAACTATTTGCAGCATTTTGTCAGTCGAATATGGACAAAGATGGAGACATTGAGGTTCTTTTTTTTAAAAGCTGCAACGACAAAGAGCATTTCATATTAAACCATGAAGATTCATCGTTTATAAATTCCAACCAAATTGTAACCATCTTGCCGAAGCCAATAATGGTTTTGCGGGGAAAGCGTGTTTTTTATAAATTTCCACAAAAAATAAATGTTTCCCTTTAATAATAATACTTATTTCCATACACCTACCTAAAGTTTCTTTATTTAAATTTCTTACGTTGCTTTCCTGTATACTTACCCAACTTATTTTTAATAAATGATTATTAAAAGAAATTATTTCAACAGTATTTATTTTGTCAAAAGAAGTAAAGGTCATTTCCATGCTGTTACGTCATTACCGTGATAGGATTTTGTCATTTCCGTGTCGGTTCAGTCATTCCCGTGAAAAAAAAAACTGTTAAAAATTATAAAATTGGTTGGCCCAAATGCTTAAAATGTTTAATAAAGCTTCTTAACTGCAGAGTAACTAAAAAAACATTAAATATATTCATATAAGTAAATGTTCATTTTGAGGTGCAAAATGTTAATGTTTTGAAATATTGACCCATATATAGTTTCATATGAAAAATAGGCGTCAGCCACCCATGTTCAACATTTCATAGACGCAGTCTAGCTTTCCGGAAGTCTGACATAAAAGAACTATTTCTACGCACATATTTTAGATTGGGATAGCGTATTTTATATTCTTATAAATTGCAAAGTAATATCAGAAATAAAGTGGCTTAATTTGATTTTGGCAGCAAAGTGAGATGTAGAAAGTGTATCACCAGGTTGACTCAAATAGAGCTCATGACCTTCGATTAATTTGAAGAGGCCATGGTCGATAGTGATTCATCTTAAATCGATTCCACGAAAAACAGATTTTTTGAACCAAATAAAATAATTATAGATAAACTTTAAATTTTCTCTTTAAACATATTCTGGTCATTTGTTTAAAAGCCCACAACTACGAAAATAGCCCATTTTATGTGTCCTTCAGCCTTACCACACTTGCCTTGACCACACTTACAAAATCATATCCAATTGGGTAATTTGATTTCCCATTTAACAAAAAACCGCTGTAATTTAATTCGTAATTATTGTTTTTTTTTTTTTTTCGTTTTATTTTCAGGATTATTTATTGCTTTATTTAACGGCAATAAAAAGCAATTAAAATTCAGTCTGGTTATCTCATTATATTTTTTTTTTTTGATTAATGAGAACTCAAAAATTCAATTTATATCGGCCGTTATACCGAGTATGTTGTGTAAACAAACCACAAAAGCATCACTCACATACATCGGAGGTGTCAGTTAATGTTTTAATGAATAATAATAAGTCTTAAACAAACTCAAATTAAACAAGATTTAAATATTAGTATGTGTTATATGTATATTCATAATTGAAATAATAACAATTATCTATAGCTATGCAAATAAATTAAAAAAGAGAAATCTATAACAGTTTTATTAGTGTACATTGTACATATAGTTTTATTGTCTTATAATCTTATTATGCATTCACATATTTTGAAGGCTTATGTATGCAATTTTATAAACAGGATATACAATTATTTTATCTATTTATTTAACATTGATTTATGTTTTAACAAAATATTTCGTTTAATTTGATATTACTGTAGTTTAAGGTTTATGAGTATTATTATATTTAATCAACAATAAAATTTATTTTTAAGTGCCCCCAAAATTTTCAAATCGGAGTCTTAAAATCTGATAATATGAAACACAAAATAGTGGTTCGTAACCTTCAATTTGTTTTTATCCTTCACTCAAAATTATGAGCTTTCAACTTGAGGTTCCATACTTAAATCTAAAACCTTAATCAAGGTTTTAATAATAATAATGCTTTGATATTGGGATAATGGCATTTACATCTATTGACAAGGACTCAAAGCGTGTCGACATGGGCTGACAGTTCCATCCGTTTGGCTAACGGCACTTCAGGCACAACCTTACAAACCATCAAATTTGGCTAGATATTGAATTAATTGAAAAACCAGATAAAATGTTAACTTGTGTTTTCTTTGGAAATGAAAGGTTGAAATGCTTTGTATCAAAATATACTTCAAACGATACGATACAATTTATTATTAAATCCAGTAAAAATTTGATTTAAATTCGATAACTGTACTGTTCAATCCAATAATTTGATTGTCTTACTGTGGAAGTTGCTACGCTGTTATTCTTTCGCAAAACGGTCTTAATTTGAGGTACCTACCTAGTTATAAATAAATCAATATTGCGTCACAAACAGCTCCAGAGAGCCAAATTCTAGTGACTTATACGCATAGATATACTCAGCAGAAATGGAAGGGTTTCACAATTGATCGATGGATCCGAACAGCTAGTTGAAATTCAATTTGCTAGACAGGGGTTATTCTTACTCGGAAAACAAAAATGGGTGGAATTAGTACTCCACAAGACTCTGCATAATCCGGTTAAATGGTTATAACACAAAAATATGTTATTCTTGTACGCTTCATGTTTTCCTGTTTATCGAAAAGTTAAATAAATATTCTTCGTTTGTTTTATTAATTATGACTTGGTTACAGAATCTCATGGAAAACGATTTGGTTGAATGGTTATGGTTTCACTTACATTAAGTGTTTGCTTAAAATAGTCTATGGTCCATGGATTAAAAACTGTTATAAATTAAAAAAAAATTGCAAGAGATTACTTGTATAACGCCTTACTTTGCTATATTTTACTATTATGTGTCTATTAAAAACAAATATACTTACATTTCAAAATAGCTACATTAGAAAGAATTTTCAAAGAACATTTTTGAAATGGCTATAGCATAATATTTTGTATTCATCTATCTTTGTAGTTATTCTGTCACCCGGTGGTGTAACAGGCCTAGAAGTCAGCAACAGAATAAATAAAGCCAGTAGTGCTTTGGAGATATGTACATGCCTGTAAAACGTGGAAATGCTCTACCAACATCTTGATTCTTGAGTAGGTTGCAGGCAGGCCTTTGTCAACAGTTGTCTACGTTATGGCGCTGTATCGCACAGATACTGAGGAAACAATAGTAAGGTTGGCACAGAATAAGAATTCTTTTTACTCTATCGTATTTACAAATGCCTTTATACAAACATTAGATTTTATCATAATTTATTATTTAATCCTAACTGAAATCACAAAACTATGTTATGTATGTCTTCTATATTTTACAAAAAAAAAAAAAAAACATTAAACGCAACTAAAATGACACATAATAAAATTATCTTAATTTTCCATAAAACTAACATAACACATCAGATGAAATCATTTAGTATTCTCTCTGAAATATGTAAATACAAAAAAATGATATTGTGACAATGTGAGGTGAGTTCACAGCAACGGTGGATTGTGGACAACTGATTCATCGCACACAAACCAGTGCACGTTTTTGACATCAATTAATTAGTCGGATAAAATTGACATTAAAAAACTAAATATTGGTTATGTTGTATTCACAAATTTTTAACTAAATGACATTGCTTTACTTTTAAGTTATCTACTGTTTGCATGAGTAATGAACCTATAATAATGATTGCTAATTTAATAATGGATATTTAAACCAGATTAAAACAGTTTTTTAGGGTGGGATGTCTATATAAATTCAATGGTTTGAATTGATAATCGTTTCCGTTTAGGGAATACAAAATTAAATGAATTATACTAATACAAGTGTCAGAATACTTCCTGTTAAAAAAAACAAGCACATTTTCAATTCGATTGACTTATCCGATTATCAACGCACACACAAATGGTTCTAGTACGTTTTCTGTTTTATTATTAAAGAACTTAGAAAAGCGTAGTGCTCATACCTTCATTGGGATAGAATTTAAATTCGTTCAATCTTTTACACGCCATATTTTTACTTAATTTGTAATGCATTGGTTAAGTGGAGAAAACAAAATTGGAGATTTAGTCAAACATGACACGGCGATTAAGAGAAGGCCGCTTACATCAGGAGTCAATCTTTCAAGTATCTTTTGGTTCCTTTTCGATTTGCTCAAAAACTGATCTAATGATTTCGATTAAACTTATAATTTAACAAACAAACCTGTCTCATGAGACATTTTTGAAAAAATTGCGATTTTCGTTTTGGTAGGTAATAACAAAAATAATAAAAAGATTTTAAGGGCTCAGTATTTATTTTTATAAAGCTCATAAAGTTCAGTTAACATAAGAACTCAAGCCGGCCGATCATCAACAACGTCGTGTTTTTGCTGATTGAATGAATGAAAATGATCTGGAATTTCATCTCAAAATCATCTTTATTGATGAGTTCCATTTCCACCTCGCTGGCTATGTCAACAAGCGAAATTATCGCATCTAGGGCTCAGGAAACCCAAGATTTATTGTTGAAAAGTCTCTCCATCCCCAACGAGTAACTTTTTGGTGCGGTTTATGGGCGGGTCATTGGATCTTACTTTTTCGAAAATGAGTCTGGAGCAACAGCTACGGATTGCGCTATCGAGAGATGATTAATAATTTTGTATGGCCGGAATTGGATGGTTTTGATCTGGACAACGTTTACTTTCAACAAGACGGCGCTACGTGCCACACAAGCAACGAAACCATCGATCTTTTACGGGAAACGTTGCCTTGTTATCACTCGAAGAGGTGACCTTAATTGGCCACCGAGATCTTGTGATTTAAAACCTTGCGACTTCTTCTTTTGGAGAAACGTAAAATAAAAGGTCTACGCCAACAGCGCCGTTTCAAGACTTCAAAGATGGAATTTGTGAAGCTATTGAGGGCATACATCAACCACTTTGCGATTTGGTAATGGAAACATTCATAAAAAGGATATTGTTGTCTCTCATTATTAATGACATACCTTCTTTCTTACATTGAAGCAAACATCGGATCATTTATCTCAAAAAATGTGATTTTTCTTTGCATATCAAAATAACACCTCTTATTGGAGAACCCTGTTCTTATTTTGTATATCATTTATCTTATTGATGGGGGGCGTAAAGAGATGATTTGATGATATTGTTTTGGATAGCTCCTCATTTGCTTTCAAGGATCGCTCCTCATATAAAGCAAAACTATGGCGATCAAATAATTTTCCCGATTTTTAGGGGCAACAGTGCAGTATATTCAGAAATGCGAATGAAATTTCTTCGTCCTTAGCTAATTATGGCCTTGGGTGAACAGGACCGCGTGATTTCTTGTCCATAATGAATATGCTAATTGAACTTTAAATTAACTTAAATAGTACCTCCATTTTATTGGCTGGATTTAAAATTATTCTTTGCTCTTAGAATTGTTAGGTCTGATAATTATTTGATTTAAATTTTTTTTTGGAAACTATCCAGAAACGTAAATAAATTTGGAAGCCGTTCCAGTCCAGTCTACAAAGTTGAAATTAATGCACGAAGGAGAAAAAAAAAACAATAAAAATAATTTAATTTGTCTCCTCCAGTTGAATGGTTTCCATTAAAGATTATCCCCTGTCTTATGTCATTTCATTCTAAAAGATGCAGACATATTTTGGAGGCCACACAGACGCAGACAATCTGCATATAACTTTCCCAAAAGTTAATTAAGGGAAAAGTTTAGCACCCTGTCTGTACAATAGAGTCGGGCAAGGGTAATTAAGTAAAGGTTTTTCGTGGCCACAAAACGATGGAGCTATACCGTCGTAATGAGATTGAAACAAGAGTGCCAAAAGGATAAAATTTGGAGTTAAAAGCTTATGACATTTGCTGGCCATGACTGTGCCCAAATAGACAGAATGAAGGAATAAATTCACAGAATTAAGTCCATGTGTACGATTTTACATATACATGTATGGAACCTTTACTTAATAAAACAGAAAGTTGTGTGGTAGAAGTATGGAATGTGCTCTAAGTTTATCCTTAAATTGGGACCAAAATATTAACGGAAATATTATGCGATTTTCGTTTTTTAGGTTCAGTTAAATAAAAAAGAATACCAAATCGACTTTATTCAGTCCTTATTGGAAGTAATGTAAGACTTCACATATTAATACAGAGATTGAAGAAACCCTTTTTATTTCTTCTTTTTTTTTTGCGTTTCCAGTGACAGAGGTTTCAGATACTATTTTGGATAGTTGGTCGAAAATTTAATAACCGCTCATGTCACGATATCCTAATCGTGGTGCCATCAGAGGGCGACTGGATTTGTTGCGTTGTTGGTTAGTTTCAATTTTCAACTTGTCGCAACAATAATCAAATTAGATAAGATGGCTTTACTGATCATCTCGTGCAGCAAGATGGTTTGCAAATTTACGCCGCAAGAACTTCCGCTTGCAAAATTCAAAAAAAAAAAAATTCTATATTAAATGCAAAATAAAGATTTTCAGTGGTAAGCTTAACAACATCGCAGTGAGAGTTCATTGATATCGCCTTGATTTAAGAGCATATAAAAGTATTTTCTTTCATGCTTTCAGCAAAAGGGACTCATACTTTTCGCTAAAGAAAAAGAGTCAAAAGAATAAAAGTCCAAATCCAGAAAAAGGCTACTTGGAAATAAAAGGTCTGCAACTGTAAGGGAATACACGAACAAATTTAAACCCTTGCAGCGCTAACATAAATTGCACTCCTGGTGCATTTAATTACAACCAAGAAATGTACGGGTTGGTGCAGAGTGTGTGTGCATCTTAACAGAGACTTTTTGTCGTAGCAGGTTACGTGGTGTTAGAATGAAGAATGAATGTTTGTAGACGTAGAGTGCACTTCAAGCAATTTTGTTTAATTGTGCTTTCTTTTTCCCTATGGCGTCATCTGCTTCAGGAGCCAGGAGACTTATTGTAGTTTCTTTTGTTCACTTTTATATCCGGTAAATTTCTTTTATTGCACTTAGTGTTGGGCTATTGTGTCAAGCTGGTAAGTGAAATGTGAGTAAGGAAATAAAGGTGTAATATTTTCAATATACGGTAAGGATAGCTGCGGCTTTAAAATTTCTTTAACAATAAAGCGCCAAAAGATTCAGTGCTTTACAGTAAAAGAAAAAATAGTCTCCATCCGTCTGAAGAAGATTTTATGATAAAGTCTTAGAATTTAAAATTTTAGTGAGCATCGTCTTTTTATTCGTAAATAAATGCAAATTGTAAATTAATTCTACGTTTCATCAATCGTTAGGCCGTCGCAATTATCTATTACCTATTTTGAATTTTCCATGTGCTCTTAAATTAACTTTTATATTATTGCACGTTTAATATAATACTCATTTGTGAATTTAAAAAAAAAAACTGAATTAAATAAAAATACCATTAAAACGGTCTTTGATTGAAATCATGCTTTAAAATTTTAACTACATAATGTTCACTTTTAATATACCAGTAAGACACAAAAGATACAAAAAAGAATAAAAAAGTTATTTGAAATCGGAAATTCGCCACATGTGGTGAGTATATTTTGGCAAATATGCACAAATGAAGATATAAAACAATGAAGACAGAGAATGAAAATTCTGTGTACATATAAAGGATATATTAAGTAAAACGAATGATAAATTTTATTTGATAATTGTGCTAGATTACATATTCCACAAAAATAATATGTACCTATTGTTGCATGAAATTTTTTGAAAACAGTACTTTTAATAGATCAGCAAATATTATTCTTACAAGAAAGTACCTACCTATACAGGGTGATTCACGAGCGTTGTGCCAAAAAGCTAGAGCGTGTAGGTTAAGTTGAGACAAGAAAAAAATCGTATGGGAGGGGGGGTCTATTTCCTCCGTTTAGCCGGGAGGGGCAATTTTCTGAAAAATTGACTTATTTTGTAAAAAAAAATATTAAAAACCAACGGCTGCATTTTGAGTTTGAAAATTTATGTTTTTTAAACTATTCGTTAAAACAATTTAATTTAAAAACGAAATAAAAGAACAAGTTTTTGGCTTTCCAAAAAGGTATAACACGGTGTTGCAAACGAAGCCGTTGGTTTTTAATATTTTTTTTAACAAAATAAGTCAATTTTTCAGAAAATTGCCCCTCCTGGCTAAACGGGGGGGAATAGACCCCCCTCCCATACGATTTTTTTCTTGTCTCAACTCTACCTACACGCTCTAGCTTTTGGCACAACGCTCGTGAATCACCCTGTATATTGAAATTGGTATTTTTTGTATGTGTAATATTGTGTATATCTATTAAACGCTTTCAAAATCAAGCGAAAAATGAAAAACTCAACCATAATAACCAAACACAAAGAAATTATTTTGAAAACAAGAATTTTAAAATTATTTACATAAACTTTAGTATTTCATTTAATAACGATTTAAAAAGGCACACTCAGAATGTCCGCCCATTTGAATACAATTTATAACTGTTTTAATTCCGTTAAGCAATGAACATACAAACACTTATGAATATACGTTATTATCGCCCGCTATCGTGGCTAACCAAGCGTGACCTAAATAGGACATTTTAGTGGGTTGATGGATATGGCGTTTTTCGCCGCCAACCATTGTGAAATCATTCTTTTGAGTTTGTTAAATGTTCTAGAAAATATTTATACCAATCCGTATATTTATGTATCACGGAGTAGATTTCAAAAAAATATTTTTTTCCAAAATGTTTGGCGCTCCATGTCAGGAAGTATTTGGCTATTTTTAATTTTAATTTTCAGTTTGTGCGCTTCCGCCAACGAGACATATATAGCTGTTGTATTGTATTTTGCGACGTTTTAAATTAAATACTTCATTGAAAAAAAGAAATAGGTACGAGTTGAGCTTCACGGGATGTTAGCCTCCAAGCAATATTCCTATTGCTCATGATGCAATGAAAAATTAAACTGTTGAAGAACTGGATACGAAAATAATGACATCTGAATAAAACGATGAAGTATTGGTCGCTATGGGATTTGCTTTAAATATATTGGGCATGCAATGTAGATTTCAGGGGTGTCCTGTATTTTTTCACAGGGTGTTTCCTTATTCGTCTCTGTGTTTAGTTCAATATGGTGGCACTCATTGGAGAATAAAATTAACATACAATCGATCTATTTTATAAGGATAATGTTTTTGGCTTACCAAGATCGATGGATGCCCTATTAATATACAATATACATGAAGAATAGTTTTGCGTTCTGTAGATTAAAGAAAGAAATTTTTCTACAGGGCGTTTTCTTATTTGTATACGATATTTTGAGAAATTAATGTTTTATGGAATCGTTTGAAGAAAAAATAAAGTGCACGACTGGGTCGTACAAACTTGCTCTAATGTGTTAAAATGGTCTTGGGTGCTTGAGATTTTGGGAAAAAAGCGTTGAAAAAATCATATGAAATTTTATAAATCACTTAAAAATCAATACCTAAACCGTTTTTTGAAGTAAGCCATCAGGTTTCTTTTACGTTTTTGAATTTTTACGAAAAAAATTTTCAAAATCGTTGGACCAATTTTTTCAAAAAACAGTTTTTTTTGAAAAACTTTTCGAAAATATATTCCAAATTTTTTTTGAGTATGCCAACTTCTAGCACTTTGTAGTTTTTATCAGAAAAATAAAAGTAAAAAATTGTAGATTAAACCGTTTTTGGAAAAAACTAAAATTAAAAAAAAATTTTGAAACTTTTTTAAAAAACTCAAAAAAACTTTTTTTGAAAATTTTTCGAAATTATATTATTTCTTTTATAAGAGGGCTTCTACATAAAAAGTTTCATCGAAATCCGACAAGTGGCTTACGAGAAAATCGGATTTAAAAAAACCGGTCCTATGGGAGGTACCGTTATAAGACTTTTCCCGAAAAATCTATTCCAACCTAAACATAAAGTTTGCACAGAAAACACAATTCAGAAAGTTTTATCAAAATCGTAGGAGCCTTTTTTGAGAAAAATTAATTTTTCACAAAAAATCGTATGGCAGGTACCGTTAGTTTTGGAGCTAGAATGCTAATTCCAAAAACCCCTCTGTAGGACGTCATAATAATACTATAGGTAACTATACAGACAGACACACGGACAGACAGACAGACAGACAGACAGACAGACAGACAGACAGACAGACAGAATTGTCGGACCCACTTTTTTCG
Source organism: Platycheirus albimanus (assembly GCA_916050605.2). Taxonomy (NCBI): domain Eukaryota; kingdom Metazoa; phylum Arthropoda; class Insecta; order Diptera; family Syrphidae; genus Platycheirus; species Platycheirus albimanus. The sequence continues at coordinate 49,136,976 of OU696697.1, read as the reverse complement.
ACTTCTCTATCATCGTAATGTCATGTTTGATTGTTAGAATTTTTTTTTTTTTTTTTACGAATGCATAACTTGCCTTATAGTACCTATAATCGCAAGTAAAAATGTACCTACTACATTAAGGATATATCTCCAATTTGCAAATTACATACCGCAGTTTTAAGAAAATGTTTCTTTCGGTATACCTTGAGCCTTGGACCATGCTAATGCAAATAGCTCTGTTAGTACCAGTAATAGAAATTTTTTAGTGGTCTTTGTATGAGCCTTTGTAACCGCGTTTTAGTAAATTTGATGTCTTGTTTGAATCTTCAGATTTTTCGATTTTAAGCATGTTGCGTTTTTATTGTCATTGATATTTTTTTTCTCTTCATTTTTCTCTTAAATCTGCACGGTAAACATATTGTTACAACTGTTTTTTTCTAGCGAAAGTAATTATTATAATCAAAAAAGGCATTGACAGGTATGCAGGACAACGCACAAATTTTATAACAAAATATGAAAAAGGGTTTTTTATGCTTTAAGTAAAGGTTATGAAGAAAAATGGCAATATTTGGGCTTAGGCTAATTATTTTTTATTATTTAAAACTTATATTTTACTAGCTGACCCACCCGGCTTCGCTCGGCTAGACAAATCTTAGTTTCATACGGATTAAATGAAATACAATTTAAAAAAATCATTTGCGCAACAATAATCGTCGCTCTGGTTGCGTGATGATACAGTTGGCGGGTGATTTCCAAAACAAACACTTCGCGTGATTCTGAAACCAACAGCGGTGGATGAATTAAACTCATGTCTCAAGCCATCATATTTATGGAGGTATGAGAAAATCATTCCATTGAGTGTGAATATGCGAGTGTTCTTTGGATTTGCCTGGCATGCCTCCTTCGAAATCTGCATGCCCCTAAACTGCGCAATAGAACCCAACTGATTGCGACGAAGCTTATGAACAATTTGATAGTGGCAAGGATTTTAAAAGGGCCGTTCAAAGGAAAAGAATGTCGAATTCCGTGAATTTCCTTCACTTCAACCGATTTGCCGTCAGCTATTATATGTGGCATGTTCCCGAATTGGGAAACCATCATCACTCTTTAATTACGCTCCGGATCAGAAAACAAAATGTTGTATATCATGCAGCTTTTAATTGAATACAATTAGTTTTCTTATATAATTAATTAATTAATTTAACAATTTTTTAAATGAACCATTTACATTACTCAAGAGCTTTTTGATAAACAACGTTTTTTGTTTTAATTAATTTTAATTTAAAGCATAAATAAACAATAAGGATGGTTTACAAACTCGCGAATATCCAACATAAAGTTGTCCGTGAGAAAAAATTGGAAACTCTAAATGTATACCACATACTTGTAAAGACTGTCCTTTAAATTCAAATGGCAAATCAGAGGGAATCACGAGAATTCTAGGAATAAGCACATCTTCTCCCTTATATTTTAAAATTAAAACAGTTGCTCCGATAACATTGTTCATTAATCGCTTTGCTAATCTAGTGCCGTTACAAAGTTTTGGGTGATTAATATTTCGAAGCATGATAAAAGGTGCACCAATCTTTAGCTCCAAAATATGGGGTGGAATCCCAGTTAAATCCAAAGAATTTAAAAATTCTGTAGGGTAATTTACAGCTTCATCTTGATTTGTGATGGTGTCTATTGATTTGTACACAACAATTTCATTTGGTAATTTCTTAAGGATTTACGTGGTAATTTCATTTACGTCTTTGGTTGTGCCAGCTAATATAGCTCTTTCACTTAACCACGAATTAATTTTATAGTTCTGGGCAATGTTTGGAAATACATTCTTTGCCAATTCTGTTTTAGATTCCGTCAAACGGCAAAAATTGTATGGCAATGTTATTAGACCATAAATGGTATCAATATTCATTTTGCCGTTGCCCATGTCCAACAATTGTTTCGAAAACACAGCCCCTGTAGGATCATTTTGCAGTTTAACTCGCTCGTTTACAGTAAGTTTGAGTGTTTTCACATACTGCCACAAATTTGAAGATTTCAAACATGCATTCAACTCATCAGCAGCAGTAGACCTAGGTATAACAGGTAATGTTTGCCTAAAATCACCTACTAACAATATCATGGCACCACCAAATACACGTTGGTTTCCTCGTAAATCTTTTAACGTTCGATTAAGGGGTTCCAATGATTTCGTGTGAGCAATCGTGCACTCATCCCAAATTATTAACTTGATTCATTTAAATTTTTTTTTCCCAATCTGAACAATATAAAAAAAAAAGTCTAAAATGAATGTTCAAACAAAAAAAATCTGATGATGTTTTTATTTTACATATGTATGTATATCCAGAATTCTATCTTCACATACTTCACCGTTATTCACCAACTTTTCTTTTATATTTAATAATTTTTGGTCCATTCTAATTTACTTAATTTAAGATAAAAGTAATGAACCGATTCTAGTTAATGTCCGCAGATTACAAACTTATTCCAATTTTATCAAAATTAAATTGACAAATAAAAAATTCAAATATATTTTTACAATTATGGGAAAAACACTTGTTATGTCGACAAAAATGCTGGATCAAAAGAACCTCGCTACCGCTTTAAAGTATTTTAACCAAACACCTTCGTCGACATCCTCAGAAGACCCTACCAAAAGTTTTGTTAGTAATATGACAAAATTCACTAAAAATGCATTTTGCTGTTTACCGAAATTTGAACAATCTTCACAAAAAGACCTTCCTCAATAGGATAGCTAACAAAATTTTGAATAAACTTCACAGAAACCTTTGTAGGCATCCTCAGAAGATGCTACCAAAAGATTTGTAAGTAGTTTGACAGAATGCAATAAAACTGCATTTGTGTCAAATTGCTTTACCGAAGATTGGCCAAACTTCACAGAAACCTTCGTATACATTCTTAGTCGTTTTAGATTATTTCGAACACGGTTTGATATTTTTTTTCCTGATAAGTTTTTTTTTTGATAAAAACTGTTCCAATGATTTTGGATTTTTTTCCTTAAAGTTCAAAACAATAAAATAAGCTCACTTCATTTTCTATAAAAAAAAGTTAAACTAGTGATTTTTCACTGATTAATAAAATTTCATATGATTTGTTCAATGCTTCAAAATCTCAAGTCCCATAAGACCTCTATGACACATTAGAGCAATTTCGTGCGACCTAGTCGTGTACTTTATTTTGTTCTGCATGAAACCAAGAAAAAATACTTTCAAGCACCAAATTAATCAATTCCATGATAAGAGAAAGCTTTTAGAACTTCCGGCAATTTTTTAAATTGCTGATTTCTCCTTTAACTTTGAAATATTGGTAATGCGTAACTAAAAGTTATGCATTCATAAACTTATTTATTTTCTCATCTAAAATTGAACAGTAAATTTATGAAGCAAAAGCAACCGCTTGATTTACAATTTGTAACAATTCAAATTTCCAATGATGAAGCTATATACATACATTTTGAACGGCATTAAAAGAGTAAAAACTGATTTTAATATTGTAAAAAAAAAAAGAACACAAAAACCTTTTAAATCCTTAAGCGCAAAAGAGTGTTTCAAAATAAATTTAATTTATAAATCATCTACCAATTCCAATATGGTTCTGGTTTTGTTTTGAATATAATGCAAATTCTCATCTCACCATTTCATATCCTTTTATTTTAATTGTTTTAATAATTCATCAGGTTAAAAGCGAATGGCCGGATATGAATCAACATCAGCAGGTTTCCTACTGAGGTCACACTTAAGTGTATATATAAAAACGATGACAATGGCAGAGATGCTGGTACCAGTTAACTCAAAAATATCATTCGGATTTCGAAAGAATATACAAAAATATTAATCAGAGCTTATAAAATATTTTTGCATAGTAAGTTGAGCGTATTCGTTCATAAAGGTCTATATAAAACGTATAGTAAAGAGGAAAACGCATCAAAAATATAGAAGGGTACACAAATAATGTGTCAGAAAACACTAGGTCATTTAAAATTGAATTGATTTTAGTTAACAAAAATCCCAAAGAGAATCAAAGCGCACGAAAGAAACCAACCTTGTTCTAGTGCTTCATCCAGGATTTCAAAAATTGTTAAAGCCGTAGACAACTTGCTGCCAGACTACCTTTAGGTATTAAAAATATTTTAATTGAGAACAATGACAGGTTTTGCGGTACATAAATGGAAAAGTACAAAATTCTGGGCCCTTATTTCTGAATCGCTTTCTGTAATTATCAATTAGGTATTGTACAGAGCACTTCTGATTTTTCTTTTATGAACTAACTAAAAGAACAGTAGGGCTTGAAGTGCATTCAAAAATAAAATTTATCACCCGTGATATCCGCCTTCTTCGCCCAATTGTAATCAAATATGTATATATGTTAAACCGGGCAATAATATAAAATCCTTAAAAAAGACGAGAAATCAGACAAAACTGAAAAACCAAGAGACCTAGCAAAATTTAATCAGCATGGAATATGTACCATCTTTTAAAAGTTTTAATATTTTGAAGGTGTTTCGATACAACCCAACATTTAAGACTTATCAACCGATTTTATTTTATACGTATAACTGTTTAACGTATATGTTTATGTTTATGTTTATGATGTTCTTTTTTATATAAATGCTTATCAATATCCATTGTGCTTTCTGTAGAAAGTTTAATAGTGAAATAGTAATAAGGCATCTATCTTTTATAAGAGCAGGTATATGCTCCCCAGTCGTGTAGCTATTTTTTTTTTCAAAAGACAACACGTTTCATTTAAAGCACCATTGCGCCATTATGAAGGAAGTATATCATAAGCTCTTCAGCTCTCCATTAATTGAGACAAATTGCGAAGGGTGTTCGTTTGTACAGGATACACGGGAACTTGCCAAAAAAATTTGTCAGCACCATAGCTTAAGAGAACGGATGTTTTATTTCAGGGTGCCTTTTTTATGTACTCAATATTCATTAGGAATTCTTCTGAGACTTCTGTATGTGCTTGGAATTTAAATTAAATAAAAGAAATTATATTTCTTTGATGAAAGTGATTGCCTATATTTCGTCCTCTATATTTGGCTCCTTGTTTGTAAATGCTAGATCTATTTCGTTAAAATGGGTTGAAAAAAGAAAAGGTAATAACTAAATTAAAAAAAAAAAACAGGTTGATGCTAGACAAAATAAATTCAATCACAGAACAACAATAGAGTAAAATTTGAACTATATCGGAAAGAATTAGCCTATAAGACAGTCAACAAAAACACGAACAAATTGGCTAAATGAACAAATGTGCTGTTCCATCTCGTAAGGCTAGATTTTCTTGTTTTTGTGAAGAAGTAGGTTCGGTTTTTTTTTTTGAATAGCTTGGTAACAAAAAATCCTAGTGCCATACGGTTTCACCTTTTGAATTAAAAACTAATAAGATCATTGAATTTTAACAACAAAACTAATACTTAAATACGTAAAATTTTGGAAAAAATTAATTTGAAAATTTTGTTTAACTTTTTTTTTAATTTTGAGTTTGAAAGTTATTATTTTGAAAACGGTTTACTAAAATAACTTTATTTAAAAATACTATAAGATAAGAGGTTCCTGGCTTTACAAAAAGGTATAGCATGGCATTTTAGGAGTTACCCGTTACCGTTATATTGTATTAATTTGTTTTTCAATTTAAGCAATTTTTTAGAAAATTGCCCCACCACCCCTCTAAATGCAGGTGAATAGACCGCTCCTCCCATACAATTTTTGACTTATCTCAACACAAACTACACAATCTAGCTTTTTGTCACACCGTATGCGATTCACCCTGTATGTATAAAAATGGGTGTAAGTATGCTATAGACTCCGAAACCGCCTATCCCATTGAGCTTAAACTTACGGGAAATCTTTGGTGTTGTTGCGATATACTTTCAAATAAATTTGGTCAAAAATCGGTAAAGCGGCTTGCAACAAACGCATTTTTAGTGCATTTTGTCAAATTACCAATAAACATTTTGGTGGTCTTCTTAGGATGTCTACCAAGGTTTCTGAGAAGTATGGCAAAAATTTGGTAAATCCGCAGTTTTTCGAGCAAATCAATTGCTCAATTGCGGCAACTTATTGCTTGCACAAGCGCGAGGGCTTTAAGCATAGTACAATTATTAATTTACAGTAGGTTGTTCACGTATCGGTATCGTACCAGTAAATGTATTAGAAAGAGCATTGAGATGTTTGAATTTGGAAGAAACAAACAGATCATGTCGTTTGGACACAAGGCGTCGCGCCTTAAAGAGCTTTTATATAAGTTTGTTTGCTTAGACTAACTAAACCCAAAATCCACATCTCCAATTCAAAAAATTCTTTTTGTTTTAAAAGATTGCAGTTTGCGGGTGGCTTGAGGTCTAAATATGTATCTTATTCAAGACAATGCTGTTTATAGGGTGAAAAAGGCTCAATGCAAACAATTTTTTTTTCAGTTTGCCCCGCGATGGAAAAGCTATTAAAATGCTTTTTTAACGCCATCTTATGAAGACTCTTATTTTGAAACAATGCATGGTAATGGTAAATAAAATTGCAGTAGCACGTAAAATTAGTTCATAATAACAACAACATTTTACATAATATTGTCTTAACCAAATTGAATGGAAATTGCAATTGGGGTTCTTAATGCACTTGAAGATGAATTATCAGTAAATGAAACTTAAATTAGTTCAAAGAAAATGCCTTACACAACATAGATATTATTTGTAATACTCAAAACAAAATAGGGCACATCCAACATTTATTTTTAATTTGTACGGCCTGTTGTGATCCCATTTTCACAGAGAGTTCAATTTTAACTCAATTAAATATGTATTATAGCTTTAACATATTTCTAGAAAAATATAAAATAACCATTTATATTTACCTTAAAACGCTGTGGGCTCCATATTTTTTTGAATAGTATATTTAAACATGCAACTGCAAATGTAATAATTTTTTTCTTATGAAATTTGCATTTTTAATTTAATAATATAAATTGGAAACAAAAGGACAAGTTTAAAAAACGCCTGAACTTAGAAACTATTGCAGTTTGAAGCTTCTGGGTTTTTGAGTGGATATTGAAGTCCGAGGGGATCGAAAATCATAACTAACAACATTTTTAAAATCTTTAAGCTAAGAAATGTAATATTTTTGAAAATAGTAGTTTTTTTAACACTACAAACACATTTTGGCGTGACTACTGTTTACTTCAAGAGACAGACGCAAACGCAAGGACTGATAAAGCAATTAGAATTCAAAACATGTTGCCTTTGCCACGACGACATCCTCTAGGTGTTTGAACATAGCTTTTTTTTACTTGCTCTATAGGGCTAGTATTGGTTACGCGCAAAAAATAAAAAAGTGTTTCCGCCATACCGTCCGTCCGTGAAATGTGCACATGTGCGCTTTTTTTGTCAAGGTTTTTTTATTTCGTTTAAGCCCGGCTCAAAATGGTACCTGTCCAGTAACTGTTTTTTGTTTTCATTTTTCATTTGCTAGAAAACCGCTCTAAAGATTTTGATTACGCACAAAATTTTACAAATCTTGGGCATATTTGTTAGTAGGTACTGGGTTTTTCGTTTTTCGCTTAAATGGTCATAATGAAAATCAGGATTAAACGGCTTTTTTCAAATGGCCATAAGTTCACGACGACTTGATTGAATTGACTTAAGCTTTATTTTAGTTCTTCATATAGGATGGAATTGCAATTTTTGCAGTAAAACTCTTCTAAACCTTTTTATTAACGAAATATTTCAGACTTCCTAAAGTATAAACCTTTCTTATCACTTACAAGACAGCAGCTTCGTTTCAAAAATTTCTTAACGTTCGATCTTATATATCGAGCCTTTTAGTTTTAGCAAACACTTTTCAGTTTCTCAAAAATAGATTAAATGGTTTTTATAATTTTTGAGGGTATTTTTTGGGAACATTTAAAAGATAATTACGTTCTTAGTTTTCGATCTGTATACAAACTACTTAACTACGAGTATATCGGAAGCCTTAGTATAACGAAATAATTTGAAAAGTTAACGTATTTTATAAAACTGTCAATATGCTAAAAATGCTGGACTTAAGCACTTCTAAAACAAAGAATTATTATCATGCTTTTGTACATACAGTGCAAGTACGTGCGACCAAATTGTGCATTTTATTTTGCATTGTGTAAAATCAAAAATAACGATAGTCCCTTGTCCTTATGAAAGAAAAAGTACGCTGCATAAATCAAAATGTACTTATATATAAAGCTATATAAATGACATACGTATACAGTGGATGAGCTGAATGGAAATGTACAAGCACGAGTACATGGTTTTGAAACACATACATAATATCCTTGGAACATGTGAGACATCAATGACAACTTCGAGTCATGTTTGGAAAATAAGTTTATTTTTGTTGCTAAATATATATTTTTTTTGTTGGGAAAATGGTTTTACTGTTCTCTTTGGAAGTGAAATACATTGTTCCAGAAAATAATTACTTTAGGCATCTGAAGAGTATTTAATGGTCGTGCGTAATAGATTTTTTTGGTAAGCAAGCCGAAAAAATAAGTAGATTTCAAAACGACAAACGAATTAGAGTCGTTAAAACATGACTCATGTCAAAGAATCAAGTCATATACACAACACAGGGCCGGGTTAACCATTAGACAAAGGCAACTCCCTTGGAGCCCCAAAGCAGCTAAGGCCACAAACAAAATTTGAAAATATTTCTTGAAGTGACAATTTGTTCCTCAATCGCAATAGTTATCACTGATTTTTTTCCAATCATGCTATCAGTTGATGAATACTTATCATACCTACTTGCGGAACATTCTTAAAAGTTGAAAATCTTCAAAAATTTTAAAATCCTACTTCGTAGGAAATGTTTTTCTTATTGTTTTATTAAAAAACTAGTTGTCCCGACAGACGTTGTTCTGCCCTTCCAAGAAGGAAGCACTATGATAAATATAGTATTCAATTGCTACTTCTATTCAATTGTGTTATATTGTAATTATTATTAACTTATTTTAAATGCGGCTGCAATTTTATTTACCATGCATTTTTTCAAAATTAGAGACTTCATAAGATTGCGCTCAAAAAGCATTTCAATAGTAGTTAGTTGAAAAGTCGAGTAGCTACCACCCTATAAAAAGCTTATTTTTTTCCAAAAGATATTTAACCATAAAACCACCCGCAAACTGCAACCTTTTAAACCAAAAATAATAATTTAAATTGGAGGTGTTGTTTCTAAGTTTAGCCGTATATCAAACAAACTAATATATATGTAGATGGTTTTCAAGGACTTGGCGTATGTTGCTTCATCTTGTGGCCAAACTACATAATTGACTTTGACCAAACCTTACAGAAATACTCTCGGAACAATACCAAAGATGCCCTGAAAGTTTGAGCTCAGTCCAATGGCCGGTTTCGGAGTCCATAACATATTTACAAACAAACAAACAAACATACATCCATAAAGTTAGACAATCTCTTTAACTTTAAAGTATATTTTATAGGTAGGAACCAATGTTCAAAATTATTGTCAAAGACTCGACTCTCATTTTAAAACTTAATTAGAGTTAGGTTTAAGTGTTTAAACACTAGCGCCAATATCTTTAAAACAAATTTTGAAACAGTGTTCAAAGGCTTTTCATAATTTTCGTTTTTGAATTGCAAAAGACTAGGTACCTTTTGCACACAGTAACCGATAGTTATATAAAACTACTCCTATGGTTGCATGTATAACATACAGAGTTGAATCAAAATAGTTTAAGCTGTTTTTGAGAAAACTATTATAAAGCAAACAAAGTTATCTAACTTTGAGTAGCTCATTATATGAAAATCGACGTTTAATAAAGCATTTATTTATTTTAAAAAAAAATTGCAAAATTGAAAGGTAACAGCTAGAGTTGATCTATTAAAAAACCACGATGTTTTCCAATTAGTATTCTTATAATTTTGATTAAGCCCTGAAAAAATTTCATAAAACAATTCGCTCAAATATTTTACGACACAATCACAAGAAAATATGGGCACATATCTCATAAATCTGCTCAACATGAATTTATTTATGTTTAATATTTTTCTTCATTTTGTAAATCTTCAGAGTAAACAATAACCAGCTGATAGAACCGATTTACTTTAAATTATTATATTTTTCCTCTTATGAAAACAAAAAGAAATAAAACATAAACAATGTTTTATATTAATTTATCGTAAATTTTCTTTCTAATAACCGGAGTCTCTTTTTGAACTGATGTTATTCATATTGTTGCCTCAGCACCTCCTTTAAAAGAAATTATACTTTATACCAACCAACCATGAAGTAATCCTTTCCGCCAGCACTCGCGTTAAAAGGATTGAAATTAGATTTCCAATTCTTCCCATCACTGTTGCTCGTTAATTTAAATTTAATATTCGCGGATTCCCTAACGACATTCGAATCGCACTAGCTACGCGTAAGATTCTTAAAATAAAATCGTTCTGTCTCGAAAATGGAAACCACGAAGGAGGACTTTTCTGCACACAGTCGTGCATTCGCCTTAGTGAACGCCTTATGGGAATTAAAACTCGAAGCCAGAACAAGCTAAATGAAAGGTATTCTTTCGGTGTTTTTTTTTTTTTTTCTTCCCACTTCAGCACAAACTGGGTTATGAAGATAAATGCAAGTTTTATGCTTAACCTTACCTCTTTTTAGTTTTGCAGAGGACTTTTGCCTCTTAGAAATATTTTCATTTCAGATGTTGGTAAAAAAGCTTACTAGAGGAGAAATGAATTACACGTTTGGGTCGCACAAACCAGCGCCAATGTGTGACAGTGGTCTTGGGGCTTAAGATTACAAAAATTAAAATTAGAAAGGAAAAAGTCAAGTGGAAGTTTCTTTTAAAAATCACTAGTTGCTAATTTTTTCTTTTGAAAAATAATGTAGGTAAGCGATCTGAATTCTTTTAAAGTTTTATATTTAAAAAAAAAATCTTAAAATCGTTGAACTAGTTTTTTGAAAAACTTCGAGAATATATCAATTTGTTTTTGAGTAAGTACATTTCTAGACAACAAAAAAAAATAAACTTTTTTTTAAAAATATTTTTATGAACCTGCTTACGAGAGGAATCGCCCTGCCTATCTGGTGGAATAAAATAATGCCCTGCACAACAGGAAAAACAAGTGGTAATTGACGAACATTGGCTGGGGAATGTTTTTTTAAGTCAATAAATACAAGCTGCAACCATAGTGGTATTTTCGTTTTGGCCACCAAACCCGTCACAACACACATCAGTAGTCTTACCAGTCCAGGCTTAGAAGTCGATGAAAAATTGCAGATGCTATTTCATTGGATCCTTTAGGTCGATCGTTCTCTGTCCAATTGTACAGAAATACGTTTTGTGTTGTCAATTTAGATTTCGAACTTCCCACAGCAACATCTAATCTAAGTTAAACAAATATAACTGTCTCGAGTAATAAGCAGCTTGGTCCGGAATTTTCGGCATTGTCATATTTTTTGGCAGTCGAAAGATATTGTCTAACGTTCAGCCTTTCTTCTTTTGCCATCTGAAAAAATGCTGCTTCATGCTATCTGTGGACCGTCGACTCATAATCATGAGTTTTTTTTATGTATAATGCACTCGCACTCAAAGGGATATTAATACTTTTATAATGAATTAACATGTGCGAGCGAGGAGAGAGAAGGAATAGAACGATAGGAAAGAAAGTTGGTACAGTTACAGTGGATTGTGATTATAGGTGATAAACATCTCACGAAAATCATACGGGTGGCGTCCAGTTGAAACTGGAGGAATATATAAAAATTGCTGCCCAGGCTGGGTTTGAACTCACAGCTCTCAGGCTAAGCAACCAAGCACTACATCCACTGTACTATTGCCACCCGCATGGGTTTTGACATCTGCATTTTCCTCAATTTTTATACGTCCTTTGAACGAGAGCACACATCAGCCAGCACTTGGCCATTCTACTGCGCAGCTCTCTTTAAATTTCTCTTTTCATCAATTTTTGAAAGATACACAAAAAAATACGAAAAAAAAAGTTGTGCATTCCGGCGACGTCCTCAGTTCTGCTGATGCGAAAACACTGAGGCAAAAACGAGGGTGAGTTTTGTTTATAGCTTCGTTGCTTCGCTCAGGCTCACAGTAAAATATAGATGAATTTCCAGCGATGGACTTTCTTTCAATGAGGTATGATCATGGATTATTTTTCTTTCATGGCTTGATGTTTAAAGGCTCGCGCAAACCAAAGCGGTGGCGGTGGCATGGCGGTGGCGACCTAGCAGGTCGCGCGATAAAGAGGCGGGCAAAAATCTGCTCAAACCAACGCGATATTTTCAGTCGCGGCCAAGCCGTGAAAAACAACATTGTTAGTTGAATTGAAATAATAATATTGATTTAATAATATTTAATAATTAATATCAAAAATTGATGAAGCCCTACTACTTTTAGACGAGACAAAAAAGTAAAAAAAAATTTCATAAGTGTATCTTGCATATTTCTCATTATATATTTCAAAAACTTTGTTAGTTTTGAAATATTCAAAATGGCTTGCAATAGTTTCAACCAATAAATAAAAAGATATCATGAATGGCAGCTGCGATACGGCGGGCAAATGGTGCATGCAGCGTTCTACATAGATCGCGTGGCTGAACGCAGCAGTGGATCGTATTCACAACCCACATATCGCTTAGGTGTGTGCCATTTGCATGGTTTACATGTGCATCATCTGTTTGGTGATCGCCACCGCCACCGCAGCCGCTTTGGTTTGCGCGAGCCTTAAAAAAGTATTTCATCTCCAGGTGGGATTAAAAACAAAAATTTTTAGATATAAATTTTACTTCGAAAAGATACAATTCTGAATTTTTGTTTTTATTTTGGGGTGACTTAATTCAGCGGACTTATAATTTAAAAAAAAAAAATCTTTTGCAAAATGGAATTGGGTTAAACATACAAAAGTACCAGTGACTTGGGATTGATAAATGGTTTAGGGATTATTGTTTGTTTCTTTGTTTTATGGTTTTATGATTTGTGGTTAACAACGGATATTATACCGCCGGAGATATGTTGTATTTTATATCTTTAGTGTTTATTTGATATATTTTTGGCCTGTAGGGTTTTGGGAAATATAGATCAGTGTTTACGAGTTAAACTAGTTTTTACTTACGAGTTTTTAAGAATGATTTTTTTTTTTCATAATATAAAAAATAACAAATAATATAGTTTAAATAATAATTCTTCATTTTACATACATATATTAATTCTTAAGTACTAATGTCGGTTTCATAGTCAGTTGAAAAATCGTCACCTGGATTAATTTATTATAATTGAATCCGATATTGTGTCCCAAGTCCGGTCGTGAGACAAGTATTCTTCCTCAGCTCTTATAGCTTTTTCACACAGATTTCGCCAATCCTCAGCCGTTATTTTTGAAAATTCTTCCTCTGCTAATTTTTGAACATCTAATAATTTGAATGTTGTTTTTCGTCTGCCTACTCTTGCATTGACAGTTGTCTAAATATTTTCAAAAAAACCTAATGTCGTGCCGTGAATGACATCGTCAATTTTATGCTTTGGGTTGTGTATAGCTTGGTGTTGTTTTATTACCTCATATAGTTCAAGTTTTAACATCTGCACAATACACGGAATAATGTTTTCGGTCAGCTTTTGCACCATCTCGTATTATTTGCTCGAAGAAGTAATTTGTTTTTCATCTAATTTACTGTGGTATGAGGCGTTGCCCATTTTTTTTTTTTTTTTTTTATAATGCACACGCGCTCAAGGGGTTTGTTATAGCCCTTTTAATGATAAGTCACAGCGAGAGCGATATGAAGTTAGGAAGGGAGGGAAAGGAGGTGTCGATGAACATTGATCTTGAATGTTTGAAGATCAAAATGGCAAGGAAAAATTGTGCCAGGCAATCCATTCCACATTCGTGTTGTACGGCTAAAGAAAGAATCTCTATATTTCACGGTACGTCCAAAATTGGGCTCAAGTGTAAACTGATGAGCGTTCCTAGCAAGACGAGTATTACGGGGGAAATGTTTAAGGGGTGGCACGCAGCTGGCTACCTCGAGTGAGCATTTTTTGTAAAAGAATCTGTAAAATAAGGAAAGACATGAGACATTTCGACGATGTTCGAGTGACGAAAATGTATCCATAATGTTTCTCTCTCCTATCAATTTTAACGCTTTTTTCTGAACACTGTCGAGCAGGTGGAGAAAAGTTTGAGAAGCACCTGCCCAGAGATGGGAGTTATACTCGAGTTTAGGGCGTATAAACGCTTTGTAAATTGTAGCCAGATCAGAAGGGGTGAAAAACTTCTTGCATCTATTAAGAAAGCCTAAGCATCTTGCAGCATTCTTGGCAATCTCAAGTATATGATCATTCCAACGAAGATTGTCACTGATACACATACCGAGTACTGATAGCTTTTCGGCCTCCTCGATGCAAGTACCATTCATGGATAATGGCATAGGGGGTATGTTTAGCTTCAACGACAAAAGACAGCATTGAGTTTTCGACGCATTAAACTCCACACGATTTCTAGTACCCCAATTCACAATGCTGTTTAAATCGGAGTTTAACGAGCTTATCATACGATTTCGTTGTAATAAAACGTCCGAAGGCGAAGGCCGTGAATTATCAAACGTATATGAAAAGCTGAGGGTTGAGTCGTCAGCAAAACAATTTAATGGATTACAAGTCACAGACAAGAGATCATTTATAAAAATGAGAAAGAGAGTCGGAGACATAACAGAGCCCTGGGGCACACCAGCATTTATTTTGTGGAGATCAGACTTAAAACCGTCTAATTCAACTTGTATTGAACGGTCCAGAAGATAGCTTCTAATGCAACGAATAAGAGTATCATCGATACCAAATGCACGCATTTTCGATAAAAGAGCTTCATGCCAAACTCTATCAAATGCCTTTAAAATATCAAGCGCAATAATCTTGCTTTCGCCAAAGCGATGCAAAGATTTGTTCCACTGTTCGGTGAGATATGCCATTGTATATACATTAATATAGTAATACCATGGAGCACGTCGTGGCTACTTAGTTTTTCGACAATGGTGGCGCTAGTTGTCTGCTCTCATTTATTGGAGACTTTTCAAAGGGGGCTTAGCGGGGATAACGACGAATGCCAGAAAAGTATAAAGCGAAAAGAAAAACGAAAAAATTGTTTGTGTTATGATGATATTTATTCATACGACAATTTTTTCGCGCTCGAAAGGAAATATAAAAATATGAAGGAAAAGTAAACAAAACAAAACCGGTTTACTTATTCATTGTATATACATTAATATAGTAATACCATGGAACACGTCGTGGCTACTTAGTTTTTCGACAATGGTGGCGCTAGTTGTCTGCTCTCATTTATTGGAGACTTTTCAAAGGGGGCTTAGCGGGGATAACGACGAATGCCAGAAAAGTATAAAGCGAAAAGAAAAACGAAAAAATTGTTTGTGTTATGATGATATTTATTCATACGACAATTTTTTCGCGCTCGAAAGGAAATATAAAAATATGAAGGAAAAGTAAACAAAACAAAACCGGTTTACTTATTCATTGTATATACATTAATATAGTAATACCATGGAACACGTCGTGGCTACTTAGTTTTTCGACAATGGTGGCGCTAGTTGTCTGCTCTCATTTATTGGAGACTTTTCAAAGGGGGCTTAGCGGGGATAACGACGAATGCCAGAAAAGTATAAAGCGAAAAGAAAAACGAAAAAATTGTTTGTGTTATGATGATATTTATTCATACGACAATTTTTTCGCGCTCGAAAGGAAATATAAAAATATGAAGGAAAAGTAAACAAAACAAAACCGGTTTACTTATTTAATAAGTTGTGACTTGTAATATGAGTGAATCGTATTATGTATTTCTATATTCCAACAAAATATGAAAATTCGTTCATGACAAACTATTTGGTAGGTAAGGTACGTACCAACCAATTTTTTTTTTGTTTTCGCTGGAAGTGGGTGGTGGGTGGTAATTTTGACATGCCTTATATTAATGCTTTTTCAGGATTTTATTTTTTCATGATTACCTACAAATTGTTTTGTGATGCATTAGGGTTCGTTTCATTTCATAATGTGGAAACGAATTTTTTTTTTAATTTATTTTTTATAAATGGTTTAGGTAGGTATTTATTTATAAATATAAATATGTAGGTACCTACAACCTACCTACCTATAATCAAATATATTTATAAGTGGGTAGGTAGAGGTAGGTACTAGGATCCCTCCATACCCAATTTTTTTAAAAATTAAAGTTTTGTTTTGTTTTGTGGTTACAGTAACAATAATTGTAACCACAAAAAACCACATAATGTAAATTTTGAAAATTTTGATTTTTAATGAAATGTTTGTGGGTGCATCTTTAGAATTTTTGAACCACACCCTGCACCCTGCTACGTAGCCATGGACTAGGTAGGTATAGGTACCTAGGTACTTTCTATATTTTTTATGTAGGTAGGTAGGTAGGAAAACGAAATTTGAAAATCGTTATCGTTTTGTTTTCATCTTGGAAAATAATTTTTAAAAAATTCAATCTGCCCGTTTTCATAATATTTCGTACCTAACCTCCTTCCTATACCTACATATGTTTCAGAAAATTATTACATGTAGTTAGGTAGGTACCTATACGTAACGTTTTGAAAGTGTTTAAATGTGGCATCAATAAGGTTATACCTACCTAATTAATTAACTTCCTTTGTCCCACATATCATTGAAATAAGAAAAATTACTTACCTACGAGAAATTTTTTTTTAAAAAAGTGCTTCTATGAGAATCCGAAAAATCTAATAGGTATATTTTTTTCGTTCGTTATACCTATGGAAAAAATATCTTTTAATTTTTTTTTTTGTGTAAATTTTTTCACTTAAGGCCGTGATTTTTATAAAATACCTTTATTCAGGTAAGATCGTTTAAAAACTACTCGATTCAGCTGTCATAGTTTTACACATATGCCAAAAGTTGACTAATGATCAAAGATCAGTTAACGCATTAATTTTATTTTTAGGACACGCTCACTTTAAAGAGGCGTTTCCGTTAAGTCTTTCTAGCTATGTATTAATGTTTACCTTAATGTTTTTGTTTTCTAAATATCGCTCGCAGTTTTAAAGTAAGAAGATAAACATTTTGATTTGTATTCCTTGGTTACGTAGTAGGTTGTAGTTCAAGAATAATTGTTTAATACCTACCTTCATATTTGCTATTTCCATTCAAAATATATAATTTTTAAAAATTCAAGTTGTTTTTTTTTTCAAATCGAGCTGTAAGCTAAAAATTAAATGTCACTAACCTCATAGTAAGTGCCTTTGACAGTAAAAAGCCTCAAATTTTGGGTGTGGCACACGCCTTTCTGTATAGCGGTAGTAAATTTAGTCATACAAAAATAGAGACTAGGTTATCCAACAGTTCGTCACAAACGTTGTGTAGCTCTTGCTGTTTCTTTTATGAAAAAGGGGCGTAAGCCACGCCCCAAATTAAAAAAACAATAATAAGTAGGTTTTTGTTTAGAAAAAAAATGTCTTAAATATTTTTGAAAAATATTTGTACACTGAAGGTACTTACTTTTAAAGTTCTAAAGCGTATTCTTTTCCACATCACCCAATGGGGTAGAATACTAAATGCGTTTTTTTTTTAGAGGTTTCCCCAGTAGGCCTATTCCTCGTGTTTCTATATAAACATTTATGTTATAATATTGAATAATAAATGTGTTTTTTTAGAGGTTTCTCCTCGTGATTTCTTATAAACATTTATGCACGGAGAGAATTTTTAGATCAGATCAAGAAAAATGAGCTGCAAATCACGAAAATCTTATGCAGTTTCTCACCCTAGCTCGGGGTTTTGTAAATTACGACTCCTTATTCGCAATTTTCAAAATTGAACGAAATGAAGATATTGACACTGAAAAATAGCAAATTACCACTTTTTTGGGTCAATAATCCGATCCTGAGAAATAAAACATTGCCATCGCGAATCGAAAATTGATCCAAATTTGTATCAATTTTATATTTACTC
Source organism: Platycheirus albimanus (assembly GCA_916050605.2). Classification (NCBI taxonomy): domain Eukaryota; kingdom Metazoa; phylum Arthropoda; class Insecta; order Diptera; family Syrphidae; genus Platycheirus; species Platycheirus albimanus. Next base: position 49,118,985 of record OU696697.1, on the reverse strand, counting down.
GATTGTAAATTGCAAAAAGCGAGTCGTAGATTTCCATCTTTTTGTTTTGAATCAAAAATATGTTTTTGAAAAAATGAGTGGTAAAGTCGTAAATTGCAACCCCATTTTACTCAATTTGTAACAAATTATATCGCTTTGAGATAAGCAACGTTTTCTATTTATTGGAAAGCATTTATTATTATTTATTGAAAGATGTAACTTTTACTTACTTGGCTGATTCTAGGAATCGAACTCGAGACCCTCTGCATACCAACCAAGCACACATCTACTAGGCCATGGTGATGCATCCAAGTCGGATATCAAAATTAATAATAAGAAGCAACCTGAATATGAGTAACATTTTAGGGGTGTTTTGAATTAAGATTATGTTTTATTGGCGAGAAAAATATACCTAGTCGTCTTATTTTGGACTTCTAATGTACAATTTTTTGTGATGATTATTTGAGTAAAGGTAAGAAAATGTATATTATGTGTAGTTGAAATTCAACCTTGTACTCCCTATACATAATAGAACTACAAAAAGGCATTTATTGGAGACAAGCGATGCCAGGGCCTAATGACTTATATTCTGAACGATTCCTGTATGTGCGTTTATATTCTGGTGGAATATCATTTCCCGCTGAATCCGAATGGCTTACAAAGTTCCACTTTTAATAATAACCAGATTTATTTTTCGAGGATTTTACATTTCCTCAAAAGAGACAGTACAAAAAAAAAAGATAATTATTAGTTCGAGGCAGGGATCGAACTCCGGACCTTCGACGTAGCCGTCAGACACACTTGAGTTGATTTTAACACTCAGTGAATGTAAATCACGAAAAAATTGTAGCAAATCCAGATTGGTAAAAAGTATAAATGGAATTATTGCCTTGAAGTAGTAAATTGCGACAAAAAGGTTGTAATTTACTTTGAAGGGCACAAGCTTGAATTATAACTTTTAATTGTAAATCTCAACTTAGGAATTGTTGTAATTTGAGATGAATTGAAAGTTAAATTGCCAATTTTTATATCAGTTTCGAATCAAAGCGCCGTGATTTACAAAAAAAACATGTTTTGTAAATTGCAACTGAATATTTCGCAATTGGTGATTTTTCAATTCTCTCCGTGTGTTACTGTTGATAGTGTATATTTCATGTGTTTTTTTTTTGAGGTTTCCCCAGTAGGCCTATTCCTCGTTTGATTCTCTAATAACATTTATGTTACTTTTGGCATATGGATAAAGCATATCCATAATAATAGTTATTGTTTAGTATAATATTAATAATAAAATAAAAATAAATTGGAGATTTTAATTTTTTTTTAATTTGTAGGTGTGTATACGCATAATGCAATGTTTTCAATTTGATTTTAAATTTGAAATTTAATTTTAATTAACTTACTAAGAATAAATATATTTTGTCGGTTTCGCTGCTTTCGTTTCCTTGTCCTTCTTATCCTTCGACTCTTGTATTTTTTTATTTATTTTTCTGTTAGTCATGGTGATCAGTCCTATAAGCAAAAATGTTGCAATTGCTTTACGGTGCTCTCTTAAACAATTGAGTTGTAATACCCGTGGATGTTCCCTCATAATATCTAACAACCACGTTTCCACTATCTTATTCCTGTGTTGATTTTGCGGGAAACGTAGTTCAAAAATTGTTTGGAAATCCCTAACAGCTCTTTCGAAAAGTGTCGAAGGAACTGTTAGTTTTCCGAATGACGAAGCTGTGGACGTTGTTGGGAACGCTCTCAGTTCTATTAACAAAGTTGCCTGTCTAACTTTGTTAACTTCGTCGATCATGAACTGAGAGCAGGTTCTGCAATTTAGTTTTTTTTTCAGTTTTTCGGCTGCAAACCCGGCATAATATGCATAGCAGCTGCCTTTTGCAATTGTTCAGAGCAATTATCCTTTGCATCGGAGGGCATGAGCATGAGCATCTTGCTTTCTTCTTGGCAATCCGGGTTCTTATGTATAATATTTTCGGAGTCGTCATCTTCGTCGGGGTTGTTGTCCTCACCCACGACATATATCACTTTCTTTTGCATGATATTTTCCTCGATTGGAAATTTGAATTCAAAATCCTCCTTGTCCTCGTCTTTGTCATCGATTTCTTTAAAATTACGTTCCTGCAATAGAGGTTCTGCTCGAGCATCCTGGTACCCAGAATGTTGAGCTGAAGTCAAATGCTGGAAAATAATTTGTTTAAGATTTCGGACAAATCTCAAAACCGAAGGATTTTTGTCATATGACCCTCTATTGGTTCGTACCATAGAAAACAGATTTTCAGCGACATCCGTATTCAAATGTCCTGGTAGGAGATACCTTTGCTCGTCGCTTTTTAGATGTTCCCACATCTGTTCTATTGCCAATAGTGTTTGTTTTAATCCTTTAAAACAAGGTGGAATTCTTATTTTGCTTGATGATACCCACGTTGATATCCAGCCCCTTGCGCTGATCAAGGTATCCATAGTTCCTGACATATGGGAAATTGGCTGCTTGTTGGGATTCCGCGAAAAAAGTTGAAATGTGTTCAAGCTATCAAACAGATCATTCATTCTCTTTATAAACACAGCTGTTGAAGCAGCATTTCGTTGTTCCTCTTCGGTTTTAAACAGGCCAACACTCAATGCACACATTATCCCCGAGTACACGTTAGCGCTAAAAACCTGGGTAGCCAACTTCACTGAATACTTATCAAACCTATCTGGATCTACGTGGCATTTTTTAAGTTTAAAACAAACTTGAAAGTTCATCCCTTTTAAATCTGCGTCATATAGTGTCCTTATTGTTTTCCAATCGACGACACTATTCCCGATGAAAATTTTATGTTTGAGTAGTATATTTCTTACGCTCTTAAACATATGTGGATAGTCATGGAGTAGAAATACTCTATGACCTTCAATATCCACGTAAGGTTTTTCTTCTATTAAAGGTTGGAGGTTCTTGTATGCTGAAACGTTGCTACTTCCTTGGTCAGAACTTGCTGCCACGACTTTCAAACCACACTTTAGCACTTCTATAATAATTGAATTTAGCATCTCTGATAGAGTGAGTCCATCTGGTGAGCCGACGTAGTAAACTATCGTCTGCTTCCAGTTTTGGTTCAATCCTCTGAGTGTAAATACAATTATCTTAGAAGCTATCGTTGGTTTCCTTCCTAGTTCTCCGAAATCAGTATATCCGTATATCATATCATCTTTTATATTATATTCTAATTCTTTTCTAATGGCCATCTCATCGAACACGAGTACACACTTTTTTTCCATAGCCGTCATGGCTTTCACTTTTTCTGTCAGCAAATATTTGGTTCTGTCTGCGAAGCCTGTTGGTAGCCGGATTTCAGAATGCCATCGGTAAATGGTACTTACCGATGGTAATTTAAACTTCGCATCCAGCATGTAATTGTAACATGCTGGGGATTTATAATATAATTTTAAAAATATATCTTTTTCTTTTGGCTTATAGATGGCGTTCGGCTTGTGAAAGACTTGCGAAAATATAAAAGTGCGCAACTCATCTGAAAAGTGCTCCGCGTCCATTTTTTCTTCCAACAGATTTCTCAGTAAGTAGTTTGGGTCTGTCTTGAGTTTTGGAGGGGTGGTGAGAATAGGAATTAAGCTAGGCCTAGGACTTTCGCTTCGGCTTCTTGGCCTTGGCACCGCTCTGTATGTGTATAAGTGCGGAGAAGGAAACTGCGATGGAGTAATACACCTTGTAGAAGGTGTATCTGGCAACGACAAATCTCTGATATATGTCTTCGTGATCTTCGATGCCAAATTTGTCAAATGTGTCGGAGAGGGTGGTGGTGGTGGTGGTGGTGGCGTTGGCGTTGGAAGATGTCGTTTTAATAATTTCGATGGCTTTCGTTGAACTGGGCGTGGAGCCAAAAATACACCTGGACCTGGTGTAACAATGACGGTGGATTGAATCCTGGTCTGCATATCCAGATGACATAAGTGGTCAACAACACTTTCAGTGCAACTGCATATAGAGCTATCAGCAACTATAGGCAGTGCTTTTGGTGTAAGACATTTCCTCGAAGATTGAAATACAATGTCTTTTTGATAAAAGTGCTTCTCACACATAAATGATGCAACCGGCAGATCATTTATTAGTGATGAAGCATTTCCATGCTTGATCCAAACTGCCCTCCTCTCGTCCGTTGGCAATTTGAAAAAAGACACAGAACCCAATAATGTCCGTGGCTCTCCACAGTCCTTATAACAACAAATAACCATTATGATATAAAATAACAAATATAAATATAGATACCTATTTAAAAGTAAAATAATTTAGTATAAAATTCTTAAAAAATATAGTATTTATTTAAATACCTAGGTACTTAAAAACAAACTTGTATAATTATATTATAGGTATACTTATATAAAAAAAAACTCACGCTCCTTTCTTCCTGTTGTATTAATTTTTTTTTTTAATTTATTGGTAGGTATTCCGTTTACGCTCGACGGCACTAACACAATTTTTTCAAATTTGTATTTCCACTGTCACACTTATTGAAACAAAATTTGTTTCAATTGTTTTTCAATTTCCACTTTTCTTTTTTTCAATATATATACGTTTTTGGTATTTTTTTAACACTTTTTGCACTTTTAAATACCAATTTTTTATCACACTACGTATATATTCACTTAAGAATTTTGAATTCCGAATAGATAGGTATCCGAAAGGACGGACGCGAGCAGAAATTAATTTTCAAAAATAACTGGGTAGGTCTAGGTACGTAAACAAAGTTAAAAGGCGGATGTGAACTGAAATTTATTCAAAAATATCTTCAAATTCGAAAACAAACAAGGACAAAACTAATAACATAAATTCAAATAAGGTGGGTAATAAGGTGAGTAGTCAAAAGGAAGAAAAGGTAGGTATAGTTTTAAAAAAAACTTTATTTGGTGCAACCGAGTAGGTAGGTAATAAAATCTCAAAAAATTTCCAATCAAGAAAAACACAGCCGAACAGCAAGAAAAATTGCTAAGCAATAAACAAATCAATGATTGAAGAACAATACATATGTTACCTATGTATATTATATGTTCTATGGTTTTTCCGTTAAAATGCCGTTTTCCCATCCGCATCTTATATAGTGGAAAAAGATATTTGTTCATAAAAAGATACATATACCAATACAGAGACACATTTTAGCTTGCTCGTTGCTCCTATAGCTTTTGTGCGTTCATATTGTCTGCAAAATGAAAAATGAAAAAAAAATCTATGGTGAGTTGTGCGTTGGAGTGGAGGGGTAGGGTTTGGAAGCAACATAATCGGAAAAACAGACTTTCGAAACGATTGTACCTATGTGCGGGGAATCGGGGTATAAAAAGATAGTTAAGTAATAATCTTAAGCATCATATAGGTAGGTAAGGTACACTTACTGGTCAAATTTTCATCAATCATGTAGGGTGTGTGTGTGTGAAATTGAAATAGGTACCTATACATATACATTGAATGATTGAAGAAAAATGTTTATGATTTTTCATCAATCACGGTGCACACACCACCCTCCCATGCTTGATGAGATTTTGACCAGTGTAACTATGTACCTATATTCCGCTTAACGGATAAGGGGTAGTTTTAGTTTGGCTTACAACAATATGTTTATAGACGGGTATAGACTAACACAACAATAATAATTGTTTTTGACGTATCTAGGTATATGAAAGTGCTCAAAATAAAAATGATGGGAATCGAATAAAATATTTTCCTGCGGTTTTTCATCTGTATCTGTAATATATATACAATTATAATTATATTCATAAATAATAATGTATATAGGTATGTACATATGTAAGATTATAGGTTCTTATTATAAACAAGTAAAGCATTCGTACACAAAAATTCTAACAATCAAACAATAAGTCATTACATTACGTACGATGATAGGGAAGGCGAAAAAAGTGGGTTGAATATTTCTTTCTGTTCGTCTCCCTGTGTCGGCACATAACATACAGCCACCGATTTGCTTCAAATTCAAACTTGGTAGGTAGGTAGGTACCTATTGTTTTGTGTGCAAAACTCATCTTTTCTTTAAACAGTTTTTTTAGTAGATAGAGGCGCGGATTTTTTTCAAATCAAATTTTGTCCGATTTCGATAAAATTTTAAATGTAGAAACCCTCTTTTTTTAACTCAATAAAATTGTAACTTAAATTTTATAAAAATGAGTTTTTGAAAAAAATACCTAGGTATTTAATCAAACCCATTAGGTACACATTGCTTATAACCTACATAAATATATCTATGTATGTACCTATATCCAAGGGGAGCAATTTTTTCAAATAGGTAGGTACCTATTATTTTCTCGTAAACCACTTACCTACCTACATAGGTAGGTAGGTACCTAACAGATTTCAATACGATTTTTAAACAGGAAAACATTTTCAAACAAATTTTTGGGAGTTTACAAAATGAATTTTCCCTTTTGTAGGTAGGTAGGTAGGTAAATTAAAAAAAAAAACAACAACAAAACGATGTTACCTACCTAGCTTTAAGCAAAACTCAAAACAGAAGTGTGAAACTACAGACATACTCGTAGGTAGCTAGGTACTTATACGTTTTCCAGTTCCTGTATTGAATTTTATTTACCAAGGAACCTTATGTGGATACCAAAGTAATTTTTATAACAGCTAGGTAGGTAGGTACCTAGGTATATAATAATGTACCTATTTGTATGTTATTGACCTTTGCAAATGAACCTTATTATTGTTGGCTTATGGCCTGACCTTATATACTCCATAAACCAACAATTACCTACTAATATCGAACGACTTTGAAATCTTTTTTTTCAATTCAAAATATTCAAATAAATCAAATGGCGTAGATCCTACATTAATTTGTCCCTAGTAATTTTTAAGTTAGGTATTAGTAAAATTCAATTTTATTTTATTTATTCTAATACCTACCTATAATTTTTTTTTAATCTTTTGCCTCAAGGCCGCAACACAATTAGTGCAACCCTGTTCGTGAACATTATTTTATTTTATTTTTCGTTTCTCCATTCTATCGAAAATCATTCATTTCAACTTATTTACCTATTGAGACACTAAAAAAAACAAGCCTCCAATCAGAAAATGTCTTCTATTTATTGCTGTTTTTGCTTCCCACGGCACAGTCTACACTCTACAGTCTACACAGTCTCTCCGCTCTCTCACCAATCGAAGCTTAGTTTTTCGTCGCTGGATGGCGCACCTAACGTTCCGCTTCTTGATATTACTATATTAATGTATATACAATGGATATGCCATCAGATCACCAGTGGAACGATTGCTGCGAAAGCCGTATTGCCGGTCATTTAAAACATATTTCTTGAGCTGACGATTTATCAGCGTTTCCATGACCTTGGAAAGAAGGGACGTAAGTGCAATTGGTCGGTAGGAGGAGGGGGAGGAGGAATCACCTTTTTTTGGGACGGGCTGGACAAATGCTGTTTTCCATCTACTAGGAAAGATTCCTGAACGATAGGAGCGATGGAAAAGCTTACGCAGTGGTTTTGCCAGCGATGAAGAACACCTCTTCAGAAGAATGGGGGGTATACCATCCGGGCCAGCGGATTTGTGTATATCAAGATCTTGAAGAACTCTTGCTACTGTACGAGTGCGGAAAAATACTTGTCCCATAGAAAAATTAACGTTCTCAAGTACAGTGTACAGGAGAGGCATTGTTGCTGGCAGGCAACGTAGAACTTGCAGCAAAATGAGCTGCGAGCATATTTTCCTTCTCTGAAGAGCTGACAATAGGTTTATCGTCGACGATGAGCGTTGGAACTGATGATGACGTTGAGTTCTTGACGTTTTTTACAAATGACCAAAAGTTTTTACTGCCTTTGGGACATTGCAGAATTTTTTTCCGTAACTTCTGGTCATCTAAAAATTTCGTTTTGTGTATAACGGAGTTGCACGAGTTCCTAACTTGTTTGTGTTTCTTCCGATTTTCCTCAGATGGGTTGGCTTTGTAGGATCGGAAGCTTACTTCTTTCAACCTGATAGCTTCTTTACACTCTTCGGTAAACCAAGACTTTTCTTTTGGTTTGATACATTTTATTCTGTGAGGGACAAAAGTTCTCATTCCAAGAAAAATCACTTCTGTAATCATTTCAGCACTGGCATCAATGTCATTATCGAGGAAGCATAATGACCAGTTAAAGTTGCGAAAGAAATTATTCAGACCGTCCCAGTTGGCTTTCTCGTATTGCCAAACGGTCCTAGTGGGAATTTTTCCTTTAACTGGATGGTTGGAGATCGAGAAATTAACTGAAATCACACAATGGTCCGAGGTGCCAAATGGAGAAGTTACTTTAATAGTATATTTATCAGGATGGGAAGTAAGGACCAAGTCAAGAGTATGGGCGGAATGCCCATCAACATCCGGTATACGAGTAGGCTCATCGACATCGAGCTGGGTAAGATGGTTATACTCAGCAAAGATCTCGGTATACCTTCCTTCGAGTGTTGTCTGGCCAGAATAGCGGAGCCAACTTGAATTGTGTACATTGAAGTCGCCCGTAATCACGACTTCAGTGTGAGGACAATGGGAAACAATTCGGGAAATTGAATCTGACAAAACATCTAACTCATCACAAGTAGACATGCTGTCAAGATTCGGACTCCTGTAAAGAAAACAGTAATGAATGATATGCTTGCGGACAGTGAATTTGAGCCACAGGAAATTGAAGTTCGTATTAGAACAATGCCCATATTGGGGAAGGCTCTGGCAAGCAATATCATTCCTAACATAAACGACAAGACCATGGTGGGAAAAAAGTAATAGCACTAAGTTATATCCAAACAAACAAAATTCTAATAAATCAGTATTCTGTCCAACCTGGGTTTCACTTAATGCCAAAACAGCTGGCCTGTATTGCACAGTAAGGGCGTACACAGAAAAGAAATTCTTCCTTAGCCCACGAACATTTGAATATACAACACAAAAATCACTTACCATTTTGAAAAACTAAACACAAAAAATTCAACTTTGACGAAACTAATTTCAGCCGTGCAGTATAGGCCCACTTAAGGTTCCTCCAAGTTATTCAAAACTTTTTCTTGTATCCATTTGCATACATTTTTTTAATTCATGTCGTCGTGATAGTCTCCCGTTTTTTTCCAGATCTGAATAAAAGTAGGGCGTTTTTCACGAAGCCATTTTCACCACCCAATCCACTGATACTATCATGAGTCCATGCCATGAATATAACTTTCGTCGAAATAAATAATGTCATATTGTTTTCCTCTATAATCCCGGATTTTTCTCAGATATTTCACTCACATGAGTTGGATATCATTTCTTTCACAAAGAAGTTTGCGGTTGTTTTGCCTTTTCTAGAATCCTGTGGAGCGATGTAATACTTAAGTTAAACTCCAAATCTTCTTGGACTCGTCCTCTCAACATTTTTAAAGACATCATCATTTGTTTTTTCTAATGGAAGTTGTGTATTATACGCCGAATAACTGTGAAGTCAAATTCGTCTAGTCCAGTTTTCCACTTCGTATGTGGTATTTTCTTATTTGGTGACTTCACAACTCCTGTCTCTTCATATTCCTTAATAATCCCTCTGATTGATCGTTTAGAAATTCCTCGGTATGCAAGGTTGCGGAACTCAGAGGATTTTCAAAAAACAAACTTTTGGCGTCTTCTAATTTGTCATTATATACCTTAACAACTTACGCGCCTGGCTTCCGATAGGTTTTTTGTTTTTCTTAATTGATCCATGAAAAATTTCTTGTAAATGTATTTTGATTGTTTTTTAAAGCTGAACTCCAAACCAAAGAAAATATCATTTAGATACTTAAATTCATCTATATCCTGCACATCGGCATATCCTTAAAGAGAGGATGCCATTTTCAAGAATATTGAATTAGTCATGTATGCAAAATAGTTGCACCCTTAGAACTTGCACACTTCGTTGGAACTTTCTCAACTGGTTTCTTCTTTCATCGTCTTCCTCCACCTTTATATACTTTTCATTCAAAACATATCCTTTGAATGAATAATGATTGATCCTTGTTGAATCTTGAATATCACATTTGAGGTGAGGATATGAGGTGAAAAAGGGGAGCTCACACAAGGCGTGAAAAAATTCAATCTTAAAACTCTTATGTTTTCCCAAAAGCATACAGGCCAAAAAATATATCAAATAAACACTAAAGCCATAAAATGAATCCAAACACATCGCCCCCGTTACATATCCGTTGCTAAGCCACAAATCATAAAACCATAAAGCATAGAAACGAACAAAAATCCCTAAACTATTTATCAATCAAACCTAAGTCATAGGTACTTTTTTATGTTTAACCCATTTGCATTGTGCAAAAGATTTTTTTTTACTATATAAGTCCGCTGAAACTAAATAAATGAAATTAGGGTTGACTAATAACAAATTAAACTCAAACAATCAATCTCCTTTTAGTTAAAAAAAAAAAAAAAAAACAAAGTTGAGTTAGGGATTTGTAAAATTTAAGGAATTATCTTTACTCATTTAACATCCTGCGCACAATTTTTGTTCTCTGAAATCATCTCTCTGCGCAACCGACCGCGACCGTTGTTGGCCGAGTGATTTGAAACGAGCTAAAAACTAAAACACATTTCGGAAAAGAGACTTTTTCACTTTAAGGGGCTCTATTGACTCCTCTTGATATAGTCTGCACATTTTATTTATCGATAAATCTCCACTCAAATATTGCCTGTCTGATCTTCCTTGGCAATAATGAGCTTCTCCCTCAGTGCCTCTTCTCGGATTAAAAGGTTCTTGCAAATATGGTTTATTCGAAATGAACTGACATTAAGGACGCTTGAAAACATTTTTTTAGCATACTTTAATAGGACGAGAAGATTTCTTGGTGTACATGGCATAGGATATCGAAATATTTTGTCTGCCACCTCCTCTGAACCTATCAATTATCAGTCCGTTTTGGGAGATTCGACAGAATGCCATTAAAAACTGTCCTTTTCATTTTTGAGTTGTTTTTTTTTGTGAAATATCGGAAAAACTTGTATGCATCTGATGGGCTGAATTTTTTGCAGTTAAAATTTTTACCACGATGGTTGCATTGTATGAGCTGCGGAAGTTCTTTCGGAGAAAACCTATGAAAGTAGTTGGTGGTATTAATGAAATGATTGTAAGGCATGCAATTATTTATAACTTTTTATTTTCTTTTCTTCCGCTTTTTTGGCTGAGAAAATAGGAACTTTTGTTCGTCCTTTTCCCGTTTACAAATTCCGTTACTTCCATATGATCTATTTTAATTAAAAGATTTTATTACAAAATATAAAAATAAATTAATAAAATATTATTTAATTTGCGAACTTGCCAAAAAATTTCTTGTTCATACAACGATACAACACAACCATTCGTTTCGAGATCATCGGTCACGGCTTTCTAGAAGCTTGACGCTCTCCAAGAAAATTACCGTGGTAGGATCTAACGAAACATACCCACACTTACACAAACACGGTTTCAACAAGTTGTTGGATGTGTTTCCAAAACATGCCAAAACTTACTCTCTCGCGCACACACACACGGCTATGTTTCCAAATCTTGCCAAAACATAATGGACGAGTACAGACCCTTTTCCTACTAAAACTATTTTCGAGAAAAATTGAAAAGAAATAAAATTGAGGAGGATACTGAATTAGGCTTTTTCCTATTACCTACTCAACAACTATCGCGCGGGATTCGAAGCGTGAATTATTCAACAAACTATTTTCGGAGATACAGGGAGGAGCGTTACTTGAAAGTCATTTTCAAAATTCTACAAAACTAATCTTACACGCGTTGAAAATCCATTTTGTACATTAAACAAATTTACGTTATTTAACGTTAAAGTTAACATTACGTTACATTAAGTTAGATATTTAATAATAAAAGAGTATTATAAAAGAAGTTTTGTTTATGTTGGTCGATTGGTGTAAGTAAGAGTCCACCTGACTCGTTACTTCTTCGGCTCATCCGCCGGCTCCATTCTCGTTTTAGAACGTCGTACTCGAATACCTGCTTTTGTTGCTTTTGCAAAATAAGGCTAGGTACACCACTGGTTTGACCTCAACTTCGCTAATATTTTGCAGCCACAACGAGAAAAGAAAGTGGAAAAGAACGACCGAAGGGAAGTTTTTGTTGCGGTAAAATTTACCGTAACAACAAGAATAATTGCAACACTGGTAAATAAAACGATAAATACTTTCAAAATAAGAAAAACTCCCGCCTTTTTTAATGCTATTGGTATTGAGAACACATGCATTTTGTAGCTGACTACTGAAAGTAGTTTTGGTGCAAAATCCGGCCTGTGTTGGAAAATACGAGTTTTGAATAATTGAATGATTGACTGAAAAAAACAGTCCTTTTAAGTAACAATAAGTATTGGAAATAATAAGTTCTGATACATTTTAGTTATTTTATACGTGTATTAGGGCTCTCCTCAAAAACAATTCCCCATACTTAACTCATTTTTGAAAAAAGTGGAAAAGAAGTGGTTTAAAATAATATCCCTCAAATGCGCTTGTATATTCCCGAGCTTAGGCATTGTATATATAAACTATAGTATTTCCACTTGAGGTGCGCCATCTATCGACGAAAAACTAAGCTCTAGAATACCATGGGAAGCAACAACAACAATTTCCACCATTTTAATTGTTGTTGTTGCTTCCCATGGTATTCTAGAGCTTAGTGTTTCGTCGATAGATGGCGCTCCGCAAGTGGTAGTACTATAGTTTATACATACAATGGCTAAGGCCAAGGAGCAAATGCGTCGCGTCCGTGCGTGCGCATGTTATTGTGTGTGTGTGAGTTAAAACGTGTGTATGTGTTGTGTATGCGCCTGCATTTATTAAAAGCTTAAGTCAAATCCCATTACAGTGTATATAGTGTCTCGATCACGATGAGTAATAAATGCATGCAAAATTACAATAAAAATAGTACAAATCGTACTGAAAATTGAAAAGTGGTACTTGCGTACTCGGGAAAGTCCAATAGTACCGAATTCAGTACAATAGTAAAAGTTTTTGCAACTATTGCCCACACATTTTAACTTGCGATTATAATAGGTATACTATATGCATTCGTAAAAAAAATTTTTTTTTTTGACAATCAAACATAACATTACGATGATAGAGAAGCCTAAAAAAGTGGTCCCGACAAATCTTTCTTTCTGTCTGCTGTTTGTCTGTCTGTCTGTCCGTCCGTCTGTATCGGCACCTACAGCCAAACAGCTGAACCAATTTGCTTCAAACTTGGTAGATAGTATTATTATGACGTCCTTCAGAGGGTTTTTGGAATTAGCATTCTAGCTTTAAAACTAACGGTACCTGCCATGCTGCCATACGATTTTTAGTGAAAAATTAAATTTTCTCAAAAACGGATCCTACGATTTTGATAAAACTTCCCGAATAGTGTTTTATGTGCAAGCTTTATGTTTTGGTTTTAGTAGATTTTTCGGGAAAAATCTTATAACGGTACTTCCCATAGGACCGGTTTTTTGAAATCCGATTATCTCGGAAGCCACTTGACGGATTTCGATGAAATTTTTAATGTAGAAGGCTATAAAAGAAATAATATGAATTCTTAAATTTTTCAAAAAAAGTTTTTTTTGAGTTTTTTAAAAAAAGTTTCAAACTGCTAGAAGTTGGCATACTCAACAAAAATTTGGAATATATTTTCGAAAAGTTTTTCCAAAAAAATGTTTTTTGAAAAAACTGCTCGAACGATTTTAACAAAAACGGTTTTGGATATCAATGAAATTCTTTATTTCTGTGAAAGTACGTTTGATGCCATTATGTATGGAACTCGATTTCTTTTGCATGGCCACCACGGGCACGCTTGCAGAAGTCCAGACGCTGAACCCAATTTTCGACGGTTTTCAAGCATAAATCGGCCGATACTGCTGCAATTTCACGTTCGATATTCGTACGAAGTTCATCAATTGTCGCTGGCTTGTTGGCATAGACCATAGACTTGACGTAGCCCCACAAGAAATAGTCTAACGGCGTCAAATCGCACGACCGAGGCGGCCAAGCGACTGGACCATTTCGTGAGATAACACGTTCTCCAAACTTGGTTTCCAATAAATTGATTGTGACATTCGCTGTGTGGCTTGTGGCGCCGTCCTGTTGGAACCACATGTCCTCCAAGTCCACATCATCCAATTGGGGCCAAAAATATTCGGTTATCATTGAACGGTAGCGATCTCCATTCACAGTAACGTGTCGGTCTTGATCATCACGGAAGAAGTACGGCCCAATGACGCCGCCGGCCCATAAACCAAACCAAACCGTAATTTTTTCGAGATGCAATGATGACTCATGGAGTACGTGTGGATTGCTGCCTGACCAATATCGCATATTTTGTTTATTGACGAAGCCATTCAGCCAGAAATTTGCATCATCGATGAAGATGATTTTTCGATGAAAATCCGAATCATTTTCAAGTTATTGCTCAGCCCAATCCTATACATACAGACAGCCATACCAACGGACAGAATTTGTATACCACTTTTGTTCGTCTTCGCTTTCGTCGTATACATTGTCATGTTTGATAGTTATTGTGCATGATTTGCCTTATGGTACCTATACCTGTAACCGCAAGTAAAACAAAGAATTCCAATTTTAAAATCCAATCACGTTTATTTATAAAGCTGTACATTTTATCATTTGCTTTACAAAATCCTTAAAAAGTAAACTAAAAAAGTAAATTTCACAAAAATACACAGCCTATCCCAGTATTTGATGTGTCTTACCAGTCTGAAAGAGCACTTAAACAGAACAAACGTTTTTTCATGACAATGATCACATAAAAGAGGATATACCCTTGAAAACCAGTCAGAAAACCCGACAACAATATGAACAGTGCAAGCACCACCCATAAGTACACCTGCAGCAAACGAAAACCTTGCTTCCAGCACCTAACAAGACTACATTCATAAGTTAATTCTTTACAAACGTTCTTAGTCAAATAATAAAAACAGCAATTTTAGCAGAAGAAAGCCTTACATACGAGCAAATTAACAAACACATAGAAGGTAGAGTCGTATAACGAAGGGTCCTTAAATAGAGGATGTGAATTGGTCTCAAAGACAAATGTTCTAAAAACAAAGAGACCATGAAAGCTGGTTCATTGCCGGGTGCAATGTTCGCTTAAACATAAACATGAATCAAAAAACAGCAAGAGTTTGGACTCCTTAATAATAAAGTACACGACTGGGTCGGACGAACTTGCTCGAATGTGTGCCAGTGTTCTTGGGGTTTGAGATTTCGAAAAAAGCAGGGCATGTTATGTTATAATACTTTGTCGATCTCTTAAAAATCATTAGTTAGAACGTTTTGTGGAAAAAATGAAGTTAACCATCTGATTATACCCTATTCCATAGAATGGGTATATTGTATTTGGTGTGGAGTTTGTAACATAGAGAAATAATACCGTTAGGTATAGAAAAGTATATATATTCTGACTCAGAATCAAAAGCCTAGTCGATTTAGCCATGTCCGTCCGTCCGTCCGTCCGTCCGTATGTATACTCTCTAGAGGTCGCAATTTTTGAGCTAGAAAGCTGAAATTTGGTATATATAATCTTTGGTTCAAGAGTAAGGCTAAGTTTTTGAACCGGTAAAATCCGCCCACAAACACGCCCACAATCGCCATTTTTGTTGAACAACCTCAATTTAATAAAATTAAATTATGTTTCTTTGTACAGTTACGATAAAAGCATAACGCTAAAATTTTGCACACGTAAGCTTTAGGTAAATTTTCTTCCAATCAAATAAAAATATTTCAGTTTGGGCGTGGCTTACGCCTATTTTTCATACGAAACCATCAATATTGTTTTTATAAAATAACAATTGTTATATTAAAGCGAAAAACATTAAATTTTGTGGGTCTTACTGGCACATAAACATCTTGTGTATGAAATCAAAAAAATTGATATTGGGCGTGGCTGACGTCCACTTTTCAAAAAAACTATAAAAAAATTGTTTTTGTAAATAAACGGTATTTATAATTAATCCGCAAGCCAAAATTTTGCGTCTCTTAATAGAAACAAAAAGGTTTGTGTATGAAAAGAAATTTTTTAATTTTGGGCGTGGCTTACGCCTACTTTTCATGAAAGAACGAAAAACGTAGCCTTAAGAATTTAAGGCATTTCCAATGTTTAATTTAAACCTTTTCCTTCCGTTCGTTATTTGAGAAATATATCTCTACATTTTCTTTTGTAAATTTATTCAATACGCCCACTTTTAAAGGCGTGATTTTGGTAAAATACCTTTGTTCAGAGAAGATTGTTTAAAAACTACTCGATTCAGCTGTAGTCTTACACATATGCCTAAATACTGAAAAAAGTGCAGTTAGTGCTTGAAATTTTTAAGACACGCCCACTTTTAAGGGGCGTTTCCGTCAAAAGTCGTATAATGCATTAATTTTTTTAACGTTTTTTAACTATCGGTCGCAGTTTTGAAGTAAACAGATGAACACTTGGATTTATATTCCTTGGTTACGTAGCAGAGTGTGGTCCAATAATTGTTAAAAACACCCATAATCGCTATTTCCATTCCAAATCTAATTTTTAAAAATTTAAGTTTTGTCTTGTTTTGCTCAAATCGATCTGCAAGAATAAAATTGAATGTCACTGAGCTCATAACAATTGCCTTGGCAATAAAACGTTTTAACTTTGGGCGTGGCGCACTCCTTTTTTTATTGCGCCAGCACTAATTGAACATCACACCGCATAAAATTAATGTTATTGAATTTTTTTCTGTCTGCTAAAGAAGAATTTTGTTTCTGAAACATCGGCTGTTTGCGGGAGGCAGACGCATGCACATACAAAAATATGGGGAATAGGGTATCCAACAGTTCGTTGCAAACGTACTGTAGCTCTCGCTTATGTTTTTGTTTACTGTTTAAAAGTTCAAGAATTTTTTTTTTCAAAATCAAAAAACAGATTTTATTGAAAAACTTTTCGAAAACATATTAATAATTTTTTTTAGTATACCGATATCTAGCACTTTGTAGTTTTTATCAGAAAAATAAAATTCTAAAAAAATAGATTAAACCGTTTTCGAAAAAAACTCAAAAAACTTTTTTTTGGATAATTTTAGTATTTGTATTATTTTGTCTATAAAAGGTCTCAACATTAAAAAATTTCATCGCAATTCGTCAAATAGCTTACGAGAAAATCTGATTTAAAAAGAAACTGATTTACCGTTATAAGACTATTCCTGAAAAATCTATTTCAACAAAAACATAAAGTTTTCGCACAAAAAGCACTATTCAGAATGTTTTATTAAAATCGTAGAAGCCATTTTTGAGAAAAATATATTTTTCACTAAAAATCATGTGACAGGTACCGTTAGTCTAAAAGCTATAATGCTAATTCCGAAAACCCCATTGTAGGAAGTCATAATAATACTATGAACCAAGTTTGAAGCAAATCGGTCCAGCCGTTTAGGCTGTAGGTGCCGATACAGACAGACATACTGAATTGTCGGACCCACTTTTTTCGATCTCTATAACCATGTTTGATTATAATCTCAAGGAAAAATAAAAGAAGAAGCTAAGTAAAATGCACGACTATGTCGCACGAACTTGCTCTTGTACTAGATAATCGGTTTGTATTTTGAATACAAGAAAATTTAACATCTAATTTTTTTAATAGTTAAAGAGTTTTCTTTTTAAAACAAAACATGCAATAATAATTCATTGTTTGATTTATATACCTATAGATATTATAAATATTGAAAATCGTTCGAGCAGTTTTTTTTTTAAGAAGGTCATTTTTGAAAAAAAAATATTTTGAAATTTATTCGAGTCTGTAAATAAATGTTGATTTTTAGCTTGCATCTTTTAAGCATAATGTAAAGAAAATTAATATATCTTCCCGTTTCCAACACATTTAGAGAACCGAAATTTGTGTTTAAAAAATTATTAAAAATCTAAAAAAAAAGTTTTTAAGAATTTTGAAATGCTATATTGATAGGGTTATAAATGAATTCCTGTATTGACAATTTTATTAAAATCAGATGTTTGTTAGTTAACGAGAAAATTTGATTCGAAAATTCCGGTTCTATGAAAGGTACCGTTATAAGACAAATTTTGAAAAATCTTTTCTAATTTTTGCTTTTGATATTTAATTTAAGTGCAATATGTATATATAAAATGCCATATGAATGTTTAATAAGTGCAATATTTATGTATAATTTGTGGTGTTTAACATACATTATTATATTATGTGCAAATCTTTAAACATTCATGACATGAAATAATAACGTAAGTCAGCTGACAAATTGTAATTTTCTCAATATTTTATTTGGACTAAAAGAATAATATTTCTTACAATGTGTAGAAATAAACCTGATGATGTTCATAATCATGAACGAAACGTCGTTTTAAACAACATTTGATTCATTTAATTGGAAAAAATTGCCCATAAACCAATTACATTCATCTAAAAAGGTCAAAACCATACAAATAGGTAAAAAAGATAGACCAAAAAACAAAAGATAGACTATAAAAACAGCAATCTGAAAGTTTTATCAAAATCGTTATAGCCGTTTTCGAGAAAATCAATTTTCTTCTTTACGATTGTATGGCGCTACCGTTATTTTTGGGCCTAGAATAGAACAAAAATTAAAAAACTTTTCGATGGAGGTCGAAATAAATTCTAAAAATAAGCGAGAGCTACAGTACGTTTGCAACGAACTGTTGGATACCCTATTCCCCATATTTTTGTATGTGCATGCGTCTGCCTCCCGCAAACAGCCGATGTTTCAGAAACAAAATTCTTCTTTAGCGGACAGAAAAAAATTCAATAACAATAATTTTATGCGGTGAGATGTTCAATTAGTGCTGGCGCAATAAAAAAGGAGTGCGCCACGCCCAAAGTTAAAACGTTTTATTGCCAAGGCAATTGTTATGAGCTCAGTGACATTCAATTTTATTCTTGCAGATCGATTTGAACAAAACAAGACAAAACTTAAATTTTTAAAAATTATATTTGGAATGGAAATAGCGATTGTGGGTGTTTTTAACAATACTTGAACTACACTCTGCTACGTAACCAAGGAATATAAATCCAAGTGTTCATCTGTTTACTTCAAAACTGCGACCGATAGTTAAAAAACGTTAAAAAAATTAATGCATTATACGACTTTTGACGGAAACGCCCCTTAAAAGTGGGCGGGTCTTAAATATTTCAAGCACTAACTGCACTTTTTTCAGTATTTAGGCATATGTGTAAGACTACAGCTGAATCGAGTAGTTTTTAAACAATCTTTTCTGAACAAAGGTTTTTTTACCAAAATCACGCCTTTAAAAGTGGGCGTATTGAATAAATTTACAAAAGAAAATGTAGAGATATATTTCTCAAATAACGAACGGAAGGAAAAAGGTTTAAATTAAACATTGGAAATGCCTTAAATTCTTAAGGCTACGTTTTTCGTTCTTTCATGAAAAGTAGGCGTAAGCCACGCCCAAAATTAAAAAATTTCTTTTCATACACAAACCTTTTTGCTTCTATTAAGAGACGCAAAATTTTGGCTTGCGGATTAATTATAAATACCGTTTATTTACAAAAACAATTTTTTTATAGTTTCTAATGAAAAGTGGACGTCAGCCACGCCCAAAATCAATTTTTTATGATGTTTTAGATGTTTATGTGCCAGTAAGACCCACAAAATTTAATGTTTTTCGCTTTAATATAACAATTGTTATTTTATAAAAACAATATTGATGGTTTTGTATGAAAAATAGGCGTAAGCCACGCCCAAACTGAAATATTTTTATTTGATTAGAAGAAAGTTTACCTAGGGCTTACGTGTACAAAATTTTAGCGTTATGCTTTTATCGTAACTGTACAAAAAAACATAATTTAATTTTATTAAATTGAGGTTGTTCAACAAAAATGGCGATTGTGGGCGTGTTTGTGGGCGGATTTTACCGGTTCAAGAACTTAGCCTTACTCTTGAACCAAAGATTATATATACCAAATTTCAGCTTTCTAGCTCAAAAATTGCGACCTCTAGAGAGTATACATACGGACGGACGGACGGACGGACGGACGGACGGACATGGCTAAATCGACTAGGCTTTTGATTCTGAGTCAGAATATTTATACTTTTCTATACCTAACGGTATTACTTCTCTATGTTACAAACTCCACACCAAATACAATATACCCATTCTATGGAATAGGGTATAAAAACCAAATTTGAAGCAAACGCATATGATAAAAACTAAAAACTTTTTACATCTCCTGTGCACAATGTAGGTACTTTTTTGTGTGAATTTTTTAATTAATGATCCAATTATCCGATTCGGCAACATTTTTGATAATATTCAAGTCTTTCCTAACTAACGTTCCGGTTGATGGTCGAATGCTTCTATGAAATTTACCGATTGACATTTCTGAACATTTTGGAACAAATAGCTATTACATGATGTTATCTTGTATACTGACTGCTATTCCATTTTAGTTTCTGCAATCACAATGAATTGTTTGCAACGCAAAAGCCAAAACCCAATTTATACTCTTCACGAATTCGTACCCTATTTTGTAACTTCTCGATCCCCTGAGAGAACCCGACAATTCAGTCCTGACAAAATACATATTATCATTCATAATAAAACAGTACAATTTTGCCTTCTCTGTTATTTTGTTTGATACCGAGATGAAACAATACCCGGTTACAAGGTTTCGTTAGGCAGGATGTCTTATGTATTCTATCTAGGTACTAAATTTTTTTTTTTTTTTTATAAGAATTTTGTCCTTACTTAGGCCACACACTATAATATCTAAACTGTATCGTTCTACGCTGGGGTTGATTGAACAGTTATTTGACTGACATTTGACAGTTTCAAGTGATGGGACAACAGGCGACTACGAAAAGACTTAACGTATCCTTATTATGTAATGTTATCGTTCCTTTCCGAGGTTGGGGACATCAATAAAATACCAATCTTCTCAACCTTAAGTCGAAAAGAAAATCTAACATGTGGGGTGCCATGCCGTGCCGCGCCGGCCGTGCCAGACATCATGAGACGAAGGATTATATTGATGTTCGCCGCACACATATGAACGTGCGACTAGTATATTACATTCCAAATTATTTATTCGGTCGAAGTATTTCATGATGCAGATTATGTACACATAATACACCACTACACCAGCTGAAATCCTTAAGCTTATTCAATTCGAAGATTGCAATAAAATTGACCGTAGGACGGTCTCGCCAAGGGATTATTGTGGTCTTTATTTCTTTTGGATTTGGTTTGGTAATGATGTTTTCTGTTGTTATTGCAAGGATATCGAAGGAAATATCGATCGTATTTTTTATTGTAACAGATTGTTACGTATTTTTTTTTATTTTTATTGAAGCTGAAGAAATGATATTGCCTTTTAAATATATGCCTTCTCGGCAAATTGAAAACCAATTATTTTTCGAATAGATGTATATTGGTTCTAGTTCTAAGTGGCACGTTTTCAATAGAAAAGTCCTTAAGCGGAATGCAATTTGGAACATTGAAAGAGAAAAGCAAATGATTTAATCTATTTTGTTTATGGATGGCGCGTGAATTGTTTAAAAAAAAAACCTGTAGCTTTGCTTTTGAAAAGAGTCCGTAAATTCTTTTTGTGTGCTTGACGTTCGTTTGAAAAGATTTATGTGAACAAATAAAACGTTTTTATTCTCTAAAAATGATGCGCTGAAAATAAAATTACATTGATTTTAATTAAAAAGAACGGCCACTTTTGTATGGCTATAAGAGATTTATTTTTTGCTTCAGTGTTTTAGTGGGAAGAACTTCAAGTTTTGACTTTGAATCTCATTAATAAAGGGTGGTGGTGGTATGGGGGGGGGGGACTGACATTTGGTATTACATATATGTATATGTTCATAGTTAAAAGAGGCTCTACAAATTGCTTATCTGTTATAAGTATGATTTAGTCAAACATACATCATGATTTGATAAAAAAACAGTTTCTTATCTCAAAACATTATTAAATACATTGCAGTAGTAAAGTAAACAACAATGTGTTATTAAGAAGAAAGCAAATTTTGATATGTAGTATAATCCATTCACTGGCGTGGATTGAAAGTGATATAATTCATGGATAACAACTAATACTATAAATAACACTATACTTAAGTGTAATGAATCAACAACAAATCTTTAAAAATGTAGTGATTAAACCATAAGTAGTCTAGGTATTGATACATGGATACCGCTTTTGAAATAATTCCTTACAAAATCAAAATCATTGAAATCATTTCTTTATGACAACTGTTGATATTTTGTATAATGTTGATTTGAAATACAAAACGCAGAAGTTATGTACAATATACCTTATAGTCCGGGAGCCAGGAACAAATTTCGTCAATCATTTCCTCTCGAATGATAATTGGTGAACAGAATAAGGGAATAATATCATAAAGCCTCGTGAACGTCAGCTGCGGTTCCGTGGGTGGGTTGAGCGGGGGTACCCGCCCAAACACGTCGAAAAAAAAAAAAATTTCAGTCATTTCCTCCCGACTGAAACTTTGTCAAAGTATAGCTTATCAGGTATCTAAAAGTAAACACAAAGTCAGCTGGCTGTAACGTGGTGGATTATACGTCAGCTGGACGCTTGAACATGCCAATTTATTATTTTTTCGTACACTTAATATGGCACAGCATGACATTTTACCCTACAAAAGGTCGGGTAGTTCTAAATTTTTGATATGTTATATGGTATGGCTGGTAGATGCAAATTCCAAATTTCCACAACCACGCCCCCTCCGCCCCCTTCAAAATCCTGGAAAAACCACAAAAATTGGCACTTTTGGCAGTTTTTTGCCTATAACTTTTTTTCAGTGTATTTTATCGAAAAAATAAATATGCAAATTTGTAGCTTACAACATTTCCTATAAATATGATGCGAGAAGTATTTTTGTACAACCAGTACGAACGGCGCTATGAAGCTTCCAAAAAGGGCTAAAATTTCGTATTTTGAAAAATTTTCAGTTTCCGCCCTCTTTAAAGCGCAATAACTTGTAGATAATTTTATTGGCTACCGATTGCATGCAAGCATTATTATTTTGTGACCAATACAATCGGGTGAAGATTGAGATAGTGGTTTGTTAAAATATTCTCACTAACTCATTTTTTCTCTGTATGTCTGTTTGGTTGCTGCGATTTTAAACTAACTTTGAGATAAGCCAGAAACCCAAGCGCGTGCATGCCAGTCCCTGCACCCCTTTTTTTAGTCCGTTGCAGGCACCCCCGTCAAGGCCTTACTCAGGATGACAATCAGGGGGAGGGGGGCAAAATCATTCAAAAATTAATATTAGTATAAAATTATTTCGGTTTCTTTATCAACTTTTTCAAACCCTTCTACCTAACAGCCTGTTATTATATCCGCTCCTACTTCACTCCCTTCTACTAACTCATACGTAGTGCACCCGATCATAGTCCACTTCCCTCTAAGCGCACGAGAGTGTAAATATTTTACTCTTAGTATTTGATAAGCTCATTTCACTTAACTTTTTCTCAATTATCTGACATGTTGTCAATACGACTTATGTAATCTCGAGATTTTTTTTTAACTTTTCATTATTTATAAAAAAAAAATATAACCCGGGAATGGCATGCACGCGCTTGGGTTTCTGCCTTATCTCAAAGTTAGTTTAAAATCGCAGCAACCAAACAGACATACAGAGAAAAAATGAGTTAGTGAGAATATTTTAACAAACCACTATCTCAATCTTCACCCGATTGTATTGTTCACAAAATAATAATGCTTGCATGCAATCGGTAGCCAATAAAATTATCTACAAGATTAATTTGAAAAAAATTGCCCTAAACTCGACGGTTAACGAGTTATTGCGCTTTAAAGAGGGCGGAAACTGAAAATTTTTCAAAATACGAAATTTTAGCCCTTTTTGGAAGCTTCATAGCGCCGTTCGTACTGGTTGTACAAAAATACTTCTCGCATCATATTTATAGGAAATGTTGTAAGCTACAAATTTGCATATTTATTTTTTCGATAAAATACACTGAAAAAAAGTTATAGGCAAAAAACTGACAAAAGTGCCAATTTTTGTGGTTTTTCCAGGATTTTGAAGGGGGCGGAGGGGGCGTGGTTGTTGAAATTTGGAATTTGCATCTACCAGCCATACCATATAACATATCAAAAATTTAGAACTACCCGACCTTTTGTAGGGTAAAATGTCATGCTGTGCCATATTAAGTGTACGAAAAAATAATAAATTGGCATGTTCAAGCGTCCAGCTGACGTATAATCCACCACGTTACAGCCAGCTGACTTTGTGTTTACTTTTAGATACCTGATAAGCTATACTTTGACAAAGTTTCAGTCGGGAGGAAATGACTGAAATTTTTTTTTTTCGACGTGTTTGGGCGGGTACCCCCGCTCAACCCACCCACGGAACCGCAGCTGACGTTCACGAGGCTGTATGATACTACTCTCTGATGCATTCCACTAAATACCGCTTGAGAGGAAATTGGTCATGAAAATCTGTCGCTGGCTCCCGGACTATTATTGTGTGTTGTAAGACTTAATTCTTAATTACTTAAATTGGAAATATAGCACATGGTGAGACGATCACTATGTTAATAGCTTTTCAAAGTCTATAGGTAGTACAGCTGATTTTCTAAAAAAAAGTTATGAATTTCAATAATGCATGCACATTGAATGAGAGCGCTCGTCCTTATGATCGTTTTTGAATTTATTGGTTAAGTCCTGGACTATACAGTATACACTAGTCGGCCTAATTTTGACGAAATACAACTCGTACATTTTTGAGTTTAACTTAAAGAAAAAAAAAATATTTTTTCATAGAAACTTAAAAAGATATAAATTAATTAGTAATTTCAAGTGTTGGCAGAAGTATTTTGACAAGTATGTAATACTAAGAAAAAAAAAGATTAAACTTAAGAAAGTAAAGAAATGAAGAAGAATTTAGTAAAATGTATAACCGCTTTGCTTTTAGGTCCAGATACTAGGTCCATTGTGATACCACATATAAAGGTAAGCCTCTACTTCACTAATTTGGAAACCAATTGGAACTTTAAATAAAGCGATGGAGACAGTGTATGTCTGTCTGGGTTAGATCATTTATATCGTTAAAGAAGAATTCTCCCAAATGTAACTTTCGTCTTTGTGAGAGAGCAGGGCATGAACAAAGAAGATGAGTTATAGTCTCTTCTTCTTCCTCGTCCATGCAACTTCTGCAGAAGTCGTTCGTCGTCAGAGTGTAATAGCATGTCTGCCTATAAGACAGTGTCCAGTTATGACACCGATTAAGGAGCTAAGGTGAGATCTACCAAGAGATAAAAAACATTTGGAACGTTTTGGATCTAGTTTTGGCCAGATCTGTTTTATCGCCTGACAAGTAGTTAAGTTTGATCATCTTAGATTTGTTTTATTCATGGCATTGTGTTTTAGCATGAGTTTACATGTAGCGATAGGTATACCAATATTCATTATGTTGGTTGAAATTGGTGCAGTAGTTCCATTTCTGGCGAGTTCATCGGCCTTGCAGTTTCCTGGAATATCTCTATGTCCTGGCACCCACAAGAGGTGACTGTTAAACTGTTCTGCCATCTCTACGAGAGATGAGCGACAGTTGCGGGCAGTTGCTGAGTTCGTGGAAACCACTCCGAATGATTTAAGGACTGCTTCGATGTCTGAGAAGATGCGGATATTCGTCGTGGATATCACGTTTTCCTTGAGCCAGGATAGAACCTCTTTTATCGCCAAAAGTTCCGCTTGATGGAACACGCTACAATAATTAGGGAGCCAGAATGAGAGACTAAGATCTAGTCCTTCTGAGTACACCCCCCCCCGCAACCCTTTCTTCGGTTTTTGAACCATCAGTGTAGAAATGAATCGAATCATCTCTCGAAAAATTTCCTTCGTCCCAATCAGACCGTGATGGAATGGAGACTTGGAAGTTGTTTTCGAAAATCAGTTGGGGTATGGTGAAGTCGGAGTGACTTAGAATTGATCTGAGTGAATTCAGAATAATAGTGTGTCCAGTTGAGTTGGATTGCCGTACTCGCGGCCGTTTGTTTACTAAAGACGTCGAGGGGTGTAAGATTAAGAAGAATGTCCAAGGCAACTGAAGGTGTCGTATTCGTACGCAGTGCTCCAGCGGCACATAGACACGCTGATCTTTGGATGTTAGGACACTTTATCCAAGGCAGTCCACCATACTGTTATCCCATAAGTGATTATCGGTCTTATGATGGCTGTATATAGCCACTGGGCAATTTGTGGGGACAAGCCCCATTTTTTCCCTATTGCTTTTTTGCAAGAAAAGAGAGCCACCGTGGCCTTTTTTACTCTTTCCTGAATATTGGGTTTCCAGGTGAGCTTCTTATCTTAAATGAGGCCTAGATATTTAGCTTCATTTGAGAAAATTAGTGGAATTCCATTGATGGACGGAGCATTTAGTTGTGGAATTTTATATTTCCTTGTGAAGAGAACCAGTTTTGTGAAGATTTACTCCTAGCCCACATTTTCCTGTCCATTTAAAAAGTTTGTTAAGAGCTGTTTGCATTAGCTCGGTAAGAATTTGAGCATGTTTTCCCGATACAGCAATGGCGACGTCATCAGCGTATGCAATCACTTTGAACCCCTTTGCTTCCAGGTCGACTAGAAGTTTATTGACAACTAAGTTCCATAGAAGAGGGGATGGGACTCCACCTTGTGGTATACCTCTGCTGACTGATATTTTTAGGGATACGTCTCCTACCGTTGAGTTTATTATCCTACTTTTTAGCCTAAGATTCATAAGCCCACCCAGGGAGATGTCCACTATGAGATTGGCCAGTACCGTTGTGATTGCCTGGTTGATCGTTTATATTAGAGGGGATTTTCATAAGATCGGGTTTAATCTTTGATCAGAAAAAGAGTTCTCTGCAGTTAACTTCCAATTCGTGATCCTATGATGAATCAAATCGGAGACAAAAGTTACGTCCAAGACTTCTTGTCTGTTTCTGGTTATGAATTTAGGTTCAGGTGCGTTGGCGTCACATCCAATTATGAGTCATATATTTAGCCGTTCTGCTTCCGCTTAGATGGTCGTGGCAAAGGTATGCTGAGGCAAGCCAGTATACGCCTTTGTCGGACTGCAATCTAACCGTAGTTACGTCTCGATCGCTGTATTCAGGGAGTAAAATTACATTAATTACTTCTCACTAACATGAAGGATCGTGGATCACCTTTGTCTAATGCATACAGCAAGTAGTACCTAGGGGTCCTGAGTCCATAAACAATGGATTTGACAATCCATGGTTTCTGGATCAGGACAATATCTTCCCCTTTTGTTTGCAGTCGGAGAAGAAGCCGAAGCCAGTTCACAGTGTTGGAGGTTAATCTATAGTAGCTGAACCATCTCGGTTGCAATTTTTCAGACCACTACCTCTCACGGTACTGTTGAGGTCATCCTCTGAGTCTGACCCCGAGGATGACCGTAAAAGATAATCTTCATTATTATAGTCTTCAGTCTCCATGTCGGAGAATCTGTCGACAGTGTGAGCATTCAAGTCGGATGCGGTATTTTGGTTGGAGGAGGGCATACATATAGAAGGAGTGCTTTGTGCATCTATTTCCATTACTGGAAGGTTGATAACGCCATCAGCTCCCTCCACTCCCTGCGGGTATATCCTCCGACGTTGGGAGTACTAGTCTTGCACTTTCTTCATCTTTCTTGTAAACTTTCAATGTAATGGTAGACCATCCAAACCTGATCACACCTTTTGTCGACGCTAGTGGACCCAGTGAATCCCTATTAATGACGCCGAGAATAACCGGTGTATATGAACCCTCCGTATCCTCCAGCTTGGCGACTTTCCAGTCATGAGAAGGCATGGATGGGTTGCCATATTATATCGTTTTTAGGATGATTTCTTTATCGGAGAGTTCAGCTGGTAATGTGGTACGAGCCCGAAGTCTGCAAGGAATGTCTTCTCTTGCCACAACCTCGAGCTAAGCAGCAGGCCGAGTCCCTCTAACCTGTTAATAGCGAACTTATACAGATCGCACGACCTCCGAACATCAAAGGCAACGAGCTTGACGTGCCCCTGGTTAGACCCAACATCCTCAAAAATGGGAGGTTCGCCTGGATTTTCCATCATGAGGGAGCAGTAGGAAGCTTGAAGCTTATTGAAGACCATCGTCCACTGATTGAAGGAGATCATACCATCTACATTCCTCTTATCAATCACAGCTAAAATGGTTTTGTCCTTAAGTACGTCACTATAGGATAGATCCTTCCTGATATTGGAAGGAGCACTGGAGTTGGTCTTGCCCCTATCTTCAATATTTTTTTGAAGGCGTCTCGGTACTGAATCCACTAAATTTTGAAGAATCTCGGAAGATATGCCTTTCCTAAGGAAAGTGAGCTCACAAACTGTCTCCTTTCTGGTTTTATTTATCGAAAATGTTCAGAGACCAGGCGTTCTCTATAATTGAGCTGGCTAATCCAAAGTGGAAACACCAACATCTTTTAAAAAATTGGTTATTATCCGGGCTTTGTAGCATTGGGTATTACCTTGTTGTTAGGTAAATGATTCCCCAATAAACCAATCTCCGGAAGGAATGGCATTTTCAGTTAGGGTACCTACTAATAAGAATATTGACTTTGGTTTATCGAGCGTAAAAGAGGAACCAATACACCCAGCCCATTATAAGCAACACATCGCCATAACATGATAGAACCTGCACCATGGCTCACTTTTTGACAAACAGGCCATTTCTGTTGCCTTGGTACATTTGGCAATCTTAGTTAAAATTTGTTTTTTGATGAGTTCTACTCAAAAGAGCTTTCATCTGTCCATAGAACGCTTCTTCAGAAATCCTTTGGCTTGTGCAGATGTTACTTTGCAATCCCCAGTCTTTTAAACTTGCTTGTCTTTGATATGTACGGCATGTCCCTTAGCTTTAAATGTCTTAAAATCTCCTTCTTTTAAACGTTGTTGGACAGTGCGCTCACTTATTCTTGACCGTCAAATTATTTTGATCTGCAGCAGATGGATGCTTCTTACTTACTAAAGGTGGCACAGACAGTTCATTGTGAACCACGGCCTCTACCAACAATCCTCGCCAGCTAGGCCGATCCCCAGCCAGTGGCCTCCAGTTGTACACACCAAGTTGGTTGAGGTCGTTCTCCACTTGAGCGCGCCACCTTAGATGGGGTCTTCCAGAACTGAGTCGCGCCGGCCCTCCGGATTGGAATTGAAGTTTCTTCGGGCTGGTGCTTCTTTACAAGGTCAATGTGGCAGTATCATTGAATCTTCTCTCGAATCTTTCACTCAAAGCACTCCAGCCAGTATTCATCTGATTGTGTCCACGCTTTTGTCCCATACAGCAGGACTAGAATGGTAAGGGTCTTGTATAGTGTCTCATTGGTCCTTTGAGAGGGCTTTGCTACTAAGATGTCTTCTAAGCCCGAAGAAACAGCGATTGATGTTCTGCACCCGAGGACAGCATATATACTTTGTTTTATCTTCATTTACAGCCAGACTCATTTTCGCCGCCTCCACTTCAATACTTGCGAATGCTCCATTGACAGCGCGCATCGTTCTTCCAATAATGTCAATATCATCAGCATAGCCAAGTATGATGATACTCTTATTCGTTGGATTAGAAGCTATCTTCTGGGCCGATCAATACAAGTTGTATTAGACGGTTTCAAGTCTGATCTCCACAAAATAAATGCTGGTGTGCCCCAGGGCTCCGTTCTGTCTCCGACTCTTTTTCTCATTTTTATAAATGATCTCTTGTCTGTGACTTCTAATCCATTAAATTGTTTTGCTGACGACTCAACCCTCAGCTTTTCGTATACGTTTGATAATTCACGGCCTTCACCTTCGGACGTGTTATTACAACGAAATCGTATGATAAGCTCGTTAAACTCCGATTTAAACAGCATTGTGAATTGGGGTACTAGACATCGTGTGGAGTTTAATGCGTCGAAAACTCAATGCTGTCTTCTGTCGTTGAAGCTAAACATACCCCCTATGCCATTATCCATGAATGGTACTTGCATCGAGGAGGCCGAAAAGCTATCAGTACTCGGTATGTGTATCAGTGACAATCTTCGTTGGAATGATCATATACTTGAGATTGCCAAGAATGCTGCAAGATGCTTAGGCTTTCTTAATAGATGCAAGAAGTTTTTCACCCCTTCTGATCTGGCTATAATTTACAAAGCGTTTATACGCCCTAAGCTCGAGTATAACTCCCATCTCTGGGCAGGTGCTTCTCAAACTTTTCTTTACCTGCTCGACAGAGTTCAGAAAAAAGCGTTAAAATTGATAGGAGAGAGAAGCATTATGGAAACATTTCCATCCCTTGAACATCGTCGAAATGTTTCATGTCTTTCCTTATTTTACAGATTCTTTTACAAAAAATGCTCACTCGAGGTAGCCAGTTGCGTTCCACCCCTTAAACATTTCCCCCGTAATACTCGTCTTGCTAGGAACGCTCATCAGTTTACACTTGAACCCAATTTCGGACGTACCGTGAAATATAGGGATTCTTTCTTTAGCCGTACAACACGAATGTGGAATGAATTGCCTGGCACAATTTTCCCTTGCCATTTTGATCTTCAAACATTCAAGATCAATGTTCATCGACACCTCCTTTCCCTTCCTCCCTAACCTCCTATCGCTCGCGCTGTGACTTATCATTAAAAGGGCTATAACAAACCCCTTGAGCGCGTGTGCCGTTTAACAAAAAAAAAAATAGTATAGTATAAAAGAAATAATATTAATTCTTAAATTTTTCAAAAAAAGTTTTTTTTCAGTTTAAAAAAAAATAAAAAAATTTTTTTTTTTGTTTTTTCCGAAAACGTTTTGATCTTTTTTTTAATTTTTAATTTCTGGTAAAAATTTCACAGTGTAGAAGCTGGAGTTCTTAAAAACATTTGTTTACTATATTTTCGAAAAGTTTGTCAAAAAAAACTGTTTTTTGAGAAAACTGGTCGAACGATTTAAAAAAAAATTCTTAAAATTCAAAACATTAAACGAAATCAGATGGCTTACTTCATTTTTTCCAAAAAAAAAAAAAACGTTTTAACTAGTGATTTTTAAGTGATCAATAAAATTGCATATGATTTTTTCCCTGCTTATTTTCCAAAATCTTAAAACCCAAGACCACTGTCACACATTACAGCAGTACCTACTAAGCCTTAGGCAGGGGCCCTCTCTGGTCGGGGGCCCTGATATTTTGCCAGCCATGCCACCCTTTAGTTACGCAATTGACTGTAAGCTTTTCACACTAAAAATGAAAACATCGAAAAATATGCAACATTTTGGAATAGAAATTAAAATAAAACTGCTGCTCTATAAATAATTATTCACTGTGTTGGCTAAGTAAATAAATTTCAGTGGCGACTTAAATGGCATATAATGGCTATATTGCGAAAGTGGGTATGTTCATGGAAGTCGGTTGAACATATAACTATTATTAAATAGTATTTTCTCAGACCAAATATTTTGACACGATAATAGGTAATAAAAACATTTTCACAAGCTTCTAAACAAGCTAGCTTAGAGGACATCATGGAATATCAATGAATTTGAGCCCTGTGCCATTATAACCGAAACCACTGCTATTTAAACCATCATCACCAATACAACCTCAAAACAGCGGTCAATCAGTTCAAAGCATCTATTCAATCCGTAATATCTCTGGTCTGTTTCCGAACGTATATACATACATGCAGCCTTCTGTAGGCAGTGATACATATATTATATAGTTCTTTCATTATCATGACTTCTTGTTTCCGGTATAATGAATTTGCCAAATTTCTGCACGCAAAACCACTCAGCTTTCAGTTGAATGGCAGTTTGGCTGAAACCCGACCATAACAACTGAGAGGGAAAATTGTCTGATGCAATTAATGCTGTGGATACACCACCATCACTTTGTTGCTATTGGTATACCTTCATATCCACGATGTGAATGTGTTTATTTGTCCAAATCCGAAACCACCCCTAATTCAATCTATACCTACGCTATATCTTACGATTAATATGGAACCCCCTTGATATTTTGATTATTTATCAGACATCTCCATCTTCATCTATCCGCACTCCCCTGCCACTATCCGTCGACACTAAATTTGAACTGGATTTGTGCTGAAAAGAACACCACACTAGGGGTTACTGATGTACTATGGTCAAATATAAGGGGGAAAACTACAGACCAGAGCTCTAAATGTAATCAAGATAATCAAAAAAGTTGTGTATCTTTATCTCGATATTTTTTTTTTTTGGATTCTTGCCTGTCAGGATGCTGTCTTATTATCGATTCGACTATGTAGCATGGGCAAAGTTTTCTATTATTATTTCGAGTCAAGAAAAAACCGCACACAAATATCCATAATTTTGGAGCGCCAGCCAATACTTCAATCAATATATCCTTCGAAAGGGACATCAGTAGACTGCGGTAGGACTCTTGCTAAATGCAGATTCAACCGGTCGCTTCTTTTTAGGTTCCGAATAAATTATTCACAGTCCGATGTGCTTTCCTAAGAACAAAAAAGTAGAGAATTTAAAAAAACAAAAGGTCTAGAATCGTTATCTATCCTTTAAAATTACAAGTTTATCTTATCTTATTAGAGAGAAAAATACCGAATATTCGACAAAGAGAAAGGAAAATATAATTTAATTTTATAACTTGGCCCAAACCCCTCGATACCTTTCCACAAACCCAATTCGATTTCGTCAAGCTCCATAAATTATGTTGGATTATTGTCCAGTTTATCTTTCAGAAGGATGGAAAAGCAACGTGAAAAGACAAAAACAAAACACGGAGATGTGGACAAATAAACAAAAAAAGAACATTGTTTATCCTTTGCAGTCAACTTTAAATCCAAATTGTAAAGGCTGGACTGTATAAGTGGAATAAGGGGCTTCATCGATCGGCGTCATTGAATTATTCTAAATTAAGATACACTTATGTAAATGTAAGTGAAGTATTTAGCAGATAGCGCTGCAGAAAGAAAAGTCAAGGATAATGAAGATTCTCTACAGATACAGATTTCTATCCCTTAGAGGCATTAATTAAAAAGTAAAGGGAGCCTTAAAAATGCATTAGATGGCGCGGCGCGTATTCAATGAAATGCATATACCTACCCAACAACAACATATTATAGTTAATAATATTATGGGTTGATCTATTGAAATTTACAAGAACTGAGGGGATATCTCAAAACAAACTTGAAGCGGAGAAGCTAAAATAAAGTACCTAACACATTTTTATATTATTGGAAGAATGCCGACAGGTCCGTTTTTGTTTTTTTTCAATTGGAATATTGTCAAAACGGGAGTAATGGAATACTACTATAAAGGGTGGTCCAATAAATAAAACAAAAAGCTTTCAGATAATTATCTTAGTTTTTTTTTATTATGATAAAAAAATGTATGACAGTTATGTCTGGAACAAATAATAGGCTAAATGCTTGCCATGGCTTCGTGGCATACCTCTATTCGATGGTTCATATTTTCAATGTGCCCAATTATCTCATCGTTTAGCTCTTGAATTATTCTTGGCTTAATGACGTAGGTACACTTTTTTTTTTAAATATTATGATAAAAATAAATAAAATAGTGTCAAATTACATGATCGTGGCGGCCAATTGGTTTTTAATGTTTGTTTTACAAGTATTAAAATTAACAATACTTGCGTTATAATTAAAAAGCTTGCACATGCGGGTCAGAGGTTCATTCATGCCATTAATTAGTATCTACGGTGTTGGGGTCAATGCAATAACTATAAGCAACAAAGATAGTGAGCCCCCCCCCCCCCCCAGCGATAATTAAAACCGAAAGATGAGTGTAGATTAGGTTCGTCATCCATCTTTATTGTCATGAATCTCAATGAAAGAGTTGCTGAAAAGATTTTTAAACGCATTGCATATCTAAGGCGAACATGTTAAAAGGGAATTTTTGCAAACAAAAAGTTCACTGGATAAGGATATAGATCCGTCTTCTGTTTTGAACACTTTGTAGGTATGGCAATTAAAGTTTTTTTTTCGGTCAAGAGTTAATATGAAGAATATCCTAGGGGAGACTACCAGATAAATAGTACGTATTAAATTTGAGGCTCTTCTCCTCAGGCTGTTGAGGTGCGAAAACAGGCAGACAAACGCTGCCGTAAAATCCCGTTATTTTAGTATTTAAATAGATCTATACAAAAAACCCCTCATCTTAGTTGCCTTGTCTTTTATATTCCGTTTTTTTTTTGCATACATAGTCATCAAGAATACACCCACAAATCAATCCAGCACTTAGGTTTAGGAAGAATAAAACAGCCAATGCATACAATATCATAGCTCTGTAGCAACAATTAAAATAAAATATTCGTTGAGGACAATTACATAAGGCTCTTGCCATGTCTGTTAGTCAGCCAAATACCAACCCCATACTTAGTGAAGGGTTCTCAAACACAATGCAACGAGTCACGCTTGAGAGAATCACACAAAAGGAAGACACTAATTCACTTATCCAACATCCGACTTATGGTACACTCATATTTATAAATGCCGCTAAAGACACCTTGGAAAGTGTTACTGTTTCACTGAGCAAGGACAGTGGTTATAATTTGGTGTATTGCGCTGATTTCTTATCATTGACGTAGCAAACTTCAAAGTATTTTAATTTTTCAGTTCATCGATTGGTTTATGAAACCAGTTTCAAAACCACGGACAAACACATGTGGGGATGTTTTCTTGGGAGCTAAATAAAAAAATATCTTCTTAACTGTGCAGTATTGTGTTGTTGGTTGTTTTGAAAATAATGTTCATCTTATCATTCCGGTTGGCGGATACATATAACCGTATTCCCACATCCACAGCATTTTAAATGAGTGCAAATAAAGCAAATGAAAAGGGGAGTTTGAGGTAGATTGTTCTTCATGTTTGTTATATAATTTTCCCGCTAATAGTTCATGGGGGGGAAATTTTAATTTTAAATTCACTTTTTGTTTTGTTTGTAAAGGATTTATTTACAATCAAAGTTAACCCCGTATCTTTCGGCAGACAATAAGTAAATTTCTTAGCAATTATCCTGCTTCGCGGGTTCAAAGCTGGTTCATTATTCGTGCAGGAAACCTTGGTTCTGAGAACATTTATTTCAGATCCCTAACATAAATATTGACTTGATTTAAATTATTTTTGTTTTTGTTGTTCGATTCGCGGACAATTTATTTAAATTTCAAGAAGGGTAAGTAACGGGTTCAATGTTTTTAATTAGCATAATCTCCTTCTGATGATATAAGTTATGACTTTTGATTGAATGATGGGTTGGGTTTATTGAGATCAAGGATTTAAAGTAAATATTTCTATAATAAGGAACAATAATTTGAATAATTTAATAAAAATTATTTATAGTGTAATTAATAACTAAAAATAACCGAAATAACAGAAAACATTTATATGCAATAAATAATATTGAAATTTTTTACTATCAATACATTATTTTTTTGAAATTTACTACTCAAACACACTTCATTCCAAATTCATAAGACTGTTATAATTATTGAAGACTTTTTTTTGTTAAGTAACTGTTAATTGTTTGAATTTATATACATACATATATTTTTGAATTAATTCTTATTTAATTTTGTAAAATACAGTCTTCAATAATAACTATCGGGTAAATTTATTTGTACATTAATTTGTATACATAAAAGTATATAGGAAAAGACAGATCAACAAGACTAATAAATTAGACATCAAATTTCAAAAACAGATTTTTTCAGACTTAAGAATATGGGTATGGTACGGTTCGCCGAAAATGTTTGGCAAATTAACGTTTCGCGGTGGTTCATTTCGCCGTTTTTCGTTTCGCAAATGTTTCATTTTGCATTTTGTTGTTTGGCATTCCACGTTTGACAAATTACGTTTCGTTTTTCAAATGATATGACAAATAATCATTTCGCGAAAAAATGAAAAAGAATTGAATGAAAAATAAAAAAATGCTTAACAATAAATTGCCTAACAAAAAATTGCAAAATAACAAAATGCCGGATATATACCATAGCAAACTTAATTTACCTATATAAAAACAATTTAGACCACTAACGGAAAAATCTGTAAAACCTGAACTATATAACGGATTTTGACAAAATTGCAGAATGTCGAAATTGGTCTTATGCATAATTGGTGAAAATTTGGTAAAAAAAACTTACTAGCAAAAAGTTATTGACATTTTTCTAAAACGGCGAAACGTTCTATCAGCGAAATAATAAAACGGCGAAACGATCAATCAGCAAAACAATAAAACGGCGTATAGCTATTTTGCGTAATAACTAAACGGCGAAACATTATTTGTCGAAGAAAAACTTTGCCAAATATAAAAAAAATCTAATGAAAAAATGCAAAACAACAAATTGCCAAATTAATTTTGCCAAATGGTCGAAAAGGATTTTGAAAAAAAGCGAGACATAAAACAGCAGAATGTCAATTGCGAAACGATTGAAAAACATAATGAATAAAAAACAAAACGTAAATTGCCAATTAAGGATTGCGAATTAAACGAAATATTTAACGACTACGGCGAAACAAAGAAATGCCAAACGAATTTTGCCAAACAATGGTGACCCTAAAAATATATATGTATGTTCAATGTGTAGGGTTAGCGTGTCCCCTAATTCGTGGGCAATATTTCAATATTTAAATCGTTCTACAGTAAGGGCCTATCTGTAATTTTGGCATCATTTATCAAGGATCTAAGAAAATGCTTACTTTGGTGTACCCTGAGCTGTGTTAAAGATAACTAAATAATGTGCAGTTTGTGCAAATGATAGAAACTTCGCTTATAGGAAATTAAAATTTAAATTTGATTAGATAAATATGATTTCTCTTCTTAGTTTTAAAATAACCTATTCCTTTTTTTTACAAATAAAAATCAATGATAATTCGCACAGATTTTATGAACTTAGAAAAACAAACAACACAAAAGGCAATATTTTAGGGCTTGATTCTTGGGTATTTAAAGAAACCGTTAAACAGTAAGGGCCTATCTCCAATTTTGATATCAATTTTTAAGTGTTTCAAAAAAGACTTTCTTTAGTGTACACTGATCCAAGTTAACGATAATTTCGAATGATAGAAACTTCGTTAATAACTTTGTTTTTAGAAGAAATATTAGCTTTTGTAAATGCGTTTAAATAAAATTGAAATCTTGTCTCAACTTTAAGATATCCAGTTTCTAGTCTGTTAAATTTTTCCTGCCCATGCTAATTTTTGACTTTCAATTTAATATTTTTGTTTGATAAAGAAAACTAAACAAATAGTATTTTTTTTTTTAAATAAAAGCAAAATCTTGATCTTGCAGAAAACCACACAGATTTTGTGGTACTTCGAAATCATGCCTTCAATATAATTTCCAATCTGAAACAAGTTTAGACGTCCTTAATTCATCCTACTCTAGTCGGCATAAGTTTTTTTGACAAAATAAAAATCGCGCATTTTTGAGTGTAACTTTTAAATGGCTTTATAAAGAATTCTTGTTTATTTTTTTTGTTTTTACTTATAAATAATACAAACTTAAAAATAAACAAAAAAAAATGTTTTCATAGAAGCTTTAAAAGATGGCAATTAATTAGTATTTTGACAAGTATGTAATGGTGACGTGAAATAAGGGCCAACGAAAAATGAAAAATTTGGCTTTTTTTCGTTTTAAATCTAGAAATAATGCCAAAATCTTGATTTGGCTTAATTTCGTTTTAAAAAACGAAAAAAAGGCAATTCGGCTTGATTTCGTTTAGTAGTGAACACACTGAAACGGTTGATGCCGTTACCCCTTTTGTCAAATTATGGGTCTCAAAGTTTATCATCATGAGGGAATTGAAATAGAAAAGATATTATGAAGTTCGTAAATGTGAAACATTAGAATTTCCACTCCATGGTCGGCGTATAGGGAAAAAGGATTTGAGATAAAATGATCATTGATAGAAGAAAGGAAAATTTCGTTGTGGAAAAAGATAATAGTTTATTCAATGAACATAACAACAAATCAAATATATTTTCTTCAATCTTTGCAATAAACAAATGAATGAAACTTATATCTAAACAAAAAAACAAATTTATCGAAACACTTGACAAAAAAACATAAAAGCTTAAAATTCGCAGCAAAGATTGAAGAAAGTATATTTGATTTGTTGTTCTGTTAATTGAATAAACTATTATCTTTTTCCACAACGAAATCTTCCTTTCTTCTATCAATAATCATTTTATCTCAAATTGTTTTCCCCTACACGCCGACCGGTGAGTGGAAATTATATCGTTTCACATTTGCCTTATTTCTATTAATAAACTGGAATAAATCCAAATTTGAAATGTGGTCTTATTTCCAATGTAAATTTGGCCTTATTTCGGTTTGAAAATAGAAATACAGCCAATGCGGCCGTATTTTCATTTTAAAAGCGAAATAACGCCAAATTTAAAATTTGGCCTTTTTTCGTTGTGCCTTATTTCACGTCACCGTATGTCATACTAAGAAAAAAAGTTTAAACTTAACAAAAGTTAAGAAATGAAGAAGAATTTAGTAAAATATAAAACCGCCTTTGGGTTCAATAGATTTTTGAAGGCACCTCGTAACTGAATCCACTAAATTTTGAAGGATCTCTGGAGATATCTCTTTCCAAGGAAAAGTCACCTCAGAATCTGTCTTCTCACTGGTTTTAATTAACAAAACTATTCTTTTGCGTTGCAAAAGAGACCAGGCGTTCTCTTTAATATTTAATTCTGGACTTTAAGGTAGCTAATCCAAAGTGGTAACACCAAACATCTTCTAAAAAGTTAGTTATCATCCGGACTTTGTGGCATGGCGCATGGGACATTATCTTTTTGTTAGATAAATGATTCCCCAATAAGATTATCTCCGGAATTAAAGGCATTTTCAACTTGTTTACTAATTCATCGAACCGGCTTGGTAAGCCCATTATACGCAACACATCCCCATAACATGATATAGCCTCAACCATGTCTCACGTTTAGACAAACGGGCCATTTTGTTTGCCTTACTACCTTTGACAATCTTACACATAATTTGTTTTTGTTGAGTTATACTCAAGGGAGCGTCTTCGTGTTCATAGAACGCTTCTCCAGAACTCCTTTGGCTTTTGTCGATGTTCTTTTGCAAAGACCAGTATTAAGCTTGTTTGTCTTTGACATGTACGCACGTCCTTAACTTAAAATGTCTTGAATTCTCTTTCCTTTAAACGTCGTCAGACTGTGCGCTCATTTATTGGATTCTTAGCCGTCAAATTCCATTGATCTGAATCAGATTGAGGGTTCATAAAAATATTTTTTTAAATTCCCTGATCTCATTAGGTTTCTTATGTCATTATGCTTTTTTAACTTATTAATTTGATAGTGCACGGTTTGAAGCGACACATTGAACTCATTTGCAATGTCTTTTACTGCGTTTCCAGCGTTATTGACGATCTGATAACCAAACTCAAATCAACCGTTTTACCCATGGTTCTTAATGACTTTTAATCAATTTTAATTTTTGTATTTACGTTAATAATACCAATTAAAGTTAAACACTAAATTTGTTTCGTTTTCACGTGCTCAAAACTGTAAAGGCCCAACCATAATACGCGAAAGAAAAAGTAAGCAAGTGTCAAAACCGAACGAAAAGTTTCCTTCCGATTTGTAAAGCCTTTAAAAATAAGAATAAAGAAAGAAGAAGAATAACCTTTAGAAAAAAAGGAATGTCAGATTTTCGTACGTAATGTACGACTCAAAGCGTACATACATTACGTACGAAAACGCATGTGAACGAAACTTGCCGAAACTGAACAAAAAGTCATTTCGGGTTCACACATGTATTTCTACTGTTTCGTAAGTCAACGTACGTACCATACTTCAATTATGGTTAGCCCTTAAAAACATTTAGACAAAGATTCCGTCAAAATACTTATGCCACGCAAAAATTCGATCATTCGATGTCTGCATGCATTCTTATCAGCAGAAAGAGAATGCGAACGGCAAACAATATAAAATTCGGCATGCATAGAGCTAAAACTAGAAGCTTTATTTGCGCATCATTTTCGCACCGTTATTTAACGATACTATAAAAAAAAACTACGTTGAATAGTCACAAAACGAGTTCGTCAAAATACTTATTCCGACTAGTGTATTTCAAAAATCATATTTTAACCATGACATCACCATATTCTGGACCGGTTGTTTTTAAAAGAAACATAAGCGAGAGCTACAGTACATTTGCAATGGACTGTTGGACACCCTATTCCCTATTTTTACTTGCGATTATAAGTAGGTACCTTACCTACTATAAGGCAAGTTAAGCATTCGTAAAAAAAAATTTTAACAAATGTGACATTACGATATGATATGATTAAGATGTCGAAAAAAGTGATTCCGACATATTCTGTCTGTCTGTATGTCTGTCTGGTGCCGTGACTTAAGGGCAAGTGACATAAGGCCGACTTTGCTTGTTTGGCCTTATGTCACTTTATGAAAGCGACATAAGGCCAACTTTTAAGAGTTGGCCTTATGTCACTTTTGCAAAGCGACATAAGGTCAATTTTTTTAGACATAAGGGCATATGTAATATTTTATTTTATTTTTGCCAAAAATACCGGTTTGTGGCGTTCAATCTTAAAGATTGAATGAAGTCAAAGTATTATAAAGTATATATTTTACCACGCGTTGTACTTGACTTGTTATTCACTAATGACTAATGAGAAGAAGAATGCGTGTAATGAATGTAACATAGTTTAAAAAAGATAATGATATTAAAAGAATGAACTGATTTTTTGTTATTTATAGCTTTTGTAAACGTTTTTTTGAAAATGTATTATAAATTTGGTTCTTTATAGACCGCAAGTTTTTGATATAAGACCACAAATAAATCACGTTTCGTTCAGTGATTAATAATTATTGAGCAAATAAATTCATAGTTTTTTTGAGCTCTTTTTTTAATTTTTTAAATATTTTGGTTTTTTCCAAACACAGTTTAATCTATTTTTTTTTTTTAATTTTATTTTTTCTGATAAAAACTACAAAGTGCTAGAAAACGGCATACTCAAAAAAAATTTGGAATATATTTTCGAAAAGTTTAAAAAAAACCGTTTAAAAAAAAAAAAAACCGGTCCAACGATTTTGAAAAAAATATAAAGCGGCAAATGTTGTCCTCCAAGTGGTCAATCGTTTCGGGCTAATCAAGGTAGACTAGCGACTTAACATTTCAGCGCTCGCTGAACGTTTACTCCAACAAATCAATTTTGGCACATGTTGTGTGACATGTTGCCCCGTCTTGTTGTTGTTCAAAGAAGTACGGATCAAATCAAATTATTCCACCAACCCATAAAGCACACAAAACATTCAGTTTTTGTGGATGTAACGGTGTCTCAACATATTGACGATTATCTTCACTTTAAATACGGCAGTTGTGTTTATTGGAGTATTCATTCAACCAAAAGTGAGCTTCTTCACTAAACGAAATTCACGCGATACGTATTTCGAACAGAACCATGATTTTCAAAATAAATTTGCACAATTTGGAAGCGTCGTTCAGACATCATTCTATTAATGTTAAAATTCCAAAACATAAATCACTTGAAAGCTGACAAAATGGCCGTCAGTTAAAATACTGTTGCCAACTACAAGTTCTGTACATCTAAAAAACAGCCTGTATTAATGTGAGTTGGCAGATAAAACAAGATTTGCCAAAGCTTAAAGTACTCCAACTGAATTAGTTACATATAGGAACTATAGTGTTTATAACAAAACTTTACATATACGAGAGTCGAATAATATGTACAATAATTTAGAGGTTAATTTAAAAATAAAATGAAAAACAAATTATGCTTCAATGTTGCTTTAGTTGAATTTTATTAAATTTTGTTAGTTGTTCAAAATTTTAATGAATTATGTTGTTTTCAAAAATTAACTGAGAAGTTGGAAATAATGATAATAATGTTGATAATAACAATATGGAATAAGACATGTTTAGTTTACGATTGTGAGCCAAACCTCGGAGCTGAAATGAAGACATGATGATAAGTTGTGTGCCTAATTAGCCTAAGACCTTACAGTTATTTCAAGCCTGGTTATCGTTATTACTTTTTACAGATCTGAAATAAGGTTTGAATTTGAACATATCCGGTTTTATTTTTTGCAATACAAATGCTAAATAGCTTAACTATTCCTTGAATCTCGGATCTAGGTGTTTTCACCAGCTCAGTAGATAACGAGTCAACCATCTTCGTCGATTTTTCGTTTTTGTCAGAATCATTTGCATTATTGAATTTTGAACAATTTCTACAAAATCTGCCGTTGACATAGAAAAAGGGGCTTTCGCCCCTTCTCCAAGAGACAATCTTATTCAAAAATTTAAAAAATATTTTTAAAAAGCAGTAAAAAGAAAATGAAAAAAACATCATCTGACAAAGGCAACAAACGATTCTCTATACCTTTCATTCACACACACACATATAATGTATACCTAGTGCCATAAAAACAAATTGCCAACGCCATTCAAGTTTCCTTTTTTCTTCTTATGTATATATATACGATATTTTTTTTTCGATTTTTATTATCCTTTGTATGTTGATGTTTGTCCCTTTTACTCTTCTCATATTATTGCAAAATTCATGTCGCGTAGAAGATGACTAAGCATGGAAAATATGAAAATAAAAACAATTTTAAGGAAAAGTCGCGTATGAGTGGGAGATAAATGGCGGATGTACATGTTTCCGACACGCCAGAACCAGGCTATGAGGAAAGAGTCACCGACAAGTTGATGTTGCATGAAACACATTTTTCAACCGAACAACAACACATGTTTTTTCGTTCTTCCTATATAACCTTGTGACAAATAGTTAAAGTGAGTTTAATTTATTTCAAGTTTTGATTTTGCATCAAGAATTTCTCTGAAAAAACACAATTATTCTTTACTTACTGTCGATAGATAAATAAATGTTAAAGATACTCGTAGATTTTGTTTTTGCTAAACTAATCCAAGTTTAGTAAACATTTATGCCATGTTACAATAAACGGAAAGCTTTTGCCTCTTTGCAGTCAAACAAAATTTTATCAAAAATGAACGGTCATCAGATATCATAGGTTTGCAATATTTTTAAGTGATTTAAAAGGAATAACGGTCTTTTTAAATCAACATACAAAAAAGTAATTCATCTAAAAAATTGGAAGAATTAAAAAAAAGTTCTCATTCCCTTATTAGTATAGGTACTTCCTCAGCGAACATCAATCAAAGCTTCAATTACACGGGGCATACCTTGGATAAGGCTTCTTACCACCGACTGAGTGGTCCAACTTATCCCATTCCTCTAGCAATGCAGATTTCAGTGCACTGAGTGTCTCTGGTAATTACGACCAACTTTTAATCCTTGTTTCAAGCATGTCCCAAACATGTTCAATAGCATTCATGTCCCGGCTCATTGCAGGCCAATCCATAAGCACGATGTTTTCTTCTTCCAAACAATCCACAACGCTCCTGGCGACATGTTGTCTAGCATAATTGTCCTGCATCAGTTAAAAGTTTTTACCAATAAATGGTACAAATGGAACTATATTTTTAGGAAAAAATCCATTCCGTGAGGAAAAATTTCATATATTTAAGGTATGTAACGTAAGACCCTTTTCTGAGTTAATAAGAAAAACGAAAAAATACTGGCCAAAACCTAGTGGCTCTTTGTATGGCAGCCACAATAATAACTGACAAAACTGCAACGCCATCTAAAAGGAAGCTGTAAGGACTTATACCAAACAAAGTTTGAGTGAATTCGATACAACCGTTGCCAACAACTAGACGTGATCTCCGTTATTGGCATTTTTAGCCAAAAACTTAAAACGCAACCTGGTTTTCGTTATGACCATTTAAACAAAAAAAAAACGCAGTATTATCAAAAATAACTTAGGTTTGTTAAATTTTGAGATTAATCAAAATTGTTAGAGCCGCTTTCTAGCAAATCCAAAGTAAAAAAACCGTTACTTGGTACCGGTTTGAGCCGGGCTAAAAAAAAAACAGCGGCAATCGGTTTTCTTTAAAATGCTATATATGAAGTTTGAAGAAAATCCGTCAAGCGGCTTAAGCTATAGCTTGACGTGAAAAAGTGTACAGATGCACATCCTCACAGACAGAACGACGGACAGTTTGGCGAAAAACACTTTTTTGGGATTCTTAATCATCGTAATGTTATGTTTGATGAAAACATCAATCTGTTTTATGCACGAAACCAATACTTGCCCTATAGATCAATAATAAAAAAAGCAGGGAAAAAAATCATATACAATTTTATTAATCACTTAAAAATCAATAGCTAAAACGTTTTCTTTGAAACAATAAAGTAAGTACAAAAAAAATTCTAAATCGACGGACCAGTTTTTTCAAAAAACTGTGTTTTTTAGAAAAACTTTTCAAAAACATATTCAACTTATTTTTGGATTATTCCAAGGTCTATCAATTTATAGTTCCTATAACAAAACGAAAATTTAGAACAAACTGTGTTCGAAAAACCCAAAAATTGAAATAAAATTGAACCTTTTTTAAAATTATCAAAAAAAACTT
Source organism: Platycheirus albimanus (assembly GCA_916050605.2). Classification (NCBI taxonomy): domain Eukaryota; kingdom Metazoa; phylum Arthropoda; class Insecta; order Diptera; family Syrphidae; genus Platycheirus; species Platycheirus albimanus. Next base: position 49,074,442 of record OU696697.1, on the reverse strand, counting down.
TTTTTTTCTGAGATATTTAGGTACTGTTAAATTTCATATACACGGCATCGTTCTTTTTGCACATTCAAAGTTTAATGGAAATGACGGAAGATGATTTCGTAAAATATCGGCTTTTTAACGACAAGAAGGTACAGTTTTTAAGGTCCGTTATATCCAAAGCTTTTCCCATTTGCTAGAACTATGTAAATCAGGTTTAAATGAATGAATGATGAGTTACAAATAAAGTGGTGCACTCGCATTTTATTTGCGATTAAAGGTACATAAAGCAAGTTAAGCATTCGCCTAAATAAAAAATCGAACAATCAAACATATAACATTACGATTACGGGGAAATCGAAAGAAGTGGGTCGGACAATTATGCCTGTCTGTTTGTCTATTTGTATTGTTAGCTTCAGCCTAAACGACTATACCGATTTGCTTCACAGTATTATTATTACGTCCTACAGGGGAGTTTTCGGAATTAGCATTCTAGCTCTAAAACTAACGGTACCTGCCATATGATTTTTAATGAAAAACTCATTTTTCACAAAACCGAATGTTGTTTCTTGTGTTATAACCTTATTTACTTCATTTTTTCCAAAAAACTTTGTAACTAGTGATTTATAAGTGATTAATAAAATTCCACTCAAATTACTTGATCGATATATTTTGATTTGTCATAAGACCCCGATTTTATTTTTCTGACTGCAGATAGAATATCCTTATACATACATATATGTATACATACCCTAGACAAATCTTTAAACCTTAATTAGATATTATTTCAATCTTCCTAATATACAATTATCTCAGAAGGCCCATATACCTTCCAATTATTCTAACGTGGACATTGACGATGACACACGTCTCTCCGATAAAATTTGTCAAAAATATTTACATTTGCACCCAAACTCATAACCTACACTCTACATCATGCGCCCAAACACAATAACACGAATCATTAAACTGAGAATCTCAAGCTACCCTAAATCCTTATGCCTATATGCAGGGGCATACAGCAAAACCGACCTCGGGTTATTGGGACACTCAATCAAAAAGTGAAAAACAATATTTTCCCTTTTGACTGTATACGAATACCTCCTGATTTGGCATCAATGCCACGTGCTAAGATGTGTTCGAATTTACTGTTATCTCTATCCAGTTTATATTCAGGTTTAATTTATTAGCTGAAAATGAAGATATGGAATGTGGGCTTATACTACGATACGTACATCGTGTACGCTTGCATCTAAGTCCCAGAGGATTTTAACGTCATTAGGCATAAAATAATTACTGACACGTCTGAAATAGGGCGTGTGGTTAGATTTTTATCAAAACAGAGGTCGAAAGATTTCAACTTTCTTCTGACGATTTGCTAATTCATGACTTTTGACATAAAGATAAAAAAGTCGAGAACAAAATAAAAACTGCGAAACGTGTAATAAAAATTTTCGAAAAAACAAGGATTTCACCTTTCAGTCCTGTCACGTACGACTATCATAATTACGATGTTTACGTGGTGGTTTCATGGACTTTTATGGTTAATATTACTGCTTAGCATATTCTTTGAGGAAACATTTTTCTGAGTCTACCCTGGGGGCATTAGACAACACCATCAAAATGGCAATGGGAAAATAAAATTCCACATGGGGCCATGCGATATTCTTAACGGTAAATATCCCAGGGCTTGTAAATATTAAATTTTATGTTTTTTTCGTGTAAGGTATAAAAGTTATCGCAGCACAGGGACATGAAATTGAGGAAATATCTTGCAAGAACTTTGACTGAATTGCGGATTGGAAGCTAGTGTTAAAATAGGCACATAAGCTTTCAATAACTATCAAATATTATGCACATACAAATCTGCATGTTTGTATATATATTATTGAGCAGGCAAAGGGATTTTATTGGCTCAAACCACATCTGTGAAACAAAAATAAAGTCCACGACTGGGTCGCATCACAAGCTTCCTCTAATATGTGTCAGTGGGCTTGAGGTTTTGAAAGAAAAAAGAATTTCGATTTTCTTAAATAAATAGTTAAACTGATTTGAGCTGAAAAAAGTACGCTTTTATTTATTTATTTATTTATTTATCAAAAATAACTTACAAAATAAATTTATAAATTATTATTTACATGTAAGACATCAGGGCAACAAGACCATCGATGTCGTTTAGATGTTATATGTATAGATTTAGTTATTATGAAATAAATAATTATCACTTGTATCTTAATTGAGACTACATATAATTAAAAAAGTTAGAATTTGCTATAAGGCAGAAGGCATAGTTTATATTTCTTTGAATTTGTTGTGTAGAGTTGTGACTTCTTTAATACGCTGAATGCATCGAATATCAGATGGGTCAAGTAATTTGGCTAGCTGCTTTTGTTTTTCTTCCGTTGAATCGGTATTTGAAGTTAGTCGAGATACTGGACAATCAGCAAATATATGCCAAATTGAGAGGACCTCTTTACAATTTGCACACTCCTCCGGGGGGTCGTTGGTAAAATAGTGACGACTTGAGAAAAGAGTTTTTCCTACTCTGATTCTAAAGAGCGATATACATTCTTCTCTGGTTAGTGTTTTGCTGTATGGAATCCTGAGATGTGTTGAGTGATGTTTACGTAGGAAGTTTTGTTCACAAAACCAAGAACTTGCAAGTTCTTCGTTTTCAATGTCAATGAATATTTTCCGGATGAGCTGGGATATGCTTGGTAGTTCTATTAAACAAGGGTACCGAGTTGCTTCTTTTGCTGCAGTATCTGCAGCTTCGTTTCCTTTAATACCAGCATGGCCTGGTACCCATGCTAAGCTAATGTTAGGGTTATTATGTAGTGCGCTTCGTATTTTATTAAAGGTAGAGCAATTATTGTTTGCGCTTTTAATTCCGTTAAGGATGCTCAAGCTGTCCGTGAGAATCAAAGTCTTTACTGTCCAGATTTGTGCAATAGAAAGAGCTTTCAACAATGCTGTTACTTCAGCTACATAACAACCAGCTGCATCTGGAAGGATACCTTTGGACACTATAATTTCATCATTATTATTTTTCAGTTCAATGACTGCGTACGTGGAGTTGTTATCCTTATAAGAGCCATCAGTGTATAATGTCCTCATAGGCTTGATATTTTCGACCAATTCACGATGAAGCATACGGTATTGTAGATTTGAAGTATTTTCTTTTTTGTGACTAGAGAGGCTAGTGTCGATAGGTAACAAGTGCCTTGTCCAAGGAGGAGGGAACGGGAGGGTGAGGTCACGTGAAGTTTCCAGACCAATATATCCATGAGAAGAAATCAGAGTTAGCATTTTTGTTAGGGAAGATATTGAGTTTGCCCTATTTTGTTTTTTTCTGGATTGAATTTCTTGTGAAGCTGTGTAAAGAGGATGTGTGATATCTGTAAGCGCTTTGCTCATCAAATTTATAGCTCTCTTTTTCCCTAGTCTGTTGATTGAGGAAAAACCTGCTTCTATTCTTAGAGCTTCAATTGGCGTAGTCCTTAGAGCTCCTGTGGATGTTCGGTAGCATTGGTTGATGGCTATATCAATGTTATTCAAGTTTTTCTTCGAAGTAAACATAAATTGGGTGAGCCCATGTTGGAGGGTGCCTTTCACCAGAGCATTTGTTATTTTCAGAGCCGTTTCTAGATGTGGTCCCTTCCGTCGAGAACATACCATTTTCAGAGCATTGTTCCGACTTTTTAGTTGGTTGATAGTGTTTTTAATGTGAAGATCCCATTTCAGATTACTACTGAAGGTAACACCGAGGACTCTTAGTTCTTTTTTCAGATTGAGAGTGGAGTTGCGAATTACTAGTGGGGCTGTAGGGGAATAGCATTTCTTTTTTCGACAAAGATGAAGTACCTCTATTTTAGAAGGTGGAACAATGGCGCCGGTTTTTTGGGTCCAAGCATAGATTACATCGTCTGCTGATTTTAAAACTGTGTTCACTCTTTGTGGATCTCCAGAAGCTATCATGTAGATATTATCTACATAAACACCAACGAAGTCTAGGTTATGTTTTGGTTGAGCCAGCTCCGCAATAAGAGCATCAATGTATGCATTGTAGAGATACACTGATAAAGGCGATCCTTGTGGTATCCCATTTTCAAGTTTCTTTCTGTTTGAAGTAAAGCCGTTGACATCAACACAAAAAGTTCTTCCGGATAAAAATGATAAAAGTACTTTTAAGATTTGTTCAGGGACGCCCCATTTGTATAACTGTTCAATTATAGGGAAAGTAGTGACACGATCGAAAGCTTTCTCTAGGTCAGATGACATTACTAAGCTGTGCCTACAAGCTGAAAGATTATCTGCTAGTTTATGTTCCATAATATGAATAAGAGAGTGAACTCCTCTGTTCGGTCTGAATGCATGTTGTTCATTACTTATAGAGTTTTCCATCAGCCAACCGATTCTGCGTCCTATAATTTTTTCAAAAATTTTAGAGAGAACGGGTAGAAGAGATATTGGGCGATATCCTTCTATTTGATGATAGTTTTGAGAGCTCTTAGGAATGGGCTTGAGTATAGCTTTCTTCCAATCATGAGGAAAGATACCAGTCCGAAGGATGTTATTATAAAGTGAGCAGATTCGATCCTTTAGACTATGAGCTGCTGATTTGACCATATTATACGTGATTTTGTCTTCTCCTGGGGTAGTTCCTTTAAGTATTTGCAGAGTGGTGTCAAATTCGGTTCTGGAAATGTCGTCTAGAAGATCTAGGCATGGGTTTGCTTGGAGGGGCAGGTTACCTAAGTTAAAAGTCATTTTCTTAGTAATTACATTGTCTGCAAAGGAATTATTATCGCTGTACTTTCCCCATGTTTTTGAGAACGTGTTAGATATTTTTTCGGGATCATTTTCCAATGACCCGTTAAGGAAAATATAAGGAAAGTGTTGGGTGTAGTTAGAAGACCTTAAAGATTTTATTCGATTCCAAAGTGTTTTGGAGTCTAGCGTTCACGAAGTTTTCCCACGATGTTCTTTTTGCTACGATAGATTCATATTTGACTTTGGAACATGCTTTCCTGTAAGCTAAGCAATTTGGAGTTGTTGGATATCTTCGGACTCTCCTCCAGGCTACATTCTTTGCTTTGACTAACAATGCGATGTCCTTATTAAACCATACGGGATTTCGTTTACCACTGCCTGGATTTTGCTTAGTAGTTGGCATTGATTTCGTCGCTGAACTTCTTAAAATTTTTTTAATCTTGGCTGCTTCTTGGTTGGTGTTGTTAGAAGTAGGAATAGTTGTAGATAAGGTGTGCGTTGTTAACAAAAAAATATCCCAGTTAGCCTGAGCTTCTTTGTATCGTACAGATTTTCTCTTTGGGGGTTGTCTTTCGTGGGTGCGTATCATAATTGGGATGTGGTCTCTACTTTCTCCATTTGGGAGTACTTCCCATTGAAGCAGAGGTGCTAAATCTTCAGATGCGAACGTAACATCAACAGCAGAAAAAGTGTTTCTTGTGTTGAACAACGTGGGTGATCCATCGTTTAAAATGACGAGGCCTTGATCGTTGGCAAAGTTTTCAAAAAGTGTTCCAAATAGATTGGTGGTGTTAGATCCCCAAATTGTGTTTTTAGCATTTAAATCACCTAAAACCAGATGGTGATTGCTGTTATCTATTTGAATATCATTAAGAATTTCACTTGTAATGTAAACTTCATGCTCTCTATATATGTTAGTAAGTTTTATTGTTTTTTTTGCAGGAATTTCGATGGTTTGATAGAGAAGGTTTGAAGAGGAAGTGCTGTGGGATGTCACAGGTATATAATTTTTAACGAAAAATCCTATGCCTGATTTAGAGTAGTCGTAGCCTTTATTGTGATAAAATGGTTTATAATTTTTAATCTTGAACATGTTTGCATTTGATGCGATGATGTGAGTTTCCTGGAGTGCTATAATATCTGGGTTGTATTTTGCGATTAAACGTTCTAGGGTATGTTTGTTATTAATATAGCCTTGGATGTTCCATTGGAGGATAATGAAATCATTATCCAACAGAGTCATTATTGTTTTTTAAAGTTGTTTGTTGAGTGTAAGAATTTTTTTGAGTTTGACTGTTCGGTTAGTGGGAGTGAGTTGTTGTTTGTAATTGAGTTTTTTGTATTTTCGTTTGTTGAAGGAGAATTACCATATGATACTTTTGCGAGAGTCACGTCAGACATTTCTGTGTCTGATTCTGATAGCGATGACAATTCCGTTTCTTTTAGAAGAGCATTGTGTGTGAAGATTTCTGATTGTGCGGGGATTGAGGAGATGAGGGATTTGTCAACTGAGCTAAGCTCTTCCATAAGAGATTGATTTGTATTATCGTTTTTGTTTTTAATTTCAGTGTGAGAGTTATTGCTTTGAGTTAGATCTGGGTTGTGAGATGGTATATTGATTTTGGTTTGTGTTATTTGTGTTGTTGTTTCTGATGGAGTGTGAGAAGTAGTTGGGAGAGTTTTTGGGTATGTATTCTCTTTATCAATTCTATTTTTTATTATTGCAGCTAAGGTGGGGTTGAAATTATTTCTCTTTTTAGGTGGAGGAAGCTGGTGAAGGTTTGGGTTGTCATTATATATTTGCCAAGCGTCGCGAACCGTGCATCGGCGATCGGCTTTGATTTTATTGACGGACTTGTGCCTTAGAAAAGCAGGACAGGAGGGATCGTAGGAAGTGTGGCTTTCATCTTTACAGTTTATGCATACAATTTGAGTGCAATTATCTTTGTGAGGTGGAAGACAGCAATTTTTGCATGCTGAAGCATTTGTGCATCGATTTTTGGTGTGGCCAAGTCTTTGGCAGTTGACACAACGCATTGGATTTTGTATATATTCCTCAACTTTGCAAATTAACCAGCCTATTTTTACTTCATGTGGATGACGAATTTGGTCGAAAGTGAGAATAGCGGCTCCAGTTGGGATCAATGTGTCATTTTCTTTTTTCATCATTTTTCGAACGTCTATAACCTTGTATTTTTTGAGTTCATCAATTAGTTCCTCTTCGCTAATGTTTGCTATGAGGTTTGAAAAAATTCTACCTTGGACTGAATTAAGACTAATATGGTTAGTCAGTTTCACAGGAATCGAGTCTATTAGTCTAGATTTAATGAATTTATCGGCTGTCGCAACATTAAGAACCTTTAAGAGCAAGTCACCTGACCTCATTGATTTAACCTCTAATATGTCCTTGGAAATGTGTTCTAGTCCGCGATTGATTCGAATTGGATTGTAGGTAGATAGTTTGCGGAAATTATTGGCGTCTTTTTCGTCTTTCTCTAATCCAGTAATGACGATGTATCGAGGAATATTGTCATCATTTTGTATGGTTGGTAGGATAGGATAGCTTTCTCCGTTATGTTTTCTTTTAGGTTTTTTTCCCCGGTTTAAAATAACCTCAGATTCGAGGTCTTTAAACCGGTTGTGGTTGGGGGGAATCGTCCCCCCTTCCATTGTTGGAAATTAGGTATGAAGCAAAGTAATTATAGCTCTTGTTAAAGATGATTTAAAATTCACTCACCACTGTAAAAGAATTGAGTGGAAAGTAATTTTTAGGCTTTAAGAGAAAATCCGGTTTGCTCGCACAGTATTAACACACGTCTAATCACGGCGTTTGCCAGCTAAGGACTGAGTACGCTTTTATTTCTAATACAGTTATAAAAATTTAGCAAATACATATAATAGTCATTCTTTTAAAAATTTAACGAGCTTTTTTTGATATACGTATTAAATTTTTAAAAGAATTTTAAAAAATTGCTTATAAAAATACAAATAAATTCAATTAAAAATACCTATTTGCAGTATAAATTAAGGTACCTGCTAAATATATCTGTAAAATTTCGAAAGAAGGAAGGTACCTTTCTTAGCTATGGTTGTTAATTTTTTCTAGTCATATGATAAGTTCACACGTAAGAACCTACACTGATTTTTTTTAAATCAATATCTTTAGAGCCGTTTTCTAGAAAAATAAGGTTTAACATACCGTTATTGTTTTGAGCTAAAAAAAAATTTCAATTTCTCCTCTGTACAATACCTAAAAAGTTTGGATTGCAGGTGTCTATACATACAAGGGCGCATCCAGGGTTTTTCTAAAAGGGGAACAAGAGGCGAAAGGGCAAAAAAATCAAGTATCATACTTTAAGTTTCAAGTTTATTTCTACAAGTTCAAGTATTTAAAGGAAGTTTTATGAAAGAGTCAAAAATAGAATCTGTTCCTAAGCCAAAACTAGTATTTCTATCCCGACTTGACCCTGAATTTCAACCCAATGACATAATTCAACATCTTGTTGTTAATAACTGCATTTCGAGTGCGTCAGCTATAAAATGCACTAAAATCAGTAAGCCTGACAGTTTTGTGTCATCGTTCAGGATAACTGCTCCTCCAGCATTTTTCGGCCCTCTGCGACAGTAAATTTTGGCCTCCCGGTACACTTGTCAAAGAATTTGTAGTTCGATCAAAAAATCTCAATAATCGAATTGCTAAAGTATCGGCTCCAAAAAATTTAACAGGATAACCCTCTTCTACCAAAATGTAAGATGGATACGCAGCAAAACTGCTGAAGTTTTTAAAAACTCTCAAGTTTTTCCACATGATATCTTTGCTTTTACAGAAACATGGCTCAATAGTTCATTTTTGGACACAGAAATTTTCGTCAGTTTTTCTATTTCGTCCTTAAATTCTTCGTGTTGCACATGCCTTATGATTATCAGTTTTGCCTTTCGTATTTCTTCCGTAGAGAGCGGTCCACTCTCTCAAATTTTCTTGCCTCTTATCTTAATGAATCGTATACAATATAAGCAAGAACTCTTGCCACTCTGGTAAATGAGCTATACTTGGATATAATTTTCTCAATCAAATCATCTTTGTTTTTTAGTGAAATGTGAGCTAGTATTTCAACTCTTCTTTCTTCTAATTCAGTCTTATATGGCAAAGTTCAAGTTTTGGCAACGAAATCTTCTTAGGTGGTGCTACCTTCGATTTTGAACATAGTAGTGTCGTTAAAACTCTTCCTGACTCCCGTCTTCAAAAAGGGTAATGAGTCCGATATCACCAACTACAGACCGATTTCTAAACTGTCTTCTATTCCAAAGCCTTTTGAACAAGTAGTTTGTGATAGCTTAACGTTTTTCTGCAAACATTTAATCTGCCATCAACAACACGGCTTCATGCAGAAGCGGTCTACTGTCACAAACTTACTAACCTTTATGAACAAGTGCTCAAGGGAATTAGAGAGTGGACATGAGCTGGATTGAATTTACACAGATTTCTCAAAAGCTTTTGACCAACTCTCACATGAAATCATCATTTTCAAATTGAAAGCTTTAGGTTTCCCTGTAGGATTTGTTAATTGGATGTATTCATATCTCCGAAACAGATCATATATAGTTAAGTTCAGAAATTCGTTTTCTAACCCTTTCCCAGCAAAATCAGGAGTGCCACAAGGCAGCCATCTTGGTCCGTTACTGTTTATACTAGCTATAAATGACGTAACTTTGTGTATTAATTCTAGTGAGATCCTTGTTTTCGCTGATAATATTAACTCAGCTAATGTGTTCAGTTAACACAAGAACTGAAGCCGGCCGATAATCAACAACGTCGTGTCTTTGCTGATTGGGTCATTGAAATGCATGAAAATGATCCGGAACTTCATCGAAAAGTCATCTTGACTGATGACGCCCATTTCTACCTCGGTGGCTACGTTAAGAAGCAAAATTGTCGCATCTGGGGCTCGGAAAACCAAAGATTTATTGTTTAAAAGCCTCTCCATCCCCAAAGAGTAACTGTTTGGTGCGGCTTATCGTCCGGCGGGGTCATTGGACCTTACTTTTTCGAACATTTCTATGGCCGGAATTGGATGGTATTGATCTGGAAAACCGCAACGTTTACTTTCAACAAGACGACGCTACGTGCCACACTACAGGTAAAGTTTCCGGACCGTGTTATCTCTCGAAGATGATCACAATTAGCCACCGTGATCTTGTGATTTAACACCTTGTGACTTCATCCTTTGGGGCCACGTGAAGATAAGGTCTACGCCAACAGCCCACCGTCGATTCAAGACCTCAGAGATTAATTTCGTGAAGCCGTGTTGGCCTGTTGGCCATATGGCTGATATTTTTCATTATTAATGGTATACTTCCTTCTTTACATTAAAATATATACCTGATCATTTATTTCCAAAAATGCCATTTTTCTCTGAATATCAAAATAACACCTCTTATTGGAAAACCCTGTAAAGTCGCAAATAAAATGAAGTCGATGAAGTATATCCATCGTTGTACTGTGGTATCTTCCAAATAAGGCTTCCTTACGGAAAGGACAGCCCCAATCCGTAAAATTTCCAGTCGACAAGTCTCTTCAACTTTAAAGCAGGGTACCCACTTTTATGCCATGTCTAAGCTAGTCTCTGATGTCTAATGGAACAATTCCAACTTAAATTGATATGGAAAAGGGAAAATTAATAATTTTATAATAATTAATAATTTTTTTATCTTCATTCAAAATTTTGCAACCAGAATTTTTAACTATACTTATACAGTATTTGAAAACAAAATTTTGACTTTACAGAATTTCAACCCCAATCCACTTCTTATCGCAATTACCATACTAATTTTAAAAATAAATAAAGTTCTTATATGACTAGGAACAATGAACTAAAACCAATATAAATCATGACTACCTAACTCTCACGAATTTAATATATTAAAATATAATGAGTTCAAGATACTGCTATGTTCGGCTTAAATACCGAGCGCATTGCAACCAGAAGAGGCAGTGTCATTTCCACAAGTCAAGAATGAAGTTGTTGACTATCAATGCGTTGTTTATTTTAAGTTCATTAGGTTGATTCCTTTCAATTTTTAACCACACTAGATCGATATTAAATTTTAATTTGTTATTTCTTTTAGTTTATCTCCAATGCTTGGATGAATCACATGCTGAAGCGTTAGCATCACCGAATTCCCACCATCAACGTAAAAACTCTTATAAAAAACATCGTCATCATAAGCATGATGATCACAGCGACGAAAGTGATGAAAGTTACGAAAGCGAGGAAAGTGACGAGAGCCACCATGATCATAAAAAACATCATGGACAAAATCATCATAACAAAATAAATGATCCTCCGAATTTTTTCACACCACTTCCCCCGTTGGCACCACTTCCCCCATTAAAACCACTTCTTCCACCTATTTCATATCCTCCAGTCTTACCCAGGCCTCCAGTAAAGCCTCTACATCCTGTTGCCCCACATCCCTCTACAGCACCACTTCCTGCTCCAGGACAACCTCATTTTGCCCAACCTTGTCCATATCCCAAACCTCATTCCGAAAATTCAAAACCATCACCGAACGGATCCCAAATGATGGGAATGTATTCGGGAACTAGTCAGAGCAGTAAGTGTTCTTTAAAGGAAATATTAAATCTAAACTTATTAATTACTTTTCTTTGCAGCATCAGACAAAGTTGATATAGATGGTGATGGAAACATTTTGAAAACTTTATTCGATTTTGATGCAAACATTAATATTCCAATTGAATTTTTTTGAGCTTGAACTTAATAATCTATTAATATGTTGACTCAATAAAAATGAGTTTGATAAATAAAATAATTTCTTTATATCAAAAACTTGACCAAGCACTATGACTCGATTATTGGCCTTAACTCAACACTACCGATCGGTAGTGATTTGTGGGGGCTATGAGTTTTGCAAAGAAAATATTTCGTTTGTAAAGCTGCATCCTACTAAGTCAATAGTGACCTGTACGAAAGGCAAGTTAATGGATTTCTAGGCGTCTTATGATTGTAAGATCTGTAAATCGTGACTTTAAATAGAATCAGCTCCATACCATAATGATTTCGACACAAAAACCATGATGTTTAAAAAAACTTCGATAAACGTCGTCACCAGAATAATATGTTCTACATATCTTCACAAAGCTTTCCAATGATATACATAATGTAGTCTTAGTTTTCTTAAAAAAAATTAAAAAAAAATTTAATCTTCTTAATACGTTGAATGCCCCATGACCCACCGGTGGGTCATGAAAATTATTCCCATGAGGCCACATGTACCACCGGTGGGTCATGCTCTATATGTTTTTGTTCCGACATTATTTCAGTGGTTCAGAAGTAAAACATTATTTTTTCTTCCTGGGCACCTAGTTAAAAGTCAGTTATTTCACTGTAAGAAAAAAAATGTCCGATGTCGTAAAAATTTTGGATGTTATTGGCTCTTTTATTGAAATCAAAAAATTAGTAAAAACAATTCATAAATAACTGAAGTTCTTTGATTTCCATCGAAAAAATAACAAAATAAATACTTTAACTCTTATAAACAAAATATTAGTTGTAAAAATAAATAAAATTAATGTTTTTTTTGAAGCATTCCAAGCAAAGTGCTGGTTTCCTTCACATGTGTTACAAAAAGTTGAAACTTTTTTGGCTTTTTTTCCTGCTTCATTCCATTTCATAATTTTTGACAACTCCTCGTAGCAGTTTGCACAACGTTTTCTGCGTTTGAGATTGCTTCGGTCTCTTGTTTCGAATTCTTCGAGGGCATGAGTAGAAGAACCAAAGCATTTACTATAGATGTTGACAACAAATATTCAAATGCGATTTTGTGGTACCACCTTATTGTTTTTCTCAACGGAGAGAAATAGCAAGCCATCTGGTCCGAGATGTCTATGCCTTGTTTGGCGTGATTATAGTCGACTATTACTTTTAGTTTTGTTATGGCTTCATTATTACGGTTCCTTTTTCCGGTAGCTTACCACCTCAAGGTCATGCTTTGTGCTCAGCATCAGAACTTCCCTCTTATCTCTCCATTTGGCTATTACTACAGATGTATATTCCCGTCCGATAATATCTCCTTTCTTTAGCTTCGCCATTGTTATGTCCATCGGATTTCCTTGTCGATTTTTACGTAGGGTTCCAATCAAATTAATCTTACGGGCAAGCAGAGTTCTTGCTAAGCTGACAGAAGTATAAAAGTAGTCAGTCGCTATATAGTTCTGCCCTTGTCCAGATAGCACTCCGCCAAATCTACTACTATTTGGGTGCTATGTGATGTTGATGCCGATGCTACACCTCTTTGATTGGAATCGTTATTTTTCCCAGCATATACAGAACTTGTAAAGGTGTAACCGGTGGGGTCACATGTAAATTTTGACCCCGTATTTGTGCGACTTACCGGGATTATATTGGCGGAACTGAAGCCTTCCCCGCCACGGTATCATCGATTCGTCCACGGCTAGAACCTCACCAGGTGTTCGAGAATTTACAAAATTCTTTTCCAATAAATCCAGAATTCCACTGACTTTACTCAGACGATTGTTACCAACCGTCGAATTGTCGGAAAAGTGGATAAATCGTAAAATGAGTTGAAAGCGATTTCGGGACATAACTTTGGGAACAAATGAATTTTTGTAAAATGGATCCTTGTTCCAATAATCCTTTATAGACGGATATTTGACGATACCCATATAAATATAAAGCGCCAGGAACGTTTTTATTTCAGTGACGTCTGTATCAACCCATCTCTTTAGTCTGGAATTGCGTGTTATTATCCTGTTGGCCAAAGTATGTATTTTAAGCATTTTGATTTGTATTATGAACTATCAGCTCATAAACTTCTTTCGTCACCATGAGACTAAAAAAATCATAGGGTTCCTTTATAGCACTGAAATCGACAACAGATTCTGAAGTTTCCTCAAAATAAAAATGTTTCAAAGATCGTCCATCAACAGGCGTCCAAGTATCACCCATAGACACCTCCTGTTCCTCCTGTTCCTCTTTTTCCGAATTAGGTTCCATTGCGTTGGAATCGATGGATGGTTCATCAGAATCAGTTGGCATGTACTCATCATCTGAGTCCGATCCTTCAAAATCAAAATCGTTTTCTTCATCTGAAGCTGCGTTAGCAGAAGAGGAACCATAAAATCTTCTTGGATCCATTTACACCAATTATATCTACAAATCATAAAACAAATAAAAATTATCATAGAATAGAACAGTATGACCACCGGCGGGTCATGTGGCACTGTACACATCAATATATTGCCAAGGTGCCAGAGTCCAAAAAAAATTAATAACGGCACAATTTTACTAAAAAAAACAATCAAACACATATAGTCCGGTCAAAATAGACATTTCGGTTTGCAAAAATTCGCATAAAGCTGAAAATTGGTACAGACGTTGGGAACACCATTTCAAATAAACTAAGCAACATCCCCATCGATCCGACTGGTGCGTTAGAAGTTATTCAAGGTCAAAAGGTCAAATAAACGGTTTTTACAATTTTTCTTGTAAACGGTAGGTTTTATCATAAAAATACATGAGACAATGTTGTAGGCCATAAAATTATCTACAAAACTTGTTGGAATCATTTTTTTTGTTAGAATAACCATTTCGGAGATATCGTGATTTTAAAACTTGAAGGAGTCACGTTCTATATGATATGCACATATATGCCACATGCATACATTTAGTCCAGTCGACAGGTTGGAAAAAGTGGGTGAAAGGTGGAAAAATGACAGAAGCTAATGAAACTATCAGATATTGTTGAAGGATAGTTAATAAATATTTTACGAAATTTGGACCTCAAGGGCCCTATGGAAAAAGAGAAGGGGGAGGTTGAAGGTGTAACTGCAAAATGTTCGACCTTGCAACGGTTTTTCTTTAGTAACTTTTTTTTCTTACGTTCTAAGCAAAAGCATTTCCATTTTATAGTAGAACGTCAAATTTCCTACAATTTTGTTGGTACCAAAGTTGTTGTTTGTTAATTCTTTACCGAGATTTAGCTCTTTGAAAAACAGGTAATTTTTCAGAATTTGCTAAAAAAATTCCAAAAAATTCAGCTTATTTCTTCTAATAGACGAAAACTAGTGCGAGGTTTTTGTATGACGAGATTCGAATGCTATTTTTTATGTAGGTAAGCTTTATTTTTTGGTTGGAATAGATTTTTCAGGAAAAGTCTTAGGTATAACGGTTCCTCGCAGGTTTGCTCGTTAGCCACTTGACGGATTTCGATGAAACTAAGTGAAGTATCACTTTTACATAGGAAATAGTATTAATACTTAAATATTTCAAAACAAGTTTTTTTAATTTTTTGTTTTTTTATTCAAAACTTGTTTGATCAATTTTGTTTGAAATTTTATTATTTTGACAAAAACTATAAAGTGCAAGAGTTGGCATACTCAAGAAAAGTTTGAAATATATTTTCCCAAAGTTTTTAAAATTAAACTATTTTTTAAAAAACCTGTCGAATGATTTTGATATTTTGTTTTTTCTTAAACTCCAAAACAGTAAAAGGAATCATCAGATGGGTAAATTAATTTTTGTATAAAAAACATTATTTATTTAAACTTATTTTTAATTTTATATGCTATTTTTCCTTTTTTTTCTAAATCTAAAGCCCCAAAACCACTGTCACACTGTCACAAGAGCAAGTTCGTGGGACCAAGTAGTGCACTTTATTTGACTGTCAAAAAACCTCATTCAGAGAAACGGAGTGTGTGAAAATAAAATTGAACACAGTTCAATTTCATTCTAAAATCAAATTTCTGGCTTTTGACATTTGAAATGATTCATATTTACGTCATTCCTTCCCTAATCTTTTTGTTAACAGTAAAATGATTTTTGCCTCATACATATAAACATTTCGCTAAATGTATAGGCATATTCACCTTAGGATAATCTACTTGAAGCTTTTAAATTTGATGTTGAAACCTTCCTTCCCGTCAACTACTGCTATTCATCGCCATCTCATTTAAGAAAATAAAATTGAATTTGTGTTGGATTGTTAAAGCTCAAGCATGCGTTCGCAAATTACGAAAGGATTCCAACATATACATAAGTACACGACACTCCTTACTCCCATACGATGTGAATTACAAAAATAAATTCTATAGGATCTGTCGTGGCAAGGATCAAGCTTATAAACGAACATGCTCCCGCCACCCCAAGCAACCTAACAGGTTTATCTTGTCAAAGAATTAAATTTAATTTTGAATTGAGGTTTTGAATAAAGGGAAATACCCTTCTCAGATAGATACTATGGGGAGTGTTGATGCGCATCCCATGTAAAAATCGGCAAAATTTTCGTTTTCCAATTTATATGCTAATGTGATAGTAAAGCCTTTTAAATTAATGCACGAAGGTATGAAAATTGACAAATTGTAAATATTTTTTTAAATATTCGGTTCAAAGGAAGTCATAGTGACTTATGTTTAAGCAAAGCAAGGGCACAAGCAATAGGCGAACGGAGTCATGGACATTTCAATTTTTTTTAGACCTCTTTTTGTTTTCATTTGTTCAGAAATATTTGAATATAGGTATGAACTTGTCGGACAAATTTAGAAATATTATAACTATAACTGCCATAGGAAGATATATAATCAATATTATTTGGCCAAAACACCTTTTTATCACATACACGAGATAGAATTAAAAAAATAAAACAGAATTTTTATTATTTATTGTTTTCGTATTTTTTATTGTCTAACAATTGTTTCAACAGTGTAACGGTTTCATCGTCAGCGAATCTGAATTTCGACTAAGTAGGTATGAACATAAAAAGAAAAAACTAGAAAAAGGCATCTATGTTGACGTTTGTGTTGTTTAGGTAAATGTGCATCGATTCTAGAACATTGAGTCGGCGTTTATTTGAAGGAAGATATAGTAACAAATACACACAATTTAGTTTCAGCTGATCTAGAAGTAGCCTGTAGCCTGAGGAGTAGTCTCTCGTTATCTAGCTACTTTTATAGCCCGAGCTTTATTACTACATACAATTTATCGGAATAAAAAGTAGCCTTGCTATTCCAGACTATAATCTATAATCTCTGTGCTAAATTTCATCCAGATCCGTTAAGAAACTCTGGCGTGATTTCAAAAATTAAAACAAATCTATCCCACGGGAACCATTCATTTTACCGGAATAAAAAGTCAGACTATAATCTATCTCTGTACCAAATTTCATCCAGATCCGTTCAGCCGTTTTGGCGTTATTGAGCAACAAACATCCCTGTTTAAGATACCTTTTTCTTTGGTTTTAAATTATATTTTGAGAGTTAAGATCTACATAAAATAAAAAACAAAGATATTAATTAAGGATTAAAGTTTAAATTCGTCCTGTCTGGATTTTATTACTTATTTCATAAAATGTTCGTTATTTTAGTGTTAAGATACCTAGTTTTAAGTGTTCATTTCGTTTTAGATGTTCTTAGTTAATGTGCAGTTTTTTTCATTTGCCTAGGGTTTTTACTATTATTATATAAATAAATAATTTGTTAGTCACGCCAAATGTGGTCGAAGTCGAACTGTTTTATTGAGTTTCCAATGAACTCAATGCGTTGCTAAGGTTTTTTTTTTCAGGGGGTGCGGTAAGTGAGCCTAGGTCCTTTCGGTGACTAGCGAATGGATCGTCAACGGGTGTAACCCAAGTATAAGTCGGACCAGGGGAATTCGATCAACCAAGGCCACCGGATTCCAGGCAGGGTGGGAAAGGTCAAGCTGCGCGGACATCTGCAGCCCTCTCCTCAAAGTGTGGGTTTAACTGGTGGTGGTAATGTTTTTGGCATGTTTTATGTTTTTGAAATAGGTGAGGTCTAGCTACGGGGGTAAGATCCCCCCTACATCCGGCGAGCTGAGTCGAGCGGTGCGAGCATGCCATCTCCTCCGTAGCGGACATTCTTTCCCTTCCCCTCTCCCTTCCTACAACTACTCGGTCCGGATACCCGATCCCATACTTTACCTTTCCCCATTCCTCCACATTTCATCATTCCCAAAGATCCCATTCCCTCCCTTTGCCTCATTTCGGCGGGTGGCAATGGTACAGTGGATGTAGTGCTTGGTTGCTCAACCCGAGAGCTTGGAGTTCAAACCCAGCCTGGGCAGCAATTTTTATTTATTTCCCAAGTTTCAACTGGATGCCACCCGTGGAATTTCCATGAGATAATTATCACCTAAAATCTCAAACCACTGTACCACCTTTCTTTCCTATCTTTCTATTCCTTCTCTTTCCTCGCTCGCACATGTTAATTCATTATAAAGGTATTAATAACCCTTTGAGTGCGAGCGCATTATAAAAAAAAAAAAAAAAAATCCAAACATCCAAACTTTCGAATTTACAATATTAGTAGGATATGTAGCTTTAGATATACGATTTTAAAAGCAATCCAAATAAAATGATTACAAGTTTATATTTATCTCTCATATTTTGAATTAATTGTCATTTTTTAAAGAAAAGGTAAATTGTTGTTCCGTTATTTTATTAATATAAAACGAACTTAAGGCCTAAGGTATTTTTAGTGTGAATTGCACATGCACAGCTTTAGGTGGAAGGAATAGAAAGAAATAATAATTGTTTTATTTGAGTTTTTTCGGATGCGGCTTACTCCCACTTTTCATAAAAGAACAAATAACATAGTTCTAAAAATTTAAGGTACCAATAATCAACTTCAATCCTTTTTTTTTCGTTCGTTATGTGTAAAATATATCTCTAAATTGTGTGTGTGTGTAAATTTGTTCAATACACCCACTTTGACAGGCCCAAATGAAAATTAATATGCGATTATAACTGGACTGAACCATATTTTGAAGAAGAAATCGTTCATCTACATTCCTATAACATCGAAATGTATATATGTATGTATATATGTAGTAAGTCTAGTAGATAGATTTTAAAAACTTTATTTGGATTTCCTTTTGGCATGTTTTGCTTATCTCGGAAATTTAGTTTAAAATATTGTGCTGTTTTTGTTACTAGCCATGTGAAATAATTTTTTTTTAAAGGAAAATGGTTTACTTCTTATCTCTTTATAGTTTAAAATATTATTTACAAATAAAGGACAATGGGCAATTTCGTATGGATCGTAGGAGGCCAAGAATGATATTGTTATTTAAAGGTTTGAATTATAGTTCTACTATTACTTTCTAGAAGTTTTATGACTGTAGTGTACTTCTAAAACTTATAAAATGCATTTTTGTTTTTGAATTCGTTATACAATTTCACCTAGTATGCTGCATTTGTGTCATTTCTACTATAGTATAAGCAAAGTCAAGGTTAATATGTTTATTGAAGCGTGGAAGAAACTTGCGCGCGCCTATTGATTCCATACAATAAAACTTGATATTACCATTTAAATACCTTTTTTTCTAAATGAAATACATTGTTATGTCTATAGAAAAACTTGTTCCTGAATAACAAAACTTTAATTTCTGACTAATTTTGTCAATAGCCGCGAGCGCCCAAAACTGCCCATACTTCTTTAATTAATTTTTTCTGAATTACATTCCTCATTTCGTACTCATATGCACTGAAGGGTTCCGTGATTTTTATAAAGTAATAGGTACTTTATAAAAATCAAGTGAAGTCAATTTTTTCCTTTATGGAAGGCGCAGGTTAAAATTGCCCGAAACAGGTACACTTTTCTTTGTTAGTAATTTTAGTAGGTCAGTGGTTTTAATTACTTATTTAATTTACTGTTTTTTTTTCAAGTTAATAAAAATAAAAATCATTGTGACTAATAACATTATTTACTGCATTTTTTCCTAATAATAATGCCTTATTTGCATACGCAAACTAAGTATATTGAATCATGAAGCAAAATCAAACAAACCCCGATCTGCCCTTAATGGTAAAAGTATCTCAAATACAAAAACCAACCCCAATAACACAAGAAACAGAATCTTTAAAATACCAACCCCGTATACACATTATACACAGCGAGTAGTCGAACGATCGCGATCGATCGCATTGATCGTGAACATTTTGATCATGAGCACTTTATTCGTTTTTTTCAAACTCGTTCATACTCGGTTGGAAGGTATACTCGATCTTATTCGTTTGAAATGTGTTGTTATTCACGGGTCATCATACTCATGAACAAAAATACTTGTAAACATAGTTTGATAGGTTGACTCTGTTTGTTCGATCAAGTATTCGTTGATCGTGAACAGTACTCGACTCGTTTTAATCTCTGTGTCTCGATCCAGCAAAAAAAAAATAATTCAGAAGGTAGACAATTCTTGTCCTTGTAAATGTGCTTGAATTCCTTGCTATCGATGATGTTTTATATACCCATCCAATTTAGACAGAATCGGCAATTCACAATAATAAAGTTGGTAACAAGTTTTGGTGCATACCATTCAGATTTTCGGTTTTAAAGTTAAACTTTTTTTCCATCACCTCAAATTTTTTCGTTCATCTGTCGATGTCGCAATATGGCGGCACCGATTGGATGTTTTGTTAAGTGTATTGATGTAAATGTTGTTCACTTGATCGTGATGGACTAGGATACAGATGGTGAGTCAAATAAACCGGTAAGCAAGGGGAAAACCAAGTGCGAAATGCCAAAACCACACAATTTCTTATTTGCTCTTTTAGGTCAAGTATTGGTTTCGTGCGAAAAAAAAAATCGAGGTTTTACTCAAACATGACATAACAATAATAGAGCAGCCAAAAAAAGTGGTTTTCGCCACACCGTCCGTCGGTCTGTCTGTGCTTCTGTGCGAATGTGCGCTTTTTAACGTCATGCTACAGCCTAAACGTCTTGACGGATTTTCTTCAAACTTTTTTGTTTCTTTTTAGGCCGGCTCAAACTGGTACCTTTCAAGTAACGGTTTTTTTCATTTTGTATTTGCTCAAAAATGGCTCAAACGATTTTGATTAAACTCAGAATTTAACTTACCTAAAATATTTCTAACAAAACTTCGTTTTTCTTGTTTTTGGCTTAAATGGTCGTAACGAAAATCAGGTTTAAACTGCTTTTTTCAAATGGCCATAAGTTCGCAACGGCTTGATTGAATTGACTCAAACTTCAAACTTTTTTCTAATTTGCTAAAAAATGGCGATAACGATTTTGATTAATCTTTGTTTGTTATATTCTTTTAGTGTTTTTAAGAGAATTACATTTTTAGTTTTTGAGAAAAAATGCTAACAATGGAGAGTTAACGCCTTTTTTTCAAATGGACATAAGTGGTCAACGGTTGTATCGAATTCAATCAAACTTTGTTTGCTATTGTTCCTTACAACTCGCTATCAGATGACACACATTCCACTTTTTTCAGATTCTTTTTTTTAAATGGTGGCTCCCATACAAAGAGCTACTAGGTTTATGCTTCAAAGAAAACTGCATTTTTAGTTTTTTGCTACACATGATATTAGCGGAACTTGGTTTTTGCAGTTATGGTCGAATTTTTTTAATTTGTACCAAATTTTTCAAAAATTAGTTGTTCTTATTGCTCGAAAGGTTTGTTTTCATCGTACTATTGCACCCACAGAGCAAGTACGTGCGACCCAGTCGTGCATTTTATTTTTGTTTTTAAACTTTCAAACAACAACAGTTTATTTTACATTAAATAATATTAAAAATATTTTTTTAAAAACATTTTTA
Organism: Platycheirus albimanus; assembly: GCA_916050605.2. Lineage (NCBI taxonomy): Eukaryota > Metazoa > Arthropoda > Insecta > Diptera > Syrphidae > Platycheirus > Platycheirus albimanus. Next base: position 49,053,075 of record OU696697.1, on the reverse strand, counting down.
AAACATTATCAAAAACAAGTGTGTCCTCCTTGGATACTCCATCTCTTTCCCTCTCTTATGAAGTCGAAGTCCTTACATGCCGAAGCGTTGATGCTTATCCGCTTGCTTTACATGGTCTGACATCTTGATAATATTCGATTTTTTTACCATTGCCTACTATGCTATTGTTCAGCATCTAGAACTCGTAATTTTATCTCCTTCGCCAGACATTATATTCTTAGTCTACGCAAACAGGGCCATACATGCATCGATCGTCGGACTTTTCTCTCAAACAAAGCAAGAAGGTTTCATCCGACTGGATAATAGAAGTACTTGTTTCTGTACCATACAGCAGGACTGGGATGATGAGTGATTTATGCAGTGTCCCTTTGGTTCTTCTCGATAGGTCATTTACCCTCAATGTCTTTTATAGCCCAAAGAAACAGCGCAGCTGTAGCAAGGGTTATTTTTCGTTTGGTTCCGAGATGGTATAGTTTTTCGTGTTTACAGCAGTGCCCAAGCGCACAAAATTTCAGCTGGGTTGTTGGAGAGCACCCCCAACACGACAAGGTCAACTTGTAAAGGATATGTTTTCATATGTCTTCCTCTGGCATCAAATTTGTACCCAAAAAAGTGAGATTTCTCACTAAGGTGGCAATTTCCATAGTAAAATAACCGTTTAGTAAAGAATTGTTGGATATCAGAAAATCCATAACTTGAATTCAAGAATGATTCACATATTCTTTGCCCTCATATGATCAACCTTTAAATGCTAAGATAATGAATATCTTCAAGGAATGCTGATTCAAATGATTTTGATTTAATGTGTTGATATATATATAGGGCTTTATTTCAATTAGCTTATAGAAAACCTTTACACAAACATCCGTGGCATCTTTCAAGGAAACGACTTCATTAACATTTCTTCTTTTTCATCCTTTTGTTGGCGGCAAACTTTTTTCGTGAAAATAATTACTGAAATCTTAAATGAACAAAAAAGAACAGCTCTCTACATCTCTGACAACTCAAAGGAAATAACTTTATCGCCACATGCTACATAGATGTTCCTTTCAGTCGCTATGTACTATGTATGTGTGTTTATGAACAAAGTTCTAGAGAAACTTCTTATACCTTCAAACAAACACCCAAAAAGAGAAAAGCATACTAATTTCTTAAATAAGGACAACAGCAACCAGAAAAAGGCCAGAAATCTTATGAATGTGTGTATACGTATATACATTACATACATTTATGTAATGCATCCTGAAATCCTGTCACGTATTTCTGCCATAATTATATAGAACGTGAGGGTTTCAGACAAAGCATTATGTCAGCACTGGCACCAATGTAACCATATGGCCTGTTTGCGACAAGTATAGCCGAAGCCATATACTCGTACCTTTTTGGTATAAAACACTCCAATACATTTTTCAGAGAAAATTTATTTATCGCAATATTTTATTGGAAGTTAAGGTAATTCTCTTCTTCAAATGTAAAGGAGGTGTCATCGGGACTTGGAGTTTCTGTAAGACTTCAGGTTTCATTACGCACGAACGATTTTTGGGGTAGTGTGATTGAAATATTGTGATTTTAATCAGCTAAGCGATTGAAAATTTTGGTTTCTGTAAGATTATGTTTTTAATTCCCAAGCAAATTATATCTTAGAACATTTGCTACTCAAGGAGGAAGGCACAACTTTATTGAATCTATTCAAGCAAATATTTCGATGATTAAGACATTGTTAACTACAATTTGCAAGGCTGACAAAAACTTGAAAAGAAAATGATAGAGGAAGAGATATATTAAAATAGAGAGATACCAAAATAGTTAAACAATCATCTACATCTAATTATATAGCCTTAACGGTTATATCATATTCACAAAGCTTAAAATGTATCTGTTTGATAACTAGAGTTTGAAAGGCTTTCGAAAATGCATCGCTTGTCTACTAGAACCTATAATCATAATTTAACAGCGGGACGGGAACGTGAACAGCAAAGTAGTTTGATGCCAAATACATAATATATAAGATCTGATTGTCAATGGTGTTGCCTGTTGTATGATATGGGGGATATACTCAAATATAAGAAAAATAACGACTAGGTACTGCTCCCTTTGGTTCAGTGTTAATTTCTGATTTCAGTGACTAGTTTTATTATACAATTTGCCAATAGGGCAACTTTAGGCATTATTATTGGAAACAAAAATCACAAATTTAATCGGGCAGAGTAGATATAGCTCCTTTTTTTCAATAGCCAAAACTTCCAAAGCTAATCATCTCATTATATATTTATAGGTTCATATGTATCGTTATTTCTTGCGACCCAAAGATAATGGGGTCAAGCTTTGCGTGCGCTACCTTTAGCCTAAATAGAGGCCATCTTCCTAAAAAAGTGTAAGAACGAAATTTCTGGATATCAGATAAGTTTGATTAAATAAAATTTATTAGTAAGTTATTTGTAGTTATAAATAAAATTTATATTTTACACAATTATTGAATGCAAAGGAAGAATTTTTTTTTTTTTTAAATCTAACCTTCTTCTGTACACGCGTCAAAATAATAATACGTATACCCGGGCACGGTCTTTCTTCTACTTCAAATATTTTAATGAATTTTTTTTAAATTATTAGCAGTCATTTTACTGTGCCTCTTAAAAAATGAACTTTTTTATAGAGGGAACAAACACTTGAACAACAATTTTTCTTCCTAAAACATCCACTTTATCTATCCTTTTGAAATCCATTTCCTATTCTCAATATTATGTTACGAAGGAATAAGGGCGCCATATCGTCTTGGGCCTTGGGCGCCATCAAACCTAAATCCGCTACTGACCGTTTCACTTAAACAGAAAAATTTTATTAATTTAAATTGTTACCTCAGTAAACATCATTTTTAACTTATCCTTGAAAAGGCATATTTTTTGGAATTATGTCAGGAAAGAAACGCTTCAGGGTTTTGTTCTGTCTCAGCAGACAGCAAACTAGCTCCATTATAGGTTTCATAACAGAACACTGTCCCTTAATTAGACAAGCCGCAAACGCAAGACTTGGGGTGATCATACGGAAGCTACTTTTGCAGAAGTTGTATGGACGAAGAAGAGGAGGAGATAATTGTCCATCTCCTATGCATACATGCCCTGGACTTGATTATAGAAGACGGAAACACTTTTAAGACATTCCTTTCGAAATGGCGTGCGCTTCGTAAGAAGCTCTTAGTTTGTATTGTAAGTTTTAAGCGGCTAACACCACAAACTTATGATATCACAACAGTCTTCTCTTAGACTAAGTGTGTGTAAATAAATCTCTTGCAGACAGCTACTTTAACCTTCCCTAACCTTCCTTGTTTGATCATATGAAAGGCAAAGGGTTTTTTGTGAGTTTTTAACCCTATGTCTTCTTTTTGGCGAATGGAGGAACAATTATTCGTTTCAAATTTCTATTTTTCACATGAACTTATAATAGATACCGTTTTGATTCTTTTACCAATTGAAGAACTTATTTTAACGTTTTTTCATAAATTCAAAGGAAAATGCTTTAAAACTCAGTTTCGTAATATCAAAGTCAATTTAAATTCCACAGCTCCAGCGCCTGAAACGCGTGATCAACAAAAAATTTACCCTCACAATATAAATAGAAGATATTTATGCGGATGCGATTTTGGCCGAGTCTTCAATTCCAACCCTGAGGTGAGGGACAGCACAGCAGCGGAAGTACCCATCTAAGACCAAGTCCTGGACGACTTCAGCCAACTTAGCGTGCGTCACTGGAGGCAACTGATGGCTAGGCACCGCACCGGACTGGCGCTGTGTTTTGACTTCAAGTTTCTTGATATAAAAGTGGACTATAGCGAAAATATTAAAATGAAGAAAATGTTTCGTACATTGTGCCCTTAAATACTCAATGCGAGCACATTCATAGCTTTCCAAAATTACAGTCTTAGGGGCTTAGTTAAGGGAAGACTCTACCTCAATTTGAAATAGAATCAACGTACGGGGTCGCTATGTCCACTTTAAATCCTTTGAAATTTCTAACGAGATTCTTAGTTCTGCCACTTTTCTCAAATTCAATTTTTTACTTGCGATTATAGGTACTGTAAGCCAAGTTATGCATTCGTAAAAAAAAAAAAAAAATCTAACAATCAAACATGACATTACGATGATAGAGAAGTTGAAAAAAGTGGGTCCGACAATTCTGTCTGTCTGTCTGTCTGTCTGTCTGTCCTACAGCCTAAACCGCTGGACCGATTTGCTTCAAACTTGGTACATAGTATTATTATGACGTCCTACAGAGGGGTTTTTGGAATTAGCATCCTAGCTCCAAAACTAACGGTACCTGCCATACGATTTTTTGTGAAAAATTAAATTTTCTCAAAAACGGCTCCTACAATTTTGATAAAACTTTCTGAATGATGTTTTCTGTGCAAACTTTATGTTTTGGTTGGAATAGATTTTTCAGGAAAAGTCTTATAACGGTACCTCCCATAGGACCGGTTTTTTGAAACCCGATTTTCTCGTAAGCCACTTGACGGATTTCGATGAAATTTTTAATGTAGAAGCCCTTTTATAAACGAAATAATATGAATTTTTAATTTTTCCAAAAAATGTTTTTTTGAATTTTTAAAAAAAGTTTAAAAGTTTTTTTTAACTTTTGTTTTTCCCAAAAACGGTTTAATCTATATTTTTTTAATTTTATTTTCCTGATAAAAACTACAAAGTGCTAGAAGTTGGCATACTCAAAAAAAATTTGGAATATATTTTCGAAAAGTTTTTCAAAAAAAACTGTTTTTTGAAAAAACTGGTCCAACGATTTTGAAAAAAATTTTCGTCAAATTTCATAAACGTAAAATAAACCTGATGGTTTACTTCATTTTCTCCAAAAAAACCTTTTAGGTATTGATTTTAAAGTGATTTATAAAATTTCATATGATTTTTTCAACGCTTTTTTCCCAAAATCTCAAGCACCCAAAACCATTGTAACACATTAGAGCAAGTACGTACGACCCAGTCGTGCACTTTATTCTTCTTCCATTAATCCTCAATAAGGTGAATACGCTTATTAAATCAAGGAAATATGAAGTTGGTCCTTCTTGCTTTTAATTCCACATATCTCAATCGGGCCACTTCAATTAAAATCTGAACAGTACCTATCTTTTTAAAGGGATTGACTCTTGGTGTATAGTAAATGGTAAGAATTAAAAAAAAGGCAGCCGCCCGCTGAGACTCGATCCTGGGCCCATTTCCTAGCCCTGGTTTTAGAGATGAAATAAAAAATTTTTACTTACATACATATCTTTATAAATATAAATATTTTATAAAAATAAATAAATACAAATATGTAGTATAATTTGGACGTTGGTGCCGTTCGTACGGCGACGAAAAAATTTCTGCGAACTATTTAAAAATCGGTCCTTGACGTCAAACTCAAATATGTTTTTCAAGTAAACAAATTCAAAGCTGGGATTTTGAATCTCAGCGGCTGCCTTATTCTTTTTTTTTAATTAATTAATATTATTCACAACATCAAGCGGCTGTGTTTGGATGAGGATTTTGTACAGTTCATGGATCTGACTTCAAAATGGCCACCCAGATACCATGCATTGATAATGGTAGCTTCCGACAGATGCATCTGTCAAAGGAAATGACAAATGGCAAACCTTTCTTTTGACAGATCAATCTTTCGTAAGTTACCTTTATAAATAGCAACACGGTATCTGGGGGTTCATTTTGATGTAAGCTCCGTTCACGCGACTTTATAAGGTACTCTGCTAAGGGTTTAAACAGTTGTTTTTATGGGTTCTTCATTTTTCGGATTTCTTCTTTTGCGGGTTAACGATTTGTCTGAATTTCGGTTTTTAGAATTTAAAATGACTCCTTTTGACTAACATCAACGGAAAGAGTTACAATCGGAGATTTAAAATTTCTTATCAGAAACTGATTAAATAAACCGACGCAATAATCTGCAACTCTGAAAGTGCTTGCGATGCTTATTTTCTTTTGCGTTTCCCTTTTTGAAATCTGGACCGTCGTCGTGTGGTTAAGGACAAAGGCTGAATTAAAAGGTACCGTTATAAATACGAATACGTTTTTATTATACAGGCTCTATACATATATTGCATTGATAATTAAGCAATATTATAGTATGAATCAAGTTGAGGACTCAGCTCTTTTAGAGTTTTGGCTATTTAAAGATAATACTAAAAGATCTCGAATTACTGAGGTTTCTTTCCCTGTATCTATCTCAACTGATGATTCAAAAACCAGACTGCTGGATGGAACGCTAACTTTCTGTTTGTTTGACCGATTCCATAAATAGCTTTTTTATTACATTACAAGTCTATCCCACGGGACCCATATCTACATTTATCTCTGTGCCAAATTTCATAAAGATCCGTTCAGCCATTCAGGCGTTATTAAAATAAATCGATCCCACAGGAATGATACATTTTACCGGGACTTTAGCATATGTGCTATTCCAGACCTCTACCTCTGTGCCAAATTTCATCCAGATCCATTCAGCCGTTCTGAAGTTATTGAGCAACAAACATCCAAACAATGAAACTTTCACATTTATAATATTAGTAGATTTATATTTTAGTATTTTAATAGAAAGTCAGACAGAGGGACGAACAGAATTTTCAGATCCTATTGTTTCGAATTCCCAATCATAAAAGTGTTTTGTTTGATTAATATGTCAATTTTGTTTTGCACGGATCCATAACCAGCCTGCTAGGACCTTTAATGGCAATTAAAAATTATGTATAATTTGCGTAACAAAACACTTTCAAACCAACATTATACGAAATTCAAGTTCTTGGCAGGTTTCTTATCATCAGTATTTATCATAAGATTATGAAAAATATAATCGCATCACAATTTACCACAAACCTCGGAAGGAATCAACCGCTTAAGATCTTGTGAATTTGTCTCAGAGTAGAAGTTACGAAGACGGTACAGAACTTAAAACTATATTGTCTTTCTTTCCTTGCATAAAATGCTTTTACCGAAGACAGTTCTACAAATATTAAAGTAAAGAAGCCATAATTATTGATGATGTCATTAAATGGAAATATATTATGCTGGATATGGATACATAAATACATTCAAGAACAATAGTATTGTCTGACTGTATTCGACCTTTATTACGAGTAAGTGAATCACGCTTTGTTTGGTGGCCGTAAATCTTAAACATATCAATATACTTTTTATCTACTCATTTCATTTTAAAAAAATCCATTTTGCAAAAAAACCTTTATTGACAGTTTATGAAAAGTATTCACCCCCTGGCGAGAATATAAGAAAATATTTGACTTTTATCGAGACACCTCAGACAAATGAAATGAAGGGAATGGTGATCCTGATCATCATGGGATGGAGCAGAACAACAGGATACAACGCAATTTTAAGATAAAAATGTCCAAGGACACACCTCATAAGAGAGAACTGATATGAAACGAAATATGTGGGTGCGGTTCCCTTTAGCAAAATTGGGAAGAATTTTGTTTGCTTAAGTTCATTTTTTTATGTGAATGTTTTATGGAAATACCCAACACAATAACGACAAATGACTTTGAGGGTTGGTTTTGTCATCCTAACAGAAGCGACTTGTAGACAAACAAATGTCACAGAATATTTGGGCGCCACAAAACTAGGACTGTGATTTTATATATAAAAACACTTAATCACATTTAATGGCAAAAAGAAATAGAAAATTAAAACAAACAAAACAAAATATATCCTTATCACGTATGCTGGCTTTAGAAGTAATTTTAATGATGTTTTTTTTAGAAGTCAGTGTATATTAGATCAGCGAAACCAAATTCACTAAAATCGGATTCCATAAAATAGCTCGGCTTTAGTCATAACTGAGTTTCGCCAACCATCAATTTGATTAAAATGCGGTCCATTATGTTCTGCCGACAATTGATGGGGATATGCTTTCCAAGTTGGTTGAACCCCATTTATGCTACCACATAAGCCATGTATGTTTGCAACACTGTATGTAGTATATGACTATACAAAAAGCTTGCCTTTTCGAATACACTCGTTTAGAGACAAATCAGCTATGATGGCGTAATAAAAACAAAAGGGTTGCTTTCAAGCCAAAATGAAATTGTCCTTTCATGACGTTAACGCAAATCAATTTGTAAAATGTCTGCGGGTGATCAACATAAATTGTCTGTACCACAAAATCGGAAAGGATGGCTAGCCAAAGTGTACGAGTATTCGATGGTATACTCATCATCATCATTACCATTAATTAAAAATTGATTATATTGTTAGGATTCTTCGGTTTTGAAAGTAACATTTAATGACAGAAACACATCAAATAAAGCCATCAAAAGCAGCAGTTTCAGGAAAAGGATACGAGTTCCTATTAAATCCCTTGACAAAATGTTAGTTTTGTTGAACGATTCGATTGAATCGAAGATATTTCATTGTGAATGATTAATGAACTTGGTTAAGGGTTGAGATTTGTTTGTTATACAATTAAACAAATATATATATATTCAAGAAGAAACAAAAATCATATTCATATAAACATTTTTTTTTAAGAATTTAAGAGACGGAAATGTTTTGGCTGGCCATTTTGTCCAATTCACAAAAACAAAATTAATACTTTCTTCTTTCTCAAGGGCGCGCTTACAATCGATTGTAGGCTACACAGTACACAATCGACTGTTACCAATATGCCCCAACAGCCATTACTGTTCTTAGCTCGTTGTTTCGCACTCCAAGTTTTTTGAGGTCGCTCTCCTTTCGGATGAGTAATTTTAAGCTGTCTTTTTGCATTGGTGGAATGGAAAACCCGACGAGCTGTTTTGTTTTTGTCCATTTTCAAAGTAGCCGATTTGTTGCCCGTAAAGTTCAACATTGAATCTTATTGGCAAGATATGCAATACATTTGTATCTACTGGGTCGAATATTATCCAGAAAATATTTCTCTCAAATCACCACAAAAGATTTTTATCCGAACTGACCGGGTCCATGCTTCTGGCCCATCAATTCCGTATCGCTTACTACATATTTGATATTTTTTGATATTATTTGTAATCCGGTCAAAATAGACGTAAAAATAGTACTAGGTTTGCGAAAATTCGCATAAAGCTGAAAATTGGTACAGACGTTGGGAACACCATTTCAAATAAATAAAGCAACTAAATCCGACCAATGCGTCAGAAGTTATTCAAAGTCTAAAGGTGAAATTTTTGCTGGTAAACGGTATGTTTTATCATAAAAATGCATGAGACAAAGTTGTAGACTATGAAATTATCTGCAAAAATTTTATTATAATTTTTTTGTAAGAGAAATCGTGATTCTATAACTTGAATAAGTCATGATGATATATACTCGTATGTAATATGTGCCACGTACATACATTTAGTGCTGTCGACAGGTTTGAAAAAGGAGATGGAAGGTGAAAAAAGATTGGAAGTAATGAAACTTTGGGATGTTGTTCAGGGATAGGCCCTGTGGGAAATGAGAAGGGTGGGGTGGAGGGGTGGAACTGGTAAATTTTCAACCTTGCAACGGTTTTTCTTCGGCAAATTTTGTTTCCTTACGGTCTACTTGTAGTAGAACGTAAAATATTGTTAGTATATATAAATTGTTGTATGTTACTTCGTTACCGAGATATGGCAATTCGAAAAACAGATAATTTTTCAGAATTTGCTAAGAAATGCCAAAAAATTCGGCTTATTTCTTCTAATAGACAAACAAATAGTGCCAGGTCTGCAAAAATTCGCATAAAACTGTATTTTTATGATAAAATATACCGTTTTCTAGAAAAATTTTAAAAAACATTTATTTTACCTTTTTACCGTGAAAAACTTCTTACGCAATGGTCGGATCGATGGGAATGTAGCTTAATTTGTTTGAAATGGTGTTCCCAACGTGTCTGTAAACATATTCAGTTCTACTGAAATTTTTGCGAACCGAAATATCTATTTTGGCCGGACTAATAGCAGTTTGAAGAAAAAAGTTGTAGAGGATTTTTTGTTATCTCGTTTTAGTCCGGTTCAAATTAGTACCTTCCAAGTAACGGTTTTCTTCTTTTTGGATACATACTCGAAAAAGATAACCGCGGTTTTTGTTGTTTGCTTAAATTGTTATAATGAAAAATTTTAAAGGGCTTTTTATTCAAAGGGCCATAAATTCGCAACGGCTTGATTGAATTTAATCAAACTTTGTTTGTCATAGTTTCTTAAAGCTTCCTATTAGATGGCGTTGCTTTTTTTTAGTGGCCACCATAGAACGTGCCACTATGTTCCGGCCAACATAATTTCGTTTTGTCTAATTTGCTCAAAAATCGGTTCAGACTTGTAAAGGTATATAATATGTAAGTATGTATATCTTTCATAGCACCCAAAAGATGGCATCTACATTTTAGATAATAAAGCTTTCTCAAGGGTAGCTTCTGTATATCGGGTTTTCCAGGTTAAGCTAAACTTTTTTAGCTTTTACTAAATTTTTTCATTTTTTGATTTGTGGGAATTTTTCGGGTATTTCAGTATTTCATTAATAACTGTGTTCTTTTGTTTTGGCTAAATACAAGTAATGGACATCTTTTGTGTTGATAGTTGATACGTAAATAAAAAAAACACTTTAAGTCCGTTTTGAAATATTCAGAAGTCTATTTAAAATTGTTTTCGAAGGCAACATAAATCCTTTTTACTTGCGATTATAGGTAGATACTATAAAGCAAGTTACGCATTCGTAAAATTTTTTTTTTTGTTGACAATTAAACATAACATTACGATGATAGAGAAGCCGAAAAATGTGTGTCCGACAATTCTGCCTGTCTGTCTGTATTGGCACCTGAACGGCTGGACCGTACATAGTATTATTATGATGTCCCCTACAGAGGAGTTTTTGGAATTAGCATTCTAGCTCCAAAACTATCGGTTTCTCTGCCATATGATTTTTTATGAACAACTCATTTATCTCAAAAACGGCACATACGATTTTGATAAAACTTTCTGAGTGGTGTTTTTTTTAGTAAACTAAATGTTTTGGTTGGAATTATTTTTCAGGAAAAGTCTTGTAACGGTACCCCCCAATAGGACCATTTTTTTAATGCCAGGTTTTCTCGTACGTAAACCACTCAACGGATTTCTATGAAAATTTTAATGTGAAAGCTCTTTTATAAACAAAATAATATTAATTATTTAATTTTTCAACAATGGCAATTTTGCCCTACAGACCAATAACGATGAGCCATATATCGTTGAAAAGGTATTTTTGCGTAGATCAAATGTTTATGTAGCGACAAGTCTGAGTTCGATGTGGGAAAAAAGTTATGGCCCCAACAAGCGAAATTGTATGCAATCTTGTTTGTAAGATTTATTTATTTTTTAATATTCTTATAAGCAATTTAAAAAAAAAACAAAATCAAAGGTACATTATACTTCCAATTTAAAAAAAAAACGCATGGCTTCTAAATGTATGTAAACTGTACAATGTACATGTAAAGTATTTACGAGTAATTCCGTAAGGGAAGGTACACTTTAAATTTACATGGGTAGGAGAAATAGAGATAAGGTTATGAGTGTTTCTTACAAAATTTTCGTGTTATTTCTGTAAAATGATTTGCATAAAGGATAAATTAACTCTTGTTTTCTCATTACAGTGCGCAATTGAAGCATATTGTGGATGCTCAAGGGTGCGTTACAACAGCAGTCTAAAGGAGCCAAATATTATTATTCGGAAATGGCATACGAGTTAAGGAAATAAAAACCTTTTACTCAAGATGTGGGCTTTGTTGACATAACAAAAGATATGTCAATAAATGTAAAAAAGAGTAGGAAGGTAAACGTAAGAAAAGGTTGATATTTACAATATGTCTGTCTATGTTTCCAAGCCATATCCCAAAAAGTTTAATGTGAAAGCGAACTTTATTATAAAACTAAAGACTGATTATATTAGGAAATAGTCATAAGGTCCATGACCATGGACATTGTGTTAATTGTTTTTTTTTTTTTTTTTTTTTTTTTTTTTTGAAAAATGGACATATTTATGTTTATGAACATTATGTCCATATTGAGCTAAAAAGAAAAATCTAAAGAAATGACCAAGCATCATTGCACGTGGTAAGTTGTCGGATGGTGGACCGTAAGTCCATCAACCACGTGCTATGTTCACATGTTTTCTCTTTTTGTTCTGTCGTATTATTATCTAGTGTTGTCCTGAGCTCAGTGCATGCCCGTAGCCAGGATTTTGTTTCGGGAGGGGCTTGTTCAAATTCGAAGAAGTAATATACAAAAAATTTAAAAAAAAACTGCCTGAATTGTTTATTTTTGGTTGTATTTTTACTTGCGATTATAGGTACTATTTATAAGGCAAGTTATGCATTCGCATTCGTTTAAAAACAATTCTAACAATCAAACATGAAATTACGATGATAGAGCAGTCGAAAGAAGTGTGTCCAAAAATTCTGTCTGTCTGTCTGTCTGTCCGTCTGTATCGGCACCTACAGCCTAAACGGCTCGACCGATTTGCTTTAAACTTAGTACATAGTACATATTATGCCGTCTTACAGAGGGGGTTTTGGAATTAGCATTCTAGCTTTAAAACTAACGGTACCTGCCAAACGATTTTTAGTGAACAATTAATTTTTCTCAAACCGGCTCCTACGATTTTGATAAAACTTTCTGAATAGTGTTTTCTGTGCAAACTTTATGTTTTGGTTGGAATAGATTTTTCAGGAAAAGTCTTATAAAGGTACCTCCCATAGGACCGGTCTTTTGAAATCCGATTTTCTCGTAAGCCACTTGGCAAATTTTGATGAAATTTTTAATGTAGAAACCCTTTTGTAAGCTAAATAATAAAAATTCTTAAATTTTTCAAAAAAAGCGTTTTTGATTTTATTAAAAAAAATTAAAAAATTTGTTGTATTTTTTGTTTTTTTTTCCAAAAACAGTTTAATCTATTTTTTTTTAATTTTATTTTTGTGATAAAAATTGGCACACTTAAAAAAATTTTGGAATATATTTTCAAAAAGTTTTTCAAAAAGAACTGTTTTTAAAAAAAAAAAACTGGTCGAACGATTTAAAAAAAAAATTCTTAAAATTGTAAACAGTAAACAAAATCAAATGGTTTACTTCATTTTTTCCAAAAAACGTTTTAGCCACTGACTTTTAAGTGATCAATAAAATTTCATATAATTTTTTCCCTGCTTTTTTTCCAAAATCTCAAACCATAAGACCACTGTCACACATTGGAGCAAGTTCGTCCGACCCAGTCATTCACTTTATTTTTTTTTCAAGAATACGTTTATTAAGAATACGTGCATGTAATTTACAATTTTTATAAACAAAATAGCTTAATATCAACATTCAACCATAGACTAACTAATAATAAACACAGGCCGCTTCATAAACACATTGAAAAAGTAAGTTGCGGATAAAGTTTTTCGAAAACAAACAATTTTAATAGAAATCTGCTTTAATGTTGCAGACATTATGTAAACATAATCATGTTGACACATGAACTGAACATTGGGCTGTATTCATAGACGTATCTTAAATTGCTGCTTAGTTATGTGATCAACCAAACTTTTAAATCATTTAAAAAAAAAAAAACTGCTTGAACGATTTTCAATATTTTTTTTCCTGGAAAAATATTTAACGAAGAAAAGTAATTACACACCTAGTTTTCCCAAGAAAACTCTTAAACTCTAAAAATAAAAATTTAATTTTTCTAAATATTTTTTTCCAAAATATGATCTTCATCAAGCAACATAAGAGCAAATTCGTGCGACCCAGTAGGGTTTTTTGTATTGTATTAGTGACGAACATAATGCTTTATCTCAACGAACAAAGGACAGGGCACAAAAAGTATAGAAACAAAAAATTTTCCAGACGTGCTAAATTAGATAGTAGATACATCCTCCTATGGAAATTTTGTTTTTCTCTTCCATAAAAGGAAAATAAATTGAATGGCATGAAAACCCCATGGAAAGTAAAAGTTAAACAAAAACAAAAAAGAACTTTCTGAAAGGACTAACTTTAGAAAGATGAACGAAACCCATTTTTTATTGCGGATTTGTCTAGCACAAACAATTTTTACCTCAGAGAAACGAAAACTTTTGTCTGCAATCATTGTTATGATTGATCGAATTATACGTATTCTTCATGACTGCTGCAGGATAAGTGTCTTATGGACTTTTACTTGCAAAAGCTACAAACTAGATTTTGTGATATTTTCGTTCCAGTGGTAGGTACGGCAAGTTGAATCCAAGAAACTTTATTACAAGATAAATTCAATTGAAGTTTTGTTAAAACGCGTCTGTTTTCTAGGTTTGATTTTTACTGGCAAGATTTTATTTTCAAGTCAATTTGTAGATACTGGAGTCAATTCAATTTCTTAAAAAAAAACTTTTAACAATATTCCACAAAAAGGAATATGTAGCCGACTTATAAATATTGTTTGTGAAATCATTATAGAAAAGTATGATATATACAACTAAACAGATAGTTTTAGTTTTAAGGCGTTTTTTTTTTTAATTCACAGCAGGGTATGAGAGGTACCGTTATTTGTCGACTTAGAGCGAAAAGAAAAAAAAACAGCCTAGGGAGTTCCAAATAATTACTAAATACCAAGTTTGAAGCAACTCGGCCCATCCATTGTAATGTCATGCATGATTTTTATCTCAACACTAGCTGACCCGGCGAACTCCATACCGCCTTTTTTAACATTTTTGAAATTTTCTAATTTTTTGTTTTACTATTTATGAACGCTAAGCATCACATGGGTGTACAGCAGCTGGCTATGGAAATCTAACACTTACAGTATTAATATATTAAAATCAGTTGAACTATCAAACATTCTATATTTTGATGCGTTTGATTTATAGAAAGTGTCAAAAAAAAGATATTCACCCCTTCTGATCTGGCTACAATTAACAAAGCGTTTATACGCCCTAAAAACTCTAGTATAAATCCCATCTCTTGGCAGTTGCTTCTCAAACTTTTTTACATATGCTCAATAGAGTTGAAAAAAGCGTTATAATTGATAGGGGAAAAAAGGATCATGGAAACATTTCCATCACTTGAACATTGTCGAAATTTTTCATGTCTTTCCTTATTTTACCGATTATTTTACAAAAATGCTCACTCTATTTAGCCAGCTGCGTTCCTCTCCTTAAATGATTCGCCCGTATTACTCGTGTTGTTAGTAATGCTCATCAGTTTACACTTGATCCCAATCTTGGACGTACCAACTACCATCTTCTACTACTAATTATCTTCTACCGTCTTCTACCATCTTTCACCATCTACCATCTTTTTAGTATCTACCATCTTATCCTATCAAAAAGTGTTTCTTTGGAAAAGCTTTTCGAAGTAAATATTTTCGGAATATACGTATACATATGTACGTATGCAGTACTTCATATAAATGGAATCTATAGCGTTCACAAATTTAAAATACTAAACGATAAAACAAAATCGACATATACACATACTTTGTTTTTGTATTTTACGTTCATTTGACTTCAAAACAAAAATCAAAAAATTAATATACACAGCTGGTCAAAAAAATAGGTGCAATTATTTTTTTTATATAAACTTAATTTTTTAATATGTTTTGTTTATTTAAATATTATTTTAACATTAGTTTTCATTGGACTATCAATACTTAATGAAATATTAATATTTAAGGCTTTTAAATTAAGTAATTATAAATTTTATACAATAAAACCGACGGTGTAGACATTTGCGCTCGGACAAAAAAATAGGTGTGTCTTCCTAAATTATGAATAATGATAGTTTGAATGCAAAATTTGTTGTATTTTATAATAATTTTCGTTTACCATTCTCTTATAACCCGAGTATACGACATTGTTATCCAAAACTTTTTAAAGTCAGCGTGGTATTAACTCTACAAACTTTTGGCATCTTTCTTGGGGTATAGAATACCATTCACTCTGAACAGCATCCCACAATCGGTTCCAGTTTGGAAAATATTGGCATCCTAGTTTCCGCATAAGCTCATTCCTCAAGTTCTCAATCGGGTTGAGATCTGGGATTGACTTGGCCATGAAACAATTGAAACTTCTTTCTCTCGATACCACTCTTTCACAAGATTTGCAATATGTTTCTGATCGTTATATCCTGCTGAAAAATCCATCGGAGAGTCATATTTTCTTCGGCAAATGGAAGCATGATATCTTCCAAAATATCCCTATAACCTTATTTGGTTAAGAAATATAGGAATTAGGGTCCACACCATACTAGAAAATATTTCCTCCTCCGTGTTTAATCGTCTTTTGGGTATAGCGAGGGTGATAGTCCTTTCTTTTTGGTCGCCTGAAATACGCCAAGAATCTGATGAGAACAAATAAATTTTTGTTTCGTCAGTCCAGAGGATATTGCGCCATTTTTTATCCTTCAGGTCCGCTCCAACTTCTATGGCTAATATATAAAACTAAATTACACCTATTTTTTTGTCCAGCTGGTATATATAAAATTATGACTGATTTATATTTCAAATAAGTGACCTTTCAGATTTACTAAGTGAACTTTTAGTGTATTTTTTTTTCGCACGCATAACACACTCATACGTTTTCCGAAAACTGGATAAAAAAGTACCCTATGTCCGTCACCTGGTTCTAAGCTACCTCCCTACCAATTTTCAGCCAAGTCGGTTCAGCCGTTCTTGAGTTACGAATGGTGTAACTAACACGACTTTCTTTCATATATATAGATTTTTTTATGCACGAATCCATAACATGCCTTAAGTACCTATAATCGCAAATATAAACTTTATAATTGTCAAAAAACAAGATAATATATAAAAACCTACTTTCCGGGAGAGATTTTTAACTTAAGAATTAAGAAAAAAATTGGTGAACCCATATCACAATTCCACATTTCATTGATTCGTCTCACAGGTTAAGCTGTTGGGCATAACCAGCAGACGGACCTAAAACGAAACTTTCGGGTTTTGTAGTTTCGTAGTATTATAACAACATATCGATTTATAAGTATTTCTTGTATTTTTTTCTTGTCTTCTGCATTATTTCACTTTATAAGGATAAGAAATAAATCAGAGTTTGCAACAAGCATATACAAAAACTAAGTAAGGTACAATAAGTCCTCGTTGCAAACATATACCCACTTTCGGTTATAAACAAACTTTTCGTCCCCTCTCATGAACGTGTTCACGTACGTCGCCATCGCACAGTATTTTGTTATATCCTAGATTGAATGCGCTCAAAACTTTTTTGATTATCTTAATGCGCTTCAGGAAAATTATCTTGTGGCTGAAGAAGGAAAGTTAGATAGTATTAACGAGTAATTACTTTCGCTTTGTGTGTCCTGAGGGAGTGAGCGATCAATGGACAATGGAGCCCAACAATGTTATTAATCCTCAGAAGGGAGCCATTTTAGCATATTAGTATAGATATAATGTGAACAATTTGTATCACCTACGTATAGGAGAGTTGGACAAATGTTTTGTCCAGATAAAATGTGTGTGTAGATAGTAAGGTAGTGGTTTCACATTATTCTACGTTTGTGAAATATAATAAAATAACCTCATTACTTACACATAACAAAAAACTTTTTATAAATTACAAAATATTTTGGAAAATAAATAAATGAAGTTTCATAAAAAGAATTAAAATTCATACCATACTCTTATGGTTATTTTAGGATACGGAACCATAAATACAATTTGAAAAGTAAATTGTTCGAAGCATTTTTGCACTATTTCCAAAACAACCGTTTTTAATAAATCAAGCGCTCATTCCAGCGTCGAGAAACATTGCCTTAGAACCTAATGTTTGATCTGCTTGAATAAGAAGAAATCATTAAGTGCGAAATCATGGCCGGGCCGATGACCCATAAATTCTATATTTGAATGCGCAAAATGCATCTTTTGCAGCCGATGTGTCATATTTTGGATTAATTGTCTAAGGTTTCCTTTTTTCGAATTGGCAATCTAGCTCTAAAACTAAAATATCTGCCAAATAAATTTGAATGAAAAACTTTATCTCAATAACTTCTTCTACGATCTTTACAAAACTAAGCAATCGTGATTTTTATTTGAAGTCGATCTTTTGATTAGAATGGATTTTTGAGGAAAAGTCTTATTACGCGACGAGCTATTGAACCAGTTATTTTTTTCAAATCAAATCAAACTTGCTCTTTAGTCCCTCAACTGACATCGGTGAAATGTTAAATGTGAAAAGACAAATTAAATAATATTGCTTTACAATTTTTTGTTTTCTTGTATCTATTAATAAAATCATATTGTTAGAAAATTGCCTTTCACTTTATATGTTTTTACAATTTAGTACGAAATACAAAGCTACATAAACATATACACTGGATAAACAAAGAAGATATTTGTTTTAGTTCCCACCTAGTTTATATTTATAAGCCTGAACATAACATAATATAAAATTAAAATGTACTTTGTATAAGAGCGTACCACGCTAGTATATTGGGAGCGTACTACGCTTTAATGGTAAGGCGATGTCTCGCCGTAATGTTCCTTGAAACAAAAATAAATAATCTAAGCAGTGCTGCTATTTCGAGTATTAATTTAAGTCTGTTTTTATTTTCAGTTTAATGTTCCTTAAATACATAATTCATAACTGTTATACTTATCTTCTATCTTACTTCTACATTTTCATAATTACTAACAATGTTATTCTTAGCTATGGTAAGGCGATGTCTCGCCGTAATGTTCCTTGAAACAAAAATAAATAATCTAAGCAGTGCTGCTATTTCGAGTATTAATTTAAGTCTGTTTTTATTTTCAGTTTAATGTTCCTTAAATACATAATTCATAACTGTTATACTTATCTTCTATCTTACTTCTACATTTTCATAATTACTAACAATGTTATTCTTAGCTCCTATTGGTTGTAACATAAAATAGGATCTTATTTCTATTGAGTGACATTCAGTGCAATCGAGTGTATTGCTATTCAAAATTATTAATGTTGTGTGATGACACACTCGATTGTACTTAACATGTTTTGTCACTCGTTTTGTGTTTGGTTTGAGAGCAGTGGCGGTGCATATGTGGGTACACACTACACCCTCACCCTTAAGAAAATTTTTAGGGAATAAAGTTGGTTAACATAGGTAGTATAATATCATATATATATTTTTTTTTTTTTTTTTTTTTTTTTTTTACAAAGTTTATATAATATGATTTTTATGAGCTAAAATTTTGATATTTATTAATAAATTATAATGAAGAAAATTTTTTTTTTTTTAACGTTTTGTATTGTTTTCTATTGGTTTCTTAGTTTATAGGGCTTAAGAAGATTGTTATGTATTTCTTTATTTATTCCATTTTTATCAATTACTGAATTTACTCCTTTTCTTTCTATTATTTTGAATGGACCAATATAAGGTGCTTGACTTTTCTTTCTATTTTCTACTTTTAGCAATACTAAATCACCTACTCCTAGATCTAACCTATTATTGTATTTCTTATTTTCTGTTGCTGTTCTTTTTTCTTTTATTCTTATTGTCATTTCTCTGGCCTTACTTAGTGCATGATGTAACCTGGTTTTCAACTCATTGGCATAATTATCGTAGATAGTCATAAATTTTTGTTTTATTATTTAGCGTATCTGTCGGTAAGCAGGGTACTTTGCCATAAATGAGTTCGTAAGGTGAATACCCAGTGTCTATATGTGGTGTTGTATTGTATGCAAACGTAAAATATGGAACCCATTCGTCCCATTCATTATCATTGACATTTGATAATAAGAATTCATTGAGTGTCCGATGGTTTCTTTCAAGGGCACCTATAGTTTGATGGTGGTATGGAGAAGAGAATGTTTGTTTTATCTTTAAAAGTGAACATACGTTGTTCATAAGTTCGTTATTGAATTCTGTACCTTTATCTGATTTTAGAATCTTAAAGTGTCCATATCTAAGAATAAATTCTTCTACTAAAGTCTTTGCTGTTGTTGTTGCGTCTTTTGATGTCATCGGATATGCGACGACAAATTTGGTAAGTTCGCATTGCATGGTTAAAATATATCTTTTATTATTTGATATTCGTAAAGGTCCGACTGTGTCAATTGACACCACTTCAAAACTGTTGCCTGGAGTGTCTGTAATCGTTTGTGGTTCTATTGTGTGTTTTGTTTGTTTATTTCTTGCACATGAATCACAATTTGTTATGAATTGCTTTACCATTTGACTCATTTTTCGCCATACGTATCTTTGTTTTAATTTTATTAGTGTTTTCCGTATACCTAGATGTCCTCCGTGTGCAGAGTTATGGAATTCGTCAATTAGTTTGTATTTAGTTAAATCATCAAATATTTGTTTTGGGGCATTATAAATTATTATTTTTAGCTTAGGATTCTGGCCATTTATTTTTATCTTTGCATATGTTTCTTTGAATTTATCTTTTTCAAAATGCTTAAATATTTCATCATTGCTCATAAGGGCTAGCTCGTTTATATTTTCTTTATTCATTCTGGATACTAATTTCTTCAGAGTCGACTCTAGTGTCGCTGAATTATCATTAGGTCCCGTATACGTATACATATTATTATCTTTGTTTATTTCTGATGCAAGCTTCCTCGGGGTCGAATCTGGATTCGCCGATTTATCACTGCATCGCACGTGCACAAAATTTTCATCAATATTTATTTTTGAATTCCTAGCATTTTTATCAATATTAAATTTTAATTTCTTTATATTTTTGACGTCATTAATGGATATGCATTCCCAGATTTGAAGTTGTACAGGCTTCTCTTGAGAATTGCATTTCTCCTTGTTGTTGTCCACATTTATTTTGTTGGACATTCCCCTTGTGATGACTAATGTTCTTTTGACGGTTTCCCTCGATTTCGGTCGGTATCATTTGTTTTAATAAGTCTGAGTCGATTTTTATTCTAGATAGAGCATCTGCGTTTGATGGTCCCTAAGGAATGTATTTCCTCATTGGTTTTATCTGTGAGTTTGCATTTTTCTTCTGGGTAATATTCTTCATTCACTAGCTTACTTGTTATTTTGCAGATCGATTTGTCTGCACTCGTTTCTATTAAAAATGTCATATTTTTATTTTTGTGTTTTGCAACAATAAAATTTGTGTTGCTATCCGATATTTTATATACTTTTAATTTTGGCTATCTGGAATGTTCGGGTATTCCAAGCCATGTTCGTTTCCCTCTTGTTGTTCATTATGTAATAATCGTATTTGCTTTCTCGTATTTCTGAATTGGCCTTGATGATGGCTTTGTTTATTGTTTCTTGGAGCATTTTGTGTTTGGTTATTGTTCCAGTTATTATGTCGGTTGAAGTGATTGTTGCGGGTATAATTTCGATTTTGGATGTTGTTGTTGTATCGATTTTGATTCATGTTTCTTTCAAATCTGTTACGGTCATTGCCTTGTTGATTAAAGTTTTGTATGTTTGGTTTGTTTGTGTTTGAGAGAATAGTTTCTAAGATGTTTTTTAATTCTTGCATTTGGGTAGATAAGTGAAAAGTATTAAAAATATTTTTTGATTGTTGTTGGTATTAATTTTTTTTTTTTTTTTTTTTTTTTTTTTTTTTTATACATTAGTTATTTGATTTTTGTGTTTATGCACATAATTCTTAAAATATTTGTTTGTTTTATATGCAGCGTAAAGGAAGGTCATGATAACTGCGGCTGTTGCCACTGATTCAGGAATTATTGGCATGTTTATTTCCTCCTGGACGTTGTTGTTATTGACTATTGTTTCCGGTCTGCTTTGGCTTTTTCCCATAGTGCTGTTTCTTCGATTTGTGGTTTGGGTTTTTTTTTTTTTTTTTTTTTTTTTTTACGCTTCTATAGAGATGGGCTTTGGTCCGGCGTTGATTGGAGTCGGGATGTATTTTTTATTGGCGGGGTTGAACCTTCGGGAATGTATTCTTCGATTTTCTTGTTCTTCAGCTCTGCCAGATACTTTTCCCACTTCTCTACAATGCTATCGAGTTCTAGCT
Organism: Platycheirus albimanus; assembly: GCA_916050605.2. NCBI lineage: Eukaryota > Metazoa > Arthropoda > Insecta > Diptera > Syrphidae > Platycheirus > Platycheirus albimanus. The sequence continues at coordinate 49,031,152 of OU696697.1, read as the reverse complement.
GTGACATTTGGTATTTTGCAGGATCGCCATGTGGTGTATCTATATGGTCCTAGTTGTTTGGTATAAGAGCGTACCACGCTAGTATATTGGGAGCGTACTACGCTTTAATGGTAAGGCGATGTCTCGCCGTAATGTTCCTTGAAACAAAAATAAATAATCTAAGCAGTGCTGCTATTTCGAGTATTAATTTAAGTCTGTTTTTATTTTCAGTTTAATGTTCCTTAAATACATAATTCATAACTGTTATACTTATCTTCTATCTTACTTCTACATTTTCATAATTACTAACAATGTTATTCTTAGCTCCTATTGGTTGTAACATAAAATAGGATCTTATTTCTATTGAGTGACATTCAGTGCAATCGAGTGTATTGCTATTCAAAATTATTAATGTTGTGTGATGACACACTCGATTGTACTTAACATGTTTTGTCACTCGTTTTGTGTTTGGTTTGAGAGCAGTGGCGGTGCATATGTGGGTACACACTACACTTTCGATATAAGCACGTGTGTAATATGATCTTCAAAACTGCTTAGCCAATTGGTCTTAAATTTTCAACAATCTTTGGTTTAAGCGATTCTTTGAAGTTTAGTCAATACCAGTCTAGTGATTAGCCTCAAAAATATTTTGAGTGGCACAAGGTTTCCTTTCTGTATAAATCAATAATTGGAGTGTATTTTTATAAATTACAAAATCAAAAATTTGTTGGACCCATTCGTCAAACTCTACCAGTTATTTCAAGATATTCACCCGCATGATGCTAGACTGAAGGAGTCAAGTCTATATTAATGCGTGATAAGAGTAACGCTTGAACAATAAATTGATTCATGATTTTTCCATCAATTTCCAATTAATTTCATGCCATCATTTATAATAAATTGTCTTTGCAATCATCACGTATAAAGCGCAAGGACAATAAATTGTAAGCCATTGCACACCAAAATATACACGACTGTGTCTAACGTTATTGCTCCGTGACCTGTGAGTGCAATAGCTACTCTTTGTTATATTAAATAAGCGAATAAGTTCAAATTCTATGTTTAAGCATATAGGCATAGGCAGTGCTATAAGATATACTACATATATGTTAGTTTCTTCTGTTAGGTATTTCGTTACACTAAGATTCCAATGGAATAAGGTTGTTTGTAGTATGCAGATGTCAGTACCTTGCATTTTTAGCCAAAAAAAAGAACGCTGTTTTCAATGAAATAGGGTATACTCCCAAAAAATATTCACGAAGTAAGTTAAAATTGTTAGAGTCATTTTGTAGCCAAAAAATAAAAACACAGTTTTCTTCGAAGCCTTCTATGTATTGTATAAGTTTACTTAAAATCGTTAGAGCCGTTGCCAACTTATGGCCACCTAAAAAAACTGTTAAAAACAGATTTTCCTTATATGAATTTTTGGACAAAAAACAAAAAAACTCAATTTTCTTAAGAACACTCAACAAACATTACACATCACAAAGTTGAATTAAAATTTTAAGAGGGATTTTAAAGAAAATTAGATAAAACCGAAAAAAAGTTGGCTAAAACTGAACGGCTCATTGTATGGAAGCCACCGTTTAGAAAATGTTTACTGAAAAAATTGCAATGCCATCCTATAAAAAAAACCTATACAGAACTATGCCAAACAAAGTTTGAGTAATTTTAATTAAGCCGTAGCGAACTTACGGCAATTTGAAAAAATGCCGTTTGAACCTAATTTTCGTTATGACCATTTAAGCTAAAAACAAAAAACGCAGTATTATTAAAAATGCCCTTGGTTTATTAAATTTTGAATTTAATCAAAATCGTTGGAGCCAAATTTTCACTTTTATCTCTCGAAAAATCAAAATTAATCATCTATTCCTGAGTTTCAAATCTGCAAGCATTTTCAATTTATTTCAACTGAGGCCTTCGGCTCAAGACAATACAAACACAACAGAGAGAGAGACAGACAGAACAGAAGAGAGAAGAACACACAAACACATGCCAACAGCACGCAGTTGTTATAGTTTTGACGGTTCCCCATCTAACTACTAACCACGCGCAACGATGCTTGATTTCGCGGATCTATCGGGAAGCGGTGCTTTATCAGAGCCAAGGCCGTTGGCTCCTTTTATTTATAATTTTTTGCTTTGATCTCGATATTTATACATGGTTTTCCATTAAGAGGTGTTATTTTGATGTTCCAAGAAAAATGGCATTTTTTGAGAAAAATTATCAGATGTTTATTTCAATGTAAAGAAACAAGTATGCCATTAAAAATGAAAAACAATAATAGCCAAATGACTGCCACGGCTACGCTTACGCAACAAAAACAATATCCTTTTCGTGAAATTGTCCATCACCAAATTGCACAGTGGCTACTGTATGCCTACAATAGCTTCACGAATTCCATCTTTGGGGTCTTGAAACGACGCTGGGCTGTTGGCGTAGACCTTTTCTTTCAAGTGGCCTTAAAGAAAGAAGTCGCAATGTGTTAAATCACAAGATAACGCTGGCCAATTGTGATAACCTCTTCGAGAGAGCACACGGTCCGGAAGCTTTTCCCGTAAAAGATCGATGGTTTCGTTTTTGTGTGGAACGTAGCGCTGTATTTTTGAATGTAAACGTTGCGGTTTTCCAGATGAATACCATCCAATTCCGGCCATACAAAATCATGAATCATATCTCGATAGCGCAATCCAATGACCGTAGCTGTTGCTCCAGCCTCATTTTCGAAAAAGTAAGGTCCAATGAAGCTGCCGGACCATAAACCGCACCAAACAGTTACTCTCTGAGGATAGAGAGGCTTTTCAACAATAAATCTTGGGTTCTCGAAAACCCAGATGCGACAATTTTGCTTGTTAACGCAACCACCGAGGTAGAAATGGGCCTCATTAGTCAAGATATTTTTTCGATAAAATTCCGGATCATATGTTCTTTTATATTTTTGTTCTTTTATATTTTTTTTTATTTTATTATACGTATAAAAAAAAAAATAAAAAAAAAAAAACCTGTTAAATTTTATTAATTGTTAAAATTGTTGTTCTTTTTAATAAATTTGTTGCTTTCTTTTTAATTTTATAAATTGTATTGTTGTAAGCTCCAATAATTTAATTCCACTGTGAAGCTTAGTTATCTAAAAGATGTAAATCTTAATACTAAGTTCCTTTTTAATAAATAAATAAATAAAATAAATAAATATTAATGCATTTCAAGGACTTGTGTTAACTGAACTTTATAAGCCTTAAGACCCAAGTCTGTATGCACAATACGTTGTAATGCCGTTTGAAGAATGCCAAATTCCAAAGAACGATGAGTAATGGACAAACATCTGTTTTCTACAATACCTCGGTCTTTGGGCCTTAGCAGCAATATTCTCAGTTATTCTTGAGCTACGTGCACGGTTTTATTCTTCACATCGCTAACTGGTCCCAAAAGCTCAAATTTTTCCACCAATTTCTGAATTTCGGTCCGACAAGGTGCTTCACGACGCCCAAAAATGTTTTAGTCTTACAAACCGTATATACAACCTACACGTGAACTGTTTTGTCAATTGGTTATCAGTTATCACGTAAAATTATCGTCCGTAAACCGACTTTATAGACTACAAAGTTTTATTTATAGATTTTAATAACAAAAAGTACAAAGAAAGTATTTCATAACTTAATTAATATTGCATTTTAAAATTTAAAAAAAAACTTTTTAGATGCAAACTGCAGATTTCTTTAGGTTGACATGCTAAAAAAAAAATGATCCCAAATCCAGTCTCAGGAATAGCCAGGTCATCATCGATTATAACCATATCAGAGTGCCCGCTATTCCATTGACTGATACTCATTTGAGATAGCACTTCGTTTCAAAGCACAGTTGATCAACCTTTTTAGATAACACTATACATAAGATACTGGACATTCATATGTAAATATCTTTGACACCAGTTGGTGGAGCCGAGTTCTCGTGCAATTAACTTTTGAAGACATTGGCTATTCAAAAGGGGAGCCAAACTGTATAGATATTCTTCTATGACATATAAATAAATAAATTCCATTCGTCAAGGAGCGTTTGTTAAGAACATATATGTTTGTAGATCCTGCATCTGAGTATAATTTATAAAAAAAGACTTGTACAAAAATGGGTAGAATTGAAGCAACCGTTTTGTAATTGTTTTGTCGTCCCTCATAAAGCAATACTTTCGGATGGTTGACTTCATGAAAAATTCATTTTCGATTAGTGTTAGCCATCGGCTTGTAGTACCTTCTGTTGTGCCAAAGCATACATACAAGTGGTCGCTCGTACGAGTATGTGGTAATCTTCAAGCCAAAGAAAAACACAAACTGAATAATTGTTAAGGGTTTGTCTTAGAAGGTCAAAGGCTCAAAGCTGTTCTTACGTTCTTAATAAGTTGGGAGTGCTTTTGTGATGGGCAATGAATGTCGAACTAAATTAGAGGAGCTTTTGACTTCAGTTTTTATATATTGGATGTGTTCCTTTGACTTGTGACTTTGTTGGAAAATCACTGTTGAATACATTTATTGACCTTAATTTTAGTGAGGGTATATTGAAAAATAGTTTTAAGGAAAACAATATTACACTTTTAAATACAATTATTAATTAATCTGGTTTTATTAAATTTTATTTTTAAATATAAATAAATAAATGAAGAAGCTTGCCTGAGAATGCTAGATAATTGCTTAGGGTATAAAATAATAATTATTTAGAAAATTCAAAAAGCATTTCTATGTTATTTAAAAGTTTTGAAGACTAAGTATATGCAAAATATATCCATCAGTCAAAAATAAAAGTTTTTTGACGTGATAACGTCTAATAAATCGGTTTGGAATATATGGGCAGCACGCACAGAAAAATGTCCAGTCACAGTCACACTGACGTTACCTAGCTGCTTTGATAGCCTAAAAAGTCGTTAAAGTGGGAGTGGAGGGTGTTGGGTGGTTGGTTGTTTGTGGTGGGAGTGTATGTGGGACAGGCGGGTGGTGGGGGGGGTATTGGTAGTGTCAGGAAGAGGAAAAATTGTCAAAAATGGTGGGTGGTTGTAGCTGGTTTGGGTGGTGAGACAAAAATTGTCAAAACTAATGGGTGGTTCCTTGGTGGCTGTAGGTGGGATGGGTGTTTGGAGTTGGGGGTATTTGGTATGATTGGGTGAGGGCGGTTAATTGGCAAATATGGTGGGTGGTTGGTTGGCGGTTGTAGGTGGGTTGATTGGTTGGCAGTTTTGGTGGTGGGGATGGTTGATTTGATGGGGTGCGATGAAAAAGTTGTCAAAAATGGTGGGTGAGTGGAAGGTGGTGGCAGGTGGGGTAGGTGGTTGGATTTGGGGGATTTGGTGTTGGGATGGGGTTGGGGGAAAAATTGTCAAAAATGGTTGGTGGTTGGTTGGTGGCTGTAGGTGTTGGGTGAGTGGCAAGTTGTTGTAGGTGTAATGGGTGGTCGGATTTGGGGGGAGGGTGAAGTGGAAGGAATTGTCAAAGGTAATTGTACTGGGGGGGGGGGGGGGAATTGTCAAAAATGGTCTGTGAGTAGCAGGTGGTTGTAGATGGAGTAAGTGGTTGAATTTGGTGGTTGGTTGTTGGCTGTAGTTGGGATGGGTGGTTGGTGTTGGAAGATTTGGAAGGGGGGTGAGGCAAAATTTTCAAAATTAATTTGTGGTTGGTTGGTGGTTTTAGGTGGGGTGGTGGTTTTTGATGGTTAGTAAGATGGGATTTATTGTGTGAAAAAAAGGTTGGTAAATGGCAAGTGGTTGTAAGTGGAGTGGGTGGTTGGATTTGGGGGAATTTGGTGTGGTGAAGGAAATATCAAAAATAGTTGGGGTAGGTGGTTGCTGGTGGTGGTTGGAGGGGGGGGGGGGGTATTTAGTGTGTGTGTGTGGGGGGGGGGGCAAGGAAAAAATTGTCAAAAATGGTAGGTGAGTAGGTTGGATTTGAGGCAGGATTTGGTGTTTGGGAGGGGATTGTCAAAAATAGTGGGTGGTTGGTTGGTGGTAGTAAAAGGAAGGGAGATTTATTGTGTTGGGGTCGGAAGAAAAAATTGTCAAAAACTGTCAAAAATGGTGGGCTGTTGGTTGTATCGTGGGGTGGGAGGCCGATGTTTGAGGAGAAGGTGTGAGAAAAAAAAAATCAAAAATGGTGGTTGGTTGTAGGTGGGGTTTGTGGTTGGTGGATGAAGGGATACTACCTATACATATGAACTGTTTTGTGAACCGGTTATCACGTAAAACTATCGTCCGTAAACCGACTTTACAGACAACCAATTTTTTTTTTAATTTTTTAAAGTAGGTGTTATATAGATATACCCCTCACAAAATATTTTAGAAACGGAGAGCCATCATTAAATAATATGCACGACAAGGTTGTACGTTTATCCTTCTTCTGTGCACGATAATAACAACATTTTGGAACAATAACTACTATTCTAAGTTGCATTACATAAAGCAAAGAAGTTTCTTAAGACGTATTTATGTCCAGCATTTTGAACGTTTGTATAAAATAAGTAAGTAATTTCCGGTAATTTCTTTATTTAAAAAAAAAATTGACAATACAAAAAAATCCGGATCTAATTATTGGCAAGTTACAGCTTAGCTTAAACTAGGAAGCGTGGTACATATATACGGGAGCAGTAGTGAAGAAAATGTTTATCCGGGAATGCGTAGTGTTGGAAATCCTTGAAATATATTAATTGTCAAGTTTAGTAATATTTATAGATATTCTTTTGAACTTAAGTTATGGGCTGTTAAATATTACTGTTAAAACCATATTTCCGTTATTTGTAGTTTAAGTCAAAAGCTTAAAACATAGTTGCCTTCATAATACTTAAAATATAATACCCACAAACTTTATGTGGCCAAAAAGACGCAGTTGTTTGACAGGTTTACAAACTTAATTCTAGAAAGCGTTGCTCATTCCGTTATCCCAATAGATCTCAGTCTGATGACGCAGTCTGATGGCGCATCAAATTAATATCCTGTTGTCGGTAAAAAATAAATATAGGTTTTTGTGGATAAGAACAAGGTCTTTTATGTTAGAAATGAAATAATTAAATAACAGAATTAGGTAAAGAACAATAAACTTGGAAAGCCAGAAAAAGTGAGCAAGCCCTTTTTGAATTATTACCAAGGTAAAAAAAAAATAATAAACCGTTATATACCTGCGTTCAAAATAGGAAACGGGATTTTACATTCTAACGTCAAGACACCTGAAGCTGATGCTTTAGCTCGAGGAGGAAATCATGAACTAGAAACTGAGTAGCAACAATCATGTGACACCATACATTCACATTATACGATATACCTGACTCGGACACCACATAATATATGTTTAAGTAGCAAGAGCTACCGAGGTTAAAAATGTTTTGTAAGAAATTAAGATTTCAAAAAGTCTCACCCTTGACGGTCTTAAAAACTTATTTCTCAAGAAACTACCAACATTTGTTTCTACAATTATGATACTTTATAAAGGAGTTAAAAATGCAAAAATTATACCCATCCTTAAGCATGGCAAGAAGGTCAGCATGCTTTGCAACTACAGGCCAATAATCTTATCAAGCAATCAGCAATTGTCTTGAAAAAGTAATCAAAAACAAACTTCTTCTTCATTTAAATGCAAATAATATCCTTTCCGTTGAGCAATTTTTGTCAGGGAAAATCACATACCTTGTTTTACTTGATGCAGATAAGGCTTTTGACACTGTATGACACCAAAGGTTTGATTTATAAACTCAGCATCCTCAAAATTCCTCAGAACATCATTAAAATTATTTTTTTTTTTTTACCGGAAGAACATTCAAGGTTTCAGTAAATGCAACATATTCTGATGCTACAGAAATTCTTGCTGGTGTTCCGCAAGGATCTGTTTTGGGTCCTTTTTTGTATAATATATATACACATCGTACTTTCCTAAGCCCCAGTAAATGAAAAAGCTATCTTTGCCGACCATACCTGGCATTTATTCAACGGATTCAAATAGTTTAGCTATTTTGAAACCAATTTGCAATCTGCTTATTTTCCCGGGATAAAAAAGAAGCATATATTCTATTCCAGACTATAATCTATCGCTGCGCTAAATTTCATCTAGATCCGTTTAGCCATTCTGGCGTTATTTCAAAATTTAAAACAAATCTATCCCACGGTAACTATACATTGCACCGGGATAAAAAGTAGCCTAAATATATTCTTTTCTAGACTTTAATCTATCTCTGTGCTAAATTTCAACCAGATCCGTTCAGATATTCTGGTGTGATTTCAAAAATTAAAACAAATCTATTCCACGGGGACCATACATTTTACCGGTTTATCCGTTCAGATATTCTGGTCAGATTTCGAAAATTAAAACAAATCTATCTCACGGGAACCAAACATTTTACCGGGATAAAAAGTAGCCTATATGCTATTCCAGACTAATCCTACTAATATTATAAATGTGAAAGTTACGATGTTTGGATGTTTGAATGTTTGTTGCTAACTAACGCCAGAACGCCTAAACGGATCTGGATAAAATTTGGCACAGAGATAGCTTATAGTCTGGAATAGCAGATAGGCTATTTTTTATCCCGTTAAAATGTATGGCTCCCGTGGGTTAGATTTGTTTTAATTTTTGAAATCACACCAGAATGGCTGAACGGATCTGAATGAAATTTAGCACAGAGCTAGATTTTATAATCTGGTATAGCATATAGGTTTCTTTTTATCACGGTTAAATGTAGGTATTAAATGATAAAGATATAAAAGAAGAAGAAGCTAGATTACGATAGACTATACTCTTCAAGCTACAGTCTACTTCTTGATCAGCTGAAACGCGAGCGAAGAAGCGGGTAAAGTCTAGTATATTTATATAAGGTATATTAATAAAAAAAATGAGATTTGTAACGCCTCGTTACAATATCCATCCCATAACATAAATACGTCTGATACGACTCGACGTCTCAACTGCGTTGCATTCACTTGTCCACACTATCGAATACTCTCTTTATCACAAGGAATACACAATAGTGATGGCTTTCCTTGATATAGAAGTCGTTTTTTTTAAATGTGCTTTGAGGGCTTAAAGAAGATGGCTCATTTAGCAAGTTGATTGACCAAATGCTGATAAGCTCGAAACATAGTTAAAAATCAACTATAAAGTGGTCTCCTCTTTCCCCACTCTTTATACTGAACATATTTTCCCCTATGCCGCACAGTAGGGTCCCGGTCCTAATTGAGGTGTGGTTGCAACTATTCCCCAGCTAATCTACCTTCTCGCTTTCCTGAACATTCAGATGCCCGGTAGAACAAACTTCCTTACCAAAAAGTTTCAGAATGTTCATGCAATCCATTTTGGTGTAAAAACCTAATGTCGCTTTAAGTTCAGCATGTCCATCTCACAATATGTTCATATACCGGTTCCAAAAAAAAGTGCAGATACCTTGATTTTAAAAGGGTAAGTTGTCTCGTTTTCTTTTTCAAATTCGAATTTAATAGCTTTAGCCTGAAATTAAAGTTGAGCATTAAAAACAAAAAAGCATAAGATGCCAAAACAATATTAAGTGATGTCAGATCACCAAAAAATTTTCTGTAATTTTTTTCAACGTCAAAAGCTTTGAAATAAATTCTGAATAAATTTATTTTCTGGGAGCGATTAAAAAAAGCGAAATTTGCCACTAAGGACAGAAGTTTGACAATATATGTAAGTAGTTTCATAGATGCGTAAAATAAAAACGGCAAAAATGTGATACATACATATGTATGTGTATGTGTGCGTATTTTCTGTGATCTCAACTACTCCTACTAAAGTGCTATGTGGTTTCGTGGGTGCTTCCGAAATATCGTTTTGCATTTGAAAGTCTCAATTTCGAGTTGTGTGAATCTATAAAATAGAATAGACTTGAATCTGAAAAAATAAAAAATTAAGAAGAATAGACATAGAGCACGCAAAAGAACGAGTTGCTGATAAGCGTGAAAAGTGAAAAATTTCAATTTGGCATGTCACTTGTCAGCTGTCATCTGTCATCTGTCATCTGTCATCTGTCATCTGTCATCTGTCATCTGTCATCTGTCATCTGTCATCTGTCATCTGTCATCTGTCATCTGTCATCTGTCATCTGTCATCTGTCATCTGTCATCTGTCATCTGTCATCTGTCATCTGTCATCTGTCATCTGTCATCTGTCATCTGTCATCTGTCATCTGTCATCTGTCATCTGTCATCTGTCATCTGTCATCTGTCATCTGTCATCTGTCATCTGCCATCTGCCATCTGTCATATGTCATCTGTCATGGGTCATCTGTCATCGGTCATCTGTCAACGGTCATGGGTCATGTCCTCCATGTCCTTCTTTTACATACCTTCCATCTATTTGCCCTCTCCCTCTTAGTAATTTGTTTCGTGTTTCGTGTTTTTCTGCTCAAAACTACCATTATTTAGAAAACTTCGCAACAATGCAATTATGCCTCGTAAACAGGCACCCATTGCTAAAGCATTGCAAGCAAAAAAATATCCAAGCTTCTTAAGAGAACATTGCATTTAAAGTCATTTAACTGTCAAAACTTCAAGCCTCATAAAACTGACACCCCAAACAATTTTTAGTGTTAACATTTTTGTCATCTGCAAATGCCCATTAAATCTTAAGAAGAGTCCATGCCATTGTTTCATATTAAAAACAATACAGGTTAAAAAAAAAAAAAAAAAAAGCAAAAAAAAAAAAATCACCCACCAGCTTGTTTCAAATACAGTATCTCGATTGTACAATCATATTTTACGAAAAGGGGATCACGGCTATCATAACTCATTAATTTTGCCTATTTCTTCACTTATTAATCTAAACACACAATTTAACAAACATTGCGGACGTCAAACACATAACAAATTTAAAATTTCACAATTTAAATCAAAGCCACAATTAAGGAATGTGGTCAACCTAATACTATGAGCTACAACAACCGCCCAACTGATCCCCAAGGGGGCTATGAACAAATCTTAGTTTTATTCGTCGGATGATGACGTCATAGAATTTTTTTGAATTTTTTTTATTTCATCCAAAAACCGATTTGTGACATTTATGTTTGCTATCGGTTTGAAGCTTTGGTGCTAAAATCTTTCAAAAAGGTAAATGTAATTGCGTTTGCGATACGTCCAATCTTATAAGGGCAGAATATTTTGAAGCCTTCGGGGTAGCATTGGTTGCCGTGGAATAGGGTCCATAACGAATAAAATAAAAATTTGACATTTCTTTTGCTATCGGCTTGAATGTTCACGTCAACTCGCTGAATCTTAAATCGGGGTTGCAATGCACGAATATCACATATGTACTTGCTGGACGATTCTGAAAAAATGACTTCGGGAAAATAATGGGTTCTCTCATGCGATATGCTCTTTGGATCCGAAATTTGCTCTCATTTCTCTTGAAGATTTAAGAGCTACAAAGTTCTGACAAATATGCAATATGTCAAAGCACCGGAATACATATCTTCAAATGTTTAATCCACCGAATCCTTTGTTCTTGAATTTCTTCGCTTAGTTCTGTTTTTTTTTTTTTTTTTTTTTGAGGGTTTTGGGAGAGAAATAATGATTCGTTTTTGAAATAAAAGACGATTTTGAATTTTATTTGTTTCTTATTGTTGTTTGAAAGCTGACTTCAAAAACTATAGAAACTGAAAATGTTGATGCTATAGTTCAAAATGATTTTGTGTAAGGACATCAGTCCCTGGGGCATAAGTCGTAATAGCTTAGGTACCGTGAGATTCCATGCTTGACAGTACAGATTTAGACGATTTATCATGAGTTGTAGGTAGTGTTTCTGCTGAATATGAAAAAAGAACAACGTCGTCAGCGAAAAGAAGTGCCTTTATACAATTTCCTGCAAACTCGATACCTCCTGGAAGAATGTCTATGAGATCGTTGATATAAATAGAGAAAAGGTATGGACTTAAGGTACATCCTTGTCCAACTCCCATTTTTGTTTCAAACCACTCCGAGGCATCCGTTCCACTAAAAACCGTCGATTTGTTTCCCTCATATATATTTTCGAGAATCTTTCCAAATTTATAACTCATTCCCGCATTATAAATTTTGTAAAACAAAGCTCTACGATCGATGGTATCAAAGGCTGCCTTGAAATCTACGAAAAAAGCGAATAATTTCCGATTTTGCTCAATGAACGTGCCAGCTATGTTTTGTAATACAAAGATATTGTCTATTGTTGAATAACCGCTGCGGAATCCCGCTTGATGCTCCTTGATTAGTTTTTCGTTTTCAATCCACTTCACCATTCGATTATTCATAAGCTTTGTAAACACCTTGTACGAAGTATTAAAAAAGGATATACCTCTGTAGTTTGCTGCATCAGATATGTTTCCTTTTTTGTGGATGGGGAAAATTATTGCTTCCTTGAACTGCTCCGGTATAACACCCGTGTCCAACACCTCGTTATACGCAGTCGTTAATTTGTCTTTAATATTATCTGTAGCATACTTAAAGAGTTCTAATGGTATTCCATCTGGGCCAGGTGCTTTTCGATCCTTGAGACCTTCGAGAACTGAATATACTTCCGAGTTTGTAAAAGGCGTGTCTAATATTTCATTGTATCTACAAGGTACTGCATAGTGTATTGGAAGCATACTAACTATAGGATTCAGTAAGGTCTGGAAATGTTCCATTAAAGTACTAGCACTTAATTGAATACTTATTTGAAGTTTTTTGCCATTGAATTTGTTTATTGCCTTCCAGAATTCTTTAGCATCCTTGCAGCAAGTAAGCTTCAGAGCTTCCGTCTCGTAAAAACTTCTCTTTTTTTGGTTACAAACTTTTTTGAAGGCAATGTTTGCTTGAATGTATAGGCTTTTGAAATAGATATTTCCAAGCTTACGAAAAGCTTTCAGCCAACCGAATGATTTTTTTCTTGCCACTTCGCATTCTTCATCGAACCATTCTTTTTTATAAGCGCATTTTTTGCGGACATGTCTTTCAGCGGGGTAAGATGTTTTAATAATAGTTGCGATATTACTTAAATCATGGTACTCTTCAATGCATAAATTCTAGGTTGTTACGGTACTCCATCGCCTTTGAATATTTCCACGATATCTTAGGAAGTACTTGTAGGTCTATTGTTTCTTCCCGTTCTGTTGGAACTGTCGAAAACTCCGCTACGATGGGCATATGGTCAGAATACTGTTCGTACACTACTTCGAAGTCTGCTAATGTGGAGATCCAATATCCAATCACCTCTTACTAAACAGTAGTCCACGACTGATGAGCCTTGCTGTCCAACAAATGTATATTCTCCATGTATATCCGAGGAGCTTACGCCATTCATTATATGGAATCCAAATTCATCACACATCTCCAGCAGTTTGATTCCTCTTGTGTTTTTTACAATGTCTTTTGACTGTCTCACTTTTCCTGCGAATCGATTCTCCCTTCCCTCTTCTTTTGCTATTCTCGCATTGAGATCACCAATGATCATGATATTGTCGTAGTTGCTGTTCTCAATTAAATTATATAAAATTGTAAAATCTCTTTCCCAGTGGTTGCAATTAATGTACGTTGGCAAAATTAAATACTTGGTTGAGACGAGGACGATTTTCAAAACTTTTACTTCATCTAAAGTTTCAAATGTACACTTAATACCTTTTAAATTTTTCTTGTACCCAAAGAAGCAACCTCCACTTGCTCTTCCTCTCGCACTTTGTTTCACGGCAGGAATCCAAATAAATTTAAAATTTGTAAATCTTGAAATGTATAATTTTTGATCTTCCTCTACTAAAAATGTTTCATACAAAAATATAATATCGTGCTTATTTATAAAATCATAAAATTTCATGTACCTATATAGACTTATTTTTAAGACCTGCGATATTGTAGCTTAATATTTTAAATTTCTTGCTTAATTCTACTGATTTATTTAAGTGACAGACGGCAGATATACCCTATGCTATATTAGAATTATTGGGTGTTGTCCCTACTAAATTATTATTGAAACGAAATGCAGATGGCGCTCCTTGATGCGTTCCACTGATGTCATCTGTCATCCTGTCAGCTTCCAAATCAAAACACAGCTGGGTGCTCAGATCAGTTTTGTAAATGTAACTTAGCTCTGGAATCGCGTTGTTGTTGTTATATAAGAGTCCAAGTGATAAACTCCAAAGGAAAAGTTTTTTCTCCACAAACATTCTGTCATCTCGAACTTAAACTTTAATTTGTGGGTTAATTGCAATAAGACTGCTTCGAATCTTAAACAGCTTGTTTCGTTTTTATCGTATTGTCGCCGGGAGATCTTTCGCGATGGAGATATCTGTGTTGCGCAGCGATCTTGATGCTTTTAATGCTGTGATCACTTGTTGTTTTGAGTCAAGTTTCACTATGAAGTTCTTTACATTCGAATTATACGATCGGATTTCACGAATTTGAAGGTTATCAAAGCACGGTGTTGGTTGAATCAAGTTGGAGCATATGTTTTTAATAACATCTCTTTCCTCTTTGTCTTCTTGGGGTGTAATTCGTACCATCAGATTGTTTTCCGTGTTTTTTCTTTGAACACCTTCCATTTCTCTCTCTAGCATTTCATATTTTTACTTGCGATTATAGGTACTATAAGGCAAGTTATGCATTCGTCGAAAAAAAAAGTTTTGAGATAACAATCAAACATGACATTACGATGATAGCGAAGACGAAAAAAGATGGTCTGTATGTCTGTCTGTCTGTCTGTATGTATAGACACCTACAGCCCAAACGGGTGGACCGAATTGCTTCAAACTTGGTATATAGACTTTTTTAGGTATTGTACAGAGGGGAAATTGAAATTTTTTTTTTAGCTCAAAAAATAACGGTACCTGCCATACAACCGTTACGTTAAAGCTTATTTTTCTCAAAAACGACTCTAACGATTTCGATTTAAAAAAATCAGTGTTGCTTTTTAGGTACAACCAATCATATGGCTGGAAAAAAAGTTTTAAAAAATGGCTGAGAACGGTACTTTCCATAGGACCGGTTTTTTTGCTTTCGACTATCTCGAAAACGACTCAACCGATTCTTTCGAAATTTCACACACATATAGCTGTAGGTAGCTTAATTTGTATTGCATACAAATATTTCTGAAAAATATTTTTTTGTATTTTTAAAAGCATTTTTAAAAAAAAATTTAAAAAATTAATATTTTGAAAACTGCTTATTAGATTTTTTTCTAAAAATTTTAAGTAAATGTATTTGCTCAATACCTATGAACTGGCGTTTTTGAATTTTTTTTGAAATTTTTTTTCAAAAAGTTTTTCAAAAAAAACTTTTTTTCTCAAAAACCACTCCACAGATTTTTATAAATTTATTCTCATAAATTCAAATTTATCGAAGAAATAAAATGGCGTACTTTTTTTTCAGCTCATTTTAGTTTAAGTATTTATTTAAGAATTTTGAAAATTTTATTTTTATCAAAATCTCAAGCCCCTAAACCACTGTCACTCATTAGAGCAAGTTCGTGCGACCCAGTCGTGCATTTTATTTTTCTAAAGCATCAACTTTTTACTTGCGATTATAGGTACTATAAGTCAAGTTATGCATTCGTCGAAAAAAAAAGTTTTGAGATAACAACCAAACATGACATTACGATGATAGCGAAGACGAGAAAAGATGGTCTAAAAATTCTGTCCGTCTGTATGTCTGTCTGTCTGTCTGTCTGTCTGTCTGTATGTATAGAGACCTACAGCCCAAACGGGTGGGCCGAATTGCTTCAAACTTGGTATATAGACTTTTTTAGGTATTGTACAGAGGGGAAATTAAAATTTTTTTTTTAGCTCAAAAAATAACGTTACGTTACGTTAAAGCTTATTTTTCTCAAAAACGGCTCTAACGATTTCTATTTAAAAAAATCAGTGTTGCTTTTTAGGTACGACCAATCATATGGCTGAAAAAAAAGTTTTAAAAAATGGCTAAGAACGGTACTTTCCATAGGACCGTTTTTTTTTGCTTTCGACTATCTCGAAAACGACTCAACCGATTCTTTCGAAATTTCACACACATATAGCTGTAGATAGCTCAATTTGTATTGCATACCAATATTTTTGAAAAATATTTTTTTGTATTTTTAAAAGCATTTTTAAAAAAAAAATTTAAAAAATTAATATTTTACAAACTGCTTATTAAATTTTTTTCTAAAATTTTTAAATAAATGTATAGGTATTCACTATGAACTGGCGTTTTTGAATATTTTTTTCAACAAGTTTTTCAAAAAAAACTTTTTTTCTCAAAAACCGCTCCACAGATTTTTATAAATTTAATCTCATAAATTCAAATTTATCCAAGAAATAAAATGGCTATTGTAACCAACACTGATTTTTTTAAATCGAAATCGTTAGAGCCGTTTTTGAGAAAAATAAGCTTTAACGTAACGGTTGTATGGCAGGTACCGTTATTTTTTGAGCTAAAAAAAAAATTTCAATTTCCCCTCTGTACAATACCTAAAAAAGTCTATATACCAAGTTTGAAGCAATTCGGCCCACCCGTTTGGGCTGTAGGTCTCTATACATACAGACAGACAGACAGATAGACAGACAGACAGACAGACAGACAGACAGACAGACAGACAGACAGACAGACATACAGACGGACAGAATTTTTAGACCATCTTTTTTCGTCTTCGCTATCATCGTAATGTCATGTTTGATTGTTATCTCAAAACTTTTTTTTTCGACGAATGCATAACTTGCCTTATAGTACCTATAATCGCAAGTAAAAAGGAGTACCTAACTGGAAAACCTACACTGCCTTCTTATTGAAAATTATAAAGAACTAACTAGAAGCAAAGTTTGAGTGAATTCAACCAAGCTGTTGCTTGCCAACTTATGGCCAATCAGTTAATTATCGTTAGGTTCGTGAAATGATGGCTTTAATATAAATAAGAGCAATTTTTGAGCGATTCCAGAACGAAAAAAAAAATTTAAAGGTACCAGTTTAAACCGGGATTGAACAAAATATAAAATACTTGATAACTGTTTTTCTTTAAACTTCTATATAATGAAGATTTCAAGAAAATCCGTGAAGCCGTTTAGGCTTAGCTTGACTTGAAAAAGTGCACAAACTTACAGACAGACAGACAATTTTTGGTTGTTCAAGACAATTTTTTCGTAGGTACCTATACCTACCTATCTATAGTCGCAAGTAAAAGAAGTAGAGGATTAATAATCTATACATATGTAGAGCTATAAATACCTCTGCTTATAATATTGTATAGGCAGTTGAGTTCCAAGCCTCATTAAATAAAGATCACTATAACAATCAACGATATCTTGACTTTCATTTTACACATATAATAAAATTGTAACGGGTCGATGTCTGTACATTGAATATATAGATGCAAAACTAATTTGGGGAGTCTCTATTAGACCCACAGAAGCCAAAACAACCGTTCTAAGAATTTTTGTCTGTCTGTCTGTCTGTCTGTCTGTCTGTATGTTTGTACGCAGATTTATTGGTAGTACGCCAACTTAAAATATAGGCTTCATTTATCGCAAGAAAATATATAATTCTGGTTGTTTTTTTTAATATTGCTGTAATCGAACGTTATTCAATGAACTTAACGCAAGATTTTAAAGAAGTTAGTGTCTCACTTAAATTATGGCACTGGAAATCATAGAAATAGCGCCACACTTACCTACATATACATGAATAGAAATAAGTTAGTCGTTCTGAATAGTAGTTACATCAAAAACATCATAGATGGCGCTATTCACCACCATATAGAAAATGTCTCATTCAGCGAAAGCAGTAATCGAAAAATAATGTAACCATAAAGAACGGTGAACGAGCAATACTTACGCCCAAAACGGATGAAGCGGAGCTCCCATAAATAGTAGTATCGGCGCGTAGCATCGTTTTGAAAGGGGGCATTCCAATTAGGTATATTCCTTCAGAACTTAAATCTCCAACTTTGCAATTTAAACCGTTATGATACTTCGAAATAATGTTATACAGAACCCAAAAATCTTACTGCTGTAGAGTTGGTATGTAGCTTTCATACCATGCATACCACGCATTTTGAACCGGTTGTGCAAAAACAAAAATATACTGAGATACCTACTTTATTTTAAAATCCACGCGTACGAAGTAGCGGGCAAAAGCTAGTAAATAATAAAATAAAAAATAAAGCAAGAAAGAAGAGATATGTTTATGACTTTATAAAGAGGTATAGAATGAATGTTTCCGTTTGATTCAAGCATTTTCGTGTGTAAAAAATTGCAGCTCCTGAATAAAAGGGAGAATAGGCGCCAGTCGCCACTGCCATACGATTTTGTTTCTTGTCTCGATCCGACCTTTATTCTCTAGCATGTTTGAAAACAAAACATTTTTCAACAATGATTGAATCAAAAGTGACATCTTCCAGAAATCAAGAGCATTTGGTGAATTGAATATGACCGCTGAATTATAAGGATTTGAAGTACTACTCCATTTTATTCTGAAGCTACTATAATTTCTTTCATTCCTCAATCAAATCATGATAATAATACAAGAAGATTCTCCCCCAGTCATTTATTTAGCTAGGCAGGTTAATCCCAAGATCACTTAATATCCAAGAATGTATGTGAACTCTTAGTCTTCTGCAGTTCAATTAAATGTTAGTTTTCAACCAAAGTACAATACTTAAAGTATTGAAAATGATGTGTTGCATGATGATAGCACTTGTAATTAAAGTCCGCAAGATTCTTAGATCCACCTCAACCCAATTTTATAAAATATTCTATTGATGATTATAATTAATTTTATCGCACTTTCAAATAAGGCTTTTGCCGAATTAATCAATGTTTACATAGCACTTGACATTTCCCTTATCAATGAAATTCAAAATATCTCAAATAAATATCAAATGCCACATCTAAAGTTTCATGAATCTTTAAACAGAGTAAAGCATCACTTGACAAATAGATGTCCTCTAACATGTTCTGAAAGGCACAAAGAGAAATTAATTTCCTATCAAAATTCTCATACAATTCATCGGTCCTTGCCACTTATATTATGACCAAAAACGGATGTCCTAGCAATTATCTTTCCCTTTTTGTGGTCAAACAAGACCTAAGGACGGACAAATTCTTGCCCAAGACCTTTACATTCAAACACTCAAAGAAAAGTTGGAGCTTAAAATAAATTCTACAGGCTCTGACTGTGGTTACATTTCCTTTAAGCCCCAAATTTCATATGTTAAACTACCGAGACATGAGGTGTGTCTGTGTGTGTGTCTAAGTATGGTATTGTATAGATTCCAATATATGAGGAGAGGATGGATGCCTTGGAGTTCGTGTTGGTACAACAAAACGTATAAATTAATTTGGAACTTCTTTTGTCCAACGGAGAGTATTCTGGCTTCATATTAATCACGTGAGGGTGGCAGTGGCGTTGGTGAAGGTCGGGCAAATACTAGGAGAGCGTCAGCGTTGTCGTAGGTGTACGTATATGTATACTCACCAAAGCAATCCAAAAATATTGGCAATGGATCTTTCGGTGACCATGATGTCTATTCAATGTCGTAGGTGATAGCTTGAGATGCATTGTTCTGCTCCGAAGAAATTTCATTTCATAGTATGGTCCTTCGGAACTCCGGGTCAAATCAAATAGATTCCATCAGCTTTTTGTGTCTTGCTGGTTGTACGACTAAGACAATTTATCAAAGTCACTCGAATCAGATGCTTTTCTTTTAAGTAAGCACTCTTTGTTTACAATACAAGGCTATGGAACCTAGAAATTTTGTATCATGTGCATCATGGTTTTGGTAAAAACAATTCATAAGCCTGCATTTTCTTTGAGTTCCTTGATATTCTCTAAAGCTTTGTGTATTAAACTTGATAAATGTTATTATGTCGAAGAAAATAGATGACCTTAATTTATGTTTAACGAAGACCGCATCTGAATTTGTGTGGGTAGGATGTTGGTAGGTAATTGATGATTAAAATCGGGAATTATTAATAGCTCAAAGTGTGAGTTTGATAAAGTAAGAAGTCTTTAAGATTTATTGTAAGTTTAAAATTTGATTCAGTTTGATAAATAATAGGAATACAAAATAATAAAGATTTATTTCTTTTATTCCTTTAGATTAGTAAAAGCATAGCCGGGCACCGTTAATCAAACAGTTAACTTCGTTAATCGTTAATCCGCTACAAAAAAAAGTTAGCTTTGTAAAACGTTAAAGCGTTACATTTTGGAAGAATTAACGCAAGTTAACGTTAATCGTTAATACGTTAATATGTGTAAAATTGCATCTTTATATCGTTGCGTTAGTGAACTTATAAAACCTGTTGGTTTAGGTTCTGGAAGTTAACAGGTTAGGAACAAAACAAAATACTTGTATAATTCAAATGTGTAATTTAATCGTCGGGCATAAGGTGCATAACCCTCTTCACGAACATTAACATCTTGAAGTTCTCGTCGGAAAGCGAGGCCCGTTTAGGTGTTAAAATGTCTTTAACCGTGGAAAAAGACGTTCAACTGCAGTGCTTCCCGAGTAATGCAGCATCGTTGAACGAGTCTTTTGATTTCATGTCCAGCCAAATTTTAACGAGACTTTGCGCTTTACTCTTTAAAGAGTTAGAGCTCTTTTTTCAAACAAACAAAACATACTCGTCACTCTAAGCACCGGCGCCAAGTAATGAAATGATCAAACGAAACAAATTTCTTCGCAGTTTTCTTTTTCACTCGTATGCGCCGGCAAAATATATCTAGTTTGGTTTTTGTTTCACTCACTGGCATGCAACTATTAGGCATTGGATTAACGATTAACGGAAGTTAACGTGTCCGTTAACATTTTAAAAAGTTAACTTAAAAGTTAATCCGTTAATCAAAATGTTAACTTCGTTAATTAACGATTAACGGATTAACGAGTTAATGCCCAGCTATGAGTAAAAGGAATTCCCATTTCTCGCATATCTTGTATTACCACAGTACCTGGAGATTTATTTTCTGCAATAACTGTTTTCAAATAGCGGTCAATTTCAGATCCGAAGTTCGTAGGTTCTCTCCAGACCAGCTTGGATTTAATCCCATTTCACCTTATGGAAAACAATCTCAGAAGATACTATAACTTGAAATCGAAATAACTTTTTCGCACTGAAATAGTTGTTACGGGCGATTTCAATGTACACAATTCTACGTGGATTCGATATTCTGGTCAGACAACACCCGAAGGAAGGTATGCCGAGATTTTCGCTGAGATAACTAGTAAAGGCAACTAGTCCACAAGAATGATCCATCCACTGAAAAGTTTGTCTTTGCTCCAAGTATCACCACCATATCAAAAATGAGGTCATCAAATGGACAAATGAAAAGGCAAATGATGTCTAAAAAAATCTAAACGCGAGTCGTCAAGTGCAACGTGTTTTGTTTTGTTGACGGGAAATGCCTTGAATATATACGGTCATCGTAGTTTGCGGACATTGTGGGACCCCATCAAAGAAACAGCCAATGCTTAGAGTAGTGACGAACATTACACGTTTTGAAATGATCAACGCCTTATTTCGTTCCGATGATTCTCTTGGTCGTCGTTGACAAGCTTCAGCAAATCTCACCATCAGTTCAATTGCTTCTGAATAAGTTGAACCATCCATCTGAAAATTTAACAATCGATGATCAGTTGGAAGGATTTCGTGGACACTGTAAATATCGCCGAAACATGCCCAGCAAGCCTTTTAAATATGGCTTGAGGTTCAGGTGGCTCAATGAAAGCTAAACGGGTTATCCATTAACATTTCCCATCCACACTTGAAGCTCTGACCAAAGTACAGGACTTGGTCGTGGATTTGATGTGCTAAAAATGGTGATGTCGTTTTATTTATTTTATCTTTGGATTTTCTGAGAAAATGGTGAGTTATGTTCCAAAACCAATCAAGCAAGTGGTTTTGCTATCTAAGCAACATAACTATGAGAAAACCACTTTTGGTTGGCAAAATAAACCGGTAATAATACTTGGCTATAACCGCACGGTGGCGGTGCCGTGAAATAAGGCCAAGTGAAATAAGGCCAAATGGAGAGATTTGGCCTTATTTCGCTTTTTTAAAGTGAAATAAGGCCAAATCTTAAAGTTTGGTATTATTTCACTTTGTTAAAGTGAAATAAAGCCAATTAGATTAACTAATTCAAAGTGAAATAAGGCCAAATGCTTTAAAAAAAGGGAAAAAAGCAAACCGTTTTATCGGGGCGCTGTAGTTGAGGATAGTTTTTCGTATTCCATTTTTCTGTCTCCGACCATTGCAACTGCAGTTCAAAGCCTACCCATTCATCTGACCAAAATTATCTTTTATATGGCATTTTTAATGTGGTTCCATCTTGCGGCTGTAAACAGCTATTAATTGTATATACTTTGCTTATAATGATCACGTAAGTCAACATTTCCATACGGAAAAATTATGTTAAAAAAAATTTAAACATACTTCTTTACTGAAAAAATGGCTACGTGCAGCGCGGTGAGGGATGTCGGCGAGAGTGGCCGTGGCGCGATTTTTTGATTGTTTGCAGAGTTTTGCACGCTTCACCGTCCACCCGTATAAAGGATTAAGAAACCGGGATAATTTTATACTAATATTAATTTTTGAATGATTTTGCCCATCTCCCCCTGATTGTCATCCTGAATACGGCCTTGAAGGGGGTGCATGCAACGGACTAAAGAACGGGTTGCAGGGACTGGCATACACGCGCTTGGGTTTCTGGCTTATCACAAAGTTAGTTTAAAATCGCAGCAACCAAACAGACATACAGAGAAAAAATGAGTTAGTGAGAATATTTTAACAAAACACTATCTCAATCCTCACCCGATTGTATTGGTCTTTGGTCACAAAATAAAAATGCTTGAGTGCAATCGGTAGCCAATAAAATTATCTACAAGATTAATAAAAAATTGCCCTAAACTCGACGGTTAAGGAGTTATTATGAGCTTTAAAGAGGGCGGAAACTGAAAATTTTTCAAAATACGAAATTTTAGCCTTTTTTTGGAAGCTTCATAGCGTCGTTCGTAGTGGTTGTACAAAAATATTATTCGCATCATATGTATGGGAAATTTGTAAGCTACAAATTTGCATTTTTTTTTCGATAAAATACACTGAAAAAAAAAGTTATAGGCAAAAATCTTACAAAAGTGCCAATTTTTTGTTGTTTTTCCAGGATTTTGAAGGGGGCGGAAGGGGCGTGGTTGTGGAAATTTGGAATTTTCATCTACCAGCCATACCATATAACATATCAAAAATTTAGAACTACCCGACCTTTTGTAGGGTAAAATGTCTCTATTTACTGGACTACGCTAGGTATACATTTTAGTTTAGGTTTTTATTTGATTGCTTCTTGTAAAACTTAGCCAGTTGAAGAGAATGTTCTAACCGGTAATTACCAACTAAAATAAGTAATTTAACGCCTTATTGTGTTTTGTGTAAAAAAAAAGTTTGCAATTAAAATCATTTAATAAAGACATTTTAACAAAGTGCTGTGCCATATTAAGTGTACGAAAAAATGATAAATTGGCATGTTCAAGCGTCCAGCTGACGTATAATCCACCACGTTACAGTCAGCTGACTTTGTGTTTTCTTTGAAATACCTGATAAGCTATACTTTGACAAAGTTTCAGTCGGGAGGAAATGACTGAAACAATTTTTTTTTCGTCATGTTGGGGAGGGTACCCCCGCTGACGTTCACGAGGCTTTATGATATTATTCCCTTATTCTGTTCACCAATTATCATTCGAGAGGAAATGACTGACTAAATTTTTTGTACCTGGCTCCCGGACTATATGGTTTTTATTATAATTTTAATAATGGGGTCGAAATGGACCCCAATGCAAGTTGCATTTATTATTTCGAGATAAAAATAGCAGAAAATTCTGTGAAATTATAACTATCATTAAAACATTAAAAATGAATAGATAATTAAATTTTGTTCACTGAGTATTAAACCCAAGTCGAAAAATACGAAACAAAAAAGTTATGAGCGTTTAAACATGATCTGGGGTCAAAATAGACCCCCGTGTTGTAAAGGAGGATTAATACAAGTAATTTAAATTTATTAAAAAATGCAAATTCTGCATTATTTTCATTGTCCTTACACCCAAAAAAAGCTTTAGTAAAATCTTTACGAAACACTTTCGTAAAACTTTTTTTCGTTCATTGTACGAAATTTTATAAATTGAACGAATATTTCGTAGCAAAAATAAGATGTAAAATACCACGTGTTACGAATTGCTTAAACTAGTGCAGACTGTTTGGGAGAGCGAAACTTACCCACGAGACTAGAAGGATGGAGTTATTGTGAAGCTACCAAAGAAAGGGAACCTCAAAAACTGCAATACTGGAGTGGTATTACCATTTTGTCGGTTTTTCCGAAATTAATGGCAACCTTGTACACGAGAGGATAAAATCCAGGATCGAGTCTACCCTCAAGAGGCACCAAGCGGGGTTTCGTAGTGGCCAATCGTGTGTCCACCGGGGCAGGGACATAACTCCCTGGGACATAAGTCCATAATGGACTTATGTCCCACTCGGGTGGGACATAACTCCATAAATCGATTATAGACTTATGTCCCACCTTAATGGGACATAAGTCCATAAAAAAAAGTTCTGGATTTATGTCCCACTTCATATTTTTTATTTAAAAAGAAAGTACTGTTCTTTAAAACTGTAACCACTTGTTAAATTCAATGCAACACGCGGTATCATTGAAAAAACTTTAGTTGGTTTTCTTGTCTTGAATCGTACGCGTCAAAATAAAGGTGAAATGAATAGTGAAACAATTGAAGATGAAAGAAAAAAAATTAAAAATAAAAGAAAACAAATTGCAAATTCACTTGGATTTTAAACTTATTTTTTTTTTATTCTCGAAAAACTAAGCAAGGAATAGATGAATTATTAAAAAAAAAACTTGGTCTTTCGAAAAACCAATTTTTCGCGCGAATTTTTACTTTTATTTTCTTGGTCTCTCGAAAAACTAAAAATTAGAAAAAAAATTGGTTTTTCGAAAGACCAAGTTTTTTTTTAATAATTCATCTATTCCTTGCTTAATTTTTCGAGAATAAAAAAAAAAGTTTAAAATCCAAGTGAATTGCAATTTGTTTTCTTTTATTTTTAATTTTTTTTCTTTCATCTCGAATTCTGTACATTAATTTTTGTACTTACATGTTCTGAATAGGCAATGTAAATAATTAACAACTGCCTACACCCACAAGTTGGGACAACACTGAAAGTTGCATCCATTAAATAATGTCGTTCTGACTGTGGCAGAGATTCAAGGAGGTTCAATATTTTTGGTGCTTGGAATATGGTGTAACTGAAAGTGTTTTCCAATACCGTGTTTTTGTAAAACGGTTTTGCACTATCATATTTCGATATTCCATAATTGTCAATTACGTTTATTAGTAATTTTTGTTTGTTTTTTTGATTGTTTTCAACTATGAATTAAGTGTTTTGTTTACAATTAAATGTTATCAATTTGCTTAACAATTATGTGTTTTTCTTTCCTTTTTTTTATCAATTTTTAGTTTTATTCGAAAAAAAAATATGGACTTATGTCCCACTATTCAAGGGAAAACTATGGAGTTATGTCCCATTAAGGTGGGACATAAGTCCATAATCGATTTATGGAGTTATGTCCCACCCGAGTGGGACATAAGTCCCTTATGGATTTATGTCCCAGGGAGTTATGTCCCTGCCCCGTGTCCACCACATCAACACCTTGCGAATTATACTTGAACAATCTTCTGAGTACCAATCACCGCTGTACCTCATGTTTATAGATTTTGAGTAAGTGTTTGACCGGGTTAATCGGGAATGCATATGGAAATCGCTTATTGCGCGAGGTATCCCTGAGAAAATTGTCGCTGTTATTAAAGTAACTTACAATAACGCAAGGTGTTTCGTTTTGCAAAATGGACAGCTTTCCGACCCCTTCGATGTGCGTCAAGGAGTGAGACAAGGAGATGTGTTGTCACCAATATTCTGTTTTTGCTTGCAATTGTCGATGTGATGACGGCCACGGTGGGCGAAACTGAAAGGCATAGTATCCGATGGAGACTGTTTGACAAACTGAGTCACATAGACTATGCTGACGATATACGTATGTCTCATGGCAAGCAACACGGCTGGGTTAAATCAACTATGTTATTCGCTGCAACTAAATGGGGAAGTGGCTGACTTAAGATCAATGCAAAAAAAACCAAAATAATGACTACGAGACAAAGCACACAACAAGTTATTCTAAGGCAGGGGCCCATAGAGGAGGTCACGCAGTTTAATTATCGAGGTAGTTTCATAGCACTCGACGGCCGAACTCACCTGGATGTTAACAGTAGAATAAACAAAGCCCGTAGTGCATTCGGAATCATTTCTCCTGTGTAGAACTCCGGCAAAATATCGCTCGCACCAAGCCGAAACTCTTCGAATCCAACGTGAAATCTGTGCTGTTATATGCATCCGAAACACGAAAATGCTCTGCAAACATCTTGAGCAAGTTGCAAGCCTTCGTTAACCGTTGCCTGCGTTACCTACATTTACATTCTGAAGATCCGGTGGCCGCAAACCATATCGAACGTAGATCTGTGGAATTGGATGTCGACATCAGGCAACGGAAGTTGCGTTGGATAGGCCATACTCTGAGGAAACCTAATGACAATATAGCGAAACATTCCTTTGAATGGAATCCTCAAGGTAATAGACGCGTTGGAAGACCAAGAACAACTTGGAGGTCATCTGTTTTGAAGGAAGCTCGTTCTCAGGGTATTCAATCGTGGACACAGCTAAGGCCAGTTGGGACAAATCGGGACAGATGGATTATTTATGTGCAATTACCAATATTTTCGTAGATTTACAAATATTTTGCAATTAAATGAAAAAGAACCGCCATGGTAAATTTGAAAGCAAGGAAGCTAAGTTATTGCCGTTTGTATTTCAATTGTGAAAGTGTTTAAAAGTGAAAAAGTGTATAATAAGAAAGTTTTTTGTTTAAATAAATAATAAACAGTTAAATAATAATAATTCATTTTGAACAGTAGTGCGGTATTAGCATTAATCTCGAAACCAAATAATAATTAAATTAATTAATTAATTAATTAATAAAATACTGGTGATTTCGAATTAATTTTCTTACGTTTTATATATTTTCTGATTAACTTTTTTAATTTAACATTGTAATATGTACACAATTCCACGAAAAGTGTTCTTCATAATTATTAACACCTTTTTATCAAATTTTCAAAGTATCTATTATAAATGCACTGTGAGTGTCAAAAATAAGGTGAGACAAAAAGCTGGAGCGCGTGAAGGTTGGTTCAAGTATTTATTTTTCAAAATCCTAGCCACTATCACATTATTCACTAGCTTCGTCAAAATCAGTCGGGTTCCATCATGACGCCAATTTTAAGACTCAAATAATGAGGCGGCCGCTGCATGCCCGCCAATTCCAGTGAAGAATTGACCACTTCGTCTTCGTTTTCTACGCGATTTATTGATCTCTCGGACTTGGACTTTGAATTGTCAAATTCAAGTCATTGACATCAATATTTTTCACTGCTAAAAAAGAAACCAATTTCGATTATACATTAGGGATGAATTCATCTTTCGTTGAAGTGAATTATCAAATGGCAAGTGGAATAGATATTAAACCACTGGAAGTATCTACCGGAATAATTCATTTTCTAATTCTTAACAATTCTTTGGAGAAAATTTCTGCGGTTCTATCCTATTAAAGGAACATTGGCATATTAACACTACTTAATGGAATGGTTTTCACGTATCTCCACAAATGTGATGACTTGTTGATTTCGGAATAACGGGAAGTGTTTTGTCGGAAGTCACCCACAATCCCCAAACAGTATCATCATTCATCACGCCAATATAGCGACGATTATTGCTAAAGGTAGTTCCACACTATCCCACAGTGTAATACGACATGTCAAAAATGTGTGATGAAACGGATGTATAATAGTGTGGAAACAGAATATGACATCGCAGATCTCATACGATTTGACATGTGTTTAGATCTGAAATATTTTTTTAGGATTGAATGTAAAACCATCACACATTCCATCCCACTTTTTTTTGACATGTCGTAATACACTGTGGGATAGTGTGGAACTACCTTAAGCAATATCGTGCACTCATCCCATCAATTTACAATTTTTCAACCCTCTTACCATTTTCATTTATTTGCAGGTTTAACGGAAGCTTCATGGCTGAATGTGCCGTTCTTCCGACTCTAAACAATGTTACAACAGTTCCGGTAAGTGCGAGAGCTAACGCGATTCCACTTTTAGAACGTATTGCTGGATACCATGAACATTTTCCCAGTTGCGCCGGACACATCAAAGAAATATAGTCCACCGTTTCCATCTTCGATAGCCTTCATCGGTTGATCACTCTATTGCTGTTCATTCAACAGTGTTCAACAGTTGCAAAACTGTCGTGTCCTACCTAAGCACGTTCGCGGTCAAATTCACAATTCAATACATATCTACATAATCTAGTTTGACGATTTGGAGCTGGCACAAATCTTAAATCAGCACCAACGCTTCATTGTAAATGGTCATCGTTCATTACTTGTAATTTCACATACTTAATTTGCTAATCTGTCAAACGTAATGAATTAGCAATGATATATTATTTTGTAAATTTAAACTATTTCACTCAAAAAATCAGAATATGCCCTAAAAAACG
Organism: Platycheirus albimanus; assembly: GCA_916050605.2. Taxonomy (NCBI): domain Eukaryota; kingdom Metazoa; phylum Arthropoda; class Insecta; order Diptera; family Syrphidae; genus Platycheirus; species Platycheirus albimanus. Next base: position 49,002,547 of record OU696697.1, on the reverse strand, counting down.
AAATTTACGCCTGCAGCGACACCTTTTCAAAATTTTCTAACTTTCTGTTTTCCTAAGCCTTCACGTAGCAATTACGAACAAACCTACAGAAGGAAGTATTCAAATCGGTCCAGTCGTTTTCAAGTTTTAAGTGGTCGAACTAATTTAATAATCCATTTTTATATATAAAGCTTTGATATACAAATATTCAAAACCAATGTATGTTTTGTGTTTTCTTATTTTATTTTCTATGCAACTGCCGCAAACTTTTCATTATTATTAGTATTACTTCATGATATGGTTATATAAAAACCCCAGGCAAGAAAATTATTTATTTAATTAATAGTGTTCTTTCAAAACCGCCTTTTAAAAAATGTAAATTACTTTTTATTTCATCTTTTGTACATAAATATACTCCAAAGATTATTTAAGTGTTTTGTTCACCTGCATTTTTTCCGGTGGACAAATGTTCTGGAAAATTAAAACGTTTTATATCATATTATTTTCAGTTACACAATATTTTTTATATTTTATTTTTGCAACGTTGACTTTTCTAACCGAACATAATCTATTTTAGTGATGACAAAATTACCCGATGTAAGCCGCAATGGCATCATTTTGGTAACCGCTATAAAAGACTAATCTTCCACATCGAATAATTTGAGCTAAAAGACATAATAAGAAACGGGGGTATTCCTTTTCATCTTTTCCTATTTGTGTAATGTATATAATAGCAAAAAAAAAAAAAAAAAAATAGAAGGGATAACATACACAATCAATTTGTTGCCGACGTTGAAGCGTGAAATTTCCTCCTCGAAAGCATCTTTCCTAAGAGGAACTTACTTGCTATATCGCCGTGAAAAAAATCATCGTTCAATGGATACCTTCAAGTTGTCTTATTTTTCGGGGAAGACAAGAAGTCTTCTATCCTTTCAAGGAAGCAAGTAGCCATCTTTTTTGTATCCCAAGCATAGGATACGAAGACTTCAAAAAAAAGAATTAAGAACTGAAAAAGCTGAGAACAGGAATAAAAAGCTATTTAAGAAAAAACGGGATGGAATGCCACCCTAATTTATGTATCTCTCCTTCTTTCCATTCTCCTTCCTGTCTACCTGTTCACTTTCAATTTGGTTCGTTAAGAAGCTATTGTTGTTTTGCTACTACCTTCCACCCGCAACAAACATGAATTTCGATTGTAATTTCACGCCTGAATTATCCTTGGGGAGACATAGCCCATAAATAAGCATACAATGCACCCCTTTCCATAGAATCATCTACCACTGACATATATTTAAGGACCCCCCCCCCCCCCCCCATTCTACTAGGAAGGAAATCGAGCCAAAGGGAATACCGTTTCGTATTACAGCACGCTGCGCGCCCCATCTAACGATTACTTTTGTTTGTATACAAAAAGGATTCACTCGCACCATTTTAGGCGCTGTTGCTGGGGTTCCAATGATTATAGTGTGGTACCTGCGAACGATACTCCGGCGCGGCGGTAGTGTGTTGGTTGCAAACGAACCGAATTCAAGGTGTTGCAGGTTCAAACTGTTAGTAAGAGTGGTAGTGGTTTCACACGTAGTTTATTTGTCTGGCATATTGGAATCAGCAGAGCCAAGCACAAAAGGGTGAATATTTCACAAATCTACTCGTTTTATGACTTAATGAAATTTTATCTCCATTCTGTCGGGTTACAAAAAAGGGATGCTTAGTTTTTAGCGAATGGATAAGTTATTGTTTTCATATTCAAGATGGATCCTGAACTTCTGAATTAGAATTTATTAGATATATTCGTTTACGATTTTAAAACGAAAAATTTATCGCGAAGAATACTTCGTTAATTAAAGATGTTTAAGGTTTTATTCTTAAGATGCTAATAATGGTTGCAAGGAAGAGATTTCAACAGCCACTAATGGTTTCTAAAGAAGGGGAGAGTTTTTATCACTTTTAAACCGAGGCCTAGCTTACGCACAAGCTAAAGAGTTTAAAAGTAGTCATGGTTGATTATAAAATAATAATGAATTAAATTCTTTACACCTATTCCGTATTTGCAATTCTTACGTAAATTTATTACTTCTTACAAAACTTTCTGGGTAATAATATTTTTAAACTGAAATAATAATAAAAACAACATAGTAATTAATATAAATTTATATAAACATACGCATAAAGTTATAAATTTTTACAAAGAAAAAATATATTTATTTTTAATTATTTGGAATGTGCGCTTATTAAAACGAATTTTAAATTTATCATACCCCCAAACTCGATGGATTGCGGTAAAAGGATATGTTTGACAAATTTTTAAAAAGGATAAGGTTTTCAATAGCAGTTCCATAAAATCTACAGGAGTTTTAGCCTATAAGCACTTGCACTTTATATTTGTGTCCAATGATATTTTTCGAGGACCTATACAATTTACAGCCCAATAGAAATCGCTGGAAGAGATGTACGGGGATACCTCTCAAATAACAACTTCACTTTTTTTTTAATTTCTCAAAATCGGCCTAATCGATTTTGATAGATGTCGGTAAATAACGCAAATGTAATGGAATGAAAATCGCAATTTTAGTCCTAGTAACGGTTTTCAAGAAAAATTAAAAGTCAAAAGTAAGGATATATATTTTATTTAGCCCATCATTTGTGGGCAGCTCCCATACACCAGTCTGAAGAGTTGATTTTCAATTTTGCATATTTAATAACAAGGGAATAAATCTAAAGCTTTGGAAGCATCTTCATTCGTTTGCCCTTAATAACGCACTGCATGACTATTTGCTTGAAGGAAAAGTGGCTGACTTCAAAGGCACTAATTGTTAATTGGTATGATAACTATTTAGCCATCATATGCGATTTAGAAGGTCGAGACAAAAATACGCAGCATCGATCTAACGAAGATAAAAACAGCTTTACCTTTACCTTCAATAACAATACATTTCTGAATTTCGTTCTTTTTCAAACTAGTATTTCTTGTAGACTTTTTTTTGTGAGTAACAAACTTTGGTAAACGTTTCTTTACTTCATTCCTTAATCTCATGTATTTTAAAAAAAAAAAGTAATTCGTTCAAACTTTATTAATGGCATGACTTAGGTCTATGATCTACCATGCAATATTTGAAATATATTTTTATGGTCGCAATCCAATTTTTCCATTCCATTAAACTGAATTGACCATTCCCAAATAGCTATAAGGGTGCACAAATCCTAACTTTCCATAAATTCCTTAAGCCTCTTCCTCCCTTGTTTTATACAGAATGTGAGGCCTGTATATCCGTTTCTTATTTTCCATTTTATTCGAAATAAATTTAAAATCCAGTCGAAATACTAAAAACATCATCTGAGAGGAACAAAAAGATTTGTATCGCAATTGGATAGTAAATTACAACATAAACAACACAGCCAAAATAAAGCAAGATGAGTGTGCACACTGTGCAGCAACATTCGACGGGGTGAAAAATGGGGGCAAAATGTAAGACGAAAAAAATACAGAAAGCTCAGATTTTTTCCAAGTTTTCTCATATTTTTAACAAACGGTCGTCGATATAAATTTAAACTGAACCCACACATAGCTCGGGAATACAAGGATAAAGGTAGTAACTTTTTACACTGTTAATGTGTGGTAGAGGATTTTGTGTTCGAAATGAAAATAAAGTAGGTACCTTAAAAAAGTTGGGCTGAATGTGAAAAGTTTTAGCGAACATTTGGGGAAACTAACATTAGTTACCTATTGTAAAATATGCATCTTTTTTATTTTGCACTTTTGCAATTTTTTCTACCGTCGGGTATTAACTACTGTCGACGGTCCTATCAAACTAAAGCCTTAATTTCCTGTCGGCATTCTTAGTTGTGTTTCAATGTTGGACGTTGGACTCAAAGGTCAATCAACGCCATATACACACATATGTATAAATACAGTTTAATGTAAGGTGTATCATAGAACTTAGCTTGACCTTTTTATTGAAATAGTTTGCAAGTAGTTATTGCGATAAAAGGACTTAAGAATATAGAAATGATTATAAGTATTTTGTAAATGTACTTAAAATTTGTGTAAAACATTTCGTGGTTTGGGATAAAACATTTAACAGGATGTTGTTTTCAATATTCTGGTACTGTTCAAAGTTGGCTTCATAGGTATTTATAAACCGTTATAACACAAAAACAGCTGTTGAGGATTTTGATTTTGGGAAAATATAGTTTTCACATTATCTATGCCCAAAATCTATTTCGTTAATTCGTGTTTCGTTTTTATTAATTTGATATTTTCTTGTGGTTTCTGTTAAATGTAACTAAGATATTTGTATTTCGATACAATCAAAGTTGGGTTTTTGAATTAGTGTTTCAAATAATCATAAAATTAGAATCGTGAGTATATGGTGTTAGCATAACCAACGAACTATCGAACATCGATCGACAATGAATGGATTTTAAAATATGTAAACATTAAAAAGAAGTATGCAATATTAATCACTTAAATAAGTCGAATTGTAATACAGTAAAATGTTCGCCGATATCTTCAAAGTGATAAGGTACTTCCAATTGTCAAATTTTAGTCGCTTTCCACATACAATCCAAGCCTAATTGAATTATTTGCCACGATTTTGTTTTCTTTATAATATTACCCACACATGTTCCTATATTTATACAAACCTTATGTTCAATATCTAATCCCAATGCTAATCAATTCAGTCTCTTGTGAAATAATGTGACTCCAATCACAATCATCACATCCAAAATGTGAGGAATGCTTAATAAAGGCCAATGGAGAGGAGCTTCATTTGTTACCCCTATAGCATAATATTATATATTCCCCTATTTTGAGCAATGTGCTGTATATTGGGCCTAGTGTGAATGAAGCTCAATGCGAATGATGTCAAAGCTATCTCCATTATCCTTTTCTCCATTAGCATTTAATTACATACGAGACACGTCCTTTATCCGAAATATTTTCACCATAGACCATAAATCGGGTGTTGCAGATACACAAACTGTATCTAATCATTGCCTTCTGCAAGCAATCATAAGTACTCCGCTCGATTAGCTCCAAGAAAAGTCATATTAAAAAAAACTCCAAATGTCACAAGAATTTATATTATCTATAATGGCATCCTAATTATCTTTCACCATTTGCTTCCTTATGTCACACAAGGGAAGCTCGTTAAAGCATAAATTCACAAATTACCGTATAGGCCTAAGGTATATTTATACCCGATGGCAGCAACTTTGAAATGTTTTCGACATAATAAATTGGCAGATGTTATTAATTGTTATGCAGTCTTTTTTAAAACATTTATGTCAGAAAGCCCTAAAAGAGAGTATTAATGGTAAAAATGTTTGTTTAAAGTCTATCTGTTCTTATCGAAGAACAAGAACGGCATTAAGGAAATCGGAAACAGAAAGTGTTACGTGATAAAATTCGACAATCAAAATGAAAATTCTCCTCTTCATCTTCATATCTCTAAAAACGACTATTGGCGTAGACTTTCACTAACTTTTCAGACGCTTTTTATTTTATTTTCCTAAGACTAGACTTATGCGAACTTTATAAAAAGGTTATCAAAACAAAAAAAAAAATTATTCCAGACTTGAATTATTTAAATCCATGTCTTTGATGAAAGAATAAAAACAAAACTGACAGAATAATATTAAACCAAATAGCTTCTCCATTGATTGTGAGCCTGATTAAATTCCAAGCACGTATAAAGTGTTCATCAACACGTACCTTCCTACAAACCACATCGAATTGAAAAGAACACAAATAAATCATGCCTCCAATATTGCGCGTAGGGATGATGTTCCAGAGACGGGTAGATGAATTTTTATTGGACTTTAATGATATTCCGTTCAGTGTGCTTAAGACCCTTCTCCAAACTCAGTACATAGATCTTTTTAACATAATGTTCTTATGCTTGGATCCTGCGGGATAAAAACTTTGTTCTTTTTCATCCTGCTGCCTTAGAGGGTGGAGTTTTGTTGAGGTTTCCTTTAAAATCATTACAAAAACATTTTAAAAAACATCCGCTGGCTAATACATAGAGACAAGGCAACGTGACGTGAAAGTCAAAAAGTTCATGTGACCGCACCATGCCTCGAAGATTATTTAAATTTTGAATGCTAACGACTTTTTGTATTTAAAAGTCCAGCCTAATTTAGTTAATATTTGGACTTTTCTGTAAATCGAACTACAAACTTCAGCAAAATGTTTAAGGAAAATTTATTCGTTTAACATGATAATAGGAAGCGTAACCGTTTGAGAATATGTTGGTGACATGAATTTAATTAGCTTAGTAAAATTTGTTTTATTTTAATTTTTAATTCATGTCACCAAATATTTTTGCGTGCAATTTTTTTCCAAACAAAAACGGATTCACAACCCTGTTTTAGTCGAAGAAACATTTCGTATAACATAACGTATTTTGTGCAAGCATTCATGTGTTGTTGGTCATCAGCTCAATTTCTCCTTTAGTTCAATAAAAAAAAGTAGTTCCTTGGTCCTTGCCAGGCCCCGAGATAGGAAGGGGGAGGAGCGCCAGGCATTTACAAAATTAAAAAATTGACGACTTAAAATATTAGCTATTTACTTGTTTCCTTTTATTTAACAACATCAAGGGAAGGAATATTATATCAAATCAGAAAGAATTCTGATTTTTCGCACACAAGTGTGGTGTGTATGGGCCGCTTAAGTTTATGTAGTCACAACTCTCAAGCAACCGAAGAAAAACACAAAACGTTTTACTCGTTATCGGAAATATATCCATCATTCTCTCCCTTCCTAGTTTCCATACATATACATTCTACATAAATATTATGCTTAATCCCCGTCAAAAATTTAACTCGAATTTTGTTAAATTCGAATAAAATTATGTAGCAACAGCTAACTTTAATTTTTATAAGCAATTTGGATAACTCGAAGTCTTGGTAAGTCGAAGTATTTCTGTGGATAAAAGTAGTTCGAGTTTTCGAAGTTCGACTTAAATTTATTAATTATTTAAAGTTTTTTGAAAAAAAAACAACAACAAAATGAAGTTAGCCAGCTGATTTTAAACTATTCCAAAAGTTAAAAAAAAATAGATCAAACTATTGAAATAATCAAAACTAAAAAAAAACATAACTTTTAAATTTTTTTTGGGAAATTATTTACTCAACAAAATTATCTCGATTATAAAGGTGTTTTAACATTGAAAATTTCACAGAAATAAGTAGAGCGCCTTACGAGAAAATCTGATATGAAAAAAAAAAAAACGATCCTATAGGAGGTATAGAATAGATTTTTCAGGAAAAGTCTTCTAACGGTATTTCCCAAAGGACCAGTTTTTTCAACTCGGATTTTCTCGTAAGCCACTTGACGAATTTCGATTAAAATTAAAATGAGGAATTTCTTTTAACAAAAAATTATTAATTTTTGAATTTTTCAACAAAAGTTTGTTTTCGCTTTTGAATAAAAAAAAAAAATAGTCGGTATAAAAGTCGTTTTATGTTATTTACAATATTTTGTTTAATACATTAATTACGAATTACATACTGTTTACTGTTTACTGACTAAATAAATAATTAAATAAGTGACATAAGTGAATATAATTTAAAATAATATACATATATAATCATTATAATAACTCAACAGAAATAGATTTTAAAGTTGAGACTTAAGACCTGTCTTAGTACCTATGGCTTGTTCTTTAAAACTTTGTCTGAATAGAACTAGATAATATACTGTAAAAAAAAAAGCTATATTAGTATAGAAATATTTTCTCATGTGCGAAGTTTCAGAGAATGTCAATTCGTCTAAATTTGAGACTCTGCGAATTCAACGCTGATTAGTTTCATACTTCTTTTTACAATTGTACAGTAAGGCAGATTTAATAAAGAGAGGAGCTGACCACTAATTGTCATTCAATTTCTTTTGCATCCTTTAATAAAATTAAAAATTATCTTAAAACAAAAGGCTTTAGGAAACAGCCTCTAACGATTTTAAAGAATTGTTTTCTATAGGCCAAAGATACATTGTATCCATCAGCGGCACTTCACGAGCATAAAATGCTACTAAAAAAAACTTATAATAATTTTAATAATAATTTTAACTATGTATATGCTTGTAAGACCCAAGGTCTTTTACATGCAAATGGCATGGCAATACTTAGAAGGAATACAAAGATAGGAAAGATTTTTGTTGGTACAATGGATTGAGAACTAGGTGATATTTATTTCACGAAAATCCAACTAGTGGCGTCCAGTTGAAGCTGGGGGAATATTGAAAAATTGCTGCCCAGGCTGGGGCTCGAACCAAACACCTTTGAGTTAGCAACCCAGCACTTCATCCATTGTACCACTGCACTGCCAGCCGCAATCAAATCAAAACTGTATTCAAAAAATATACATTTTACTGTTTTAAATGCCAATTCCGATTCCAGACAAAGTGTTACTCATCCTGATCCTGATTCTCTTTTTTTTTGTGGCGAACAACGACAATGAGATTTGTTGATCCTTGCACGTACTTACGCTAAAAGATCGCTCAGCACTGGCTAATGTATAAAAAATGCACAAAGCTATACAAAAGTTTGGAAAAGTGTGTGCATTTTTTTAAAAATTTCAGTCGACAATTCTTTAGTGAAGTTGACAGAATATTTCCTTACAAAACCTTCTGCGGCGTGCATGATTACCACCTTCTTATATCTTTGGGAACCTCCACAATTCGTAGACCACGATTATTTTTTGATACAACTTAATCAATTATCACGTAAAAAGTATCTGTTTTGCATCCAATTTCTTTTTCAGAGCAGCCTTTGACTTCGAGATCGGGCACATCATATAAGTGTTTTTTTTTTTTTTTTTTTTTTTTTTTTTTTTTGAAGAGCAAGTCATATTAACGATTTAACTTCCATTTCATTCGCAACCAATTAACATTCTTGCAATCTATAATTTCATTGATTTCGCAAAAGCTTCAAATCCTCGAGAAGGCTGGGGCGATTTTGAACTTCAATAGATTTCAATAATTGGTGGCGTTGAGAGATTTGAAGTATTGATGCCATTTAACATATTCAAATTGCCCAATGTATTTGACGCAGCCATTGAGACCCCCTGCAAGCTTCTGCGCATACCTACAAGCTCCACTGGAAAACTAGGAACGCGGGTAATCTATGCCTCACCGCTCCTCTCGACCATCCTGATCTTTTAAGTATGTATTTATCAAAATTCTAAGATTTGTTTTGCGAGCATTACAAATTTGTTTTTTAAGTTGGTAACTTTTTATCACCAGAAAACAATAAACTCAAATCTACAACGCATACAAATATGCAAACAAAGGAAGTTCCCTAGTGAACTTATAAAGCTATCATACAGTTATTATCGTTACATTGCCCCTAACTGAAGATGAATAATTTATAGCTTCCTACGGCCGATAGCATACGATTGTAGTTATAAATAAACCATACATTTCTGCATTGTATTATGTTGTTTCTTTACACTTTTCTTAATTGAGGATAATAAATCTCGTTTTGCCATTATCGTTTATGGATTTGTGCTTGTTGGCAATTCAATTTGTGAGTCATAGTTCTCGCCTCTCAGCATATATATAATATATTATTTGGATTTTGGAGTGCTCTGATTGGAAAAGTTCTGTAAGGACGATGTCCGTTTCCGCCCAAAATTTCCTTGTCCTACATTTGCTCTCAAGATCTAAAGTGTTGTTATTGTTTAACCATTTAATTGATGAATCGAATCTTTGTAAAATAAAAAAAAAATCTAGAGAAGGGAGCCACACTGCTTCACTCTGTGGTATCCACTTTCTCATGTGAAACACACACATTCAAATCAACCCGGAAAATAACAACAATAAAAACTCCAGTTTAAGTGCTCTGTCAATATCAATATAAATAACAGAACATACTTAAGTAAAAGCTTTGGTGAGAATTTATGACCAAAACTCAAGAAGAAGGAGTTTCCACAAACTCAATTAAAGCCACAGGACGAGGGATAAATTGAAGGAAAATGGAAAAATCCAATTGAGTTGAAAGGAAGGAGTATAGACCATAACAACCCTTGTGTTTATCGGACCCAACAATGAGTTGATTGTTTTGAACAGGCATTAAATAATGAATAGATGCTCTTTTAACTATTCTTATAGTTATTTCAAGAATATAAGGGAAGTAGATGATTATTACTAAGGTTATCAATGAGTTTGGCTGTTTAGTACAGCACAAAGTATTTTATTCTAATTAAATTGTGATAGCTGAACGTTTATTTTAAATAACGTACCCTTTTCTGTAGTTATTACACCAATCCGACGCGACGAAAACAAGTGAAAGCTAATACGTAATATACATATTTCCATGAATAGCCCAGTCATTTCAGGCATTTTAAGCCCCAATCTGCGGAAAAATTCCAACCAAGCTGAATTTTGGTACACACCTTTATTACGGCGTTGTAACGAAGATGTGAAAAATCGACATTGATATCATGCCGGCAAAAAAAGTTATGAAGGTCAAAAGGTCACGAAAACCTAAAAAAAAAAAGTTTTTCGCAAATATCTCGGTTTTTATAGCTCCAATGATTTTAACGTGTATGACAAAATTGTAGAGCATAAAATTTGCTATATTTCGTTGGTACAATCAATTTTGTATGTCGATTAGTTACCAAGATATGGCACTTCGAAAAACAGGTCATTTTTCAAAATTCGCCAAAAAATGCAAAAAAAAGAAGAATTCCACCTTATTTCTTCGGATATACCCGAGAAATCATAAAATATTGCTGTTTTTTGGCTCCTTGTTAAAATCACCAACTTTTTACACCCTCCAACGATCCCCGCTTGCCCACCAGGTACCAGGCCATGCCCATTACTATTGTCATTTCGCCGTAATTTGTATATATTACTTTGTTCTTAGTACAGTGGGCAGGTAGAAAAAGGTCGGAAGTTAATCAAACTTTGAAATGTTGTTCAGGAATATTGAATTAACATTTGACGAAGTTTCATAAAGAATAGTAGTAGCCCGTCGCGTAGTGTGTCGGACTGCTACGCCGAAGGTTCAGGGTTCGATCCCTGAGGTTGCCACCTTAAGTTTTTTTCCGGGGTACTGCCTCTTGCGAGGAAGTGACAAATCCTCCAAGAGTAATTAATGTCATGGAAAGTGCTTCTCTGTTAGCCGTTCGGATTCGATGGTAAATTGTAGGTCCCTTCCTTTCCTGCAGAATATCAACGCACACACAGGAATGGTTGAGAGTGTAAGTCACAGGCCCCGGCCCCGCTTGGAGCTGTTGTGCCAACAATTTATTTTTTTTTTTATTCATAAAGAATTGACATAGAAGAACTTTTGAACTATTAAAATTGTAGAAAATTTAACGTTCTACAAGAAAATCAAAACGTTTTTTCCGTAGGATGCAAGCAAGAAAAGTTATTGAGGAAAAACCAGAGCAAATCAAAAATTTTGCAGTTCCACCCTCCTTTTCAAATTCCATTTCTTGGTGACGAATTGACATACATACAACAATTTTCACCCTATTTGTATTGTAGGTAATTTAACGCTTTACAAAAATGATCCTGCATACTTTTGCCGTATTAAGTACGGAAAAAAGTTATTGAGGGGAAACCGGAGCAAAGTAGAACATTTTGCAATTCCCCCTTTTCCTCTTTTTCCGTATCACGGGAACGAAATGACATACAACCATTTTTGTACCAACAATATTTTAGTAAATTTAACGCTCTACAAAAAAGTCTAGTACACTTTTGCCGTAGAACGTAAGCAAAAAAAGTTATAGAGCGAAAACCGGAGGAAACTCGAAAAGTTTGCAGTTTCCCCTCCTCCTCTTTTTCAACAGGGCCGGTGAGGTCCAAAACTTCGTCAAATGTTAATTCAATATTCCTGAACAACATTTCAAAGCTTGATTAACTTCCCAACTTTTTCTACCTGCCCACTGTACTAAGAACAACGTAATATATACAAATTACGGCGGAATGACAATAGTAATGGGCATGGCCTGGTACCTAGTGGGCAAGCGGGTATCGTTGGGGGGTGTAAGAAGTTGGTGATTTTAACAAGAAGCCATAAAAACAGCAATATTTCAGCGAATTTTGAAAAATGACCTGTTTTTCGAAGTGCCACATCTCGGTAACTAATCGAAATACAAAATTGATTGTACTAAAGAAATTGTAGCAAATTTTATTTTCTACAATTTTGTCATACACGTTAAAATCATTGGACTATAAAAACCGAGATATTTGCGAAAAACCGTTTTTTTTAGGTTTTCGTGACCTTTTGACCTTCATAACTTTTTTTGCCGGCACTATATCAATGTCGATTTTCACATCTTCATTACAATGCCGTAATAAAGGTGTGTACCAAAATTCAGCTTGGTTGGAATTTTGCCGCAGATAAAACCTAAAATTACTGTGCTAAAAACATTCTATGTATTATATTACATACAAAATTTAATACAAATCGGCAGAATCTTTTTTGAGTAAATTAGAAAAAACTACATAATTTGGCCGAAACCTAGTGGCTTTTTGTATGGGAGCCACCATTTAAAAAAGAGTAAGTGACAAAAATGCAATGCCATCTGATAGAAAGTTGTAAGGAACTATACAAAACAAAATTTGTTTAAATTCGATACAACCGTTGACAACTTATGGCCATTTGAAAAAAAAGACGTTAAGACCAGATCTCCGTTATTAGCATTTTTTGCCCAAAACTAAAAACGCAGTTCTCCTAAGAACACTAAAGTAATATAAAAAAAAATTTTAATAAAAATCGTTGGAGCCATTTTTGAGCAAATTAGAAAAAACCAAAAAAAGTTGGCTAAAACTAAACGGCTCGTTGTATGGTAGCTATACCATTTAAAAAGGCTTCACTGAAAAATGTACAAAACCATCCTTAAGAACACTATAAAGAACGATGCCAAACGAAGTTTGAGTCAATTCAATTAAGCCGTTGCGAACTTATGGCCTATTGAAAAAAGCCGTTTAAAACTGATTTTCGTTACGACCATTTAAGCCAAAAACAAAAAACGCAATAATTTTGTTAGAAATAACTAAGGTAAGTTATATTCTGACTTTAATCAAAATCGTTACAGCCGTTTTCGAGCAAATCCAAAATGAAAAAAAAAGTTACATGGAAGGTACCAGTTTGAGCCGGGCTAAAACGAAACAAATTAAATGCACGACTGGGTCGCACGAACTTGCTCTAATGTGTGACAGTGGTGTAGGAGCTTGAGATTTTGACAAAAATACATTTTTCAAAATTCTTAAATAAATACTTTAACTATTTTGAGCTGAAAAAAAAGTACGCCATTTTATTTCTTGGATAAATTTAAATTAATGAGAATAAATTTATAAAAATCTGTGGAGCGGTTTTTGAGAAAAAAGTTTTTTTTGAAAAACTTTTTGAAAAAAATTTCAAAAAAAATTCAAAAACTCCATTTCATAGGTATTTAGCAAATACATTTATTTATAATTTTTATAAAAAAATTTAATTAGCAATTTTCAAAATATTAATTTTTTTATTTTTTTTCTTAAAAATGCTTTTAAAAAAACAAAAAAATATTTTTCAAAAATATTGGTATGCAGTACAAATTGAGCTACCTACAACTATATATGTGTGAAACTTCGAAAGAATCGGTTGAGTCGTTTTCGAGATAGTCGAAAGCAAAAAAAAACGGTCCTATGGAAAGTACCGTTCTTAGCCATTTTTTTAAACTTTTTTTTCAGCCATATGATTGGTCGTACCTTAACATTGATTTTTTTAAATCGAAATCGTTAGAGCCGTTTTTGAAAAAAATAAGCTTTAACGTAACGGTTGTATGGCAGGTACCGTTATTTTTTGAGCTAAAAAAAAATTTCAATTTCCCCTCTGCCCAATACCTAAAAAACTCTATATACCAAGTTTGAAGCAAATCGGCCCACCTGTTTGGGCTGTAGGTCTCTATACATACAGACAGACAGACAGACAGACAGAAATACAGACGGACAGAATTCTTAGACCATCTTTTTTCGTCTTCGCTATCATCGTAATGTCATGTTTGATTGTTATCTCAAAACTTTTTTTTTCGACGAATGCATAACTTGCCTTATAGTACCTATAATCGCAAGTAAAAAACCTCGACAACTATTTTTCTTCAAACTGCTGTATAGAGCAAGTAAAAATGTTGCTGGAAAAATATTTTAATCATGAACGCTGATGTGGTAATTATTTATTTTGCTTTGGTAAAATGTTATTGCACTGAATCTAATTTGTATTATTCGCTTTGAACTTGATAATATTTCCTTACTGATATTGTTAAAAAGTTTGTTTCCAAAAAGTGGTTGATTTTTTTTAAAGTTTGTGAAAGGGGTTATCTGAAAATATCATGGAAACAAAAAATATTTTCCCGATTCCCAAATTTATAATTTATTTAATTAATTTGTTTTTGTTTGGCAAAGCTTATATTATTCTCCCAATCGTAGATAGTAATCCAAATTGAGGTAAAATATGCGTTTTGAATAAATGATCCCAGAATCCTTTTACACGTGAAACCATATTTGACCAGTGTCCAACTACTGTGTCACAGACACCTTTTACCTTTGGAAATCCGACACCTGCTGTTGAAGGATTAGCTCCAATCCCAACTGTTTTTACTGTATTGGAAATAATTCCAGGCACACCCTTTAATGCACCATTGGCAACACCAGTCACCATCCCAACAGTGTTGTCCAAAAGTCCAGTTACCCCTGATAGTACTCCGATACCTCCAGTATCAGTTACTTTTGCATTTGCATGTGATGGAACAATAGGCTGCACGGTTTTTACGACTGGGCCCAGTAAACCAGATAGAGTTGAATCAAGCAAACCAGGAGATGTATGAGCTGAACATGTGAAAACCAATGCTGCCAGTAGCCCTATAAAGATAATTGATCTAGAAAAAATGGCAAAAACTGCACTGATTTAAGTTACCGAAAGAAAGAGCTTCGCGATATGCTGTCATTTCAATTGAAAACCAAATACACACTGAGGGTAGTAATATGATTAAGGTTTGTCTTGTTGATTTAATTTTTCATGAAACAGGCAATTTTTATTTGAAATTCGTGAGTGATGCAGTTCACGATCATCGCATTTTCGACAAGAAACTAATCTATACCTACACAATAAAATGTAGCCAATTTATTAATAGTCACGCGCATAATACCTTATTTCGTTTCACGTCACAGTTCCCGTTTAGATAGGGTAATGGCAAGGATAATTTTCGATCTAAGCATTTAAAAAACATAAGCGAGAGCTACAGTACGTTTGCAACGAACTGTTGGATACCCTATTCCAACCTGAGTTCGTTTAAAAATATGTTTATGTATACTTTTCTATACCTAACGGTACTTTTCTCTATGCTACAAACTCCACACCAAATACAACATAACCATTCTATGGAATAGGGTATAAAAACATGCAACTTTTTGATTTGTGTGCAGAGACATCTATAAAGTCTTTAAGGGAACCTAAAGAACGGCAGATCTAACAGTTGACTCAAGGTTTATATTATTTGGGTACCTAATACCTATGACAAGAATTGTTTGGTTTTTCGAACAAAATTGTAACGGGCAACGTTAGCTCTTTTTGAATTGAAACTTTTGAAGTAAAACTTCTTTAGAATCGTTGCGATTTGAAACTCGATGAAATGGAAATGCTCCATGACACTTTATAACAAATAAATATAAAGGATAAAGCCGGCGAGAGAATGAATATGGAATACATTACACAGTATTTTATATTCTATTTTGGATTCCAACTTGGAACTTCTGTGCGTGAAAATGAAAATTCAGTCTGGTCATATATATGTTGTTGCCTGTTACATTCCACCTTCTTCAAACTACGATACTTATACTAAGATTATTGACTGCTTGGAAACTATTCATGAACAAATTGATGATACAGATGAGTTTATTGTAATCGGAGATTTCAATCTACCCAACCTGAGATGGACTAAATCAACTGAATGTGATGTATTTCTACCCGTCAACGCGACAAGTGATAAGGAATTCCTTGTGATCGATGGAATGGCCTCCCTTGGACTTAATCAATTAAACGGCATCAAAAACCAATTTGGTAAGACTTTGGACTCTGATGCTGATGCATTTTTATGTGATACGAAGCTTGTATAGAGGAAGATCGTCACCATCCTACTTTATTTATTTCACTTAGCTTAAATTTTTTTTTTTTTGCTCATCTAATATTTGTAAGGATCAGCATGAATTCAATTTTAAAAAATGTAATTTTACACAATTGTACAATTTACTTGATAGTCTCAACTGGAATATGTTGTTTCTTAATATGGATCTTGACAAGATGATTTTACGTTTCTATGAAATACTATTTGACTGCTTTTTAGAAACTGTTCCTTTGCGCAAAATACGAGTCTTTAACAACAGCCCACCATGGTTTGATCTTCAGGTAAGAACACTTAAGAATAAAAGAAATAAGCCTTGGTTAAGGTTTAATCAATATAGGACTGATGAAGCTCTTGATAATTACATCAAACTAAAAGATGAATTCATTAACTACTCTAAATTTCTCTATTCCAATTTCATATATAAAACAGAAAACGGACTTAAATCTAATCCTAATAATTTCTGGAAGTACGTCAATTCTAAAAGAAAATGTGACGGGTACCCAGCCAACATGAGCTATATTAATTCAACTAGCCACTCACCAGAAATCATAGCAAACATGTTCGCCGAATACTTTCAAAGTGCTTTTAAAACTACTTCTGCTAATGATCCTAACATAACTCCAAATTTTAATATTGACCAATTTCCACACCTTAATTCGATTAACTTTACTATCTCCGAAGCAACTATACTTGACTACATAGCAAAGTTAGATGAAAATGTTAGTCCTGGCTTGCCTTCATTCATGTTAAAAAAAAAGTGCAATATATGTCATACCCATTGTTTGTGCTGTTCAACCAGTCAATAGGTAGTTCTAGGTTTCCAGATCTATGGAAAACTGCATTTCTTACTCCGATTCACAAGAAAGGCATGAAAAACTTAGTATCAAACTACAGACCTATCGCTAAACTGTCCGTCATTCCTAAACTGTTTGAATCTATTTTCTGTGATGTATTGTCTTTTCATTGCACCTCTGTTATATATGAAAACTTTAGTAAGGCATTCGACAAATTGAATCATAATATACTGCTCCACAAACTACATACTATTGGACTTAATGATCGTTTTGTTTTGTGGATATCCTCATATCTAAAAGATAGATTATATAGTGTTGTTTTTAAAACTGAAAGTTCTAAATGTTTTTGAGTCAATTCAGGTGTGCCACAGGGTAGTTACCTTGGTCCGTTATTATTTGTGTTATTTATTAATGGTCTTCCTTCCGCTTTAGTAAACTCTATGTCTTTAATTTATGCCGATGACGTGAACATTATTTTTCGAAAAATTGACTCAACTGTTGATTGTGAACTTCTTCAAGAAGATCTACATAGATTTTGGAACTGGTGCAATACAAGTAGTCTGTTTTTAAATATCGACAAGTGTAAAACCATGTGTTTTACACGCAAACATAATGTATTTTCTTATAATTATATGTTGAATACGTCACACTTGTGCAACTTGTCAAGCTTTACGGTCCTTGGAGTAGTGTTAGACTCAAAGCTTTCCTTTACTGATCACTACAATTACATAATTAAAAAAGCTAACATGACACTTGGTTTTATTAAAAGGTTCGCTCGCGAATTTCGTGATCCTTATGTCCTAAAGACTCTTTATGTCTCTTTTGTGAGATCAATTCTGGAATATGGGTGCATCGTATGGGCCCCTTACTACGCTGTTCATATCAGCAGAATAGAGAGTATTCGAAAAAGATTTTTGAGATTTTGTTTGCGTTTTCTTCCATGGTTAGATAGAATTGTTTTGCCACCTTACTCTCAAAGACTTAAACTAATAAAACTTCCATCCCTTTTAAGCCAACGTGAGTACCTACATATTCTGTGTAACATTTTCAGTAGATCCAACTACGGCGCCAATAGCCCTCTCAATCTCTTGATCAATATTTTTAATTCCACAAATGATAATGTTAAATCTCACTTTTTTAAAAATAGATTTTGTATCCAATATTTATAATATACTCGTAGATATAAGATTTATGTATGTATCAATTTATGAATACATCTCTAGTTTTAATTTAACTTAAGAATGTACCGTTATCCAGGGCTCGGTTTTTAAAAATATGCGCATAAAATAAGCACATAAAATGAGAAAATATCAGCTTAAAAATTAAAAATATGCTCTGAAAAAGTTGTATAGATTATACGATTATTCAAAAAAAAAAAAAAATTGAAAATTAAGGAAATTCAGTCTTTTATTTAAAAACATTATCAAAAATAACTTTTAAATAAACATAAAATTAACTTCATTCAAATTATATTCCTTTTGCTATCTCTTTTAGTCACAAATTACAATTTGTTTAGATCAGGTAATAGATGTAGAGCAAAGAACACGAGAATGATATTGGAATAGCATGACAGCTGGAATTGTGTTTAGTGCTGTTAATTTGGTACTTGGGGGGTACTAACCCTTGGGGTAGTGCTAAGTGTTTCGTTATGCCAGACTGAAAATCTGGGTTTGATCCTTGACGATACCTAAGTCATTTTCCGGGATACTGTATCTTGCAAGGAAGTGACAAATAACCAAAGAGTAAATCATGTCATGGAAAGTGCTTCTCTGTAGTTAATTGCAGGTCCCTTCCATTCCTGCAGAATATCAACGCACAGACAAGAATGGCTGAGAGTATGAGTCACAGGCCCCGACCCGCTTGGAGTTGTTGTGCCAAGTATTTTTTTTGTTTGTTTTTAAATTGGTACTTTTGCCAAAATAAATATCTATATTAATTTGTGAGTGTTATCCAAAACAAATATGTTTTAACATAGAAATCCTAGCCCTGGTCATAATCGAATGTGCATCGGTTTCTCCTTTTATCTCCTATCCAACTTTCTTAAACGCTCGCACTATGGTAATTCATGTTAAGGGTATTAATATTGTTACGAAAATCATGGTGACCATCAGATTTCATGATCAACAACAAAGGAAACACATCTTATCGCTGCCAAAATTCGAAAGCACATGCTTTCATAGAACGTCATACTATAATGAGCTGTCAAAGGAATACAAATGGAATAGGAGTGAACGCGACGACGTCGAGAAGAGAACGAATAGTGAGCTGGAGGGAATTTTGTTTGGAGAGTTGAGACGCAATAAAAGGAGCTCGCAAAGTAGAAAATTCCTTCTTGACGAATTAGAACTTAAAGCTATCAGCACAAACCTTCTGTGGTGACAAAAAAAATCTTAGCAACACAAAATAAAAGATAAAATTACAATCTCATTTCATTAAAAAAAAAAATACCTCTCGGGAACCAACAAAATCTAACATCTAACAAAAATAAAATATTCGAAGTCAATGAGATCGTCTTTTTTTTATCTTCTCTATTTTGTTGAACATTTTTTTTAGAGTTCCTCATCGCTAGGTTATCTCTCGATTCAATTTGCGACGAATTCGAGAGTTTTGCAACAATATTAATAATCCATTGAGTGTCCGTAAATTATTAAAAATAAAAATGTATAGACACCTAAATTCCTTTCATCTTACAGCCAGAATGGGTGGCCGAATTTTAAACTTGGTTTATAGAGCTTTTTTTGGAAAGTGTACATAGGGAAAATGTTAATTTTTGTTAAGTTTAAAAAATTAATATATATAAGTTGTGTTAAAGCTTTTGCTTTACTTAAAAAAAAAAAATCTCCAAATATGAAGAAATATGAGAAAATTCAATTCCAAAAATTTCTATTTATGTAAGTATTCAAAATTTGTTAACCGAAAATCTCTTTCGCTCCTAATCTTCTTGATTACGATTGCTCTATGCTTCAGTAATAGTTGTTACTAAAAATGTTTTTCTCAAATTGTTGGAATTATTAATGAATACATTTGGTAGTTGAATTTAAAATCTTTTATCTTATTAATTATGTAAAACCTTTCCTTTAATTAATTTTCCTTGGAAGACATGATATCGGTTTTACCAACAATTAAAGTTTTTTTTATATTTTTACACCCTACCTTTGAAAACCAATAAAATTCACTTGGAGGGGGTAGATAGAAAAAGATTTCTTATGTTCTACCCATATAGCAGTCGAGCCATTATAATTAAAATATCTGAAGTTTGTGACCCGAGAGTATGTATTAAATAGATAGGTAATCTTTTTTTTCTCAAGTTCGATTTTTAAGATAACGATATTATGTATTTTCTATTAGGATGTTGACAGATAAAATAAAATAAAATGTTTAAGCTTACAAATAATTAAACGTTGTAGCTTATGATGCCTTAAGCGAACTATTTCAAATCTAAAAGCTCTTTACTTTGCTTTGATTGCATGTAATACTTAGACCATTGCAATATTTATCTGCCAAACAATGGGGTCGGATTTGCCTGCAGGGTTTGTGTACCATTTGTCGTATAACTCAATTTAATCTCTTTAAATAGCTAAAACATATTCTTACACTTTAAATAAAGTGCGCATCTACGCCGGACGAATTTCATTTTAGATCTGCAGTATAATGGTGGAGGTGGATTTTGCTGAACCACCCTCTCAATGAAAAAAGAAAAGCAATCCATGCACTCATTATGGTTTTTGTTCATGAATAACCCTTTCCGATTCGACTTGCTGGATTAACAATATGTCTACTTCTTAATATCTGATAGATCTCAATAACGCCTTTCAAGAATTATCGGGAAAAAACACACTTCGTCCATATGTATTGATGTAAAGTGGTAGTGTGTCAATCTGCCTGCAGCAAAAGCCTATTGGCAAATCACTTGCAAATATATTCAAAATGCAAATTTAGGCAGACAACGAAATTCAATTGCAATAGGTATAGGTATATGTATATATGTATGTAATATTTATGTCCGCAAAGAAATAACGGTAAACAAAAAAAATTTTGACAGAAATTGACTGAAAAAGGAATGAGCATCAGTACTTCCAGCAAATGCTTCGCACTTAGAGCGACTGCAACAAAAGGGTCGCATCTCACAACAATTTCTCATTTACTATAGATGCTTCCAATGGACATAGATTTGCCGGAGCTGTCTTGTTGATGTCAAATTTAATTTAATTTTCTTGTCAATGTCATATGGCGAATGCAAAGGGGGTGCAAGACGCCTGTTTTATTGGACAATTTAATTGCGTAAGGGTAGATGCATTCAACTGTTTTCTGTTTGTTTAATTCTTCTAATAAAGAACTATCCATTCATGTAACTCTGTTTTTAAATGTCATGTTAAACCTACGTATCTGCTACAAGGATAGATATATATTGTATAAGTATATGTATACGGTATACCTAACTTTTGTGCACTGCTATGATGATGACGACAATGCAGACTTGAATTTTTAATTGAACGACATGCGCAGGTTTTCTAGTGGTATTATTTATTTTATAAAAATTATAAACATAAAATTATAAGCTTTCCATAACTGTAGATATATACATAAATATTCTGTAATTGTAATTATAATAAAAAAAAAAAAAATTAGAATAATTTTCTCATCTGCCGGGCGTCCCGTATATATTGATTATAATTGCAATTCCTGAATATCTATATGTATACACACAGTGATGGAAAGCTAACTTGAAACAAACTCTTTTCCTTCAAACGAAGGCTTTTTATTTCTATAATTTTTATTAAATTTTCCGTTACATGAACTTGAAATTGAAGGGTAAACAAGAAGTGAGTACATATAATACACATATAAGTAACGGCTAACGGGTTTCATCGTGCCTTTTTAGTGTGATAATTATTATTAAAACAGACAAGACAAAAAAAAAAGATTTGTTTTTGTCGTTTCCAATTAGCTTTCCATCACTGTACACACATATATGAGTATTGCATATGTGTCTTCAAGATACATAAGCCCAGGCGCTCACTATAAGTTCTTTTTTTTACAGAATAACTAAATTAATTATAGCTGACCCAACGGACTTCGTCCCGGTAAATATTTGACGAAAATATAAAAAAACTAAGTACGTATTAATTTAATTTAATTATAGATATATAGGTATAAATCAGAATTCGAGAAGTATCTCCATCGCCACCTAAAGGTAGTTTACAAAAAAATTAAATTTAAAACATCAGCCATCTGCCTATCAAAGTCCAGTCAAAATCGGTCCAGAATTTTTCATAAATGAGACCGCAACGCCACCTGAGGCGTAATTACAATAGTCTTAGTTACTTCTTACATCGTCAGCTATCCGCCAGTAAAAGTCCGGTCAAAATTGGCCCATAAATAAGACTTTTTGAAAAGTGCAACCGCAGTGCCACCTGGAAGGGTAACTTAGGTAACCTACGTTACGAAGTTGAAGAAGCACTCACATGTAAGAGTTAGTTCAACTAATATTAAAAAAAAAAAAACTATTCGCAAGATTGGGGCCGAGTTTGTTTACAATAATGACAACAAACGCAATCTTTTGAAATATTCTAGTTCAAAGGATGCAATTTTTTTATTTCTGAGGGAGTTTAATTTTTAATTAAAATGTATTCAACCATATAATGTTCCGATATTTTCTTGATTTGAATTTTAATTTAAAATATATATGTTTGACTTTCTTTAAAGATTTGTATGCAGTGTCGTATTTCATAGCAAGACATTTTTTTTATTTTTCTTTTACCAAATTTTACAGAGTTAACATTCACTTTAACAAAAACCCTTTAATGTTGTTCTCAAAATAGCGTCAGACTGACTGTGTATTGTAGAATCAATGTGTATGTAAAAAAAAAGTACATACACTCGGGTTGTCTGCCGCCTTACCCATTTGGAATGATTTAAGGAAAATACAAAACATATACCTACATAGCTATAGAGAAAGTGCAAAAAGAACTAAAAACATCAGGACAGGAGATAAATGGTTATCTAGCTTTATAACAATATAAATTTTTCAGCTGAATGTTTGTAAGGGCTAGTTCTTGACTTTTTGTACATCAGATTGAACTTGAGGGTAATATCCTTTTTGCAAAAGATAACATTATATTTTATATGTCTGGAAGTGTTTGTGGCATTTGTTGTTTATCGAGCTATTTGATGAATACAAATTAGAGTTGAGGTGCGTTTGTTTCCGTTTATTTGTCCTGCATATCAAATACTTTTTAACCAACGTTTGTTCTATTAATGTTACAATGACACCAATTTTTTTTTTCATACAAAATACGTCATTTATTATGCCGACACGTTATCAACAAACCTTATAGAAGGACTTAGACATAATACAACGTCATGTTTCAAGTGTAAGGATTAAATTGATTAAGTTGGATATTCGTAATTGTATTCGTATTTCGGTTATTTTGGGAAGTAACTAGTATTCAGAGAATTTTTTTTTTTTTTTTTTTTTTTTTTTTTTTTTTTTTTTTTTTTTTTTTTTTTTTTTTTTTTATTTATTCAGCTAGTATTCAGAGAATTTTTTTTATTATAAAACAGGAAGATGAAAGAAGTAATATAAAAAAAAAGAGGATTTTGTTTCATATTTTGCTGATTCATATATCTATTTTTGCTAAGTTTTATGATACAGTTTGTTTTAGTTTAAGCGTGAATGTGTTGATTGTTTCTTACGAAACAAATGCGATACGTGCAGCAAAAAGCAGACATAAAAGACAGAAAGAGCATCCATCTCCTCCTGCCACGCCCACATTCACCGAAACGAATCTTTTCTTATCCGAAAACTCAGGAAAAAAATACTACAATATCCCGAAGGAAACGCAACACAATATCATGACTTCAGCCTCGATTCAAACTCTTGTCGTCAATGTTATCTCTCTTGGTTGTGTTTTATATTTTGCAACATGTTGTTTTTGACGTGAAGGCTTCCTCGGATTCTTGCACTTCTTATTCGATCAAGCTTTTTTATTCCTGCTGTCATACGAAGCATCTTCATCTCAGCTGATGTTAATTTACTCTCATACAATTTGTATATTATTAAATTTTGTGAACCTTATGTGTGTGCCAGATGCATAACTGAGGTGTTTATGGTGATGCGTGTGGCTGTGGATCATAAAAGGGGTGTGGATCAGAATACAGGCTGCATAAGTATTCTGTCTTTTTCGGATTTATACTTTACCCATTTGCTCCAAAAGGTCTTACCATACGTCAGGTGCTCGTTGCAGTGATGAGGAATCCAGGCTTATGATGGGGGTGGCTGTATCGTCTGCAAGGAATGACTGATGTACTTTGAGTTCTGTCAATTTACCTTCAAGCAGGTAGTCAAAGATTGCAATATGAAGCAGAGGATTCAGGACGCTTCCCTGGTGTACATTGTGATTTGGAGTTCTTCGGTGGCTTTAGCTGGATATCTTACTTTTGCCACCGATCTCCGTACAGCAAGTCCAGTCCATGGCTATCTGCACATTGGGGACTAACACGCCTCGTTGCCCTAGAGCCTAGATCCACCACTATTAGATATCGTAGTTGTGTATCGAATGATTTTTAAAAATCCACAAACACAATGTGCAAATCCTCTAATGAATCTCGATGGTGTTAAATGATAACTAATACTAGACTTTCCCTCGACAAAATTGCACTGGTAGGCTAAATTCGTAGATGAGAATAATGAGCAATCTGAACCCGATATCACCCATCCTTTTCCAAAACTCAGAAGGTATCTCGTCTGCCCCAACCGCATTTCCTTTTTTCCTTTTTTGGAGTTTTTAACCGCATCGCTCACTTCTTCGATTGAAACCTTACGCTGGGAACAGGGGAAACTATTAATTTTAAAGTCCATGACAATAGAAACTGTTACCACATGTGAAAAAAATTTTGTAGCCAAGAACAAGAACTTGGCATTGAGCATTGTAAATGCACATGCACATGTGTTTACAAAATAATCTGTGATCTAATATGACTTTTTTATAATTTTTAGAGCGCTTTTTCACGACTTTTGGTAAATGACCTTTTTAAAGAGAGTGTTGTCCGCCAGGGAACAGAATTTAAAAAAAAATAATAAAATAAGCTGGTGGCATCCTAAAAAACTGTTGGCCATGAAATTAACTAAACAAATGTTTGACATTAAAATTTACTTCACTAGCTGATTAGTTGCCTCAACACGCCGCCGCCAGCCGCGCCAAAGCAAAATATACCTTAATGGACTTAAGGGTGACTTCTGAACCTACCCAGGTTTCAAACGACCGAGAATTTTGTAGTGATTTCGTGACACGCACCCACATACAGCATGACATACTACTGCAATTTTTTTTTTTGACTCGTTAAAATTCACGTTTTGAATGGAAAAAAATTAAAAAAGGATTGCTTACTTATAAGATGGCTAGAAATGTAATCTATATATGTATAAAAGAAAGTCGTGTTAGTTACACCATTCATAACTCAAGAACGGCTGAACCGACTTGGCTGAAAATTGGCATGGAGGTAGCTTAGAACCAGGTGACGGACATATTATGATAATTTTTATCCAGTCGGAACACGTATTAGTGTGTTATGCATGCGAAAAAAAAATGCACTAAAAGCTCACTTAGTAAATCTGAAAAGTCATTTATTTGAAATATAAATCAGTCATAATTTTATACATTTTGATTTGAAGTCAAATGAACGTAAAATACAAAAACAAATTATGTGTATTATATGTCGATTTTGTTTTATCGTTTAGTATTTTAAATTTGGGAACGCTAGATTTCATTTATATGAAGTATACTACATACGTACATACGTATATGTAGGGTAGGTATTCCAAAGAAACACTTTTTGATAGGAGAAGATGGTAGAAGATCGTAGAAGATTTTAGAAGATCGTATAGATGGTTGAAGATGGAACATGGTAGATGGTAGAAGATGGTAGATGGTGAAAGATGGTAGAAGACGATAATTTTGCATGATAACCAACCCTTAACCTCCCAAGCACAACAGCAACGACCCAACCAAACACCCACAATTTTTGATGAAATGGGCTAAAAGAAAAAAAGTTGTATCCGGTTTTAAAACAGCTTATTGTTTTTGATAGGTTTAACGTACTTCAATGCTTGAGTGGTGCTTTTTTTAACAATCTGTTATAAACAGGTATTCTATTGAATTTTTTTTAGTATAATACACTCGGGCGTATTTAAAATAAACTATCTATTATCGTTTATATCACCACGATATCTGCTCGGAAGGGCAGAACAACGTCTGCCGGGACAGCTAGTAATTTATAAAAGAATTTGTCCCTTTAACTTGACTTAAATTTATCATATTACGGCAGATCAATGGAATGCTTGCTCAAAGTAACATATACAATGTATGGAATTTAAATCCAAGATCCACGGTCGCAGTAATTTGTCCGCTTGATAGAATTGTCGGCTTAAGGAAGCTGTACGTTGTAGGAAGTTACACTGTATTACATTTCCTTGTGATTAATTACATGTAAGCAAATTTCGCCAAAAGACCCCTTCCTACTACGAAGAAATAATGCTGCTAAAAAAAATTTCGATAAGCTCAACTACAAAAATTCTGAATCGTTACACAATACATAGCCCAAATAAATATTGATAAGCACAAACGCATACAAATATATTGACTCCCAATGAGTTTTTATTACATACAGCCACGACGTATTTTGACTCTTGCTAACAAGTGCTACTATAGTTAATATTACCTAACTCCACAATCTTACAACTTTTTCTAACCCTGAAAGAAGGGTTTAAAAAAGTTGTCAAAATAGAACTTCATCCAATCGTATATTACCTAATTTACTAAATAAAGTTAGGTCTTATAATTCGTATACCTTTATGTGTATAAGCTCTTATAAATACTACCCAACAATCACCTTAAACATTATAATAAAGCCAAAAGTTCATGTAGAGAACTACAAAATCCCTGCGATGGAGCGAAATTACCAATTATTTAAATGTCCTTTGTGAATATTTTTTTTTTAATTTCCAGGATAATTAACATTCCATTTCGCCACAAAAGAAGGTGACCAAAGTGCTCGTAATATATTATGGTAAGGTACTAACAACACAACAGCACATCACACAAACCGAATCACATATTTCATTCTTTTGTTGAAGCTCAAAATACGTTAACCTTTTTCGCACCCATCCCTGTGACAACACGCCCCCACTTTAACCAAACATAACATAGCCTTCTATATCATTATTGCGTTTGTTAACAGCCCAAATGAAAATATATCTAAGGTTGACCTCATTCCCTCTGTCTATCGAATTTTTGTTTTTCAGAAACTGAGCTGGGTGAGTCTTTATGTAATGTATGTCCTTTTATTTCCATACATAGTTGGTTTGTGTGTGTCAGTATACAGCGCCGTGCAGAAAAAATAGTTGAAGCAGGACTCCTTTCATATTAAAATTTCTTGGTCTTTTTCCAGTTCCCTTGTTAGGAGCTAATAAGGTGGGAGGAATTAATTGCATGAACTTAAATCAAAAGCCAAAACAAATCATAGTTGCTTCCATACATTACAACAGCAACATTACACTAATGTTTCTTTCAATAACTTCTTCAATTTTGTTTGCGCAGCACTGTACGAGTATAACATGGTCCATTGAAACAAATGGTCTTTATTGTGTGATTTTCTTTTTGTCATGTGAATTTTTATCCAGACACTATGGACAAGGAATAACAAAACGAAGGAAACAGAACCTTTTCGGAACTTTAGGTTATTGAATTTTTTTGCGTTATTTTGATACCATTGCCAAACAATGGTTTGATGACGCCTTTTATGTTGTAGGTGTTTATGATCCTTTGTTGCTGGTTTGTATCATCAGGTTCTTTTTGAATTGTATACAATATATTTATACATATTTACATATACATACGTATGTGTTTTGCTGTTCACTCCATGTTATTTGACATGCAATTACCTCAATATGTCCTTTGAACCTACACAATCTGTCGTGAGTGTCCTTTTCAGTACCGTTGGTAAACAAATATCGAAGTGTCCTTTACAAATAGAAAAATAGAAAAGTGTATTTCCAAGATATTTATTTTCCAAAGAAATTATCTTTTTTTATCTATCTACAAAGAGCAAGGAGCTTATTTTGGGATTGGTTGAAAGCAAAAAATATTTTTGTATCGGTCCTTTGGTTTCATTTATGAATTTAAAAATCTTTCTAGGAAGTTATACTCTGTTAAATAATTATGATAAGTGAAAGGAAAGAAAGCTCTTCGGTATGACAAACACTTTAAGGCTATCATAATTTTTTTACAAAGTGCATTGTTTTTTACAAAAAAACTTCGTTAAATAATAATTATATGATAGCCTTTGTAGATAGATTTGACGAAGTTTTTTGAAAAATTACAATGCACTTTGTAAAATAGTTATTAAAGCCTAAAAGTGTTTGTCATGTTGTTTACGATAGCCTAAAAGTCTTTGTCAAACCGCCATGGACTGATTATATTATATTATTATTATTATTAAATTCTTTATTTTTCCTTATCAATATTTACAAATGATTCAGCATAGAATACGGACATGGCAGTTATGCCGTCTGCCGGATATGACATTTCTTACAAAGTAAATTTTGATAAAAAAGAATATCGTAGATAACAAATTTTTTAATAGAAATTTATGGAGATAGAATAAGATAGAACTCTATAGGTTTATTATCGAATAGTCGATTTTACAAAAGAGAACAGTAAGTATAAGGTTTTTACAATTTTAATGATTTGCAACATAAATATAATTTTTGTAATTTTAATCATTTACCACATCAAAAGCAACAATTTGAGGTATTTATAGTTTTAATAAAATATTTTGAAACAAGATAACTAAATTTTACGGTAATGTTCAAAAGCTGTTTCTATACATAAGGGCATGTTTGCAGTATTTATATAGACAGGACCATCCTCGAACTCCATTTAATATGTCATAGAGACTATTAATGGACAGAAAACTGTCTTGAAAATATAACAGATGGCAATGAAGTGGAAAATATCTTCAGACTCCCTTCTATTGCATAAGTTGCAAGCTTGCTGAAGATGAGTTCTATGTGGAACATAGTTCAGACTGAGAATTTCAACTCTAGCCTTGAAGATGGTACTTATAGCTTCGGAAGAGTACTTGGTATTGAAATAACTTTCTTCAGTTAACAATTGATGGTTAAGGTTTCTGTAGTATACCCTGGATATAGACGATGAGGCTTTGGTTAAGTGCTGGTCGTATATTTTATCATCTACTTTGATAAAAGTACTATTATTGAAGAAAATAAGTCCTGCCACTCGTGTACATTCCGATCTGTGAGAGACAAATACATGTCGTGAGACAAGGCCAGCTGGTTCCATTCTCTAAAAGGATAGGCATTAGAATGCAGTTGTCTAGCAACAATGGATTTATGGAGGCTGCTTCCACTTCTTCTCATAACTCTCGTTAGGAAGTCTGCCTGAGATTTTAAGTTTCTAATGTAGATGGGCGCTAGACCAGATTCCACATATAAAGCATAGGATGGAGCTGTATTCGGTAGTCGAAATACTCGTTTCAAGAAGTGTCTTTGTACAGCTTCAAACTCTTCAATGTCACTCCAAAAGCCTGGACTCCGTAGCACATACAAGTGTTGACTGTAGCATTGAACACTTTATATTTACAAGAATGTGAAATATTTGTATTAGAAAAGAGCTTGGGCCACATCATGTTAAGCGCTATTTTAGCTTCACTGCTTTTATCCTTTGCGTGCTTTCGAAGGTTCAAGTTCGCCGTCAACAACACTCCGAGATACTTATATTCACGTACTACATCGATAGACTCATTATTAAGCCGCCAAGCTTCTTCAGGCAGTCTTCTCCCTAGTCGATTCTCAAAAATCATGGCCTTCGTTTTCTGGACATTAATGCGAAGGTCCCATGTTCTACAGTAAGCCTCTAACTAATTGATTTCGAGTTGAAGAGTGAAGGGATTGTCATCTATTAGTACCAAGTCATCCGCCTACAGAAGTACTTTAATCAGAATTCCGGCAAAGGTGACGCCGCCTGGAAGCATATCTGATATACCATCGATGTATAGTGCGAATAGTAAAGGACTCAAAATGCATCCCTGTGGTACACCTGCAGACGTTTCAAACCACTCTGACAACTGCCTACCATCTTAAACTGTAGAGCTTGAAGTAGCGAGAAATTCGGTATATAGCATTAGAAACCTCCGCGATATTCCAAGCGAGGCCAATTTATAAATCAGGGCCTGTCTGTTGACTGTATCAAAAGCGGCCTTGGAGTCAACGAAGCACACATATAATTTCTTCTTGTTTTCAATGTATTTTCTGGCTATACAAGTCAGGGCAAAAATTTGATCAACTGTAGAGAATCCAGCCCTGAAACCCGCTTGAAATATACTGAGACGATTTGTGCTTTCAGTCCAGCAGGAGAGTCTTCCATACAAAATCCCAGCAAAAATCTTTCTCAATGAAATCAGGACAGAGATTCCCCTACAGTTTTCAGGTTGACTCACTTCTCCTTTTTTGAAAATTGGAAAAATAATGGCTTTCGTAAAACCTTTGGGTACACAAGCACTTTCGAAAATGTTGTTAAAAAAATTCAGTATGTAGGTTTTGAGTTGGTTATTGCTGTTTTTGAAATACTCAGCGGGTATGCCATCACTGCCTGGAGCTTTGTTATTTTTCATCTGCAGAAGTGTTATTTCTAATTCTCGAATAGTTATTGGAGCGTCCAATTCGGAACTTTGTAGGCCCTCTGATGCATAGCTAAAGGTATGAAGATTCTCCTCGGCTGACAGTAGAGTTTTAAAATGTGCAGCTAAAGTCTGAGCTTCGAGAGAAGTCTTCATACCCCGAGACCATCCACCCAGTTCACGTACGTTTGACCAGAATTCCTTTGAGTTTTTACAATGCTGCAATTGCCTAGCCATATTTTTGAGGAAGTTGATTTTTTTGACTGTGCATAACTGCTTATAATCCTTGTTAACACGAAGGTACAAATTTTTAAAATCAATAGAGTTTGTAGCTCTAAAAAGTTGTAGGTACTTGAAAGATAGTTTACGTAGTTTGCTACAGTCTTTATCAAACCATTTGTTCTTCGGTGTATAAGTGATGTATGTAATTGTTATTCGCATTTGGCACTGAAGCGTAAATCAATCTAGAAATGCTTTCCTCCATTTGTTGGATCGATATAGAACTTGGACTGATTATCCACATTTAAATTTTGTGTATAATAGAAAGTTCTTGCCAGAATTAAGATTTTACTCTCACCTAACATGAAAGTTAAATATATGATTACGATTGCTGGAAAAGAAAGATCGTCCAAAGTAAAGGTGCTTCCACATTTTATCGAAGTGGCCTACCTATATGCAAATCTAATTTTACTTTAAAAATTTTAATTTCTGATTGATATAAGACTAACATTTTAATGAAGACATAATTTCTATCATTAAACATGTCTGAAATTCAATATTTTTAGTTTCCTAAATCTCAAAACTGAGAGTTTTCAAAATAATAACTTTTACTTGCGATTGAAATTTCTATAACAAACCTTATAATAACAATCAACCAAAATTTTAACTATTTACGAACTATGATGGCAGTGAAGACAAAAAATAATTTTTTATTGCAAATTACATATGTGTTTTTTTTAATCGAAATCAGCTTCTCAGATTTTTAACTTTTTCTTTGTTAATACTAAAGCTATTTAGATTGAAATCATTAAAGCGCATGCAAATGTGAAACGAAAATTCCCGTAGTTAAAAGCCATTTTTACATGCGATTATAGAACGCAAGTTATGAATTCGTCCCAAAAAAAAAAAAATGTAAGTTAACAATCACAGATGATATTACGATGATGAAGATATCGAAAAAAGTGGGTCTGGGCATTCTGAAAAAATTTATGATTTGACTTTTAATAATTTTCTAAATAAAATTTCGGCTTTCGGTTTTGAGTTATTCATTTACAATGGATTGTTTTACTGCAATGGACCGTACAGTACAGTATGATTTAACGATGGAAGAAAGTTGTGAGGTCAACTATGTTTCATGTTATTGTGTTTCTAAACACGTTTGTCGCTCAAATAAATCTAGAAATATGCAGAGTAGGTACATCAGTCTTTTCGTTGCATTATTATTATCAGGATGCCAGTTAAAAACGAGCAAATGCGTTAAATGAGCTATATTTAAAATTTTTTATTTTATTTTATTTTATTCTTATAATGTAGAAGTTCCGAACATTACCTCTGCTTGTCATAATATCCATCATTCAATAGACTTGACACCACACGTCCACACTACCGACAAAACAGCTCTCACACAGGAGGCATTTCGAATGGCTTGTTGACAGTATAGCGTTAGCAACAGCAACTTGACGCTGGTGAAAAAGTTAGTGATAGCCTCCTTGTGTATTCTAGTATACTTCCAGTAGTTTAATGTTTTTATTATAACTTTCCATAATTCTATACTAAAAAAATCTTATACAAGTTCCTGCATCATTCTGAATGAGCACAAGAGTCACTTATATGTATATAACATCTATAAACATGCACTGTTGAGATTCTTTTTGCATTGCAACTTATTCACTACCCAAATGTTAATAGGAAATGTGAAAACAACCACTTGTTGTAATCTTTTTTCTTGTGCTATACTACACAGTACACAATTACGCCTACAAATACAAACTACAAAGTACATGGGAAATGTTGCATGAATTTCCAATCGGTTCGTTCCACGATCCAATGACGCAGAATTGTATCTGATAGCCGAAGCTTTACTGCTTTTCAAAGTTATTTTTCTTTCGTTAGAATAAAGAATGAAACCAACAATCATCAACAACGGCAGCAAATAAAATAAATGTTATTTCATTAACAACTACAATATTGTTTTCGCGTTCATTGTGGGATACAAAATAATTGCAAGTAAAAATACGCTTTAAAGTAACGCAATCTTAGTCTAAATAAAACTTTTAAATACTTTTCAATCTGTAAAAATTCCTGTATTTGAGATTGGGATTTCTTTCGCATAATGTCCTGTAGCGATTCATCCTTACAAGTTGTTCTATTCATTGCCAGTCTTCCATTTAAAGAATCTTTTTCTTTAGTTTGTGGATTAACGAAAAGTTCATCAAACAATAAAATAGGTATTTCATGTTTTATACAAATTACAAAAGTGGTGCACCCAAAAGTACACCAATCTGTTGTTCTTTTCTTGCGATAAGTTATCTGAAACGGGAATTTCCTGTTGGAAGAAAACTTAAAATGGAATTTCAAATTAAAAGCAAAGCGACAAGTGACTGCGAACAAAATGAAAGCTGAAAGGAAAGCATTTCTATTTATTTCGCCGACCGAGATTCACTTATGAAACACGTTGTTGGCCACATGCGGGAAGCACACCATATGGGTCAATTTTCTTTGAAGACGCTAGATGCTGATCATAATATTGGACAAAGGGAGCTATATTATGCATAGTAAGAAGAGGCAACACAAGTTCAAAATATCATCTTTCATGAAACGCGGGTGGCAATGGTACAGTGGATAAAGTGCTTGGTTGCTAACCTAAGAGTTGTGGGTTCGAGCCCCAGCCTGGTCAGTAACTTTTCAATATTCCCCCAGCTTCAACTGGACGCCACCCGTGGGATTTTCATGAAATAAATATCAATCCATTGTACCAACAAAAAATCTTTCCTATCTTTCTATTCCTTCTAACTATTGCCGTGCAGTTTGCATTCAAAAGACCTTGGGTCTTACAGGCATATAACGGGTGATTTTTTAGCTGGTTTGGTTTTGGCAACACTGGTTTTGACAGCTGACGTGTGTTTAGTACCTTGTGTCACTGTCAAACAGCTTCAGTTTGGTTTGCAATTTAACCATGGATCGTCTTACAAATGAACAACGCTTGCAAATTATTGAATTTTACTATCAAAATTCGTGCTCGGTTCGAAATGTTCAAATTGTTCAAATTGTGTTCAGCGATGTGGCTCATTTTTGGTTGAATGGGTACGTAAATAAGCAAAATTGCCGCATTTGGAGTGAAGATCAGCCAGAAGCATTGCAACAGCTACCAATGCATCCCGAAAAAGCCACTGTTTGGTGCGGTTTATGGGCCGGCGGCATTATTGGGCCATATTTCTTCAAAGATGATGCGAATCGCAGCGTTACTGTCAATGGTGAACGCTACCGAGCGATGATAACAAACTTTTTTTGCCCGAAATGGAAGTTCTTGACTTGCATGATATGTGGTTTCAACAAGACGGTGCCACATGCCACACAGCACGCGAAACAATGGCGCAATTGCGAGGCGAGTTTGGTGAACAGTTAATTTCACGTTTCGGGCCGGTCAATTGGCCGCCTAGATCGTGCGATTGGACACCATTAGACTATTTTTTGTGGGGGTATGTCAAGGCTAATGTCTATAGGGACAAGCCCGCTTCGATTGACGCACTGGAAGCCAACATCCATGCATTCATTCGTGAGATACCGGCCGATATGTGTGAGAGTATGCCAAAATTGGACTCAGCGGATGGGCTACCTGAGACGCAGCCGCGGTCAACATTTGCATGAAATTATCTTTAAGCATTAAATTGCAAGGTTCAAACTATCGATTCAAATAAATATTTCATTCATTTTTTCGAATTTTTTGTGTTTTTAAAAAAAAAAAAGTTCTAAACCTCTTAAAAAATCACCCGTTAGTTAAAATTGTTATTATTATTATATAAAGCGTTGCTGGTGTTCTTGAGAAAAAAAACTTACAAAAAAGCTTTTCTGAAATAACAATCCATTTGTCAACGAAAAAACTTAAAGAATGACGCCATAATAATTTCTTGGTCTTTGACAAGTGTATAATTTAAAGTTTTTGGGGTACTAGGAACATTTGAAAACGAAAAATTCATATACCTACAAAAACATCCCAAACTTTTAGATTAGCAAACCTTTAAATTCTTATGAAAAAAAAAATGAAAAATTTACTTCTCCTCAGTATTAATTCTATATTTTTTTTCAAGTTCTTAAAAAACACACAAAGAATTGTCCCAATCTGACTTAGAAAGTATGAAAAAATGCAAGTGGTAGGTACAAAACAAAATGAAATAGTAGGCTGTATGCTCTTAGCCTTAGGGCCTAAAAAACCATTCTCCAAGACATTGAAAGTTTTAAAAATTCGCCACGTTTTTCAGTAAAAGGTGAAGCGTGTATTGATTCATTATTAATGGCGTAATTTCAACTTGTCAAATGTCAAAAAATTACAGCTTCAAAAGTGACAACAACCGAAATAGCGGGCTATTCAAAATCATCACGATATTCAGCTTAGCATACTGCAGATCCTGGCACGAAACAAGCGAACCGCATCCAAAAGTGTGTGCTCATTTAATAACATTTACAATAAAATGCACGACTGGGTCGCACGTACTAGCTCTGTGGGTGCGATAGTACGATGAAAACAAAGTTTTCGAGCAATATGAAGAACTCATGTTTGAAAAAATTGGGAAAAACTAAAAAAGTTTGGCTAAAACTGGAAACCACCACATACAGAAATTTACGTTAAGAAACCTTTAGTATATCAAATTTAGATGTCATGCTATAAATGATATAAATGTCCGCTTATGGCTAAATTAATAAAATTGTTAAAACAAATTTCCGTTACTATCATTTGTAGCCAAAAACTTAAATGTAGTTTTCTTCAAAACATTCTATGTATATTACATACAAAGTTTAATAAAAATCGGCAGAATTTTTTTTGAGTAAATTAGAAAAAACTACATAATTTGTCCAAAACCTAGTGGCTTTTTGTACGGGAGCCACCATTTAAAAAAGAGTAACTGACAAAAATGCAATGGCATCTGATAGAGAGTTGTAAGGAACTATACCAAACAAAGTTTGTTTGAATTCTATACAACCGTTAACAACTGATGGCCATTTGAAAAAAAGACCTTAAGGCCAGATCTCCGTTATTAGCATTTCTTGCCAAAAACAAAAAACGCAGTTCTCTTAAGAACACTAAAAGAATATAACACACAAAGTTTAATAAAAATCGTTAGAGCCGTTTTTGTACAAATTAGAAAAAACCAAAAAAAGTTGGCTAAAAATGAACAGCTCGTTGTATGGGAGCTCCCATTTAGAAAGGCTTCACTGAAAAATTTACAAAGCCATCCTATAGAACACTATAAAAAACGATCCCTAACGAAGTTTGAGTCAATTCAATCAAGTCGTTGCGAACTTAAAATCTTAGGTAAGCTGAATTCTGAGTTTAATCAAAATCGTTAGAGCCGTTTTCGAGCGAATTTAAAATGAAAAAAACCGTTACATGAAAGGAACCAGTTTGAGCCGGGCTAAAACGAAACAAAAAAACCTCGACAACCGTTTTTCTTCAAACTGCTGTATACCAAGTTTTAGGAAAATCTGTCAAGCCGTTTAGGCTGTAGCATGACGTGAAAAAGCGCACATCTGCACATCCGCACATGCGCACAGACAGACCGACGCGACGGACGGTTTGGCGAAAACCACTTCACTTGGGCTTCTCTATTATCATCGTCTTGTTTGATTAAAACCTCGATTTTTCTTTTTTGCACGAAACCAATACTTGCCCTATAGAGCAAGTAAAAAACTAAACCAAGAGGTATAAAAGCTTTTCTTTATTTTCCGGTTGAAAACATACATATATTGCTCATCGGACATCTATGTAAGCCTATCTGTTGTCAAGGAAAAAGTTGGGTTTTTGGTTGTGTATCCCACTTTTAAAAACGACTGACCATTTTGCAAGTATTTCCTGGGATATGTTGACACAATAATTAATGACTTCGATTTAATAGATATATTATTTACCATCAAATAATGGTGTGGAAAAATATTGACAATCTATCAAAAAGGTTTCGTTCTTCCCTATAGCTTCTCAATAATTGCTTAGTATCCGCACAGGTGGATGACAATATATTGCCATGATTCATTGGTGAGGTTTGAACCTTTATAATATTAAAAAAAAATTAAAAAAAACCTCTAGTAAATTCTAGTAAATTGGCAAATTATATTTATTTTATTTTCTTGGCGTTGTGGTTGTTATTCAAATGTTAAATATAAAGTAGTCTTTTTCCCTAATTCTTTTGTGTTTTTTATTTTAAGTTTACTTTTCGTGTTAAATTGTCAAATTTCTTAATACATACATGTTTATCAACTAAATCAACATGTAATATAATGTATTTATCTATTAAAATGAAATTATATTTTAGTTTTTATTATGTTATTGTTAATTGAAAGATATGTACTTAATAATAATAAAAAATAAAAAATGATTTAATTTCAATTTCAAAAACAAACAAAAAAACAAAAATTGTATTAACACAAAATGTATGTTATGTTTTAAGATATATATATTTGAAGAAGAGGCGAATGATAACCGCTGGACAAACAGAGCGGTAACCAAAAACAAGAAGAACTAGAAGAGTATGATGAAAAGACTTCATCAAACGACTTAATTCTTAATGTGCATCACATTACATAGATGGCTTGCTTACTTATAGTCTAAACTTTGTTCCCAAATCCAGTTTTTGAAAGTTCAAAATTAAAAATCTTCGAATTCTATTTCATGTTTGTTTATAAAATCGCATTGTGGAAATTCATAATATATTTCTATATTGATAAGAATTTTATTTCAAAAGGCTAGTTTAAAGCAGGAACATTAAATTTAGAAAAAATGTATGAACAACGATCTAAAAAATTGTTGCTCTATATTGGGATATTTCAATCACTTCAAAACTTTTTCGGATATGTATGCAAATGTAATTAATTAGAGAATAACTTAATATGTATGTAGATGCATATGTCAGTTTCATCTTCTTTTTACTTGCGATTATAGGTACTATAAGGCAAGTTATGCATTCGTAAAAAAAAAAATGTCTAACAATCAAACATGACATTACGATGATAGAGAAGTCGAAAAAAGTGGGTCCGACAATTCTGTCTGTCTGTCTGTCCGTGTGTCTGTCTGTCTGTATAGTTACCTACAGCCTAAACGGCTGGACCGATTTGCTTCAAACTTGATAGATAGTATTATTATGACGTCCTACAGAGGGGTTTTTGGAATTAGCATTCTAGCTTTAAAAATAACGGTACCTGCCATACGATTTTTAGTGAAAATTTAATTTTTCTCGAAAACGGCTCCTACGATTTTGATAAAACTTTCTGAATAATGTTTTCTGTGCAAATTTAATGTTTCAGTTATAATAGATTTTTCAGGAAAAGTCTTATAACGGTACCTCCCATAGGACCGGTTTTTTGAATTCCGATTTTCTCGTAAGCCACTCGACGAATTTCGATGAAATTTTTAATGTAGACGCCCTATTATAAACGAAATAATAAAAATTCTTAAATTTTTCAAAAAAAGTTTTTTTGAGTTTTTTAAAAAAGTTTTAAAATTTTTTTTTATTTTTTGTTTTTTTCCAAAACGTTTCAATCAATTTTTTTAAAATTTTATTTTTCTGATAAAAAATACAAAGTTCTAGAAGTTGGCATACTCAAAAAAAAATTTTAAATATGTTTTCGAAAAGTTTTTCAAAAAACCGGTTTTTGAAAAAACTGATCGAACTATTTTGAAAAAAAAATTCCTTAAATTTTAAAAAAGCAAAAGAAATCTGATGGCTTGATTGATATTTAAGTGATTAATAAAATTTCATATGATTTTTTCAATGCTTTTTTCCGAAAATCTCAAGCCCCAATACCATTTTAACACATTAGAGCAAGTTCGTACGACCCAGTCGTGCACTTTATTTTTCTTGCAAACATATTAAGTATTCATTATATTTATTATAGAATCAAAATCTGAGCATCACAAATACCTATTAAAACTTAACGTTTACCGCCATATTATTGAGTCGTTTAATCCAAATTATAACTTTAATCCAGATGTATGAAACTTACTCAATGAAAGAAAGTAATTTCCTAACACTCGAAGCAGTAAATAAAATCAGATGGCGCACCTGATTTTTTCCAAAAAATAATTTGAATAATGATAAAATTCAATTTCATACGTTTTTTGTAACCTCTATTCACCTATTACATATCTATGTATAAATAGGCAAGCAGTTTTTTTGTGGTACCAATTGCGAGGTGGTTACCCAACCGATTGAGATGATATATATATCGTTGTAGGTTGGAAAGGTATTACTGAGTAGGTGTGCTGGGAATAATTTTTTTTTTTTGGAAAATACAGGTGGAAATGTCTTGGTGTGTTTTTTTTACAATTTTTTTCGTATAAATTCGATGTGAAATTTTTTTTCCCACAGTTTTGGACATTTTAATGGCCGAATTTTGGCCACTTGGCGATTTTAGTATTTAAAAATCTGAAGTCCCAAGTCCAATTTTTTCTTACCAATGCAACTTGCCTTAGATATAGTATCTATACCTACCTAATAATCGCAAGTAAAAAATTGTAAACTTCTGTGGTCAACAATTTGATTATGGTTTATGCATAAAGTATAGTTTAAAATAATTCTTATCTGCATTTATATTGCAAATATCTTTAACATACATAATAATTAAACACAAATAATTTTAAAACTGCACGATACTAATTTATTAGGTAGTTTTTTTTTTACAAACTTAAATAGGCACATCATATTTTATAATAAACTAGCTGACCCAGCGAACCTCCTTTTTTAACATTTTTGAAATTGCTGAATTCTTTTTACTTGCGATTATAGGTACTATAAGGCAAGTTATGGATTCGTGCAGAAAAAAAAATTTGAGATAACAATCACACATGACATTACGATGATGGAGAAGTCGAAAAAAGTGGGTCTGGAAATTCCGTCCGTCTGTCTGTCTGTCTGTCTGTCTGTCTGTCTGTATGTCTGTTCGCGCCTCTGGAGGCTGAACGGGTGGGCCGATTTGCTTCAAATTTGGTATTTAGGATTTATTTGGACGTCCCTCGGAATAAAATTTTTATTTTTGCTCTAGGTACAAAAATAACGGCACCTGCCATACAATCTTGAAGACAAAAATTGATTTTCTCAAAAACGGCCCTAACGATTTTGATAAAACTTTCAGAATACTATTTTTGCAAGAATATCTATCTTTTGGTTCGAAATTTTTTTTCAAAATTTGTCTAATAACGGTACCTTTCATAGAACGAGTATTTTCAAATCAA
Source organism: Platycheirus albimanus (assembly GCA_916050605.2). Lineage (NCBI taxonomy): Eukaryota > Metazoa > Arthropoda > Insecta > Diptera > Syrphidae > Platycheirus > Platycheirus albimanus. The sequence continues at coordinate 48,962,521 of OU696697.1, read as the reverse complement.
ATTTTCTCGTAAACTATACATTCGATTTCAATAAATTTTGGCCACGGGAAGTCATTCATAATTTTATTAATATGGAATTTCAAAATTTTCAAAAACTTTTTTTTTTTGATTTTTTATAATTTTTTTCAAAAAAAATTTTCGTTTTCGAAATATGTTAGAAACGGGTACGTTGATTTTTTTTTTTAATTATTTTTCAAATGTAAATTACAGATTGCCATATATTTGCATACTCAAATAAATTTCAAAATATTTTTTGAAAAAGTTTTTCAAAAATAACCTTTAAAAAAAAAAACTGGTCCAACGATTTTCAATATTTTTTTTTCCTAGATTGACGTATAGCTTTGAAATTTTATTGCATACTTAGTTTTTCCGAGAAAACTCTTAAACTAATTTAAAAAATAAAAGAATTTTCGAAATTATTTAATTTTTTTTAAGTTCCATATATGCAGCCATTATGCAATTGCTTATCATAAGAGCAAGTTCGTGCGACCCAGTCGTGCATTTTATTTTTTTACTATTTATGCACGCTAAGCTTCACATGGGTGTACAGTATAATTGGCTATGCAAATCTATCACTTACAGTATTAGCAAATTAAAATCAGTTCAACTATCAAAAGTTGTATACAGGGTGTCCCGAAACTCAACGTCAAGCGGGCACCGGGTGAAAGGGTAGGTTATGTCCGTACTGGGAAAAGTAAGGAAAAAAATCCATCTCGCTTTGTATAGTAAAAATAGTAATATTTATAAAAATTATAAAAATCGTTACACTAGACAACACTTTTAGGTACTGTGGTCACAAATTTTCATATTTTGCGGTGTTTATTTTTTTATGTAATCCTTAATAACTATGCTATTATTCCCAATTAAAAATCCAAAAATAAATATCGTAGTTTTCGTAAGAAAAATAAAATTTGACTGAGTCATGGTGAAATTTTTTTTTTAAACTTAACTTTGATACTTCATACTTTAAACAAAATGTACCGCACTACCCTCGGCAAGTTATTTAAAAAGTTGGCTAATTTTACCAAGATTTCAAAATGGTACAACACTTGCTAATTATTCACCCATAAAAAATATTATTAGGACTAACAAATTGGAAAATTCTACCCTTGTTAAGAAAAACACTGGCCAACACAACAACAAAAGATGCAACTTCCTGGCAATATCCATCAAATTCCTGAAAACAGAACAAACTAACGGATTGCAGCTGCATACAGATCATTCTTAAGTGAAAATCACAAAAAAGCAGCAGACTTAAAATTTCTGTTTACACGATCTGCTTTCAGTACAGAACGCTCTTACTTTTGTTCGCAATTTCTAATAATCGTTGGTTTTTTTATTAGCATAATCGTTTGCTTTTGTTTTCCCCTGGATTCGATTAGTGTTGTGTTAATTATTATCTAAAAATTGTGTTATAATTATAATCTAGTAATAGAGAATAAAAACCTTACGTGAAATGCCGTATTCCTACACAGCTGAGGAATATGCAAACATGCACATTATTTACGGTGAATGCGATTGTAATGCCTCTGCTGCCGCCAGATTGTATCGCGAAAGGTACCCAAATGTGGCGCTCACCCAGACCACCGTGTGTTCATCTATGTACACATTTCATATTCCCAATGACGATTGCCTAGTACTTGTATGGCCGGCGCCGCAGGCGGGAGACCTCGAGGACACAACGACGACGTAGTTATGAGTGAAATTATAGATGATCCCAGCACTTCAGCACGTGCAATTGAAAAGTCAACTGGAGTTCCGAAGAGCATTGCTCATAGAATCTTAAAAGAAAACAGCTACCACCCGTACCATGTACAACGAGTACAAAGTTTGTTACCTCGTGACTACGCTCCTAGAGTCAATTTTTGCAGAACAATGTTGACCAAAAATAGTGAAGACCCGCAATTTCTCAACCATATTTTATGGACCGATGAATCGACATTTAAAAAAGACGGTTATTTGAATTTGCATAATTTACATGAGTGGCACAGAGAGAATTCACATTTTATGCGTGAAGACCGCTCTCAATATCAATTTAAAATAAATATTTGGACCGGAATTTTAAATGGACGAATAATTGGACCATATGAGCTGCCGGAAAATCTAAATGGCGAAAACTACCTGCATTTTTTACAAAATGAACTGCCGAATTTGTTAGAAAATGTACCATTGAACATCTATCGAGACATTTGGTTTCAACAAGATGGTTGCCCAGCACATTATGCTCGTCTAGTACGGGATTACCTGAGTACTGAGTATCCCGATAGGTGGATTGGGCGCCTTGGATCAATTTTGTGGCCTCCTCGTTCTCCGGACCTAAACCCGCTCGATTTCTTTTACTGGGGCTGCATAAAAGAAAAAGTTTATGATAAACCAATTCTAAATAGACACGAACTACGCCAAAAAATTCTTGAAGAAGGAGAAGATATTAATGCAAGGAGATTTGGACGTCTGATGAACAGATTTTTTCTGCGGCGATGCAGAGCCTGTATTCGTGCCGAATACAAATTTTGAACATTTGCTTTAGTGTAAAGTGCTTTTAGATAAAATAAATGTATTAAATTTTTTTCATTTGTTTCATTAAGATTTATGAATAGATAAAGTTTTCAGTAATACATCAATAGGGAACAATACAATACTTTCCAATTTTTTAGTCCTAATTTATAATGCTCCACAGCGGTTTAAATTTTAATAATATTTTTTATGGGTGAATAATTGGCAAGTGTTGTACCATTTTGAAATCTTGGTAAAATGGGCCAACTTTTTAAATAACTTGCCGAGGGTAGTGCGGTAAATTTTTTTTAAAGTATGAAGTATCAAAGTTAAGTTTAAAAAAAAAATTTCACCATGACTCAGTCCAATTTTATTTTTCTTACGAAAACTACGATATTTATTTTTGGATTTTTAATTGGGAATAATAGCATAGTTATTAAGGATTACATAAAAAATAAACACCGCAAAATATGAAAATTTGTGACCACAGTACCTAAAAGTGTGGTCTAGTGTAACGATTCTTATAATTTTTATAAATATTACCATTTTTACTAAACAAAGCGAGATGGATTTTTTTCCTTACTTTTCCCAGAACGGACATAACCTACCCTTTCACCCGGTGCCCGCTTGACGTTGAGTTTCGGGACACCCTGTATATCTTGATGCGTTTGGTGTATAAAAAGTGATTAACCTGTCAAAACAAAGAAGTTATTCAACCCTTCTGATCTGGCTACAATTTACGATCCGTTTATACGGCCTAAACTCGAGTATAAATCCCATCTCTCGGCAGTTGCTTCTAAAACTTGTTTACACATGCTCGATAGAGTTGAAAAAGCGTTATAATTGATGGGGGAGAAAAGGATTATGGAAACATTTCCATCACTTGAACTCCGTCGAAATTTTGCATGTCTTTCCTTATTTTAATGCTTCTTTTACAAAAATGCTCACTCTATTTAGCCAGCTGCGTTCCTCCCTTAAACGATTCCCCCGTAATACTCCTCTTGCTAGGAATGATCATCAGTTTACACTTGATCCCAATCTCGGACGTACCGTGAAATATACGAATTCCTTCTTCATCCGAAAAATGTATTTTTATCAAAATCTCAAGCCCCAAGACCACTCTCATACGTTAAAGCAAGTTCGTGCGGCCCAGTCGTGCATTTTATATTTATATCCGGAGAAAAATAAATAATGCCGATAGTTTGCCGACTCTCGAACACGCAACTAACATCTCTCCAGACGAAAAACACAAACTTCGTACCGCCTCCCGCCTAAAAATTTGTTTACCTGGTTCAATACAAATCAAAAAAAAAAAAAAAAAAAAATTACCCGCGGCGTGCGTTTCAATGCTAACACAAAGAGATTGTTTGATTGAAGTGCTTTTTGATGCACAATGTAAAAGGCAATAAGCCCAGCCACGTATTGCCACTTCCTGTATATAAATAAAACACTTTATTCATTTGCTCGTATAAATTTATAACTTTAATTCATTGTCGAAAACACTTTGATTTTTTGGTGGGTGACACCTTTCCAAAATATTTAAGGTGCATTGCAATCCAGTAAAGTACCTAAATCAAATATAATTTTCATTATGTAAATACTATGCATTCGAATTGTTGGCAATTTTGAAGATTTGTGACAAAATGACCAAAAATGCATTTCTAACAAACTACTTATTGACCAATCTTCATAGAAACCTTCGTAGACATCCTCAAAATATCCGTCCAAAAGATCTGTTTTTAATTTGACAAAATGCACTTAAAATGCATTAATGGGATTTTTTTAAATTTTCTTTTATTCAAACATTCTCCTGACAATAACAAAAACGCAAAATAAAAAATTATCCATTTTGGCCGATTCGTCCGAAAGTTATGACATGAGGGACATACATTTTTGCGATCCATTTTTATATATGTAAGATAGATACTAAGAAATATAAATATCGTCGGCCTCATAAGCAAACCTCGTAGGAATGGCAACATATCTTCGGTGTTTTCGTTACTAGAGTCTTCATCGAGGATAACTAAAGAAAGTATAATAAAATAGTTGTTTTCTTGTGTTTTATATTCAAATATTTATGCTTACGAGAGTTCCCTTTTGTTTTGTGAGTTTGGAAACCATTTGGACAAACCATATCCAGTGTCCCGTAATCCACGGCCACAAACTCTGTGCTCACCAACTGCCAGGAAGGTGTTTTTTTTTTTCATAAAAACAATGCTATGCTATATATGTTTTTGTTAAAAATACAAAATAGTGCTCAGCATTTTCCCTATTCCCTAAGTCTACACATTGACGATCTAACAAATAGTACCCGACTTATTTTGTATTTTTTTTTAATTTTCGAAATCTAAATGCTATTTTACTTTGTTTTTATTAAAAAGCACTGTTATTTATAATAAAAAATCATACGGCCATTTAATCCGCACCCGGTTTTTCGTTCTTGTTTTCTCTGACATGTTTTTTTCTTTGACATGCCGTTTCCAGAAAATTGCCCCTCCTGGCTAAACGGGGGGGAATAGACCCCCCTCCCATACGATTTTTGTCTTGTCTCAACTCAACCTACACGCTCTAGCTTTTTGGCACAACGCTCGTGAATCACCCTATATAGATAGAGCCATAGAGCCCTTAAAGCAAATGGATCCGAATTGGATCCGCGCGTGGAGTCAAATTCATAAACTAGACTCCGCATACGGATGCAAATACGGAGCCGTAAATCGACGTTTTTCGGCTCCATTTAGCATGTAAATTAGAATTCCCACGGACTCACTTGTGAGATAGCGAGTGTGAGCTCGTCCCGCTCAGCGAAATATGAACCCAAAACTGACTTGAAAACAAAAATGTAATGTTTGCATGTCCTTTAATGTTTCCCCATTTCTTTCGTCATTTTGTCTTGCGCGCTTGCAAATAAATGCAACATCGCGATTTATTTTGTAATATTCACTTTTATTCATATTAAATTTTACCTTTTTTCTATCTTTATTTTAAATTTTGTCTTAACTTTTTATAGGCGCTTTTTTATAACTTCTTTCTGCTGTCGTCAAGCTATAAATAAAAAACTCTCAAAAGACATGTAGGGGTGGGCAAAAATCGCTATAATCGCTAAATAAGTTTTAAAGTTATAGTTCAAAAATATAAAGGGGGCGCTGTAATCGCACAATTTGATGGCAATCAATTCAGATAATGTTTTTTGTTCATAATAATTTTAATTGAACAAATACTTTTTGTTAAAAATGTAATTTTTTTTTTTTACATTTTTAACAAAATGTACAAGTTCAATTTAAATTTGTATTTGCAAAATAAATTCTCTAAGTTGGTTGGCATCGATCAGTGTAGCGTTTGTGTTTTAAATCTGATTATAGTTATTATACCAATTTTCCCATTTGAAAATGTTTTCGGTTTGGTTTTCCGCGTCGCTATAACTGGCCCCTAAGAAGTCAAATTTCTATCTCAATTAGGTAAGAAGCCATGATACAACTAATAAAGATATGGCATTGCGCATGGTGCCAAAAAAAACGTCAAACTATTGTCAAAGTCCCGGGTGTTCTTATGACGTAGGCGCATAGGGTAGAGCGAAACAAAAAAGTTAAACGGGAAGGCGAAAACGAGAAGGCAGGTGTTCTTATGACGAGATGCGCAGAACAAATCAAAAATGAAAATTGAAATGCGTTATCTCTAGTAGTTGTATCATGGTAAGAAGCTATAAATAAGAAACTCAAAAGATATGTAGGGGGGCGCAAAAATCGGTAAAATTTTACACTAGAACAGCTGGTGCCCATGCTTTATACATATACAAAACTTCCAATTGCCAGCTAAATAAGTTGCAAAGTTATAGTTTAAAAATATAAAGGGGGCGCAGTAATCGCACAATTTGTACATCCAAAAAGCAACAGTCTTTTAAAAATAAGCATGTAAGATCAAATTTCTATCTCAATTTGGTAAGAACCTAAAAATAAAAAACCTTAAAAATCGGTAAAATTTTACAAAATATATATTCAAAATTACTAAATGCCATCTTAATTAGTTTCAAAGTTATAACTAAAAAAATAGTAAGGGAGGCAATAATTGTATTGATTTTTCTATTGGTTAGTTTAAATTTTCATTAAAAGATTGCTCTTTTCGTTGGTGGCGAATAAAACACCATTTCAAACTTGATTAGTTTTTGCCTTTTTTTGTCTGCCTCATCTCTTCGAAAATAGATTTCACCACTTGAAAATGGTATTGTCACCTATTTGTTATCTTAACTGTTGAAATATTTAGATCTGCAAAATTTGATTTAAAGTCAAAAATATTTTTTTTCCCCAATAGAATGTTGATGTAAAATAACTAAAGCACGAGCACAAAATATAAAAAGTGTAAACGTACCTTAAGTCCCCGACCCATAGAATCCGTTGCGTCCGTGCGTCCGGCAAATCAACTGACCGCTCGATTAAATACACGTGTTCTTACGAGACGTGGTCCATAGACAACGCATGCGGCAACGCAACGGATAGAAGTAGCCGAACTTTTAACTTTTTCTTCTCCGGCAATCCTTTGACAGCTGGTTGACAGCAATTTTTTTTCGATTTGAAGTGGTTTCCTTTTGGTATTGAAGAAGAGAAATATATTTCTTCTTCTAAGAGTTTTGGTTACAGTTACAGTTCGAAGAAAAGAAAGAGGCAGAAATAGAACGTCAACGCATTCATTGGGTCAAGGCCCCGACCCATAGAATCCGTTGGTCCGTTGCGGCAACGCATCCGTTGACGTTTGCCGGATCGCCGGATTGGGGGTGGGGTGACCCAATGAATGCGTTGACGTTCCATTTTTTTCTCTTTGTTTTCTTCGAACATGCTGCAAAAAATTATGCTTTACATAATTACAACTGTAACCAAAACCCTTAGAAGAAGAAATATATTTCTCTTCTTCAATGCCAAAACGAAACCACTTCAAATCGAAAAAAATTGCTGTCAACCAGCTGTCAACGGATTGCCGGAGAAGAAAAAGTTAAAAGTTCGGCTACTTCTGTCCGTTGCGTTGCCGCATGCGTTGTCTATGGACCACTTCTCGTAAGAACGCGTGTATTTAATCGAGCTGTCAGTTGATTTTCCGGACGCACGGACGCAACGGATTCTATGGATCGGGGCCTTCACCCCCAATCCGGCAAACGTCAACGGATGCGTTGCCGCAACGGACCAACGGATTCTACCGGTCGGGGCCTTTACTGTGTATCTAAACAAAAAATAGCGCACTGAATTGATTCACGAAAAACAAAAAGACAAAACGATATAAAATTGGTACTCGCCCAGTCACGCACACGATTATGAAAGAAGAGAACAAGACATGGACATGATACATGAAGCGTCAGCCTCAGCCTCAGCGATGAAGCCATTTGTTAGTTTCATTTTCACCCTCAAAGCATTCGGTTCGCTTTCGGTTGCTTTGAACCTACTTTATTTCGTCGCTTCGTTCGTTACATTTTTGTTTGTCTGCTGGTTGGCTTGCATGCCAAAATAATTTTTTTTAAATGGAAAAGGTAAGTTTTTATGAATAATAAATTATTATTATTAATAATTTAAATAATATTTAAATTTTCTCTTTTAATATCAGGTTGGTGCTGCTTTGGCTGCAAAAATTTTTATTCGTCGCGTCGTTTCCGCCATTTTAATTGTCTAATGCTGGTTGGCTTGTATGCTGAAATAATTTTTTTTAATTGGAAAAGGTACGTTTTTTTGAACAATAAAATATTATTAATAATTTAAATAATATTTATATTTCTCTTTTAATATCAGGTTGGTACTGCTTTGGCCTGAAAAAGTTTTTATTCGTCACGTCGTTTCCCCATTTTAATTGTCTGCTGCTGGTTGGCTTTATTGGTGCTGCTGCTGGAGTTTTCCGCTAATTTGAGGCATAAGTGTTGTCTGGAGTTGGTGCTCGGAATTTTTAAAGGTAATTTATATTTTTTTTTTTTCATTTTAACGATATATAAAAAACAGTATTATAATTTTGTTCGTGGTGCTATAAAACAATAATTTAAGTACATATCTATGTGTTGTGTTCGATTGGTGGTTATGTTGTTGCTGCCATTGGTTTTTTTATGCTGCGAGTTTGATTTTTAATATTTTTTGAAGGGAATCAATAATCTTTTAATAAGAAAAAAAGACATTTTGAAAATAAAAGGTTTTTCGTTAGAACAATATTAAAACTATATTTCGTTCTGGTGCTGTAAAACATTTAAATGTTGAATGTTGTGTTCACTTGATGGTTATGTTGTTGCTGCTATTGGTTTTTTATGCTGCGAGTTTGTTTCGATATCTTTTTAAATGAAATTTATAAACTTTATCATTTATTTTATTTTATTTTTTGCAAGTCTCAAAAACAATATACCTTTCCATCGTCAAAGTCAACTCACCGAAGTAAATGCGTCTTAAATCTCTGTAGATAGGGCATAATGCTAAAAAATTAAGTCTTCTTTTGCTCTCATATTGCATATTGTGCAAAGACTTGTTTCTTTATTTCTGATGTTGAACCATTTAAATTAAGCATAGGTATCACACCTAGCTCTGCAAATCAAAGATATCGACTATATGATATTTGAGTCACTAAAATAGTTGTTTCAGCTTAGGCTTAAGTTGAGCTCTGGTTAGATGAGTCTATTGATAGAGTTAGATATATGTGGCATGCTTTTGATCTTAATAACACAGTTCTGCAAAAAATTAAAAAGTTTTGTGCCTGGTTTTATTCCTTACATACAACATACCCCAAAACTATGGAAAAATGGCGAAAGTTTGCTTTTGCAGTATTAGTAACAGAAATACATTTTTTGTCGCTTTCATAGAAACAATATTTGTATTTTTCTATTCAAAGAACAGAGGCAATATTAATTTTTACATCTTCCTTTAGAGTCTTTAGTCGCAGGATCATATTTTTTAAAGTTCATTTCATCTTGAATCTTTTTTTGCTATATATCTGGTGCATTTAAAATTGATGGGATATGAAATACTACAAAAGCAAACTTTTTCAGACAAAGCCATTTTTTTTACTTAAAAAGTAATACTATTGAAATTTCTTTATTTATAACTAGACGAGATTCCAGAATCTGAGGATCAGAAGTGTTTAAAGACCCACACCATTCCTTTTGCAACATTAGAGCAAAGTGGATGACAACCACTGAGATTTGATCAAAAAACATCAAAGAATTGAAAACAAAGGACATTTCAAATATTACATAAGACTGGCAGCCTTTTTTGCTGCCGGAAGGTCCAAGATTAGTGTTTTTGTTTTCTTTTTGAAATATAGTAGTCTTTTGATAATGTGAATACCCGATAATTGGAACTTCTCTCAAAATGATAATCGTGAAAGCTTAAAATGATCAAGTGAAAGCTAATTTAATCGACATATTACATTCTAGAGATAAAGCATTAAATTATGAATTACCTTTGATTTGTATGAGATATAAGGTTCTGATAGCTGTTATATTATGCAAATTACTCATTCTTATTCTTTTTTGATGTATAACTATTAACAAATACTATTAAAAATACTTTTTTATGAAAATACTTATTTTTTTTTTCATTTTCCATCTAGATTGACATTGACTTCGAATATCTTCATCCCGGGAAGGATTTGATTTTAATTTAAAAATGGCCAAACTTCGTAACTGAAATGATCCCCATTCTAACAAAAAATAAAAGGCCGATATAGCCTAAGGGAACTTCAAGCCTTTGAAACCTTTAATACTGGTGCCGTCTTACCTCCTGGAGGCCACGTTCAAAATAAAACAACAACAAAAAATTCGAAATTTAGCGTTGCCAATAGTCAGAATGCATTTATATTTAGGCTTAACAGTTCTAATAATTATAAAGAGCAAGTGGAACAGAGAAGAGTTGTTCATAAAAATCATGATATGCAAATGCAACCTTTTATATTGATTGTAGGAAACGAAGACTTTTCGCAAGTATCAAGTATTACGAGTAATGTTGATTGCCACACAATTATGTACAAATTTGATTCATTCATTCTCTATCGCGTGCATTTAAAATACACTATGTTTTCGATTTAAGCTACCAAAAGGAATGTTTTGCGATTTGGGAACTTTTACCGTATTTTTGACATTATTAACTCAAACATTTCCACTAATGTTTCCAATATACTTTCTTTGTTAGAGTCTTAAATATATAATTTTTTAATAATATTTATGTGTTACAAGTGACTTTCATTTGTATTTAAGTAATTGTTTGATTAAACATTAACGTTAAACTATTATTTTATCACTATTTGTGTCTTATGACCAAATAATTTAAAGGATTTATGTTTCACAATTTGTTTTTCATCAAGCATGTACACTAACACCTCCTGTGATTAGCACAGTATGAAACTATTATCTTATCACTATTTGTGTGTCATGACCAAATTGATTAGGTAATGCATTTATGTTTCATAATTTGTTTTTCGTCAAGTCAAGTATTTAGGTACACTTACACTTCCTGTGCGTAGTACAGTATTAAACTATTATCTTATCTGTATTTGTGTCTTATGACCAAATTACTTAAACATTTATATTTTATAAATTACTTTTTTGTAAGTATTAACACTAACGTTAACGTTACACTTCCTTTGCTAAGCACTTGTTATCCTTTTTCTGCTACTAATCTTTTATTGTGTAATCAATCTTTTATGACCTTTTATTAGCCAATGAGTACGGTAGGGAAAATATTTTTAAAATGTATTACAAATGTCACCATTTGTTTAAAGCGAACCAGGAATAGGTACAAATGTGCTCAAAACAATTGTACATCAGAATTCTTAAACTTAAGTAAATTGAAGAGGCACTTAGAACAACATTCCAATTTTAATAATTTGGAGCGTGCTTGCAATGGCAATGGAAATATCTCAAAAATTCCAAAAAATCGATGTTTATCTAAGAATTTACAGATTTCAATAAATAAAATCCAATTAAAACCAATTATAATAACAACTATAGGATGAATTTTTTAATCAAGAAAATATAGAAAAAGTTCAAAATGTTTGCCTTGATTTTGTTCTCAAACTAAACAGTTATAGCCATATGACAACATAACAAATTGAAGAAATTGTAGCTGATACCTCAAATGTACTTGCAATTATATTTGAAAAATTAAAGTCCATCCTAAGATACATTGACAACAGTGTCAAGCAAGCATTTTCTGAACTTTTTGAGTATTGTGCCGATCCCTTTAATACATTTGCAACTGAATTTATATTAAATTCTTTCTTAAATGAGATGAAATTAATTGAAGAACCTCAACAGTTTGTCATAGAAAGAACAGTAAAACTATTGAATGAAAAGTGTATTTCTAACTTTTCTGACAGCTTAATATCGGGAACAATTCTTCCAATAAGATTTATTTTTAAAAGTTTATTTCAAACTGCCAACAACTTAGAACAAGCTTTATTACACATACGAAAACTTGAATCAAGTGATAATTCAAAAATGTCTGACTACTTACAAGGTGATTTATGGAAACAAAAGAGAAACAAATATCAAAATGATTTATGCATCAACTATAATTTACATTATGATGATTTTGAAGCTGGAAACCCTTTAAGAAGTCATTTAGGAACTCAAGCTATGCCAGCATTTTACGTAAATATATCATCACTATCCCCCGGGCTTAGTTGTTAGTTCTCGAATAGACTATATTTTCACTGTCATGTTCGTGAGAACACAAGATTTTAAAAAATTCGAGCCAACAAATGTATTCAAATTCTTGTAGATGAAATGATTATTCTTGAAACAAAAGGAATAGGTTTTTAAACTAAAGATGGTGAAGTTCTTAATGTTCGTTTTATTTTAGGCCTTGATATCGGCGATAATTTGGCAGTCAATCTTTTGCTAGGATTTAGTCAATCTTTTAGTCACCATTTTTAATGTAGAATTTGTTTAAATTCTAAAGTTGAAAACCAAACAAAAACAACAGAAAATAGATTACTTTATAGAACTATTTCAAACTACGAAGATCAACTAATTAATAAAACGTGTTCAGAATCTGAAATCAGATTCGAATCAGTTCTAAAAAAAAAAAGTACGGACTTATAAACAGTCTCTCAAATTTAATTGCAGATGGATTTTTCACTCTCGATGAGTAAAATGATAAAGTGGAATTCTTTGACTACGGTGAAATCGAAACACGTAACAAGTGTCCTAAAATAAAACCTTCTCATTTAAAAGAAAACAAACTTCAAGGTAGTGCCAGAGAAACTATGTCTTCGTTGCATTTTTTTTTCCTTAATGCTGGGTCATAAAATTCCAAAATCTAATAAGATTTGGAAATATATACTGTTGCTGGATCAAATTATGTTTAAAACTTCGTCAGCGACTTTTACTGAGACAGAAATAAAGGAAACTAAACTTTTAATTTCAAAGCATCACGCTATGTATGTAGAACTTTTTAATGACTCTTTAAAACCGAAACACCATTTAATGACTCATTATGGCACTTTAATAGGATATTCTGGTCCTTTGAAATTTCTTTCGTGTATGTGGTTTGAATCGAAAAATAAAGAAATGAAATGATATACTAATGCTACTAAATCACGACGAAACTTAGGTACCGGACTCATTGGCCAAAAATGTGCACTTAAACACGCATATTTCATAAACTCAATCAAGATTAAACTTAATTATTGTAGGTTTTTGAAAAAGAAAGACAAAATAGATTATTTTCATGAAATAATAATAAAAATCCCATTTCTGCCCATGACTTCAAACAATTACAATTTTACTCCGAAATAAAATATCACGCAACTATTTATAAAACAATTTTTTTTTGTTTATAAAAGCGATATGTTTTTCAAGATAGTCTATTATTTGAAAATAGTATATTTGTATTTGTAAAGGAAGTTATAATCAAAAGCATAGATACACATTTTCAATGTTTGATTATATCGCATACAAAGACGGAATACGAAGTATTTTAAATTGATTCATTGATTCAAATGAAACCTTTCCTTTCGTACACGAAAACGGATGGTCAAAATGTGTTTAAATTGTCAAATTTTTAATGCTTATGTCTAATAGTAATACAAAATGTAATCAACTTAAAGCATCCAAAATAAAACATTCAAAAAATGTATCATTGTTTTACCAGAAATAAGAACTGTACAAAAGAAATTATAAGAATACAAAATTAGATATAAATTATTGTAACTTTTTTTAAATTCGTAGAATGAATGTAGAAGACAATAATATGCATAAACAGAATACATTTTGTCAGCTAAAATATAAATTTGTATTTCTTATTTCAAAATTATAATGTTGTTAAATTTCAGCTTAAGATAACAACATATTCGGAGTTATTTACAACAAATATTTACAATTCACAATGAAATATTTGAAATTTAAAATATTACAGAGTTAATTTACAATAATGTGATTGTAAATTAAAACTGCATTAATGCAAATTACAATATTTTAATATTTACAATAAATTAATATATTTTTATGTTGTTGTTTTGGTTTATTTTCTTTTTCTTATTGTGAATTAATTTATCTATTTCTTCATCATAATCTTTTTTGTCCATTGGTAGGTCTAACAATCTGTTTATGAATGCGTTAAATACAGACATTTCTTGTGAGAATGGATGGTGGGAGGTGCTGTGTATGACTATATCAGTTGTTGTGGGTTTTCTATAAATTTTATATTTTAGTTTTAGATTATTGTTTTTGCATACGTTTAGATCTAAGAAATTAATAGAATCGGTTTCTTCTGTTTCCAGTGTGAATTTTATGTTGCTGTTAATGTTAATGATTTTTTATCATTACAACATAAACAAATATTTGCAAATTACCATTGAAAATTCGTAATTCACTTCTAAAATATTTTGATTTGCAGCCCCGAAGTTGCAAACGGTATGGCGATTTTTGTAGGTTTACACTTATGTGTTGCATTCTGCAACAAAGCAACTTTAATTTGCAAATTAAGATTTGTAGCTTTATAGTTATAAAATTGCAACTACTAAGTCTAAAAATAATGCGGTTTTCTTGTAACCTTCAAATATGGTTTCAACGAGTAAAATTAATTGCAACAAAAGATTTGTATTTCAACAAAAAAAATTGATACATATTTGCAACAATATAGTCGTAAACTAGAACCAAATGTCTATGTTTTACATTGAGATCGATTTCAAATTGCGATAAAGATTTCTAAAAACTTAAATAAATACTTGAAAATTACGACAAAGAAATAAGAAAATTGAATTAAACAGTTGCAAATTATAATAAAATAGTTTTCACCATAAATATAAATTTACTTCCGACTTTACAAAAATAATTGTCACAATTCTAAATAAATTAATTACAATCGTTTTTTCGCTCGGGTCCTCGATTATTCTTTTGGTTAGTTATTCAATAATTTTCGATCGTAATCGCAAAATTTTTCAAAGACTTCGCGATTGGAAACGAATAGTTGTGATTTACTAAAACTTGATCGAGGGTCTAAAACGGAACAAATTTTTCATGAATTGCAGCAGTTTTGTCGTGATGAGCGCTTGTAGTTTTTTGCAATATTACATGTTTGTTCTTCAATAGTTTGAAGATTTAACGGCAATTTTAATGCTGAATGAGCCGTAAGGCATTATTCTAACATTGTGGCTGCTATTCCAGAAGAAGCAACTGCAACGGCAGTGTTGGATCTCGCACGAACAGTGGCTAAAACTACTGACATGAGGAATGTCTTACCAGATCAAGGAAGTATAAACCAACATTTCCATTATCCATAAACTTTGTTAAAAAAAATCACCCCCAGGACTTTAAGTATGTTTTACCTACCAAACACAGTAATTTTTAAAATCGGATACCTCTTTTTGCTTTCAGCTCATTTCACCTAATAAACACCTATACATCTTGTAAAACATAATTAGCCTTCAAGCCACCCGCAAACTTTAACATTTCAAAACAAAGAGAACTTTTTTAATTTGGAGGTGTGGTTTCTGAGTTTAGTCTTAGCAAACAAACTTATTCAATGGCCTGGCTGCGGTGTGTCTTTCTTCACCTTGTAGCCAGACTTCATGATCGTCTTTGACCAAACTTTACAGAAACACACATATTTCCTGAAAGCTTAAGGTCAATTGGATCGGCGGTTTCGGACTTCGGAGTCCTTAAAATATTTACAAACCAACAAAAAATACATTCATTTTTATACATACATATACATAAATACCCTCTTAACCAAACTCCGAAGTGTCAAAAAATTTTAAATACTTTGGTAAAGTTTTGAACTGGGTATTAAATGTTTATGATAGAAAGTCTCCATTTACCCGAGCCCCAACGTCATTCTGTATCGACCTATTAATGTACATATATACACAGCTGGTCAAAAAAATAGGTGCAATTTTTTTTTTTTACATAAACTTAATTTTTTAATATGTTTTGTTTATTTAAATATTATTTTAGCATTAGTTTCATTGGATTTAAGTAATTATAAATTTTATACAATAAAACCGACGGTGTAGACATTTGCGCTTGGACAAAAAAATAGGTGTGTCTTTCTAAATTATGAATAATGATAGTCTGAATGCAAAATTTGTTGTATTTTATAATAATTTTCGTTTACCATTCTCTTATAACCCGAGTAAACCACATTGTTATCCAAAATTTTTTAAAGTCAGCGTGGTATTAGCTCTACAAACTTTTGGCATCTTTCTTAGGGTATAGAATACCATTTACTCTGAACAGCATCCCACAATCGGTTCCAGTTTGGAAAATATTGGCATCCTAGTTTCCGCTTAAACTCATTCCTCAAGTTCTCAATCGGGTTGAGGTCTGGGATTGACTTGGCCATGAAACAATTGAAACTTCTTTCTTTCGATACCACTCTTTTACAAGATTTGCCATATGTTTCTGATCGTTATATTCTGCTGAAAAATCCATCGGAGAGTCATGTTTTCTTCGGCAAATGGAAGCATGATATCTTCCAAAATATCCCTATAACCTTATTTGGTCAAGATGTTACTAATACGGAATATAGGAATTAGGGCCCACACCATACTAGAAAAAACGGACCCATCAGACCATAATATTTCCTCCTCCGTGTTTAATCGTCTTTTGGGTATAGCGAGGGTGATAGTCCTTTCTTTTTGGTCGCCTGAAATACGCCCAGAATCTGATGAGAACAAATAAATTTTTGTTTCGTCACTCCAGAGGATATTGCGCCATTTTTTGGTCCTTCAGGTCCGCTCCAACTTCTATGGCTAAGATATAAAATATAATCACACCTATTTTTTTGACCAGCTGTGTACATATGTACATATATTGCAATAGTGAAGAGTGTACGTGTAACAACATAATGGATGCTCCTCACAATAAAAAGCTGCTGCCCATTGATATCTATACATGAAAGAAACGGCAGCAAAAATACCCCAAGAATAAGTGGGAGTTTTTTAGGAATACACTAACAAATATTACGAAATACACATCATACAAATACACTTTCTATAACAATTGTAAACTTCAAGAGCACCTGTATATCTTTAAAACTTTGTTTATGTTTTTGACTTCAAAACAAAAACAAAAAAAATATTAATATACAATCCTGACTGATTGATGTTTTCAATAAATGATTTCCCAGTTTCGCTAAGTTAGTTTTTAGTGTATTTTTTATTTTCCTTTTATTTTATCTTTTCGTCAATTTTCTTATGTTTTTAATACCCTTAACCTATTCGGGAATGAGACTAATACAACAAATCAAAAACCATGAACATCGGTCCAACCGTTCTCGAGTTATAAGTGTTCGTAAAAACACGGCTTTGTTTTATATAATATAGATTATTATTACTGAGCCCTGATAAATTCCCTTATAAGAATGTAACGAGATGATTATTTATACCAAAAGTTTGATCTTTCATATAGCTACACAAACATTTAAGCGAAGTTCTAGAAACATTTAAATGTTTTTCGAGCTCTGAGGGAAGTACTGAATGTTCTATGCTGTCCAAGGCCACACTTAGAAAATTCGATTTTGGGACTTATGTCCCACCGAATAAATTTCTTGTGTATAAGCTTAGAGAATTTCCTCACTAAGTTTTTAAAATTATAATGTTTCACTTAGTTTTAGCATTGAGTTTATATACATAAAGGAATCACGAAACATTACGTTACTACGTCACTAGGTGGCACCAGGTACACCAAATCAAGATTTTATATTTTTGTAGATCTTTTATATTTTTTTGTGGAACCCATTGACTTGTGAAAAAGCCAAACAAAAAATGAATGTGATTTCGAGGGGTTGGTATTTTTTTTATTACTTTTGCAAATTGTAGGTACATAGATACTCGTTCATATTTGGTTTAAGGTCATGATTTTTTGTTGTTTATTTATTTTGCGTAGATTGCGATTCAATGTGTGCTTAAGTCACTATAAGAGCATAAGCTTAAGGGTAGAAATTGAAACTTGGACTTTATACAAATTCGGAAGGATTTAATTTTTTTTTAACATAGGTATGTATAATAACATAAGTAGGTATCCTAGATTCATATTTTCGGGTGAATTAAGCATATAGACAGATAAGGTACATACAATATTTTTTTTTGAATATGTAGGTGTAGGTACCTATATCTGATTATACAGGGTGATTCACGAGCGTTGTGCCAAAAAGCTAGAGCGTGTAGGTTGAGTTGAGACAAGAAAAAAATCGTATGGGAGGGGGGGTCTATTCCCCTCCGTTTAGCCGGGAGGGGCAATTTTCTGAAAAATTGACTTATTTTGTAAAAAAAAATATTACAAATCAACGGCTTCGTTTGCAACACCGTGTTATACCTTTTCGGAAAGCCAAAAACTTCTTTCATTTCGTTTTTAAATTAAATTGTTTTAACAAATAGTTCAAAAAACATAAATTTTCAAACTCAAAATTTTGGAAAAAAATTTGAAAAAATTATTTTAAAACTAATTTTTTTCAAAATTTTACGTAATTAAGTATAATTTTTGTTCTCAGAATTCAACGCTCTTATTAATGTTTAATCCAACACTGAAAACCGTATGGCTCTACGATTTTTTGTTGCCAAGGTATTCAAAAATAACCAAACCTACTTCTTCACAAAAACACCCTGTATATAATCAGATACATATAGGTACCTACACCTACATATTCAAAAAAAAAATATTGTATGTACCTTATCTGTCTATATGCTTAATTCACCCGATTCACCCTGTATATAATCAGATACATATAGGTACCTACACCTACATATTCAAAAAAAAAATATTGTATGTACCTTATCTGTCTATATGCTTAATTCACCCGAAAATATGAATCTAGGATACCTATACTTATGTTATTATACATATGTTAAAAAAAAATTAAATCCTTCTGAATTTGTATAGAGTCCAAGTTTCAATTTCTACCCTTAAGCTTATGCTCTTATAGTGACTTAAGCACACATTGAATCGCAATCTACGCAAAATAAATAAACAACAAAAAATCATGACCTTAAACCAAATATGAACGAGTATCTAGGTACCTACAATTTGCAAAAGTAATAAAAAAAATACCAACCCCTCGAAATCACATTCATTTTTTGTTTTGCTTTTTTCACAAGTCAATGGGTTCCACAAAAAAATATAAAAGATCTACAAAAATATAAAATCTTGATTTGGTGTACCTGGTGCCACCTAGTGACGTAGTAACGTAATGTTTCGTGATTCCTCTATGTATATAAACTCAATGCTACTACACATCTTGCAATGGTTTCAGGGTTGAAGTAATACGTTCCTTGGATTTTCGAAACAAATACCGCAGGTTATGGTTTCGTTATTTTGTTGTTGTCCAGGGTCGTTCGAATCATTTTCTTCGTTTTTACTTGCTGATGAGTCAGAAACTTCAGAAAATTTAGTATTTGAGAATTTGAGAAAACCAAATAAAAAAATCGCGCAAGTTATGGATTCGTGCAAAAAAAAAAAAATGAGATAACAATCAAACATAAAATTACGATCGAACCTGGCTCCGAAAATAACGTCACTTGCCCTAGAATCGTGAAGAAAAGGTTTAATTTTCTCAAAACGGTTTGAAAGACTTTGATAAGACTTTCTAAGAGCTGTTTTGTTAGGACAATCTATATTTCGGTTGGAGTGCGGGTTTCGGAATTCTCCCACAACGGTACATGTCATAGAACCGTTTTTTTTTTCTTAAATTTGATTTTCTAAACAACCGATTTCAAAGAAATCGTCCAAAAAAATTATTCTATGTATAACTTTATTAACATCGCTTTTCAAAATTTTTGAATACTTGGTTTTCTTATTTGTATTTTTTTTTTAAATTTTTGTGAAACGAATGAACTTAAGTTTTGAAAACAAATAATTCTCCAGAGCTGCAGATTTATTTGTATTGACATACTATTAAAAATAACACAAGATTTTTTAGAAAAGATCTTTCCAGAAAAATATACCTACTGCTCGGAAGATTTGTAATATTTTTTTTTTCCTAAGAAAGATATTTGGTTTTTTAATTTTATTGTATATCGTGCTTTCATTGCATGATTCAAATTAAGGGAAACCTTTAAATTATATAACCATCCACTGTGCCATGGTTAAAGTAAATAATTCTGTGGAAAAGTTCACCGCATCATTCATCATTTTAGATCCTTTTAAACTTTAGACTAAAGCTTCCATGCAAATCTTTAAAACAAACTTACTACATAAATACAGTTTTATTTCTATATTCTTCTCTTTTTCGTTACACGTCCATTTTCCTTCACTCATTGATGTAAATATTCCTACATATTCCTAGTACACGACACGTGAGACTCCTACTTCATATATATGAAATGTATATCAGAATATTATATACAAATGTCCATTTTGTTCTGTCGTTTGAGAACTGAGTTTATCCAATCATCCGGAACAAGACACAAATTCATGCAAGCATATTCGACGGAAGTTTGATGAATACCTGGTGTTCACAGGAAAAACTATTCTTATTTTACATTTGAAACATATATCACCAGATACCAGAGTAATGAGTTTTAAATCCCATTTGATGAAATCTCATGCAAGAGTTGTGTGTCTAATTTGTCGAAAACTTCATGTCTCAGCAACAATGTTACAACCTCAAAGGTAAAGATTCAAGACATATAATATCCAAATATCATAGAGAACGTATTTGAATCCATATAACCCTAATTGCTATGAACAATAGCTTTATGTAAACGACCAAAGCAAATGCATACCTTATACTCTCCTACATGCATGTAACTGTTCTGTACTCGTAACTACATTATTTCACAAAAAATATCTTCATCATCCTAACAAAAAATTTGCTGACAAAAAACTCGTTTTTGATCCGTTTAAATGGGAATAGAAAGTTGGAATTGCATTTTGCATATTGAAATGGATTGAACCGTTGCTGACAAGGGAAAATGCGTGTTAAAATGTTGACCCTTTTCAAGCTAGTAATTGCACAAAAAATATATATAGGTATGTGGGTTTAGGGTGATCGGTATAAGTTTGTTCAAAAAGCTAGAGCGAGTAGGGTGAATTGAGACGAGAAAAAAAATGTTTCGGAAGGGGGTTTATTTTCTTCCGTTTAGCCTGTCGCAATTTCCTAACAACTTGACTCAATTTGAAAAAAAATGTATTTAAAAATACCGGTTACATGTTATATCTTTTTGTAAAGCTAGAAAACTGGTTGGGTGCTGTATAAATAGGGTAGGCTCTGATTGGCATCAACCTGGCGATGCCCAGCTTTGCAACTGTTTCATACACATCAATTGTGCTTATTTTACCTCCTAGTGGTAGCCATCGGGTACTGGTCTTGTCCATACGGACTTAACTTGCTAAACTTATAAGCGCGAGTGTTGAACACGGAAAAATAGTAACACTATAATTGCCCTGCCCTATGCCATAAAGCTCCTCTGTTTCTTTTGTTGGGTAGCAGTTTATTCTGTACGAACCCCTCAGAAAACAAGCGAGCAGCGGATGAGCTTCTAATTAAGTGAACCAACGGCGACGCTTACAGTCAGCATGGTAGGCACCCCATTGAGTTACTTAGACTTATTCGGAGCTCAGGTCTTTGGGTCAGTCTATTAGTCAGTTTAGTGAAATAGGGATGGTGTGGGATGAGCCCTTATAGGGCCAAAGGTTAAAGCCGACATCACATCCATTAAAGAATTGCGATGGATGATGAAAAACGGTGACATCTATTACGGCAAGTGCTACAGGACAAGAACACAGCGGCTACTTGCATGTGGATTTGTGATAAGAAGAAGGCTTAAGCAAGAAGTCTTAGGATTTCATGGCATAAGCGAACGCATTGTCACAATCCGCATTAAGTTCAAATTCAGCAACATTTCACTGATCTGCGTCAACGCCCCCACGGAGGAAAAAGATGACACGACCAAAAAAGAATTCTACGATCTTCTCGATAAGACGTATGATGAATGCCCGAAGTACGACACCAAGTTTATTCTTGGTGACTTCAACGCCAAAATCGGAAAGGAGGGTAACTTTGGCTCGACAGTCGGAAAGCATAGCATGCACGACAACACTTCCGGTAACGGACACAGGCTAATCGACTTTGCTGCAGTGCGAAGTGTCATCTTAGCTAGCACTTACTTCTCACACACCTCAATATACACAAGGGGACCTGCCGGTCTCCTGATTAATACAGTCAACCAAATTGATCACATTGCGATTTACAACAGCCATGCCTCCAACGCCATGGAAGTCCGCACTTCCCGAGGGGCCAACATAGACTTGGACACCTACCTTGTTGTAGCTAAAAGGCGAATGCGGATCTCCACCAGACTGCAGGGCCGAGCATCCACTGTGAGAAAGTTTGATGTTTCGAAGCTAAAATCGCAAGAGACCGCCACAACCTTTGCCAACCATTTCTATTATTATCTCTCGATAAGCCCGGCGCCTGCACCAAACCCAGAGGCCCAGTGGCAACATTGCAAAATGGCCATCAAAACCGCAGCTACGGATGTTTTGGGTTTCATTAGGCGACCACAACGGAACACCTGGGTCGATTATGAGTGCAGGCTCGCACACTTGGCCAAAGACGAATCCTATCATGCAGTTCTGAATGCCAGAACCAGAGCTGCCAAGAGGGCTTCCAGTGCGGTATACCAGGAAAAGAGGAAGGAGGAACATCGGCTTTTCAGAAGGAAAAAGAGAGAACTGGAAAAAACGAGTTGAGGGCTGCTAGGGCAGAAACAATGTTCGACAGATCTACCAAAGGGTAAAACATTCATCCAAGGGTTACAAAGAACGAGCGAAAGCCTGTAGAGACGAGGGTGGGAATGTCGTAGTAGATATACACAATTGGTGCTGATAATTTGGAAAGAAAACTTCTGCAGACTGTGAAAAGGCGAAGACAACCAACTAATCGCTGTCAGGCAGAATGATCCATTTGATTTCGATGATGATGAACAAAATCTCCGTCCACCACCAAGAAGAAGTTCGGGTAGCAATATCAAAACTAAAGTCCAACAAGGCTGCTGGATCGGATGGCCTTACGGCTGAACTCTTCAAAGCAGCGGGAGATGACTTGGTGAGGAGCCTACACCAACTCATATGTATCAATCTGGTCGGATAAAAGTCTGACGAATGGAACCTCAGCATTGCGTGCCCTATCCACAAGAAAGGAGATATCCTAAACTGCGCCAACTACAGAAGTATAAGTCTCCTAAATGTCGCCTATAAAATCTTGTCGGCCATTCTGTGTGAACGTCTAAACCCTTTCGCACGTAAACTGATTGGCCCCTATCAGTGGGGTTTCAGGCCAAGTAAGTCAACCGTCGACCAAATTTTCACACTTTGGCAGATTTTGGAAAAGACCCACCTCTTTATCGATTTTAAAGTCGCCTATGACAGCGTGGACAGGAACGAGCTTTACAGAGCCATGTCACCTCTTGGCATCCCTGCTAAACTCGTTCGATTGTGCAGGATGACTATGGAGAACTCGCGCTGCTCCGTCAAGGTTGGTAAGCACACCACCGACTCATTTAATGCCGAAAAAGGCTTACGACAAGGTCATGTAACCTCTTCAACATCATTCTTGAGGCAATCGTACGCAACTCGCGTGTCAACACCATTGGTACGATTTTTTTCAAATCCGTTCAATTACGATGCTGATGATATTCACATTATGGAGCATTCGCAAGTATTGAAGTGGAGGCGGCGAAAATGGGTCTGGCTGTAAATGAAGATAAAACAAAGTATGTGCTGTCCTCGGGTGAAGAAGATCATCACCGTAGGCTCGGACAAAACGTTACAATGGACAGATATAACTTTGAGGTTGTCAAGGACTTTGTCTATTCGGGGTCCACTATTACCTCTCAGAACAACATCAGTCAAGAGATCAGTCGAAGAATCACTCTTGCCAATCGCTGTTTCTTCGGGCTAGGAAGGCATCTTAGTAGCAAAATTCGCGCGAATTTTTAACTAAAACTAAAGTTAATTTTTGCAAACATTTAGTTTTAATTATTTTCGCTGCTAATGCAGTTTCTGTGCATTCTATAATACAAGTTGAAAAAAAAAACTAAATGTTTGCAAAGATCAACTTTAGTTTTAGTTAAAAATTTCGCGCGAATTTTTAACTAAAACTAAAGTTGATCTTTGCAAACATTTAGCTTTAATTATTTTCGCTGCTAATGCAGTTTCTGTGCATTCTATAATACAAGTTGAAAAAAAAAAACAAAATGTTTGCAAAGATCAACTTTAGTTTTAGTTAAAAGTTCGCGCGAATTTTTAACTAAAACTAAAGCCAAACATTAGTAGCGAAAATAATTAAAACTAAATTTTTGCAAAGATTAACTTTAGTTTAGTTAAAAATTCAATGCATACATATTTCTTTAATAGGTATATCCCTTTTTGTAAAAACTTTTGCTTATAAATTATAATAAATTGCTTAAGTCCATATGATCTCTTTAATTTTTCGAAAGTTTTTATCTCTTGAGATTTTCAAATTTTGGATGGGAATTTATTTCACACGATTTTTTGGTGAAATTAATTCTCACTTTCGGTGGGAATTAACTTCATCAAAAAAAAGTGAAATTAGTTCCCACCAGTGGTGGAGTTAATTCCCATGTGAAGGTGTGCCCGTGAAGTTAGTTCCCTGCACCGGCTTGGGTTCTTTGAGAGAAAGATTCTTCGGCTGGTATTCGGTCCTGTATGTATCAATGGAGTATGGAGGAGAAGTTTCAATGGCGAACTGAACGGGCTATACAGCGACATTGACTTGGTTAAGAAGCTGAAAATACATCGGCTTAAATGGCTGGGCCATGTGGAGCGTATAGACGAAAACGCTCCTACCCGACGAGTTTTCAATTCCAACCCGGAGGGCCGACGCAGTTCTGGTAGACCCCATCTAAGGTGGCGCGATAAGGTCTAGAACGACCTCAACCAACTTGGTGTGCGCAACTGGAGGCCACTGGCTAGGGACTGGCCTAGCTGGCGAGGATTGTTGGTTGAGGCCGTGGTCCACAATGGACTGTCTGCGCCACCTTAAGTAAGTAATTAAGTAAAGCTAGAAAGCTCTTCTTTTATTTTGTTTTTAAATAATGTTATTTTATTGAAGAGTTCTCAAAATATTAACTTTAAAACTCAAAATTTTGAAAAAAAAATAAAAAATAAAGTTTCAAACTAGTTTTACCAAATTTTAATTTATTAACCATTATTTTCGTTGTCAAAATGTAATGCCCTTAAACGTTTCCTGTTCAACACTTAAAACCGTATGGCTTTATGACTTTTTGTAGCCAATAACCCAACCCAACATAATAATAACCCGACCTACTTCTGCACAAAAACAAGAAAATTTAGCCTTACGAGATGGCACAAGCAGTATATTTAGAATCCATAGTACTCCAAATAAGAGGAACGTTTGGTGCGCCATCTATGTACGAAGTTCACAAACACTTGATTGGTGAGTTAGGAGTGGTTTTTGTCTAGATTGCCATGGGAAGCAAAAACAACAATAGAAGACATTTGATGTAAAGTATATAATACAACTAGTGCCGCCATGGATGAAGTTCAGAACTAAAAAAAACATGTTCCATGAAATTACTACAAAAATGTATATACAATGGCACAACGAACAGGTAATCATGTTGCCAATTATTTTGTGTTACAATAATTTCGCATTTCTTAACATATACATACGATCAACACATTTAGATGTATCTACATTTTATGTACGTATTGTGTTTTCATTTGATATATTGGATGGGTTTATGGGTAAGGAAATAATAAGTTTGATATTGGACTCCGTGAAACATAAAAATAACGAAAAGTTTTCGATTTTGTAAGATATATATGTATATTTAAATAATGCTTGTATAATTATAAGTAGGCATTTGTGATAATAAAAATTTTACAAAAGCTATAAATAACAAAAAATCAGTTCATTCTTCTAATACAACACAAAAAAATTTCAAAAAGCTTTACTGGGAAATTAAACAAAAATGAACACAATTCAAAACGTAATGTAAATGTAATGTAAATTCGCCCGAATTTTAGCTATTATTTATTTTGTAAATGATTGAATGAAGTCAAAGTATATCAACCAGATGACGAATGAAAATAATAACTTGCTGGTCGAAAAATTTGCTATGTTAGAGTACTATCACGAAGACGAAGAAGAAAGAAGCAAAAACGATGAAGAAACATCGATTCTTT
Source organism: Platycheirus albimanus (assembly GCA_916050605.2). NCBI lineage: Eukaryota > Metazoa > Arthropoda > Insecta > Diptera > Syrphidae > Platycheirus > Platycheirus albimanus. Next base: position 48,936,408 of record OU696697.1, on the reverse strand, counting down.
GCATTATTTGTTGCGAAAATACTCGAACTATTCTCCTGCAACCGTGAAACCACTTTAAATTATGCTTAAATTGTAATAAACAGTTGTCGGAGAATTATGAAAAAAATAGTAACTTTACTCTTTTTCCAATTTATAGACAAATTGTCACAAATACTACTCACGTTTTTTGTTAGTTATTAGATAACTAGCAAACCCATGCCCGCTTCGCTGAGCAGATTTGCAATGGGCTTTTGCCTCTTAATAAAATTCAGTTTAGCCAAGAGGCGTATAAATTGAGAAATGCAAATATTAAAGGATATAGAAAGAAAACTTTGAATACAATTCGTTTTTTAAATATCTTACATTTTATTCAAATGCTTTCTTATAAACCATTTATATCAAACTCATTTTTAATATTTTTTTATTATATAAGATAAGATTAAATCAAAGAAATATTAATTTAATGAAAAAAGTACGCCATTTTATTGCTTGAATTTATTTTAGTTAGAAATTATAGTTTTATAGTAGTTAGAAATCTGCGAAGCGGTTTTTTTAAATGGCAGAAGACATTTTACATCCAATTCGTGTCAGTTCAAGAAATCCTGATCTTGAGGCTAATGAGGAGATGCATAACCAAGCTTTGCTCTTAATCGAAGATATGTGTTACCTCATATGTGCGGCAGTTTGTTAGTCAGGTTAAAAGTGCCAGCGCCAGATCGCGGAGTGAATGACTCATTTAATAGAGAATTGGAACGTGGACGTGAATATGATCGATATGAATTAGACCAATTAGTTCAAACGAATGAACTGTTGAACCCAAAGTAGAAGAAAGTTTATGATAAATTAATTAATACAATTAATGATTGAAAGGCTTATTTTTAATGGATACCCCTGGTGGAACAGGGGTATCGCACTATTCGTGCGAGATCCGAAATTGCGGTAGAAATTGCTCATTCAGCGTTGAAATTGCCATTAAATCTTCAAACTACTGAACAACCGACATGTTACATTGCAAAACACTCTGAAATTTGAAAAGTTTTAGTAGCCTCAAAAATCACATCTGGGACGAATGCACAATGGCGCATTTGAAGCTCTTTATCGAACCTTAAAAGATCTGCCCAATTTCGGCGGCTAAGAATAGAGATGTGAATGACTTAAACTTTATAATCGAGAATCAAACTGTTGGTACTATGCATTCATTCAAATCTATTGACTGTGTAACAAACAAAGATGAAGCCACTAATTATCCAACTGAGTTTTTAAACTCCTTAGATGTACCTGACTTACCACAGCACAATTTACAACTGAAGGCGGGCTCGGTAGTCATCAGCTTCGAAATCTAAAACAACCAAAACTATGCGATTGAACTCGCTTGGTCATAAGAAAACTGAAGAGTGATATGATGCCCGCGACCATACTCAACGGAAAATTTAAAGATAAGTTTGTTCTCATTCCGAGGATTCCAATTATCCCAACAGATATGTCCTTTGAGTTTAAACGAATTCAGTTCCCAATTCATCTTACCTTCGCCATGACAATTAACAAATCTCAATTCCAATACTTGACTGTTTGTTTTCTCAACCCATGCTCACTTCGCTGAGCAGATTTCACAATCAAAAAAAGTCGTACAATTTTTCAATTCGTCAGGCTGGAGAAATGTTAAAACTTAAGGAAGCAGAAAGAAAATATTTGAATAAAATGCGTTTTAAAATGTCTAACATTTTATTCTAATGCTTTCTTATAAACAACATTTTTTCTATTACCATCTTTAACATAAATAAAAAGTGCGAACGGTTTCCCTACTCTAGAACACCCAACATACAGTTGACCATGAGAAATCAATACCGCAAATTTCCAAAAACTGACCTCGGGCTTTTATAGTGATGGCAAAAGCAAGGCGAAGGAAATTGATGACGTTTAAAATCAAATGGCAAATCAGGTGGAATGATTGGAATTCTGGAGATCAAAACATCTTCCCCTTTATATTTGCCACTAATAATCCTAGCTTTCCAGCTAGTCTCGTACCATTGCAAAGTTGAGGTTGATTAATATTACTCAGCATTATAATCGGGGCTCCAATTTTAAGAGCTAAATAATGAGGTGGCAGTCCCGGTAAATCAATCGAATTCAAAAGTTACGTCTGATAATTCACTACGTCATCCTCATTTATAAATGCATCAACTCATTTGTTGGCAACAAATTGTCCATCAATTTCTTCTAAGATAGATGCATTAATTTCAGCGACATCTTTATTATTGCCTTTAACTCTTTCACTTAACCAAGTACGATTTTTATAGTTCTCCGAAATACTTGGAAACACACTTTGAACCAATTCTTTCTTTGAATTCCTTATACAATAGAAATTTGCAGTGTTATTTGGCCGTTTGAACTATCAACGTCAACGGAAATTTTTCCATTTCCAATATCCAACAGCTGCTTTGAAAATTCTGCAGCAGATGGATCACTTTAGTGAGTGTTTTAACAATATATCCACAAAGGAGAACATTTAAGGCATTGACATCCGCAGTGGTCGATCGGGGTATGACCGGCAAAGTTTGTCTGAAGTCAGACAAGCTTCAAGTGACTTTTTGTGTGCCATTGTACACTCATCCCATACAATAATCCTACACTGTTGCAAGACTTTGGGTACATACGTAGCATACATGGTATTATTTTTTTTTACAGACAAACCTGGTGCAAAAAAATACCTATTGGGCAAAAAAAGAATCATTAAATTTGGTGTTGTCAAACTCTAGATATAAATGCATTTTTTGCAAATGTTGTATATTATATGCTGCATAATGATTCATAACTATGCATACATTTCAGTTATGATCAATTATTGAATTTGTTGATTAGTTGATTGCATGGTGGCAAGTGCATTTGCAACATATGCAACATACGTAACATACATTGTATTATTTTTTGTACACAAAAACCTGGTGCAAATAAATACCTTTTCAGCAAAAAAAGAATCATCAAATTCGGTGTTGTCAAACTCGAGATATAAATGGTCAAACATAAATCAAACTTATTTTTATATATATAGAAGAAGAAGATAAGTTACATTAAGTTTTGAATTGTGTTCAAAAAAATAAAATATTACATTTGCCCTTATGTCTAAAACAAAATTGGACTTACGTCGCTTTGTAAAAGTGACATAAGGCCAACTTTTAAGAGTTGTCCTTGACTTGCCCTTAAGTCACGGCACCGAAATTTTATATATCTGTGAAATGTAATGTATGAAAAGAAATTGCAATACCTAATCTGATTTAATAATGTTGAATATTAATATATATTTAATGCTGAAAGTATAGTTATATATCGCCTAAGATACATTTTTAAATAAAAAGCTTAAAGCTAAGTTTTAAGCTGAAATGTTGATTTTCTTACCTCCCTCTCATCCTTTTATTGCAGGATTACTGTTCTTATAATCGTATAAAAGCGATTAATAAAGACAAAAGTATACAAATTCACTGTGAATTTGTATTCTTTTTTCTTTTTCGATTACGACGCTAACTTGAATGAGCAGATTTATAAATGAAAATGGAATTTTAATAACATTTTATTCCCATTCCAGGCATGTTGCACAAAATATTGACTTCATTTAATTGAAAGTATCTATATTATATCATGTAAAGAAAATCCTGTAAGTTCGGTGTCTCAGTGAAAAATCGATTGCCATTAATTAAAATGCCCCCACTGAGAACATCATTTCTCGCCAGAGCACTAAGCCTGTAAAATCAATGCATTTCGTAGACATAGGAGATAAAAGATACAAATAGCAATTTCGTTCACATTCGTGTTCATGTAAAATCCATTAACGGAGGTAAGATAGGGGGGAGAACCCAACAACGACACGTTTATTCTATTAACTTTGGTTTATGAAGCCAAAATCAATTGATTTGAGGAGATAAAGTGTTTTTTGTTTGTATTGAAATATGTAGAAATTTGTACAATTATTGTACTTTTCTACTACGTTTAAATGTAAAAATACAATTTTGTTCAGGTTTTTCAAATGGCATGAGAAATGGAAATAACAGCGTGATTAAATTCGTTTAGTTAATAGTTCAGAGCTCTATGAACACAATTGGTTCAGAGGACGTTCAGAGCGAGCTCAATATACTCGAACACTGTTCAGAGCTATTTTCTGAATGAAAAAAGAAAAACGCCTAATGTTAGCTTAAATAAACTTGCTTTAGATGTTTGACACTGAAAGTTTTGGTGCTGGAAATGTCATATTATTTTTATACAGGGTGATTCACGAGCGTTGTGCCAAAAAGCTAGAGCGTGTAGGTTGATTTGAGACAAGAAAAAAATCGTATGGGAGGGGGGTCTATTCCCCCCCGTTTAGCCGGGATGGGCAATTTTCTGAAAAGTTGACTTATTTTATAAAAAAAAATATTAAAAATCAACGGCTTCGTTTACAACAACGTGTTATACCTTTTTGAAAAGCCAAAAACTTTTTCTTTCATTTTGTTTTTAAATTAAATTGTTTTAACGAATAGTTTAAAAAATATAAATTTTCAAACTCAAAATTTTGAAAAAAAAATTTGAAAAAATAATTTTAAAACTAATTTTTTCCAAAATTTTACGTAATTAAGTATAATTTTTGTTCTCAGAATTCAATGCTCCCATTAATCTTTAATCCAACACTGGAAACCGTATGGCTCTACGGCTTTTTGTTGCCAAGGTATTCAAAAATAACCGAACCTACTTCTTCACAAAAACAAGAAAATCTAGCTTTACGGGATGGCACAAGTGATCATTTAGCCAATTTTTTCGTGTTTTTGTGAAGAAGTAGGTTCGGTATAACACGGTGTTGTAAACGTAGCCGTTGATTATTAATATTTTTTTCACAAAATAAGTCAATTTTTCAGAAAATTGCCCCTCCTGGCTAAACGGGGGGGAATAGACCCCCCTCCCATACGATTTATTTCTTGTCTCAACTCAACCTACACGCTCTAATAGCTTCTTGGCACAACGCTCGTGAATTACCCTGTATATAGGCCCTCAATACAAAATTGAGATGTGGAAACATTGTTGTTTAGTTTTACTAACACATACACAAAATAAACCGATGGCTATGCGCTCGTATGACACGGTGTGGAAGCAGTTAATGCAGTAGAAATATAATACACGACTGAGTCGCACAATCTTATGCTCTTGTGCTTAGTGGCTGCATAATGTATATTCAGAGTATTCTCGGGAAAACTTAGTATGCAATTTCAAAACTAATTGTCTTTCTACAAAACAAAATATTGAAAATCGTTCGACCAGTTTTTCTTAAAGTGCTTTTTTCTTTGAAAACTTTTCGAATAAATATTTGAAATATTTTTTGGGTATGTGATTTTGAGAAAATCTGTAGTTTTTGTCTGGGAAAGAAGTTAGAAAAAAATTCAAACCGCCCGTTTCCAAAATATTTCGAAAACCAAATTAAAAAAAAAATTATTAAAAATCAATCAAAACTGTTTTTAAGAAATTTGAAATTTCATATCATGAAATCCATAACTTGCCTTATACGCAAGTAAAAAGTTAAACTCTGAACTCTGTTATGTTTGCTCAAGAAATCCCCTTGGACTGAGAGGGAAAAGAATTTAACCGCCACACTAGAATAGGAATACCCAGCAATTTACCTTTAAGCCTTGCTTTGGACGTACGGTTTAGTATAGGGGCTCATTTTTTTGCCGCACTGCAAGAATGTGGAATGGTTTGATTTTCCCTCCTATTTAGATTTAAAACCTTTAAAACCCAATGAGCATCGGTATCTACTTTTATTTCTTATTAAACTTTCAATAAGGCTAGCACTACGTGAATTTATGTTAAGGGTATTATGTATTAATAACCTAATTATAAATCAAAATTACAATTACATATTCTTTTATTTATATTGAAAAAATTGAAAGGAAATATTATATGTCTGATATAAATACATCGATGAATAGCTTAAACTTCGGGTATGGTTCATCACAATTATTAAGAGTAGTTTAAGAATGAACACTATCATTATAAGAAGAAGGAACCGCACCATTTATGTGACCTTTCATTTAAATATTTAGTTTCATCCTTGAAAGCTCAAGGTCTGTAAACTAAATTTTCCATTGTTTCGAATGGCCTTAACGATGTTAAAATTGTTTTCATATTCCTTAACTGTACATATAAATTACAAGAACATTTCGGGTGCAGGGAATTAACTTTACGGAAGCTAACTTTGTATGCTCATTTCGATTATAGGTTCACTCTGACTCTGAGGCCAGTGTTCCCAGATTGGTGGTTTTTCCCACCAAAATGGTTGGAAAAAAACTGTTTGGTGGGTAAAATGGTGGGAAAAAATTCTTGGTGGTATTTATGGTTGGAAAATTTTCTGATCACTTATTTATGGGGTGATATTATTTTTACAATAAGTGAACTATTACACAAAGATAATTAATTTAAAATATTTAACAACAATATTTTACTTGCCGAACAACACATTATTTATCTCTTCTCCTTTGCTCACCAAAATATGGTCCCATAATTAATGGATGCGCCGGATGCAACGGAAAAAGTAGCCCAACTTTTAACTTTTGAATCTGGCAGATCCGTTGACAAATATGCTTTGAGGTGTCACAGCAGTGTTAAGTGTTATCTGGATATTTGTATAAACATCTTGGAAAAAATACCAGTATTGAAAGTAAAACAAATATATGTAGTTTACTTAAAAATAACTCTTTTCTAATGTATTGATTGATAAATTGATTTTTAATTTCTTATGCTCATTTTTTAAGAAAAATTTTAGTGGAATGTACTTTCTTCTTCTTTTTCGAATCACTTTATTTGAACAAAATTTATGAAATTACTGCATTTTTTGTTTTACTGTTTTACTGAGATAAAAACATTTAGAAAAAATTGTGATTTTTATCTAAGGAAAGATCCCTAGACTGAAAGCTCTGGTGGTGAAATGTGTTTAGTGTACAAACGTTTTCAACGTCAACGGATCAGACGCAACAACAATCTACATCCCTTAATGCACAAAATTGACGATTCGACTGCAATGCAATCAATTGACTTTAGTTTGAAACTAGGATTCCAAATTATCTGACTCAAGGTTTTTTTTTTAAACCCATTAAATAGCGTTTAAACGTAAAACTACCTAGAAAACACAATATGGTGGTTTTTTTTTTCCTCCAATACAAATGTGGTGGGATTTTTTTCGGAATCCGGTGGGATTTCATATATTTCATCTGGCATCACTGTCTGAGGCTGATATTTAAGAAACCATACTAACACAACGAAGCTATATAAAGAAGCTTCTATAAATGCTTACCTTTTCGTTTACATTTCTTTTTCAATTTTTCTTTATGTAATGCATCTGTCTATAATTTTCATTTTGACATACGGATGTCTTGTAGCCTCTCATACAAAATTCGAACCGAATGATGGCATAATGGGATGCTTATAAAAAGCAATCCCAATCAATGTGTGGATATCGCCGATTTAAGTTGATTGTTTATTTTCCACAAGCCAAGTAAAGAAAAGAAAAAAGGACACAATTTTGTTTCTCTTAGAAAATTGGCAACGAAAAGCCACTTTTTTAGCTTATTCAGCACAACACACACAATTATTATTTTCCAATCAAAACAACTGAACTACTTTCTCATTCCCTGTTTAGCTGATGGTCTATTAAGCGCTGTGTTTAGAGTAAAATAACCTTTTTAATAAACACAATTGGGAAATAGCATCGATACGTGCCACTGCCACACCACAATTCGCTATGTAGTTTCATCAGCATGCCTCGATGTCGCCTTCATTTGTCGGTTTCCATCTCTAAAATATGAGCACTATAGATTTTATCTGGTGTATATGAAAATAAAGTGAATGACTGGGTCGCATGAACTTGCTCAGTGTGACAGTAGTCTTGGAGCCTTAGATTAAAATAAAAATAAAAGCAAAAAATCATATTAAATTTTATTAAACACTTAAATGTAAGGAAACAAATTTCCAAAATCATTCAAACAGTTATTAAAAAATGTTTTTTTTAAACTTTTCGAAACATAATTCCAAAGTCTATAAAATGGGTAATACCTACTCAAAATCGTAGCAGACGTTACAAAAAATGTAATTTTCATTAAAAACCATATTGCACGTACCGTTAGTTTTAGAGGTAGAATGCTGGTTCCAAAAACCCTTCTGTAGGACCTCATAATACTGTGCTCTAAGTTTGAAGCAAATCGGTCCAGCTGTTTAGGTTCTGGGTCTAGGTACCGATATAGACAAAAAGACAAACAGAGAGACAGACTTTATGTCAATAAAAGGATCTACATGATGTTTCCTAGTTCGATAGAATTAGTTTGAGAAATGATTTGTAGTGATGTTTAGTATAACATAAAATTGTTTTTTGCAATAATGACATATGATATATCTCAAGGTTTTCCTCACATCTTTGCGGGTTTTTAAATAGGAAACTATTGTTGTGGTTGTAAGAAACAAATAGTTAAGATACTTGATCAATGCAAAAAGTTCAGTTGCTAATGCCAGCGAATTAAATAGTAACAAAACCTTTCAAACCTTTTTTTTTTAAAACGACTGCAGATTGCTTTCACCGTATGGTGAGATATAGCATAATCATGTTTGTCATCAGTAGACCTATTGATAAGAAACAGTATACTGTTGGGCAAAGAGCAGTGAACGTATCTCAGAGATTAGATGGCCTTGCAAGAAAGGGACTTAAGAACAATTTGTAATTTGTGTACATCAACATCTTTTAGTAACTCTTGCAACAGAAAGAGCAGATTTTTTTTTAAATAATGACGAGAGAAGGAATAGAAAGAAGGGAACATATTTTGTTGGTACATATTATGTTGTTGCTATTTACCTCACGAAAATTGTCCCATAAAACTATTTACGCCATAAGACTAAAGTAGATACAAGAGAATCTAAATTACTCTGCAATGTGCTGTGAATTGGATCCTTAGATTTGAACATTATTGGTCTTTCTATTTTTTTTTTTTTTGAGTTTATCCAGCTTATTACTCAAAAGGGTTGGCTTTTGTAACATCGGAAATTTACAACGATCACATTAATATGAAGTAAAAGCATGAATTTGTATTAGGTTTGATAATTTTTGTTCTTTTTGCAAATGTTGACACTGTAAGGACGGCCAAGTAATCAAAAGACAATAAATAAATGATGAACATCCTTTTTTTTAACTTTTTATATTTTAGTTTTAATCATCACTCGACGACGACGCGTGTACATCCAATAATGTTCTCATTGTCTGTCCAGAAAAGCAAGGCGGCTTCTACGCCGTAATAACATTATCCAATATATACTTACTTATCGATCACATAATAGACTGTAAGGTATAATACATATAAACTATCTCCAGATCGTTTTAACTGTGAAAGCTGCTGTTTTACTGGACATTATGTGAACTTAATACTTTTGCAGATTACATAGCTTCAACTTGATCTTTTTATGTACAATGTAAATTATAGAACATAAATACTTATATGTATTTTGAAATTAGAACTTTACACCAATATTGTTATGCTGATGGCCTACAATACCGAAGTAAAAGTATAATATTGTGGAAGAGTTACTTTCGAAGGAGCATAGCGCCATAAATTATCTGAGTTGAAATACTGATCTGACATGAAGTAAGGGTCAAGTTTCTTAAGTCAACAAAGTCCTCGACATACCTGCCTTTGGGTCTTGTCTGACCAGCAACGCAACAACGTCTTCAGTGTGTGGTTAATGGAAAAAAATTCTTTAAATTGAGTTAGACCGCGAAAGAATTCGCCAGAAGGACTGTTTAAAGATCTATAAAGTCATTCTAAGATGATTGTGTATTTTTCTCTATATATTCAATGTTTAAATCGATCAACTGTAAAAGTCTTATTTTGAAATTTGAATGCTTTTTTTTTTGTCCAAAAATATATCACATGGTTTTTTTTTTTTAATTTTAAGTAAGAAATGTCTGAATCATCAATCGGTTAGCCGAGGATATTAATTGTACCTAACTACACAAATATTATTTACATCATCGAATATTTGTCATATAACGAATAGTTATATAAGAAAACTGCATTCCCAATTACTCAAGAAAAATTTAGTGCCAGAGTGGGGACAGAAGTTTATCCCTACTGACTACCCTTTCACGATACTCGTTTAGAAAATCACTTTTGAAGCAGTCAAACAGTTGGAAATGCTGCGTTTCTCAAAATAATAAAACCAACTACAACTAATACCACTTAAATCAGGTGTGTGCAGTAAATAGGCGAGATTTGATTAGTTTTACTATGGACACAGAAGATCAGCTGTGTGAATTACTGATTTTGACTTGAAAAGCTCTGCAATGATGATAATGATGAAGATGAAGCGGCTGACAATTCAGAACATAGTTGAATTTAGCCCGTATCTTAATTTCCTCTCATCCTCTTACTCTTATTTTTTCGGGGCTTATTTCTTGCCAAAGAATGCAATGTGGCAGTTAATTCGGTTTAATGCTTAATAATACATATGATAATTGTGAATTAATTTCTCTCTGGTCCCAGTATGAGGTAGTGCCTTTAAGTTATCTTTTTAGAATTGCCTGGGAAATTTGAACTCAATTTCAAACACTTCTAGCAATGTTGACCCAGAAAGTGTTACGGAACCACCGACATGCATTTGACTTATAATAAGTTGATATATTAAATGTAAGATTCTCTATTCCAATTCAATTTATTTTAGTTGACAAAGAAAAAGACTCAATAAGGGTATTCCATGTGCGTTTTAAATTGCTGCTCAAAACGAATGACATGGGTAGGGTATACCTATTTCTAAGCAGCGCTGTTCATGCATGAAATCAATTTTGCCAGCCAAATTCAATTTTTCTTTTGAATAAATCCCTTTTACTCACTGATTTGCTTTGTTTTAAGAAATAAAGTTGTTTTCAAAAAATCTCACTCTATTTGGCATTGCGACCATCCATCAAAAAATTTTCGAATTTTACCTCACGTTCATTGTTAAGTGAGCTTTTTTATGGTCTGTTACAATTTCCCTTAATGTCAAAATTGAAGGTAGAAATAAATAGATTCAAGTAATATCTATTTATTCGCTGATTTATTTCAAATTCTTAAAAAGTCTGTTAAACTAATAAATACTTGAATGGTACTAGGGATGCCAGACGTCCCGATACGCGAGGGAGTGTAGCGCAAAACAACTTTTGATCCGCAAGTGTCCCCCAGGAAAATTATGCCCGCAACTCGATTAAATGTCCCGTTAAACCCGCAACAATTTAATTCCTAACTTTCTTTTTAAGTTTTATTCTAAGTGTAGGTAACGTGTGCTCAAATTTTTGCTTTGAATTCAATTTTATCCATGTTCACAGACATTGGATTTACATTATTCTGCATCATAATTTCTGCAAAAAAAAAGTAGGATACAACATTATAAAAATCAAAATTGTTCTATAGAGAGGGGAGATGAAAATCCAGAGCATCTTGATATATCAAGATTAAAGAAAGAAGGAAATTCAAGATCAAGATAAACATGTTCTGTTCATCTTGACGAGTACCGGAGTACGTACACATATATGGGTTTATCTTTCATTCTTCTTTATAATGACGTAATGCTCTATTACGCATAAATAAAAGTGTACGTCCAGTACAAAATAACATAAGTGATTACTGGTGGCTTAACATTGTTCTCCGAAATCTTGATCTGCAAATTTCAAGAAAAGTTGGGCCCGCTGTGTGGTGTTTTGACAGACATGAATGGTGTCAAAAAGTTCTGTTTAAACTCAATCAAAGAGATTGGTTTATTATGTGCAATTTTGATTTGAAAAAAATTAAAAAGGAAATCATTTAAATCAGAGTTTTGTGGACTCTATTTGTCCATTCTTTGGTAATTATTTTTGGAACCTAGAACACTATGTTACTGGATTCTTAGAACCAACTCACAGAATTCAAATACGCAAACACGCACTGCCACCCTCTCACCGTTAAGCGATCGCTTAGCCTATAACATTTTCAATTATTAAATATTGCACTTTGTTGTTATGACTTTCGAGAACAGAAAAAATACCTATACTAAGTATTGTAAAGGAGTGTGAAACCATCATTTAGATCGGGCAAAACAAGGACTTTTCTTTGAGCAACGAAAAAGTCTTTGAAACTGGTAAAAACCTAGCGTATCGCTGATGTGAATATAACTCGGATTAACTCAATATTGATTTGAAAAAAAAAACAAATATAACTTTTTGATGCCAAAGCGTAACGTTAAAGCTCAACGTCTCATTGTGAGCATTATGCTCGAATTTCTGTGTCTGAACTTTTGAGTTCTGTCAAAGCGAAGCTCAAGCGGCTTTGTGAAGCAGGCATGTTCTTAGTAATCTATACAAAACCTTAGTAGAAAACTTATACAGAACAAACTGAATAACGAAAACTGAGTAGGAATTTAAAGAATTATGAATAGCTAATGAATTAAAATGATGTTTTCTTATTTGGCTTGGAAGAGATTAACGGGGGTGGACAAAATAATAGATACGTAGATTCTTCTTCCGTAAATACTCAATTTAACTACATGCAAGTTAAGCAATGTGCATATTGAAATTATTTCTTATACATGTAGTTTTATTTGTTTTTTAATTAATTTAAATACAATTTTGAATTCACAATGGTGATAAAAAGTGATGGTGGTGGTGTCAGAATGTAACGGTGACTTTGACGTCAGTGATTTGGTTGCACTGTGCACTCATTCATCAGTAGAACAGGTATAATTTCTACATACATGTTTATAATTTCTTCCACATTTAAATTCAAGAAACTGAAAGAGAAAGTTCGTGCTACTCATCCACACACTTTATTTTTGGGTTGCTTTAAACGAAACCACTGTGCAAAACGTCAAGCTCTACAGTGACATAAATTCTCAATAATGTTAATGAACGTTTTATGAAGCAGTGCTATGAGAAATTGAAATTTCGAAAGTGATTAATCCCGATAAATTTAAAAAGTAGAGCGAACCAGAACTTTTGCTGCTGAAGGTAGAGCGGGTCTTAAATGGCATGAGAAGGTTCCTTTAAATAAGGGTGAAGTTTCAGAATTGCTAGAGTGCTTGGTTGAGCACCACTGTGCCCGCTTTTATGCTTAAAAAGTTCAAAAAGAAGTTTTCGTTCTGCCGTTCGTTGGTCCGTCTGTGTTTATGTGCGCATGATTATTGAACTAAATGTTAAATTTAGATGACAAAATCTAATAACTGCGTACATACAAAAGAAGTCACTCATCCGATGTTGTTTTGGCTCTTTTTTTTTAAATGAAAAACTTCAATTCCGTTTTTTGATTATGAACCTTTAGAGTTATATTGGTCAAGTCGAGAAGATGATATCGGCCAAATGGGCGCCGTCACAATTCATTGCTCGTTTTATGGCATTTTCATCACTTCAGCAAGAACTTAAGGCGACAGATTCTCGCACTCGTTTCGAATGTTTTCCTTGAGAGCTTCCAGAGTCTTGGGCTTGTTCACGTAAACACGAGACTTCAAAAAACCCCACAAAAAAGTAAGTTCACGTAAACACGGGCGGTCTTTCGGGCCAGTGCAAATCGCCAAAACGAGAGATGAGGCGACCCGGGAACGCCGTTTTCAGAACATCCGTTCATGTCGATTCATGTATCGCTCCAAGGCTTGTTCACTTGTATTCTGCATCTGTCTAGTCAACAAATGTCAAAACAGATTTAACATTGGCGGCCATTTGCAAAAATGAGAGCATCTTCCAAAAAAGTGATTTCTTTTGGCCCACCCTGTATATTCCGCATAAAATCAGCCAACATCCTTGAAACTTGTGAGTTATAACTTTACAAGAACTAATACTACAAGATTTTTCGAAAAACTATGTATGTATTTAATCTGACTAAAAATCATTTATTTTCGTGCATTTTACTGTTTATTTTTATTTAATTTTTTCTAAACAAATATAACATCAAAAAAAGCTGCTAGTTTATTGACAATATCCATTTCATTTATTTTCCACTTCTGATCTTCCACACATAAATAAAAACTGACAATTTCGTGGCGTGTATCGAGACTATTGTGCAAAATTGTTGATTCACTTTGTAGTTCTGATTTTTGTTCTGCTGACAGAAGGTTCCCAACCTATTTTGAAGGCTTGTGTTTTGAAGTTCCTTGCTACATGAAAGGTTTCCGATTATGGTTTTTTTGCAGCTATTTTTTGAAGCAAGGTAAAAAATGAGAATGCTTGTGCAAGTACCTTAAATTTTGTGTGGATATGATTATTTTTGTATGTTCAATTTAAATGTCAGCAATCATACCGATCTTAGTCGTTCTACATTCATCACAAAAAATTTTCCTGCGGTAAGCTGAACAGGTTTTTTTGAGTTTATCAAAAAAATTATGATGTCTCTTTTGATAAGATATGAGTTCTTGTGCCATGGTGATCTGAGAAGAGCCTCCCCAGCCCTCGCACTGTGTGTCCTCAATAGTTCGCCATAGTATGTAAACAAGAAGAGTTCGACCAAAGTAAGAGTTACGTATCCAACAAGATTTATGCTGCGCACAATTGATCGGTCTCCCTAAAAGAAATATACAATTAAACTAATATAGTAGCGTAGTAGGTAGCCTGGATTAAAGGGAATGTCTTTGCAAAAATATATATTTTAAATATGGGTGCCAAGTTCTTAAAAACAGGAGAACTGAGATAATAGATATTAAATATTACCCATTTCTGACTTCACCGTGGCATTTTTTATTCTTACATCAATAACAAAAAGAAAAATTACTTTGTTTTTGGAGCACCCTGGAACTTTTCGTGTTCAACATTCATACAAATAAGATACTTATCGTTGGGAAGGTCTTCTCGAGTACCTATATAAATCTTTACTATGGGTGCCAAGGTCTTTACTTGAGACCTGAATTAACATACAAATCAAATCGACTCAATATTACCAATATGACAATTGGATGCCGATATGCCAATATGGTCCTCAAACTTACATCAACTTCTTATATGATATTGAAGCTCCAAGCCATGGAAGATCAGAAATATGTAATAGGGAAGTTGAATGCTATTCTCTGGTTGAGTTCTCGAATTTCTCTGTTGTGTATCAGGGGCTTTGGGAATACATATACTTATGAATATTGTTGCTTTAAGTTTGTTTTTTGATACCAAGCTTCAGCTTATTCAGAAAAATGCATTTTAGTATGTCCATTACCTTAGCTCTCTAATGATAAAGAGCATAATGTCCATTACAGTGGAGATTTATGTAGTCTAGAAGACCTTTTAAATGACATTGTATCTTGTGGCTGTTCGTGGTTTGGTAAAATTTTTAATTAAGTATCTGAATAAGGTCAGGATATTGTTTGTATAACAGTAGTAAAGATTTCAAACTCTTAATCAGTAGCGTAACGGATACAATTATTGGCACCCCTAAGGAATTTTGGAAACCAAATGCGTGTCAAATATGTCAAATATACCAAATTGAAATTTGGAAAATTTTGTTTATAAAATTTCCTTTTACTTTGTATTTTGTCTTTAAAAAGGGGGTAAAAACCGTAAGTTAAAAAAAGCTTACCAAATACTACAATTATTGGCACCCGACCACAATCATCGGCACCCCAATATGTACAATTATTGACACACTTGAAATTAAAGAAAATTGGATTTTTTTTAGATTTTTATTAATTCACTATAGCTAGGTAGTTATGGCCAATTGAGCTGCTTGAACATCCTTTTCTTTGTAATTTTTATTTGTTTTTGGCATTTTTTCAAACCTGAAAAAAGTAACGTTTATATGATATAATTATTGGCAGTCTTAAAAGTATATTTATTGGCAGTGCCAATAGTTCTAGTTTCATAGAACCAATTATTGGCCCCTGGGTGCCGATAATTGGACCCCGACCTTTATTGGAACCAACTATTGGCACCCTTATTATTATAAATTTACCATTAAATTTTACAAAAAAGTAATTAAAAACGAATACTTTATTAAATTCTGATATCAAAAAACAATACTTTTTAATAAAATAAATATATATTAATAACTAAATAAGGCTTACCAAATTTTAGGTCCTTAGCGGGAACACGCAAAATTTTGCAAATTTTTCACTTTCTTGAAACGTTCTCACAACTTCACTTCCATACAGCGACTGAAGAATCCTCTCGTTAAAACAAAGATGCACAATTGTGAGGAATAAGTTACAGTTCACGAAAAAACTTGAATTGGTTTGCTAAATTAATAATTTTTGGAAAAAATCGTTAATGAATGATGGGGTGCCAATAGCTGGTTCAATATAATGGGGTGCCAATAATTGTATCCGTTACGCTATAGCGGATCTCTTGAGATTAGTGCCACGTCTTGGGTGCCATTAAACATGTCATCAATCATGTGTTAGCTAATGATCCTCTTAATATGAATTCAGAGATGTTTTTCTCGTTTCTTGATTTAAAATAAAAATACATAAACCTTAATTTTTTTAGCACTTGAAGAATGACCTCACCTGTAGTCAGTCCCTCAATAATCTTACCACTTACCACGACTGCTATGAAAACCAGTAAACATAGTTGCAATGTTATTTGCAAAGACTTGACCAAGCAATATGGATGAAATAAGTTTTCCAATTGAGCACAGCAACGTAAAATGAATTGATGATGTTGAACACAACATTTCATTGAATGTTTTAAAGCCTTTTGTAGTTCTGACACGGAAACTGATCTATTTCTTGGTGAAAAAATACTCATATCAACTTTTTCCTCCTTGCAGATGATATATTGATTGAGTTCGTCTTCATCTATTGATATCTTTTTTTGTTTTTCCCTGTGAAAAAAATTGCTTCAATAATTGATCATTTTTACTTGTTTAACCTGCAAAATATTATGTACACAAAATGAACGGGGCATTATATTTGAAAAATAATAGTTAAACAAAAACAAAATCAATCCTGGCTGTCTACATTGAGCATTACATCAATATTCAATATCATTAGATCTAGATCACTGTCCCCTTATGATGTTGAAAAAAGAAATAGTAAAAAATGTTTCTAAAAGTACAGCACCCTTTGTTGTGGCTTTCTTCCAAAGCAACCAATTGTAAAACAGCATTTTTTTTTGTCAACTGAATAGATACTTAACATTGTGTCAACTCAGTTGACATCAAATAATTGTGTATTTTTGCACATAAGTTGCTTTGCGGTACTTTTAGAAATATTTCCTAAAATTTGTTATTTCAACATCATAAAGGAACCATGAGCTTCATCAAAAATGATACTGTAGTTCTCGATGTTATAGAGACAAAATAGACAACATATCTTAAGAAATTAAAAAAAAGTACGAGCGGGAGGGACGGGGACTGTGATTAACACTCTCAACTATTCCTGTGTGTGCGTTGATAGTCTGCATAGGAATGAATGAAATTAAATCTGCTTGTTTAATTGAAGCGGAGTGTAGAATAAACCTACTCCCGAACCTATTCTTATATAGTATTTGTTACTTCTTCGTAAGAGGCAGAAGAAAAAATTGTTATTGGAATAAAAGATTTTACTCGGAAACTTCGCGGTGTCATTTGATTGAACTAACTACATTAGCGAACTATTTAAGACAGTACAAATTAGTCTTCCAATCAAAAAATCTTTAGAGGGTTATGGAAAGGAGAAACTGTCATTTTGAGCAAGCAAGTTTTTATTGGGCTATAGGTTTAGGTAGGTATGCTCCCTACCAGTTACGAAGTTGGAAACATTAAAATAAAAACCTGAAGAATAAAGTGTATGACTGGGTCCCACGAACTTGCTCTAATGTGTAACAGTGGTCTTGGGGTTGGAGATTTTGGAAAAAAGCAGGGAAAAAATCATTTGAAATTTTATTAATCAGTTAAAAACTACTTGTTAAAACGTTAAAAAATAACAGAAGTAAATCATCTGATATCTTTTGGTGTTCTACATTTTAAGGAAAACAAATTTCAAAATCGTAGGACCAGTTTTTTGCAAATAGCGGTTTTTTGGAAAACCCTTTCGAAAACATATTCCAAGTGTTTTTTGACAATGCCAACGTCCAGCAGTTTGTAGTTCTTATATCAGAAAACATAAATTATTGAAAAAAAACAGTTTTTGAAAAATTGTTTCCACAATTTAGGCTATAGGTATAATTATACAGACCGACAGACGGACATACAGACAGACTTCCCCATCATAGTAATGTTATGTTTGATTGTTAAATTTTTTTTTACAAATGCATAACTCGCCAAAAAGTATCTATAAAAGCAAATAAAAAACTAAGACCAGCCATGATGATAATAAAGTGCACGACTGGGTCGGACGAACTTGCTCTAATATGTGCCAGTGGTCTTATGGTTTGAGATTTTGCGGAAAAAAATCATGGAAATAAAGTGCACGACTGGGTCAGACGAACTTGCTTTAATGTGTTAAAATGATCTTGGGGCTTGAGATTTTCGGAAAAAAGCATTGCAAAAATCATATGAAATTTTATCAATCACTTAAAAATCAATAGTTAAAAAGTTTTTTGGAGAAAATGAATTAAGCCATCAGATTCCTTTTGTTTTTCTAAATTTTAAGGAAATTTTTTTTTCAAAATCGTTCGACCAGTTTTTTTTTCAAATACATTTTTTTTTGAAAAACTTTTCGAAAATATATTCCAAATTTTTTTTGAGTATGCCAATTTCTAGCACTTTGTATTTTTTATCAGAAAAATAAAATTTCAAAAAATAGATCAAACCGTTTTGGAAAAAAAAAAATTAAAACTTTTTAAAAAATTCAAAAAACCGGGCCTATGGGAGATACCCTTATAAGACTTTTCCTGACAAATCTATTCCAACCAAAACATAACGTTTGAAGAGAAAACACTATTCAGAAAGTTTAATCAAAATCGTAATAGCCGTTTTTGAGAAAAAATAATTTTTCACTAAAAATCGTATGGCAGGTACCGTTAGTTTTAAGCTAGAATGCTAATTCCAAAAATCCCTCTGTAGGACGTCATAATAATAGTATGTACGAACTATGCAGACAGACAGACATACGGACAGACAGGCAGACGACAGACAGAATTGTCGGACCCACTTTTTTCGACTTATCTATCATCGTAATGTCATGCTTGGTTGTTAGAGATTTTTTATTTTTTTTACGAATGCATAACTTGCCTTGTACCTATAATCGCAAATAAAAAGCAACAAATATGTCCGCTTACCGCAGTTTCTTAAAACTTTCTCCTGTAAGCAGTTCGCTATGAGACTGAATATTTTTCAAACTGCAGAAAAGAACGTCATATTGCCCCAACATGACTAATACAATTGAAACGTAAATAGCTGATCCATTCCCAAAATTCGCACCCATCTGGCACTGAGCTAAAAACTGGACAAAAAACAGCGTTTCATAGACATAAGCTCCCTGTGAACTCACATAAATGAGAAGTGCTTAAGTTTGTAATAATTCAAATCAACTCACGCTTGTGTCAAATGGATACCAACATCTCACCGGCAGAATCCGTTGATG
This sequence comes from Platycheirus albimanus, assembly GCA_916050605.2. Lineage (NCBI taxonomy): Eukaryota > Metazoa > Arthropoda > Insecta > Diptera > Syrphidae > Platycheirus > Platycheirus albimanus. The sequence continues at coordinate 48,916,956 of OU696697.1, read as the reverse complement.
GAGCATTAAAGGACTCATTGCCCAAAACACCACGACTATTATACATGCAAACAGCCAGTAGTTTGTCAATTTTCTTGCAATATTATACGGTCGATAAGCACTTACATACGTCAATCCTTGTAGTTTTGAATTACAAACTCAATTAAATGTATTTAGAATGGTATCTACTTACCGGGCATTGAATGATGTTCATAGTCTTTGTTAACGCTCTCAAAAAAGTAGTTCAGGTATCGTGTACGGATTATCCAATATAAGCAAGCGAATGTCGCAAAAGAATATATTATGAGAAGCGTAAGGGCATCTGTTAGGTCTTCCAATTCGCCATTATAAAAAGAATCAAAAGCAGTTGCCAGAAAAAGAACAGCAAGATGTAACGTTAAGAAGATCCTGAATGAACTTAATATTTTAGTAGATATTCTTCCAACGATTGACAGTCCAGGTGGACATAGTTTCTCCAATTTTGGGCTAATATTTCCAAAAAGTTTCAAGTAAAATACTTGGGTGGCAAATAAGTTTTGAATACGAACTGAGTCCTTTTTTGAGTAGAGCAAAGTTTTTGACATTATAAGTTCACGGTTTATTTCTTAACTACACGGTTTAATTGAAAAACCTATGAGTTTTATATCGTATTTCTCTGATTCTTTAAATTCAAGTTAGTTCGTAAATAATTAAAAAAAAAACTTTTTGACGTCTTTATGAAAATTCAACAAAGAAATACAAAACTTTTAATTACTTATTTTTCTATTAAGGCGTTTCAAAAAGTTGTAAATCACATCTAAGCCGTATTTATACTTCAATCAAAAGACATTTGAATTTGTAGGTAGGCATCTTCCTAATTAAATTTGTATTTAATTATAACTTCTATATTTTCTAATTGTTCAATTTTGAATTTCATAGAAGTTATATTTACCTTAAGACAGTGTTGATAGATTGTACATATTTCTGTTAGATAAAATATACATACATAAGTTGTCAACCGCGTGTGCACTTAATTCTATTGCTATCCCTACATGCCTCCAGTGCAGAGTGCTCCAAAAACAGTGCAGTGTCTTTTTTGATTCACGAGTTACAACTTCTTTGATATATCAATTCGCTATTCAAAACTTGCTATTAGAGAAAATTTATGTTTAACTTGATTTTAAATTACATAGGTACTCGTATGTAAATGTTTAGGAACTCCAATGTCTCTGCAGGTAAACGTCGTAGTATTTTTAGTTTTAATGTTTTTAAAATTCACTTGATTATCGAATTTCGGTTGACAATGCTCCAATAAACCAGTTTAGTTTTTACTTGCTTTTGCTTTATAGGGCTCTATGGTTTCGTGCAGAAAAAAATCGTTGTTTTAATCAAACATGACATTTCGATGATAGAGAACCCCAAAAAAGTGGTTTTCGTCATGCCGGCCGCCCGGTTTCCATCTGTGCGTCTGAGCCATTTTCAAACTTCATATACATACATAGCAGTTACAAAAGATGATTTTTTTTCGTTTTAGCCCGACTCAAATTTTCCTTTCAAGAAACTGTTTTTTTTTTTAATTTTGGATCTGCTCAAAAAGGGCTCTAACGATTTTGATAAAAATAAAAATTTAAAAAACCTAGGGCATTTTTGATAGTACCTTACTGCGTTTTTCGTTTTTGTCTTAAATGATCATAACATAAATTAGGTTTAAAAGCATTTTTCAAATGGCCATAAGTTGGCAACAATTCTATTGAATTCACTAAAAATTTGTTTGGTAGAGTTCCTTACAGTTACAGTTATTCTTTTTTAAATGGTGGCTCACACCGAGCCACTATAGGTTTTGTCCAACATTTTTTAATTTTTTTTCTAATTATCTCAAAAATTATTCTAACGATTTAAATTAAACTTTGTATTTAATATAAATTGAAGGCTTTGAAGAAAAATGCATTTTTAGTTTTTGGCTGAAAATTATAATAATGACAATTGTGGTTTCAACGGTGTTATTAAATTGGCCATAAGTGGAAAACGACATTAATGAAATGTTTTATACTTCCTTTAAGGTCAATTTTTTTCATATCACACAAAAGATGGTATCAACGCTAAAAATATAAAAGGTTTCTTAACGGTAGATCCTCTACATCGGATTTTCCAGTTTAAGCCAAAATGTTTTACTTTTAACCAAATTTTCCAAAAATGAATTTAACAAATTTGGTTTACTTTGTGTGTATTTTTTGTGAGTATTTATTTGATAACTGCGTTCTTAAGTTTTGGTGAAAAATAGATACAAGTAAGGAACATCTGTTTATAACCGATTTAATTCAGTTTTAAGTTTTAGTATAACGAAATAACTGACAAAATCATCGTATCTTGTAACACGGTCAATATGCTCAAACTGCGGAATATAAACACTTATTAAATAAAGAATTTTAACTTCTTTGCTTATTTTATAAAAAACAAAGAGTAGGTAGTTGTGATTGCTCGAAAAATTTGTTACCATCGTGCTATTGCTTTTACAGAGCAAGTACGTGCGACCCAGTCGTGCATTTGATAAAATAAACGGTTTAAATTTATGACATTAATTACAAATTTAACAAAACATTGTTTGGGAACTCTATTGGGCTTACAAACAAGGGAATGGTCAAAGATTGCTTAGAGACTCCTTTATTGGTCTTATACTAACAATTACGGAGAATAACATTCTTACCAGAACGATAATATAAAATTGCGAAGTTAAAGAAATAAAACTCTCTGTCAGAAGTTATATTTAATAATTCATGTAAGAAAAAAGTTACGAAAAAACCCTAAAATCTTCTTAAACCATTTCCTTAGCACAAATGTCTTGATTTAATGATAGAATCTAATCATATAAATTAATATTTGCGTAAAAAAATTAGAAACTTTAAAAAAAAAATTGATTTAATGCTCGTCAAAAGTGTTTTGATAAATTTTGACTTGCAATATAAGTTGTATGTATGTACCTAAATAGGTATCATGAAATATTTCCAAAATTTTAAATGTAATCGCAATCGGTTGTGTTGGTTAACGAGAAAGTCTGATAACCGTTGTATAAAAGAAACCAGTGGTACCTGTTATATGCAATCAAATTCCGAAAAGTCAGTTCTGACCAGAAGGTAGATTGTTCTAAATATAGCACTCAAAGAGTTTATGAAGATCTTTCGAATTTTTTTTTTCTGAGAAAAAATAAGCTTATTTTTAACAATTGTATTTGTATGGCAAGTAATTTTAATTTAAGAACTAAAATACAAATGAAAAATACCCTACAGGAGAGTACCAAATGAAATAAATTCGAAGCTTATAATAGCGTTTCTAATACTCCAAACTTCTAATTGTTATGTCATGTTTGATCATCCTGTTAACATTTTTTTGGCACGATTGCATCTAATCTTATAGGAAATTAATTTTGCTTTTTTTATTATTATGATAAGTCATTTTAAGCTCTTTGGAAAAGGGCATTACCACAAGAGGAATCCTTATTTTCCTTAATAAAGCGAAAAACAAAATTAGCAATCCGAAGAAGAAAAAGTCCCCTAAATTTTTTTAAAAATATTATAAAATTTTCAAACAGTGCTAAGATTTGTATCTATTATTTCAAAAATCGAATCAATTGGTATTTTAAATGGTAAGAATGCGAAATACCTTGCATTGAAACTTTATAAACTATATATATATAGGAATGATTTTATTAAATTCTAACAGTTTTAATAACAAATTTGAACAGATTTCCTTTAAAGTTTAGCAAGATGGGGTCTTGTTTAAGGATAAGTAAAAATAGCATGAAACATACATATCTCAGAATATAAATGTATTTACTCAAATAAATCTTGTTTATTATTTCTTTTAAACTAAAATTTCTATTTTAGAAATGTTAGTTTTAAAAAAATGTTCATTTAGCATACGGTTTCCCACCAAAGCCAAAACGTATTTTTCAATTTATATAAAATTGTAATCTTTGTATTGAACTGTCAACATCAATAGTTTTGTTTGTTTTATTATTATCTTTTAACTTAAGACTCGCCATGAAAATTCATTAATTCAATTGTCATGCGATATACACACATATTTATATAACTACACACATCGATCGGTATTCCAAATGCTTGATTGTTCTACATTCCAAACCTTTTTATTGGCAATGTTCAAAAGAGAGGGTGGTTGCCCACTCTTTTATTTACTTAAAGACCAGCCATACCTATTACCTACTTACCTCACGTAGAGGTTCCAAAGTCAATTTGTTCCGCTTAAAATGATTTTCAATTATCGGGATTTTGTTGGAGAAGGCGGGAAAATAGCTGTGATAAAATAGTTTAGAAACAGTGAAATGGAAACTGTGTCCACACTCTGACTTCGCATTCCATTCAATATCTTCCTGTAAAACTTCTCTCAGGGAACTTTTGAAAAACTTCGTGAAGTGCAAAACAATGAATCTGCCTTCTCCTACACTTTGTCGGTGGAAATGGTAACGTTCAGCTTCTTTTTTTTTTTGCAGAATAGTGTGACTAAGTATTGTTAATTTAAGATAAAGGTTCTTTGAATAATTGAAGACAACCAGTCAGCATTCACATTGTTAACAAAATTAAGAAACATACAATTTTTTTTACAAATTCTACCTCTGAGATACGGGAAATCATCTCACTTTATTAAGTTCGCCGATTCTAAATCCAATTTTCGGAATACCAAAATAGATGGAAGTTGAATGGAAGTTGAATGGATAGAGATAACTCTGAAGCTGGCACCCCGAATTTCAAATAAAATGCACGACTGGGTCGCACGAGCTTGCTCTTATGCTAAATAATAGGTATGTACGAGTATGTTCTTTTTTTTAAGAGTTAAAGAGCTTTCTTTGAAAAATTAAATATATTTAACTGCTTAATATCTAACGGGTGATTTTTTAGCTGGTTTGGTTTTGGCAACACTGGTTTTGACAGCTGACGTGTGTTTAGTACCTTGTGTCACTGTCAAACAGCTTCAGTTTGGTTTGCAATTTAACCATGGATCGTCTTACAAATGAACAACGCTTGCAAATTATTGAATTTTACTATCAAAATTCGTGCTCGGTTCGAAATGTCGAAATATCGAAAAATTGTGTTCAGCGATGAGGCTCATTTTTGGTTGAATGGGTACGTAAATAAGCAAAATTGCCGCATTTGGAGTGAAGATCAGCCAGAAGCATTGCAACAGCTACCAATGCATCCCGAAAAAGCCACTGTTTGGTGCGGTTTATGGGCCGGCGGCATTATTGGGCCATATTTCTTCAAAGATGATGCGAATCGCAGCGTTACTGTCAATGGTGAACCGAGCGATGATAACAAACTTTTTTTTGCCCGAAATGGAAGTTCTTGACTTGCATGATATGTGGTTTCAACAAGACGGTGCCACATGCCACACAGCACGCGAAACAATGGCGCAATTGCGAGGCGAGTTTGGTGAACAGTTAATTTCACGTTTCGGGCCGGTCAATTGGCCGCCTAGATCGTGCGATTTGACACCATTAGACTATTTTTTGTGGGGGTATGTCAAGGCTAATGTCTATAGGGACAAGCCCGCTTCGATTGACGCACTGGAAGCCAACATCCATGCATTCATTCGTGAGATACCGGCCGATATGTGTGAAAGAGTATGCCAAAATTGGACTCAGCGGATGGGCTACCTGAGACGCAGCCGCGGTCAACATTTGCATGAAATTATCTTTAAACATTAAATTGCAAGGTTCAAACTATCGATTCAAATAAATATTTAATTCATTTTTTCGAATTTTTTGTGTTTTTTTTTTTTTTAAAGTTCTAAACCTCTTAAAAAATCACCCGTTATATCTAGGAAAAAAAATATTGAAAATCGTTCGACCATTTTTTTTCAAAAAGGTTATTTTAGAAATACTTTTCTAAAAAATATATGGAAATTTGTTCGTGTTTGCAATATATATGGCAATTTTAAGTGTGCATCTGGGAAAATAATGTTCCAAAATTCAATATATACCTATACCCGTTTCCAACATATATGTCAAAACCATTTTTTTTTAAATTATTAAAATCAAAAAATTTTTTTTATAAATTTTGAAATGCCATACCAATCGTGTTATAAATGGTTTCCTGTGTTTAAAATTTTATTGAAATAAGATGTATATTTTACGAGAAAACTTGATTTAAAAATTCCGCATCTATGAGAGAAACCGTTATAAGACAAATTTCGAAAAAAAAAATAATTAGAAGATAGATTGTCTTAAAAAAATAGTATTCCAAAAGTTTCATCAAAATCGGTCTAGCGGTTTTCAAGAAAATCAATTTTCTTTACGATTGTATGGCAGATGCCGTTATTTTTGGGCGTAGGGCAAACATTACACAGGTTTAAAAAAAAAAAAAATATTTTTTAAAAAACTCAAAAAAAATCTTTTTTTGAACAATTTAAGACTATATTATTGCTTTTATAAAAGAGCTCCTACATTAAAAATGTCAGCGAAATTCGTAAAGTGGCTTTCGAGAAAATCGGATTTCAAAAAACCAGTCCTAGGAGGGACCGTTATAAGACTTTTCCTGAAAAATGTATTCCATTTTTGAGAAAAATTAATTTTTCACTAACAATCGTACAGCAGGTACCATAAGTTTTAAAGCTAGAATGCTAAATCCAAAAACTCTTCTGAAGGACGTCATAGTAATACTATCTACCAAGTTTGAAGCAAATCGGTCCAGCCGTTTAGGCTGTAGGTGCTGATACAGACAGAATTGTCGGACCCACTTTTTTCGACTTCTCTTTCATCGTAATATCATGTTTGATTGTTAGAATTTTTTTTTTTTACGAATACATATATAGCTTGCCTTATATGTAGTACCTACCTTTAATCGCAAGTAAAAATTATGGACGTTTTTCTTCATACAAGCTTAATAGTTTTTTGATATAGCCTTTGTGACATTTCATTGTATTAAGAAAGAGTGGCTGCATTTTACACTCCAACAACGTCAGCATATAATTTGGGGATGTTTGTAGGACTTTTAGAATTTTCTTGAAAAATAACGTCGAACTTTTTCTATTACATCATATTGCACATGCCCCCAGTTCCTTCTTTATAGAAACAGCTTTATTATTTTTTGATACAAAAGAATGCCAAATGAGGTTCAAGCTTTTTGCCTGATGAGCTCTGTGCTTGAAGTATTCTGTTCTGCACAATACTGGTGCTACCCTTATGATCAAGTATTTGTATTTTCTTATTACTTCAATTTCTTCAGTTCTCAGCGTCGTTTAAGCTTATAAAAGCTATATTAATGATAATTTGTGAACGTTCATACAATTCTATATATTTTCAAATTTTAATTTAAAATCTCCAGCCAACAAGTCCACTGTCACACATTGGAACAAGTTTGTGGGGAGCAGTCATACACTTTTTTTATACATATAGAAGGTTTAGTAGTTATATCTCTAAAACTACTCAAAGGTGCGTAGTATTCATTCATAAATCATAAATATTATTTGCGGATTGCAGAAACGCTGTGGATATTAGTCTTTTGTTTTTGAAAGCAGGTGTGGTAGCTATTTGTATCTTTTGTTTGCGAAATTAGCTTTTATAAGAAACTACAAATACTCCACAATGTCACTTAATGCATTTTAATTTAATGCATTCTAAAAAAGTATCTGCTAGTCAGTCACTGGATCCAATTTGACGAAACAATATTAGTTGGTTAAATTTTTGTAGATTTTGATCGGTATATAAAAATTGATTTATTCTGAGGTTAATTGTATGAGAGCCAGGAACAGGAACTTCCTATTTTGGTATACTTTAAACAGATTGAAAAGTTTTGTTCCTGGTTTATGAGATAAATATCACTTAATTCTCAATTCATTGTACCAACAAAAAAAATTATTTCCCATCTTTCTGTTTCTTCTAAATAATGTCGTGCAATTTAAATTCAAAAGACCTTGGGTCTTACAACAGGCATATAGTAAAAATTATTATATTATTATTGAACTTATTTGTATTCAAACAGGAAATGGTTTATGCTAATTTAAAACGTGCCTTCTGGCCCTAACTAAATGAACTGATAAGACCATGTTTTAAAATATTTGATAAGAAAATTATATGTTTGTATTTACTCTTGTTTTAACTTGTTTATTTTAAGCACGTGGAAAAGTCCTTTAAAACAATAATTTTAACACCTGATATTCATAAAATTACTCTTTACACCTTTTATTAAGATCTTCCTTGTGTCGTGAGTTATTATATATACTTAATAATAATAAATTCTTTCATTTATTTTCATTAAAAAACAACCTTATGATTTGTAAGAGAAAGGTCGTTGAACATTAACGAAAAGACGGCGAGAGCTTAAAGAGGTTTGATATTCATCCTTTGCACAACTTTTTATTTTCAAATTCCAAACACATTCTTATATCAGTTTTTATTTTGATCAAATATTATACACGTCCCTTAAGCACTGTATCTTCTCCATCCTTTTATACGCTTGCTGCATCCGCTTCCGCATCCTTGTTTTCCATTTTCATTTGTTTTCATGTGTAAAAGTTAACATTCAAGTCACAACTGACAAGGCAAGGCTTTATTATACATATTCACAATTTTGTTTTACTACACCATCACCATCCTGCCGGATAGCATTCTTTTTGTTATTGCCCAATGTCCATCTTTAGTGAAAGTCGTATTTGTTAAATAACGTTAAGAGACCATTTGTCGTATATCCAGTGATGTTATGCGGTATACATAAAGCAGAATTTTTATGAAGAGTCATAAAAATTTGCTTTTGTTATGTTTTATGTTGAACACCACAACATACAAGATTGGTATAACAATACTGATGGTGGCAGTTAGACTTAATGTTAATGTATATTGCAAAAGCGTAGACGACAACGATGCTTAACAGCTATAATGCGTAATAATAATAAGGCATCACCAATCGTATGTGATCCTAAAGATGGTTTAAACTAAGGAACAAAAATTGATAGCTGCGCATAATATGATGGCGTCAAGCTAACAATAATTAGTAATAATACACCAAGAATGGGAAGTTCTTATGCCCAAACTCTTTGTTCAGGTTTGATATTACCGTTTCAACTTTTGACCTTTCGTTTTACTGTATCTATAGTTGAACTTTGGTAGCTAAATGAGGTTTTTTTTTACTTGCTTTATAGGGCAAGTATTGGTTTCATGCAGACCAACAAATTTCGCGGTTTTAATCAAACATGAAGAAGCCCAAAAAATGGTATTCGCCATACAGTCCGCGTCGGGCTGTCTGAGCGGATGTGCGCTTTTTCATGTCAACTTACCTATAGCAGTTTTTAAAAAAAATCTTGGCGAGGTTTTTTTATTTCAAGTAACGTTTTTTTCCATTTTGGATTCGCTCGAAAACAGCTGTAACGATATTGCTTTAACTCCAAATTTAACTAACCTAGGGCATTTCTAACAAAACTGCGTTTTTCGTTTTTGGCTTAAATGGAAATCAACTGTTTCAAATGACCATAAGTTAGTAACGGCTCAATTTAATTCACTCAAACTTTGTTTGGCATAGTTCATCTTAGTTTTCTATTGGATGGCATTCCAATTTTGTCAGTAAAACCTCTTAAAACGGTGGCTCCCATACAACGAGACGTTCAGTTGAAGAAAACTATTTTTTGCTTTTTTTCTAATTTTCTCAAAACCGGCTCAAACGATTTTGATAAAACTTTGTGCGTTATATATTAAGAGTATTATCAACCAAACTGCAATTTTAGTTTTTTGCTAAGAATACAAAACCGGACCAGGTCTTAAAAGCTTTTTCATATATGGCCATAAGTTGGCAAAGGCTGTGTATCGAATTCACACAAACTTTGTTTGGTGTGATTTCTTACAGCTTCCTATGGTGGCATTGATGTTTTTTTTTAGTTACTCTTTTTTAAATTGACAAAACACGCAACTCAGATTAAATCAAAATATTTTAGTTTTCGTATGTTTCCTCAAAAATGGCTGTAACGATTTTGTCCAAGCTTCATATGTATGTGACACATTGGGAACTCCTCCAAGAAAAAAACATTTTTAGTTTTTAACATACATAGAATACACGTAAGGAAAGTGTATATGGTTTCAATTGTATATTTAAATTGGTAATAAGTAGAGAGGGACATCAAATTTGCTAACACTTAGATTGACTGTTTACTACGAGTCATTGCGTTTCCGTGGTCCTGCGCTTTTCAAACTGAAGAAGAAGAAATAACGGAAACATAACTCATCTTTTAAAAAAGGACAACAGTTAAAAATGCGGGCATACATACTTCTTAAGCGTAAGCGGCATAATACACTGATAAAAATTTCATAAAGCATGTGAGAGTTTGTGTATAGTAGTGGTAAATATGTTGGGCTGCCACTCTAAAGGTTCTGGGTTCGATCCTTGACTCTTCCAAGAATTTGAATTTCTTCGCTTGATTAATGCAACTGAATAGAAGTTGTTGGTCAAAAAAAAAATTTACTATTCTTATTGTTACTTACAGATCAAGTACGTGCGACCCGGGGGTACTCTTTTTTACTCACATAATAGTAAAATTGGATTTCGTATGTTTTATATTATATTGACCGACATTTTTACTTACATATATTTAACAAGTTCTAGTTAATGCATGCATGCACAACATACATGTTTGTAATTTGAGTTTTTGCATCAACTACGATGGTACAACTTAAAGAATTAATTACCAAAAAACTTCAGACGATTTTAAAAATTTAACAGCCAAATTTTACAAAATCATGTTGAAAGATTTCCATTGATTTCTGACACTAATTAATGTATATAATATACTCCAATAAAAGTGAAGCTGCTGCCAAAACGTATTCAAAATGTAAACGTGAAAAAATCCATCATCACGAATGAATAAAACATTATGAGGTAGGAACGTTACGTACCCACAGTTGTATTTTAATAAAAGCCCTAGGGGATTATTTAAACAAAATCTGTGAAATGCATTCATATTCATACACTAAATTATTAAGTCATGACTTTTTAAACAGCTGGGTCGAGGTCATAATTCATAAAGGCGAAGGGTTAAAGCCAGTCTACATATTAAGTTTATTTTATCTTGAAAGACTTCTGAATAAATATTGTGTTATATTATGTACACATCATACAAAATGGCTGCGGTTTACATCGATAACAAATTTTTATTTCGGTAAAATGCTTCCCATTTTAATCACTCACATCAGGAGGAACAAGTTTCATTGAAATATTTTGTTTATAATGTCTCTACCATGTTTATAGTACAAGTTTTTCTTTGGGAAGTTTCAGGGATAAAGTATGTTAAAATGTTTTGCTCGTAAGAGTTAACGTGTGGTAATTTCCTGATGGAGATTAGTCAGAAGTACTTGGCAAACATTACTTTTTTGAAATTAAGGGGCCAGTTATAGCGATACGGAAAACCAAACCGAAAACATTTTCAAATGGAAAATTTGGTATAGTATAATCAAATTTAAAACAAAATGCTTCACTGATCGAGTTTCAACGGACTTAGAGAATTTATTTTGCAAGTAAAAATTTGAATTGAACTTGTACTTTTTGTTAAAAATGGATTTATTCATTTTTCTGTCATACGTCTAAAAGAAAAATAAAAAATTACAATTTTAACAAAAAGTATTTGTTCAATTAAAATTATTATGAACAAAAAACATTCTCTGAATTGATTGCCATCGATCAGTGTAGCATTTGTCTTAAAAATCAAATCGGAACATAAAAAATTTTCCATTTGAAAATTTTTTCGGTTTGGTTTTCCGTGTTATAGCGATACCGAAAACCAAACCGAAAACATTTTCAAATGGAAAATTTGGTATAATATAATCAGATTTAAAACAAAATGCTACACTGATCAATGGCAAACAATTCGGAGAACTTTTTTTGTTAATCAAAATTTCAATTGAACTAATACTTTTTGTTAAAAACGAAATAATTTATTTTTCTTTTATACGTATAACAGAAAAATAAATTATTAGCAAAAAGTGTTTGTTCAATTAAAATTATTATGAACAAAAAACATTCTCTGAATTGATTGCCATCGATCAGTGTAGCATTTGTCTTAAAAATCGAATCAGAACATACAAAATTGTTTTATGGGTGACGTGAAATAACCCTTGACAAAATTAGGCCTTATGTATGGTCCTATATCTATTTCTACTTAGATCTAAAAGCCACATAAGTCATGAGGCCTTATTTCTATGACTGTAGTATTTTAGGAGTAGTATTAAAGACAACATTTCATTTAAATTTGAACCAGTTGATCAAATATTTTCAAAATAATAGGACAACATTACAATTATTGTATTCGGTTTTGTTAAAAAAAAAAAATAAAAGGAATAGGTACATTGCAAAAAAACTTGTAGACTCTATAAAATACAGAATTTAAGAAAACTAAAAAATTGCAAGCAATCAAAAAATCACGTGATTTTGGACATTTGTTTTTTTATTATTATTAATTGACTTTGGAAAAGCATTATTAAAAAGCAAAGACAAAAGTTATACATAGAAACTTTGCAAACAATCAACAAATCGCAGCAATTTTTTTTCTTTAAATAATTCTTTTCAAATGTCCATTAATAATAATATTAACAAACAAAAAACAAATACCAATTTAGAAAGCTTTGCAAGCAATCAAAAAATTCTTTTTGGTTCAGATATATATTTGTAGATACACACCTTATTTTCTTAAAGATTATAAATATTCGTCAATGGGAAAAAGCTGCCTAAATTCCACGTTCTCTTAGAAATGAAGCCATTTTTTTCAATTTCTTAAAATCATAATTGCGGCTTTCTTTTATTGTTTGCATAAGGGCTTATAATCTACACTTAGCCGGAAATAACACACGTCTCGAACTTTTTCCAAAAAAAAAAAAAAAAAAAAATTCGTCTGGGCTATTTCACGTCACCTGTTTTATGGTTTTTAAGTTAGTACTTTTCTTGCAGACACAATTTCATTGCTTGTGTAAAGATATCCGTCAAGTGGATTTCTGTTTTATAAAAACCAGCCATATGGGATGTATATATAAGACTTTTTCTGAAAAATCTATTTCAACCAAAATATAAAGCTTACACAGAAAACACCATCCCGGAATGCTAGTTCCAAAAACCCTTCTGTAGGACGTCATGATACTGTGCACTAAGTATGAAGCAAATTGGTCCAGCTGCTTAGGTACTTATAGACAGACAGATGAACAGACGAGCAGACAGGCAGAATTGTCGGACACACTTTTTCGACTTCTCTATCATCGTAATGTCATGTTTGATTGTTCGATTTTTTTTGCACGAATCCATAACTTGCTTTTTATGAAGGTAGACAAATGTTCTTGTTGAAACAAAGCCAAAAGCATTGGCGCGTATTCGACCAACTATTCGGCCTAAAAAAGTACGAACATAATTCAGTTGAACATATAGCTAGATTAAGGTTTTAATCATTATGAAGGAAATTTTTCGATCCTCTCAAAATGGCGTATTGTACAAAGTTGACCTTGTTTTAAGAAAACTTGAGAAAGAACAGAACAAACTCACCTTCAAATACTTAACCAAGGTTCATAAAAGGGTGATTGTCATCGGTTCCTGTTCAATGAACTGAAAAATTGAAACACCAGCAATTCAACAACGCAAACAATAATGAATGAGTGCAATACCATGATTCCGCACTCAATTGTGTTCCTTTGTGCATTCCTTTTCGAATATTTCGACAAAAGCACCTTAAACTTAATTGAATTAGGGTGTTAAGTCTTGACGATTCCCATCCTACCTACCTGTTCAGTCGAACAAAAGTAAAATCGATAGTTTCGTTGTAATACGATAGGCAATATCAAATTTGGCGGGATGAGTGATTTTCATATAGCACTGTGTACCCGAGTCAAGGACACCTTCCCTTAAGGGTAGTAAAAAATATGAGTGTAGGTACATTGAATCGAATGTGTAATAATTTTTCTTTAATTAAGTCTTCTCAAGCGTTACTCGTTGTATCGATCTTGGGGTGAGAGTTGATTTGTATTTCACAACAATAGGTGGTTTGATTGATTGACAGGAAAAGGGAATGCACTTTCGTACGTGTCCTTAGTGATTATTATCAACCACTGCCTAATTTTATATTGTTATGCGCTATGCGTTTTGATTTTTTGAATACTTCAAATGGTGGCTTGATTTGTATAGCGGTAAGCTTGATGGATCAAAAAGGACACACTAAATGGTCAAACAGCACACACAAAATAGTAAAAACACTTCAAATTGCATATGGGAAAGAGTTTTAATTTTAAAACAACTTTTTTTTCTTTATTCTTAAAACACATATCACTTTAAAATTAAATTGTTTTACTGAACTGATGAACAAAATAGGAGCTTCAGTTGTAAAAATTTGTATAAACATCAATTCCAACAGAGAGAGAGAGAGAGAGAGAGAGAGAGATAGATAAGATAAGATAGATTAGTGATTAATTATGAAAACATTTGATTTAAAGACAGGGCTTAACACCGTCCGCCCAAGTTTGATTAAATTCTTAAATTTAATTTAAAAGATTCATCGATAGTATTGATTTGCTATAAATGATAAAGCTTTTCTACAGTTAGTAGCTGTGCAATTTATTCCAATCTGAACCATTCAAAATATTCCTCATCTCGGATTCTTCCAACACTCTCCTTCCATAAATTCGAAGTCTGAACTCGTTTAAAATAGGACACCTGCCCAAGAAGTGAAAACATTCTCCTTCTCTCGTAGATTGCATAACGAGCATGTAATTGGCAGATCTGCTCTACGCGGGATAAAATTTAGGTTCAGTATCTCGCCTCTTGGCTTAAAAATCGTGGATATTAATTCTATTTTATATTTTTCATTGAAATAGTTGTATAATGATTTTTCACAACATAATTTTTCCATATGTAATAAACTACAGATTGCCATATATTTACATACTCAAATAAATTTCAAAATATTTTTTAGAAAAGTTTTTCAAAAAAAAACCTTTTTTAAAATAAAACTGGTCGAACGATTTTCTATATTTTTTTTCCTAGATAGACATATAGTTTTGAAATTTTATTGCATACTTAGTTTTTCCGAGAAATCTCTAAAACTAATTAAAAAAATAAAAGAATTTTCGAAATTATTTTTTTTAATATACATATTTGCAGGCGCAAAGAAATTGCTAGCATAAGAGCAAGTTCGTGCGACCGAGTCGTGCATTTTATTTCTTTCGCATATTTGTTTGAACTCACGTTTCGCTTTTAGGTGCATCCTTTTGTAGTTAGGCTCGTTTAACTTTCTATAAAGGTTCAGTAGTGAGAAAGATTCTCGTCGTTTTCTTTCGCATTCAAGGTCAAACCATGGTAGGTTCTTGTATGATTTCTCTGTTCTATTGGTACAGAATTCCTGATAGCTTGAGCTATTTCTTCAATGTTACCATTCGAATTTATTACTTCGATTTGCTTACTTAAATCTGTTCGGTAGCTTTCCGCATTCTTGTGCTTCCATATCAATTTTGGTAGTGTATTCATATTTTCAGCATTGAACATCTCTTGGTTGGCTATCTGAGAAGAAGTCACAATAGGCAGGTGGTCAGAAAAGCTCTGGGATTGTACTTCGAAGTTCTGGATCAAGTAGTTCCACTCTCCTTCACTCAAACTTAGGTCGATGACTGAACTTCCTTGAGCACCCACAAAAGTGGATTCGCCATTTGGATCTCCCATTGAATATCCGTTTAGAATTTTCAAATTATGCTCGCAACAGAAATCCAAAAGCTGAGTACCTCTTCTATCCAATTCCAACAGAGAATATACTAGGCCTACAAAATACTACACAGAAACATAAGCTTTTAGTTAACCATGGTATTGCAGATGGCGTTAATTTAAAACCTTCAATGCCAATCCGAAAAACAATCGGTCATAAAACAAACACTTAAAAACACTAACAAAAGTAAATCGAAATGTCAGAGTGATAAGACGTGTTTCTTGTATTCTCCGGCTCATCATACTTTCAAAGTCGTTCTTTTGAGAAAAACTCCATAAAAAAGAAAAAAAAGTGAAAAAATAGAAGATAAGAGTGAATAAAGCCCTCAAGAGCCTTTTAATAGAAGCTAAATACCATTAATTAAGACGTATAAAAAGTGAATAAAAATTAAATAGCTTCTCCTCAGTGAATTTTTTTTTCTTTTTTGTTGTTGTTCTTCTTGACCAAATAATACAGTAAAGATGAGTTCTGCTTCTCTTGTTTCAAATTCCACTCGATCCATTTCGAGAAAAAAATGGAAACACTCCAAAGACCGGTTCCCCCGCTCCTATAAAGAAGGGCAAGGGTTCTGTTACAAATACAGTCAATGTTTCCCCAGCCTCAACACCACAGCAATTGGTAGATGCACATACACCCGCATGCTCCAATCATTCCCTCATCGCCCATGATCTTGAGGAACGATTTAGGACTCTAACTGAGGAGATTATCACTCGCTTTAAAACAGAACTAAGCAAACTGCAAACTGATCTTATGAATCATATAACAATAATGGAACAGCATTGGACCACCCAATTAAAAACATATGATCAGTCACTCAATGATTTAGAGAAGCGAGTAGTAATAATTGAAGAACACAGCAAAGAACTTCCCATTGCCGCTAACACCGTTAATAAAAATAAGGAGCAGCTCGCCGATCTTACCAAACGGTGTGATGAACTTGAGAGAAGAGATCTCGCTGCGGATGCAATTCTCTTTGGAGTACCAAAGCTGGAAAGCGAAAATCTTAAATCAATTTTCAACCACCTGTGTCATGAAATTGATATTCAACCTCCAGCTTTGCGATCGATTTTCCGCTCCCACCACCGCAATGGATGTAATGACCCACCTGTAATCGTCAAGTTTAACAGCGCACAAGAGAAAAAATCCATTTTGAAATCATTATCTGAGTTCCAGAAAAATAAAAAAACAACCCTCTCTCTTCGAAACATTGGTTTGGATTCAGATAAACATATTTTTTTGAACGAGAGCCTCACGAAAAAAAACCGTTCTCTTCTTAAACATGCTGCCCAACTTAAACGACATAAGAAGCTTTTTTCTGTCTTTACTAAAAATGGAATTGTTCTGGTTAAAGAGCAAAAGAATGGAACAGTTATCACAATAGACGATGAAGAGACCTTGAATGTGATTGCCATGAGATGTCAAGAAGCAGATACAATGATTGATAACGACGATGTCCAAAATCAAAATAATGAAATTATTTAATTTATATTTCTTACTTTTTTTTGTGTGTTATTTTAAATTTCTTTCTTTGAATTACAATAATTCTTTTCTATACTTAAATTTTCTTCATTTCTCAAAGCTACGTGAAAGTGTTTGTGTTGGTTTCATTGTTTTTTCTAAATGCACTTGCTGCCTCTAATATTGGGGGAGGTTCCAAAGCCGAATGCAAAATATTAGTTGATGTTTTATGTAAACAGAAAAAAGGTTTAAATATTTTCCATTTAAATGCCCAAAGTATCAAGAATAAAATAGATGATTTGCGTGTACTTTTTGATGGTAGCGGAGTCGATATTATATGTATCTCTGAAACCTGGTTGAAACCGGAAATGTGTGACACTCTTTTCAGATTAAATGGTTTTAAACTTATTCGTGCTGACAGGTGTAATAAATTGGGAGGCGGTGTTGCTATTTTTATCAGGAATTCGTTTAAATTCCATATAAGAAAAAAGTCCTCTGCAAGTGATTTATTCGAATATTTATTTCTTGAAGTAACAAGTGAGTGTGGAACATTTTTGGTTGGTTGTGTCTATATGGCACCTGATGTAGCTCATTATACCCTAATAAGGAATCTTTTGGAGGAGGTTGTACATTTGTATACTGATATTTTGATATCCGGTGACCTTAATCTTAATGTGTTGGACAGTAAAAATAACAACTTTATTGAAATGGTCGATTCCTTTGGTTAAAGCTTTGTAAACACTAAGCAACCAACACATTTTAAACCTAATTGTTGTCCGTCTCTGTTAGATGTTTTCCTGGTATCAAATCGTAATTTAGTACTGCACTATGACCAACTTTTAGCAACCACTTTTTCACATCACGATCTTATATATATGTCTATCAACGCAAGTTTCGTTTATGTAGAAGAAACTTCTTACATTTACCACGATTATTCTAAAATAAACTTTGTGAATTTATTCAACGATAGTCGAAATGTAGACTGGTCACCTATTTACCTAACAAGTGATGTTAATAAGCAGATTGAGTGCTTCAATAATAATATATATTACCTTTTTAACAACCACGTCAAAGTTAAAACAAAAAAATTTAAGAAAGTCAAATTTCCGTGGATTACACAAGAAGTTAAAACTTGCATGAATACTCGGGATGCGTTGTATGCTAGGTGGAGAAGATATAAATGTTCAGCGATTTTCGATCAATTCAAAATTGCTCGCAATGCAGTTACTTATCTTTTAAGAAAAAACAAAAAGATCTTTTTTAAAAACGAATTTAATCCTAACAATTCAAGTTCAAAGTTTTGGAAAAGTGTAAGGCAGGCTGGGCTTACTAGTGGCAAGCAATCCGTTGCAGACATAATTGACATTGAGGAACTGAATAAAAAATTTATTCAACCTCAGTCAAATCATAATCAGTTCATTAACACATCCCAATCTTCCATTAGCCAAAGAAACACCTTTTCCCTATCTAGGTTTGACGAATCAGTCGTTGGTCTTGAAATTTTAAAAATCAAATCGAAAGCTGTTGGATCGGACAACATAGAACCAGATTTTGTAAAGATTCTTCTCCCAGTTTTGCTTCAACATATAACCCATATTTTTAATTCAATTTTGACCACTTCTGTTTTTCCTGATGTCTGGAAAATTGCTAAAGTTTTGCCGTTACCAAAATCATCATCAGCAAACAAAACTGAATACCGACCAATAGCAATTTTACCTTTCTTAAGCAAAGTTCTAGAAACAGTTGCGTGTAATCAAATCAAGGTTTTTCTTGATAACAATAAACTAATTGCTAGCCATCAATCCGGTTTTCGTGCTAAGCATAACTGTACTACTGCTCTTGTCAAGGTATCCGAAGACATACGTGCTGGTTTTGATAGAAATATGATGGGATTAGCTGTATTTTTGGATTTTTCTAAGGCATTTGACTGTGTAAATCACACCATTTTGTTGCATAAGCTTAAAACAGAATTCGCCTTTGAAAATTCTCTGTGCAATTTGATAAAATCATATCTTTTTGATAGATCACAATATGTGTTCCACAATAATAAGTCGTCCTCTAGCCTAAAAGTCTATTTAGGCGTTCCGCAAGGCTCTGTGTTGGGGCCGCTCTTATTTTCATGTTTTATAAATGACATAACAGAATGTTTTTCATACTGCGAATATCATATTTATGCGGATGATGTCCAGATTTACAAAATGTTCCCAAAATCGAACACAATACTTAGCATGGAACAAATAAATCTGGAATTAAGTAAAATTTCGGCTTGGACGGTTAAGAATGAGCTGAATTTAAATCATAGTAAAACAAAAGCCATGATTTTAAGCAGAACTAAATGTAATGAACAGTTTCCAAGCCTGTTTCTTAACGAGACTCCAATAGAATATGTTGAAAATATAAAGAATCTTGGAATTTATTTCAACCATAACTTAAACTGGGAAGTGCATATCAACAAAACAGTTTCAAAAATGTATGGTGCACTTCGCGGCTTAAGCCTTACCTCCAAATATCTTCCAACTAGCGTTAAGCTTAGACTGGTTAAATCCTTCATTTTACCTTTACTCCTTTACAGTTGCGAGTTATTTTCCAATATGGACTTTGAGGCTAATAGAAAACTAACTGTGGCATACAATAGTTGTGCGAGATACATCTTTGGTCTGAAAAGATATGATCACATTTCTAGTTATACCTATCAAATAACAGGCTGCTCTTTGACAGCGCTTTTAAAATATCGTACTTTGATATTATTACAAAGAACCATACAATCAAAAGAACCAAAGTATCTGTTCGATCAAATACATTTTGCCAGAAGTAATAGGACGCTACAAATTATTGTTCCCAAACATAAGTTTCTAGTAACATCAAGACAATTTTTCGTTCACGCAACTCAGCTTTGGAACCAAATTCCCCATAATATCAAGTCTATAACCAACACCATCACCTTCACGAAAAAAGCTTTTATGTACTTTGCTGAAAACTTCTAAAACTTTTCTTTTCTTTTATTTTCTTTTCTTTATTATTTCATTATTCTCTGTTATTAATATACCTAGCATTATGTTTATCTCAACTCTGTAAACCTATATAAGCTTGTGCAACTTTAAAAGATGTAAATTCTATATCTTATATGTACAATGAATATGAAAATTATAATAAATACTAAATACTAAATAAATACTAACTATGTAAAAATTACCACAATAGGCTGTTTATATCAAGAGAGGTTAATGTTCTTAGCGAATTGATTCTTATTAGTGGGTAAGAAGGCTCCGTTGAGCCGGCAGCGGCAATTTTCTGAAAACTTGACTTAGAGGGGGGAAAAAATTATTTAAAAAAATCGGTATCATCTAAAATGCCATGCTATATCTTTTTTTAGCTAGAAATCTCTTCTTTTATCGTGTTTTCAAACAAAATTATTTTAGTGAACCGTTTTTAAAAAATTAACTTTCAAACTCAAAATTTTGAAAAAAAATGTTTTCGAAATTTTACGCAGTTAAGTATTAGTTTTGTTTTATAATTGTATTAGTTATATATTTTTTTCTTGCTTTCATCCGTGCGAAAATATCAATGGCCTCCTTATACCGTCTTTGCATGCAATAATTGTGTTAAATGTAAATAAATGTTAAATGGGGAACATGCGTTATCAGTATCTCAATCGGACGGATTCCTCCAGAAAAATGTAAGTTTACAAGACAAATCTGCATGGGGAAGGGCGTCCAAACTACAAAATCCCCAATAAATAATTTCTTTTGCCGCTATCTCAAAATTTCCAATAATACCCAACATATTTCTTTAAGGTATTTTTTTTCGTACAGGAAAATATTTAAAATAACTATTCTCCGAAGACCTAATTAACACCACATCCCAGATAATAAAAGTTGAAAAATCATTTTTCATAAAATTGTAAGGCCTGTCTTTATCTTCATATATAAATATTATGTTCGTATTGGTTTGGGACAAATTGTACGTAAAACTTTTATTTTGCCTTTTCTGGCTCCAGGTTTTAATTCCCAAAAGGCTTTTATGAATGTGAATGTACCATTATGCACAGACAAACTCTGATATCTGTATTGTACATTCTGTAGACGGATTTTAAATAATGAACCAATATAGCCAGTGCGACTAGAAAATCATCGGAGATTTAAGCAGCATTTGATTTAAATTAACAAGTATAACGAAGATGGATCGGGAAAATTAAAAATTTGATTCCAACCCTTTTAAAGAGGGTGCTGTTGGAAAGGTTTAACTCAATTTCGGCTGCTACAACTTTTTGTACACATTTGTAAGGTAGTACAGAGCCATATGATACTTCAGTTGCAAAGGAAATACAGATGACAGCATACATATAATATTTCCCTTATTCATTTTAACAAGAATAATTTTACATTAAAAAAACCAGCAAAAAGACTCAGCACGAGTCTTTGTATCCTGCACTGGTCAAACATGCTTTTATGATTTATGTATTACTATTAATTTTTTAATGTGAAATTAAATTTATTTATTTATTTCATATCAATGCAATTGGATAAACAATATTTTTGGTTAAATCCTGCATTTTTTGTCTTCGACCCGATCGGTCATTCCGGAATTTTTGCTGATGTTTTAAACAGCTAAAAAATGTATGAAAAAAATCAAAAAAAAAAAAAAAAAAAAATTACCAAAAAATGTTAAAAGCCTGCATTTTATTTTTGTCTTCCACCCGATCGGAACCAAACCTTCACAGGAACCACCCCTGGACTAAACTATATTTACCCTGAAAATTTCAGAAAGATCCATTAGCGGTTTAGGAGTCTATACGCAACATACATATATAAAAAACATAAACACATCCATTTTTATAAATGTATATAGATAATGAACCTTAAACCTACATTAAAGCCCATATTTATCGAACAATATCAAACCGCTCGTAACTTTAAGAGCCTCTTAACTTAAGTTCAAAAAGTGCTATTCATCGAACACTATTAACTCTTATTCGAATATTCGAAAAATGGCGGATTCCTCCTATCGGAACGCACCCCAAACTTATTTTTACTATTTCCAAACACATCCTTCGAAATCAAATGTCAAAAAAAAAAAAAAACACAATAAGCCAGGCAAAAAATTTAATTAGGTATTATAAAATAAACCTACCTCCTGTATTGTTATTAGTATAATAATTCATTGTTTATTTTAGATCAACAATGTTGCCCACATATCGGTGCTTATTCGTTTTCAAATTACATTGTGTCCTTAAGGAATCTGGTCAAACCGGAGTCCCAAGAAATGGAGATTATAGTTACTTCTTGCGTTCTTGTCTACTTTCGATACCATATTAATCAATTTAATGTCGTAAGCCAATTATAGCTGCCATCAACGAAGTTTGTTTTAGAGGAGGATTGGATTGGAACTAGCTCTCGCTTGCCACTATCGCATTGCAACTAAAGACAAAAAGACTTGTTTGGCACTTCCTGAAATTATGCTGCGTTTGTTACCAGGTGGAAAGCTTACTTCTATAACTGCATTAGATATATAGCTGACAGGAAAGACCGTCAAAGCTGATCGGGCCAAAAACCTTAGAATTGTTGATCTCCTAGTAGATCCCCTTGGACCTGGTCTATAGCCTGTCGAGGCCATGCTAAGGATAAAATTAAAGTAAATGATCTTTTCATTAAAGACATGCGAATTGATCCTTAAATCACTTTCTTACAGATCAAAAAATGGACTACCAGACAAGTTAATGAATTTTGCGTTCAGCAGTATCTTTGTTTGTTGAACTTCACTTTGTCAAAAACGAAATTTCGTCACGCCAGCAGGGTATGAAGATGTCAAGTGGACTTATCCAGCTCCTCTCAAAGTAAGTTTGCATTTACAAATTATAATTTCATAATTAATAATTTATACATACATATACTTGTAGATTATTGAACGTTATTAAAAAAGGAGTAGACGCAGGATCTGTAGCAGGCTATGAATCAGAAAGAAAGGGATTTTGAGAACTAGCAATGCCACCTGAGTCCATGGTATAATCGGACTCTTTCGTTGTCAAACAGAGTACAAAATAGAACACTCAAGTTGTGCCGCCTTTGATTGCAAAGAACAAAGAACCCTGCCACCTGCAGCAGTAATTCTTTAACCTTCAAGGTTATCAGATCCAAGATCTCGCTCCGACATAAAAAAAAAGAAATCAAAGCACTACAATATATGTATTACTAAAATAAGCATTATTTATTAAATACATGCTTCATTCTTGTATCATTTAAGAACCTAATACAAAAAAAAAAATTACCCAGCATAAAATAAATAAAGATGACGTATGAAAGTAGTTACTGTTTTCAAATTAATAAAATATTTATTGATGGCTATAAATAAATGTAATTATTTTGTTTCTTGTCCACATTTTCAAGTTTGAACTATCATGAATTTGAACAATTATTTTCTTTTTTTTTACTTCCAAATGTCAAATCGATAAAAATCGTAGTCTACTGTACTCAGCAGTTTTACCACAGTCAACTCTTCACAATGATTTGGATTGCCTGCTTTGCGGGGTAAAATGATTTTTACTCAATTTTTCATTGTCACAACCACTTACACAACCAAGTTTCTCCACTAGGAAGACTCTTAACAAATCCTTTCCTTCAAAACTGCCGATTTAGCATTCAAATAAAACTGGTTAGGTACACTGCTGCGTGCGGATAGACTAATGATTTCGAATATTTTTCGAAGATACCGCTCGTAACTTAGGAGTGGTCCTGACCGCTCATAAGTTTTGCGAGCGCTCGTAAATCTGTACTAATAGTGCTTGATAAATAGACTTACCAGGCTCTTAAGTTGAGAGCGTTCGATAAATACGGGCCTAAATATATACATATGTATGTATGTATGTACATTTTTATTCTTTGGACATGCTATTCATAAAATATATGTAGGTACCTATGTTGTTTTTTAAGAAGTATATTTTTCGTCACGGTCACTAAATGCTGCAACACAGATGAAATAAAAGAAAAGGTGGATGGGTAATACGAGTTGTAACAACAACTATTATTATAAATTCAAAATACAACGCCTACTACAATAGTTAATTTTAATTCCTAACATCTTACTTGATGGATTTCCTATTCATTCAAATAAATTTTTTTTGTCCGCCTTGTGTTCCCCCAAAAACTAAATTTAACAAACAAATGTAGCTTCTCGCTTCTTACCAGGCTATGTAAAGGGTGTTTTCTTAGACGTGTGGTTTTCAAGAAAAAATAAAACCCTTATAATTTAATGTTATGGCCAAGAATTCTGCTTTATTATAAACATAAGGGTTTGCCATTATTTTTTAAAAATTATTTCGAATAAAAAATTAATTCCTGGGCGATTTTGTCGACCTAATATTGGACGCAGCGCGCGTCGCGGGTCGCGCGAACCGAACCATTATTTTGGTAACAAATTTGCACAATTTGCAAACGTTGTTCAGAAGAAAGTCTATTCATTATGAAATGGCAAACCAAACTGAACATAAATCAAGTGAAAGCTGTCAAAAAGACTTCGAAA
Organism: Platycheirus albimanus; assembly: GCA_916050605.2. Taxonomy (NCBI): domain Eukaryota; kingdom Metazoa; phylum Arthropoda; class Insecta; order Diptera; family Syrphidae; genus Platycheirus; species Platycheirus albimanus. The sequence continues at coordinate 48,892,305 of OU696697.1, read as the reverse complement.
AAAGTATTGCCAGATTGAAAACCACACGTCTAAAAAAACATCCTTTAAAAAGAAATCGCAATAAATAATATTAAAAAGTCCTTCTCATGTTATGTCAGCAAATATAATAATTGCAAAGAATTTTTGAAATTATACCTTTTCTCTTTCTTCTTACTCTTCTAACCGATTTTTAAATGACAATGTAGGTACGCATAATATTATATACACAGCTAACCAACATATTTGACCAATAGAAATGAATCTCTTCCATTTTTACTTGCGATTATAGGTACTATAAGGCAAGTTATGGATCCGTGCAGAAAAAAAAAATTGAGATAACAATCACACATGACATTACGATGATGGAGAAGTCGAAAAAAGTGGGTCTGGGAATTCCGTCTGTCTGTCTGTCTGTCTGTCTGTCTGTCTGTCTGTCTGTCTGTCTGTCTGTCTGTCTGTCTGTCTGTCTGTCTGTCTGTCTGTCTGTCTGTCTGTCTGTCTGTCTGTCTGTCTGTCTGTCTGTCTGTCTGTCTGTCTGTCTGTCTGTCTGTCTGTCTGTCTGTCTGTCTGTCTGTCTGTCTGTCTGTCTGTCTGTCTGTCTGTCTGTCTGTCTGTCTGTCTGTCTGTCTGTCTGTCTGTCTGTCTGTCTGTCTGTCTGTCTGTCTGTCTGTCTGTCTGTCTGTCTGTCTGTCTGTCTGTCTGTCTGTTCGCGCCTCTGGAGGCTGAACAGGTGGGCCGATTTGCTTCAAATTTGGTATTTAGGATTTATTTGGCCGTCCCTCGGAACATTTTTTTTATTTTTGCTCTAGGTCCAAAAATAACGGCACCTGCCATACAATCTTGAAGACAAAAATTGATTTTCTCAAAAACGGCTCTAACGTTTTTGATAAAACTTTCAGAATGCTATATTTTTAAGACAGTATATCTTTTGGTTAGAAAATATTTTTCAAAATTTGTCTTATAACGGTACCTCTCATAGAACCAGTATTTTCAAATCAAATTTTCTCGTAAACCGTACATCCGATTTCAATAAAATTTTAGTCGCAGAAAGTGATTCATAATTTTATTAATATGGCATTTCAAAATTTTCAAAAACTTTTTTTTTTGGATTTTTTATAATTTTTTCAAAATTTTTTTTGGTTTTCGAAATATGTTGGAAACGGGTATATTGATTTTTTTTAACATTATTTTTTTCAGATGTAAACTACGTTTTGCCATATATTTACATACTCAAATAAATTTCAAAATATTTTTTGGAAAAGCTTTTCAAAAATAACCTTTTTAAAAAAAAACTGGTTAAACGATTTGCAATATTTTTTTTTCCTAGATTGACATATAGCTTTGAAATTTTATTGCATACTTAGTTTTTCCGAGAAAACTCTTAAACTAATTTAAAAAATAAAAGAATTTTCGAAATTATTTTAATTTTTTTAATAATATCCATATGCAGCCACTTAGCAATTCATAAGAGCAAGTTTGTGCGACCCAGTCGTGCATTTTATTTAATGATGCATTGTTGGCATATCGAAGTTTGGATTTTGTCGTATTTATCATTGTCACTTGAAATTCAATCTTTTTAAATTCTTTTATTTGAGAAAGAGTCATTTTGAATTTTAGCTTTTGAAATTATGACGGGCCCCCAGTAGGTGGTACACTATATTGTCGTTATTTTTTTTTTTTTTTTTTTTTTTTTGAATCCTGCTAAGGAACCACCGTGCATGGTTTAGGTTGATTTCAATTTAATTGGGCGACATACTGTGGTAATGGACGAATTTCAGGAATAATTTAGTATACGTACAAAGTTCGCTGGATGTTGATATACCTATTTATTTAAAGATTTTATTAAATGTAGAAAGCGAAGTAATTTGTTTAAAAAGCAAGATCAATAATATTATTCTTATTGCGCCATGTAATGTATATATGTATACATAAATATATTTTAAATTCTTTTCAATACAGTTTTTCAAGAACGTTGAAATATTATATTAACTCAAAATATTCAGGCAATATAAATAAAATTGCATATTGAATGAATAAAAACTAAGATATGCAGTGTCGATGAATGAATTTTAAATGTTCTTTGTTGAATATTAAAATAAATTACTTTCACATCAATCTTCTCATATTTAATTTACACTTTTATTGTTGAACTGCTAAAAAATAAGATATTTCAAAAAATCAATCATTTTTAAATTGTTCAAACCTCTATGTTCATATTATTATACAGGGTGATTCACCAGCGTTGTGCCAAAAAGCTTGAGCGTGTAGGTTGAGTTCAGACAAGAAAAAAATCGTATGGGAGGGGGGGGTCTATTCCCCCCCGTTTAGCCGGGAGGGGCAATTTTCTGAAAAATTTACTTATTTTGTAAAAAAAAATATTAAAAATCAACGGCTTCGTTTACAACACCGTGTTATACTTTTTTGGAAAGCCAAAAACTTTTTCTTTCATTTTGTTTTTAAGTTAAATTGTTTTAACGAATTGTTTAAAAAATATAAATTTTCAAACTCAAAATTTTCAAAAAAAAAAAAGAAAAAAATCATTTTTGAACTAATTTTTTTCAAAATTTTATGTAATTAAGTACCAATTTTGTTTTAAAAATTCAATGCCATTGTTAATTTTTAGTCGAAAACAGAAAACCGGATGCAAAAATGACTTTTCGTTTTTGAGAAATAAAAAAAAAACCAGAACCACTTTTTTCTAAGAAAATCTTTGTTTTTATTTTTACCTACCTCGACTTTTAGTTTTATTAATTTTTGAAACATTAACCTTTCTTTTAATATTTGTTCTGTAATAGGAGTTTTATGAGGACTTTTATTATGCCCGGGGGCCGGCCGCGGCCACCTGCCGGGAAGGGTTCTACCTGCTAGGAGCTTAAGATGATTAAACCACAATTTTTCTTGAATTTCTTGAAATTATAAGAAATTTTCAATATGATCCCCATTTCTTAGAAGGCATAGATTATATCTCCTTCTAATGCCTGCGCATAAATTTATATTTGATAAATTTTCCTGCAATTTTACTCCAGCGACTTCAATTCGTTCTTTAAGCTGTTCCAAAGAAACGATTTCCACTTCGTACACATAATTCTTCATGAATCCCAATGCATAAAAATCTAAGGGTGTTAAATCTGGTGATCTAGGAGGCCATTCTGTTGGGCCTCTTCTCCCAATCCATCGGTAACTAAAATGATCATCCAGCCAGTTTCTCACCTGTAAGCTATAGTGTGCTGGAGCACCATCTTGTTGATAGATTAAACTATCGGTTATAGCCAATGGAACGTTGTCTAACAAATCGGGTAAAAGGTCTCGTAGGAACTGTAGATATGATTCTCCATTAATAACGGAATTCAGAAATCGGGGTCCGATCACGGTGTGTCCAACAATACCAAGCCAGACGTTACAGCTAAAGCGGTGTTGTGATTTGTTCTGCTTTTTGTTGTGTGGATTATTTTCACTCCAGTGATGTAAATTGTGAAAGTTAGTGACGCCATCCCTGGTAAACTGTGCCTCATCCGTCCAGAAAATCCTTGAAAAATAGTTGCGTTCAGTTTCATCTCTAAGCAGCAATGATCGACAAAATTCTGCTCTCAATAACCTGTCGTTTGCTGTGAGTTCCTGAACTGGCGTGAAGTGGTAAGGGTGTAAATGTTCCGTACCAAGCACTCTCCATGCTCTAGATTGGGACACTCCGAGCATTGTAGCTATCCTCCTTGTACTAATGGAGGGATTACGTCGGACCGTATCTAAAATTCTTTCCTCTATGATTGGGGGTCCTGCAATTGACCTTTCACTTCTTCTAATCTCTAGCTGTCCGTGCTCTCTTAGACGTTGGTGGATTCTTGAAAACATGCTACGACTCGGGCACCTTCTATTGGGATATCTTTCAGCGTAAAGTCTTTCAGCTTCCCGATCTCCACCATTAGCTAAACCGTAGCAGAAGTGCATGTCCGCTAACTCTCCTCGAGAGTATGAGTTTGACATTGTTATGTGTTGATGAGTCCATATTCCAATTGGAAATGGTTGTTTACTAAATATGCGATGCCTTTTATTTACCTTTAGGTTGATAGTTGTTTATTCATTCAAGAAAAATTGTGGTTTAATCATCTTAAGCTCCTAGCAGGTAGAACCCTTCCCGGCAGGTGGCCGCGGCCGGCCCCCAGGCATAATAAGAAAAAATTGCAGGTCAATTTTCAGACGTTATCAATGAACAAAATGATTAATCCAGGGAAAATCCAATACTTTTCTACTTTATTGAGTCCTCATAAAACTCCTATTATAGAACAAATATTAAAAGAAAGGTTAATGTTTCAAAAATTAATAAAACTAAAAGTCGAGATAGGTAAAAATAAAAACAAAGATTTTCTTAGAAAAAAGTGGTTCTGGTTTTTTTTTTATTTCTCAAAAACGAAAAGTCATTTTTGCATCCGGTTTTCTGTTTTCGACTAAAAATTAACAATGGCATTGAATTTTTAAATTAAAATTGGTACTTAATTACATAAAATTTTGAAAAAAATTAGTTCAAAAATGAATTTTTTCTTTTTTTTTTTTTGAAAATTTTGAGTTTGAAAATTTATATTTTTTAAACAATTCGTTAAAACAATTTAACTTACAAACAAAATGAAAGAAAAAGTTTTTGGCTTTCCAAAAAAGTATAACACGGTGTTGTAAACGAAGCCGTTGATTTTTAATATTTTTGTTTACAAAATAAGTCAATTTTTCAGAAAATTGCCCCTCCCGGCTAAACGGGGGGGAATAGACCCCCCCTCCCATACGATTTTTTTCTTGTTTCAACTCAACCTACACGCTCAAGCTTTTTGGCACAACGCTGGTGAATCACCCTGTATAGGTATACATCTATATCTACAATGTTCGTAAAGATATACAAAATAATATTATGAAAGAACTCACCTTGAGTGGTCGTCGATATCATCTAAACCTGCAATGCAATTCATTTACAAAAAATAATCGAATTTCATTTGTACATAAAAAAAAGAATAAAATATACATAGCTATTTCAAATTGCAAATTTTGTATAAAATAATTTTTTCTCTTTCTTCGCTGTTTCCTTCTTATATTTTTGTCCAAAACCATTTTGAAGTATATTATACATAGATGTAGGTACTCGTATTTCTTTAGATTACAATGAGAGATAAGTATAAGGCACTTCTTATAGAAGTTCCTATATCATCCATGGGAGCAATTTTATGCCATAAGGTCTTGAAAATTCCTTCAAAACTGTATCTAACTCAAAACTTGACAAATGGTTTCCCTCAGTACATGCTACATTTGATTAGATCCGTCAGTGACTAAGAAGCTAATAAAAACAAATAACCATGTGTCTACCATCAAGCTTTAAAAGTCAAAAAGGAAATAACAAATGATCAAAACCCCAGACGAATTTGACTGGATGACTGATGGTGATGCTTCACACTGTAGACCTCAATTTTTGAGTATCAAAAACACTGTGTAGTGTATTCTTCTCTTTTTAGCCTCATGGCCTCGGTGTTTTTCCTCCCCCATTAAACGAGACAAGACTTCCTGTGTACGCTTATTTATGGCTACGTGCGGTGCATACTTCTAACTTCCATAACCAATTATATGTACATACATTGTACATACATATATGTATGTGTTTATATATTTTTTTCTTTTTTTGAAAAAGGCAAAAAATTTCATTTATGTGCGTCATTGTGAGTGCTGTACACCATAAGCTCTACTAGCTCTCCCTAAATTCTGAAAAATTACGACAGGCACTGGACAGGATAAAGAATAAATGGACTATAATTTCTAACAATCACAAATTTCATAAGCGAGGACATCTTTATAAGGGGAGCTTTCCTTGCTGGACCAGAGGACGAGAAACGAGAATGCTTTTTATTCATTAGAATGTCTTCAGTGAGTGTGCTTGGGTTTCAAATTAGAGGGAGGGAGACTTTTTTGTTTATGAAAGTTCCTTCATTTGGAAAAATAAGGCTGTCACAGTTTCTTAATTTTATGAACTGATCCTTGTTTTAGAGGTATGTTCGAGTGTATCGAATGTTTGTTAATAAATATTAATACATGGTTTTTTTTATAACAATTAACCCACGTCCGTTTGTGGTTTTATAGTTTATCAAGAGCGCAATGGAAAGGCATCTTCAAAATGAGGAGTCATCGTATGATGAAGCTTACTTGTTTTTTTTTTTTGCATAATTGATTAGATTGTCGTTTATTGTGACATACAAAAAACATATATACAAAATTTTCCATTTGAAAATTTTTTCGCTTTGGTTTTTCTGATCGCTTTAACTGGTCCATACCCTAAGATAATTGTATTGCATGAAAAGAAAGTTAGTCTTTTGAATGCCCTCTTTGTCTTTAATCTTATTGAAACTAAAAGAGGATTATGTGTCCTTCCTCACGTTTTACTTACCAGTTAAAAACAATGGTATGCAACAGTTAGTGCAATTGAAAAATTTTACCGGATATAAAAATGAATAAAAGAAACTACAATAAGTCTCCTGGGGCGGAAGGTGCCGTAGGAAAAAAGAGTACAATACAATTTAAATGTCTCCAAGTACACTCTACATCTACAACACGCATTGTACTTTCTTTATCCTAGCATCAAGTAAACAATTTAATACGACAAAGTCATTTTTGAAAGACGAGCTCACTGCACCTGGCCGTTAGTTTCCTCGAATGTAATTATATTCACCCAGGAGTGATGCAATTTATGTGAGCCCTGCAAGGCTTTAAATTGTCTTCCTGCATTCCCTTTCAGACTTTCTATTCATAGTTGGCCCTTTTCTGGACTATTGTCCTTTTGTTCTCTTTGCAAATACTTGAAAGAATAAGTTGATGATGGAGTATTAAAAGGATAAAGTAGGAACCAGGAAGTAAATTAATCTACTCGCAAATTTTGAATCGATGGCTTCTCGCAGCATAATACATAGTGGTCTATATAAGTAAAGTAATAGCCAAAAATAATTGTATTTTTTGTATTCTCAATATTAGATATCTAATCTAAGAATTCAGTGAGGCACCATATCAACTTATTATCAACTTATTAATTTATCAAGTTAAAGAAGCAAAAAGTCAAAGGCCATATTTTAACCTAATATATATATTATGTTATTTTATTTTTTAAAGATTTATTTGTAGAGTATGAAGTTAACAACATGTTAACACTTCATGTTGAATACATATTTAAAGTTAAGTTATTTAATAAGTTTTCACTATTAATATTTGGTTGATTAATTTAAGTCAATCTGGCGTGAGCCTTCATAATTGGTGCCCATTCCTGAAATTAAAAAATTATGGCCTTATTTTATTTTCAAAACGAAATAAGAGCCAAACATAGATAGAAAAATTTTAGCCGTGAGCCGTGACTTAAGAGCAAGTGACACAAGTCATCGTCACGTCGCAAGGCCAATTTGTATAGTCAGTTCCAAAACAAAGGAAGTAATGATTGTCACCCGTATTGATTGTAAGCCGTTTGTATTCTCGAACGTCTTTCCCAATATTTTGATCTTTTGTTTGATTTTAGTTATCCTATGAGATAGACTACATTATTTTTTTCAAACAGGATTTCGTTTCTTATATGATTTTTCTTGGCTCTATAGTTTTGTTAAGATCAAACAAGAGCCCGTGTATTTTACATTAATTTACAAAGTTTGCCCAATATTTTGTATAAGTCCTCTGGATTGTCTGATAGTAGAACAATTACAATGTCACCTGCAAATATAAGATTGCTCAATCTTTCACAACATAGCTATATATCTAATGCAAAATAATGTTTAAAGTCAAGCCGACAAAAGATTTCTTCAAGTAACTATGAGAAAAGAGGATAATTCAGTGGCTTAAAATTCTTCTATAAAACCGGATTGTTCTCTATAGACTGTTTGTCTTAAGTAATTTTTAACTCTCTTGTATAATAACTTTGATAAAAGTGTACATATCTATCTATAAACTGTCGATATTAAGCTGATTGGTCTGTAATTGTTTTGGGTAGGGTGGGGTAGATTCGACACTTTTTCTGAACATTGCAAATAATTTCTTCCTAAATAATAAGTTAAATATTTTTTGGATTTAATACGAAACTTTGTTTATAACACTTCAAACAGGCATCGTTATTGGAAAGTTTTCGAAGCTCGAACAGTTCAAATTTGTTGGCTTCAAAATTTTACTTAAAAATGAGGACAAGATATTGTGATATCTTGTCTTTTCACTGTTCCTCCGTTTTATGTGACAACCAACATGGCTTTGTTAAAAAGAGATCCACTATAACCAATTTGCTACAGTTTACTACATTTTGTATTGACGCGTTTGAAAAAAAACAACAAGTTGACTGTATTTTTACTGACTTTAGCAAAGCATTTGACAAGCTAAGCCACCATATTCTTTTAAGGAAACTGCAATATTTGGGTCTTAACGATAGATTTGTTATGTGGATATCTTCATATCTAAAAGACAGGTTATATAGTGTTGTTTTTAAAAGTGAACAATCTAAATGTTTTACTGTTAACTCCGGTGTACCTCTGGTTAGCCCTCTTGGCCCGTTATTATTTTTTACTATTTATTAACGATCTTCCGTCCGTCCTATTAAATTCTATGTCTCTTATGCCAATGATGAAAAATTTGTTCGTGCAATCAACTCTCTAAAAGACTGTGATCTCTTACAAAAAGACCTTCAAAGTTTCCGGGAATGGTGCAATATTAATGGTTTAGTTTTAAATATTGACAAGTGTAAAACAATGTGTTTTACACGCAAGAAAAATGTGATTGTCTATAATTATGCGATTGATTTGTCACCTCTTAGTAATCTGTCTTGCTTTACTGACCTTGGAATAGTGTTGGACTCAAAATTAACTTTTATTGACCATTTTGACTACATTATTAAAAAAGCTAACATTACTCTCGGTTTTATTAAAAGATTTGCTCGAGAATTTCGTGATCCCTATGTTCTAAAAAATCTTTATGTCTCATTCGTAAGATCCATCTTAGAGTATTGTTGTGTTGTATGGGCACCATATTATGCGGTTCATATAAATAGATTGGAGTCCGTTCAAAGAAGATTTATGAGATTTTGTTTAAGATTTCTACCATGGTCGAATAGAATTATCTTGCCACCTTACGCTCAACGTATTCAATTAATAAATCTTCCATCTCTAACGAGTCACAGAGCATATCTACAATTTTGTTTTATTGTCGGGATAATCAATGGATCCATAACAGCCCCATTGATACTTTGTCGATTAAATTTCATAGCTAGTCAGTATAATTTGAGAAGGCAGTTGCCAATTTCCAGAATTTATAGTAGATCAAACTACGGTGCTAATAGTCCTTTAAATCTCTTAATTAATATTTACAATAAAAATTCAGATTTAATTAATTCCAGCAATGACAATGTAAAATCACTCAACTTAAGAACAATATTTTTTATTCAAAATAATCCATAATGTACATTAGATATAAGTTTTTATTTTTTTTTTGTTATAGTTAAAAAAATGTATGTACCGTTAGTATTTAACGAAATAAATAAATAAATAAATAAATTAAAAAAAGATTTATGAGGATTGTACCCCATCATCGGGCCGTTCGGCATGATTGTTTGTAAAGCAGAAATCACTCTTAATTATAAATTAAAGTGAATTAAATTAAAGCAAACTGTTAAATATGTAGTTTTTTATTTAAATGAAATCCTTTAACAAAACAAATAAAAACATAATATAAAGAAAAAAAAATGCGGACAGGAAATAAGAAATCAATTCAAATGGGTTTAAAAAGTTGCCAATACAGAATAATTCATTGGGCGTTATAGCAAGTCATATCAAACTCCTTAAAAACAGGTTCGAGTATCTTGACGATCCACGCAGTCTTTATTTGCACTATCAGTTCTCGAGAGTAAGAAGCTTATATCAAGCATAAACTTACAATCAGAGATTAGCCAACACATATTATGTGCTCACTGGCTACATCATTTAGTGCAGGTGTTAGTTGTTAGTAAGCAAAATATACAAATAGCATAACACCAGCACAAAAAATAAAAAATAAATAAACAAATACATTTATACAAAATAGATATAAAAACATTGAGAACATACAAAACATAAACTATGAGCGTGGTGCACTGGTTTTAAATGTTTTTTTTAGAGAGGATTTACTAATATTAAAATCAACAATACTTTTATTTGAGTTGAAAAGTTTACACATGCGGGTAAGAGGTTCATTCATGCCATAATTAGTACGGTGTTGGGGACAATGTAATAGCTCTAAATTACGAAGATGATGAGCCCCTCCGCGATAGTTAAAACCTACACATGATAGAAGATCGGGTGCGTCTAAAAATCCCGTTAAAAGTTGGTGAATAAAAATAACATCATTGTTTATACGCCTTTGTGACAAGGTTTGAATCTGTAGAAGTTGAATCCGGTGTTCGTAAGGTGGGAGGTTGTATGGATCTGCCCAGGAGAGACCTTTTAAAGCAAATCGAATAAAATTACGCTGAACTGCCTCTATCCTAGACTTATGAACTTCGTAAAAAGGAGACCATACCTGTGATGCATCTTCTAGATGGGGGCGAACATGACAGTTATATAAAGCTAGGGTTACATAAGGATTTTGAGATTTCTTCGACCATCTTTTAACAAATCCCAACATGGAATTAGCTTTTTTAACAATAAAGTTGATGTGTTCAGTGAAACTCAAGTCTGGGCTAAAATTTACTCCCAGATCTTTAAAACTAAAAACGCGATGCAAAACTTGTTGTGAAATGTAATAGCCGTGTGTACTTGGTACCCGTTTCCTTGAAAATGTTTTTGTCTGACATTTCGCTGGATTCAGGCTTAAACAATTCTTGCTACACCAGATAGCAAATCTGTCGATGTCGTAAGCGAAAACAAGGATCTCACTAGAATGAATACACGAAATTACGTCATTGATAGCTAGTATAAACAGTAACGGGCCAAGATGGCTGCCTTGTGGGACTCCTGATTTTGCTGGGAAAGGGTTAGAAAACGAATTTCTGAACTTAACTATGTATGATCTGTTTCGGAGATATAAATATATCCAATTAACAAATCCTACAGGGAAACCTAAAGCTTTCAATTTGAAAATGATGATTTCATGTGAGAGTTGGTCAAAAGCTTTTGAGAAATCTGGGTAGATACAATCTAGCTCATGTCCACTCTCTAATGCCCTTGAGCACTTGTTCATAAAGGTTAATAAGTTTGTGACAGTAGACCGCTTCTGCATGAAGACGTGCTGTTGCTGGCAGATTAAATGTTTGCAGAAAAACGTTATGCTATCACAAACTACTTGTTCGAAAAGCTTGGGAATAGAAGACAGTTTAGAAATCGGTCTGTAGTTGGTGATATCGGACTTATTACCCTTTTTGAAGACGGGAGTAATGAATGAATCTTTCCATACTTGAGGAAATTCACCGGACTTAAGGGATAGCTTGAAAAGAAATTGCAAGGGAGAAGCTAAAACGGAGGAACATTTTTTTAATATTATAGGAGGAATGCCATCAGGACCGGGAGAGTAATCATCTTTCAGCAATGAAAGATAATGCAAAACTTTATCATTATCAATTTGGATGTTGTTAAAAGTGGCTTGGGGGAAACCGCGTGAGTAGTCAAAGAAATCAAAGACTATATTGACAGGATTTTCAATAAAGGACTTACTGAAATGCTTTGCAAACGCATTGCATATCTCAGGTGAGCTTGTCAAAGCGGAATCTTTGTAAGCAAAATTCACTGGATACCCATCAGACTTCTTCTTTAAATTTACAAACTTCCAAAATATCTTTGGATCAATCTTCAACGAAATTTCCATTTCCTTTACCTATGCTGCATATAGGTTTCTGGAAAGTAAATTAAACTCTTCAAAAAGTGCAAGGAACACATTTTGATCAGAAATTGAAAGACTTTTAATGTAAGACTTCCAAGCCTTATTCCGTTTGTTGCGTAGAGATTTAAGCTCTTTCGTGTACCACGGATGGCTGGTGTTGATATTTTTAGATATCTTAAGAGGAATTGAGTTTATCAAGCAGCTATTGAAAATTTCGTAGAATTGAGTAACTGCGTCGTCAATGTTAGAGCAAACATGAATATTCGAAATATTAGAAGCACTCAAATTGTCGTAAAGTAATTGAAAGTCAGTTTACGGAAATCAAGTGAATAAAAAGAGTCTTCGGCATTACTGTTATTAAGTAAATTGCTGCTCATATCAAAAAATATATCCAATGGGGGATGGTAGGAGTCTACGTTAGAAATGGCAGAGTTAGATTCTACCACTACCGTACTAACAGCGTCAGAAGAAAAGACTTAATCGAGAATTCGATTATTACAATTATTAATACAGCTTACTTGCTGTAAGTCAGTAGAGGTTATGTTGTCCAAAAGAAGAAGTTCCTGTTGCGAAGAAGTTAAGGCAGTTTCTAAATAGGACTCGTCTTCTTCTTTAGACCTGCCCCATGTGACTTCGTTAAAAGTGCCCCATACTAGGTAGGTACCTGCTTATTTTTTGTTTTTAATATTTTTTTCAAAACTTATTAAAGTAATTGAAATAATTATTATGAAAACTTTTATACAACAATCATTAAACAGGAGATACAAAGAAGTCTAAAACAAAACAGCGAACAAATCACTTACCTCGTATACAAGCTAAATTACACAAATATACACAAAACGGGTCAAACCACCTCAAAAGTTGAACAAGAACTGTCACGGACCGCGTGTGATGTATACCTGCAGTGTTGTTGCGTTAACATCAAAATCTATCTTTTATGACAAACCGTTTCTCTGGAATTAAAGAAGTCGAAAGCCCCCTTTTCAAAAGTGCCCCACCCTACCCTATATCTTAATTAATAGAAAATTTATTTAGCTATATTATGTTTTCAGGAAATATCAAACACACATTTTGGTTCACTTAGCCATCGTTGTTATCTTGCAATGTGATAAGGTTTAAACCGAGAGGTATTATCCAATTTGATAATTTGACAGTTTATTAAGAACGCTTACGTAGGTCCAGTTATAGTTATTTTAAGTCACAATTTTACAGCAAATTCTAGTTTTGAGACAAGTTTATAATTGTTTATTTGGTACCTATACAATTTGAGAAGAACAAACCTCTCTTCCAGTTTTATTTTTTATACCAGCCTCTCACACCATAAGTGTTTTGAAATTATCTCCACTTGAAACTATGTTTACTTGATCCTTTAATCCATATGCCACAAGACGACTGCTCATGGACACAACCTGAAGACTGCGTTTTTGAACCTATTAGTCCGATATGACCGACCTATGCAAATGCAGATGCATATCCCAAATCAATATTTTCGACTTAAAGCTACATATATTAATTTAATTATTCCCATGACCCTTAAAATTTGTACTTAAGAAACATCAATATTTTATTTTAAAGTTAATAATGAGAGAGTCTTCTTTATCAGATTGCCTAGTTCACACTGCAAGTTATTCTTTATAGTCTCTGCTTCTTTATTTTTTAAAGTTTAAGCTCAATTTTAGCTCAACCACAAAGAATAACCCATGAAACTATCGCACAATTTTCTATTTTATCAAGTTTTCTATTTTATCACGTGCATAGGGATGCTGTGTTTTCTATTTGTCACGGCCAGAACATGACCATGACCAAATCTTTCTATACCAAATGTCTGGTCAATTTGCTTCATTTTCATTTTAAAATAACATAATCTTATTAAACTTAACCTAACTTAACTTTATAGTTTTGTGGCTACGGAAAACCTTGGTATAATTTTTCCAGAAAAAAAAAATTGTTTTTGTGCGGAATTGGTGCCAGCCAGACGTCTCCCTTAATTAACTTTTGTGAAAGTTATATGCAGACTATTTGTGGCTATGTTGCCAAACAAAATGTCCGCATTCTTTTGTGTGCAATGACATCGCTTTAAAGGACAATCTCTAATGGAAATCATTTATGTAAGAGCAAGAAACAAAATAAATTATTTTGCTTTTGTTCTGTATAACCTCAACATCATTTGAAGGCTTCCAAATATTTTTTAATTAAATATTCCTCAAAATTGTTTTATATCCTGAAATAGTTTCTGCGGCTTAAATATTCTAAGCAAATAACAATTATGTATATTTGTATATACCTACATATGATTCTTCACTATGGTAACAAATATTATATAGATGTGAAACGTAATGTACATATGTATATTCTCATTTAATTAAAACCTTAAAGAAATCATCAATGATGTTTTCTTAATATGTGGCTAAAATCCGGACAAAAAATTTATAATAAATACGACTGGATCCCATTCTGATAAGAAGTTTAAACTGCTGGATGTTTGCATACTCAAACAAAATTTGGAATATGTTTTCAAAAAGTTTCAAAAAACCGTTTTTTGAAAAAACTGATCGAACGATTTTGAAAAAAAAATTTGCTTAAAATTCAAAAAAGTAAAAAAAATTTGATGACTTACTTCATTTGACAATTGCTTTTGAAGTGATTAGTAAAATTTCATATGATTCAATGCTTTTTTCCCAAAATCTCAAGCCCCAAGACCATTCCAACACATTAGAGCAAGTTCGTACGAACCAGTCGTGTACTTTATTTTGATAAGTTTTGTGTTTTTTGGTTCTGCTCTTTTTAACTCTACCTTCAACCTATGTAAGCGGACCAAGGCGAAGAACGTTTATAGAGCTCACTACTTGCTCTACCAACAAAAGTGACGACGTCTCAGTCGCCGCAGCGCCAGTCCACAGTTTTACGGTCGACATTGTAAACTAACAGAACCACCAATCTATCCTATATCAGCCCTCGGCGCTCGGCTATCTTAAAATTGGAAAGCCTCGGGCGGAATGAAGCCGCTTCAACGTACTTTTTCGAAATATTCGTCATTGAGCATTAGAAGAGATCATAGCTCTCGCAACATGGCTGTGAATGAGTTTCAACAAGACGTTATAAATATCCTATTTATGAGTATCTGTCTCAATTGTACAGGACCTCGTTGGAATAATCACGTTTTTATTCAGACTTAACTTTTATGTATTCAAAAACAGGTCCTAACACACTGCTTCTCAAACACCCCAATCTTTTCCGTGTTCCAAATCACCTTTACTCTGCTATCAAGACGGCTGCTCATTATTAATAATGGCCCAGTGGCCAAAATTTGGCCATTATAATGGCAAAAACTGTGGGAAAATAAAATTTCACTGCGAATTTATACGAAAAAAATGGTAAAAAAAACACACCAAGACATTTTCACCTGTATTTTTCAAAAAAAATTGCAAAACAAAATATTCCCAGTACACCTACTCAGTAATACCTTTCCAATGATATATATATCATCTCAATCGGTTCTGTAACCACCTCGCAATTGGTACCACAAAAAAACTGATTGCCTATTTATATATAGATAAAGCAAAGACTTTTTAAAATTATACCTTACTCTTTCTTCTTACTCTTCTGACGGCATTTTAAATGACAATGTACCTCTGCTTAATCTTATATACACAGCTAACCAACATAAATTTGACCAAAAGAAATGAATCTCTTCCATTTTTAACAGTGCTGTGTTGCCATAGGTATCAAAATCTGGATATTTTGAGATTTTGTCGTGTTTAATTTTGTCCTTTGGAATTCATTCGTTCGAAATTTTGTTACACGAAAAATCATCGTTTGAGATTTTGGTTTTAAAACATGTAAAAATGCTCGAATTATATTTAAAAGCAACAACTTTTGTGGTTGTTTTTTCATTTTATTTTTCAATTTTATTTTTCATTTTGAATTTTTAATAGTCAATTATTTGGCCAACGAGCACTGCATATTTTTGGGTTTATGTTGTATATTAAGCTCTCTAAAAATATATAATTCACAGTACACAGTTTTGCACCAAAAATTATATACACATACAGTGTCGATTTTATCGAACAATGTGCGTCTTAGAAGAGTGTGAACGACGCGACGTCTTACTATAATAGGCCCACTGTTCATACCTTGGCGAAACGCACTTAGGTCACCTAATTTCTTTTTATTTTAGTTTTGATTATAAAGATTTTGATTATTAGATAAGATACGTTAACTAATTTTGGAATTAATTTTTATTAACAAAAATGACAAGCTCGCAAATGAATGAGCCAAAATGTGTCAATGATAGTGATACATATTAAGAAAGAATATTAATACATACACTGACATTAATTTTTTTATATTATAGTAGGTACCAACTTTGTATATACATAATTTTTTATGTAACAATATTTAATAATATGATAAGCAAACGGAAATTAAGTACGGCCTTATTGTCCTTTCCTAAATTAAATTTGTTACGTGATTGTTAGAGTGTTGGGAGTTGGGGTACAATTATATATACATTCACAACCTCCACATCCTGTGATAAAAAGAACAATAACTTCTTTCTGAAATTGGCAAGCTAATATTATAAGGGTGGTGGGTTGAACGACGAGCACTATGCACTCTAAATTTTGCTAACACTCCAACTCCGAGCTGACAAAAAAATGGTAAATTTCGATGCTAAAATCTCGTTACTCCCCACACCGAACAATTTTTAACTGACAGGATGTCTGGTGCGCCATAACGTGTTATAGTAATTTTATTACCGCACTTCATGCAAAGGACATTTTTCTTATTACAGAAACCTTGGTATACAGCCCACTCTTACTTGACATGATATTTCGTTTATGGAAGAGAACTCCGCTTCTATATAATATAACCCTGCATGTTTCTGATATTCTCCCTCATTGAATCTTAGGGTGAATGCAATGATATCCTGTTGCTTGTGAAGTACATTGCATAAGAAGTATTCAAATAAGTATGTAAGCGTGACGCGCGTTATATTACAAAATGTGCGGAAGTACTATGTTCATTTGATATCGTCGATTCTCCAGGGACTCGTGGGTCGTGGGTTTATGGCACGATTTAGACGGTGGCAAAGAACCAACGGCGTTGAATTCCACAACTTTTGTTATAAAAAAATTAATGTCAAATAACATGCCTATATTCTTTCTATTGTCAATATAACTACTGCCTTTAAGCTTGAATACATTCTGTAGCTCTTGGTTTTGATACTATAGACTTCAAGGAGTAAAATGAATAGATGGATTTTGGGAAGATTGTGACATAACTCACAGTTGCAATCCAGTTTTTAAGAGGTTAATTTATGACATATCTATACTTTGAAGTGGAAAAAGAGTTAACAATTACTTTTCGAAATATCATTTCGATATGTTATAGAGTAGAATAATGACCCAAGTTGAGATCATAATAACATCGGCGGCATTACAAATCGTTTCTTCAGCGTGACATTTTTATATTTGGTATAAATGTCTCGTACATTTTATAATAACTAGTTTAAGTTTGATAATGAAATATAGTGAACAATTGCCTCACAACTGAATTGCAAATCAGTAAATAACGATACAAAAAGGAAGTATTTTTAAAGCTACATTATCAAATTTTGAATTAAGTTAAAGTGAATCATAAATATTTGCTTTTAAAAACTGGCTATATCCGAATCGGATTTATATTTTGCAGCAATCCATGGACTATTTTCAATATACCTGCTGCTTAAAAGACAATTTATTATTACTTTTCAATGTAACTTTGCTTATACGCTAAGTTAACATATCGCACATGTAGCTCAAAAGTGACACAACTCAAAAATCTTAGTTTTTCATTCATTTCATTCATAATTTCTTTCCAAAAGGAATGTCCGCCACTTTTAATATTTTTTTTTTTTTTTGAGTTGTGACATTTTCGATTTGGTATTTTGTAATTATATTGCCAAGAAAAATGCTGGATGATAATCAGTTCATCAGTAATTTTACCTTTCACCTTAAAGAGCCGGGAGATAAAACTATAAGAAATCATCATAAGAAAAGGTCGTTTTTATAAATTAAATTTTTTTTTATTTAGGTATAAAAAGGATTAAAAGCTTTTTGAAATTCAAAGCAGAACAAACATGAAAAATGGGTTAGACGAAATAAATTAATATTGAAATGTACTTACTATGAAGTGTTTTAAATTTTTGATTAATGTATTAATAATTAAAAAGATATAAATAAGGAAATCCATACTACAAACATAATAAAAAGTTTCTCATTCTAAAGCAAGTATATTTTTATAAAATAATATATCAAAATAAGATTTTGGTCTTATGTTTTTGTTTATTAAATCTTGTAAATCTTTTTATTTTGTTTTCAGCCAAAGGAATTTTTTTGGAATAACGCTTGGGTCAATCCGAGAAAAAAATTAATAGCTTCTGAACGTTGCGTTACGTACGTTAACTCTTTTTCAAACATCATCTTCATAAGAAGTTTTATAGAAGAATGCATTAGGGTGTTTTTTTAACACACGTATAAAGGATATCTTGGTCTGTCTGTAAATTAATTGTTGCTCGTTTTCTTCATTATAAAGCGAATCAACATCGGTTGGCTTGGGATGTATTGAATATGATTCAGGTTGTAAATTGTGGGTTACCATCAGCACCATAAATCTTGCACGACTCATTAAATACATTGTTAATCTGTTCCAATTATTAAAAAACATGTATTTATAAAATTCAACAATCAAAAGTGTCATAACTCAAAAAAGGTCGAAAAATGAATTAAAAAAAACACTGTTTAGGAACTATGCATATACAAATATTCGTGACATACATATAATATAAGAAAGTTTATTTTAAATTAAAACTATTTTGTCTTCATTTAATCTTAAAAATCTTAAATTTTAAATAAATCATCAAAAGAGACATAACTCTAAATCTCAATTGTTCATTCTTCAATAGTGAAATAACTCTAAATAAAACAAAGTATTCATATTAACCTCAGTCAACTTAAGTGTGTTAACTCAAATAAAAATAAAAATTTATTCACCTAGTGATCAACAAAAGTGTTCTAACTCAAATTAAAACAGTGAAATTTAAAGTTTCAAACACATAAACGACACAACTTAAAATAAGGCACTTTTGATTTTATCTTATCACACATGTTCGCTACGAGGATTAGGTAACAATTGAAAAAGTGTCACTTTTGTCAAAGATAGTTTGACCTTATTTGAAACATTTAAAATGACATAGTGTCTTATGGCGGACAAAATATTGAATCTAGGTAAGGGCGCTTTAAATAAAAATGTCAGGAGGAATTCTATAGAGCTTTTCTTAATCATAACTCAAAATTTGAGTTTTTTGAGTTGTGTCACTTTTGAACTGGATGTGCGCGATATTTAGATTTCCGTGGAATGTGTATCTTTGAGCTGATATAAAAATAATCATTCCCAGAGCATTCGACACCAGTAATGGAGACAACGATAATGAAACTAATTAATAAATAAAGGAAACTCAATCTGATCCAGATGTGCGCATACGAATGATTGACTAGAGCCCATAATCTATGATGCTCATAATATGATAGGCTTATGAGCGACCACTTGAAAGCGTCGATAGTCAACATCACCCTCAGCTTTAAAATATAAACTATAGTACTATGAGTAGGCAGTAACTTTTATTGCAATCAGTGTATACTCGATGCCGCTGCTATCTTCATTGTATAAAGCTACGCGTAAAGATGTTTTGAGGCACTAGATGCGGTGAAACAGTCAAACGCAATCTCCAGTCTACTATAGATTTTATATACAATGCCCTTACCCCGATTTGAAGACACTTAATCTAGTATTTTGTTATGAATTGATAAAAAATATTTTGTATAATTAAACGACAGTCGTAGTATAGTAAATTCGCCATATAAACCTAAACATTATTTGTTTGTGATTAACTTACATAGATAAAAAAATCTGTATTGGTATGTTTCATCGGCTGCTTACTCATCCAAAGAAGGACATTGTATTTTACTTCCTGTAATTTTCATTAATCATCTCTATTTGTGTTTGAAAAACAGTTCCATATCATTTACGCTTAAAGAGGTGTTCACATCGATGAATTTTAATGCCACTAGAGAATCAATACGAATAGTTAAACCACCCGCCACATTCGGGGCAGTTATACTTACTCTTTTATATTGAAGGGGCTATTGAAAATTTATTGTTATCTCTTTATTGAACAATGAGATCTATAAACTGCTGCATACATTTTTGGTGCATGTATTATTACGTTGGTTGACACAACGCAAGGCGAAGTAGAACCAGGACCTCGGCAGTAGGTACTATTGGCGGTCTGCCATGCCGCCCCCACAACATGGCCAGCGAGTTGGACGGTGGTGCTCATTCCTCATTTCTTCGGCATCGGTATGCCTAAAATATGCATATGCATATCTTCATCGGGAACATGAGTGGGCGCAATATCGATTGTAAATCATTTTAGTGTTGCAGATAAAGGGCTTATAGCACCAACCCAGTCCAAGTGTCTCATCGAATGCATATATTAAACACATGAATGATCTAACATTAATCTCAGAAAGCTGGTGAGAGTGATGATGAATCCTTCTGAGCTCGTAAATAAAAACAACATTGTTAAAAAAAAAAGAAATACATTCAGGAATAATTGAAAAAAAACTATCCATCTTGGATATCTTAAGAAAAATAATGGAAAAATTGTAGTTTTCAGTACTGATTGTATGTTTTCATCTAAAATACCAAAACTTTTGAATAGTATCTAAAGCTTTTATTTATTGATGAGGTCATCTGCCGGGAAAAACATCCTTTGCATGTAATTGTGAAAATTAGTAAAAACTTAAAAGAACAAATACTTGAATTGTATATCAAAAATTAACTAAAAGTCCAATCCTCCAATATGTTTTTTAAGAATGTAATTCAGTTTTCTCGCTCTGCCCTATAAATTGTATTTGTTTTATGCAAAAGTTCTTCATATAATTATCCACATCATTCTATGTACCTCTATGATTTCCGGCTACGATTTCATCCATGGTGGTCATATGAGTACAATGACAATAAGTGTTTAATTGTGCACCTTTAATTTTGTTCAATAACTCCGCATTTCATTGAGGATAACCTGGGTGCAGAGTTAACTTTTGTATAATTGTCGGTACCTACTATAATGACTATAAGAACAGGAAAGCTTTCCGTTTCATGAAGTGGCTTTGTAGTTTTCCTCTAAACTGGGCTCCTTTTTTATACACTCAGAGTTCAATTAATGAAAAGCTGGATTTCAGCGAGCTTAAAGTCTATTTTGCAGAGAATCAGCTTATAGTTTTCGGACGACGCACGCGACGGCAGCGGCGACTGCTGGCGCCAATTATATGTAGCCACACTTAAGTTTTTTTTACATCCTCACCAGAAAGTCCTTGTCCCTTCATATTGGATGCATGTACGTACAAGCTCATTTATACAAGATGCACAGTCACAAAGCAACGTAATCTTTGTCTTTTCTCGAATTCCCTCTATCCCTCCCAGAGTGGTGACAGTAGGCGGTTACACAAATGTATCCATTCGCCGGCGCCTTTGTGTTTAAGCTTAACAGAGAATGCTGACGTTAGAAATACATACATTTATGTACGTGATGCTAGCGCCTTGTTCCTGTTTTTGCCATTCTTATTGTTAGATTTTAACAGATGAAAGAATCACGGGACATTTTCACTTCACTAGTTTTGTTTCAAAAATCAATAACTCTTTTCTAAAAGCCTATGCCTTTCATTTGAAAAACTGGGCCCTATGCATTTATATGTCTGCCATATATGCAGCACAAAACTTTGAGGCATATCCTATCCAGTCCTTGGGTATATGGACTTAATAAAAATGTTTTTATAATGAAGTTTCATTGTGAATATAAATTGATTGTTGATGTTGTTTCTGAAATTATGCGTATATGAGTTCGGAATAACTTTCTATTTTTTCTATGAAATCTTACCATGGAATTCATTTAGCGTGTAAGAGAAAATATTTTTAATGTACAGTACAGCACTTTAATAGCCCAACATTAAAAGTGATACGTAAGCAATATAGTAGAAAGTTTTTAAAGGATTTAGTTGCCATATGGTTTCTTTTTGAAGAAAATTTAATAAAATACACATACAAAAAATATTCTCTTCCTATGGTAACTATCTATAGTATATTTCAAAGTATTGGCAAATTCTAAAATTTTTGTTTAAGATAAGGGTTGGTACAAATTCATAGGAAGCTAGATATGAAACGTTCACACAAAAGACTTTATAGGCCAATAAACAAAAGAATGATTCATCAGCGAACTCGTTAAGGTTCATTTTAAAATAATTATAGAACAAAGGCTACGCTGAGCATATTCTTATCCTATATACAGTCTTTCTTTTTCTTCTTCTTTGAAGCAAAATAAAATGCAGGAAAAGCATTTAGATCAGATACTTCATTGTTTGTGTGATGACTCGAGTAAAAGGCAGAATGTAACTTCAATGTAATTCTTCATTAACTTAGATTATTGTTAAATTTATAATAGGATAATTATTATCTACAGGAAGGACAACAACTGACTGAGACTTGACGTTTGGCAAACCGCAAGAATTGGAAGCTTATACTAGCTGAATAAGCTCGATATTAATAGGTAATTTAGTCTACTACACTACATTTGTATATGGTTCAGAAATGCATTTTAAGATTTGTATACATTTTTAGTTTCACCGCTAGGCGTCGCGCAATGCATGAAAAACATTTTTTTTTTTTTTAATTTGTTTCAGCGTATGGGTTGCTTTAAATCTTTGATATACTCGTATGTTTTAAAAGCATAAACTAGTTAAAGAAGGCTTTATTTATAAAGTAGGTGATTCCCTTGGTATCGAACGCCCGGTTTGAGTTATTAAATATTTGGGTCCTATCATTATATCTTTAGAGAAGTGTTTGGTAATTTTTTGTAACTTTAATAGAAAATTTCTCCCGAAATTTGCGAACATGGCAGACAGATAAAAGGGGAACAGATAACTCGCGGAACATTTCTCGCATTTTGTTATTTCGCTGCATTCAATAAGCAATTTATAATTTTGCATATCAACAATTCGCGTTTTGTTACTTCGCAGTTCTTATTTGACAAACTTTTACTTCAACTTGCATACATCTCTTATTTCATTTTCTTATTTTGTTGGCTTTAATTATATCACACATGTTAAAAAATTTTGATAATATTAAAGCCAAAAAAATAATAAAAGAAAAAACAAAATTATATTTTGCCAAATAAAATGAAGAGAAACCACTTAAAAGAAATAATAATTAATAATTTTGTACTTTCATGTACAACAATATTTTATTAACAAAAGGAAAACATATGTAAATAAATCAATCGGTGAATTTACGAAATAATAAAAGTTGAAAACATTATAAGCCAATGTTGATAAAAGCGCAAAACAAAAAAATGTGGAATAACTTGTATGCAAGTTAATAACTCAGCGAGGCAAAATGGTAATTTGCCAATTATTAATATGCAATGCATGTCAAACCAAACTTAACTTCACAAGTGAAATGAAATTTTCTGTCGGTTCACTCCATAGTTCTCAGTATTAACCTTCATGACGATTTGTAAGGACAGAAACTCTTTCTTTGAGCACACCACATGAATTTTAAATGCTATACTTCGCCCAATTATACACACACATTAATCGATATTTTTATATTAAGCTAATGGTGCATCTTTGAAGTAAAGAGACACAGACTATTCTGAAATATTAAACAGGTATAAGAAAGTGCGATAAGTTAAGTATCACAAATAAGATTCCAATACCAACAATGATTATTTGCTGTTGATTATGATTTTTCTTAGGTCCTATTGATGATTGATCCAGTTGATAATGGCTTTCGATCCACACCAGTTCTGAGGAGTACTGTAGATACTTGATTTTATGTTAGCATGTCAAAGTAATGCTTTGTTTATTAGATGAATCAAATTTAATTTGAACTTGAACATTCAAATTCGTCTCATATTACAAAAATTTAAACAAAACCATGTCCAATCTACGGCTCTTTCTATTTTCAAAGTACCTACACAACATAGTTTCATATTGCTTACAATAACTCCTTATCACCGTTAATAAATTCCTTAGGACGCATCACCGTGTGTGGTTGATCCTGAATTCATTTCTAATGCAACAAAAGCATGGTTTTAATTGGAAAGTTAGAAAATGGTATCCCAATCGATTCTTTGCATAAGCCCGATGACAGAAAAGTACCTCCAACTTTTGTTCTCTTTTGAGTGCCAATTATTTTAATTCAAATGCATGTGTCCCACTGCAGATTGTATCAAAGGACTTCGAAGACAGAGAAGAGCAGTCATATTTTTGTTCGGATTACTTTGGCTCGGCCTTGTATAGAGCTAACTTTCTGCGTAATAGAAGTTATGCCAGTGCCAATAGCTACTGTCTGATGTCTGTGTAGCTATTTCGCCATAAAATACAGTATTAGCCAATGCTCAAGCAGAACAGAAACATTCAATTTTGCATTAGTGATACTCGTACGGTCAAAGTTGAATGTCCATGTGCACTTCACTAGAACCAACGAACAGTGTGTGAATGAACATTAGGTTTATAAATGAATATCGCTGTTTGTTAAGTGCCAGGAACCGTTTGAAACATACGAGTAAAGGCGGATGCATTTTAATATTGAATGAAAAACGATAAAGGGGGTTATTGATCCACTTTGGTAAAAGTGAATTTATTCTTCACACAAATGTAGTATAGAAATTGTAATTCAAAAGAATAAATAGCCATCCGAATAAATTTTGGTGATCATCTAGTATTATCAAATCATTCAAATTTAATTGAATAACGAATCCATGTGTATTTTATTTTCCATGTCAAACTTCAGAAGTTTTTTAGTGAAACAAATTAAATAAAATACTTATTCAAAACCTTCAATGACAAATGCTTAAGGTGCATATAAAATAAAGTTAACCTGGTCTTATTTAAGGTTTGACCATAAATATTTAAACAAATAAACGAACATACCTATTCTAGCAAACCAAAAGTCACAAAGGCCTCACAACGAGAAGTGAAAGCGATTTGTGATGTTTTTGAATATGATCAATATGTTATTCAAAACAAAATAGAGCACACACGGAAAGAATTTTTAGATCTGATCAAGAAAAATGAGCTGCAAATCAAGAAAATCTTAAGCAGTTTCTCACCCTAGCTCGGGGTTTTGTAAATTACGACTCCTTGTTCGCAATTTTCAAAATTGAACGAAATGAAGATATTGACACTCAAAAATAGCAAATTATCACTTTTTTGGGTCAATAACTCGATCCTGAGAAATAAAACATTGCCATCGCGAATCGAAAATTGATCCAAATTTGTATCAATTTTATATTTACTCGATTGTAAATTGCAAAAAGCGAGTAGTAGATTTCCAACTTTTTGTTTTGAATCAAAAATATGTTTTTGAAAAAATGAGTGGTAAAGTCGTAAATTGCAACCCTATTTTACTCAATTTGTAACAAATTATATCGCTTTGAGAGAGAAGCAACGTTTTCTATTTATTGAAAAGCATTTATTATTATTTATTGAAGAATGTAACTTTTACTTACTTACTTGGCTGATTCTAGGAATCAACTCGAGACCCTCTGCATACCAACCTAGCACACATCTACTAGGCCATGGTGATGCATCCAAGTCGGATATCAAAATTAATAATAAGAAGCAACCTGAATATGAGTTACATTTTAGGGGTGTTTTGAATTAAGATTATGCTTTATTGGCGAGAAAAATATAGTCGTCTTATTTTGGTCGTCTAACCTCTAATGTTCAATTTTTCCTGATGATCATTTAAATAAAGGTAAGAAATTGTATATAATGTGTAGTTGAAATTCAACCTTGTACTCCCTATGTACATAATAGAACTACAAAAAAACCCATTATTGGAGACACAAGCGAGGCCAGGGCCTAATTACTTATATTCTGAACGATTCCTGTATATGCGTTGATATTCTGGTGGAATATCATTTCCCGCTGAATCCGATTGGCTGACAAAGATCCACTTTTAATATTAACCAGATTTATTTTTCGAGGATTTTTCATTTTCCTAAAGAGACAGTAGCAAAAAAAAAGAAGATAATTATTAGTTGGAGGCAGGGATCGAACCCCGGACCTTCGACGTAGCCGTCAGATACACTTGAGTTGATTTTAACACTCAGTGAATGTAAATCCAGAAAAAATTTTAGCAAATACAGATTGGAAAAAGTATAAATGGAATTATTCCCTTGAAGTAGTAAATTGCGGCAAAAAGGTTGTAATTTACTTTGAAGGTCACAAGCTTGAATTATAACTTTTAATTGTAAATCTCAACTTAGGAATTGTTGTAATTTGCGATGAATTGAAAGTTAAATTGCCAATTGTTCTATCAGTTTCGAATCAAAGCGCCGTGATTTACAAAAAAACATGTTTTGTAAATTGCAACTGAATATTTCTCAATTGGTGATTTTTCAATTCTGTCCGTGCAGGGTTTTTAGGTATATACAAATGGTTATTTTATAGTTTTCTGGAAATATATTAAAGTTAAGAATTAAGAAATTGAATTCACATCCTTTAGTGAAAAATGTTATATCATTACCTACTTTGAAAAATGAACTTTAAAATTAAGCTCCCTGTGAAAATGAGATTACAACAGGCTGGATGGGCCTTATTTATTTTCAAGTAGTTTATGTATGATGAACAAAGCTTTTTTTACTTGCTCTATAGGGCAAGTATTAGTTTCGTGCAGAAAAAAAAATCGAGGTTTTAATCAAACATGACATTAGGATGGTAGAGGAGACCAAAAAAGTGGTTTTCGCCAAACCGTCCGTCGGTCTGTCTGTGCGTCTGTGCGGATGTGCGGATGTGCGGATGTGCGCTTTTTCACGTCATGCTACAGCCTAAACGGATTGACGGATTTTCTTCAAACTTGGTATATAGCAGTTTGAAGAAAACCCGTTGTTGAGGTTTTTTTTATTTTGTTTTAGCCCGGCTCAAACTGGTACCTTTCAAGTCCCGGTTTTTTTCATTTTGGATTTGCTCAAAAACGGCTCTAACGATTTTGATTAAATTTAAAATTTAACTTACCTAAGATATTTCTAACAAAATAGCGTTTTTTGTTTTTGGCTTAAATGGTCGTAACGAAAATCAGGTTTAAACGGCTTTTTTTCAAATGGCCATAAGTTCACAACGGCTTGATTGAATTGACTCAAACTTCGTTTGGCATCGTTCTTCATAGTGTTCTATAGGATGGCTTTGTAAACTTTTCAGTGAAGCTTTTCTAAATGGTAGCTCCTATACAACGAGCCGTTCAGTTTTAGCCACTTTTTTTTGGTTTTTTCTAATTTTCTCAAAAATGGCTCTAACGATTTTTATTAAATTTTGTGTGTTATGTTCTTTTAGTGTTCTTAAGAGAACTGCGTTTTTAGTTTTTGGCAAAAAATGCTAGTAACGGAGATCTGGTCTTAACGTCTTTTTTCAAATGGACATAAGTTGTCAACGGTTGTATCGAATTCAAACAAACTTTGTTTGGTATAGTTCCTTACAACTCTCTATCAGATGGCATTGCATTTTTGCCAGTTACTCTTTTTTAAATGGTCGCTCCCATACAAAAAGCCACTATTTTTTGGCCAAATTAAGTAGGTTTTTCTAATATACTCAAAAAAGATTCTGCCGATTTTTATTAAACTTTGTATGCAATATATATAGAATGTTTTGAAGAAAACTGCATTTGAGTTTTTGGCTTCAAATGATAATAACGGAAATTTATTTTAACAATTTTATTAATTTGGCCATAAGCGGACATTTATATCCTTTTATAGCACCCAAAAGATGACATCTAAATTTGATATACTAAAGGTTTCTTAATGTAAACTTCTGTATATCGGGTTTTCCAGTTTTAGCCAAATTTTTTTAGTTTTTCCAAATTTTTTCAAACATGAGTTCTGCATATTGCTCGAAAACAGTGTTTTAATAATACTATTGCAACCTCAGAGCAAGTACGTGCGACCCAGTCGTGCATTTTATTTTTTTAACTAATTTGGGTTTCATTTACTCCAAGTTAATCTTCAACTTCATTAATAACCAGAACTGAAACTTCTTATCAATTTTGTTAAGTGAGTATTATGTAGGATATTGTTGTTATTGTGAACTAATTCTTAATGCGACTGCAATTTTATTTACCATGCATTTTTTTTAGAATTAGAGACTTGATTAGATGTCGTTAAAAAAGCATTTTAATAGCTTTTTCTGTCGGCGAAAATTAAAAAATCAATAAGATACCTGTTATATGTTTTGAGCCAATTTCACTCTATAAACAGCTAAGTCTTGTAAATATATTTAACCCTCAAGCCACCCGCAAACTACAACTTTTTAAATCAAAAATAATTATTTAAATTGGAGGTGTGGTTTCTAAGTTTGGTCAAACAAATTAATATATAAGCTTTTCAACGTACTGGCGTGTCTTTCTTCGACTTATGGCCAAATTACCCTATTGATATAAACGATGATAGATTAGATAAATATTTTGAACATTAAGCGATAAGTTTGACTTCTTAATTATATTTTTATACCGTCGAATTAGATTTTTTTTAATAAGATAAACTCAGAAAAGTACGTATATACGCCTGAGTTTAGCTACTGTACTGTTTTTTAGTTAGTATTTGGTTGAAAAATGGGCAATTGCATCAAATTTTCTTTTAAGTTAAAGATATTGAAAACTACTTTAATAAATGGAAAATCAAAGCCAATGCAGCTAAATACCAAGCCGTTTTCTTCACACGTTGCAGAGCAAGCAATTATTTAAAATAAACTTGTCTTAAATTTTGCAATACTGATATACAATGGGAAAATGAATGTAAATACTTGGGTTTAACTTTAGATAAGAAGTTGACTTTTCAAAATCATACCGCAGTTACTATCAAAAAAATTAATATGTATATTAGAATACTGTATCCATTTATAAACCGAAATTCAAAACTTAGTACTGCAAACAAACTTATATTGTTTAAAACAATATTCCAACCTATCATATTATATGGAGTATCTGTATGATATGATTGTGCGGACTGTCATAAAAATAAATTACAAATTATGCAAAACAAAATACTTAAAGTTATATTAAAATTACCTAAACGATTTTCCACATTAAGATTACATGAAAGAGCTAATGTCAACCTTGTTGCGACGCGCTAGCTACAAAATATGCATCAGATTGTATGTTTAAATGCCAATTCTCGGACAATAGTCTAATTCAAGAACTGAGTTCAATTTAGACATTAAGTATTACATAAGTATTACATAAGGGCATTAGGGTTTTATTTTGTAGAATTTTCCCTTAATTTAATATTGTATAACCTCACACTTTTTCTTTATTACATATAAAACAAATTGAAGCTGAAAAGAACAAAATGTTAAGTTCTAAAACTCTTAAGTAGTTATATTATTTAAATGCAAAACTTCTCTTGATCTACAATAAAAATACTACTACTACTACTTCTTTTAAGTTCAATCTCCCCTTGCTCAGACTTTGTAGCTGCTTTGGTATTTCCAATATTTGGTATTTTTGTATATATCTTACGGTTGTTGAAGTATTTTAAAATGCAACTTGCATCAACAAAATAGATGGTAAATAAAATAGCATTTGCAGTTGCATTTTAAAATTGAATGATGTAAATGAAGTTCTTTTTCTATCTTTTTTCTTCATTTACTGCAATTTCATGTTCAACCGCATTGAGAACCCCAATCTGAAATTTTATTTACAATGCATTTTTTCAAAGTTAGCGACTCCATTAGATGGCGTTAAGAAAACACTTAAATAGCTGTATCTATGGTAAATTAAGGAAATTCAATAAAATACCTACTTTTTTTAAACCCCATGTCACCCAGCTTTTTAAAATAATCCTTTAAGTACGTGTAACATATATCAAACAGAGTAAGAATTTTAAAAATCGGATATCATTTTTTTACTTTTAGCTCATTTCAACCTGTAAATAGCAATTTTTTGTAAAACATAATTAGCCCTCAAGCCACCCATCCGCAAACTATAACATTTAAAAAAAAAAAAAAATGAGTTTAGTCTTACTTAGCAAAAAACTAGTATACATACACATACATCTATATATATAAAAATCAATTTAATTTTTGTGTGTGACCTTATTTCTAGAGTTAGGATGGGTGGATTTTTATATATATTCTTTTAAATGAAAGGGACCATAATGTAGATGGTTTAGAAGAGAAAAAATGTTAAAACCATCAAGCTGAATTTTTTGTAGCCCATTTATAAGATTTTTTCCACTGTAAAGTAATATTTATTCGTAGTATTGGAATTTATTTCAATAAAATTTATTTGATTTTTAATATTTCAAAATAAAAAAAAATAAAACATAAGGGAGAGCTAGAGTACGTTTTCAACGAACTGTTGAATACCCTATTCCCTATATTTTTGTATGTGCATGCGTGCGCCTCCCGCAGCCAGCCGCTGTTCCAGTTTCAGAAACACAATTCTTCTTTAGCAGACAGGAAAAAATTCAATAACATTAATTTTGTGTGGCCCATGTTCAATAACTGCTGGCGTAATAAAAAAGGCGTGTGCCACGCCTAAATTTCAGACTTTTTACTGCCAGGGCAATTACTATGAGCTCAGTGACATTCAACTTTAAGCTTGCAGATCAATTTGAACATAAAATACATACAAACATACATACATATAGTAAGTAAATTATCTTTAATAATAGTGTATTGTCGTTTTTTAAGGCAAGTATTGGTTTCGTGCAGAAAAAAAGAATCGAGGTTTTAATCAAACATGACATTACGATGAAAAAGAAGCCCAAAAAAAATGGTTTTCGCCATACCGTACGTCGGTCTTTCTGTGCGGGTGTGCGGATGTGCGTCTGTGCGCTTTTTCACGTCCAGCCACAGCCTAAACAGCTTGACGGATTTTCTTCAAACTTGGTATATAGCAGTTTGAAGAAAAACGGTTGCTGAGGTTTTTACTTGCGATTATAGGTACTATAAGACAAGTTATGCATTCGTATAAAAATAAATTTGTATTTCGTTTTAGCCCGTCTCTAACTGGTATCTTTCAGGTAACGGTTTTTTGAATTTTCTCGAAAACGGCTCAAACGATTTTGGATTAAACTCAAAATTTATATAACCTTAAGCAATTCTAACAAAACTGCGTTTTTTTGTTTTTGGCTCAAATGGTCGTAACGAAAATCGGTTTTAAATGGCTTTTTTTCAAGTGGCCATAAGTTCGCAACGGCTTGATTGAATTGACTCAAACTTTGTTTGTTATCGTTCTTTATAGTGTTCTATAGGATGGCTTTTGTAAATTTTTTAGTGAAGCCTTTCTAAATGGTAGCTCCCATACAACGAACCGTTCAGTCTTAGCCAACTTTTTTTGGTTTTTTCTAATTTGCTCAAAAACGGCTTTAACAATTTTGATTAAACTTTGTGTGTTATATTCTCTTAGTGTTCTTAATAGAACTGCGTTTTTAGTTTTTGCAAAAAATGCTAATAACGCAGATCTGGTCTTAACGTCTTTTTTTTTTCAAATGGCCATAAGTTGTCAACGGTTGCATCGAATTCAAACAAACTTTGTTTATTATAGTTCCTTTCAACTCTGTATCAGATGACATTGCATTTTTGTCAGTTATTCTTTTTTAAATGGTGGCTCCCATACAAAAAGCCACTAGGTTTTGGCCAAATTATATAGTTTTTTCAAAAAAAAAAAACCGCCGATTTTTATTAAACTTTGTATGTAATATAGATACATAAAATGTTTTGATGAAAACTGCAATTAAGTTTTTGACTACAAATGATATTAACGGAAATTTTTTTAAACAATTTTATTAATTCGGCCATAAACGGACATTTATATCATTTATAGCACCCAAAAGATGACATCTAAATTTTAAATGGGACGTACCGTTATAAGACTTTTCCTGAAAAATCTATTCCGAACAAAACATAAAGTTTGCACAGAAAACATTATTCAGAATGTTTTATCAAAATCGTAGGAGCCGTTTTTGATAAAAATCAATTTTCCCCTTAAAATCGTATGGCATGGTACCGTTAGTTTTAGAGCTAGAATGCTAATTCCAAAAACCCCTCTTTAGGACGTCATAATAATACTATGTACCAAGTTTGAAGCAAATCGGTCTAGCCGTAAAGGCTGTAGGTGCTGATACAGACGGATGGACAGACAGACAGAATTGTCGGTCCCACTTTTTTCGACTTCTCTATCATAGTAATGTCATGTTTGATTGTTTTATTATTTTTTTTTTACGAATGCATAACTTGCCTTATAGTAAAAATGTGAAAAGTAAGGGCGTTTATTTGTAAGGCTCCTAAGCTACTTTACCGTTTTTAAAATTCTTTAATTAAAAGAAAGCTATACATTATCTGTGAGTTACATAGGCTATACATTTCTTTAGTCTCAACTCTCAACTAGAGATCCTTATGAAAATTGAAATAATGAAACCCAAGGTATCAAAAGTATTCCTTTAGAAGTCAATAATTGAAATGCGCTGGAATTTTTACATGCGAATATACGTAAACTGCAAGTTCGTCGGAAAAAAAAAGTTTGAACTATGATAGCGAGGACCAAAAAAGTTGGTCAAAAAAATCTGTCCGTCTGTCTGTCTTATTTGTTTGCCTTTCCGTCTGACTATATGTATGTACCTAAAGACACCTACAAAAGCCCAAACGGGTGTGCTTAGTTCTTTCAAACTAGGTATATCGAGTTTTTAAGGTATTGTACAGAAGGGAAATTGATTTTTTTTGCAGCTCGAAAACTAACGGTACCTGCAACTATAGTTATGTTGAAGCTCATTTTTTCTCGAAAATGACTCAAACGATTTTGATTAGTTTAGCTTTGTATATATGACCGTATGAACTATCAAATGGCTTGAAACAAAGTTACCAAGAATTGCTAAGAACGGTACCTTCCATAGGACGGGTTTTTTTTTTTGCTTTCGGCTTTTCCGAAGAATAGGTTAAAGTAGCTCAATTAAAACCTACTACATTCCTATATTTTTAATAAATATTTTTTCGTTTTTTCAAAAACATTTCTCTTCATAATTAAATATTTTGAAAACAGATCATTAACTTTTTAAAAAATAATAAGTAGTTGTATGATAAATGCAGAATACCTATGTATTGGGGGAATTTAATTTCTTTTTGAAAAATGTTCTCCAAAAAATGTTTTTATTCTAAGAAACCAATCCACAAATTTTGATAATTTTACTACCATACATTGAAATTCATCCAAAGAATAAAAGAGTTTCGAAAAATAAATTTTTTTTCAAAATCTCAAGCCAAGACCAATGTCTTATTAGAGCAAGTTGGTGCGATCCAGTAGTGGACTTTATTTTTAAAAATTACTATGGCGATGGCCAACCCTGTATTTGCCGCGAGCGAAGCCGCGGGCGAAAGCTAGTACATTATATTTCCAAGCAAACAAACAAACAAACATCCCAGTGGGAAATTTCATAAAATTCATTGAGGAATAACCTGCTTTTTCCTTGAGGAAATGGGAGTTGCAACAGTTCTTTTCTGCTGATTCCTTTGAGGAATTTAACATGGGGGTGTCCTAGGCCAAGAAGCACATGCTTACATTCTCGATGAACATTCATTAATGAAATCACTACTTCCTCAGAAGTTGGTTATTCATCAGCTTGGGTGATGAAAAACATGATGTATTCTCATCAAACAGAAAAGTGGATTAAGGCAACGAACTGATGAACTTATGCATGACTTTTCCTTATGTGAATCACCGCATACTTTTCTTTAATAAAATAACTATTTCAATTCCGTACAAAAGACAGTTGTTTTCTTGTGTGTCCCAATCACAAAAGCAGATGATGGGTTTCGAGTCATGAACTGAGGAAACGTTGCATTACTTTTCACTGACTTTATCATTGCATTTAATTTTTCTACTTATTCTGCTACTGAATTCATTGAGGAATTCAGCAAAAATTTTCATTGACGCCGAATTTCCTGCTGGGACATATCTAATAATCGTAGTGTAGATAAATTTAAAATTTTTGTTATTTTCAAACACTTTTGGTTTGATTTTTAATATTTTTTTTTCCGGTAGATAGAAAACATTCTAAAAGTACTGGAATGACTTGCAACCTAAAGGATACCGGCATATAAGCAAACGACCTTAGCACTGCTGGTCAGGCCACGACCTTGTCCTCGGGTCGTATAAGAAACTTCATAAAAGCGAAGGAACTGCAGTTTGAATCCACCGTAAAATCTGTGCTGCTATATGCCTGTGAAACGCGGACACGCTCAGGCAACATCTCGAGTAAGCTACAGGCTTTCCTAAACGATGCTCGATGTATTTAGAATCAAAACCTTGGGAAATTGAGGGAAGTCCTACCACAACCTGGAATGATGGTGCAATTGGGGTATGTTTGTAGAACAATTAAGAGTGGTCGTAGAGAAACCTAGTTGAAGTTATGAAATTCAAAAATTGAAATAGGGCGGCCGTATGGCAAAATGGATTATGTTTTTTTTTTTTTTTTTTTTTATAATGCACACGCGCTCAAGGGGTTTGTTATAGCCCTTTTAATGATAAGTCACAGCGCGAGCGATAGGAAGTTAGGAAGGGAGGGAAAGGAGGTGTCGATGAACATTGATCTTGAATGTTTGAAGATCAAAATGGCAAGGAAAAATTGTGCCAGGCAATCCATTCCACATTCGTGTTGTACGGCTAAAGAAAGAATCTCTATATTTCACGGTACGTCCGAAATTGGGCTCAAGTGTAAACTGATGAGCGTTCCTAGCAAGACGAGTATTACGGGGGAAATGTTTAAGGGGTGGAACGCAACTGGCTACCTCGAGTGAGCATTTTTTGTAAAAGAATCTGTAAAATAAGGAAAGACATGAGACATTTCGACGATGTTCAAGTGACGGAAATGTTTCCATAATGCTTCTCTCTCCTATCAATTTTAACGCTTTTTTCTGAACTCTGTCGAGCAGGTGAAGAAAAGTTTGAGAAGCACCTGCCCAGAGATGGGAGTTATACTCGAGTTTAGGGCGTATAAACGCTTTGTAAATTGTAGCCAGATCAGGAGGGGTGAAAAACTTCTTGCATCTATTAAGAAAGCCTAAGCATCTTGCAGCATTCTTGGCAATCTCAAGTATATGATCATTCCAGCGAAGATTGTCACTGATACACATACCGAGTACTGATAGCTTTTCGGCCTCCTCGATGCAAGTACCATTCATGGATAATGGCATAGGGGGTATGTTAAGCTTCAACGACAAAAGACAGCATTGAGTTTTCGACGCATTAAACTCCACACGATTTCTAGTACCCCAATTCACAATGCTGTTTAAATCGGAGTTTAACGAGCTTATCATACGATTTCGTTGTAATAACACGTCCGAAGGCGAAGGCCGTGAATTATCAAACGTATATGAAAAGCTGAGGGTTGAGTCGTCAGCAAAACAATTTAATGGATTAGAAGTCACAGACAAGAGATCATTTATAAAAATGAGAAAGAGAGTCGGAGACAGAACGGAGCCCTGGGGCACACCAGCATTTATTTTGTGGAGATCAGACTTGAAACCGTCTAATACAACTTGTATTGAACGGTCCAGAAGATAGCTTCTAATCCAACGAATAAGAGTATCATCGATACCAAATGCACGCATTTTCGATAAAAGAGCTTCATGCCAAACTCTATCAAATGCCTTTGAAATATCAAGCGCAATAATCTTGCTTTCGCCAAAGCGATGCACAGATTTGTTCCACTGTTCGGTGAGATATGCCATCAGATCACCAGTGGAACGATTGCTGCGAAAGCCGTATTGCCGGTCATTTAAAAGCTCCCGATCTTCGAGATATTTCTTAAGCTGACGATTTATCAGCGTTTCCATGACCTTGGAAAGAAGGGACGTAAGTGCAATTGGTCGGTAGGAGGAGGGGGAGGAGGAATCACCTTTTTTTGGGACGGGCTGGACAAATGCTGTTTTCCATCTACTAGGAAAGATTCCTGAACGATAGGAGCGATGGAAAAGCTTACGCAGTGGTTTTGCCAGCGATGAAGAACACTTCTTCAGAAGAATAGGGGGTATACCATCTGGGCCAGCGGATTTGTGTGCAAAAACTTTCGTGTTTCAAGATCTACAGTTTGGAATTTAAAATCAATTAGATGTTTGAAAATTTCTTTTTTCCCCATTTTACATCGCGATTTTTTGATTGTTTGCAGAGTTTCACCCGCGTCACCGGCCACCCGCTCCAGTACCAGAAATGTGTAAAACCTTCCAAGAAAGATGCGTATGCGAACCTTTCAATTTGTTTCAAAAAAATAAAGTGCACGACTGGGTCGTACGGACTTGCTCTAATGTGTTAAAATGTTCTTGGGTGCTTGAGATTTTGGGAAAAAGCGTTGAAAAAATCATATGAAATTTTATAAATCACTTAAAAATCAATACCTAAAACGTTTTTTGGAGAAAATGAAGTAAGCCATCAGGTTTCTTTTACGTTTTTGAATTTTTACGAAAATTTTTTTCAAAATCGTTCGACCAGTTTTTTCAAAAAACAGTTTTTTTTGAAAAACTTTTCGAAAATATATTCCAATTTTTTTTTGAGTATGTCAACTTCTAGCACTTTGTAGTTTTTATCAGAAAAATAAAATTTAAAAAATGTAGATTAAACCGTTTTTGGAAAAAACAAAAATGAAAAAAAAGTTTTGAAACTTTTTTAAAAAAATCAAAAAAACTTTTTTTGAAAAATTTAAGAATTTAAATTATTTCTTTTATAAAAGGGCTTCTACATTAAAAATTTCATCGAAATCCGTCAAGTGGCTTACGAGAAAATCGGATTTAAAAAAACCAGTCCTATGGGAGGAACCGTTATAAGACTTTTCCTGAAAAATCTATTTCAACCAAAATGTAAAGTTTGCACAGAAAACATAATTCAGAAAGTTTTATGAAAATCGTAGGAGCCGTTTTTGAGAAAAATTAATTTTTCACAAAAAATCGTATGGCAGGTACCGTTAGTTTTGGAGTTAGAATGCTAATTCCAAAAACCCCTCTGTAAGACGTCATAATAATACTATCTACCAAGTTTGAAGCAAATCGGTCCAGCCGTTTAGGCTGTAGGTGCCGATACAGACCGACGGACAGACAGACAGACAGACAGACAGAATTGTCGGACCCACTTTTTTCGACTTTTCTATCATCGTAATGTTATGTTTGATTGTCAAAATTTTTTTTTTTTTTTTACGAATGCATAACTTGCCTTACAGTACCTATAATCGCAAGTAAAAACGAATTTCACAACTTATTAGAACTCAGGTCAACTAGGAAGGACTTATTTTGAAAACTGTCCGTTATTGTGATAGTTGAAAATTAACTCATTGAAAAATATGCATTAATTCATATGGGAAAATCTAAAAAATTTCAGCGCCGAAACAGGAGACAAGGGAAATAAAAGAAATTTAAATAAAAATGTGTGGAATTATTTGATCATAGGTATATTGAATCTTTTGAACTTTTTTAAATCTTCACACAAATGAGAAATTATACCTTAGTGTTCCTAGTTCCTTTCACGGAATGATTTTTTTTTTATTTTCAATCATTTTATTTATAATTTTTGATTTCTTCGGCTTAGGGATCTTTATTAATGGATTCATTTAATTTAAGAAACTAATACTAATCGTCAGTTGTCTTCCTGGTTTTTCAGGGAATTGTTTTGAAAAATTATTTAAGTTTTCATTTCAAACTAGCTGAAGAAGCCGGAAAATAACTGGCAAACAGCATACAATCTCTGTGGTTCTCGACTGGAGCCATCCGCTGAATCGTAGCAATAGTGCATATCAGCAACTTGCTATCGTTTTGTGTTGACGACTTAATACGATTGAAAAATGAATTTTAAACAGAATGTCCTTCCAGTACAATACAGCTGAACAATTTGGAGAATGGAGACGTTGTTGTGGTGTGAGTCTTTCTATGATGAATTGCCAAACGATACTGCAAAAAAATTGACAAAGCAGTTTGATAGGAGTCACGCGTAATTTGTCCAAAAAGACTATTGAAAATCAATCCTCACTATATAAATTAATATAATGTCATGTACTTAAAACGTTTTGAATATTATGTTAAGACTTTACACTTCTTCAATTATATCGATGAGTGCTTAAATCAAGTCTCTTTAAAACCAGTTTAAAATAAAGTGCACTACTGGCACTGGGTCGGATGAACTTGCTCTAATGTGTGACAGTGGTCTTGGGGTTTGAGATTTTGGAAAAAAAGCAGGGAAAAAATGATATGAAATTTTATTGATCTCTTTTAAATCACTAGTTAAAACGTTTTTTGGAAAAAATGAAGTAAGCCATCTAATTTCGTTTACTGTTTAGAATTTTAAGAATTTTTTTTTTCAAAATCGTTCGACCAGTTTTTTCAAAAAACAGTTTTTTTTAACTTTTCGAAAAAATATTCGAAATATTTTTTGAGTAGGTATGCCAACTTCTAGCAATTCGTAGTTTTTATCAGAAAAATACAATTTTAAAAAAATAGATCAAACTGTTTTTTGGAAAAAAACAGAAAATTTAAAAAAAATTTAAAATTTTTTTTAAAACTCAACAATACTTTTCTTAAAAATGTATGAATTTATATTATTTCGTCTATAAAAAGGCTCCTATATTAAAAATTTCATCGAAATCCGTCCAGTGGCTTACGAGAAAAAACTGGTCCAATGGGACCTGAAAAATCTATTCCAACTAAATTCAGAAAATTTTATCAAAATCGTACTAGCCGTTTTTGAGAAAAATCAAATTTCCCTAAAAATCGTATGGCAGGTACCGTTAGTTTTAGAGCTAGAAAGGTAATTACAAAAACCCCTCTGTAGGACGCCATAATAATACTATGTACCAAGTTTGAAGCAAAGCGGTCTAGCCCTTTAGGCTGTAGGTGCCGATACAGGCCGAAGGACAGACAGACAGACAGACAGAATTGTCGGACCCACTTTTTTAGACTTCTCTATCATCGTAATGTTATGTTTGATTATCAAAAAAAAATTTTTTTTACGAATGCGTAACTTGCCTTATACATAACATAGTACCTATAATCGCAAGTAAAAATTAACTAAAAGAAAAGTTAAATTAACAAAATGTCTCAAAGAAGGCATTATATTTGCTTTTTGTATACCAAGAGGTGAATATCCTTCGTAGTGAAGAACACATTCAATGTAAGGTACAAAAATCTGTAAAAAAAAAATCTACAACTTAACAACGTGAAACCTCTTACTGCCTTCCTCCTTTAACAATAAGGATGCTAGAGGTTTTTCCTCAACTTTTTCTTTTGGTTGAATTCATGTTGATACTACAGGATACCTAAAATTCTACTAGTATATTTAAACAAAGTACTCACAAGTTATCATCGGCGAATATTCCTAGACGTGGACCCTGTAATGTATAGCTATTTCGTTTACCGACATATATACGTATACCGATATACCTACTCTTCTGTGCAAAGAACGTGCACCCTAGACCCGCCCGGAAACACCAAGTAAATCTGAAAAAGTCTCCTCGGTTTCGAATCGTTGCAAAGTCGTTTAAATACATCCTACTTGGAGAAGGATATTACATTCGTAATTGACGCGCTTGTATGTTTGTTATGTTCCATTATGACTCCACACGTAGCTTCATATTAAGACTTGAGGTGTGTGTATGCATTTTCCATTTATACAGAAGGAGCTCCTTCTTCTGCTATTATTCTTGAGGTCCATGCAACGAGCTGGCTATTTTTACTGTTTTCAATCGATGAAAACGAATACCTACCTATACTCTATACATAATATACCTACTTTGGATACAATGATGTCTACAGATAATGATAAGTTAATATAGAAATTTGTTGCCCACTAGAGAGAAAGAAATTTCTGAGAAATAACATGCAAATATGAAGTTTGTTCATTCGTTGGTAGGAAGACAGAAACTCAGAATGTCTTACGTCTCCTATTAATTCAAAACAAAAACGTTTGCGTTAAATTGTGTTCTACTCCAGAAGAAAACAATTGTACATAAACATAGCTATACACATATAAATACGGAAAACGCTTTTTACTTGCGATTATGGGTACTATAAGGCATGACATTACGATGAGTGAGAAGCCTAAAAAAGTGGGTCCGACAGTTATGTCTGTCTGTCTGTCTGTCTGTCTGTCTGTCTGTCTGTCTGTCTGTCTGTAAATAGTTACCTACAGCCTAAAGGGCTATTCCGATTTGCTTCAAACTTGGTACATAGTGTTATTACGACATCCTACAGAGGGGTTTTAGGAATAAGCATTCTAGCTCTAAGACCAACGGTACCTGCCATACGATTTTTAGTGAAAAATAAATTTTCCTCAAAAACGGCTATTACGATTTTGATAAAACTTTCTTAATAGTGTTTTCTTTGCAAATTGTATGTTTTGATTGGAATAGATTTTTCAGGAAAAGTCTTATAACGGTACCTCCCATAGAACCGTAATTTTTAAATTAGGTTTTTTGGTAAGCCACTTGACGGATTTCGATGAAATTTTTAATGTAGAAGCCCATTTATAAACAAAATTATATAAATTCTTAAATTTACCAAAAAAAAATTTATTGAGTGGCTTAGTCGATTTTTTTTTAAATTTTATTTTTCTGATAAAAACTACAAAGTGCTAGAAGTTGGCATACTCAAAGAAAATTTGGAATATATTTTCGAAAAGTTTTTCAAAAAAAAAACTGTCTTTTGAAAGAAACTGGTCAACGGTTTTGAAAAAAAAAATCTTAAAATTTTAAACAGTAAACGAAAGCAGATGCCTAACTTCATTTCTTCCAAAAAACGTTTTAACTAGTGAGTTTTAAGTGATCAATAAAATTTTCTATCATTTTTTCCCTGCTCTGTTTTTAAAATCTCAAATATCAAGGCCACTGTCACACATAACAGCAAGTTTGTGCAACCCAATAGTGCACTTTATTTAAATAAGAAAAATATATATATATATATTTTTTTAACTAAACATATTAAATTAAGAACTAATAAAAAAGTAATATCTCAAGCTTATAAATATTAAAACCTTATTATGGGTGACTTACTTTTACAGCAAAAAGTTGAGAACAAAATAAGAATTCTAACAATTTGTCCTTTAACATAAGGCAGAGCTTCCACTTCAAAGTGCTTGTCACGTTCGTACCGTAATTACCGTCTGTATAAAAGTTGACGTTTTTCATTTGATTTGTTATCTTTAGTATTTTTGAAAAGCATATCTGATATAAAATTTCTCTGTAGGCACTATAGAAAGAAAAACCATCAATGTTGAATTGGTCAAATACGAATCATACTAATGATAACATGCTACTTGGATTTTTGTTATATAGGTGAATACTCCTGGGCTTACGAGTTATGATGATGACTGTTAAATTGTATGAGTTTTCCGTGTATCTACAGTAAACACACATAAGATTAAAGCACATAGAGAGAAAATTGGCTAGATTACCTCAAACATTAGAGCTTAAGTCGTATTGCTAGTGTATTAATAAAAATATTGTATTGTAACGTGGTTCTCAAAGGAAATGGTGTAGAAAGTTTTTAGTGAAAAATAACACAAAAATCCAGTATGCGTGGGGAGATTCAACGCGCATTTAAACAAGAAGTCGGTAATTTCCCCATTCACGTACTTGAAAATGGAAATATTTAAGGACATTTAATTTGACCTGAAATTTGATCTAATGATCAAATGAAAATAAATTTTTTTTATAGTAGGAGATCATCTTGCAGATATCTGGGTAGTTGGCAACAGTCCAATTCCCTGATGCACCAAAGGGTTTTGATTCCTTCTTTTTTTTCCGTCAAGCTAGTGAACTTTGTTATATTATATATGTAGGATTTTCCGTCTAATGGCTCAATTTAATATAGAAAATCAAAACTCCGACACTTCATTCAATTTATAGTTTATTA
Source organism: Platycheirus albimanus (assembly GCA_916050605.2). Lineage (NCBI taxonomy): Eukaryota > Metazoa > Arthropoda > Insecta > Diptera > Syrphidae > Platycheirus > Platycheirus albimanus. Next base: position 48,850,525 of record OU696697.1, on the reverse strand, counting down.
ATTTGGGAAAAAATAAGAACAATGTACATAGGTATTTATACACACTTAATATTATTACTCGGAAGCGACGTTGTGGCAAACGAATTTACTTTCATGACAATCAAATCTAAACTGAAACTCTTATGCAGAAAAAGGAATGGCAAAAGACAAATGAAAAAAGGAAATAATGGAGAGGGGCGCGTATTCTTTGTGTCTCGTCTGTTCGTCGTGTGTATGTCTTGGTAAACTAGTTGTGCGCGTCATTGTCTTCGTGTTTCGTTGGAGAATACTCCCCGGAGTTGCCCCATCCTACATTCGGCCGTCCTGACGCTTCATTCGACCCCGAATGGACGATCCCACTTTTTCATGAACTCGGCGACAGTGATCGTGTTGTTGGGTCCTTCATGGCCGCCGACCTTTTGGACCTCGTATCGGCCGTTTTCCATCTTCTTAGTGATTTTGTAGGGTCCCAAGAATCTCGGACGCAGCTTTAATCCTGTACCAAACTGGGTACGCTTGATGGCGACTAGTTCGTTCAGCTGGTAGACTGGCTCAGGGACTCTCGTCCTGTCAAAGGTTCTTTTATTCTCCTGCTGAACTCTTCGGATATTATCGCTCACTTCGCTTCGCAACATCTCTCTCTCTTCGTCCAATTCCTCCAGAGTGGCTTCCTCTATCAACTCTCGCAGATCCGGACAACCAGGTACTCTCATCTCGACTCCCGTTAAAATTCGGAAAGGAGCGAATTTGGTACTTCTCGATGGGGAGTTGTTCAAGGTCTGTTGAACTTTGTCCACATGCTGATACCGCTGACTAAGGCTGTTGACGCAAGCTTTGGCCAACATAGGCACAACGATCTTGTGGATCCTTTCCACCTGTTCATTTCCCCTTTTCCTCTTCATCCTCTTTCTCTTCTGCATCTCCTTACTCTTCTTCTTCTTCTTCTTCTTCTTCTTCTTCTTCTTCTTCTTCTTCTTCTTCTTCTTCTTCTTCTTCTTCTTCTTCTTCTTCTTTGTTGGTGATCGAATCCATCCGTTCGATGAATGCGCTTTTCTGATGCGATGGTTTAGTGACTCATCCATCAGCATAAACCACATTCGCCTTAAAGCGTCGACGTCATCGATCAAGTCACAGCAGAGACGTTTGGTTCCGTCTCTTTTCTGCACGAGTACGACTAGTAATGCATATTCCGATGTACTGGGCCGTATGACACCCTCTTGTCTCCATTTTGCCTTTTGTTCCTCGACAATCTGCTGGTCAGCGTACGACATCCTTCTTGGTCTCTGGTATACTGGGACTTCATCTTTTAGCAGCAATTTCATTTCTACTGGTGATTTCTTACTGCGTTTCGGCGTGTAACTTTCAACAAGAGCCATCAACTCTTCTCTCTTACCAACTTCCAGATGTTTGACGTCTATTTCCATTTCACTTTGGAAATCTTCGGCAGCTGACAAACAAATCGCATTGAACTCGGAGATGAGCTCACAACCTTCTCTTACTTCTTCAACTTCTTTAACTTCTCCAACTTCTTTAACTTCTCCAACTTCTTTAACTTCTCCAACTTCTTTAACTTCTTTAACTTCTTTAACTTCTTTAACTTCTTTAACTTCTTTAGCAATGGCGTCTGTTGGACCTCCCCGTTCCAGCACCCCCAATCCCAGGCTTCCATCTTTCCTGTTGGTCAAGTACTCTCGATCATGGTCTCCCAAACTCCTTGCTCTGCTACTTGCACTACCTCTAGTGCCTGCTCGGCTGCTGCTCGACAACACAGTTCTGGCTTTGGCTTCCAGAACTGGTTTCTTCTCCTCGTTCGCTGCCTCTTCTTCTTTCGTCATTCTTCTGACAAACTCAGCTCCTTCTTCTGTGATTGTCACATCCACTTTTTCCAAAACTGCATTTCCCACCACCGCAGAATACGGAATATCTGACTCTCGGACTATGTGGAATATGAGCACCAATTCAATACCATCTATCTGCACCTCTGCTTCCAGACAACCCATCGTGACGATTTTCTTTTGACCGATTCCAGACAAGCTCTTCTTAGTTGGCCACAGCTCGACGTACTCCATCCTCATCAGGGCATCGTATCGCAGCAGATTGACATCGCTTCCTGTATCGAATAATGCCGACACAAATTGTCCTCTGATACAGATGTCCTTAAAGATCCTGTTGTTTAGTGTAAGGAAAACTTGAACATCAGACAAATCTGCCACGTCATCTGTTGTTGCAGTATGTACGCGGTTCTGCTCTTCTTTTGGTCGTCTTTGTCGACACTCAAACGATCGGTGTCCCATCTGTCCGCAGCTAAAACATTTGAATCCGACCTTGCAATTTTTTGCAAAATGCGAATTTTCCCCACATTTAAAACATTTCTGTTGCTTTACCTCGACCTTGACGGCTTGGCTGCTCGTCCCAGCCTGAGCTGCTCCTCTCTGATAACTTGACTGCTGACCGGGTCCTCGCATTCGCTCGTAAATCAATATCTGGGTCTTAAGTGTTTTAATAGTGGTTGCTTGGTAAAGGGCCACTTTATTATGCCTGCTGTCTGGGATGCCTTCAATGAAATATTCAATAAGACTTTCTTCGTCTAATTGAATAGTCTTCCCGATCTCCATTAATGAATACAGATACTCCCTCAATGATTCCGACGGCCTCTTTTTCCGGTTCTTGAGTTGACGATGGACCTCCGCTGCGGAGACAACAACTCCGAATTCGTCCACCAACGCCTTCTTCAAGGTTTTCCAATCCTTTATGCCCGATTGGCTTCGGACATAGAGTCTGGCGGCCCCCTTTAACAGCTGTTTTGCGTAGATAAACTTTTGCAAGTTGTTCCACTGCACGACTACTGCGTTTTCCTCGAACTCGCGCAACCACAGATTAACGTCTGTGTTGCCAATGCCGAAGAAAGGCATCATCGAATCTTCGATGTCCCGCAGGGTGAAAATTCCTCCTCTTTGGGGTCGAGCGTCCTCGTATACCGACGGGCTTTCTTCTTCGTCCTCATCGTCATCTTCTTCATCTAAACCCACGCCGTCCGCGTTTCCCGCATCCCTGGACAACCCAAAATGTAGAAGGAGCCTCTCCTGGAGAGCGCCCTTCAACCCCGTCGTCGGTAAGTTTAGTTCGAGTAATTTGTCCTTCAGTCCGTCTACCGTCAATGCTAAAATTACCTCCCTCTCCATCTTACAATAAAAATGATTAATGAGATTAACTCTAATTTAAACTATGTTTTATTAAAGAAAAATAATAATCTACTATTTTTTGCCAACACAACGCCACTTACCGCTGCTACAATCTTTCTTCGTCTTGGTGGTCTTCCTTCTTCAATCCTGATCTGCTTCTCGTTGGAGCACACAACGGCAACAATCTCTTGGATGATGCCTTAAGTTGCTGCCCTTTAATTTCGTAAAAGTTTTTTTTTTTTTTGTAACGTTCTTCTCAATTTTCTGTTTTTTTTTTTAATTCTTTTCCGGCCAAAAAATTTTTCACACCACTGTTTTTGCTTTTATTTTTTACGTGTCGAAAATTTTTGCACAACACTGTTTTTGCTTTTATTTTTTACGTGTGGAAAATTTTTGCACAACACTGTTTATCAGAACTCACAAAGATTTTTTTTCTTCTTTTTAGAGAGATACCAGTTAATGCCGGTATTCTCTTCTTCTTCTTTTTTCTTTTTTACTTTTTCCGCTAACGTGTGTGTGTTTTTGTTGTTGTTTTTTTTTTTCACTCTTCTTTTCTTTTCAACGGATTGTCTTGGTAACGCAATTCAATCCCGTTGTTGCTATGTGCTCTGTCGCGTTGTCGTCTCGAAACTTCTTGACAAAATATGTTTTTTTTTTTTTTATATATCTATGCACTTAGCACACACAACTTCTTTAAACACTTTTTAAGGGGTGAATTTTTTTTCATGGGCACTGATGTTAAGACTGCACTTTTCAGGTTCGCGGTAGAAATTTAATTCCACTATCTCGGTTGAGTCCTCAATTTGTAGGATTTTCCGTCTAATGGCTCAATTTAATATAGAAAATCAAAACTCCGACACTTCATTCAATTTATAGTTTATTAATTTGGGAAAAAATAAGAACAATGTACATAGGTATTTATACACACTTAATATTATTACTCGGAAGCGACGTTGTGGCAAACGAATTTACTTTCATGACAATCAAATCTAAACTGAAACTCTTATGCAGAAAAAGGAATGGCAAAAGACAAATGAAAAAAGGAAATAATGGAGAGGGGCGCGTATTCTTTGTGTCTCGTCTGTTCGTCGTGTGTATGTCTTGGTAAACTAGTTGTGCGCGTCATTGTCTTCGTGTTTCGTTGGAGAATACTCCCCGGAGTTGCCCCATCCTACATATATACATCTATATTTAATATATATATATCTCACATCGAATTGGATAACAGCCCCTCCTAAAACCAACCCTTACCCACACCTAAACAGTAAAATTCTCCACTCACCTTCTACTATCAGAACGTGTGAGGCCTTCTCTCCAAAAATCATAGTGTTTTGCAACAAACCCTTGCTCTACCCTTTGAAATCTATTGCCTGACGGAAACAAATCTAGTCCCTAGTATAAACAATCATGAATTGTTTCCTTCTTCATTCAATGTTTTTCGCGATGATGAGCTAAGAGATCTTTTGTTCACAAAGATTCCGCTTTGACAAGTTCACCTGAGATATGCAATACGTTTGCAAAGCATTTCAGTAAGACTTTTATTGAAAATCCTGTCAATATAGACGAAGATTTTGATTACTCCCGTGATTTCCCCCAAGCCACTTTTAACAGCATCCAAATTGATAATGGTAAAGTTTTGCATTATCTTTAATTGCTGAAAAATAATATATTACTCTCTTATGGCATTTCTCTTATAATATTAAAAAAATGTTTCTCCGTTTCAGCTTCCCCGTTGCAATTTCTTTTCAAGATACCTATCTCTTAAGTCTGGTAAATTTCCTCAAGTATGGAAAGATTCATTCATTACTCCCGTCTTCAAAAAGGAAATCGGTCTGTAGTTCGTGATATTGGACTTATTACGTCCAATATCACGAACTACAGACCGATTTCTAAACTGTCTTCTATTCCAAAGCTTTTTAAACAAGTAGTTTGAGGTATAACGTCTTTCTGCAAAAATTTAATCTGCCATCAACAACACGGTTTCATGCAGAAGAGGTCTACTGTCACAAGCTTCTTAACCTTTATGAACAAGTGTTCAAGGGCATTTTAGAGAGGACATGAGCTGGATTGTATCTACACAGATTTCTCAAAAGATCATACATAGGAAAAGCAAATGTAACACAGTTGTTTCATTGCCAAAACTAAAGTGACCAAAAAAGCCGACGGAAAGAACTTTTCCAAACACAAATTATTAACTCCAAATTGGTCAATAGAATATTCTTAAGGATCTTAAGGATCGCCGTCATCTAGAATATGCATCACAGGTGTCTCCTTTTTAGGAAGTTCATAAATCTGGGATAGAGGCAGTTCAGCGCAATTTTATTCGATTTGCTTTGAGACCTTTTAAGTCTCTTCTGGGGCAGATCCTTACGAACATCGGATTCAACTTCTACAGATTCTTTGATGATTCTTTGATCCTGCCCCCTATGCCCAAAATTGCCTTCAATTAATTAACCTGAACTCGCTACAAGAATGAAGAGAAATATCCAAGATTCTCTTTATTCATCGACTTATCTCCGGTTCCGTTGACTGTGAACCACTTTACAATTCAATTTTCATCAACACAAATCCTCGTAACCTAAGAGAAGTGAGGACTTCTTCTATCATCCTCCACACCGTAACTCATATGGCTCCAACGAACCTTTAATTCAAATGCTGCGGAGGGTAAATTCTAACCAAAACTTTTTCGACTTTAACCTCAGCACTCCATGCCTGAAACTCCTTCTCCGGAATCGCCCACCCAATAAGTTTAAAGTTTTACCTGCATAGTTCTTAAGTTGAGTAAAATATTTGAAGGTTGTATGTACTAAGTTAAATGAATTAGGGTGTTGCCCCCACCAAAATTAAAAATTAAAATTAAATTTGTTGCCCCATTTTTTTTTTTTGATTAAGGGTATCTACTTAGCTGCGCGGATAAGCGAGAACAAGAAAGGCTTCGATACTTTTCTGGACATTTAGGTAGTACGAACCCAACAATACAATTTTAGCCTATACTAAAATATTGAAATTCATAATTTGCGGAATAACATTTTTCCTTGATATATACATAGTTTGTTTTTAACTTTTGAGGATTTATGGTAGTAACCTTCATGGGGGCTTTTCTTAAACACTTTTGACTCAAGAAACATTAAAGGAATTGACGGAATCGTGAAATGACAGAGTCAGAAAATAATGAAAAAAAAAAATAACTAGGAATCAAATAAAATAATACATCAGCTGATTTTATGTCACCGAAAAATCAAATGAACTGAGAAACTATTTGTTTGATTTGTTTTTTGTTAAATATGGATATAAAAAAATACATTAAAATATTTATGACACCTATCTTCTAATAGAAGGCGTGACAGTTTCTCACGACATCATTGCTACCATATGTATGTATATCTATCTTAGCTAGTTTTTTAATTATTTGAAATAAATAAAGAGCTAAAAGTTATTCAGAAACCACAAGTAACTTCTAAAGTATTGACTTCCTTTATAATGCCTCTGGCAGCCATTGCAACTCTGTTAGGTAATATTTTAGTATTCATAGTGTTTGTTTAATACCTTTCATATTCAGCTATTTCTCTTTTTGCTGGGATAAATGATGCCAAAGCAACACCATGCGAAGGTGAATGTGGAGGAAAACCTGGATATAATTCAGGGTATCCTTCGTTTAATCCTCCCCCTGTGTATCGTCCCCCAAGATTACCACTTCCTCCACCAGGGTACCAACCCAAAGCTATGCCCAATCCCACACAAGCTTCTTCTGTGTCTCCAGTTCCTAGTTCAAATCTGGCACCGGCTTTAGTTGGTCCCACACCACCAGTTGCATATGTTGCGCCAGTTGCTTCTCCTTCTTCGCAAATTCCTTTGGGGCCTCAAGCAGGACTTCAGCATACCGGAATTTCACCAGCAACTACTCAGGATGGTAAGCTTATCTGTCTTCAGTATTTTTTTAAGATTTATAATATCTTTTTTCAGGATCTAAAAGGGTTGAAGTAGAAGGAAGTGGAAACATCATAAGCTCCCTGTTTGATGTAGTCACGAATATCAATCTTCCCATTAATTTGTTGTAAAAGTAAATTATTTCATTAAGGGATTACATATAAGATGTAAAAGAATTTTAAAATCAATTTTTAAATTTTCCTAGCTTTAATACTTAACGCCTGTATTGTTTTCACTTAATGAACAAAATCTTATTATCCGAACATTATTATAGCTTTTTTTTTTAATTTTACACGCACTGCCACGTGCATTTTGGAGATGTGGGTTCAAATGTTGTTTTTGAGGATGTCCATCAGGCTCCTTGGGCTATCTTGCAAAACCCAATTTTAAATATCACTATCTCAGAAACTCATCTCAGGTGGGCATTTTATATCGCCTTTTAGTGTTGATGCGCCCGAGCAATATGTCTAAATGACAAATCCATATGCAAACTCTCACTACACCTACGACGACGGGCTATGGCCTCGTTCTTCTGACATCAGAAATTTCCCAGATCCAAGTGTCTCAATTCAGTCAAGAGAGAATTCAATTAAATATCTGGGTTATTTCGGAATCTAAGGCCTAACCCTTTCGAAGCTTTCTGAGGTAGAAATTGTTTTTTAAAGAGCCTTTACTTCTCGTGGACACATTTCCTGTATCTTGGAAAGCATAAGCCTACGCCAGAATCTGATTTAAATCAGAAATTCTACTACGCGGCCGATATTAGGCGAGTAAAAGCACGCTTAATACTGTTGGTTTGGAGGGTTTTGGAAATGTAGCACCCTCCACAATACTATTAGGATTTAGGAAGGGACAAATCAACTTTTATGATATACGCATTGTGTTGTCCATAATAAATGAACAAAGTTCACAACTGTGTCGCATTAAAATATAAAATATAAAATATAAACTAAGTACCTATCTATATATATATGGAATTTTGCTAATCATTTAAAAATCAGTGTTTAACATTTAATTGCTGTTGAAAATTACACTTTGATTATTTTGTATTTTCAGCCGTGATAAAACAATTATATTCATTTAATTTTAAAATAATCATCAAAAGATAATTTCTAACAGTTTTAAAGAAAATTGATTGAGTCCTTGTTTGTTTATGGCCATTTTCTTAAAAATCTTTACAATCAGATTTTACCATGAGTTATTCATATATATTATAATGCACAACGTGGGTGCAATAGCACGATGATAACAAATTTTTCGAGCAATGACAACTACTTTTTTGTTAGATATATAAAATAAGCAAAGATGTTCAAATTATTTGTTTACGAAGAGTGTTTATGTCCCGCATTTTAAGCATACTGACTGTATTACAAAAGATACATTAATTTTGCACATTATTTCGTTATACTAAGACCACCAATTGAATAAAGTCGTTTATAAACAGATGTTCCTTGACTTATATTTTTAGCCAAAATAGTTTAAGTCTATATTGAGAAATTTTTTAAAAACTAAAAAAATGTTAGCTTAATCTGAACGGCTCGATATGTGGAAGCTTCCGTTAAGAAATCTTTAATCTAAAACGTAGCTGTCATCTTGTTAGAACAATGAAAGCATAATTCACAAAAAGTATATTCAAAATCGTTAAGGCCTCTTTTGAGCAAATTAGAAAAAAAAAACAGAAAAGGGTGGCTATAACTGAATAGTTGTATGGGAGCAATCTTTTAGATTTACTGAAAACAGTGCCATGCTGTCCTAAAATATGAAGAACTATGCCAAACCAAGTTTGAGTCAACTCAATCAAGACGTTGTTAAAAAAAATATTTTAAAATAGTCGTAACTAATTTTTGTTATGACATGACCCATTTTTATCAAAAATGCCCTACCGCTTGTCAAATTTTGAGTTTAATGAAAATTGCAAGAGTCGTTTTCGAGCAAATCCAAAATGAAAAAAACCTTTAATTGAAAGCTACGAGTTTAAACCGGACTTAACCCGCCAGTGGTGACGTCAATAACAGGCCCATATGAACAACACTAAAACCAGGTCTCATAGACAGATGGGTCACCCTGCCACTTGGGGGGGGGGGGGGGGGGGGTAAACGAAATACAAAAAAAGGTGGTCGTCACGGGACGCCCAGCAGATGTGAAACATTTAAAAGTTAATATAAGAATTCATAATTAATAAAATAATAAAAACCATTAATGAAAATTTACAGTAAAATTAAAAACTTGCTCTCATGATAGGTTATCGGTATAGCTATGTAAAAAAAATAAAATGCACGACTGGGTCGCACGAACTTGCTCTTATGATAAGCAATTGCGTAGTGGCTGCATATATGGATATTAAAAAAAATTAAATAATTTCGAAAATTCTTTTATTTTTTAAATTAGTTTAAGAGTTTTCTCGGAAAAAATAAGCATGCAATAAAATTTCAAAGCTATACGTTAATCTAGGAAAAAAAAAATATTGAAAATCGTTGGACCAGTTTTTTTTTAAAAGGTTATTTTTGAAAAACTTTTTCAAAAAATATTTTGAAATTTATTTGAGTATGCAAATATATGGCAACCCGTAGTTTACATTTGAAATATAATTTTTAAAAAAAATCAATGTACCCGTTTCCAACATATTTCGAAAACCAAAAATTTTTTTGAAAAAATTATAAAAAATCAAAAAAAAAAGTTTTTAAAAAATTTGAAATGCCATATTAATAAAATTATAAATGACTTCCTATGGTCAAAATTTTATTGAAATCGAATGTATAATTTACGAAAAAATTTGATTTGAAAATACTGGTTCTATGAGAGGTACCGTTATTAGACAAATTTTGAAAAAAAAATTTCAAACCAAAAGATAGATTTTCTTGCAAAAATAGCATTCTGAAAGTTTTATCAAAATCGTTAGAGCCGTTTTTGAGAAAATCAATTTTTGTCTTCAAGATTGTATGGCAGGTGCCGTTATTTTTGGACCTAGAGCAAAAATAAATAAAATGCACGACTGGGTCGCACGAACTTGCTCTTATGATAAGCAATTGCTGAGTGGCTGCATATATGGATATTAAAAAAAAAATAAATAATTTCGAAAATTCTTTTATATTTTAAATTATTTTAAGAGTTTTCTCGGAAAAACAAAGTATGCAATAAAATTTCGAAGCTGTACGTAAATCTAGGAAAAAAAAATATTGAAAATCGTTCGACCAGTTTTTTTTTAAAAAGGTTATTTTTGAAAAACTTTTCCAAAAAATATTTTGAAATTTATTTGGGTATGCAAATATATGGCAATCTGTAGTTTACATTTGAAAAAATAATTTAAAAAAAAATCAATATACCCGTTTCCAATATATTTCGAAAAACAAAAAATTTTTTGAAAAAATTATAAAAAATCAAAAAAAAAAGTTTTTGAAAAATTTGAAATGCCATATTAATAAAATTATAAATGACTTCCTGTGGCCAAACTTTTATTGAAATCGAATGTATAGTTTACGAGAAAATTTGATTTGAAAATACTGGTTCTATGAGAGGTACCGTTATAAGACAAATTTTGAAAAATATTTTCCAACCAAAAGATAGATTGTCTTACAAAAATAGCATCCTGAAAGTTTTATCAAAATCGTTAGAGCCGTTTTTGAGAAAATCAATTTTTTTCTTCACGATTGTATGGCAGGTGCCGTTATTTTTGGGCCTAGAGCAAAAATAAAAAATACGTTCCGAGGGACGGCCAAATAAATCCTAGATACCAAATTTGAAGCAAATCGGCCCATCCGTTCAGGCTCTAGAAGCGCGAACAGACAGACAGACAGACAGACAGACAGACAGACAGACAGACAGACGGACGGAATTCCCAGACCCACTTTTTTCGACTTCTCCATCATCGTAATGTCATGTGTGATTGTTATCTCGAAATTTTTTTTCTGCACGAATCCATAACTTGCCTTATAGTACCTATAATCGCAAGTAAAAATATGTTCCGAGGGACGGCCAAATAAATCCTAAATACCAAATTTGAAGCAAATCGGCCCACCCGTTCAGCCTCCAGAGGCGCGAACAGACATACAGACAGACAGACAGACAGACAGACAGACAGACAGACAGACGGACGGAATTCCCAGACCCACTTTTTTCGACTTCTCCATCATCGTAATGTTATGTGTGATTGTTATCTCAAATTTTTTTTTCTGCACGAATCCATAACTTGCCTTATAGTACCTATAATCGCAAGTAAAAAGAAACAATATATACATACATTATATTAATGAAAAATCTTTAAGTTTTTTAAGAGTTTAAAAGTTTTCTTGCAAAAATTAGATATGCAATAATATTTCATTACTTAATATCTATATAGGAAACAAAAATTGAAAATCTTTGTACCAGATTTTTTTCAAAAAGGTTGTTTTTGAAAATCTTTTCGCAAAAAGTATTTTGAAATTTGTTCGAGTAGGTATATGGCAATTTGTTGTTTACATCTGGAAAACATTTGGAAAAAAAATGCAATATAAACCCGTTTTCAACATATTTTGAAAACCAAAACATCAAAAAAAGTTTTTAAAAGTTTTGAAATGGCATATCTAGGAAAATATTTATTGAAGTTCCGAGAAAACTTGATTTGAAAATACAGACAAAATCCGAAAAATCTTTTCTTACTAAAAGATTGATTGTCTTAAAAAAATGGCAGCAAAATTAAAGCTTTGAAGCCGTTTTCGAGAAAAAAAAATTTCTTCTTCACGAGTGTATTGCAAATACCGTTATTTTTTCACCTAGAGTAAAAATTAAATATATACATTCGGAGGGACCTCCATATTAATACCAAATTTGAAGCAAATCGGCCCATCCCTTCAAGCTTTAGAGTTTCGAGCAGACCGACAGACGGATGAAATTTCCATATCCACTTTTTTCGACTTCTCCTTCATCGTAATGTGATGTGTTAGAAACACAGCTTTATCAATTTTTTTTTTTTTTTTTTTAACGAATCCATAACCTTAATTAGCACGATGTTGGGGAAAATGTAATAGATCTATGCTTCGTAGGATGTGAGCATTCCCCTCCCCGCGATAGTTAAAAACAATACAAGAGGGTAGATCGGGTGCGTCTAAAAATCCCTTTAAAAGTTGGCGCATAAAAATAATATCATTGTAAGTAATCCATTGTGATAAAACTAGGGTTTTTTAAAGGTTGATGTTCCTTCGGCCATCATTTTAAAATTCCTTCGACCATCATAATTTTGGTTTGATTTTGATAACAATAAAACCCTCTTACGTTTGCTAAATTGTATTAATATCAACAACCGACATTTTCGCAGATGCATTTGAGTGATAGTTATAACTGGACCTTTAGCTCCGTGTTTTTGTTTCTCCGTTGTTTTAATCTTGAATGCTAACGCAACAACAGAGGAACTTTGGCTTTGATGCTTGAAGAATACAAATGCTTCTTAAGTCAATAGCCTTCTTAGTTCTTAAAAAGTAAGCTTCACAAGTATCAATACGGAGAAATTATAAGAAAAAAAAAAGTAGAAAAAAACCCTTCAAAACTTTTTAGGATTCTCTGATTTCATGGCTTCGGAAACTGGCATAAATATAAACATCTTTGGCACCTTCGAAAGAAACAACTCAATTATTATGTGTTGTTCTTCTTTTTGACGGTGAACTTTTTCTTTTTTTCAATAATTACTGCTAACGTTCGTTTAAGCGAACGAAAAAGAAGAGCAAGTAACATATCTGAGAAAAAATGACAGAGAAAAAGTTTTATAGCCATATGCTTCTCGGATGTTTCGTATGGGTGATTATGCTAGAGAAACTTTTTACCTTTAAACAAACAAAAAAAAAAAAAAAAAAAAAACAGGAACTGGGAAAGGAGGAAAAGGACAACTTTTCAAAAATCTTATATCAAAGGATACAAATACAAATGAACATTTTTATGAATTGTGAAATTCTGTCACGTTTTTGTGCCATAATTGTATGGAACGTGAGAGTTCCACTCAAAGCGTTATGTCAGCACCAGCATCAATGTAACCATATGGCCTTCTTTTCCTTCGAGTGTATAGCGAAAGTCATATTATATCTATATGGTAAAAAATGTTCCAATAAATTTTTTCGAAGCAAATTTATTTTTAATAATATTTTATTGAAAGTGCGATTCTTACATTCGCATATCAAAGAGTTGTTGTCGAGTCCAAGACTTATTGATTTCTATAGGATTATAGGATTTTCTTAACGCACGCACGAACTTTGAGACACTTTGGCTCCCTATAGTATAAAGGTATTTAGTGTTACATTTTTATTCACATCATTTGCTATTGAAAGCGTAAAGCGTTTGATTTTGTTAATTTGAATATTAATATCAAGCCTTGGTATACATTTAGTATTATGCTGGAAGCTTTTGTTGAAAGAATGCCTTTTCTTGATTGATTTATTATTAACAGCGTTGAATTAAGTAGTTTTATAGTTATTGATCAAAATTTGTTTAAAAAGTAGTCTTGTGTTTTTGTTATGATTTGTTGGCAAATAATTCAGAAGTTTGTAGCTTGTAGTTACATAAGTAAATGAAATTGGTGGAATAGCAGTTTTTGATCATTATAGAAACATAAAGAGAGCGCACAAGAGATCGATGAACAATTGTGCATATGAGGTTGCTTGATTGAGTTACAAGATGACAAGATATACATATATATCGCCTACAAAATAAATGTACTTAAAACCTATACTTTAATTTCCTGTTGATGGCGTTAACTTGCTTTGCGAAGCTCAAATTCTCTTTAAGAAGTATTTTGTGATTCGCATTATTAAGTAATTGCTGTTTTTATTTGAGAGGTCTAAAACTTGTTTCCAATATTTGTTTATTCTATGAGTCTTAATTGGATACATCTACATACATATAAATAATTCCAGTAATATAATAATTGCAGAAGTTGCATTAAATTGCCAGGGATATTAATATGAACAAAATCAAAAATCCTTGGCTTAGACCAAACGGCTCGTTCTATGGACCCTGTGAATTTTCGCTGTTATTAAACATTAAACCTTTCTTTACATTGACCGTCCCAAAAAAATTTAGACTAAATCCTACATCTTTGGAATTAATATATTTATTTTCCAATTTACTACTAAACTTCAATTTATAAATTTGCGGATGTTGAAATAATGAATGGACAGTATATACCAAACTACGAAGTTGCTCACATAAAATACTAATCTTATGCGAATCAAATTCAGTTCAATAGAGCGTCAAATTGGACAGTAGTGGTTCATCCTCGGATCAAAATTTAAAAACAGTTTACCTCGGTCCTCGGCTTAGACTGTGGTTCAAGATTGGTTTAATAACTAACCCACTGATTTCCTTGGATTAAAAAAGTGCTGAACCGCATTATTATACAAATGGCCCTTAAAGAAACATTTGTGAAGAAGCCCATTAAAGTTTTTGTTATTTAAAGTACTAGCTTTTACCCGCGGCTTCGCTAGCGTCAAATACAGTGTCTAAGGGATCGCCATAATAATCTAAATTTTTTTAAATAAAGTTCAAAATTTTTTTCAAAAACAAAAAAATAGGTAATAGGTATAAAATTAAAATATTAAAATATTAAGAGAGTAGGTGTCTGTACATACATAAAGTCAGACGGATAGGCAAACAGATAAGACAGACAGACGGACAGATTTTCTTGACCAAAGTTTTTGTTCTTTTTTCGACGAATGCATAACTTGCAGTATCTATGTACGTATATATTCGCATACTAAAATGGCAACGCATTTCAATTATTGACTTTTAAAGGAATATTTTTTAAAACTTGGGTTACATTATTTTAATTTTTGTTAGGATCTCTAGCTGAGACTGAGAAAAATGAATAGCCTTTGTTACTCACATACTCGTATAATGTAGCTTTCTATAAGTGAAAGAATTTAGAAAATCGATTCAGTGGTTTAGGCGTGATTAACTTACAAACAAACACCCTTACTTTCACATTTACATATAATATTATTTATTTATTTATTTATTTCATTTCATCATTCAAAGAACATAACTCTCTTATAGACTAATAGATTACAATATTTATTAGAGATACATTAAACTAAAATAATAAATTGTAAAAATATTTAAGTTGTTTTAATACCAATATTTAAGTAGTTCTAATTCTAATTATATTTAAAACATACATTTTGAAGGTATCTCTAGAACATGTTATAAAAAAGTCTAACCTAGTACAAACTGAATTTGCCTCCCTGATGCAACGAGAAACCGGTTCATTTCGGCCATAATTTGATCTATGGAATGGTTCATGAAAAAGAACATAAGCTCTGGAGTTGACATTAGGAACACGAATAGAAATAAGAGCAAGCAGTTGGGGACATTTTATATGATAAGTTAGAATATCTCTAATGAACATTATCGCAAAATATGTACGCCGATTTGCCAAACTTTGCATACCAAATAAAAGACATCTAGTTTCATAAGATGGAATATCGTTATTCCAGTGGAGTTTATAATACATAAACCTTGAAATGTTTCTTTGAATTCTTTCAATTCTTGCACATGAATTATTGTAGTAAGGGTTCCAAACCGTGTTGCAATACTCAAGCACTGATCGAACAATAGCGATATATAGAGTTTTTATTGTATATGGATCTGTAAATTCTTTACTGTTTCTTTTGGTAAATCCTAACATTTGGTTGGATTTGCTGATAATGTAGTCAAAATGAGGAAGAAATGATAGTTTGGTGTCAAGAATGACCCCTAAATCTTTCTTTTGCACAACACGATCCAAAGAAGTATTGTCTATTTGATAACTGAATAGTATCAGAGATTTCTTACGAGAACAAGGCATGATCTGGCATTTTGAAATATTAAGATGTAAGAAATTTAAACTACACCATTCTGCTAATTTATTCAGGTCAGTATTTAATAAGGCACAGTCTTCGAGCCAATTAATTCTTCGATATAATTTGAGGTCGTCATCAAAAAGGAGACAATGAGATTTTAAAAATATATTAGGAATATCGTTAATAAAAAATAGGAACAATAATGGGCCTAAATGGCTGCCCTGAGGGACACCAGATGGAACTATTTTATGATTAGAATGGTGATCATCAATCTTAACGACTTGAACTCTGGATGTAATATAAGATTTCAACCAATCAACAAAATTAGAGTGAAAGCCTTGTTCTGAGAGTTTGTTTAATAGAATTATGATGGTTAACTCGATCAAATGGAAACAAATTATTTTCATCCGAGTCGAACAACCATTTAATATTACCTAGGTTAAAATCACCAATACAAATAATATGTTGCGATGGACTTAAATTTTCAAGAATAGATTTACAATTGCTAAGAAATATATTATAACATTCACAAGAACTTCTCGGAGGAATATAGTTAATAATAATAAATAATTCAATATTTCCATTTAAGGATAAAGAAACAATTAATTGATCAATATCATAATTATTAGTTACAGGTACACTATTTGAGTTGAGTTTGATTTCCTTACAAGACAAGGACGAGCGAATGGCGATGATAACACCACCCCCTCTATCCATACCAGTAGTTAAGTAAGATCTGTCTTTTCTAAAAACAGTATAATCTGAATTAAATAATTCTGATGTTAGTTGATTTTCAGTTAACCAAGTTTCTGTCAACAAAATAATATCATATGAAGAAGATGAAAAAGCTAGATATAAAAAGTCTAACTTAGATCTTATACCTCCTACATTTTGATAATAAAACGATAAATTCTTGAAGAAACCGAACTGTTGAGTTTATTTAAAGTTAAAGTGAGATGATTAGAGGATCCAGAAGTTTCGTTTTGATCATAATTTGTTACGTCAAATTCTCGGATTGATTGACGACGTCGTTTTTTGGATGATTAATGAATTTTTTCACCTTAACAAACATTGGCCAAATTGAAGAGTCACTCATGAGATTGTTAAAGATAAACCTTTTTTAATTAATTGGAAGCATTTAAAATATTGTTTCGGAATATTAGATTGAGCAGACATGTGATCAATTAGATCTTCCGGTATTTTATGATATGATGATGATTCTTGTGACAAAGTTTGGATCTCATTTGTATGTGATTTTTAGTTTGTGTAGATTTTTATATGCAACGTCCTATGAATTAATCCTTTCAAAACCCAATTTTAACGCTAACAACTTATCTTTTTAAAAACTATTCTTTTATGAGTTAATCCATTATTTTAGTATATTAATGTTTTATTTTTTAATAAAAATAAGAGTCCAGTGTTAAAATCAAATAAATGTTGGTATTTACACATTAAGCTTATACTATCCTTTTTTGAAAAAAAAAAAAAAAAAAAACACATTCATACGTGTGCTTAATTTGATTTCACAACGTGTTTGACTTCAAAATCATTAACAAACGACAGATAAGCTGATCATCTCACCTATGTTAATAAAACGAAAGTCAAAATTAATATCAATATTTTAGAGTCATTCAAAATTGTAAACGTGGTTCGCTTATGAAAGTAGTTTCAGTTAAATAAAGGAAACGTAGAGATATTATGTGGCAAGGTAGGCGTACAAAATCCAACATCATAAATCTTGGGATGTGCCGAAATCCAATTAACAAAATAATTTATCCAACCGCTAAATTAACACCTCAAATGTGCCATTCCTTAAAACCTTGAAGACTAGAATAATAATCTGTCTCTTTATTATCGAGTATGGTTTTACAAACTCTTGAGGCTGTTATGACTTGCAACAACAACATAAAGTTTTCTTTAACTGACACCCACTCCCCCGGCATATCTAGTACCTATGTGCCATAATAATTTTAGAAACCTCATTGACACATAAATAGCATGATGTTTAAGGGTGTGTAAAGTAATTATATTACATGAGTATTATAGGTAACTGAAAATGCCATGATTTAGGGAAGTTTTAAAATGGTTATGAGTATAATTTTTACACGGTTTCATGTAATTTTTGTGGAAGATTAACATGAAGGATATTTAACGTGTGCTCAATTATTCAAACCAGTAATTGGAGCGTCGTATTGTTGAAGCTGTAGAAAGCAAACCCTTATCTTGATAATAAAGTAAAATTCTTGGCCATAACATAAGATTATATGCGTTTTATTTCTTCTTGAAAACCACACGTCTAAGAAAAAAAAAACCACTCAACACCAGCGCTACGATTTTTTACTTGCTCTATAGGGCAAGTATTGGTTTCGTGCAGAAAAAAAAAAATCGAGGTTTTAATCAAACATGACATTACGATGATAGAGAAGCCCAAAAAAGTGGTTTTCGCCATACCGTCCGTCGGTCTGTCTGTGGGTCTGTGCGGATGTGCGGATGTGCGCTTTTTCACGTCATGCTACAGCCTAAACGGCTTGACGGATTTTCTTCAAACTTGGTATATAGCAGTTTGAAGAAAAACCATTGTCGAGGTTTTTTTATTTTGTTTTAGCCCGGCTCAAACTGGTACCTTTCAAGTAACGGTTTTTTTCAATTTGGATTTTCTCAAAAACGGCTCTAACGATTTTGATTAAATTTAAAATTTAGCTTACTTTAAGCATTTCTCACAAAACTGCGTTTTTTGTTTTTGCCTCAAATGGTCGTAACGAAAATCAGGTTTTAACGGCTTTTTTTCAAATAGCCATAAGTTCACAACGGCTTGATTGAATCAACTTAAACTTTGTTTGACATAGTTTTTAATAGTGTTCTATAGGATGGCTTAGTAAATTTTTTACTGAAGCCTTTCTAAACGGTGGCATCCATACAACGAGCCGTTGAGTTTTAGCCAACTTTTTTTGGTTTTTTCTAATTTTCTCGAAAATGGCTCTAACGATTTTGATTAAACTTTGTTTGTTATATTCTTTTAGTGTTTTTAAGAGAACTGCGTTTTTAGTTTTTGGCTAAAAATGCAAATAACGGAGATCTGCACTTAACGGCTTTTTTCAAATGGCCATAAGTTGTCAACGGTTGCATCTAATTTACTCAAACTTTGTTTGGTATAGTTCCTTACAGCTTCCTATCAGATGGCATTGATTTTTTTTCAGTTTCTCTTTTTTAAATGGTGGCTCCTATACAAAGAGAGACTAGATTTTGGCCAATTTTTTCATTTTTCTAATTTACTCAAAAAAGGCTCCCCCGATTTTTATGATACTTTGTATGTAACATACATAGAATACTTCAAACAAAACTGCATTTTTAGTTTTTGGCTATACATGATAATAGCGGAAATTGCTTTTAACAGTATTATTTATTAGGCCATAACCCATAAGTGGACATTTGTATCATTTATAACACCGAAAAGATAACGTCTTAATTTTAAATATTAAAGGTTTCTTAACGTTACCTCCCGTATATCGAGTTTTCCAGTTTTAGCCAAATTGTTTTGGTTTTTATCAAATTTTTCAAAAATGAATTGTTCTTATTGATCGAAAAGTTTGTTTTCATCGTACTATTGCACCAACAGAGCAAGTACGTGCGACCCAGTCGTGCATTTTATTTTAATCCGTTCAATTACTTGTCTATGCTGATGATATTGACAAAATTGGAGAAACGATACGCGCTATCAGTGGAGCATTCACAAGTATTGAAGTGGAAGCGAAAATGGGTCCGGCTGTAAATGAAGATAAAACAAAGCAAATATACGCCGTCCATGGGTGCAGAAGATCATCACTGTAGGCTCGGACAAAACGTAGCGGTCGATGGACAGATATAACTTCGAAGTTGTTAAGGACTTTGTCTATTTGGACTCCACAAAATAACCTCTCAGAACAACATTAGTGAAGACATCAGTCGAAGAAAGCAAATCCCTCTCTCAAAGGACCAAGGAGACACTATACAAGACCCCAATAATCCCAGTCCTGCTGTATGGGGCAGAAGCGTGGACACTGACACAGTCACATGAATACAGGCTGCGGTGCTTTGATAGAAAGATTCTTCGGGTGATATTCGGTCCCGTAGGAGAAGATTCAATGGTGAACTGTACGGGCTATGCAGCGACATTGACTTGGTTAAGAAGCTGACAATACAGCGGCTTAGATGGCTGGGCCGTGTGGAGCGTATGGAAGAAAATGCTCCTGCCCGACGAGTCTTCAATGCAAACCCGGAGGGCCTACGCAGTTCTTAAAGACCCTATCTAAGGTGGCGCGATCAAGTGGAGATTTTTTCGCAACAACTCCAGAACAACATCCACTAATGAGAAAAGATAATGAGAGACAAAGAAATGCGAAGACAACAAGAAACATATAGATACATACATTTTATTGGTTTGGATTTATTGGCAGTTAGTCTATAGGTAGTAGTTCGAGACAATATGGAGGAGCAGCAAAAAGTGTAGACATATACATAGAAGATTGCTTGAATAATGTCTTCCGTCGATCAGAAAACTAAATAACGATTTGGTTGTAAGCTCTGCAATGTGATAGCCTGATAGCTATAAACTTCGAGTAGTTGAAATTCCACAAGTTTTAAAATCTGATAGCTATGACTTTGGCATTTTGATGTTTTTAAAACAACGTTGTCTTTGCCAACCATTAATCACATAAATGTATGGGATTTATCTTTAAAATGGTGGTGTTGAGTCCGTGTCGAAAGTAAACCCCAACCGAACCGAACTCAAACCGAATCAAATGGATACTCGTTCGGCTTTGCCGACCGGCATAGGCCGACGCACGGCATTATGGTCGCCCCTGAAGAGACAACTTCTATCACTAATCTACTTTCAGTGTACATATGCATAGCATATACGAATCGCAAATTTTAGTGATTCTCTGCATGACTATCAGTATAAATAGACCTTAATGTGGTCATCTATGTACTGTACATATATCCCAAGAATACTCGTTTACATTTTATTGAAGAAACAGTTAAAGTAAAATCATTTGATAAGAAAAGATTCGCGAATAAACAACCAACAATAAATTACTTACGCTGAACTGCCATTGGAGCTTTGGCAAAGGCAATGGGTCTGGATGCAAGGCAAAATATATATAAAAATGTCACCGGAAGCAGAGCAATAAAATAACAGATATCCCAAATTATACTTTGTATAGTAAATGGCTTTGTATATCTGGGCTCCATTACTATTACTACCTTGAAAAGTGAAACCAGTGCAGAAATAATTACAATTCGTTGTTCCTTCTGACTTAGGAGGCCTCTCAACAGCATGTACAACAAATTTCTACCTCGAGTAGAGTAATAAATTCATGCTCGATGTCAGAAAATCAGACAGCTGAATCCAATTTTAGAACGTGGTCCAAAATTATTTGCAAGCTTAACCTTTAATATGAAAAGTAAGTTTGACTTCTTCCAGTTACCACCAAGAAGTTAAACTGTTTAATGAACAAAAAAACATGGTTTGCAAGTAAACAAAATAAAATTTAACGTGTCTTAAGTTTCAAAAAACATCATTTTGGGAGAAACTACATACAAACCACAAATTTCCGCATCGTATATAACCTAAGCTTAGCCATAAAGTCTTCTGTTTCCTGTTTTCCTTCTTGTATGCGGTAGAAGCAGTACCTACAGACAGGAGAACAAATAATAAAGCATACAATTTCATCCTGAAAAACATCTTTCCTATAAAAAAAAAAAACTTATTTTTCATACCACCGTGAAAAAATCCTTCGTTCAATGTATACTATTCCTTTTTTTTTTTGGGAAGAGAAGAAGTCTCGAACATATCCTCTCTAGCAAACAGGCAGCTTTTTTCCCACATCCCCCACAAAGATGCGACGACCTCGACAAAAAGAATTTTGAACAAAAAAGATGGGAGCATGTATTTAAAGTTACGTTAGAAAAAAGATACCGAATGGCACCCCTCTTTTCACCTTTTCTGCCTTCGATATGTTTATACTTTCTATTTTTAAATCGTTACTAGGCTATTGTTGTTGATTCTACCTTTCAGTGGCATAATATTCGATTGTGTTATCCAATAATATTATCTCATAAATATGTATACCCACAACACGCACCTTCACAATCTTCTTCAATATTTAAATTGAAGAAGTTCAAGATGGAACTTGAACCAAAGAACTTGAAAAAAAAACTACCTTTAACTGTATAACTGTGTTTTAGCAAAAAGGATTCAGCTTTTAACCTCACATAAACCCTCCCGCACTGTAGAGTTTTTTGCTGGGTTTCCATGGACACCAAGGCAACCGCAAATGATGTTCTGCCAGGTAAAGTGTAAAGTGTTGATTTCAAATGCAACTAATCCAAGGCGTTGTAGATTTAAAACTGACGGAAAAAGTTTTGTGTTGGCCTTAAATTTAAATTGGATAACTCGCCTGGCATATTTTAATTTAAAGAAGCAGAGAACGTGAGGGTGAATCTGAATAGATATAACCTAAGTAGTCCTGAATCCATTTTATGGCCTTAAAATTTAATCATTCAATGCTAAATATTGTCTTCAAGGAAAGGGCAAGGGTGCTTAGCATTTGCTTAATTGAGTTATAGCATTACTTCTAAATATGAATCAGTTAAAAAAGGCTCTCATAAGCATACTTCGAAGAAGCATTATATAGTCGACAGGTACTTTTAGATTTTGTTTGCTAAGTTTTTGACCTAGTCCTGTAATAAAAGAGGAGGGGGGGGGGGGGGGAGACTGCAAGTTTTTCGTTTTTCTTACGTCCTACGGCAGAAGTATCGGGTTTTTCAATAAGAGCGCTACAAAAGTTTTTTTTAAATAAAACAAAAACGGAAACCATTTATCCCTGTGAAAGTACATTTGATGCCATTATGTATGAATTTCGATTTCATTTGCATGGCCACCACGGGTACGCTTGCAGAAGTCCAGACGCTGAACCCAATTTTCGACTGTTTTCAAGCATAAATCGGCCAATACTGCTGCAATTTCACGTTAGATATTCGTACGAAGTTCATCAATCGTCACTGGCTTGTTGGCATTGACCATAGACTTGACGTAGCCCCACAGGAAATAGTCTAACGGCGTCAAATCGCACGACCGAGGCGGCCAAGCGACTGGACCATTTCGTGAGATAACACGTTCTCCAAACTTGGTTTCCAATAAATTGATTGTGACATTCGCTGTGTGGCTTCTGGCGCCCTACTGTTGGAACCACATGTCCTTCAAGTCCATATCATCCAATTGGGGCCAAAAATATTCGGTTATCATTGAACGGTAGCGATTCCCATTCACAGTAACGTGCCGGTCTTGATCATCACAGAAGAAGTACGGCCCAATGACGCCGCCGGCCGGCCCATAAACCACACCAAACCGTAATTTTTTCGGGATTCAATGATGACTCATGGAGTACGTGTGGATTGCTGCCTGACCAATACCGCATATTTTGTTTATTGACGAAGCCATTCACCCAGAAATGAGCCTCATCGCTAAAGATGATTTTTAGATGAAAATCGGAATCATTTTCAAGTTGTTGCTCAGACCAATTCACGAACATACGACGCTTCTGGTGGTCAAGCGGCTTCAGTTCTTGCGTCAATTTAATCTCGTAAGGATGTAGGCCAAGATCTTTTCGCAAAATTTGCCACAACGACGTCACAGAGAAGCCCAACGCTTGAGAACGACGTGTGAGAGACACATTTGGGCTTCCTGCAACTGAAGCCTCAGCGGCAGCAATATTCTCGACACTACGGGCACTTCTTTGTCTCACTGGCACGGGAACATTTTGTACTGTGCCTGTGAATTCAAATTTGTCCACTAGACGCTCAATTGTTGATCTGCTAGGACGATTATGACGACCATAAATTGGACGTAGCGCTCTTAACGTTGAAACCACTGACTCTGAATTTCGGTAGTAAATTTTAATAATTTCGACTAGTTCTTGGCTCGTATGTTGAAAAACCCTTTATTTTTTACTTGTTTTGCAGAGCGTCGAATTTCCCACAACTTTGTTAGGAAGAAAATTTTTGTATGTCAATTAGCAATTAGTTACCAATAAGATATGCAGTCCCCCTCCTCGTAAATCCACTTTTTCCTACCTGTTGACTGGACTAAAATGTCAATGTGACAAAGCTTAAGTTTAAATACAAACTGTCTTAAGTTCTTCAGACCGATGAGTGAGTTTCCTACAGCCGGCGGGCGCGGCGTTGCATTTTTTTCAGTTAAACTCTTTTTGAAATGGTGGCTCCCATAGTCCAATATACAACGAGGCTCCAGACTTTGGACAACATTTTTTCTTGTTTGATCTTCACCAGTTATAATTAAAACAATCGGATAAGCCGAAGGGCCGACCTTTGAAAAACCTTAAAATCACATGGTATTTCAGTTCCACGAAGGGTGAGAGAAAACAAGAAAATCCAACCAAAACTCCCTTCCGATTAAAAAACACGCACAACAATAATTATTCTTTGAAAAAATACACCTGTCCTGCAAAAATGTTCAATAATTGTGTTCCTCATTAATAAACAAATTTAAATAAACGAAAACACGAAGAAAAATCAAACACGTTTTCGAAAAGTTTATTCAAATTAACCGTTGTGGTTTACCCCATTTTTCACAAAAGACGTTTTGACTTTTGATTAGTGGTTTTTAGGTGGATCATGAAATTTCAATATGACTCTGCTGCATTTAGTTTATTTTGTCTAATTCCGTTATTCTCAGATGTCCATTCAAAGTACCACATTGCATTTGTCCTATGAAGATCAATGTTATTTTTTTAATAATTCTACCGCATTATGCAAGACACATTCTTTGAATCAACAATATTGCTTTGTTTAATGACTCCTTTCTAAAGCATTTCTTCGACTTGTCTGTCTACTTTTTCGCGGAATACCTCAGGATATCTACATATGTATATAATTTGCTATAGACTGATTCGTATTTCAGAATTCCTTGAAACAAATCTTTAAATCAATTGATTAAATTTTTCAGTTTGAAAATTTTCTGATAATTAACGTGAGCAAAAAGTCTCTTTTAAAATGGTTGTGAATTGTGATCTTCATTGATTAATAATTGTGTCGGTCAGAATCAAACCCCAATGGTTCTGCCTGTGTTCGTATTTGGAAATGAAATCTAATTTTTTTTTGGAGCCCAGGTTTATAGTGGTCAATTCTTAATTAGTTTTATTTGGGTGTTAATTAAATAACCTTAATGTTCTAATAATTTCTTTGGGCCATGCATTATTGTAGGTTTTCTACTTACAAATTACTTCGAGCGGGGTCTAGCAATCCGTATTCAAAGGTCTGAAGAAGAATTCTTTGATTTCTAGCCACAACATTTCTTAAGTTGTGTCTTTATAAATGTACAAAGTCTAATTTATAAAGCAAACTATTTTCTTTTTATAAAAATTATCTATTGTTGTTTCGCTCACTCATGAGTATTGACAATAACAAGTTTATATTCTTTTAACGTCGTTAGTTCAACCGAGTTCTTCTCGTGTTACTTTGGGGTAAGTAACGGGAGAAGAACTCAATATTGATGTCTTTAATAACATCCAAAAATTTGTTTGCATACAAAAATTTTATGGAAGGTGCTGATGATCGATACAAATACTTCTACTGTCTCAATCAGATGGTGTTATTTTCCTTAGACTAATTAACTTACTAATTTGAATCTTGTATCAATTTGCTGCATTGTGTTGCACTAGAACGAATACTATTGAAAGTTTGGGTATCAATATCTATACTGCAACAATTTGACAAGACATTGAACACGAGAGAGAGTAACGAACTGCAATAATTTTATTTGAAGAAAGTTAAAATTAAGTTTTATTGGAATTTATTTTTCTTGTAAATATTTATTTATTTAAATTTTTTATTATAAAAGTTTTTATAATGTATACGTTACGACAAAGTTTTTATTTGTGTAAATTAAATTAAGAAGAAATAATATACAATTGAAATTGTGTAGTAAAAATGATTAATCTTATCCTTTAAACTGTATTTTTCTTCATGGGATGTGAAAGACTAAAGTAAAAGATAGGAACAAATTCGTTACATGCTGAATTTTGGTACACAGGTTGGAAAGGAGAGGTGGCTTACAATCTGAGGTCAGTTATATGGGTTGACAAAATCAAAAAATGGGGGTTTCGCTCTCTGAAATATGATTTGGAATCTTGTTTGTAGTTCGTTTAAAAAAAAATTGTTGCTCACAATGCTTCGGAAATTAAAATAAGAACATTGAAAAGAGTGGAAAATTAGAGGTGCATGTAATCGTTTGATAATATTGAAAAATGCAGCAGTTAAACTCTCAATGAATACGGAATACGGCCATAAGTTTGCGTTGGCTTAAACCTAATAATTCTTAAACATAAAATTAAAAATCATCCGACTCAAAAATATTTCACGAGTTAATAAAACAGTTTATTACTATTATGGCACCTGCAGAGCAAGTATTACGTGCAACTTTAGTATTTCTGCATACATCAAACACCACTAAATAACACCACTATAGTGTGTATGTATGCATGCAATCCTTTGACTCATTTTTTTTTCTATTGACACAAAAGATTTGCCGTTCATCGTTCGGATGCGTTGGTCGCATCATTCGGTAGTCTTTGGAATGACTAAGGCATAAGACAACGTCATATTTCATGTGTAAGGATTATATGAAATAAATACGATGAATACGCCTTTCCGCTCGTTTGTTTCATATATCTCTCTTAAGGATAAAGTTTTCAGAAGGTTCTTGTTTGAGTGAAACAGGCAAAGGGAATAGAAATAAGAAAGGATGTCATTACCTTTGTTTGCTGGCTCCGGAAATTCATTGTACAAATATTTTGAATAAGTTTTGCCATTGGACTTTGTTTGCTTTTTAGTGAGAAGTTTTATTTAATTTGTTTCTTCCATTGTGTCTGTTTACAAACAAAATGATTGTTGTTATATCTTGTACAAAAAAGAAAATATTGGACTTGGGTCTTGTCATTGGGTGTTCTTAGGAAAATCTTTTATCACATTTTAACTGGATTAGTATGTATGTATGTAAAGACTTACTAGAACAACCTACCTATAGTTACCAAGCCCAGCAGGAAATTCGGCGTCAATGAAAATTTTTGCTGAATTCCTCAATGAATTCAGTAGCAGAATAAGTAGAAAAATTAAATGCAATGATAAAGTCAGTGAAAAGTAATGCAACGTTTCCTCAGTTCATGACTCGAAACCCATCATCTGCTTTTGTGATTGGGACACATAAGAAAACAACTGTCTTTTGTACGGAATTGAAATAGTTATTTTATTAAAGAAAAGTATGCGGTGATTCACATAAGGAAAAGTCATGCATAAGTTCATCAGTTCGTTGCCTTAATCCACTTTTCTGTTTGATGAGAATACATCATGTTTTTCATCACCCAAGCTGATGAATAACCAACTTCTGAGGAAGTAGTGATTTCATTAATGAATGTTCATCGAGAATGTAAGCATGTGCTTCTTGGCCTAGAACACCCCCATGTTAAATTCCTCAAAGGAATCAGCAGAAAAAAAGCTGTTGCAACTCCCATTTCCTCAAAGAAAAAGCAGGTTATTCCTCAATGAATTTTATGAAATTTCCCACTGGGAGTTAGTGCTTTGCATAGGTATCTACTCGTACTTACAGAATATTTTGTATAAAACTTAAAAAAAAAAAAAAATGATAATATTTATACATCAAAAGTTTCTAAATTAAAACTTTTCTTTGTGATAATATCCTATAAGAGCCTAAACAAGATTTGAATTTTTCTAGATTTTCAGCTTATGTGAATACAATTGATAGGTCCGACAGCCGTTATTCCTGTCCCATATAGAAGTTCTTACGTAATGTTTTATTAGTTTAAGCTTTGAAAAAGTTCTTTAGGCTGTTGCTGTCGTAATCGGAAGCGTAAGAAAAGTTAAACAAGCAGTTATAACTTCGGGATTCAACAAGTTCCTATAAGTTTTGAATCATATTAATTGCCCTCAAAGATCAGATGATTTGTCGTTAATATTTCTCGAATAATTCAAAGCAAAAAGACAATAGTAACAACATAGAAAATAAACGAAAACTAATGGAACTTAAAAGAGCTAATTGTGACAACCAAACTTACGTCAAACCTCAGAAGATAGTCATAGCATCAGTCCGTACTCTTCGATCTAAAAACAAACAAAAATCCAACATAATAGTGAAGTTTATGAAAAGAGAAGACGTTGCGTTGGTAGCATTTTAACAGCAAACTCTAAGCTAAAGGCATTATAATGTATATTGATTATCCAGCAGCATCTCGGGCGAGAAGGAGATCCTTTCAAGATCTAAAACAGACATCAATAGCAAAAAACAAAGCTTTAAAAACCTAAAATTCCTGGACAATGTTTAATTGTTAATATAAAAAAAAATTATTACGAAAAAGCTCGGTTTTACAATGTGGCGGCGAATTGTCATTGTTACTTAAGCTGATTGATGACAGCTCGAACAGTAGCGTTCCTGCTAGCAGCAAAATTGCAGTGGCAAACACCAGAAACTCGTTACGTTATGTCGCACCAACAAAAATTTTAATTGTAATGCCGTCTGCCTTGATATATCGCTCATTAAAAAGAACAGAGTCATAACTCAAAAAACAACAATTTCGACCTAATGATACAGTTCAAACCAATTTTCTATTACATTTTTGGTGGAATAGCGTCATTTCTATAGATGAAAAATTGAAAGCTAAATGCCACTTGTGTCGTTATGAGGACTGTCACTTTAAAATTTTCTTTTGTGGAAATACCGTTTTATTTTCATTTACGCAGTAACCTTTTAAGTGAGAACTGTTCCGTATATATTTGAAAAGTGTCATATTTTGCGATAGAACTATATTCTATTAAAGGTAAGCAACGTGTTTGTTCTACATTTTTAAGTTTAAAGCGTTTTATTTTGTGTTATGACGATATAGAACAAAAAATATAAGAAATAAACAAACGTAATATTTTGAAATATGACAGTCTTCAATTGAACGGAAAACTTTTAAATCGTTTTATTCTGTCTTGTGACGTTATTGATATAAAATGGTTCATCTTTTAGAAATATATTTGTTGGACTATGTCACGATATGACGTTCTTGTCGCAAATATTATTACATATTTCATAAATTTGTTTGTCTTATTTTAATCTATGTCATTATTTTAACAAAAAGGCGCAACATTTTTCGAAAAGATACAAATGTATTCCCGTGGAAAGCAAATCGTTGAGCTTTTCAAAGCTTTTAAATGCAAATAATCATCTTCCACCATTCGATTTAAGTGATATTCCACTTCCTTCTCACGAAACTGGTACGTGCATTAAAGTGGACAATTAAATAATCCTTAAGCAAAACATAATTTGGTCTTATCTCTTATAGAATATATAAATGAAAATGCTTCGTCAGTTGATCAGTCTTTATCTCTACAATCAAGACCCCCCTCCTCTAGTTCCTCGTCATCAAGTAGCTCATCTTCTGAGAGCAGTGGATCTTCAACAGAAGATTGCGAAGACATTCTCTACGACAAACCATATCAGCCTTCAAAAAGTGAAGAAAGTGATACTTCGGAAGAAAACTCTGTTTGTCATCCTAGACGTTCTTCCTCAAATTACAACGATTCCGATCAAATTGCGCAAACCCCGTCTTCATCGAATCAACAGGATATTTCAATTTTGGTAAGTCCTCCCAAAAAAGGAATTAAAAGAAGAAATAAAGTGCACGACTGGGTCGTACGAACTTGCTCTAATGTGCTACAGTGGTCTTGGGGCTTAAGATTTTGGAAAAAAAACAATGAAAAAATCATATGAAATTTTATTAATCATTTAAAAATCAACATTAAATCGGTTTTTGGATAAAATGAAGTAAGCCATTAGATTTCTTTTACTTTTTTGAATTTTAAGGAATTTTATTTTCAAAATCGTTGGAGCCGTTTTTTCAAAAAACGGTTTTTTTTGAAAAACTTTTCGAAAACATATTCCAATTTTTTTTTGAGTATGCCAACTTCTGGAACTTTGTAGCTTTTATCAGAAAACAAAAATTTTAAAAATTTTGAACAAACCGTTTTTGAAAAAACCAAAAGTCAAAAAAAAATTTTCACTTTTTTTTAAAAAACTCAAAAATTTTTTTTTTGAAAAATTAAAGAATTTATATTATTTCTTTTATAAAAGAGCTTTTATATTAAAATTTTCATCGAAATTCGTGAAGTTGTTTACGAGAAAATCTGATTTAAAAAAACCGGTCCTATGGGAGGTACCGTTATAAGACTTTTCCTGAAAAATCTGTTCCAGCCAAAACATAAAGTTTACTTAAAAAATACCATTCAGAAAGTTTTATCAAAATCGTAGGAGCCGTTTTTGAGATAAATGAGTTTTTCATAAAAAATCATATGGCAGGTACCGTTAGTTTTGGAGCTAGAATGCTAATTCCAAAAACCCCTCTGTACGACGTCATAATAATACTATGTACCAAGTTTGAAGCAAATCGGTCCAGCCGTTTAGGCTGTAGGTGCCGATACAGACAGACGGACAGACAGACAGACAGACAGACAGACAGACAGAATTGTCGGACCCACTTTTTTAGGCTTCTCTATCATCGTAATGTTATGTTTGATTGTCAAAAAAAAATTTTTTTTTTTTACGAATGCATAACTTGCCTTATAGTACCTATAATCGCAAGTAAAAATGCTGCAAATTGGAAAAAAATGTTCTAAAGAGAAAGCGGAATCTTGGAGTGGAATACGAAAGTCTCTCAAATAACAACAAAGTAAGAGCCAAAAGAGAATTAAAAGCAGCCTGTGGGGAAAAATGCAAGCTTAAATGCTCCTCTAAGTTAAGCCAAGCTGAAAGGCAACGAATTTTTGCAGATTACTGGGCATTAGGAGACATAGAGCTGCAAAGACAATTTATAAACTGCAGTATGACAGTCATTGCTCCAAGGTATAGGTATACCCGTGAAGGAGGAACTCGGGCTCCAAGAAGCAACAATAACGCTTACTATTTTTCATCTTCTGAAGCTGGAAAAGTGCGAGTGTGTAAGGTTTTTTTCAAAAACACTTTAGATATTAACGATCGCACAATCCGCACTGTTCGTGAAAAGAGAAACAAGGCTGTAGATGTCTTGCTTGAACCAGATTTGAGGGGTAAGCATGGTAAGCATAAAATTCTGGATCCAGCCATCAGAGATGGTATTCGAAACCATATAAATTCTATCCCCAAAATTGAGAGCCATTACACAAGAGCGAATTCAACCCGGACGTTCGTTGATGGTAGTCGGTCACTGGCGGATATTCACAGAGATTATGTGTCCGACTGTAAAGCAAATAAAATGCACGACTGGGTCGCACGAACTTGCTCTTATGATAAGCAATTGCTTATTGTGGCTGCATATATGGCTATTAAAAAACTTTAAATAATTTCGAAAATTCTTTGATTTTTTAAATTAGCTTAGGAGTTTTCTCGGAAAAACAAAGTATGCAATAAAATTTCGAAGCTATACGTAAATCTAGGAAAAAAAATATTGAAAATCGTTCGCCCAGTTTTTTTTTTAAAAAGGTTATTTTTGAAAAACTTTTCCAAAAAATATTTTGAAATTTATTTGGGTATGTAAGTATATGGCAATCTGTAGTTTACATTTGAAAAAATAATTTAAAAAAAAATCAATATACCCGTTTCCAACATATTTCGAAAACCAAAAATTTTTTTGAAAAAATTATAAAAAATCAAAAAAAAAAGTTTTTGAAAAATTTGAAATGCTATATTAATAAAATAAATGACTTCCTGTGGCCAAAATTTTATTGAAATCGAATGCATAGTTTACGAGAAAATTTGATTTGTAAAAGGACACACCCAAAATGAAGGAGATTCTGCTCACTCCCTCATTGAACGGCAGGTGAAGCGTCAGCTGAAGAGTGGACCGATCTATTCCCCTGATGGCTTCATTTCAGCTATTAAATCGGCAAAAAAAGAGAGGCAGCCTTTTGTGGTGAACGAGCTTTGCCATGAAGATTTGTATGACCTTAAGGATCTGGCAGCTAAAATGGGTCCAATGAACATGGCAAATCTCAAACTGCACGATGTAAAGGTTGTCAAAAGGCATGCAGGGAGCACCCATATTCAATTTTTTACAAAAACTCCTATTCAAATGACTTCCAGGAAGCTGTGGTCATTAAAAAGAAGAAAATTGACGCGTTCCTCTTCAAAAAACCTACAGCAAGAGGCCTGGACTGGCAGAAAAAAAAAAAAAAGATCTCTTAGAGCTTGTGGCTAAAAACCACATTCCAAAGTATTACAACAACTTCTATAATAATTTATAACTTGTTTTCTTCAATATTTTTCAAAAAAATACAATTTTCCTATGTTACGTTCATGATTATTTATTAAATAAATACTTCCATTACTATTTTTCCTAGAAAACTCTTCCTTGTTTCAATAAATTAGGTTTAATTACAAACGTTTGTCTTATGGCCATGAGTGTAGACGGTAAACAGATAATTTGTTTGTGGAAAGAAAGTTACATTTCGACTTATGACATATTTCAAATATATCTTAAGCCCTATAACGTCACAAGTGCAACTCCTTCCTGTTTTTATATTTTTCCTTTTTATACAAAATATTAAAAATAAATCTTATTTGCTTTAAATAGAACTGGAATTAATAGCCCTTTAACATAAAAAATAAAATGCACGACTGGGTCGCACGAACTTGCTCTTATGATAAGCAATTTCGTAGTGGCTGCATATATGGATATTAAAAAAAAATTAAATAATTTCGAAAATTCTTTTATTTCTTAAATTAGTTTAAGAGTTTTCTCGGAAAAACTAAGTATGCAATAAAATTTCAAAGCTATACGTCAATCTAGAAAAAAAAAAAAAATTGAAAATCGTTGGACCAGTTTTTTTTTAAAAGGTTATTTTTGAAAAACTTTTTCAAAAAATATTTTGAAATTTATTTGAGTATGCAAATATATGGCAATCTGTAGTTTACATTTGAAAAATAATTTAAAAAAAAATCAATGTACCCGTTTCCAACATATTTGGAAAACCAAAAATTTTTTTGAAAAAATTATAAAAAATCAAAAAAAAAAAAGTTTTTGAAAATTTGGAAATGCCATATTAATAAAATTATTGAAATCGAATGTATAGTTTATGAGAAAATTTGATTTGAAAATACTGGTTCTATGAGAGTTACCGTTATTAGACAAATTTAAAAAAAAAATTTCGAACCAAAAGATAGATTTTCTTGCAAAAATAGCATTCTGAAAGTTTTATCAAAATCGTTAGAGCCGTTTTTGAGAAAATCAATTTTTGTCTTCAAGATTGTATGGCAGGTGCCGTTATTTTTGGACCTAGAGCAAAAATAAAAAATACGTTCCGAGGGACGGCCAAATAAATCCTAAATACCAAATTTCAAGCAAATCGGCCCACCCGTTCAGCCTCCAGAGGCGCGAACAGACAGACAGACAGACAGACAGACAGACAGACAGACAGACAGACAGACAGACAGACAGACAGACAGACAGACGGACGGAATTTCCAGACCCACTTTTTTCGACTTCTCCATCATCGTAATGTCATGTGTGATTGTTATCTCAAATTTTTTTTCTGCACGAATCCATAACTTGCCTTATAGTACCTATAATCGCAAGTAAAAAATGGGAAAAATCAAAATGTTTATGAAATGCAACCTTTCAAACTTTAAATTGGATTTCCTGCGTAATGACGTTTTTTGAGTTATGACGGTGTTCTTTTTAATGAGCGATATGTAGATAATAAGAATTTAAAAATTATAGTTGGTTCCTGCATTAAATACAACAGTTCAGTCAGATACAAAGAAATTTAAGTATTTATTTAATAATTTCGAAAATTTTATTTTATTTTTTAAAATCTCAATCCCCAAGACCAATGTCTCACATTAGAGCAAGTTCGTGCAACCCAGTCGTGCACTCTATTTTTATTTTAAATAAAAATATTTTTGACCACATCATCTGGCTATATCCTCGATGTAAAACTTTCCATCCTTGTATCGTTACCTGTGATTAAGATTTTTTTATAAAATAAATTGGAAGGAAAAAACATTTTTTGATAATATCACCCACCAACTTACGACCACATGATATGCCCGCTCGATAAAACAGTGTTTGTTGCTTTCAAAAAGGTGTTAGAAAAAAAAATAAAAGCTTATGTACCCTTACTTTAACTTGGTCCTAATGGGCCATGAATGAAATTAGCAAACATAAGACCTAAAACTTTCCACTTCCTCTGAGAAATAAAAATATTTAGTCCGTCGTGTATTGTGTTATTCAGAGAAAAAAAATACCAAAAACATTTTTTCGGAGAGCGAACTCACAAAATTTTATAGATGATTTCTAACGTAATTTCTGCGTTATTTTGAACAGATGACCCAAGAGAACTTGGGAGTGGATGGAGATTACCGCAATAAAGAAAGAAAAAAATGTTTTATATTTTTGATAATATTTGTTTATCGAAAAGGGGAAGAACAGATATGACGAATCGATAGACAAAGGTTATGGTATTGTTATAAAATAGAAACAAGGAAAAGCGATTTCCACAATACAATGTGGGAGGAATTCTTAAAATTTATAAACCGAAGTTAACAGGTCTTTCTAAATATTAAGTGGCCACTTCATGTGAATTGAAATACACTGGACGTCCAGTATAACGAAAGATATAATGTTCAGCCAATTCGTTATATCGAAAGATTCGTTGTATCGAAACCAGTTTCAGCTTAAAAAAAAACGCATTTATTTAAAAGCATTTATTTTCAGATAATTTAATAAGTTTTTATTATATCATCAACGGTTTTACAATTTTACAAATTGAATCAATTTTGAGAAGAAAAAAAGTATGTATAATGTATCAATGGTGATGGTGAATTGTCTTCTTTAACATACCTCTGGAACAAAACGCATACAAAACCAATCTTTAAAAAGGGTGACCGTCATCCAAGCAAATTTAGTATGGCCATAGTTGACTGGCAACTGTTCGTTTTTAAAAGAATGCGGGTTCTTGGATTTGCCAATAATGAATGGCTTAATTTTCTTGGATCCCGTTGCATTGGAACATGCTAAAAACGTTATCCGTTCCTTGGAAGTTTTTCGTCCTGGAGCTGTATCTTCCTTAGAGTGTACATAGGTGGAATCCGGCAGCATTTTCCAGTAAAGCGCTGTTTCGTCAGTATTAAAAACTGCATCCAAAGAAAGTTGATGTTGCTCAATTATTTCTGAGAAAGACTTTTTAAAGGATTCAAAAAGCTCAGCCTGTGAAGACAACTTTTCTCCCGTTGTCTTGAGCAAACGAACTCCAAATCTCTTTTTAAATTTAGAAAGCCATCCATCGCTTGCGATGAAATTAACGGTCGAATACTTTTTGTGTATGGCTTGAGCCTTAGCCTTTAGTATGGAGCCATTTATAGGAATATGATTTTCACGCTGCTGGAGAAACCATGCGAAAATTTCTTTTTCCATTCGTGGATACTCGCCTTTTCTTAGTGACCGCCTTTCAGAGGTTCCCTTTTTGGTTGCATTGAGACTCCTCAAAAGCAATCTTTTTTGCGTCCTTATTGTACAGATGCTGGACTTCGGAATTTTGTATTTCTCAGAAATTGTTTTAAGGGAAACTCCAGCACTGCATTCATCAATGATCTTAATTTTTTCAGCTATAGACAAGCGCTTCCGAGCTACCTTCATTTTAGATGCAGATAAACTTAACGAAGCACTCACTTTGAAATGAAATATTGATTATGATAACCAAAAAACTTATTTTAAAACAAATTTGAACTGCATCTACGCAATAAAAAGCAAGAACTGCGAAAAAATTCCAAAGACTTGTAACCAAAACAAAAGTTCAATTGTAAATGAAAAGTTTTTTTATGCAAACAACTTCAACGCAGAAAAATACTACCTACTGAGATCTGTAAGAAAAAAACTAACAATTTGCATGATTTCAAACGCACAAAAAAACTATTGAGATCTGAAAGAAAAAAATAACGATTTTCATTTTTTGTTTTGTTTGTTTTCCTTGAGATTGAACAGTGTTCGTTATATAGAGTAGTAAAATGTAACATTATTCGTTATTTAGAGATATCAATGGACTTCAAATGGTAATTCGTTATACTGGACATTCGTTATATCGGCATTCGTAATACTGGACGTCCAGTGTATACATATAAGGGGTGATTCACCTAAGGTGTGCCAAAAAGCTAGAGCGAGTAGATTGGGTTAAGACAATAAAAAAAAAACCGTAGTGGGTCTATTTTCTTCCGTTTAACCATAGGAGGCAATTTTATAAAAAATGACTCAAATTGGCAAAAAAATTAGTACAAAATAGCGGTTACTCTTTTTATAAAGCCAGAAAGTTATTTTTAAATTAATTTTCAAACTCAAAATTTTGAAAGAAAAATTATAAATATCTTTTTAAATTAATTTTTTTTTAAATCTTACGTAATTCAATGTTCTTATTAATTTTCAGTCCAAAACATAAAACCGGATGCTAGAAAGTCTTGTCTTTTTCGACTTTTTTTTTTTAAAGAGAAACCCTTTTTTTTAGTTCTTACGTGACTATTTTTAGGTCCCTTAATGAATTACAGGATTAACTCTTTCGTCTTATTATTTTTAAATATCAAGCACCTTAGTAATACAAAGAAATTTCAAGGCATTTTTAGCCAAAATTTAACCTAGAGGAGGACTACTTACTCGTAAGTACTGTTGTAATGATTTCAGATACTTTTGTAAAATTGGTGTCAGCAATTCAATATATTTTTTTAAGATATTATCACGGCTCGTCATTTATTTGAGATAATCGCTTAACGGGAAGAGACCTTCTTTTAACTTGTTTAGACCCATTTTACGCGTTGTTTCGATACACAAAACAATCGACTTTTGTAGAAAAAAAATTGTAACAGGCTGAATTTTGGTATACAGATTGGTACGAAAGTGGTTTACAATCTGAGAAGCATCTGGCTGGAATAAATTCCTGGGTGATTATGTCGACCGAATATTGGACACAGCGCGCTATGGGGTGCGCGGACCGAACCATTACTTTGGTAAGAAATTTGCATGATTTACAATCGTTGTTCAGAAGTAGGTAAGTCTATTCAATGAAATGGCTAACCAAACTGAGCATAAACCATGTGACAGCTGACAAAAAGACCAACTCCGAAAAAGTATTGCCGCAGATTGAAAACCACGCGTCTAAAGAAAAACCCTTTATAATTCAATTGGAAAATGAAATAAAGTGCACGACTGGGTCGTACGAACTTGCTCTAATGTGTTAAAATGGTCTTGGGGCTTGAGATTTTCGGAAAAAGCATTGCAAACATCATATGAAATTTTATTAATCACTTTAAAATCAATAGTTAAAACGTTTTTTGGAGAAAATGAAGTAAGCAATCCGATTTCTTTTGTTTTCTTAAAATTAAAAAATTTTTTTTTTTCAAAACCGTTCAACCATATTTCAATTTTTTTTTTGAGTAGGTATGCCAACTTCTAGCTTTTTGTAGTTTTTATCAGAAAAATAAAATTGAAAAAAAAATTGATTAAACCGTTTTTGGAAAAAACAAAAAATAAAAAAAAATTAAAACTTTTTAAAAAATTCAAAAAAACTTTTTTTGAAAAATTAAAAAAAAAATATTTTTTTGTGTATAAAAGGGTTTCTACATAAAAAATTTCATCGAAATTCGTTGAGTGGCTTCCGAGAAAATCGGATTTCAAAAAACCGGTCCTATGACAGATACCGTTATAAGACTTTTCCTGGAAAATCTATTCCAACCAAAACATACAATTTACATAAAAAACACCTCTCAAACACCTTTCGACTTATCATCAAATTAAATAATGTTTCACTGAATACTTTTGCCGATCAAAATGTTCAGAGAAAATATTTTACATTATTTGCTGATTTGCAAAGCGAAATTCCTTCTTCCTTCTTACTTCTTTTGAGAATAAATAAGGATAAAGAAGGTTAAAATTGATTCAAATAACTTATGCATCGTGTTTCGGAGAGTAATTTGGTACGATTTGAGAATTTGGGTTTTATCGCAGTGTAATGTACGTCTAACCAATGAATAAAACTTGAAATCAGCACATGAAATCACAAACTTGTGATCATATTTTAGATCCGATATAGAAGTAAGTCTTGTGTCTTTGTTAAGGTTAAATTTTTTAAAGTACCTATGTATTTTTAATTCGTCTATTTGTTTCCTAGTAGTACCCCGCCCCCGTGGCGTAGTGGTTAGTGTGCCGGACTGCTACGCCGAAGGTTCAGGGTTCGATCCCTGACGTTGCCACCTTAAGTTTTTTTCCGGGGTACTGCCTCTTGTGAGGAAGTGACAAATCCTCCAAGAGTAATTAATGTCATGGAAAGTGCTTCTCTGTTAGCCGTTCGGATTCGGCGGTAAATTGTAGGTCCCTTCCATTCCTGCAGGATATCAACGCACACACAGGAATAGTTGAGAGTGTAAGTCACAATTTACTTTTTTTTTATTTGTTTCCTAGCTTTTTAAATCGAAAAAGAATTTTCAAATTGTTAAATTTGTTAGCTTAATGCCTAGCCCTTGCTCGCGAACTAGTTTTTCTATCCCTCGGAATCAATCTTTTTTTGTATGAAGCCCTGGCATTGTGTGTGCAAATCATAATGAGCTTAATATATTGAAAAGCTCCTTACTTTTGTGGGGTGGGAATATCGTATCCAGTTTTTCTGTGTAAAAATTTTTTGAAGCCTTAAGTCTAAACCTTAAAGAATATGTATATCTTATTTCAAAACTTAAAAGAAACAAGAAGTTTTTGCGTGTTCTAAATCAGCTTTGTTTCGCAATAATAATTCTCAAACCATTAAATTAAGATTCATTCTATAAATTTGAAAAGATAATAAATATCAACTATTAATTTTTTAAACATGTAACTTAATTGTAATCTACATACGTTTGGCCTTTGTTTCTAGAAGTGATCTTTACAAAATGTTTTTTCTCAAAAAATTGTAGATTTAATTCATTTTATTTTGAACATCCCTTCACAAGTTGCGTCTCTAGTTTTATGCCACTTAAGTGACCATCCTGTAAAACCTAATATAAGTAAAACACTTAAATTTTCATTCCTTAATGGGGAACTCTAACCACATTTAAACCAAGAAGGACAACTTCCACCGGAAGTTTTACAAGCCATGGTGGCTTTGACCATCATCATCATCAACGTGGGCAACCTACTTTGGTCCCATACAAATTACAGCCCGACAACAAGAAAATGGACAACACAAAAAGGACTCGGCAGCTTGGCACCAACCCACCACAGACAACCGACAGCTCAAACGAAAGTAGATATAGTGATACCGCACTTAAATGCGTTTCCTTATCCGTTACCGGTTGCTACAAAAGAGTTCCTGTGTCAACCAGCAGAGCCGTGATGCGATGGAGCATGAGAAACTATAAAAAAAAATCCAAAGGACTATCATTACCATAAATCATATAATCATAATTCCGACGTACATATATAGCTCTTGGTTGTGTGTGTTTGAAAGTTATAGACACATTCACCACCAAAACTATAGAAGAAGGAACCAGCCACCACCAAGACAGGAAATAGAGAGTAGAAAATAGTGAAAGGAAAACATAAAAAATAGGAAAAAGTTGTAAGTGAAGAGTTTTAATGATATCGATGCAAATTGAACATATATTTTTGAGTTGTTCAGATGCAAACAGGAAGGAAAAAGTAGAGAAATAAACTCTTTTTTACTTGCGATTATAGGTACTATAAGGCAAGGTATGCATTCGTAAAAAAAAAATTTTTTTTGGACAATCAAACATAACATTCCGATGATTTTGTCTGCCCGACCAAATGATTTGAAGTCTACGATTAAATCTCTATACATTTTTACTTAATTACAGCCTTACACTAAAAACGTAACCGCAAGAGCCCATTTTGTCGCCAGTAGGGACGGAAAAATGCAGTCCGAACAGCGGTTTTTAAATTTCATGTTATTTGACATTTGTTAATGACCAAATTTTCTATTGACACGATGAGGCAGGTACTTTGACTGTCGCCTCCCTTTCTATCAGTTTTTAAGCTATATATAATGCTTTAATAGATATTATAAAAAACAACATTTCATCAATTTGGTATGGAAA
Source organism: Platycheirus albimanus (assembly GCA_916050605.2). Taxonomy (NCBI): domain Eukaryota; kingdom Metazoa; phylum Arthropoda; class Insecta; order Diptera; family Syrphidae; genus Platycheirus; species Platycheirus albimanus. The sequence continues at coordinate 48,810,488 of OU696697.1, read as the reverse complement.
ATCATAGGAACCAGTATTTGTAAATGCTATGAAGATATAAACTATATGTAATATTCCACCAAACGATGCTGGGTTATTTGTTTGTGCATGCCTCATAGATTTTTCTGTAGAAGCTGAGTTCGTTGTCACCTCATTACATTTTAGATGAGATAGCATCTGCAACAGAAATCAGTCGTTGAAATCCTCCAAGGATCACCTCCTCTGCATTGCTAGTGTGAATATGAATAGGTCCCAGTCCCAGTACACAGATGCATCAGACAAAAGCTTGGAATCGCTCCAAATGGAACTGTGATTTTTATGTTCCTCCTTCTATGTTTGCTCCTCGTGTCAAAAAGAGATAGGTTGGCACAATGTTTTCAAATTGATTGGAAGTGTCACTATCTCTTTTTTAGTCTCAACGTTAAGCTTTGTTATTTAATGGGCAAACTTCCATCGTTAGCGATTGATTTTGTTTCAACTGCAAGGGAAGCGACGAACGAACTGAAAATAGAAACGAACGGATGTTAAAAGGCTATTGACTGGAATCACGTACAAGATGGCAAGATGATTCAGATTCTCTTCAAGCGGCAGTTCTAGGTGTTCCAAATTGCAAATGTCCAGATTAAATTGACTTTGATTTCGAGAAAGCAAACATTAAGGATTTTTTTTATGAACAGCAGTAAGGATGAAAAAAAACTTTGTTGTTGTACAACATAATGTGTAATTCAAGCATAAAGATTTATTTCGAACACTGATTTTCGTTGTTCCTTTTTTCTTTGTTAGTCACTATTAACGTACCCCATTGAGGAAGATAGGAGGAAACCTCATATCTAACAAGCAATGTGTTTCTTAGAATTTATCACAAATAAAATGTTTCTAAAGTCTGTTTTGGCACAGTTGGGAGAAGTTGTCCTTATGATATACACATTAATATTGCTGATACGTCGGTTGTGAGCTAAGAAGAAGATGGGTATAGTGTATCTCAGTTTCAGTTTTGCAGCCATTTTTCAATAAATGAAAATGCCTCTAGCAAAAAAGTGTTCATCGGGGAATAAATCTCAATACATTTTTTGTACCATGAAACCATTACAGCTAAAAGAAAGATATTTCCTACAAAATATCATCAGGAAAACTTTAGAACTACTATAACGTCTAGTATAGTGGTAGTAGTAGTAGAAGTAGTAGGTAGCAGTACTAGGTAGAAAGGTTCGGACTTTACTGCGAAAGCAGTAGATTTACTGCACTTTTTTCTTAATTTTAAAATCTACTGCACCACTGCGTTTTTCCTACAATCTACTGCGATTATTCTGATTTTGTTTTTAACGACAGTACTTTGTAGAGCAAGAGCAGCGTTCCAACCATGACGTTAAAATCTTCTTCGGAGACTTTAATGCCAAAATTGGAAAGGGGGACATGGATGAGGGGGAGACTCATCGATTTTGCAGCGGGACAAAACATGGTGCTAGGCAGCACACAAATCTCACATCCCGACATCCACAAGTCACATGGCGATCTCCAGATGGTATATGTTCGTACATTCCAAAGACAAACATAGATTCGGACCACTACTTAGTCGGTGCAAAACTTAGAGTACGAATCACCATGGAACTTCAATAATAATAATATTTTATTCGGTCGCGCCGCTACCTATGCCGACCGTGTATTCCTTGAAATTGCGAAAATTCTTCGACCGACGATATGAAACCGGAAGACCAGTGGCAGGTATGTCAACAAGCCATAAGAAGTGCTGCGTCAGAGGTATTGGGCTTCTCACAGCCTAACCCAGAAACCCCTGGTTTGACTACGAATGTGCTGAGGCAAGCAAATCTAAAACGGAGGCATGGAGCTCCAGCTCCGAAGGAAGGATGAGAAGCGCATTCTCAGGAGGAAGAAAAAGAAAACCAGCAACGCAAAGTCGAGGAGATGGCAAGATGTTATTGCAGAAAAGAGGTGCAAGACTTCTACAGAGAAGTGAAACAGTCTACATCAGATTTCACAAGCCGCCCTGGGCCCTGCAAAGATCAGGATGGATACACCATAGTAGAAACGCAAGTGATGTTAGCCATCTGTAGAGACTACTTTAACCAGTTGTTAAATGGCGATGACAGCCAAGATTCCGCCCAAGGACAACTTGTAACAGTTAATCTAGATGACGACTATGAGCAGGTGGATGCAATGTTCTACAACCGGAGCTTTTTAAACACGCCGATTGACAAAAAGGGAGACTGCCTACTCTGCGCCAACTATAGATGCGTAAGACTTTGAATACTGCTTAGTTTTCTGTCCTTATCAACGCTGCTTCAGACTTGAAAATCTACCACCGACCAAACATTACACCAGATCCTGGAGAAAACCCAAGAATATAACATCGATAATACCCACCACCTGTTTGTGGATTTTAAATCAGCCTACGACAGTTTTGATAGAGTTGAACTGTATCGTGCCATGGCCAACATTATAATTCCTGCTAAACAGAGACGCCTTATCAGGATGACGTTGGAAAATGCTCGCTGTTTCGTCAAAGTTGGTATAGGGACGCTACTGAAACCTTCGAAACCACCATAGAAGGTTAAGATAAGGTGACGCACTATCATGCAGCTGTTTTAATATTGTGCTGGGAAAATGTCACGGAAACGGAACACCCAAGCCAGCAGCCAGCACATCGGGCACCATCTTTAATAAATCGACACAATTACTTGGGATAACGGACGACATAGACGACTTGGTTAGAACGTGACAATTGATAGATATAACTTCGTGGTAGTCAGTGAATTTGTCTATACATGGGTACTGCTGTGAACACAGGCACAACATCAACGCTGAAATCAAACGCAGACTAACTCTTGCTAATTACTGTCGCTTTGGGCTGAATAAGCAATTGAATATTAAAGCCCTATCGAGAAGAACCAATAAGGAGACACCGTATAAAACACCCATCATCCCAGTCCTGCTACATGGTGCAGAAGCATGGACGATCTCCCAATCGGATGAAATGTCACTTGGAGTCTTCGAGAGAAAGTGCTGTGAACGATTTATTGTCCTGTCTACGTGAACCAACAAAATAACGTTTGGCGAAGAAGATACAACGACGTACTATACGTGCTGTACAGCGACATAAGCCTAGCCAGGAAAATTCGAATTCAACGACTAATAAAATTGTTGGGCCATTTAGAGCTAATGGATATCGACGCTCCAGCTTGTAAAGTCTTCAACACTTGACTCCCTTTGGGTCAGAAACCAAGGTAGACTCATCTCATCGATGGAGCGACCAGGTAGAGTGAGACCTCCGACAACTCGGAGTACAAAATTGAAGACGGCAGGCTATAGATATCGAGCTGGCTGGAGCGGCATACTCGCAAACTATGCAAGTAGCACATTGCTCTAGTGTAGCAAACATAAGTAAGTAAAGTTCTGTAGAACAAAATGGCAAACATTAAAAAAAATTGCTTTTTTTCATAAGGCACTGTAAATAAAAGCTGGAGTAGTCTGGAGATTGTGTTTGACTGTGTCGCTATCTAGGTAGTACCTTAAAACATTGTTACGAATAGCTTTATTCAATGAAATCTGAAGATAGCAGCTGCATCAAGTATCCACTGATTGCAACAAAAATTAATTCATATTTATAGTACGTATACAGCAAAGATGCAAATCTAAAAAAAGCTAAGCTAAGTAAAGAATATTTAACCCCATTCAACCAAAAAACCACTCTGGATATGATTTCGAGCAATTCTCATTTTCCATGAAGGCAAAAAAGCAATCTAGATTAGTTTTGAGCATCTCGATTCAGAGCTAGATTTATCTACACATACTTTCACATACACACATTCCTAAACGTCAGTTGTAATTTTGTTTTTCTCGTTGTGGTGTTGTGAAAAGAAAAACATAGATTTGGAAAATAATATTTTATAATTTATTTAAAAATGGAGCAGCAGCATAAGTTATATTTCAATTTCATACGATGATGGAGAATTTTTCAAAATTGAAAATTTGTAAAAGAAAAGCGAAAGGCGTCAAAGATTTAGTGGAAGACTAAGAAATGATGACGATCATTGCTTTTATAATATTACAATGGCACACACACAATAACAAAATCAAAATCAATCTCTTTTTTTTCCATGCACCAGAAAAATCGTGAAATCTAGATAAAGTATGGGAGCAAATCTGAAATTATCGTGGCATTCACCATAAGTTTTATATTATGAATTCATTTTTGTTTTCTTTTGGTTGTACAAAATATGCTGAAATTTACACGAATTAATCATTAAAAATTTAATTAAACTCCGATTATTTTGATTATATTGTGGTTTTATTTTAAAATTAATGCAGTTTTTAAATCTTCAGGACCGAACCCCATAGAATATGTTTCCTTCAAGTTTTATTTTCATTTCGTATCTATTTACTTATTTTTATATGTATTACATTTTTAAACTTTATGTTTTAAAAACACACACATATATCATTGACTTTTGGCTCGTACCTTGATCTATAGCCTATTCTTAACAAATATTTTTTGTTTTCATTAATAGAAACCATTAATATATATTTATATGTTTTTAGATCAAAGGAAATAAGAAATGTTTAAGGAGCATTATCTTAGCGTAAAAACTTAACAAAGGTTTTAATTCTACACTTGGATGTTGTTAAGCGCACTATCTTACAAATTCATTTGCACCAAAATGCAAAAAATCCAAAACTGCAGTTTTGGGAGAAATTAAATAATATAACACTTTACAAAATTAATTAGCATTTATTTAATTTCTTTAATTTTTGGAGATATTGCATATGTAGTAAATCCTAACACAAAATGATTCTATAACACCTAACATCAATGAAAAATCACCTAACAATAAAGAGTTCCTTCATATCAGTAGATAATAACTCCTAAACTTTGTATAGGAATTGTTGAGAGTTATTTCACTTTATTTTGTTAGGAGTTAATACATTAGGGGGTACTGCATAGAGCCATAGAAGACATTTTTATTTATATAAAAAAAATGTCTTTCTTATATAATTTTTTTAATACATATGAACATACTAGCCTTTACCCGCGGCTTCGCTCGCGTTTCAGCTTGTCAAGAAGTAGACTGTAGCTTGAGGAGTATAGTCGATCGTAATCTAGCTTCTTCTTTTTGTATAGCTTTATAATTTAATACCTACATTTAACCGTGATAAAAAGAAACCTATGTGCTATACCAGATTATAATCTAGCTCTGTACCAAATTTCATCCAAATCCGTTCAGCCATTCTGGTGTGATTTCGAAAATTAAAACAAATCTATCCCACGCGAACCATACATTTTACCGGGATAAAAAGTAGCCAATGTGCTATTCCAGACTATAATCTATCTCTGTGCTAAATTTCATTCAGATGAGTTCAGCCATTCTGGTGTAATTTCAAAAATTAAAACAAATCTATCCCACGGGATACATTTTACCGGGATAAAAAGTAGCTAATATGCTATTCCAGACTATAATCTAACTCTGTGCCAAATTTCATTCAGATCCGTTCAGCCATTCTGGTGTGATTTCGAAAATTAAAACCAAACTATCCCACGGGAATCATACATTTTACCGGAATAAAAAGTAGCCAATATGCTATTTCAGACTATAATCTATCTCTGTGCTAAATTTCATTCAGATGAGTTCAGCCATTCTGGCGTGATTGGAAAAATTTAAACAAATCTATCCCACGGGAACCATACATTTCACCGGGATAAAAAGTAGTAAATATTCTATTTCAGACTATAATCTATCTCTGTGCTAAATTTCATTCAGATGAGTTCAGCCATTCTTGTGTAATTTCAAAAACTAAAACAAATCTATCCCACGGGAACCATACATTTTACCGAAGATAAAAAGTAGCCTGCTATTCCAGACTATAAGCTAACTCTGTGCCAAATTTTATCCAGATCCGTTTAGCCGTTCTGGCGTTAGTTAGCAACAATCATCCAAACATCGTAACTTTCACATTTATAATATTAGTAGGATTAGAAAGCACGGAAAAAAGAAAGGGCTTCTTTGGATTGTTAGTCTTTCTTATATCCGTCATCTACTGGAGTATATATCTCCTTGACTTTATATATAAATAAATAGCTACAAATGTAATTTGATTACCTTGTCTTTTGATTTTATGACTGTTTTACATATTTCTGTTTGTATAAGAGACTATAGGTATCCAAGGTCAGAAAACTTGGTCGTTCATCAAGAAAATCTTTCAAGTTTAGTTTAAGTTAGTTTTCCTTGAAGTATTCTTTTTCCATGATTTTATTAACTTGCAGCACTAGTGTACATCATTTTCTCTATCAAGCTTCCTTAAAACCAAAGAAAGAATGTAAGTACAAAAGAGTTTCTCCTCAAAAAAAAAAAAAAAAAACTTTTTTAAATACTTGACCCAAAATGTTTACGCATTTCCTAATTAGTTTAAGTTTAAGTGGTTGTAGATAAAGCTTTTTGTATGTGTAATGATTTGCACTTTAAGATGAACAAAACCTTGCAACTTTAAAACTTTCCTAGCTCAAGCAGAGAGTCCATATAGTAATCCCAAGTTTTAATTAAAAGTCCTTTGAGAACACTACCGAGATGAATTCTTGTGCTTCAACGAATTTCTGTTATATAGCTACCTGGCCAATTTAAAAGTGAGAGTTTTAGTCAAATAGAAGCTAAAAGCCAGCGAAATCCGAGATGCCTTCTCACGTTGTGTATCAATTTTACAACTTCAACATGATTTAGCACTTCAGTTTGTTTCAAAGTGAAAAAGGATTCATGTGCCAGCAGACACATGTCTGCTTCGTTTGAAAATAAACCGGATGTGTAAAAGTGGAAAATGAAATATATAATGTCGTTTGTCATCGTTCGTGCCATCAATATTGTCATTGCAACGCATTGTGTTCAGATTTCAAAAGAGAAGACAGAAAAACTTTACACAGCATACACACACACAGAACACATTTTCAGTGAATTGGTACTTCCACGATTAAAGGAGTATCTGTCAAAAACAACAAATTTCTACAAATTTCAACCAATTCTTGTTCCTTAATCTATTTGATATTCTTGTATTAAAATCGAAAAAAATAATTTTCACTGTATAAAGAATTAAAATAAACTATAATAGCCTATTAAAATGTCCAAAACTGTGGAACGAAAAATTTCACAGCGAATTTATACGAAAAAAAGTGTAAAAACACCAAGACTTTGACCTGTACTTTCCAAAAAAAAAATTACAAAACAAAATATTCCCAGCACACTTACTCAGTAATACCTTTCCAACGATATATATATATATATATCATCTCAATCGGTTGGGTAACCACCTCGCAATTGGTACCACAAAAAAACTGCTTGCCTATTTATTCATCCCAGGGCAAATATACATCTGATACGGTTGAAGACAGAAAGTCAGAAAAAAGATAAAATACGAAAAAATATAATCATAACGTCAACATTTTCAAATTTAATTTTTTTTTTCTTAAACATTAAACAATTTTAAATGAGCGAACGCAAGGCACTCACACTGGAAGAAAGTCGAGTAACCGAAATCAGTGTTGGATAGTTACGCGTAACTTTGAAATTTTAATTAGTTACACGTAACTAATGTAACTTATGTAACTTATGTAACTAATGTAACTAATGTAACTTATTGTAACTAAATGTAACTAATTATAACTAATAGAATTTTTCAAATAAAAAAACTCACATTTTATGTTAAATTGAAATTTAGAAGTTCCGTCCACAAACCCGATCGAATGACGATTGACTACACTGTTTTAGGGCAAAGCTGGGCCAGCTGCCAGCTGTGGCAACGCCAACCTAGCAAGGAATACATTTTTAAATTACTATATTTCTGCAAAAAAAAATTTCAAAATAATAAAACAAAATAGATCTCGTTTGATTTCCTTTGGGCGAGCTAAATCTGAAATTCGAGACCAAATCTGAGATTAAATCTGAATTTACCATACAAAAATAAATCACAATAAACAAAGAAATGTCCAGGAGTCTCAAGAAAGAAGGGAAATTTTCAAATGTTAATAAAAATTTATTGTATGCTCCAAGAATATAATATTTTATTACATTTCCTTTTCATCAGGAACCTAGTAATTTCAATATGTATTCCTTGCCAGGTTGCCGTTGAACTTGCTTATAAAAGAATTTTGTCAATAGTCGATTGGGATTCAGGATGAAATGTGATTTTTTTTTATTTTTATTTTTAAGTTAGAGTTAGTTTTATTTAGTTACAGTTAGTTACATTTAGTTACATTAGTTACATTAGTTACGCCAAATATTGGGCGTAACTAATTCATATTAGTTACGCGTAACTAAACGAGTAACTTACTTCGTGTAACTTACTTGCCAACACTGACCGAAATAAAAGCACCTACTATAGTTTGCTAAGAATATCTACAACATTTTGTTTGCTTGCATTAACTAATGTTAATATTTTCGACATGTAGGTACTTTACTTCCACAACACAACCATTTTACTATGGTTCATTTTAATAAGATTAAAAAAAGAAAGCAATGGAAATTTATATGCCAAATAGTATAAATCGAATATTTTATACTCTAACGCCAAGTGGGTGTCTTGCGTATTTAAAATTGTTTAATGTTTTGGAAAAAAAAATTAAATTTGAAAATGTTGAAGTTATGATTTAATTATATTGTTTGTATTTCATCTTATAATGACTTTCTGTGTTCAACCGTATCGGATGCATTCTTCTCGGGATGGCTTTATTTTAATTCCACCATTCATAAAAAATGTTTGTGGAGTGCGGCGAACGTTAGATTTTCATTTCAACCCCAATAATTATGAGGCAAACCTCGAATTTTAACTGACTTCCTCCCCTGATATTTGAAAATGGATTGGTTCAGCGAACGTTAAATTCAAAATGCAAATATATTGATTTATCTCTTAATCCATTAGAATTTCTTTACTTCCATATGACATTCAAATGTCCTTGAAAGCTCCGCAATTGAAGTAAAAGTGGTAGTTGAGTTGTATCTTGTATCCCTTTTTAAGCGAAAACATTTTAGAAGTGCGCAAAAACAATAATTTATAGACGGCTTCCATGAGTTTGCTTTGATTTTGGTCTTACATTTTATAAAACTCTTATCCACCTTTTAATATTTAAGAATGTTATTCTCTATGAATAAACATAAGCAAGAGCTACAGTACGTTTGCCACGAACTGTTGGATACCCTATTCCCTATATTTTTGTATGTGTATGCGTTCGCCTCCCGCAGCCAGCCGATGTTCCAGTTTCAGAAACTAAATTCTACCTTAGCAGACAGTAAATTCAATAACATTAATTTTGTGTGGCCGATGTTCAATAACTCTAGGTCTACAGGAGCAATAAAAAAATCGCGTGTGCCACTCCCAAAGTTGAGACTGTTTATTGCCAGGGCAATTACAATGACCTCAGTGACATTCAACTTTGAGCTTGCATATCGATTTGAAAAAAAAAACAAGACAAAACTTCAATTTTTAAAAATTAGATTTTGAATGGAAATTGCGATTATTATACTTCAAAACTGCGACTGATAGTTAAAAAAACATTTAAAAATGAATGCATATTACGACTTTTGATGGAAACGCTCCCTAAAAGTAGGCGTGTCCTAAAAATTTGTAAAAAAAAAAAATTAAAGCATTAACTAAGCTTTGATCGTTAGTCAATGATCATTAGAATGTGTTAAACAACAGCTGAATCGAGAAGTTTTTTAAAGATCTAACCTGAATAAAGGTACCTACATATTTTATAAAAATCACGCCTTTAAAAGGCCATAGTTTTGACTAAGAGACGAACAAATTTGGGTTTGTAGATTCATTATAAATACCGTTTATTTGCAAACAAAATTATAGTCAACCACGCTCAAAATCAATTTTGTTGATAACATACACATGATGTTTAAGTACAAGTAATACCCACAAATTTAATGTTTTTCGATCTAATTTAATCATTCTTATTTTATAATAACAATATTAATGGCTTAGTATGAAAACCATTGATTTTGAAATTATCCGAATTTGAAGACACAGTATACTGTCTGGCTAGCGTGAACTAATTATTGCACAGGCTGTCCCTGCTATCAAGGTTGTTCACACTATCCAATATTTTACCCATCAAGAAAAAAACACTTCGACAACAGTTTGCGTAATGCTTTAAGATTTTTCTTTTGAGCGAACGCAACACTGTATTTCCAGGATAAAGTTAATAAGGCTACACCCCTTTCCAGTTTCTCGATAGTATCACCTTTTCTTTAAACGATAAGAATTTTGGTTGCCGAAAACCGAGTTAGTTTCACGTGTTCCAACGCAGTGGCGTAGATAGGGGGGGATCAGGGGTATATATCCCCCCATTGGAATCGATAATTGTTCAACATCATGCCAAGTTAGTTAAAGAAACGCACCCTGAAACTTAGTACCTAATTCTTACGTGAATTAAGTCTTATTAGTACTCACAGGATTCCTAGAGGCACTGTCAATAATCCATTCTATACCTACATTCTACGGGGAAAATACAAAGTCAACTTCATCTGAAAGAAATTGTTATTTCGGCAAATCACCTAATCTTTTGAATTTCTTTTTTTATATCAATTTTTGAAAAGTATTTTTTTTACGTCTCTCACCAATTGATAATAAGTAAATGTGCAAGAAAAAGAGCTTCCATCCAGCTTTCCTTCAATTTATTAAAATTTTAAAAATGAAGTGCACGACTGGGTCAGACAAACTTGCTCTAATGTGAGACAGTGGTCTTGGGGTTTGAGATTTTCGAAAAAAGCAGGGTAAAAACTAAGTATATGTATATGAAATTTTATTGATCACTTAAAAATCAATAGTAAAAACATTTTTTGGAAAAAATGAAGTAAGCCATATGATTTTGTTAATTGTGAAGAATTTAAGAAATGTTTGCTTTAACATCGTTCGACCAGTTTTTACAAAAAATAGTTTTATTTGAAAAACTTTTCCAAAATAAATTCCAATTTTTTTTAAAAGTATGCTTACTTTTAGCACTTTGTAGTTTTTATCAGAAAAATAAAATTTTAAGAAAATAGTTTGGACCGTTTTTGAAAAAAAAAAAATTATAAACTCAAAAAAACTTTTTTTCAAAATTTTAAAAAATTATATTATGTCGTCTTCTACATTTAAAAATTCATCAAAATCCATCAAGTGGCTTACGAGAAAATCTGATTTTGAAAAACCGGTCCTATGGGAGGTATACCGTTATATGACTTTTCCTGAAAAATCTATTCCAACCAAAACATAAAGTTTGCACAGAAAACACTATTCAGAAAGTTTTATCAAAATCGTAGGAGCCGTTTTTGAAAAAAATTAACTTTTCACTAAAAATCGTATGGCAGGTACCGTTATTTTTGGAGCTAGAATGCTAATTCCAAAAACCCCTCTGTAGGACGTCATAATAATACTATGTGCAAAGTTTGAAGGAAATCGGTCTAGCCGTTTAGGCTGTAGGTAACTATACAGACAGACAGACACACGGACAGACAGACAGACAGAATTGTCGGACCCACTTTTTTCGAATTCTCTATCATCGTAATGTCATGTTTAATTGTTAGAATTTTTTTTTACGAATGCATAACTTGCCTTATAGTACCTATAATCGCAAGTAAAAATGAGGGGACTAGATCCATCCCCCCTTCCCATAGCGAAAAGCTATCTACGCCACTGTTCCAACGTGAACGGTTTTTTTTTAAATTGTGATCAGTACCTGCAGACTATATGAACAAAAACGGATTATGCGATGCAAAAATGTGTGTAGGTACGTTTGTGTAAAACTACGATGTCTAAAATAAAAAGAAACCCCCGAAATGGGAGCATACATTTGTGGTTCATGCTATCGAGGTTTTTGTTGTTCACGCTATAGAATGCTCTGTATAAAACAACTGGTGTTCATGCGAGCCAGGTGTCCACGCGGCCCAGTGTTCACGCTACCCAGACAGTGCTGTATACCTATTCCACACTGAGTTATTTGGATGCTAGACCGATTCAACCTAATAAACCGTCACTAAATATTAAATGACCAAATAAGAGATTCAAAATAAGGATACACAATGGTTAAAAATAAAAAAATCGTGGAGCAGAAGATATATGATCTACATCTGACATTCTACCTTCTTAAATCTCGAAGGGACTATTGTATTGGGCTATGATTTTTCCTTTTGCTGGTATGGTATGCATTGTGAAGCATTCACCGGAAGTAAAGATATAACATTCTGATTTGCTTACTTTGAGTATTTTGTAATATGTATACCCTGCTTTTGCAACAAGAAGATAAGATGAGGGTGCTTTGGAAAATGGGATGTGGAGTTTCTTTGTTAAATCTTTGGAAATAACAAAGCTTAAATTTTAAAAAATCGTCCAGCTGTTTTGATTTTAACATTGACATGGCTTAGGCTCCAAGTTATTGGTCAGACGAAAAATTTAATAGTTTTAGTAAATCCTCAAAGAAAATAAAAATAATTTTTTTTTATTTTTATTTTAGCAAACCATAACCTTGTGATGTCAATTTTTTCTGAAGTTAATCATTTCTTGGTGACATCATAATAGTTTTTCTACTTTAATATATTATACTTATATACTGAGGCTGAGTCGCTTTAATGCTGCTTAACGGATTATTGATTAGGCTTAACGATATCATTGTGATTAAAATCACCATTAAAAACCATGGGAAGATAATTATCCCATAAGCACTTATTGTAAATTTACTAACACTTTTCGATTCTGTCCATACTAGATTGTAATCTTAGAATGTTCTTTTTACTTTCTGGGAAAAAAAAAATTAATAGATCTATTTTTAAATGAAATTCCTACCTATAGAACCCAGTGTTCTTTCCTTCAGCTCGTAGAGTTTTTAATAGCTTCTTGTGGCATCACTTGAGTTAGTCTAAGAAAGATATGATCCACTAACATATGCGCCCAGCAATGATCATTGTTTGCGATCCAAACATACCCTTTTGAATTCTTCTTTCAAAATTTTGTTCATATGTAGGAGCATTAAAACGAGGATCACGCTAGTGTTTAAAAAAGTACGCTTCGATGCGGTTTGTCATTAGGTCTTTGCTTATGTGTTCGTTATTTATGAGATCTTCCTAGGGACTTCATTCAAATGCCCAATGTGCTCTGAAATAGTCGCTGTCTTCACTCCCTCTCTATAGTCATAAGAACAGTATTGTGGCCTTCCGTTAAATGGTATACATACATCAAATGTATTATTAAAACTGCTATGGATTTTAACTTTTGAAGTTGCACATTTTAAAAATGTGGTCCAATTCTTTTGAGGGTGGTTCTTATTAATCTGTCATAGCATCAAAAACCTAATATCATATTAGCTGATGTTACTGACATTGGAAGTGAATAAAACTGTTAAAATTTTCTTGTAACTATGTCTAAAATAAAAAAAGCAACAAATTAAGTAATTCAGTAAGTGCGAAAAAGGGAGAAACCAAAATAAAGTAAAACTGTTTCTTGTGCTTGTACTAAGATTGAAATAACTTTTTCTCGAAATTCAGTTCAATACAGAAATATAAGCATACAAAATATGAAATGAAGAAAAAAGTTGGTTTTTTGCAATATAAATAAAATCCCGTTATGATTTGCTGCTTTATTTCGACAAGAACATCTTTTTGCTTCGTAACAATACTCGTTACTCAGCATAGAAGGAAAGATGTTCTTATTTCCATTTTAAGTATGAAGTTGCTTCCATTTATGACTTCTTAAACAAAGATAAAGAAGAAAAATAATTAAATATAAAGTAAAACATAAGCGAGAGCTACATTACGTTTGCAACGTACTGTTGGATACCCTATTCCCCATATTTTTGTGTGTGTATGCGTCTGCCTCCCGCAAACAGCCGATGTTTCAGAAACAAAATTCTTCTTAAGCAGACAGAAAAAAATTCAATAACATTAATTTTGTGCGGTGTGATGTTCAATTAATGCTGGCGCAATAAAAAAAGGCGTGCGCCACGCCCAAAGTTAAAACGTTTTATTGTCAAGCCAATTGTAATGAGCTCAGTGACATTCAATTTTATTCTTGCAGATCGATTTGAACAAAACAAGAACAAACTTAAATTTTTTTAAATTAGATTTGGAATGGAAATAGCGATTATGGGTGTTTTTAACAATTCTTGGACCACACTCTGCTACGTAACCAAGGAATATAAATCTAAGTGTTCATCCTTTTTACTTCAAAACTGCGACCGATAGTTGTTAAGAAACGTTAAAAAATTAATGCATTATAAGACTTTTGACGGAAACGCCCCTTAAAAGTGGGCGTGTCTTAAAAATTTGAAGCACTAACTGAGCTTTGATCGTTAGTCAGTATTTATATATGTGTAAAACTACAGCTGAATCGAGTAGTTTTTAAACGATCTTACCTGAACAAAGGTATTTTATCAAAATCACGCCTTTAAAAGTGGGCGTATTGAAAAAATTTACACAATAAAATGTAGAGATATATTTTTCAAATAACGAACGAAAAGAAAAGTTTTAAATTGAATATTGGAGGTACCTTAAATTTTTGAGACTACGTTTTTCGTTCTTTCATGAAAGGTGGGCGTAAGCCACGCCCAAAATTCAAAAATTTCTTTTCATACACAAACTGTTTAGTTTCACTTAAGAGACGCAAAATTTTGACTTGCGGATTTATTATAAATACCGTTTATTTACAAAAACAATTTTTTTATAGTTTCTTATGAAAAGTGGGCGTCAGCCACGCCCAAAATCAATTTTTTTGATTTTATACACAAGAAGTTTTTGTGCCAGTAATACCCACAAAATTTAATGTTTTTCGCTTTAATATAACAATTGTTATTTTATAAAAACAATTTTGATGGTTTTGTATGAAAAATGGGCGTCAGCCATGCCCAAACTGAAATATTTTTATTTGATTGGAAAAAGGTTTACCTAAAGCTTATGTTTGCAAAATTTTAGCGTTATGCTTTTATCGTAACTGTACAAAAAAAATAAGTTAATTTTACCAAATTGAGGTTATTCATCAAAAATGGCGATTGTGGGCGTGTTTGTGGGCGGATTTTACCGGTTCAAAAACTCAGCCTTACTTTTGAACCAAAGGTTATATATACCAAATTTCAGCTTTCTAGCTCAAAAATTGCGACCTCTAGAGAGTATACGTACGGACGGACGGACGGACATGGCTAAATCGACTAGGCTTTTGATTCTGAGTCAGAATATATATACTTTTCTATACCTAACGGTATTATTTCTCTATGTTACAAACTCCACACCAAATACAATATACCCATTCTATGGAATAGTGTATAAAAACAATTTTGGCAACACCAAAAATGACATTACCAAATAAAATGATCGCGTTTTGCAAATTTAAACACGATAATGCCTTATATGGAATGGAAAGCAAAATCTTGTCCTTAAATTTGCTTAAATGTAAAGTATATCAGTAATCGTCAACATAAGCTTTGAGGAAAGCAAATAACTTTCAGAAACTCAAAAAAAGTTTACGGAAAGTGAATTAAAACAACGAGTAAAAAAATTCTTTTAAGATATTTGACTTGACAGCGTTGCAGTCGCAGTTAAGTTGTTGAAAGTTATTTTCGCGTTTTTTTCTACGATTTTTTTGCATTCACTTTGTTTTTGCATCATCCAAAGCAACTCCAACCGTATTCTCTTTTTCCTTCAGTTTTTGAAAGTTTTTCCTTGAAAGTTTAATGCTATCAAAACGCAGTACACAACATTGCAATGACAAAAGTTGGCAGAAAATTTTTTTTTTTTTTTCATTATTTACGTTCAACAATATTTTGTGTTTAAATTCCAACCATATCATTGTTGGTCTATTGAGTTCCCAGCCACAAATCTCAAGCAAGTGGTATTCCTACTCAGAAGCCAAAGTTATAGAAAAATTAATAAAGCTTAAAATTTGTTATATATATTTTTTTTTATTTTTCTGTAGAAAAGAAATACCTGAGTTATTTGCAAGCTTGCAAAAACATTTTCAAAGAACTCCCCACAAAGGACGTTTATGCTGGAAGCAGTTATATTTTTGTGTTTCATATATTTGCAGAACTTATATCATTTCAACTAGAAATTTATGCAAGGGAATATTAAAAACTTTTTTGTACGCTACGCCACCAGCAGGTGGCACAAATGATTTAAGCTTAATATATTTTAAGCATATTGAAAGAGGCAAGACGAAATTATTTTGAAAGTAAATAACCCCAGAAAATTCTTAACACATAAAAATGGTTTCCATATTATGTTGTGAGGAAAAGGATTTTTTCATTAAATTTGAATAAAAGAGGAAGATAGAAAATTCATTGATTTTTTCGTCTTAAAATGAGATATCGGTTTAATTTTTTTAGATATCATTTCTGGTGGTATAATTTTTAGTGACACAGTGGTAGACAAAATTAAAAATGTCTTCTGTACTTGGGAATGGAAATATTTTATTTAGAAATTAAACAAATGAGCAGTTAAAAAACTTATTAAAAATTGGTTTGAAGGATGTTTTACTTTTCGGAACTTTTACACTGTAGGAGTGCATACAATATATTTCCGCAGAAACTTATTTTTGATGTGGGTGGCTAATTGTAGATTTGGACTTATTCTCTAAGTCTGTAAAATATGGCTTCTTATTTTATTTTCTAATAGCTTTAATCTTGTAATTGGTATGTACAGGGTGGGCCAAAAGAAGTCATCCATCAGATGTTGTTTGGCTCTCTTTTTTTCTAAATGAAAAACTTCATTTCTGTTTCTTGGAATTGTATTGGCCAGGTCGAGAAAATGATATCGGCCAAATGAGCACCGTCACAATTGATTGCTCGTTTTATGGCATTTTTCATCACTTCAGCGAGAACTTCGGGTGATAGATTCTCGCACTCGTGTCAAATGTTGTCTTTGCGGGCTTCCAGAGTCTCGAGCTTGTTCACGTAAACATGAAACGGTTAAATCGGTCGATCTTGCGGGCCAGTGCAAATCGCCAAAAAAGAGAGATGAACCGACCCGGGAACGCAGCCTTCAGAATATCGGTTCATGTCGGTTCATGTATCGCTCCATGGCTTGTTCACTTGTTTTCTGCATCTGTCTAGTCCACAAATGTCAAAACAGATTTGACATTGGGGGCCATTTGCAAAAATGAGAGCATCTTCCAATAGGGTGATTTCTTTTGGCCCACCTTGTATAATACTTCTAAGATTCTGATGTGAGCCCATGGTGCTCGATACGCAGTTATTCTTCCATACAACCAAATTTAAAAAGGTATGATAATTCGCAAGCTAAAATAACTAAAATCACGTAAAAGAAAATATGTATCGAATTTTAAAAATCTCTCATAAGACAATTTTACATTTTTAAAAATCTGAATCATCAATATCTCTCTTCAGAAAAAGAAAAATTTCGCTAGAAGGTATATTTTCAACATACAAGTCGCGCAATATATAAATCTCGAATTTTAAATATCCTTCGTAAATGATAATAATCCGTCAATAAAAATTTGTTTCCCCTACCTAACTTTCTACAATATCGATTTCCATTTTTGAAAAGATAAATAGGTACACACGAACTTACAACAAAGATTTTACTGAACTAGAAACTTCTTTCTTACTTACTTAAAGTAACTCAGACAGTCCATTGTGGACCACGACCTCAACCAACATTCCCCGTCAGCCAGTAAAATCCCCAGCCAGTTGTCTACCAACTACCAAATTTACCCTTCTTTCCGATTATTTCGTTAAAGTCAGATGCGGATGGCAGTATTACAGTGGATGTAGTATTTGGTTGATGACCTAGAATCGTGGGTTCGAACCCAAGTCTGGGCAGCAATGTTTCTATATTCCCCAGCTTCAACTGGATGCAACCCGTGGAATTTTCGTGAGATAAATATCATCAACATCTCAATCCACTGTACCAATCCACAAAACCCCAAGACTTCTTGCCTATGACTACCTCTTATCACAAAAATGCACTCAAATAATCGCGGTCTTCTTGTCCTGTAGCACTTTGCGTGCCTTCAACATCACGTCGGTTTTCTTGGAGTGATGTCGCTTTGGCACCATATTTAGGTCCTCCAGTAATTGTTCGGCTGCACTTGCCTTGTTTAAGGTCCGGACATTCAACTTTAACTATACTCGATAAAAATAAGATTCTATGTTAAATTGAAAAACAAGAAAATTAAAAAAATTTACGTTTAATAAAAATAGTTCAAAATTGTATCTTTTTTTTCGTTGTTTTTTGCTGCATTTTATGAGAAAATTTACCATACTAATTTATATTTTTTTACAACATCAGAATATAGAGATTTCAACGAACAAATCGCCTGCCGACTTTTTTAAATAAGCAGAAATTAGGGTGCTTTTTCGATAAAGGTAAAATAAGGTAAAAAAATAAATATTTTAAATCACATAAATTACAATTTGGCACATGTAAAGGTAAGTTTTCACCAAATTTTGTGAAAAAACATTTTTTTTGTAAAAGATAAAAATAAAATACCAAAATTTGGTTATTAAAATTTTTCATATACATTTTGAGGTTATGTAAAAAAATTATATGAGCAAAAGTTGTAAATCTTTTTATGAAATACCTTCAACTTTTATATTTAATTTTTTCCATAGGACTGGTAGTTTTGCCGGAAATCGAGATACATTTATTTTTCCTTTAATTTTTGTTATATTCTCTTCCTTCTTCAATGGGTTTTTGGTGTTTTGGACTACCATCATTTTTTTACCATTTTCATAGGTAGGTACCCACTAACAAAAACATACAAGTATACTTAACAAAAATTGTTCGTTAACATTTAATATAGTTTTTGAAACCCCAGCCCCTTCGCCCCCGCCCCGAATTTTTCCAGCGTCCGCCCCTGGCTTATACCTTCAAAATTGTCTCTATTTGAATATTTGTCATGTGAATAGATTGGATGTCCACTCCTAACCACAAAATGAGAATCAAAGCAGTGTTCATAGAAGTATTGATATAACTCGTAAAAATCAAAGTTTCACACGCAAAACCAGCAATCAACACCCCATCAATATTTTAGATTGTTGGCATTCAATCTATAGAATAGAGTAACAACCCACAACTGAACTTCATTATAAATTAACAACATTTTTATGGGGAATTGGAGAAGCCACAAATTACAGCCAACAATAATTACGTGAGTGCATCCCCACCGTCACATCAAAAGGTGGCGGTAGTGAAATCAAAGGCATGTGCAGGGCAGGGCTTTCAGGTATATGTAAGTACATAGGTATATACTTTGGTTTGAGAAGCAAAATTAATAAATTGAATGTGAGCCATGATTTCGTTATTCTTCGAACCATAGAACGTAAAACCGACACGTCCTTTCAACCCCATGCGTAATCTGATAAATAACTGTGAACGGGGTTATTATTTCCCGGTGCTGATGCTGACACCACCATGCTCGGGAAACCAAAGACGAATAAAGAGCCCAAGTCTACTTTATGGATCGTTCTGTTGCTTCGTATATACCAAGGCCAAGGACTAAGTGCATTGTATGTGTGAATATGGAAGGAGCCCTAATGCTTTTCAAAATTTTATGGAGCTAGAGGCTGTTATGTCGCGACATTCTGTCGCCGCCGTTTAGATGTTTGGCTGGAAACCACATAAGCTGACTCTGTGTAAAAAGAAAAATATATCTGCTGAAATGTAATTATCCAAAAGATGTCGCATCAGGATTTTAGATTTTTTTTTTATTTAAAGAGATAAAGTAATTATTATCCCTTTTGTTAAACAAAACATTTGACTTTATCAGGATGTGCTACATAGCACGCAACATTTGATTATTGATTAAATTTGTCTCTTTCCTTCCACAGGGAGATTATATTATCTTTATCTTAACTGCAACGCGCAACGAAGCATCCTCATTATGCGTTGCAAAAGAACTTGGTAAGAGGAAGAAGCAGGAAATATAAATCAAAGTGTGCTAAATACATACAAACAAATAATAAGGCTACTAAGAAAATTGTTAAAAGTTGCAAGGGTTGCAACTAAAGCAATTATATCAACATAGTAATAAATTTTATAACCCTGACAATAATCTCAATTAAGAGCCAGTGCAATTTTCCTGGTATATTTTATACCCTATTTTATAGAATGGTGTATATTGTATTTGGTGTGGAGTTTATAACATAGAGAAATAATACCGTTAGAAAAGTATGTATATTGTGAGTCCTGACTCAGGATCAAAAGCTTAGTCGATTTAGCCATGTCAGTTAGTCCGTCCGTCCGTATGTACCTATACTCTCTAGAGTTCACAATTTTTGATTCAAGAGTAAGGCTGAGTTCATGAACCGGTAGAACCCGCCCACAATCACCATTTTTGTTAAGCAACGTCAAGTTGGCAAAATTAAATTATTTTTTTTTTTGACAGTTACTATAAAAGCACAACGCTAAAATTTTGCACACAAAATCTTTAGGTATATATCTTCTTCCAATTAACTAAAAATATTTCAGCTTGGATGTGGCTGACGAACACTTTTCATACAAAACCATCAATATTGTTTTTGTAAAATAAGAATGCTTATATTAGATCGAAAAACATTAAATTTTCTGGGTATTACTAGTACTTAAACGTCTTATGTTTGAAATTAAAAATTTTTTAATAAGGAGGATTACCAATTTGTATATGAGATTTGGCCCACTCCACCAGCCAGAAACAAGACATACATACGTCCTTGGAAAGGTCTTCTGTAGTACCTACATCCAGATTTAGAATATGCACCAAGCTCTAAATAATGGGAGAGCTGAGATAATGGCCATGTAAAGTTAGACATTTCTGGCTGCATTTTACCATAACTTTTTTTTTATCCCAACATGAAAATGGCTTACACCAACGGACAAGTCTTCAACATAACATCAATTTTCAATGTGATTTTGAAGCTCTTCATTATGGAAGATCAGGGATAATAGAAAAAGTAAAATGCTCTTCTCTCCGTACACTTGCTCCAAACCAACAGCTTTAAAAACCATATTGTTGTATGGTCTTTGAGATTTTATTCACAATCCAATCGCCAATGTTATAGCTAAGTTTGTGGTCAGATTATTTAATCGAAGGTGTAATAACTTTTAACAACGGTCTTTGATATTAACTAAGCTCTTAATTATGGAAGAGCTAAGATTTTGCACATATGTAGTTAAATACATTCCTCAGTCTCAGCTTAAGCTTGGAAGAATGTGTCCTACAAATTTTTGGCGCATCACCGTGGAGGAATATGTTTAACTCTTCCACATACATAACTATGGATACCGTTATAGAGCCACGATTAATGGTTTTGCTATTTCCGAAATGAACAAAAATCAAATGGTGTGAGAGCAATGAACTGTGTTGGCATTGCATTTAATTCGAACGAAGCAGCCTTCAGAACCTAGAAGAAAACATTACATTTCCTTGTATTGTCGCCCTTGAAAATAAAAACTTCAAAAGTTGTTGTCTACGGATTTTAAAGGAGTTTTCCTTTTAAATTATTTTGAATGACATTATGAAAAGAACTTGCAGAATTGCAAAATACTGCACCGAACTTGCATTTTCTTGTACGATCAGGTTTTATACTTTATTTAATTTTAGTTTCAAAACTCAAGGTGCACTTTATACTGCTCTCACTTGTATTGCCCTTTCAAACAGATGTCCTATTTGTTGTGTTTTTTTTTACCAACACCTCCTCAAGAAAACAAAAATATATTATATCATCCAATTGTGTGCTTATCCTAGCAGTCACGTCAAAAAGATTAAAATACGGATTGAAATATGCGTAAAATGTTTAATTTCTCCATCAAAGTTGCTTGTTAATTTAAATTTAATGTTCCCAAAATCCCTTGCGATGTTCAAATTGCACTACCGACGCGGAGAATATTTAAAAAATATTTCGTCTACAAAATGGAGATCACGAAAAAGGATTTTTCTCAACACAATGGTTCATTCGCCTCTATGAACGCCCTCTGGGAACTACAACTCGAAGCCAAAAGAGGCAAAGTGTCTGTGTTATTACTTGCTCTATAGGGCAAGTATTGGTTTCGTGCAGAAAAAAAAAATCGAGGTTTTAATCAAACATGACATTACGATGATAGAGAAGCCCAAAAAAGTGGTTTTCGCCATACCGTCCGTCGGTCTGTCTGTGCGTCTGTGCGTCTGTGCGGATGTGCGGATGTGCGGATGTGCGGATGTGCGGATGTGCGCTTTTTCACGTCATGCTACAGCCTAAACGGCTTGACGGATTTTCTTCAAACTTGGTATATAGCAGTTTGAAGAAAAACCATTGTCGAGGTTTTTTTTATTTTATTTTAGCCCGGCTCAAACTGGTACCTTTCAAGTAACGGTTTTTTTCAATTTGGATTTTCTCAAAAACGGCTCTAACGATTTTGATTAAATTTAAAATTTAGCTAACTTTAAGCATTTCTAACAAAACTGCGTTTTTTGTTTTTTCCTCAAATGGTCGTAACGAAAATCAGGTTTTAACGGCTTTTTTTCAAATAGCCATAAGTTCACAACGGCTTGATTGAATCAACTCAAACTTTGTTTGACATAGTTTTTCATAGTGTTCTATAGGATGGTTTAGTAAATTTTTCACTGAAGCCTTTCTAAACGGTGGCTTCCATACAACGAGCCGTTGAGTTTTAGCCAACTTTTTTTGGTTTTTTCTAATTTTCTCGAAAATGGCTCTAACGATTTTGATTAAACTTTGTGTATTATATTCTTTTAGTGTTTTTAAGAGAACTGCGTTTTTAGTTTTTGGCTAAAAATGCAAATAACGGAGATCTGCTCTTAACGGCTTTTTTTCAAATGGCCATAAGTTGTCAACGGTTGCATCGAATTCACTCAAACTTTGTTTGGTA
Source organism: Platycheirus albimanus (assembly GCA_916050605.2). NCBI lineage: Eukaryota > Metazoa > Arthropoda > Insecta > Diptera > Syrphidae > Platycheirus > Platycheirus albimanus. Next base: position 48,787,680 of record OU696697.1, on the reverse strand, counting down.
TAGTTTCTTACAGCTTCCTATCAGATGGCATAGTTTTTTTTTTCATTTTCTCTTTTTTAAATGGTGGCTCCAATACAAAGTGACACTAGATTTTGGCCAATTTTTTTCATTTTTTCTAATTTACTCAAAAACGGCTCCCCCGATTTTTATGAAACTTTTTATGTAACATACATAGAATACTTCAAACAAAACTGCATTTTTAGTTTTCGGCTATACATGATAATAGCGGAAATTGCTTTTAACAGTATTATTAATTTGGCCATAAGTGGACATTTATATCATTTACAACACCCAAAAGCTGACATCATAATTTTAAATATTAAAGGTTTCTTAACGTTAGCTCCCGTATATCGGTTTTTCCAATTTTAGTCAACATTTTTTAGGTTTTACCAAATTTTTCAAACATTAGTTGTTCTTATTGATCAAAAAGTTTGTTTTCATCGTACTATTGCACCAACAGAGCAAGTACGTGCGACCCAGTCGTGCATTTTATTTTTTGTGTCCCAATCCAAAGGAAACCTGATTATTATGAAGATAAATGCTAGCTTAATGCTGTATTTGTGCCTTACCTCTTTAAAGTTTAGCACAGAGCAATTCTAAAGAAAAAATATTTTATCTCCATTTCAGAAGCTGGAAGGAAATGAAATGTTTTGGGATGACTGAAATTTTGTATAGCAATTTAATGAAGTCTTCAGAGAATACTTTTTAAAGGTATTTTTTTTCATACATATACAAAGGTAAGAAGAGCAAAAATTATTATTCCCGGGTAGAAAATATTTTATAAGAAATTGTGCCTCTTGAGACCAGGGAACATCTTCTGATTGAAAGCATTTATGCTTTTGTCACTCTCGAGTAAAGTTTAAATATTTCAAGCTTAGGTTAACTATTTCTTAATATACTCCATAAAAAAACATGCTTTCAAATTTCCTTTAGCTGCCAAAATGGATTAATTCAACTACTTTCTTAATTTTTTCATGTATACCTACTATTCTTTGCTGGGACAAATGCTTGTTGCGCCATTTTCGATCAGAGAAACATTAAAATGTTTGCATTTAAATATAAATGCATTTGGTTCTACAGAATGAAAAGAAAATAACATTTACATCTCTACATGTGTGTGTAATTTGACGAAGTTTAAAATAATAAACTTTTTTAAGTGCGTCTGTCTGTCAGTAATGTGAACCTATAATGTGTATGTGAAAAGCTAAAAGCTGCCATTCATCCTGTACTTATTGCTGTCAGAGCTTACCTCACACTTAATACAAAACTTTTGGTCTAAAAGTTCTGCCCACATTTTTTTACTTGCGATTATAGGTACTATAAGGCAAGTTATGCATTCGTAAAAAAAAAAAAAAAAATTCTAACAATCAAACATGACATTACGATGATGGAGAAGTCGAAAAAAGTGGGTCCGACAATTCTGTCTGTCTGTCTGTCTGTCTGTCTGTCTGTCTGTCTGTCTGTCTGTCTGTCCGTGTGTCTGTCTGTATAGTTACCTACAGCCTAAACGGCTGGACCGATTTGCTTCAAACTTGGTACATAGTATTATTATGACGTCCTACAGAGGGGTTTTTGGAATTAGCATCCTAGCTCCAAAACTAACGGTACCTGCCATACGATTTTTTGTGAAAAATTAAATTTTCTCAAAAACGGCTCCTACGATTTTGATAAAACTTTCTGAATGATGTTTTCTGTGCAAACTTTATGTTTTGGCTGGAATAGATTTTTCAGGAAAAGTCATATAACGGTACCTCCCATAGGACCGGTTTTTTTAAATCCTATTTTCTCGTAAGACACTTGACGGATTTCGATGAAATTTTTAATGTAGAAGCTCTCTTATAAAAGAAATAATATAATTTCGAAAATTTTTCAAAAAAAGTTTTTTTGAGTTTTTTAAAAAAGTTTCAAATTTTTTTTTTAATTTGGGTTTTTTCGAAAAACGGTTTAATCTATATTTTTTTAATTTTATTTTTCTGATAAAAACTATAAAGTGCTAGAAGTTGGCGTACTCAAAAAAAAATTTGGAATATATTTTCGAAAAGTTTTTCAAAAAAAACTGTTTTTTGAAAAAACTGGTCCAACGATTTTGAAAAAAATTTTCGTTAAAATTCAAAAACGTAAAAGAAACCTGATGGCTTACTTCATTTTCTCCAAAAAACGTTTTAGGTATTGATTTTTAAGTGATTTATAAAATTTCATATGATTTTTTCAACGCTTTTTTCCCAAAATCTCAAGCACCCAAGACCATTTTAACACATTAGAGCAAGTTTGTACGACCCAGTCGTGCACTTTATTTGATAATAACATGGGTTATTTCACATACAAATTGCAGTTTTTCCAGTGTTTGATGTGTTTTACAAATACAGAAGAGATGTTAAACAGTCGTCGTATTAGGTCTAGGTTTGGTTACAAAACAATCATCACAGCAGGAATCACAAAGGGATACTCCTGAAAAACATTAGTGCAGTGCAAGCATCATCCTCCGCACTTGCACCAAACACTATCCTTCCTTTCACGATCTAATCTAATTTGCATTTAGATGTTAACTCTTAACAAATACAAGGTCTTAGTCAACGAATGAGAGCAAAATTTGTACTTGAAACAAGACAAACATGTTAGTACAAGTAAAGCAAATTACCACATACACAGAAGGTAGAGCATTCTTAAACGAGGATTCCTTTAAAAGGGAATGTGGATTGGCTAAATCGTTTTTTTTTTCGGTCTCAAAAACAAAGCAACTCAAAAAACTAAAAACATTATTTCATTTCTAAAAATTTGGGTGCTATTTGCACTTAAACATGAATCCAGAAATTATACATTGCTATGTATATATCGAAGTTAATTGGAATGCAAGTTCCTGTAGAAAAACGTGTATTTTATTTATTCTATGTTCATATCATATACTCAAAGAAAAAAAAAAGTTATTTTTATATAATAACTAGCTTTCACCCGCGGCTTCGCTCGCGGCAAATACAGGGATGGCCTTCGCCATAGTAATTTTTAAAAATAAAGTCCACTACTGGATCGCACCAACTTGCTCTAATAAGACATTGGTCTTGGCTTGAGATTTTGAAAAAAAAAATAATTTTTCGAAACTCTTATTCTTTGGATGAATTTCAATGTATGGTAGTAAAATTATCAACATTTGTGGATTGGTTTCTTAGAATAAAAACATTTTTTGGAGAACATTTTTCAAAAAGAAATTAAATACCCCCAATACATAGGTATTCTGCATTTATAATATAACTACTTATTATTTTTGAAAAAGTTAATTATCTGTTTTCAAAATATTAAATTATGAAGAGAAATTGTTTTTGAAAAAACGAAAAAATATTCATTAAAAATATAGGAATGTAGTACTTAGGTATTAATTAAGCTACTTTAACCTATATATATGTATGTGTAAATTTCCGACAGAATCGGTTAAACCGTCTTCGAAAAAGCCGAAAGCAAAAAAAAAACCCGTCCTATGGAAGGTACCGTTCTTAGCAATTCTTGGTAACTTTGTTTCCAGCCATTTGATAGGTCATACGGTCATACATAAAAAGCTAAACTAATCAAAATCGTTTGAGTCATTTTCGAGAAAAAATGAGCTTCAACATACATAACTATAGTTGCAGGTACCGTTAGTTTTCGAGCTGCAATAAAAATCAATTTCCCTTCTGTACAATACCTTAAAAACTCGATATACCTTGTTTGAAAGAATTAAGCACACCCGTTTGGGCTTTTATAGGTGTCTGTAGGTACATACATATAGTCAGACGGAAAGGCAAACAAATAAGACAGACAGACGGACAGATTTTTTTGACCAACTTTTTTGGTCCTCGCTATCATCGTTCAAACTTTTTTTTCCGACGAACTTGCAGTTTATGTATATTCGCATGTAAAAATTCCAGCGCATTTCAATTACTGACTTCTAAAGGAATAATTTTGATACCTTGGGTTTCATTATTTCAATTTTCATAAGGATCTCTAGTTGAGAGTTGAGACTAAAGAAATGTATAGCCTATGTAACTCACAGATAATGTATAGCTTTCTTGTAGTTAAAGAATTTTAAAAACGGTAAAGTAGCTTAGGAGCGCAAGCCTTACAAATAAACGCACTTACTTTTCACATTTTTACTATAAGGCAAGTTATGCATTCGTAAAAAAAAAATCTAACAATCAAACATGACATTACTATGATAGAGAAGTCGAAAAAAGTGGGACCGACAATTCTGTCTGCGTCTGTCCATCCGTCTGTATCGGCACCTACAGCCTTAACGGCTGGACCGATTTGCTTCAAACTCGGTACATAGTATTATTATGACGTATTACAGAGGGGTTTTTGGAATTAGCATTCTAGCTCTAAAACTAACGGTACCTGCCATACGATTTTTAGGGGAAAATTGATTTTTATCAAAAACGGCTCCTACGATTTTGACAAAACATTCTGAATAATGTTTTCTGTGCAAACTTTATGTTTTGTTCGGAATGGATTTTTCAGGAAAAGTCTTCTAACGGTACGTCCCATTTAAAATTTAGATGTCATCTTTTGGGTGCTATAAATGATATAAATGTCCGTTTATGGCCGAATTAATAAAATTGTTTAAAAAAATTTCCGTTATTATCATTTGTAGCCAAAAACTTAATTGCAGTTTTCATCAAAACATTTTATGTATCTATATTACATACAAAGTTTAATAAAAATCGGCGGAATTTTTTTTTTTGATTAAATTAGAAAAAACTATATAATTTGGCCAAAACCTATTGGCTTTTTGTATGGGAGCCAAAAATTAAAAAAAAAAAATAACTGACAAAAATGCAATGTCATCTGATACAGAGTTGAAAGGAACTATAGCAAACAAAGTTTGTTTGAATTCGATACAACCGTTGAGGCGTTGGCAACTTATGGCCATTTGAAAAAAAAGACGGTAAGACCAGATCTGCGTTATTAGCATTTTTTGCAAAAACTAAAAACGCAGTTCTATTAAGAAAACTAAAAGAATGTAACACACAAAGTTTAATCAAAATCGTTAACGCCGTTTTTGAGCAAACTAGAAAAAAACCAAAAAAAGTTGGCTAAGACTGAACGGCTCGTTGTATGGGAGCTACCATTTAGAAAGGCTTCACTAAAAAAATTACAAAGCCATCCTATAGAACACTATAAAGAACGATAACAAACAAAGTTTGAGTCAATTCAATAGAGCCGTTGCGAACTTATGGCCATTTGAAAAAAAAGCCATTTAAACCTGATTTTCGTTACGACCATTTGAGCCAAAAACAAAAAAAAAAACGCAGTTTTGTTAGAATTGCTTAAAGTTATCTAAATTTTGAGTTTAATCTTAAATCGTTTGAGCCGTTTTCGAGGAAATTCAAAAAACCGTTACTTGAAAGATCTAAATCTAAATCGTTTGAGCTGTTTTCGAGAAAATTCAAAAAACCGTTACTTGAAAGATACCAGTTACAGCCAGGCTAAAACGAAATAAATTTTTCTTTGTTATACGAATGCATAACTTGCCTTATAGTACCTATAATCGCAAGTAAAAACCTCAGCAACCGTTTTTCTTCAAACTGCTATATACCAAGGTTGAAGAAAATCCGTCAAGCCGTTTAGGCTGTGGCTGGACGTGAAAAAGCGCACAGACGCACATCCGCACACCCGCAAAGACAGACCGACGTACGGTATGGCGAAAACCACTTTTATGGGCTTCTTTTTCATCGTAATGTCATGTTTGATTAAAACCTCGATTCTTTTTTTCTGCACGAAAGCAATACTTGCTCTAAAAAAAGACAATACAGTATTATTAAAGATAATTTACTTACTGTATGTATGTATGTATGTATGTACGTTATGTTCAAATCGATCTGCAAGCTTAAAGTTGAATGTCACTGAGCTCATAGTAATTGCCCTGGCAGTAAAAAGTCTCAAATTTAGGCGTGGCACACGCCTTTTTTATTACGCCAGCAGTTATTGAACATGGGCCACACAAAATTAATGTTATTGAATTTGTTCCTTTCTGCTAAAGAAGAATTGTGTTTCTGAAACTGGAACAGCGGCTGGCTGCGGGAGGTGCACGCATACACATACAAAAATATAGGTAATAGGGTATCCAACAGTTCGTTGAAAACGTACTCTAGCTCTCCCTTATGTTTTATTTTTTTTTTATTTTGAAATATTAAAAATCAAATAAATTTTATTGAAATAAATTCCAATAAATACTACGAATAAATATTACTTTACAGTGGAACAAATCTTATAATTGGGCTACAAAAAATTCAGCTTAACGGTTTTAACATTTTTTTCTTCTAAACCATCTACATTATGGTCCCTTTCATTTAAAAGAATTAATATAAAAATCCACCCATCCTAACTCTAGAAATAAGGTCACACACACAAATTAAATTGATTTTTATATATATAGATGTCGTAATATATTAAAAAATTCGATGAAGTATAGAGGATTTCCGTTTTTGAACACAAATACATACAAAATGTGTAGTTTAGTTATAGTAATAAAGTAGAAGATTAGTTATTTTTATAATTATGTTGATAACTTATAGGATTTATACAATACTAGCTGACCCAATGAACTCCGTACCGCCTTTTTTAATATTTTGGAAATAACTGAATTTTTTGTCTTACTCGTACAAGTTAATAAAAGATGTTTCGTCTTTCTTTTTGAGTTTACAACTATCTCATTGCGTTTATTTATTTTAACTTAATGCTATATTTGCTTACAAATCAATTTTACTTTTTGTTATTATTGGAGTTTGTTTTTGATTATTAATTACAAATTAAAGTAAATACGTGCTGACTAAAATAATGAAGGGAAGTGTGCAGGAAATGAAGCGTTGGGTGCTAAGGGTAATGCGCTTCGGTATAGGAATGCGCTTATAGTTAGGAATATGGAATATGGGAATCTTTAAGGAAAGGTATATGAAATGAATGTGGGTATGAATTGTTGTTAACTTACACAGGTGTAAAGAAGCAGGCTATTAGGAAACCTAACACTTCTAGTAAATTAAAATCAGTTGAATTATCAAAAATCTCAATTGTTAAAGCGTTTGATGCACCAAAAGTGATAAGCCTGTCAAATAAAAAAGTACTATTGATTAGCCTGTCAAATAAAAAAGTACTATTGATTTAACACGTTACGTTAGTTTACTGCTTCGAAAACTCCATACTGTCTTTTGTTTATTTATTTAAGTCGTTAATAACTAACGTTTACAACTGTCTTTTGTTCTTAAAGATAAAAACCCCCACTTTGTCATTATCCATGAACGGCACTTGTATCAAAGAAGCTAAAAAGCTATCAAAAGCAGTATGGCGGTATGTGTATCAGTGACAACCTTCTTTGGAATGACCACATACTTGAGAACGCCAAGAATGCTGCAAAACGTTTAGGCTTCTTTTATAGATGCAAGAAGTTCTTCACCCTTTCTGGTCTGGCTGCAATTTACAAAACGTTTATACGCAATAAACTCGAGTAAAACTCCCATACCAGGGCAGGTGCTGCAAACGTAACACAGTTTCCGAGCAAAGAAGTTGAAATTCTTTGTTTAAGAATCACTTATGTCCCGCATTTTAAGCATATTGACAATGGTATCAGATACGTAAATTTTGCTACTCATTTCGTTAAGCTAAGACCTCCAGCTCCATTGGAATTAAGTTGCTTATATACAGAAAAACTCATTTTTGAAAAATTTGGTAAAAACTAAAAAAAAATTGACTAAAACTGGAAAAACCGCTATACCAACGGGAGCTGACGTTAAGAAACCTTTCATATTTGAAATTTAAATTAAGATGTCATCTTTTGGGTGATATAAATGATACAAATGTCCACTTATGGCCAAATTAATAAAATTGTTAAAACCAATTTCTGCTATTATCATATGTAGCCAAAAATTAAAAATTCAGTTTTCTTTGAAGCGTACTATCACACAAAGTTTCATAAAATCGGGGAAGCCTTTTTTGAGTAAATTAGAAAAAACGAAAAAAAATAGGCCAAAACCGATTGGCTCTTTGTATGGCAGCAACCATTTAAAAAAGAGTAACTGAAAAAAATGCAACGCCATCTGATAGGAAGATGAAAGGAACTATGCCAAAAAAGTTTGAGTGAATTCGATACAACCGTTGACAAACTTGGCCATTGGAAAAAAAGCCGTTAAGAGCAGATGTCCATTATTTGCATTTTTTTGTATCCAAAAAATAAAAACGCAGTTCTCTTAAAAACACTAAAAGAATATGATACACAAAGTTTAATCAAAAGCTTTAGAGCCATTTTTGAGCAAATTAGAAACAACCAAAAAAAGGTGGCTAAAACTGAATGGAAGCCACCGTTTAGAAATGCTTCACTGAAAAATTAACAAGCCATCTTGTAGAAAACTATGAAGAACTATGCCAAACGTAGTTTAAGTTGCGAACTTATGGCCATTTGAAAAAAAAACCGTTTAAATCTGATTTTCGTTACGATCATTTAAGCCAAAAACAAAAACGCAGTTTTTATGGCGAAAACCGTTTTTTTTATTTCTCTATCATCGTAATGTCATGTTTCATTAAAACCTCGATTTTTTTTTCTGCACGAAACCAATACTTGCCCTATAAAGCAAGTAAAAATTTGTATGGATTTTTATCGAATTTATTATTTAAATCTTCTGATTTTTCACATGTTGAATGGAATCATTATTTACCTATCACATATGTATGTACATACGTATGTATTTACCTAAGCATATTAATTTTCTGTGTTACTATATTTGTGAACTGTGATGAATCTGCTATTTTTATTCATATCTCAACCTCTTTTCTTCCAACGTATTAGTGTTGCGCTCACAAACCTAAAATACTAAACAATAAAACAAAATCTATGTTGTATATACTCATTAATTTGTTTGTGTATATTGCACGATTTTTTTGACTTCAAAACAAAAAACTAATATATAAAATTCCGATTGATACATATTTCAAATAATTGATTTTTTTGTTTTGCAAAGTTTTTTTTTTTCATTTGTTTAAATTTGCTAAACAACAAATTGGGGTTCATTATAATATATATATAGATTAACTTAAACTCCCATATATCGGGTTTGTTTATTGTAGTTTTTCCCAATTTTTTAAAACATGAGTTCTTCTTACTGCTGGAAAACTTTGTTTTCATCGTACTATTGCATCCACAGTGCGACCCAGTCGTGCATTTTATTTTTTCTGCACAAAACCAATACTTGCCTTATAGAGCAAGTAAAAATATAAAGAATTGTGATCAAAGTTTTACTTCTAACCGGGTTGGTAATTGAAATAAAAATATTAATGGATTTGCCTTGCTTAAGCCCGCCACGTTTAAAACCAATTACTTTTTCGTATAAACAATGAAGTCAATTTTATGTTCCATTTTAAGAGGCACGTTTTGTCTAAAAGAGAGCTCCAGCTTAATGCAAATCGATTGCAATGATGAAAAAGCAAAAGATTTAATTCGTTTTATTTATCGTTGGCACGTGAAACTCTATTTCAAAAACGATTTTAAGATATAAATCTAAATTTACTCACAGGGACTTTTTGTTAGTCTTAGAGTGAAAATGTTCTTATGGTTGACATTCGATTGAAAAGATTTATGTTAACAATCAAAATGTTTTTGTGGAAACTGCGAAAATAGAATTTAATTGCTTTCTGTTTGTTTTGAGCAATACTTCGTTACTAATTAAAAAAGTATGTGTTTTTAAAAACACCATAACTTCTTCTGGAACTCGCTGATAGCTTTAACTATAGAGAAGGCTTTCAGTTTTACTTTCATAGATACTAGTATAAGTATTGGTTCGACATCTCAAAAAGTAAAAATATTTCAATTTTTACTTGCTCTATAGTGCAAGTATTGGTTTCGTGCAGACAAAATAAATCGAGGTTTTAACCAAACATGACATTACGTCCAAAAAAAGTAGGTTTCAACATACCGACACCGACCGTCGGTCGGTCGCCGTCGTCGGTCTTTCTGTGCGGATGTGCGTATGTTATTCGTCTGTGTGATTTTTCACGTCAAGCAACACACCGTTAGACGGATTTTCTTCAAACTGCATATAGCAGTTTAAAAAAAAACGGTTGTCGAGGTTTTATTTTTTAACTTTTATTTTTTTAATTTCGTTTTAGCTTAAACTAATACCTTTCAAGTAAGGATGTTTTAATTTTAGATTGACTCAAACTTTATTTGGCATAGTTGTTCACAGGTTTCTTTAGGATGACATTGCAATTTTTTCAGGAAAACCTTTTTAAACGGTGGCTCCCATAAAATGCGCCGTTCAATATTTTAATCAACTTTTCTGATTTGCTCAAAAACAATAACGAATTCGATTGAAATTTGTGTGTACCCAATCTTCTTTGAGTGTTCAAAATAAAAATGCAACGGTTGTAGCGAATTCACTTAAACTTTGTTTGGAATAGTTCCTTATAGCTTACTATTAAATGGCGTTTCTTTCAGTTATTCCATTTTAAATTGCGTAGGTTTTAGCCAACATTTTTCCGCTTTTCTGATTTGCTCAAAAATGGCTCTAACGATTTTTATTAAACTTTGTATGTATGTAATATTAATATACATAGAAGGCTTTAAAGGAAATTGCATTTTTAGTTTTTGACAGCAAATGCTAATAATGGAAATCTGGTCTTAACGGTTTTATTAAATTAGCCAGACGTGGACAACGACATAAACGATGTTGTTCAGACTTGCTTAGGTTATATCACCCACAGAGCAAGCAAGTGGGACCCCACCCGTGCATTTTATTATGTTAAGAATTAGAACTTTGATTAAGTATTAAGAAGCTTTTTTTGTCTCACGAAGACGTTGATTTCATTGACCTTGATGTCGCTTGGAATAACTCCTTTCAAAATAACTTGGCTCCATTCATCGGAGCCTAGCAAAGCCTCAATGTGACCAGGTTCATCGGGCCAGCTAAGAGTAACCCATGCAAATGTTGCCAACAATGGTCGGCAATCGGAGCCATGGGTGTCGATGTTGTGATTGACAAGATAATATAAAATTCAACCGTCAATGTTATTCAAGAATTGATCATAGAGGCTACAACAATTATTGTTGCCAGACCTCGTGTGTATGAATACTGTCTATCGTCAAAACCTTCTACTTGTAACATACATTTGTGCGTCTGCTAATAGACAAACGATTGAAAAAAAGTGAATTAATTAAACTGACCTGTCATCCTGGATAGCAAAGTAAAGTTTTTTTTTTAAAGCTATCAGTATTTTAAGTTGTGCTTGTGTTGTCACTAAAAGTGTTGCTTTAACGGTGAATGTTTTGAGGATGTTTCCTTGTCATTCATACACTCTTAGTGCTAGCGAAGGCAATATGAAGGCAGATTTTATTTCACACAAAAGAGTGTGATGTCGATCATTCCATGTTCTACAATTTGAAAATAAACATGACTTCGTTGAATGGCCAGGTTTCATGCAATTGAATGTTCACTGTGCAAGTCATAACTTGAACCTGGCTCTGTCTAATGCCATGTCAACACCCTCGATTCGCAACTTATTGTAGCAAGCGAAATAGCTAATTTCTTCCGAAACCATTCAAATGCGAATAAGACTTTCCGAATCGCAGCGACTTTTGTGCCTTTGTGAAACAATGTTTATTAAAAGGCTTGACAGAATTATCTCATTTGTAGAGCTCTTCAAACAATGTATTACAATTATTAGTCTTGAAGAAATATCCATCATGTTTTCTCATTTTTGCCGACGATATACAAATCTTTTAACTTTTAAGAACTATGATCGTCAATCAGTGGCGGATCCAGGATTTTGATAAGGGGGGGGTCCAAAATTGTTTTTAGGGGGGGTGGGGGTTAGACATTTTTTCCTTGAGATATATGCATAATTACTGCTGGACTACCGTGTTATAGAAAAGCCATTGGTGCTGTCCAGTCGTTATGGCAGTGCATATAGTTTGTTCGCAAATTCAAACTGCGCGCCAACCTAGTCGCGATGACAGCGCCGTGCGATTTTTCTTTAAGTTTTTCTGTTGATATTTGCGCCGTCTATGAGCGTGTTTGAGCGTATTTTAATTATTTCTTTGTTTCTTTCAACACGCATTGTGTAAACATGCCGAAGTTGACAAGTGGTTAGTATAATTTCAAGTGAGAAAAATCTCTTTTTAAGTCAGAGACAAAAGGAGATCGGAAACTGACTTACGTTTCACTCCCTAGATCCCGCAATTTTCATTTTCTTTCATTTTATTTTCTTCCTTGTACATGAAAAATACAAAAACAAAGAGATGAGGTGGGATTTTTATATTTTTACAGTTCTCTTTTGTTTGTTTTCGCAATTTCAAATTTAGCGTAGATTGCTAGATTGAATTTTCAAATTGACAAACTCGTTTTTCTTATACTCACCACGAAAATACTAGAAAACTTTGACCGCAGCTTGTAGACATTGTCAGTTAGACAGCTCGGTTTCCCATCTCCCTTTTAAACTAATCTGTGTTTCAAGTTCTCTTACTGAGAAAACACGCCTCACAATTTGAAGAGGACATTGTTTTCCTATTTCACCCGCCTTGATTCAGAATCAGAACCAGAAACAAAGAAAAAGGAAAAACAGGTAAGAAAAATTGCAATAAAAAAATGATAAGTATATCGGAAAAGCTACTATTTTGCACAATGTATTCATATAATTTATAATTTCAAAAAAAGTGAAGATTCTCATTAGTTTTTAGCTAACCATATTTTTTTGACACAGACTAAAAATGCAGAGAAGCTTAACCTCGAAGAAAATCCACCGGAGACTGGAGGACAATCGACTTCCGAAGATACGTCAGTTCAAAACAAACAAGAATTGCTTCAATTCAAAAACGACATCGCTCTAGCCACGTCTAATGCTTCAAATACAAGAAACGTGAGTGAAATCCTGAACATTATCGACGACTCGTGGGTGCCACCAGCTAATTTTTCGTTCCCGACATCAACTGCCAAAAATTTATCTTTTCAAAGAAAATGGCTTGAGGAATTTCACTGGTTGGCATATTCTGCGAAAGAAAATGGCGCATATTGTAAGTGCTGCATAGCTTTTGGCGTGAAAACCGGTGGAATATGCGACGTACGTCTGGGGAAACTCATCAACAAGCCGTTCAACACTTGGAAGCACGCGAAAGAAACTTTTCGGAACCACGAAAAACTTGATTACCATAAAAAATCCATCGTTGCTTTTGAACATTTACGCGATATTCAGCTTGGCAAAACTAAATCTATTGATGAACAACTCGATAAGCAGAAAGAAAAAACTAAAGAAGAAAATTACGAACGACTAAAACCCATAGTTAGTGCAATAGTTTTGTGTGGACGTCAAGGAATTGCACTTCGTGGCCATAGAGACGATGGATGTTTGTATAATGAAGAGGAACCTGACGCGGATGATAAACCTGATGGAAAATATTCGAACGAAGGAAACTTTCATGCAATTTTACGGTATCGAGCTGAAGGTGACGAAACACTCAAGAAAAACCTTTTGTCTGCTCCGAAAAATTCAACATATTTGAGCAAAACCATTCAGAATGAAATTATCGCAACTTGTCATGAATTGATCAGAAAAAAAATCGTTGATCGAATAAATCAATCGGAAGGATTCTCAGTTTTAGCCGACGAATCGACTGACATTTCAAGCATAGAGCAATTTTCCATTTGCACACGATACTTGGATTCACAAACAAATATTTGTGAGGATTTCCTCGGATTCGTTCCCGTCACTGACGTTTCTGGACAAGTTCTGGCAAATTCCATCAGGAATTATCTGACCGATATCGGCGTGGATTGCTCATTCATGTACGGCCAAGGATACGCCGGAGCTCCTGCAATGAGTGGCGAATTTCATGGAGCACAGGCTTATTTGAGGTCTCATTTTCCTCTCGCAATTTATGTGCATTGCGCCGCACACAGCTTCAGTTTGACCATCAATGCAGCTTGCGAAGTATCTGGTATCAAAAACGCGTTGGGAACTATCGGAGCAATTCAAGCATTTTTTCACTGGCCCAAGAGACAAAGCATCTTGAAGAACGAAATTTCAAAAATGACAGAGAAAAGTGAGCGAAGAAAAGAAAAATTGAAGTCCATTTGTCCTACAAGATGGGCTCAGTCTCATGAAGCTGTATCAAGATACGTCGAACTTCAACCGGCTGTTATTGAAGCGTTGGAAGAAATAAAAACGTGGAAGGATCGAGAAACTTCACGGGCAGCATCTCAACTTTTGACAGCGATTTTCACAATCGAGTTCCAAATTTCCTGTCATATTATGGAATCAATTGATTCCATCGTTTTGCCATTGAGTCGAGAATTGCAATTGAAAAATCAAGATCTGGGAGAGGCCACGAAATTGGCTGATGATGCTTTGAACGACTTCAAGGAAAAGCGTGAAAACGTGGATTCATGCTTCCACATTGTTTATCAAAAAGTTTCTGAAATTTGTTCGGAGTACGAGATTGAAATGAAAATGCCTCGTCGATGCAGTCGACAAAAAAATCGTTGCAACGTTGAAGCGAAAACAGTTGAAGAGTATTACAAAATCGCATTTTACATCCCATTTCTCGACACCTACATTTCTCATCTTCAGAGTCGGTTCGAAAAACACAAAACAGTTTTTCAAAGTTTTGGACAGCTATTCCTCAAACAAGAATTCGACGAGAAGAAATGTGGAAGCCTCTACCAATTTTACGAAGAAATACTGGATTGTTCCGAGAGTAATTTTATTTCAGAAGTCAAAATGTGGAGACAACGGATCTGCAATCAAAACATCGAAAATGCACTTGATGCATTAGCAGTGAGTATCTCCCAAATTCAGATCATTTTTGGCTAAAAAATAATGCCAGGTTTCTCATAAATTGTACCAAAAAATCTGATTGATTATAATACTAAAGATTATCATTTATTTTCTATTTAATTTCAAAACAAAATTTTTCAATTTAAAAGAATCAGAGAAAAATCACTAATAGACGACTTATTGACAATTAATTGAGTAAGAAATTTTTTTGGTGCAATTTGGAACAAAGTAAAATAAATAATATCCATTGAATATCTAATTCAATCTGATTTGAACACAATCGTCAATTGGTGCAAGCTAAATCGGCTTTCCTTGAATATTACTAAATGTCATTCCTTATCTGTTTATCGTATTTTCGCTCCAGTTATTTATCAATATAAGATTTCAGAAATTTCACTTTCTTAAGTAACTGAAGTTAAAGATCTTGGTGTGATTTTTGACACCAAACTTTCATTTTCACTTTACATTGACTACGTTGTGGCTAAGGCGAATTCTATGCTTGGGTTCCTCAAACGATCGGGCGCCGTATTTTCTAGTCCTTATGCTCTTAAATCTGTTTACATGTCCATTGTTCGTCCTTTTCTTGAATATTGTTAAATTGTTTGGTGCCCTAACTATATCACTTCCATAAATCGGCTGGAAAGATTGCAAAAATCATTTACAAGATTTGTCATTGCTCAATTGAAATGGAACCTTGATGAAAGACCTTCTTATTCTACTAGATGTGCATTAATAGGGTTAGATACCCTTGAGAAAAGACGTAATGTTCATTGTATATTGTTTGTTCATGATGTGTTTTCTTATCGTATAAAGTGTCCTGATATTCTAAGGAATTTTTTGATTTACGCACCTGAAAGAATACTCAGATCAAGAAATTTATTATTTAATCCTAGGCATATTTATAACTATGGGCTTAATGAGCCTACTACTAAATGTATTAATTTATTTAATTCAGTTTGTACAGAAATTGATTTGTGTGATGACAGAGAGAAAGTTAAATCCTTAATTTTAAATATTCATGTATCATAATATAATTTTGCTTCTTGTTAATTTATTAATTCTTATAGTTACTTAAATTTTATTGTACCACTTTATATACTTTTAATTATTATATTACTATATATTATATCTGAAATCTGTTAGATTTAAGCTCGGTAGATGAAATAAACAATAAACAATAAATAGAAGGAATTTTTGCAGATCATAAATGACAGAACTTTCAAAAACGTCAACAAAATCCTACGAGTTTTGGCGGTGATACCCGTGACCACAGCAACTCCAGAACGATCATTTTCGACTTTGAGGAGAATGAAAGATTATCTGAGAAACACGATGGGTCAAGAGCGTCTCAATGGTCTTGCATCTTTGAACATTCATCATCGCATAACTTTGACTGAAGACGAAATTCTCAGAAAGTTTTTTGAAAAGCCTCGAAAATTGAAGAGTGACTAGAACCGTTTGTGGATCATATATTTTTTTTTGATCGGTCATATTGACTATCTTCGTAATTATCTTCTTCGTAATTATCTTCTATTGCATTTATTATTCGAAAATAAATTAAAATTTGTGTAAAACATTCAATAAATTACGAGATTTTATTAATAACTTTGTGTTTCAACTTCACCAACATGCCCAATAAAAGCATAAAATTTGAAAGTATATGATCCCATGGGGGGGGTCCGGACCCGAAAACCCCCCCGTGGATCCGCCACTGTCGTCAATTAATGACTGCCTAAAACTACAGGGAATGGTGAAATATAGTTAAATAGCTTATTTTAAATGTTGACAAGTGTAAAACAATGAGTCTTACACCCAAAAAGAAAATAGTTTCGTATAATTATATGATTGTCTCTTATCCCTTAATTAGACCCTCCATTTTTGACTTGGGGATTATACTTGACTCGAAACTCACATTCACTTATCACTATGACTATGATCAGTAAGGCCAATAAAACTCGTATCATTTGTTAGGTATATACTCGAATATAGCTGTATTGTATGGCCCCCATACTATTCAATTCATATTGATAGAAAAGAAAGTATTCAGAGAAGTTTTATGCGATTTTCTCATCATTTTCTCCCATGGTCCATTGGAGTCTCACTACCAGCCAACATTCAAAGAGTTAAGCTTTTGAATCTCCATCTATTTTCAAAGCATAGATAATACCTACAGCTTTGTTACATTATAAAATTAATAAACGGTTCTGTAACATCGCCATCAACTTTGGGTCGTTTGCGCTTCAGTTTAAGTCAAGCTAACATATAACTAACATAACTTTATGTCCATTATTCAATCCAGTAAATTATATGTATAGTCCTTTAAATCAATTGATTTCAGTTTACAATAAGTATTACTTTATGAATTCCTCAGTAAATAATAACTTTAAAATTGTTAAATTAAAATAAAAACTTTTTTTTAATACATTATTGTAATGCAAATTTTATATGTACTAGTTTTAAGAAATATAATATGTAATAAGTGTTAACGTGAGTCCTTAAACGTATTAAATAAATACAAATCAATACCACAGGCACAGACATACAATACAGACAACCAACTCGTACTCCTCTTGCTTAAACACCCTTAAAATATGATATTCAGCGCAGGATATAGGTATAGATATATTATGTATATATAATATATACATATATACATATATGCATTTTATTTTTTCGTGTATTGGTTTTGGTTCCCTTTTAAAATGCTCATGAGAGAGCTATCACATACTCATAATAACTGCTGAAACACAATGGAGCCGGAGTCGGATCCGCGAACGCAGCCGTATCGCATGTCAAAATATTGAATACACACGAATTCAATGTTGTGAACACAACGAGACGGATCCGCAAACCCAGCCGCAAACGGCGACGGACGAGTTGGCCAACTTTTAATAAATACGTGCGTATTTTTGACATTCAATAAAAAAAAAAAAAAAGCAACGTGCTAATAAAATCCTTTTAGAAATTAGGTCAGGGTACAAATGTATAAAAAAGACTACGCATGATGCGATATATGTTTTATCATCTATTATATGCATATATATGTGTTCTTCAGTGAAAATTGTAAAAAAAAAGGTGGAGTACGTACGACTCCATTGTGGGCACTTCTAATTAGGTACGCGATACGGTTGCGGCTGCGGTTCCGGTTGCGTTTTTCTATTGTGTTCCAGCAGTAAAGTGCACATCGACATCACCGACCGAGTTGCCGTTCTGTATTGTATGTTTGTATTTGTGATCAATACCACGTAGAACGGTCAGTTCCACAATAACTTTGAAATATAAACATTCAGATATTTATATTAACGACCCTTTTAGGCAATTTAATACTGAAACTGGGGTTCACCTTGGTTCGAAAGTCACTTTTATAACTTCTGCTTGAATTTATGTCCATATTTTCCGAAAAGGGAGACTTTTCCTTATCTCCGTATACTTACTAAGAGAGAAATTTAGGTATAATTATATTTTATGTTTATTAAGCAAATATGGAATAAATAAAACAAAGTCGGAATTTTTCGTGTTTTTTAAAGATTTATATTTCCGTTTTCAGATTAGGTAGTCCTCATCAACCCCACAAATATAAAGGGTCTTAAAACAATTACACCAAAACTTTAAACTTCAATCTACAATACGACCTGACCAGGCTACTACTTACGTTTACTAGTTTAATTAACGTTAACGAATACCATGCAAAATATTTTATTATAAGTACACAGAAGTATTCGAGTATTGCGCTCATTTATTAATATCATTTGTGTTGCTGACGTTTTGGTATTTGGAAATGTAATTTTTCAGTTCATTGAACGAAAATCGTTGAGGGTTTTCCTTAAAGTACCGTAAAAAGGTTTGGGAGATCTCAGACGAAGACTTAATAAATGCAAATCAAGTTCAGACGATCCAGCATTATAAGAAGATAGGGTTCTGAAAATAATGTTTATCTTATCCATTTTGGTTAGCAAATACAAATAAAAGTTCAAAACTCCAGCAGGCATTTGGAGGAATGTAAATAAAACAAACGAAAGACTGAGAATGGGGGGTTTGCTTTTGGGTTTTTTTTTTTTTTTTTGGTAATTTACCCGCTAATAGTTGTTTATGCAGAATAATTTGCATCCTCTGTTAGAACTGTTGTTTGCAAAGGATTAATTTACAATTTTGTTCAACAACGAAATGAGAGGCATCAGTATGTATAATGAAATGGACCATTATTGAATGAAATAAACCATGGTTCTGACAGCATGACTTTGCAATCACCAACATAAATATTCACTAGGTTTAAAAAGTATTTGATTTGTTATTTTGTTTGGATTATTTGATTCTCAACAACAACAAAAAAATTAAGTAGACATATTAAATGGTAGCAGTGAGGTTTAATTTCAGTATAATAAACCGAATTCTGTTTTGTTGATGTCAGTTTATTTTGTTCGAACCTAGTAGGAAGGACTGCGCTGGTACAGAGAAACATCAATATTACCAACAACAACACACTCATTTTAACTTTATGTTTTGTAAGTGTCTCCCAACGAAAATA
Organism: Platycheirus albimanus; assembly: GCA_916050605.2. Taxonomy (NCBI): domain Eukaryota; kingdom Metazoa; phylum Arthropoda; class Insecta; order Diptera; family Syrphidae; genus Platycheirus; species Platycheirus albimanus. The sequence continues at coordinate 48,768,377 of OU696697.1, read as the reverse complement.
TGAAACTATATAAAAAATGCCCTCTCGCTTGATGCAGAAAAATGATTATTAAAAAGGAATCGACTTTTGTTTAAATACACAGGTAACCTACTTTAAGTATAAAAGTCCAGAATAGTGAACTTATTATAATAAATTGATTAGTGAACGAATTCTTTAAAATATAAATATTTGTAACTGTTATTTTTCATATCAAAGTTGACTGTTAAACTGATTCAATCTACCCAAACATACAATGCAGGAAAAACCAAATGTCTAGAAATAAAAGCAATATAATTTAAACAATGCTTCAAATATCTACTAAGAACTTAAATTAATTTAATTTAAATATTAAAATTAGTTTACGTGTTTACAAAAACATCTTCGTTTTAAATTATTGTTTGTGTGAGTTGAAAATATAATAATCTCGCTCGGTTTGTATGTCTGATTTGGTATAGCGTAGTATCTTTGATCGTCAGTTCGTCATTGATTATTTTGTATTGCTCAGTCTTATAGCCAGGCCTTGCATGTTTTGTATTCTTAAAATGCGACTAGTTTAGTACATGTAAATGTATGTAATGTAATGGTTCTTAGTGCGTATTAAATTCAATATAATTATGATCCTGTACATACACTATAAACGAATTTTAATATTGAAAGATTACAATAAAGGCTAGGATGATAAATTCTTATATCTAGACTAGAAAGTTCGCACAGACAGACCGACAGATGGTATAGTAAACACCACTGCCACTGTTATGTTTTCCCTCAACATCATAATGATATACATAATATGTAATAGTTGATGTTTTGTTAAAAAGCGGAAACAAAAAAAAATTGTTATACCCGTTTCCATATTAAGAAAAACTTAGGTTAGGTTAAGTGGGGTGATGGAACGGCAAGCCGAACCTTCTCACTCGGATCTCGATTGGATCCATTGTGCTCCCCGGTTGGGTGGGATGATAAGGAATAGGGGTTAAGGATTGACAGGCAGTGGGTGGGTTAAGTGGTGGAGGCCTCCCTGAACCAACCTGAGTTCTGGATGAATCTCAGGATGTTTCTTGGTGGCGTTTTAGAGATATCGATCAACTCGTTGAAAAAGTATTCACCGAGGTTAACTTTCCTAGTTCGGGCTAAGCTGGGGCATTCACAGAGGAAGTGGAAGGAGTCCTCTTCTGCCTCTTCGTCCTGGCATCCTCTACATAAGTCAGATGTGCTGATGCCCAATCTGCTCATGTGGGTTCCCATCGTGTTGTGACCCGTCAGGATACCAACCAGGAGTGATAATTGAGGCCTGCTTAAAATGAGTAGGGATTCAGTTTTCTTCTTTGAAATTTCCGGCCATAGATTTATCGATACCCGACAAGTGTCGATAGATGACCATCTGTCATTAGCGGTTTTAAGGAAACCATGTTAATTGAGGTTACCATTTGGCTTGGTTCGAGAGATGAACCGGTTTTGGCCAGTTTGTCAGCCATTTCATTTCCGTGTATGTCACGATGTCCCGGGACCCACCGCAGGGTTACTGGATTCATTGCGTTGAGTAGTCTCAACTCATTACGACAACGATCGACCAGTTTGGATTTTGTAACTATGGAGGAAATGGCTTTTATGGCCGCCTGGCTGTCGATGAAAATATCAATATTCTTATTTTCCAGTTCGCACGTTAAAAGGTGGTTTGCAGCTTCATAGACTGCAAGCACTTCCGCTTGGAAGACACTGCAGAAGTCTGGAAGTCTTAGTGACTTGTTTATGGGTGGGTTATCTGAAAAGATGCCTGACCCTACCCCATCTTCCGTTTTGGAACCGTCTGTGAAGACAGAAACGTGATTTTCATTTATGACCCTGTTTTCCATCCAGCATTCTCTTGTAGGGAAGTCTGTTTGGGCTGCTGGGTTAAAATCTATGTGCGGAGTAATATAGTCTGTTTGAATGTTAATGTCTGTGAAGTTCATTATTGTCCTGTGACCTGAATGGCCCCTTTTCCAACTAGAGCATTGACTGAGACGCAATGCACTTTTGGCCGCCATTTCTTTCGTAAATAGATCGAGTGGGGCTAGTAGAAGGAACGTTTCAAGGGCTGCGGTTGGTGTAGTTCTCATTGCACTGGTTGTGCCAATGCACGCAAGTCTTTGGATTTTTGTCATGGTTTTGAGATTTGTCGCCTTTTCAAGGGCTGGCCACCAGACCAGACATGCATATGTCAGGATAGGCCTCACTATGGCCGTATACATCCAGTGAATAGATTTGGGGCTGGGTCCCCATTTCCTGCCAAAGATTCTATTGCAAGTATAGAATGCTATTGATGCTTTTTTCCCTCTTTCTTTTATGTTTTTATTCCAGTTTAGTTTACGGTCCAACACCACTCCAAGTTATTTTGCCACATTTGAAACTTGAAGTGGTGTCCCGTTTATAGTGATCGGGTCTACCGTTGGAATGTTGTTTTTCCTTGTAAACAAAACTAGTTCTGTCTTTGTTGGATTGACGTTAAGTCCGCAGCTACTGGCCCAATTGCTGAGTTTGTTTAGGGCTATTTGAAGGAGATCACACAGTGTGGGAATATATTTTCCTGAGGACATTATTACAATGTCGTCGGCATATGCCACGACCTTAACGCCACTAAGACTTAGTTTACCTAAGATCTGGTTGACAACCAGAAGCCAAAGCAACGGAGAAAGAACCCCTCCCTGTGGAGTACCTCTACAGGTCTTGACTTTTAGCTTGCTGGCACCTAACTCCGCATTTACAAGTCTTGTTTGAAGCATAGAGTCAATCCAATTCGATAGTTCAGGATCAACATTGACAGAGTCTAGGGCTTGTCGTATCGCGTGATTATCTACATTATTGAAGGCCCCTTCTATATCAAGAAATGCTGCTAGGGTGAATTCTTTGAATTAGATTGAGTTCTCAATCGTGCCAACAACTTCGTGAAGTGCCGTCTCAACAGATTTGCCCTTAACGTAAGCGTGTTGGGCCTGTGAGATTATATTATCATTTAGTTTTAGGCGGATATGCGTTTCTATGAGTCTTACTAAGGTTTTAAGGAGAAAGGAAGAAAGGCTTATAGGCCTGAAGTCTTTTGGTTCAGTGTGAGTGGGCTTGCCAGCTTTCGGAATGAAGATGACATTGACTTCTCTCCATCCAGTTGGAATATAGGTTATGTTTAAACATCCCCTGAATATATCCACCAGAATCGGAACGATTATGTCTTTTTAGCATTGGAGCATAATTGGAATTATCCCATCAGGCCCTGCAGACTTGTATGCTGAGAAGGAGTCGATGGCCCACGCCACGCTTTCTACTGTCTACGATTTGATTGCCAATATTGTAGGCAGGATTTATGTTGGGGTCTCTTTCCATAGGAGATGTTATGTTAACACAACCTGGGAAATGAGTGTTCATAAGAGCTTCTAGAGTTTCAGAGCAGGTGTCAGTCCAGGTATCATCCGGTCTTTTTAAGAAACCTGGAGGAGTGTGGACCTTTGACATGACTTTCCTGAGCCTGGCAGCATCATTTGTGGACTCGATGTCTGTACAAAATTTTCGCCAGGCTGCTCTTTTCGCATAGGTGGTTCTGTTTTTGTACTCATTTTTGCTGGTTTTGTAAAGATTCCAGTCATCAGCGTTGTTAATATATTTTGCTCTGTTGAACAGCCTCCTTGAGTTCTTTCTAAGGATAGACAGCTCTTTTGACCACCATACGGGGTTGAGCTTGCCTTTTCCTTTGATAATGGGGCACGAGTTTTCGTACGCAAGACGAATAGCTAGCGTTAGTTCATTGACATGTGTTTCGATGTCTGAGCAGTTGAGTATAGGTTGCTTACTGTAGCGGCCCAGAGATAAGGCCAGTTTATTGTTATAGGCTTCCCAGTTTGTTTTCCTGGGATTTCTATAGTGCTTTGGGTCTTCTAATTTGTGCTTTATTTGGAACGTTATCATTCTGTGGTCAGAGAATGTTACGTTACTTGATACCTTCCAATTACTGATAATAAGAGTATTAGAGTTTGTCGAAAGTGTAACATCAAGCACTTCCCTCCTAGTTCTAGTTATGAATGTCGGTTCACTACCTCTATTCAAAATCAATATATTGTTCTTAATAATAAATTCAAAAAGTGACTCACCTCTTGCATTTGTGTCGGTGCTTCCCCACTGAAGGTGGTGAGCGTTAGCGTCAGCACCTATCAGTAGGTCCCATCCGTTCCTACCTGTTACCGCGACAAGTTCTTCAACAGCTGCTGATGGCGGGGTGGGTGTTTCGTCGCCTGGCAAATAGATGGAGGTTAGGATCAGGGGCGGGGCCCCGTCTATTTCACACTTCACTGTTGTCATGTCTGTGCTACAATGGGAGGATAGGAGAAATAGATTTATATTATTTTTCGCCATTATACATGTGCGATAGTTACCTTCTGTAGGCACTTTATTAAAATAAAGTATATAATCTTTGGATTTGAGTCCGCAGATGAGGCCGCTGTTGATCCATGGCTCTAGTTTAAGGGCTATATCTGTCTTGTTTTTTGACAAAAAAGAGGTTAAGGTATCAGAAGCCAACTTACTGTGTTGCAGATTTAGTTGCAGCACTTTCATCATCATTTTTTGTTTTGTCTTTTTTGTTTAAGTTGGCAGCCGTTAGCGGCCTTACCTTAACCTCATTTATGCCGATACAGAGTTTGAACCCTTTCGATGGAAGCAAAGCCATTGTTTCATGGTTAAGCATGATAATAGCTTCTTGGCCTGTTTTCGTAGGCTCTTCCATCTCCATGACTTGCCAATCGGAACTCGGAAAGTCAGAGTTGAGTCTTCTTAGGAAGAGCTCTAGCCTTTCCTTCGTCATGCGAGGGCCCGGAATGTTTATTCGGACTTTGGGTCTGGTAGGGAGGTCATTTTTAAAAGCAAATTTTAGTGTTGCCCCTTCAATTAATGTGCTCATTTCAGTTATTTTGCTTTTGAGCCAGTTAAGGGTAAATTCATCACGGCAAGTGACAATTTTAAAACCCTTTACTTTCGACAAGGGCCCGAATCTCGGCAGAGTGCCAGTTGAGGTAAGCAGCTCGTCGTTTACACACTCGAGTAGTTTTTCTTCAACCTTGGCCCAGTTCTCTTCGCTCAGCAGTTTTTCGGAGCTCCCCTCATTGATAACGGCCACCTGAAGCCTTTCTTTTATCGATTCCGCCGGTGTGCCTGTTTTGTTTGTCGTCTTCGGCTTTTTGTTTGCGGACATCGGAGGGGTTGTCGAATCATTATGTCTCGTCCTCTTTCTAAGACTACTGTCGTCAGTTTTTACGACCCTTAAGTGTTTTAGACCATCCAACGGTGGTTTCACTTTCGGATTACTGACTTGAGGAGCCTTGGAAGAGGAGGCATCTAGGTCTGTTTGATTCTTTGTGGTTTGGTTTTTCACGACTTTGGTTTCTGCGTTTGGCTTATTGTTGGCCTCCATTTTCGCGACTAGTTTGCGAGCCCAGCTCAAGCGTTTCCAGTCTCGGAGACTAAGCCTTTTTGTGTCACCCTGACCATATCTTCTGATGGTTCTCAGGGCGTTTTGCAACTTCTTGTCAAAGTTAAGGTCCCCTTCCTTATTCTGTTCTTTCGGATTCACCGTTTTTCCCGTAGTCGGTATTGGCCCATGCGAGCATCGGTTTCCGGAATTGGCATCATCCACACAGACTTTGGAAGGTTTGCTAGACTTTGACCCTTTGCAGGGAGTTGAGGTTAATTTGGCTCCCGGTCCACCGGGTTTTTGGCCAGTATGTCGACTTTGTTAGCAGCTGCAGGGTTTTCGGCCACTGTGACATCCGCTTCAGAGCCGTCGGAGCTGGCGAAAGATTGATAGTCGTCTTCTGCGAGGATTCGATTTTCCTCACCGGACGACATCTCACTTTCGTCAGCTCCCACGGTCCCGACCTCAGAGTCAGTGAGATCCATGAGTGCCTCACCGAGGTGGAGGCTATCATCGATCAGACGGGCACCACTGCTACAAGCAGGAATTAGTTCATCTGCTGTTTCATTTTCATTTTTAGTTTTGTTTTTTGTTGTACTTTTTATATTTGTATTTGAAAGAGTCACTGGCGACTTCTCTTCTATCGAAGCAAAGCCATCGCCGGTAGCCGTGACTTCTACCGACTTTTGAGCGTATATCCCCACTCGATTTTCTTCTTCTTTGTTAACTTTTTCCATATTTATCTATTATGACATCTCTGTCTTGTTTTTTGAGGTTGCTTGGTTGTTCTGTCACTGCATCTGGATTGATGAAGTGTCAGAACGTAAGCCCCCCCACCACGTCAAGGTGAACTTCGTGGGAGGGATATTAAGAAAAACTTAAATGAACTATAATTTTCGAATTCCAATTTAAATTATGCAATCCAAAAAACCGAGCCATTCCTCTCATAATGCCTGAATCATAAACACGCTTTGGCTTCGGCTTCGTCTACGTTACGATGCACCCGCTTTGAATTTGCTTTGTATGAAATTACTCATTTAAGACATTTTTTCTAAAATGACAGTTCATTAATGGCATTGTGCATTATCGTCGCATTGTGATTTTTGCGAATGCAATTTGTGCTCAGAAATAAATAAAATACTTTTTAAGTTTCAATATTTATATAATTAAATAATCTTTATCATTGTCTAAGTACATCGAATTACACAAAACAACTATTATTAGACTTCACTAGAATGACTTTAAAAAAAAATTAATTTTGTTTGTTGACTTTTTTTTACAGCTGTTGAACTGTCAGACAAAGCAAATGTTCAGTACATTTGAACTAGAGCTTCTGTTTGGAGTCATATTACGTAACATTACGTTTTTTTCTTTACGGTTGCCAAAGGAAACGTGGAGGTCGAAGCTTCTTTGTGATAGCATACATTGAATTCCTATGTCTGAACTCGTAAACGTTAGGCGAAGCCGAAGCCAAAGCGTGTTTGTGATTCAGGCATAATCTGTCACTTGAATGGTGCTTAAATGCTTTTTTTTTTAATGATCATAAATTTGCCCCGGCTTGATTGAATTGACTTAAACTTGGTTTGGAATAGTTCTTCATAGTTTTCTATTGGAAGGCATTGCAATTTTCAGTAACATTTTTCTAAACGATGGCACCCATACACCGAGCCGTTCAGTTTTAGCCAACTTTGTTTGGTTTTTACTAATATGTTAAAAAACGGCTCTAACGATTTTGATTAAACTTTGTGCGTAATATTCCTTAAGTGTTTTAGAAAACTGTTTTTTTTTAATTTTTGGCTAAACTATAATAGCGGACATTGGTTTTAACGGTTTGATTAAACTGGCCATAAGTTCAGACTTTCTTGGGTATTTATATATCTTCCATAGCAACCAAAAGATGTCATCTACATTTTAAATATGTATTAAGGTTTCCCAACGATAGCTCCCGTATTTCGGGTTTTCATTGATAACTACGTTTTAAGTTTTAGCTGAAAATACAAGTAACTGGTTGTCTGTTTATAAACGACTTTATTCAAATAAATGTCTAAGTGTAAGGAAATAACTGGCAAAATTAACGTATATATTATAACTCCGTCAATATGTTCGAAATGCGAGACATCAACACTCTTTAAACAAAGAATTGAACTTAGTTGCTTCTGTTGTACAACAAAATGTGTCTGTTATTTATCGAAAAATTAGGAAAAACGACAAATGTATCTCACGTACCCTCTTTTTTATAAATACTTAGTGAATTCCATACACATTCAATTTATCCCCAACGTTGAAGAATGAGATTTCCAACTTATTAACATCTTTCTTTAAAGGAACCTGTACTTGCTGTACGAGTACCACAATATAAAACACCATTCTTGGAATGTATCATTTTAAGGAAGTCGACGACAGATGTTTCCTGTATTTATCCCGACTGCGAAAGATGCGAAGAATCCAACAAAGAGAAATACACATGAAAAAGCTCTGAAGTGGAATTAAAAGCAGTTTAAAATAAAATGCACGACTGGGTCGCACGAACTTGCTCTCATGATAAGCAATTGCGTAGTGGCTGCATATACGGATATTAAAAAAAATTAAATAATTTCAAAAATTCTTTTATTTTTTAAATTAGTTTAAGAGTTTTCTCGGAAAAACTAAGTACGCAATAAAATTTCAAAGCTATACGTCAATCTAGGAAAAAAAAATATTGAAAATCGTTGGACCAGTTTTTTTTTTAAAAGGTTATTTTTGAAAAACTTTTTCAAAAAATATTTTGAAATTTATTTGAGTATGCAAATATATGGCAATCTGTAGTTTACATTTGAAAAATAATTTAAAAAAAATCAATGTACCCGTTTCCAACATATTTCGAAAACCAAAAATTTTTTTGAAAAAATTATAAAAAATCAAAAAAAAAAGTTTTTAAAAATTTTGAAATGCCATATTAATAAAATTATGAATGACTTCCTGTGGTCATTTTATTGAAATCGAATGTATAGTTTACGAGAAAATTTGATTTGAAAATACTGGTTCTATGAGAGGTACCGTTATTAGACAAATTTTGAAAAAAAATTTCAAACCAAAAGATTCTTGCAAAAATAGCATTCTGAAAGTTTTATCAAAATCGTTAGAGCCGTTTTTGAGAAAATAAATTTTTGTCTTCAAGATTGTATGGCAGGTGCCGTTATTTTTGGACCTAGAGCAAAAATAAAAAAAAACGTTCCGAGGGCCAAATAAATCCTAAATACCAAATTTGAAGCAAATCGGCCCACCCGTTCAGCCTCCAGAGGCGCGAACAGACAGACAGACAGACAGACAGACAGACAGACAGACAGACGGACGGAATTTCCAGACCCACTTTTTTCGACTTCTCCATCATCGTAATGTCATGTGTGATTGTTATCTCAATTTGTTTTTCTGCACGAATCCATAACTTGCCTTATAGTACCTATAATCGCAAGTAAAAAGGATTGAATGCCAACTCTATTTCGTGTCTCCAACCCCCCAAAATTTTGTCTAACCTATTTACTTTTTGACTTTCTATTTGGTTTGTTATAAAGGTTTTGTTGTTGCTTCTCCTTTTTTTCCTTCAACTAACATGAAATTCGATTGTAATTTCATGCCTGAATGATCCTTGTGGAGACAAAGCACATAAATAAATGTACAACACACACCTACACATAGATTCATCTACCACTGACATTAATTTAAGGCTCCTTTTTCACCTTTACTCACGAAGCGAAAAGCGACTCTCCAGCCAGAGCGTATAGTGCGCTTCATCTAACGATTACTTTGTTTGTTCAAAAAGGATTCACTTCCCAGTTCCCACTGTTCGCTTCGGGTTCAACTGAATAGTGCGGTAACTACTACAGACGATGCTGTGGCGTTCGGTAGTGTGTTGGGTTCCAACGAACTGAATCGAAGGTGTTGTGGGCTTGAAGTACTGTTTGGAGCGATATGGTGGTGGTTTCACACGTAGTTTATTTGTCTGGTATATTGGAAGCAGCAGTAGCCAAACACATAACGGTAAATATTTCTGATGTTTACTCGTAGTTTATAAAACCTAATGAAATTTTATTTCGAATTCTTAATATTTTTGGGACTGAAATGGGACTGATTTAAGTTTAAAGCGAATGAATATGTTATTTAAACTGAATGGTTTATTTTCTGATAGAAGAATAGTTAATAACGGCTTAATTTTATGCAGTCTCAAGCCTCCCACCAAAATCGAAACTGTATGTTTCAATATTATGTTTCACTACACATAATTTTTGTTTGTTGAAACTACATATTTATATGTACATATACAGGTTGTTTGGCATAAGGTGCGACATAGAGCTATAGCAAGCAGGTTGGACCGGGACAAGAAAGTGTGTAAGGGGGGTGTATTCCCCTCCGTTTAGCCAGGAGGGGAAATTTTCTAGCTATCTCGTAAGGAAGACTCCCATACTACTTTTTTTTTTAACGACCCAACTTACATGTTCTAGGTCTATGGACTAAGGCTGACCTTAAACCAAACACCCTGTATACTAACATTCTCTGATGGTCTAAATATCTATTACAGTTAAAGTTCTTCATTTCCTATTTTAGACATAAAGTAGAAAACATTTTAAAAAAGATTTTATGTGGCTTTAAACACGATTTGTTTAAGGAAATTTCAAACCCTCCTACATCCTTGCCAGCCAGTATCTACATATTCGTTCTGAATTTACTTTATTTTAGTTCTGTCACTCGTAGTCGGAGTAGCTAATCAGAAATGAAAGTCGTCTGAAAAGACCAGATAAAGGCAGACATTTTCAACTGGTCGATTAAAACACTTTATATTTCTGTTAGCAATTTTTCGCCACTCTTCTTCAACAAAGTCCAGCACGAATAATGCCAATAAATTTGACATGGCATCGAGAGTGATGGTGGTACCGAAAAAATACAAGCCATTCCATAAGTGCGGGTGAGGTCTGACGACACATCATATCCTTGTGATGTTGATCGTTGAAAAGGTATTTTAGATAAATTGTATAATCGATCACTGGCTAATTGTCACTTAAGCTGTGCAGATTGCGATTTAAGATATGGTGATTAATTAATCTTTCTTGCTTTCAAGTGAAATACGGTTCTTTTGTTATTTTGTTATTTGTTTTTTCGCAGTGATAATTTAAATGGAAGGCATTTTAATATGTGTATATGTATATTTCTACTTATTTGGGTCATAACTTTTTTCCCACGGCGAATTCAGACTTGTCGCCTTTAAAAATACTTTTTCAACGATATATGACTCATTGTTATTGGTCTGTAGGCCAAAATTGATATTGTCCTTGGTTTTTTCATAATATAAAATTGTTGGTGAAACATAAATTAAAAACAAATAAAAATTGATCTCATGTGAGTTAATTTCATAATACAGAAGAGTGCTCTAATGAATGATAGTGGTTTTGGGGCTTGAGATTTTGAAAAATTTATTTTTTTTGAAATTATTAAATAAAAATACTTAAACTTGATTTGAGCTGAAATAAAAAGTATACGTCATTTATTTCTTGCATAAATTTCAATATACATTATGTTAATAAAATTATAAAAAGCTGCGGGTCGGTTTAAAAAAAAAAAAATTGTTCGAAAGACTTATGATTTTTGGAAAAAATTTAATGAACTGTTTTCAAAATATTAAACTTTTAAAAAAGTAATAAAAAATGCTTTTACAAATATGTACATAAAATATTTATTAAATTTATTGGTATGCAGTATAAACTAGCCTACCTAATTTTATAAGTGTGTAAAACGTCGAAAGGGTCAGTTAAACCGCTTTCGATTGTCGAAAGCACAAAAAATCCGTCCTATGCACACAGAAAAATATTGCGATGTAAAATCAACGTGACGAATTGTTGATTTCAATAAAAAACATGAATTTTTAAATCATTGGATTTCATTTCGATTTAACATGTTTTAGTTCTTTTTTAATATTTCAAAACATTAATCTGAGTCTAAGTCCTGTTGATTTAATATTAAAATCAAGTATTTAGATTTTCATTTCAAATTAAAACGTTTGCGCATAGTTTTAACTTTGAAAAATGTTGAAATAAAATGATTCATGTTTAAAATTTAATCTAAAAATATTTAATGCAAAAACACATGTAAACAACAGGATATTCACTCAATACGTTAATTCAATTTTAATTCAACGTGCAAATTTTCCCGAAGGAAATATTTTTAAATCATCAATGTTTCATTTAAAAAAAAATTCACAACTATGATCATGACAAAATAACACGATTGAAGTAATTTCAACATTAAAATAGTGTTGAAATAAAATGACTCTCATATTAATTCCAAGTAAAACGAACATAACATTGAAACAAACATTTTTCATGTAAAACTAACAGGTTATACACCTAAACAACTACTTTCGTTTTGAATCAACATGGTATTTTTCCCACAGGAAATATTTTTAAATCATCAATGTTTCATTTAAAAAAATTTCACAACTATGATCATGACGAAATGACACGATTGAAGTAATTTCAACATAAAAATAGTGTTGAAATAAAATGATTCTGATATTAATTCCAAGTAAAACGAACATAACATTGAAACAAACATTTTCATGTAAAATTAACAGGTTATACACCTAAACAACTACTTTCGTTTTGAATCAACATGGTATTTTTCCCACAGGAAATATTTTTAAAACATCAATGTTTCATTTAAAAAAAATTCACAACTATGATCATGACGAAATAACACGATTGAAGTAATTTCAACATTAAAATAGTGTTGAAATAAAATGACTCTCATATTAATTTCAAGTAAAACGAACATAACATTGAAACAAACATTTTTCATGTAAAACTAACAGGTTATACTCCTAAACAACTACTTTCGTTTTGAATCAACATGGTATTTTTCCCACAGGAAATATTTTTAAATCATCAATGTTTCATTTAAAAAAATTTCACAACTATTATCATGACGAAATAACACGATTGAAGTAATTTCAACATTAAAATAGTGTTGAAATAAAATGATTCTCATATTAATTCCAAGTAAAACGAACATAACATTGAAACAATCATTTTTCATGTAAAAATAACAGGTTATTTTCGGTTGTTTCTTCCTTCTTCTTTTGGAAACACAGCTCCATTCCACAAAATCAAAAATTTAAAAAGTCAATGAAAAAGGAGTGATTTCAAAAATAACTTTTGGAAAAAAGTATGTCTGCTATTACACGATGAGTCCAGGTGCATTAAACTTCTTCAAATAAAGAGAAATGTCAAATAGCTAGATTCCAGGAAATTCTTAGCCATGGAAATAACTTTCATTTAATACTGAATTGTATTAAATTTTAGTATTTTGCAGATAGAAAATATACATTCGGCACAAACACAAAACAAAACGAAGCATTGTTATTTTTAAATGAAATAATTTAGATATAATCCTACATACTTTTGATTTCCACAAAATTTTCAATAAGTGCCGTTATTAAAAAAAAAGAAAAAACTAAACTAAACGAAATATTTTTATTTTTAAATGAAATCGTTTAATTATAATCCTACATACTTTTGATTTCTACAAAATTTTCAATAAGCTCCGTTATTTTACGTCGCGACCTTAAGGAATCTCTAAGTAACTACTATTAAACTACAGGGTGATACCTACAAATACAAATAACCTTGTTTTTTCCTAGTCCTAGTTCACATGCAAACTAATAATTTATGAGTATTGTCAATGTGTGGCGGGACATTTGCTAGATAAAGCAAAGAAGTAACAATAAATTTTAAATTGGTAAAAAGAAAATGAAGCTTTGATTAATTTAATAAGCAATTAGAAATATTAAGGGTATTCATGGACGTTTCATGAACGCCCTTTTCTGTAAATGTTATTCACTTCGCCTTAACTCAAACAGCAGTTTGTTAAACGTCATTAAAGTAATTTAACAAATTTGTTGAGTTATTGAGAAAATGATATTTGATGTTGGAAATATTGGGAGCAAAAAATAAATTGTACATTTCTCAATTCGAATTCCTAACCTTAATTCAAATTAATTGTACGATTGGTAAGCTCTTACTTGCTTTTATTTCCAGTCACAGTTTTGAAAAAAATTTGAAAAACATTAAGATAACTCCAAAGTTTTTTTCGATTTAGGTAAATTTACATTGTTTAAAAAAACACTTTTCAGTGGAATAATTTAAATTAAATTAATTAATAAGGTAAAAATAATCAAAAATAAAATTTAAAAATACAAAAAATAGTTTTCGAAAACATTTTAATTTGAAATTATTTTGGCTACTTAAATTTTCTTGAATATCAAATTTGATTGATATCGGTTGATCTGTTGAGTAAAACTGGTTCTTTGGAGATACAATTTTCAGTACATCATCTTAATATATTTTTTCGCCAAAATATAATACTTACATAATAACAAATACACAGTTATTTTTTCATAAAAATTTTTGGAGACGTTTTCGAGAAAAATCAACTTTTAAAAAACAGTTAGGTATTATGAAAGGTACTGCGAATTTTTGAGCTAAAGAAAAATTAAAAAAAGTTTTCATGTTTCAAACTTAAGGAAGTTTGGCCCAACCGACAGACTGACAGAAATCGGCCCTTAATTCAAATATATTTCTCTATCACCGTAATATAATGTTTGATTATTATCTCAAGTTTCTTAATATGCACGAACATGCATAAGTATAGTACCTATAATCTCAATTAAAAACTGAGGAACGTGAACAAAGTAGATGGGATTATAGAAGACTTTGTTCATAATTATGACGTTAGCTGAGGGTTCTCGATTTACTGAACTGATACATTTTTCCATAATTGGGTTCAGCAGCACCGACATTTTGTTTTTGTAAACATATACGCCAAGACGTAGTTGCGCAGAACGAAATAAAAATGAATACGGGAAGGAGCTATCTTAATAGTTGTAGCATGAAACAGCTATATTTCACTCCCTTTGTACGTTTTATTACAAATACATACATCGACACACAACGTCAAACAGAAACCAAAAAGATTATCATCTGTTTAATTTTTGTAATCAAAACAAAAACGATGACGACAAACAACTTATCAATTACAAACAAAAATAATAATACATTCGGCCCAAGATAGGCGCACCCTGTATCATGATTTTTGTATCAATATTGAATCGCGTTGAATCAATCAACTGAAGTCCACACGAATCAAAATGAATTCTCTTTGATTCATGGCGAATTCGTATAAGAATATCATTGTTTGTAGTTGATTTCTACAAAAATTGAAGGATCCCGTTATTTCTTCCAAGCCAAGCCAAAAAATATTTCAGAAATTTCCATCAGTTACCTTTTAGTCGCTGTGCATGAGACATGTGTCATATCGTTTTAAGTTTCGGGAAGTGAAAAATATACTTAAAAATATGGCTTCAAATAAAAGTTTTAATTTTCATGCGCAAATTGTGAACATTAGTGAAGTGCAACCTATTGACTGACAGATGACGAGGGGTGTTGAGTATCCAGGATAGCGAAGCGGAAAATTGTATGCATTTTTACAAAAAAAAAAAAAAACAACATTAATAAAGCAAAAAAATACCTAATTGGTGAGTTTTAAAAATTACACATATATTTTAATTAGGTATCTTTGATAATTTTAATAAAAATGTTTTCAACAAAAACTTCATATATTTTTGTGTTAGGTTGAAATAGTTTTGAAGAACGCTTAGTGGGCTTTTTTACGCATTCAAAACCATCCAATTATCCCTACAGGACAAGTAGTTTAGAAATTACAGCGCATTGTGTCTAACAAATTCAAGAATTTTTACACACAAAAATCGAATTGGTAGACAAACCGTGCTGTTATTGCTTAACTACTTGTTGTGTCGGGGTGATTGGAACAGTTTTGAATCCTTAAAAAAGCTATGAAACTACTTTTGCGTGACCCTATACAATTATCAAAATCGATCGTTCAAAAGATGACAGGCAACAGTCATTTAAAACACACTATTCCACCGCAAAAATAACAATTTATCTAATTTCTTTTTTAGGAGCTGAAATAGGTTATGAAAGCTTAAGATTTCTGTCGAAGGAGGATGTACAAGAAGCAATAAAACCAATTGGCTTGCGGGAACGTTTTTGGGAGATGCTTTTTTATGGAAAAGAGCTGAAGTATGTTTGCGTTTTTTAATTAACTTTAGTGGTTATTAACAGATTATTTTTGTTTTGTTTTAAGGTTCCGAGATGATGACGATACTTTGTCCCAATCAATTGCCAGCAAGGTAGTTTCTTGGTTAGGTAGCGAATCCAGTATAGTTTCTACAACATCAACGCTTAAATCAATTCCAAAAGTCTTGAGCTCGCAGCTCTCTAAAAAAAGCAAGTAGGTAAGCTATTCTAATATTTTAACTTTACACAAAGTCTAACCACACATTTCTAATTAGATTCACTCACTGGACTTTACTGAAAAGACAAACAAGCTAACGAAAAAATCAGCGTTCCCGATGCCAATGAGAGTTTCATCGTTCATCTAACAACAATCAACGATTATGAATGAACCATAAATCAGCTGGGAAATAAATACTTCACCCAAGGTTCGACCATCCAACTATTTTTAATTGTTGTAGGTTTGATTCTTTATGAATTAAAAGGGTTATACGTTTATTTTGTTAAGACTCTTTTAAAATTTAACAATATTTTAACTAGCCTTGATGTTTGTTTTAAATTGATATAATTATTTTTTATCACTGGAATATCCAAAATGTTATAGGGGTCCGTGGTTCTTTATTCAAGAACAGCAAAAAAAAAGCAAATTACTACGTATTTATTCATCTCCAAATAATTGTAATGTTTTATTTAATTGAATATTATTTCAATAAATTATTAAACTTTTAAATGATTTCTATAAACATATGTTAGTTTTTTTAATTTGGCCAATGGAATAAGTTTTCTTGCAGGTTTTGGCTCAATAAAAGTGTAAGTATGTTTCAATGGGACTTAAGTTATTTAATTTACAAAACATATATTTGTTTCAACAGGATTTTAATCTTATTACAATATGATGATCATGCTGATTCATCTTGTAATTTAAATCCGAATGCATTTTCATTTTGCAGGATTAATCATATAATCATATATTCTACATGATGATCATGGTAATTTAATACAATTATCACGGTGATTCAATATGATGATAATGAAGATTTAATATGATGACCATGGTGATTCAAAGCGATGATCATCATGATTCTATATGATGATCATTGTAATTTAATATGATTATCATGGTGTTTCAACACGATTATCATCATGATTTTGCATGATGATCATGGTAATTTAATATGATTATCATGGTGATTCAATATGATGATAACGAAAATTTTATATGATGACCATGTTGATTCAAAGCGATGATCATCATGATTCTATATGATGATTATTGTAATTTAATATGATTATCATGGTGTTTCAACACGATTATCATCATGATTTTGCATGATGATCCTTGTATTTTAATATGATTGTCAAGTTGATTCAATATGATGATAATTAAGATTTAATATGATCATCATGGTAATACAACATGTTGATCGTGGTTATTTAAAATGAAATCCATGCTGATTCAACACTATGATCATCATGATTCTAAATGACGATAATTGTTATTTATCATGATGTTAATCGTGAATCAACATGATAATCCCGGTGTTTTAACATGACCAAGCCTTGGTTTTTATGAAGAAGAAATCATTTCAAAATGACACGAATGCTCTATGAAGCAAAAACATTGGTAAAACATGTTGAATCATTATCATTTTTATTGATTTTACCTTGTTTTTTTTCTGTGTGTGGGTGCTACCGTTCTTAGCCACTGCATTTTATTTTTTGTCCAGCCATATGAAAGTGAATACCTGAAAAACTACACTAATTTCTTAAAATCGAAATCTTTAGAGCAGTTTTCTAGAAAAAATAAGCTTTGACATAACGTATATGGCAGGTAGATTTATTTTTTGAACTACAAAAAAGTTTCAATTTTCTCTATCTAGAAAATTCAATATACATATACCTACCAAGTATGAAGGAATTCGGCTAACAGACAGAGTTCTTAGAAAAGCTATTTCCGTCTTCGATATCATCGTAATGTCATGTTTGATTCTTTTTTTAATACGAATGCATAACTTGCCTTATAGTACCTACCTATAATCGCAAGTAAGAATATTTTGTATATTTTTATGTGTGTATATATTTCCATGATCCGTCATCTTCATTCGTTTACTTCTTTCTATACGAATAATATGTAATATGAATATAATAATATGAATATGAATTAGAAACCATGAGTCTAATGTCTAAGGTATCTTAGGACTCTTACTTCTTATCCTAAATTTGGAAATATATTATATAGTTCAGGTATAAACAGTGTTGATAAACCAGTCAACTGAACAGAACCACCACTCTACTTTCTTCGACCCCGCAAAAGCCCAAAATACATCATCATCGTCTTTGGTATTTTGGTTTATTTGGATTCCTTTTTATACCAATTTCTTCATCTGGAATAAAATTTCCCCACCTTTAAATTTAAAAAAAAAAATGGAAAAAACTATCTTGTCGTCAGCAGAAAATGCCACAAACAGAAACATTGAGGAAGTGAAAGACCACATTGTAATATTGTATCAGAAGAAGGCAAGAATGAAGGACCTATGGTGTTGGGCGAGAGGCCGAACGAAATGAAAATAAATATGTCCACGATTCGTTGTGGAATGTTTTTATGAACTGCATTTAATTTGCATACACTTAGCAGATAGTTCCGCTAACTGCATTCTACGAAAGAGAAAGGAAGATACATAGAACAAGATAGAACAGGGACTAAGCTATTCAATTTCGAATTATTCTTCTCTGTCCTGTCTCCTGTGTGTCATTAAATTTAATGAACGACAGAGCATTTTTTGCCTCTTATTTCTGCTAAGTAGAATAAATTCGTTGAGATTATTTCATTTTAACGGATTTATTTTCTGAATGATGAACATCTCACCTTTCTTTGAGGACTATATACAATTATTCCGGAGTATATGGTCAGGTCATTGAAAAAAAGTTTTCTATTTTTGTAAGTTTACTATAAAATGATCGCGACTGGAAGACTACTTTAGGACATGAGTAACCGTAGAGTTAAAATATTTATATATTAGTACGGTTATCACAAAATTCTATAATCTATCTTTTATTAAGAAAATAGAAACATATATCTGTCCGTGTGAGAAACAGTTCGTCCTAAGCTCGGGCGGCTCGAAATGTGTCTGACAACTCTCAAAATATACATATATCTGGTATGATTTAATTTAATGAGCAGGTTTCAAATTATTAGTTTTTTGTTTATTTAAAAAAAAAATGTTTTTAAAAATACAAACAAATATTTTTTTTAAAATATTGGTATGCAGTATAAGCTAAGCTACCTACATCATACATATGTGTAACATTTCGGAAAAATCGGTTGAGCCGTTTTCCAGATAGTCGTAAAAAAACGGTTCCATTTTTGGACATTTAAAAAAAATAAAATGCACGACTGGGTCGCACGTACTTGCTCTTTGGGTAAGAACAACTCATTTTTGAAAAATTTGGTAAAAACTAAAAAAAAATTGGCTAAAACTGGAAAACTCGATATACGGGAGCTACGTTAAGTAACCTTTAGTATATCAAATTTAGATGTCGTCTTTTGGGTGATATAAATGATATAAATTTCCGCTTATGGCCAAATTAATAAAACTGTTATTACCAATTTCCGCTATTATCATGTGTAGCCAAAAACTAAAAATGCAGTTTACTTTGAAGTATTCTATATACGAGTATGTTATACAGGGTGATTCACGAGCGTTGTGCCAAAAAGATATAGCGTGTAGGTTGAGGTGAGACAAGAAAAAAATCGTATTGGAGGGGGGGGTCTATTCCCTCCCGTTTAGCCGGGAGGGGCAATTTTCTGAAAAATTGACTTATTTTGTAAAAAAAAATATTAAAAATCAAGGCCTTCGTTTACAACACCGCGTTATACCTTTTTGGAAAGCCAAAAACTTTTTCTTTCATTTTGTTTTTAAATTAAATTGTTTTAACGAATAGTTTAAAAAATATAAATTTTCAAACTCAAAATTTTGAAAAAAAAAATTTGAAAAAATAATTTTAAAACTAATTTTTTTTCAAAATTGTACATAATTAAGTATAATTTTTGTTCTCAGAATTCAATGCTCCCATTAATTTTTAATCCAACACTGAAAACCGTATTGCTCTACGACTTTTTGTTGCCAAGGTATTCAAAAATAATCGAACCTACTTCTTCACAAAAACACGAAAAAATTGGCTATATGTAAGGCTAAATTTTCTTGTTTTTGTGAAGAAGTAGGTTCGGTTATTTTTGAATACCTTGGCAAGAAAAAGTCAAAGAACCATACGGTCCAGTGTTGGATTAAAGATTAATGGGAGCATTGAATTCTGAGAACAAAAATTATACTTAATTACGTAAAATTTTGAAAAAAATTAGTTTTAAAATTATTTTTTCAAATTTTTTTTTCAAAATTTTGAGTTTGAAAATTTATATTTTTTAAACTATTCGTTAAAACAATTTAATTTAAAAACAAAATGAAAGAAAAAGTTTTTGGCTTTCCAAAAAGGTATAACGTGGTGTTGTTTACAAAATAAGTCAATTTTTCAGAAAATTGCCGCTCCCGGCTAAACGGTGGGGAATAGACCCCCCCCCCCTCCGGTACGATTTTTTTCTTGTCTCGACTCAACCTACACGCTCTAGCTTTCTGGCACAACGCTCGTGCATCACCCTGTATAAAAAGTTTCATAAAAATGGGGGAGCCTTTTTTGAGTAAATTAGGAAAAAACGGGAAAATTGGCCAAAATCTAATGGCTCTTTGTATAGGAGCCACCATTTAAAACAAAGAAAATGAAAAAAAAAAATCAATGCCATCTGATAGGAAGCTGAAAGAAAGTATACCAAACAAAGTTTAAGTGAATTCGATGCAACCGTTGACAACTTATGGCCATTTGAAAAAAAGCCGTTAAGAGCAGATCTCAGTTATTTGCATTTTTAGCCAAAAAGTAAAAGTGCAGTTCTCTTAAAAACACTAAAAGAATATAACACACAAAGTTTAATCAAAATTGTTAGAGCCATTTTCGAGCAAATTAGAAAAAAACCAAAAAAAGTTGGCTAAAACTCAACTGCTCGTTGTATGGAAGCCACCGTTTAGAAAGGCTTCAGGGAAAAATTTATTAAACCTCCTATAGAAAACGATAAAAAACTATGTCAAACGAAATTTGAGTCGATTCAATTAAGCCGTTGTGAACTTATGGCTATTTGAAAAAAGCCGTTAAAACATGATTTTCGTTACGACCATTTGAGCCAAAAACAAACAAAAACCCAGTTTTGTTACAAAATACTTAAAGTAAGCTAAATTTTGAGTTTAATCAAAATTGTTAGAGCCGTTTTCGAGAAAATCCAAATTGAAAAAAACCGTTACTTGAAAGGTACCATTTTGAGCCGGGCTAAAACGAAATAAAAAAAACCTCGACAAACGTTTTTCTTCAAACTACTATATATCAAGTTTGAAGAAAATCCGTCAATCAGACAGACCGACGGACGGTATGGCGAAAACCACTTTTTTGGGCTTCACTATCATCGTAATGTCATGTTTGATTAAAATCTCGATTTTTTTTTCTGCACGAAACCAATACTTGCCCTATTGAGCAAGTAAAAATTCAGCGAAAGATTGGTCGTACCTAAAAAGATAGACCGATTTTTTTAAACTCAAAAGAGCCGTTTTCGCGAAAAATAAGCTTTAACGTAACAGTTTTATTTCAGGTACCTACAGTTATTTTTCAGCTAAAAAAAAATTTCAATTTTCCCTCTGTACATCCTAAAACACTCTATATAGCAAGTTTAAAGTAATTCGGCTCACCCGTTTGGGCTGTTGGTCTCTATGCATACATACATAAACATACAGATAGGTAGGCAGCCAAACAGACAGACAGACAGACACACAGACGGACAGAATTTTAGACCAACTTTTTTCGTCTTCGCTATCATCGTAATGTCATGCTTGATTGATATCTGTAAACTTTTTTTTCGACGAATGCATAACTTGCCTTATAGTACCTACCTATAATAGAAAGTAAAAATGTTCAAAACTGTAAAAGAAATCAGAGTATTTACTTTAATTTTACAAAAAAAAGTTTTAGCGAGCGATTTTTAAGTGATTAAAAAAATTTGTATGATTTTTCCCTGCTTGTTTTCCAAAATCTCCAGTTCCAAGACCAATGTCAAAAATTAGAGAAAATTCGTGCGACCCAGTCGCGCACTTAATTTTTTTTCGAAGTAGATACTAGGTATTCCCACAGCATCAAAGCAAAGATAAGAGCTCCGTAAAAATAAAATGCGACTGCGGTTGCTCGAAAGACTTTATATTTAGCTTTGTAAGTGATAAACTATACTATTTATAATTTTCCAAAAAAACATGACTTACATTTGGAAAAAATTATTAAAAAATAACGCTAGGTCCTACAATACCATCCCATATGTTTTTGTAAAGCTAGGATTCTTTTTACATTGTGTTTTTAAATAAAGTCATTTTAGTGAACTTACATATTTCAAAATATGAACTTTCAAACTCAAAATTTTGAAAAAGAAAAAATTAAAATTATTTTTTTTTTCAAAATTGTACGTATTTAAAATTTATTTTTGTTGTTATATTTCAATGCTCTTAATAGTTTTAACTTTTAAGCCAAACATTGAAACTCGTATGGCTCTAGGATTTATTGCTGCCAAGCTACCTCTTAAATTAGTTACTTTCTATGATAAAAGGGAATTTTTTGATCGATGGGGATAATTTTATTGAGTGGAAAACATAAAAAACGAGTTCCTTTTCTCAAAGATACATACATACATACATATATGTATAAATTAATCGACACGCACGTACGATTTCTCCTGTTTAATGCTTTGATGAACGAAGGATATAATAAAAAGTGAAATGATGGACAAAAGCCGTCACGTTTCGTATCTGAAAGGTTTTCAATCAATGTCAATAAATTTTGCTTTCTTGCAAAGAGAGTAGTGTCCTTTTGACAGCGTTTTAAGGGGTATTAAGGCATCTATTTGCGACAGATAAGGATTTTTAGCACCTTTGAGAAAAGTCGAATTAAAGAGGTTAGATTGATTAAAATTTTTTTTCCTAAGGCTAAGATAGTTTTTTTGTGAGTAGGCATAATGTTGAAAGTTATTTCAATGGCGATTGTCAACTTTCAAACATAATTTTTTTCCAAAGAACCTTACAAAATGCCATAACATAAAATAGAAATAATGAAATGTGAATTGTACTTATAGACATATATGTAATTCGAAACTTTTAAACTGCTCCCATTCTGATTAATTTAACAAAAATATGATAAAATATTTCAAATGCAGAATTTTCGTTAGCGCTTTTGAGTTAAAAAAAAAGTTAATCAATATACCGAACCGAAATATATAGTTGATCAAATTCAATTAATTTTTCAGTATCATTTTTGGTTTTTAATCGTTTTTTATTTCACGATGACTTGATTACTAACGTAATGTTCTCTAAAAGAGTAGGTAATTACCTTTTTATTAATTTTTGTTTAATATTATGTATTTTTATGGCAGAATTATTCCACACACACTCAATCAACAGCGCTCACTGTGGAATAAAAATGAAAGCCACACATAAAATAAAAAATACCTAAGCCCAAAAATAAATCGTTTTTATTCATAACCTTTCCAGCTTACGGCAATAAGAACCTTTTTACCAATTTTTTAATGTCCCAAGTACATATGATAAAATCTGTGAGTTTTTCTGCATAGCTACTTCTCATTGATTTTTATTTTAAAAATTGTTACGTTCGTTCAAAAAAAAAATATTAAAACTCGCTGTTTCATACGCATTTTCTGGAGAAAATTAACCCAAAAGTCAAAAAATTAGCATGGGCAGGAAAAATGGAACAGGCTAGAAACTGGATATCTTAAACTCAGACAAGATATCAAATTAGTTTAAAGGCTTCGTTGTACGTTTCAAGCTGTTGCCAGACTCTTTAAAAACCACAAAAAACCATATATTTTGGTTAATATTTGTGATAATCAACTGTTATCCTCTGCGATCGATAGAAGAGCCTCAAAACGATTTGGGTGATGTAATGATGAAATAATAGGGATAACCGAAATTGGTCTATATACAGTACATAATAGATAGATAAAAAAAAAAATATTGTTAATTAATACCTCCCTGAATATAGAAATGCAGGTCCATGACCATTTCATGGTGGAGTGTGCCCATATTTTTTAATATTAGTTTTTTTTTTTGTTCTTAAAATACAAAACCGTAAAAGAAATCAGATGGCTTACTTCATTTCTCAAAAAAAAAAACATTTTAACTAGTGGACTTTCCCTTTCAAATTTTAATTTAAAATCTGAACCTGAATATTGTAGGTGTCTTAACCGATGTAATAAAAATAAATATTGTTCCCCTTCTAATCTGGCTATAATATTCAAGGCATACAGTTGTCCGAAGTTTGATTATAATTCTCCTATGGGCAGGTGCCACTGTACCCTGTTAGCTGATACGCATTTACGTCCTCTGAATAGCATTTAAACAAGAGCCTTAAAGTTTATAGGTGAAAAGACTTTTTCGGATACACTTTATTCTCTGAAACACCCGCCTTAATGACTCTTGTCTGACCTTGTTTTATTTTTATAGGCAGTGCTCCTGCGAAATAGCCATATATGTCCCTCCCCTTTACCCCCCCCCCCCGTAACACACGCATAGCTAGGAATGCTCATAAATTTACCCTCGAGTCTGAATTTGGACATACTGTTCAGTATAGAGACTCAAATTTTAGCCGCACTACAAGAATGGGCAATGTTTAAACCGGCTCGATTTTCTCTCCCATTGCGACACACAGACATTCAAAAAAAATGTGCACCGGTATCTGTTTGTATCTTCTATCCACACTTCCTCGCACTGTTTTAACTTATATTAAGGGTATTAATAACCCCTCGTGTACTTTATTTACAACCGTAAATGTAGCTGTATTAATTTTAGCTGTTAGAAGGCAGGACAACATTCTGCCCTTTTTATTTACTTTGTCCACGTTATAGGCAGTCTTGTACAAATTTCGTAGAGATTAACGCGCAAGAGGAAGAAGGTACATCAAATACCACATTGAACGCGAAGTATTTTCTTTTATAAATAACTAGCAAACCCATGCCCGCTTAGCTGAGCAGATTTGCAATGGGCTGTTGCCTCTTAATAAAATTCAGTTTAGCCAAGAGGCGTATAAATTGAGAAATGCAAATATTAAAGGATATAGAAAGAAAACATTGAATAAAATTCGTTTTTTAAATATCTTACATTTTATTCAAATGCTTTCTTATAAACCATTCATATCGAACTCATTTTTAATATTTTTTTATTATATAAGATAAGAAAAGATAAGATTAAATTTTAAATCAAAGAAATATTAATTCAATGAAAAAAGTACGCCATTTTATTGCTTGAATTTATTTTAGTTTTAAAGAAAAAAATGATCGAAATCTGCGAAGTGGTTTTTTTTAAATGGCAGAAGACATTTTACATCCAATTCATGTCAGTTCAAGAAATCCCGATCTTGAGGCTAATGATAATCAGGCTTTGCTCTTGATCGCAGATATGTGTTACTCCATTTGTGCGGCAGTTTGTTAGTCAGGTTAGGAGTGCCAGCCCCAGATCGCAGAGTAAAAGACTCATTTAATAGAGAATTGGAACGTGAACGCGAATATGATCGATATGAATTAGACCAATCAGTTCAAACGAATGAACTGTTGAACCCAAAATAGAAGAAAGTTTATGATAAATTAATTAATACAACTCATGATGGAAATGGTGGCTTATTTTTAATGCCTGCCCCTGGTGGAACAGGAAAGACATTCCTCATGTCATTGATTTTGGTCACTATTCGTGCGAGATCCGAAATTGCGGTAGAAAGTGCTCATTCAGCGTTGAAATTGCCATTAAATCTTCAAACTACTGAACAACCGACATGTAACATTGCAAAACACTCTGCAATAGAAAAAGTTTTAGTAGCCTCACAAATCACATCTGGGATGAATGCACAATAACGAATTGGAAGTTCTTTATCGAACCTTAAAAGATCTGTCCAATTTCAGCGGCTAAGGATAGAGATGTGAATGACTTAAACTTTATAATTGAGAATCAAATCGTTGGTACTCTGCATTCATTCAAATCTATTGACTGTGTAACAAACGAAGATGAAGCCACTGATTATCCAACTGAGTTTTTAAACTCCTTAGATGTACCTGACTTACCACAGCACAATTTACAACTTAAGGCGGGCTCGGTAGTCATCAGCTTCGAAATCTAAAACAACCAAAACTATGCGATTGAACGAGCTTGGTCATAAGAAAACTGAAGAGGGATGTGATGCCTGCGACCATACTCAAAGGAAAATTTAAAGATAAGTTTGTTCTCATTCCGAGGATTCCAATTATCCCAACAGATATGCCCTTTGAGCTTAAACGAATTCAGTTCCCAATTCATCTTGCCTTCGCCATGACAATTTACAAATCTCAATTCCAATACTTGACTGTTTGTTTTCTCAACCCATGCTCACTTCACTGAGCAGATTTCACAATCAAAAAAAGTCGTACAATTTTTCAATTCGTCAGGCTGGAGAAATGCTACTCTTAAGGAAGCAGAAAGAAAATATTTGAATAAAATGCGTTTTTAAAATGTCTAATATTTTATTCTAATGCTTTCTTATAAACAACATTGTTTGTATTACCATCTTTAACATAAATAAAAAGTGCGAACGGTTTCCCTACTCTAGAACACCCAACAAACAGTTGACCATGAGAAATCAATACCGCAAATTTTCAAAAACTGACCTAGGGCTAGGGCTATATTTATAGTGATGGCAAAAGCAAGGCGAATAGGAAATTGATGACGTTTAAAATCAAATGGCAAATCAGGTGGAATGATTGGAATTCTGGAGATCAAAACATCTTCCCCTTTATATTTGCCAATAATAATCCTAGCTTCAATTAGATTGTTCATTCACTTTTTTCCAGCTAGTCTAGTACCATTGCAAAGTTGAGGTTGATTAATATTACTCAGCATTATAATCGGGGCTCCAATTTTTAAATAATGAGGTGGCAGTCCCGGTAAATCAATTGAATTCAAAAGTTCCGTCTGATAATTCACTACGTCATCCTCATTTATAAATGCATCAACTCATTTGTTGGCAACAAATTGTCCATCTATTTCTTCTAAAATAGATGCATTAATTTCAGCGACATCTTTATTTTTGCCTTTAGCTCTTTCACTTAACCAAGTCCGATTTTTATAGTTCTCCGAAATACTTGGAAACACACTTTGAACCAATTCTTTCTTTGAATTCCTTATACAATAGAAATTTGCAGTGTTATTTGGCCATTTGAACTATCAACGTCAACGGACATTTTTCCATTTCCAATATCCAACAGCTGCTTTGAAAATTCTGCAGCAGATGGATCACTTTAGTGAGTGTTTTAACAACATATCCACAAAGGAGAACATTTAAGGCATTGACATCCGCAGTAGTCGATCGGGGTATGACCGGCAAAGTTTGTCTGAAGTCACCCGCCAACAATATCATGGGGCCACCAAATATTACTTGGCTACCTCGCAAATCTTTCAGAGTTCGATCTAAAGCTTCAAGTGACTTTTTGTGTGCCATTGTACACTCATCCTATACAATAATCCTACACTGTTGCAAGACTTTGGCCATTGCCGACGTTTTAGAAATATTACATGTAGGCGCTTCGTTAACCTGGATCTTTAAATGCAATTTAAGTGCAGAGTGCCCTGTACGACCACCATTAATTGATTGCATACTGGCAAGTGCATTTGCAACATATGCAACATACGTAGCATACATGGTTTTATTTTTTTACACAAAAACCTGGTGCAAATAAATACCTTTTCAGCAAAAAAAGAATCATCAAATTCGGTGTTGTCAAACTCGAGATATAAATGGTGAAACATAAATCAAACTCATTTTTATATATATAGATTACATATAAATAACATTTCAAAAAGTAAGAGATTTTGTGTTTGAGAATTATAATACCACAGGATATACATAACTAGCAAAATTTCTCTTCTCTATTCAATAAACAACTAGACTCATAATTAACACTTCTTATTCAAATAGGTTAACTACTACTAAACATATGTACTTTTACATATTTCCATATTTTACATTTTGCTGGTATCTTTAAAGGGTTCATAAAAGGCGTGTTATCTTCATCTCTTAAGTTCCTTCTTTTCAAGGAAATGGAAACTCTGATTAATTGTCAGTGTGCCCAAACGGCATCTAAGTAATTAACACTACATACGTTCGCGACACCAAATGTCGCATAAGTATTTAGTTGCTACCTACATACTTGTTATTTTTATACTTGTTTGATTTATTTTATTTTAATTGTTTTTCGTTGCTTTTAAAATTCTCAATCAAATTAAATTCTGACAAATATAAAATTATTATTATTATATCGAGACTGGCAGTTAAAGGATATTAATAGTTAATAAGTTTGCTTTTGAAAACAAAAAAGAATAAATAAAACTAAAAGAATCAAAATACAATCTTAAATTTTATAAATCTTGGAAACGTAATGACTTCCTTAACAAAGGAAAGGGTAAGTTTTTCATCCACGCAGTTGTCTCTACCAACTGAACTTTCGACATGGTCCTAACGAACCGGATGGAATCAGTGTACCTTTGGTCTTATGCGGAAGAATTCTAGCGTCTCATATGCTGTGCTTAGGATGTTCGATGGTTGGAATTTGTTTTTTTTTTTTTTAATTATTATTGCGTTTTGTTCATATTTACGCAGCTTTCTTTAGTATTTCACAATATTTATAAATTTCAATTTCTGTAGAATCTAAAGCGACAACAACGATCAATTGATGATAAAATGTTCTCTCCGCCGAAGAAGAGTTTGATGGGAAGATTCCGCACGCAGGAGTTGGTTGTTAGGTCAACAAGGGCTGGAAAAGCAGGTGAATATTATGCGTATGCTAAAGGGGTTATGAGCCACATTTGGCGTGGCTATAACTTTAATGCAGTAAGGATTATGAGTCACAATATGCGTGGCTATAATTTTATGCAGAATTGTATGTGGACCACAATGGGCTTGATCGCATATATAATGCAGATATGCTTAAAGGTCAAAATAAGCGTGGTCATAGACAATGTGTAGCGATGGTTATGAGTCGAAATATGCGTGGCTATAACCAATTCTAAGTTGCTTGTGGGTCACAATTGGCGTGATCGCAATCATATGCAGATTCCGTTTGTGAATCACAATATGCGTGATTACAAACATGTGCAAAGCGGCTTGAATCTGCTTGGTCATAATCAATGAAGACTAATGTCAGTATTATTTTGCAGGAAGCAACAGAAAGTTTTCGAAGCCGAAGGAGCAAAGCAGTTTCAAGAACTTTTCGGAATCTAACATTGAAGATGAATCAATAGGGCCTTCATATGGTGGACCATGGGCTCCCTCACATGAACCTGAACAGATCCAGAATGATGACACCTCGTCCAACTGGTGTGGAATTAAACTTTCTGCACTTCGTCGTATATTGAATTTTACGAAAGAAACGGAGTTCTTAGATGCCGATCAGCATGCAATTCAGACTAAACTCGAGATGCTAGAGAATTATTGGAAAGAGTTCAACAACTTGTGTCTAAATGGGTTGTCAATAACAAACGCGGCTGGCAGTTATCTGGAGCAGGGTGAAGACATTTATTTCACTGCCAAGGCATCATTACGATCGCGTTTAGCTATAGTGGCGCCTCAAGTTGTAGAACAAGAAAAACTGTCAGATAATGTATTGCGGATTCAGTGGAGCGACATGCCAAATCAGTTTAAATTGCCGACATTTTCTGGAGATTACGCTAAGTGGTTACCTTTTCGGGATGCCTTCATAGAAGAGGTGCACAACAATATAAATTTATCAAATGCGCAGCGTTTGAGGAAATTACTAGCTGCTTTGGAAGGCCCAGCTAAACGTGCAGTTGGTGAATGGTCAATTGCCAGTGATGAAAATTATTTATTGGCATGGTCTTCATTGCGACAACAGTTTGACAACAACCACCAAACCATTAGAGCCCACATGCAAGAAGTAAATGCTTTGCTTCCAGTTCGTCAAAGATCCTTTGAGGATTTGCGAGAGATTTTGGATATAGTACGGGTAAATCGTCGGCATTTGTTGTCATTGCTGTCATCAGAGCAGTTGGTTGACTTTCAATTCATGCATCAAATCGAACAGCTGTTGGACCCAGAGGGAAGGCATGAATGGGAGATGCGATACCGAACAAATGAGCTACCCACATTGGAAGAAATGTTTGCGTTTTTGGAACAGCGTGCAAATTGTCTTGCAAGTTTGGAAAAGGGGGCAAGCAATCCTCGGGTAAAAGCAGCTAGCCCACCAGAATATACGCGCAATAATTTTAAGTCGGCAATCAGTACAACGCAGCGTATTTCAGGTCAATCACAATCGAAATTACTATATGGCCAAGGTCGACCCCCAGTGGCACAATTCATTGAACGCAAGCGTCCAACTGACACCCGCAAGTGTTTTAAATGTGATTTTCCTGGACATGCACTGTTTCACTGTGATGAATTTAAGGCAATGCCAATAAACGAAAGACGGGAATTTGTGCAGAAGAAGCGGTTATGCGAATCGTGCTTCAGCCCAAACCACTTGGCAAACAACTGTTCTCGAGAGTCATGTCCTCGATGTCCAGGACAAAGGCATAACAGCATATTATGTCAACTCAATAAGCGATCGAAATCCGATCTTTCAAGTATTCAGACAGGTACTTTTGCAAAAACACAATAGCAACCAACACAAGTGGCCGGATACAATGATCTCAGTGTATCTAACCACTCTGCTTCTAATTCACTTATCACAAAAATTAATCCACACGAAGACCCAGGTATCAGTCTAGCTTTGCTGGCAACAGCTCAAGTTCGTTTGAAAATCGGTCCATTTACTACAAGGCCGATCCGAGCATTGTGTGATTCTGGTTCCCAAGTTAATCTTATTGCTAGATCAGTTGTGCATACAGAGCATCTGCCAACAACACAGTGCAGTATAAGAATCGCGGGAGTTAACAGCGTGTCTAAGAATCCAATCACAAGAAAGATTTGCTGTCAATTACTTTCACGTTTCAGCGAAAATCCAGTTGCAGAGCTCGAGTTGCTTGTGATACCCGTATTGTCTCTTAACTCACTACCCAAATCACCTTTAGATACCAATATAATTCCAAAAGACATTCAAGGTGAATTGGCTGATCCGGTTTTTCATATACCAGCAAATGTAGACATGCTGCTTGGCGCTGGAGTTTGGGCAACAGTTTTAAATAAAATTAGTTCAATTAACAAGCTTGGTATCACTGCACAAAGCTCCCGACTTGGATGGTTGCTTTATGGCGGGGGTGTATGTCCTTTAGAAGAGGCACAAGTGAGTTTGGTACATGCGCGGGATGACCACCTTTCAACCATACTGCATAGATTCTGGGAAGTTGAAGAAATTCCCCCAGGTCGAGTTCAAACAAAGGAGCAGGAAGAATGCGAGAAATTTTTTATGGATCATCACTATCGAAATTCAACTGGCAGGTATGTGGTTGGTATTCCTTTCCGTAGCGACATAGAAGAAATAGGATCATCACGTGATATCGCACTGCGCCGTCTGTATGCTTTGGAGCGTCGGTTTGATCGGGAACCAGCATTGCGTGAAAAGTACATTGCTAGTATCAATGAGATGTTGGAAGCAGGTCATTTGCGTCAAGTGGACCGCGAGCCGAAAGGATGGTGTTACTATATCCCACACCATGCAGTGACACGTAAGTTTCGGGTTGTGTTTGATGCATCGTGTAAGACAAACTACGGGATTTCTTTGAACGAGGCACAGATGATTGGAGAGAAGTTGCAAGAAGATTTGTTCGACTTGATACTGCGATTTCGCACGCATAGAATTGGAATAACGACAGATGTTAAAAAGATGTATCTGCAGGTAGAGGTTATTGAGAAGCAGTGGGATGTTCAAAGAATAGTTTGGCGACCAGATCCAAAAGCTGATGTGAAGGAGTACTGGTTGACAAGAGTGACATTTGGAATGGCTTCTGCACCACACTGCGCCGTTCGCGCTATGATTCAGTGTGCGCGAGACCAACAAGATGAATTCCCACAAGGAGCACGAGTAATAGAGAGAGACTTCTATATGGACGATGGGATTACAGGTGCTGATAATGAAGAAGAAGCCCGCGCACTGTGTATCGAGATGTCCACGATTCTTCACAATGGTGGGTTTCCGTTAAGTAAATGGCACTCTAATGGCGTGAACGTAGTTCCAAAGCAATCATTGCAGTCAACAGAAGCAGTCGATTTAGGAGAATTTAATGACACAACCGTGCTGGGGTTGCGTTGGTTACCCGTTACTGATGAGCTTACTTTCAAATTTAAACCACAGCCGCCAGGAGAGAAGCAGGTAATGACTATGAGAAATATTTTTAGTCAAATAGCACAGCTGTTTGATCCAAACGGATATTTGGGCCCAGCCATTGTTAGGGCGAAGATTATAATGCAGTGCATATGGAAGGCAAGAATTGGTTGGGGCGCACAAGTACCAGATAAGATTGGTAATGATTGGATACAATTTCAATCTCAATTACCTGAGCTTATTCGAATCCGAATTCCACGTTGGCTGGGAATCGCACCTACGCACAGCTTCACTCTTCACGGATTCGCGGATGCATCTGAGGTAGCTTATGGGGCTGTGATTTATGTTAGAGTTGAACATAGTAATGGAACGATATGCACATTGCTAACCTCTCGGTCTCGAGTGGCACCAGTCAAGACATTGACCATACCACGGTTAGAGTTGTGCGCTGTGGTGTTGCTAAGTGAACTAATGCAAGTGGTAAGGAAAGCATGCAAGTTTGAATTCATTCGTACAGTACTGTGGACAGATTCATCAATAGTACTGCACTGGATGGAGAAGGAGCCAGAAACTTTAAAACCATTTGTACATAACCGAATCCAAACCATCCGAAAATTGACAAATAATTGCGAATGGCGGCACATAACAACTGCTGACAACCCAGCAGATGCATTAAGTCGTGGAATAGCACCAGCAGATCTGGAATCATTAAAAATATGGTGGAACGGCCCATCATGGTTAGTAAAGAATGGCTCCGAGTGGCCAGTACCTCGGGCAGAATTGTCAGTTCATATCGAGAAAGAGATTCACGCCGAAACGAAATCAAATTGGCTTGAAATGGCCAACGATAAGAAGCTACGTCCCATCCAAAAGGCATTCACCAGTGTTGCCGTTTTTGAAATGCGTGGCGAAAATACTTCAAAACATACTAAGGCTGATATGCTTTCTCGAACATCGTCATGGCGTCGTCTTATTCGACGAACGGCCTGGGTATGGCGGTATATAGACAACCTTAAGCTTCGCGGTGATGACAAGTCTAAACGAGAAACTGGTGACGTAACTGAAGCTGAAGAAGAGAGGGCTATAGATTATTGGGTGAAACGAGAACAATCAGTTTATTTCAGCCCAGAATTGAATGCCCTACGAAATGGAGAACCAGTTCCAAAAAAGAGTCAATTGCTACGACTTAGCCCGATAATCGATGAGAAGAACATTATGCGAGTAGGCGGAAGATTGGAGAATGCAGAATTGTCATATGAGCAGAAGCATCCAATAATACTGCCTGATATAAGCCATCTAGCTAAATTACTAATACGTGAAGCTCATGAGCGGACTTTGCATGGTGGTTTTCAGCTGATGGCAGCTGCGCTGAGACAACGATTTTGGATCACCAATCTCCGAAGAGCAATACGTACCCAAATTTCACGTTGTATTCCATGCGTGCGACAAAGTCAGAAGCTTTGTGAGCAATTAATGGGAAATCTTCCTGCGGACAGAGTGCGCCAAAGTCCACCATTTTCACATACAGGTGTTGATTATGCTGGCCCTTTCGAGGTAAAGGCACGCGGTGCCAGGTGGAAGATCATGGAAAAGAAGTATGCTGCAATTTTTGTGTGTATGTCGACAAAAGCAATTCATATCGAACTCGTTGAAGATTTGTCGACATCAGCCTTTATGGCGGCATTTCTCCGTTTTACTAGCATTCGTGGCAGCTGTACGAATTTGTGGAGTGACAATGGAACATGTTTCGTCGGTGCGGAAAAGGAATTAGCGAGAATGGTGAATAGCTGGTCGCAGATAGATTCGGACGCGTACAAGGAGATGCGAGAATTAAGAGTAAAGTGGCATTTCATCACTCCATCCGCTCCACATCAAGGAGGTCTATGGGAATCAAAGGTGAAGGCCATGAAGTTTCACTTGCGCCGAGTTGTTGGGCAGCACAAACTGACCAGCACTGAGTTTCAAACATTACTGGCGCAGATAAGTGCCATATTGAATTCAAAACCACTCACGGCTCTAACTGATGACCCGGAAGATTTGAATTTTTTATCACCTGGACATCTTATTCATGGGAGACCATTGAAGCAGCTTTTCGGAGAACGAATGGATGAATCACCTAGGAGTGCACTTCGAAGATATGCACTCACGCAGCATATGTCACAATCGTTTTGGAAGCAGTGGCACCAATCATATTTGAACGAGCTACAACAACGTCCAAAATGGAAAACTAAACGAGAAAATTTGAAGATTGGTGATTTAGTGCTGATCAAGGATGAAAACGCAGCACCAACATTTTGGCCAACTGGTAGAATCACGCAGATATTTCCTGGAAGTGATAGCCTTGTCAGGAACGTGGAATTAAGGGTGGCTGGCAAGAAACGACGAATGATGCGCCCAGTCCAAAAATTAGTTTTGCTGCCTTTGGACCAAATTGAAGAATCTGCCGACTCATCAAGGGGGGAATGTGCCCAAACGGCATCTAAGTAATTAACACTACATACGTTCGCGACACCAAATGTCGCATAAGTATTTAGTTGCTACCTACATACTTGTTATTTTTATACTTGTTTGATTTATTTTATTTTAATTGTTTTTCGTTGCTTTTAAAATTCTCAATCAAATTAAATTCTGACAAATATAAAATTATTATTATTATATCGAGACTGGCAGTTAAAGGATATTAATAGTTAATAAGTTTGCTTTTGAAAACAAAAAAGAATAAATAAAACTAAAAGAATCAAAATACAATCTTAAATTTTATAAATCTTGGAAACGTAATGACTTCCTTAACAAAGGAAAGGGTAAGTTTTTCATCCACGCAGTTGTCTCTACCAACTGAACTTTCGACAGTCAGATCCAGGTATATCAGAAGCTTCTAATGAGGAATCTAATATCCTAGCAATGTTAATATGATGGCATATCTCACTGAACAGTCGATCGAATTAGTTCATCGTTTTGGGTAAAGCAAGATTATTGCGCTCGGTATTTCAAATGCATTTCATACACCTAGTCTGGCACATGGCTCTCTTATCAGGAATTCGTGCATTTTATACTTTCTGGCTTAACTCAATAAATGTTTAAAAACCCATCATTCCACAAGAATAATGCAGCCACGGGTTTTCGTATCAGAAGCCAATTCAGAAAAAAAAATATTTTATTTTATTTAATTTTGCCTTGATGACCTTATCTATACATATCCATACGTTTTTTCACCAGCCCTGCAAGGTGTGTATTTTGGCGATGAGAACATCATAATGATTGATGCTTGACATCTTTAAATATGAGTGTGATGTTGATGGTGTAGGTGTAATAAATGTCAGTGATGGTTAATATTCGCCAGTTAAGGATGAACAAGTACAATCTACATGTACAGCATCCGTTCTACTATATACATGATTTCCATTAACACTTCACGTTATAATAAAAAAAAAATGCACCACTTGGATCGCACGTACTTGCCCTTACGCTTCATAACATCTAGTATGTACCTACCTATTTTCAAAAAAAAAAAATTAGAAAAACCTATTAGTTTTTCTTATTGGTTATTGAAAAGTTTTATTGAGAAAATGAGTATGCAAAAGAATAACAATACTATAAATACCTAGAAAAGAAATATTGAAAATTTATTTGAAAAAGATTTTGTTGAGCAATTTTTCGAAAAAATATTTTAAATTTTGTTTAATTATGTAAAAATATGTAAATAAAATATTAATTTTGAATTATGAATCCCTGTGTTCAAAATTTTATTGAAATCGAGAGCAAAGTTTACGAAAAAATCTGTGTGAAAATATTCAGTTCAATGGTAGAGATAGATTATAGCCAGGAAATCTGGTCTTGACGGTTCTATTTATCAAATGTGTTTTTCGAATAATGATAAATTTTGAGAAAAGAGATGATACCAATTATTGAATCATCAATTTATCGGCGTTAACTTTATAAAATATAACCCTCGTCTGGGTCATACATAATAACTTGTTCTATAATCGCAAGTACACGGGATATCAGCAAACTTACTTGTTTCAAGGACGCTATCGTTGTACAGGTTTTCGAATATAATTATGTATATTAAGAATAAGAAAAGCTAGAAAAGCAGGTACTCGTACAATCAACGGGCTGATTGATATCCTTAATCAGTAACTGCTAGTATATATTTGCATTAATAAAATTAATTAATAATAAAAACAATGATACCATTTCACATTATTGGTAATATTTGCACCAATAAGCAACAAATGATGCGTTCATCTTTAAAAAGATTGTAACATGAAGGTATTAGAAAATTAAGTACCATACCATCAGCGTCCGCTATTATTTAAAAAAAAGCAAAAAAAAAAAAAAAAAAAAATCAATAAATGATCATCATATACGAGCACAAATAATTAAATAAGCATTAATTTACATGTACGGCACATCACAGTCTTTTCACTTGATTAAATAGGGTAATCTGGGGTAATATGTGACTGTGTAAAACCAATGGGAAAAAGCAAACAACTAAAATGGTATGGAAGGATGGTATTATCTCATTCTTGCCAATTCTGGTAATTTTCAGAGAAAACTGTAACAAAATTATTTAAAATCAACGTCAACTTACAATGCCCTATCATATATGCAGTGTTGGCAAGTAAGTTACATGAAGTAAGTTACTCGTTTAGTTACGCGTAACTAATATGAATTAGTTACGCCCAGTATTTGGCGTAACTAATGTAACTAATGTAACTAAATGTAACTAACTGTAACTAAATAAAACTAACTCTAACTTAATAATAAAAAATAAAAAAAAATCACATTTCATCCTGAATCCCAATCGACTATTGACGAAATTCTTTTATTAGCAAGGCAACGGCAACCTCGCAAGGAATACATATTGAAATTACTATATTCCTGATGAAAAGGAAATCTAATAAAATATTATATTCTTGGAGCATACAAAAGATTTTTACTTACATTTAAAGTTTACCCCTCTTTCTTGAGATTCTTGGACATTTCTTTGTTTATTTTGATTTATTTTTGTATGGTAAATTCAGATTTGATCTCAGATTTGGTCTCAAATTTCAGATTTGGCTCGCCCAAAGGAAATCAAATGAGATCTATTTTGTTTTATTATTAAACATTTTATTTTTGCAGAAATATAGTACCTAATTGAAAAACGTATGCTTTGCCCTAATACAGTGTAGTCAAAGTCATTCGATCGGGTTTGTGGACGGAACTTCTAAATTTCAATTTAACATAAAATGTGAGTTTTTGTATTTGAAAAATTCTATTAGTTATAGTTAGTTACATTTAGTTACAATTAGTTACATTAGTTACATTAGTTACATTAGTTACATAAGTTACATTAGTTACCTGTAACTTATTAAAAATATCAGAGTTACGCGTAACTATCCAACACTGCATATATGTACATAATATCCAGGAAACGGCAAATTACATTTATTGTTGAACCCAAATATTTCTAGAGAAATCAAACTGAAATCGAACAATCAAAACGAAAACCGGTGGGTCTAGGATTAAATGATAAATTTAGTTTTTAAATTCAGAAATTTCTTCCAGAATCAAGTATAGTTGGATTTATAGCAAATCTAGCAAATTTTCTTGTTT
Organism: Platycheirus albimanus; assembly: GCA_916050605.2. Classification (NCBI taxonomy): domain Eukaryota; kingdom Metazoa; phylum Arthropoda; class Insecta; order Diptera; family Syrphidae; genus Platycheirus; species Platycheirus albimanus. The sequence continues at coordinate 48,730,867 of OU696697.1, read as the reverse complement.
TCCCCATTCTCATTCTGCTCGTTCTCGCTTATGTCATGCAGAACATCATGTTTTTGAACGCGCACTACAATTCGTAACTCAAACAGCAACGACAAAAAATAGTTTGATAGAGTTTCGCAATCATAAGTCCTCATCAAAGGTAGAAAGTTAAACGCTTTCCCGATATTAAATCATTTTCATGGCATTTTAACTTTTTATTTTTGAATTGCTAGACTAAATGCAAGTATATACTGAAGGAGAATGATCAACAAACGCGTTTGTTTGTCGAACATGAGTGAAGACTAGAGTTGTTAATACCAAATGGCAGTTGGAAATGCGGGTTTTTAAAAGCACTTATGAAATTCTTGTTTATTTTGTAGGACTCATTTTGCATTGAAGGCTAAAGCAAATAAAATAGAGTGAATAATAAAACAAACAAAAAAATTGAATGCGGGTGGTGAACCAAAAAAAACAATAACAAAAAATGACTTTGTATGTTGTATGGATGCGATCCCAGGTTGTATACTTTAAAATTCCGGATTTAAATGTAAATTATCACCATCATCGTGTATTCGTATAGGAATAATGAATGTTTGTTCAATGTGGAAGAACCGCCCCGGAATAGTAAACCGAATTTGCACTGGAGGAATGTTTAAGTAAAGCATATTTTTACAAACTATCTATACTATTTTAATTTTGAAATGAGAATAGTAAACTTCAAAACAAGTATAGTAAACTTCAATTTGGAATAGTGAACTTCAATATGAGAATAGTAAACTTCAATTTAAAATAGTAAACTTCAATATGAGAAAAACAAATTTCAATATGGGAATAGTAAGTTTCAATATGAGATTTTTTATTTTAATTTAATTTAAAACAATTATTAATAATAATACATATTAATATATCATATTTTCTAAGTAAAGAACTGCAGGAAATTTATTTTGAATGTTTGCGGTGCAAGTGGCACACATTAAGATTTTGTATTCTCATATTGAAATTTTGTATTCTCATATTTAAGTTTACTATTCTACATTGAAATTTACTATTCTCATTTTGAAGTTTACTATTCCACATTGAAGTTTAGTGTTCTCATTTTGAAACAAAAATTGTATTCATAGTAGCAAATAAAAATACATTTCTTGAATGTATTTGTAGTCGGAAACGACAACAAATTTACAATAAACAGTAATATTAGAAGAATTAATAGATAACAAGCTTCAGAGTTAATCCACTTACTTAAAAAAATTTATTCTTGAACACTCTTAATTTTAGCAAAGCTTTCAAACGAAAATATATGTATAGGTACCTTACCTACCTAAATATATACCTACATTATACTCTCAAAAAAATCTATAGAAATTGGAAACTTGCCATTTAGAAAAGAAGAACTACCAATTGAACTTCCATTTTCTTGTCAGTTTTTATTTGTTTTCAATCAGTAACCTTTTTAACTTTCGTTCGCTGCATCCCAAAGCAGAAGCAATATAATCAATGGCTCTTGATGAAGGTTTGCTCACTAAGCACAGCTCAATATAGAGGAAAAAATAAAAAGGCAACACTTACAATCAATTTAAAATCATTTTACTAAAGGGAGAGCACACAAATCACAGTTCCATTTGGAATGATTCCAAAGTTTTCCCTCCTGGCATCACGGAGCATACACTAGCAACGCTGGGGAGCTGATCTTCAACACACATTTACGCTGCAGATGCTATCTCATCGAATGCTCAACTCATCATAGGGCCATGATTATGGTTAAATAAGATAGAAATATGTACAGTACATAATATACAAAATATTTCTCGTTCCCGACAATAATAAGAACTATACGAAGTGTATTTCATGATAGGAGAGAAAGATTAATCCAAATATAAATCCATAATTTGGATACTTATCGCTGAAGTTTTTGAGATAGGTTCTGGAAACGTTTAATACGAAATATAAAACTTAAGGAGCCTACATGCAATGCACAATAAATGGAAATATTGTTGCTTATCAAAATCTCTTTCATTTCTTTTTTAGTTCAAAATCGTAAGACTGATAAATTATCTGCTTTGTTTTCAACTGGAACAGGGACTAAGTAAATAAAATGCACGACTGGGTCGCACGAACTTGCTCTTATGATAAGCAATTGCGTAGTGGCTGCATATATGGATATTAAAAAAAAATTAAATAATTTCGAAAATTCTTTTATTTTTTAAATTAGCTTAAGAGTTTTCTCGGAAAAACTAAGCATGCAATAAAATTTCAAAGCTATACGGCAATCTAGGAAAAAAAAAATATTGAAAATCGTTCGACCAGTTTTTTTTTTAAAAGGTTATTTTTGAAAAACTTTTTCAAAAAATATTTTGAAATTTATTTGAGTATGCAAATATATGGCAATCTGTAGTTTACACTTGAAAAATAATTTAAAAAAAATCAATGTACCCGTTTCCAACATATTTCGAAAACCAAAATTTTTTTTGAAAAAATTATAAAAAATCAAAAAAAAAAGTTTTTGAAAATTTTGAAATGCCATATTAATAAAATTATGAATGACTTCCTGTGGCCAAAATTTTATTGAAATCGAATGTATAGTTTACGAGAAAATTTGATTTGAAAATATTGGTTCTATGAAAGGTACCGTTATTAGACAAATTTTGAAAAAAAATTTCAAACCAAAAGATAGATTTTCTTGCAAAAATAGCATTCTGAAAGTTTTATCAAAATCGTTAGAGCCGTTTTTGAGAAAATCAATTTTTGTCTTCAAGATTGTATGGCAGGTGCCGTTATTTTTGGACCTAGAGCAAAAATAAAAAATACGTTCCGAGGGACGGCCAAATAAATCCTAAATACCAAATTTGAAGCAAATCGGCCCACCCGTTCAGCCTCCAGAGGCGACAGACAGACAGACAGACAGACAGACAGACAGACAGACAGACAGACGGACGGAATTCCCAGACCCACTTTTTTCGACTTCTCCATCATCGTAATTTCATGTGTGATTGTTATCTCAAATTTTTTTTTCTGCACGAATCCATAACTTGCCTTATAGTACCTATAATCGCAAGTAAAAATACAGAAATCTGAGTTAAAGCAATAAAAACCAACCAAAAATACTAAGCTCGTATAAATTTATATATATTTATATTTTGTGTTGTCGTCACTTTAAACTGTTGAGAGAAGCATGTTGCAAGTCCCTGAGATGGCCTGGCATCCATCACTGGTGTTTATGAGCAAAATTATTCAATTCTCTGATACAAAAATGTCAAGCTAGGTTTGGCCCCGTGCCCTACAGTCGACATATTGTATTGATTTGATATTTGTTTACATTTACATTCTTTGAGATTGGATACAAAATTATCATCTTTATGTTTATTAAAAAAATATGCTCTGCATTCACGGCGACAATTTTAATGTAAAAGCTACGCCCAAAAGGAATAACTTTGAATTAAGGAAGAACTAAAAAAAGTAAACTTTTTAGTAAACTGCCTTCATTTTTTCAACATAAATAAAATTTTTGCAGAGCAGAAGTTTTTATTTCAATTTTTAATTTTTTTTATTGTTTGCAAAAGTATATTTTATCAATATTTTCTTACCCTTGGTGGTCTGCGTTTTCACATGAAAACACTTTCAGAGAAACTTCTAACTAATACCTATAAATATAAATTTAAATCCATTGCCGTCCGTAATGCAATAGTATACGTAAGACAATCAACTCGAACTGGTATTGTGTTGAACAGTTTGTATAATAAATTTAATTTCACCAAAGGACACCACTTTTGGAGTTGCGTTCAAAAGAATAACAGCTTGGGGCAAGAATTAATAGCCCATACATAAATAAGAAAAATACAATTTTTTGAGCATGACTAAACCATCTGAACAATAATAATTCATTTTTATTTTAATGAAAAATATTAAAGTAAAAGTGTTTTATTTTAGTTTTGGCTTTCCTATTCGCTAAGAAAAACTTTCTCTAGTTTCAAGTACTTTATTGTGAAAGCTTCATATCAGGGCATGCAGGTTGCAGTAAGGAAAATTAAACTTTGTTGTACTTACTTACTTATCTACTACTTAAAGTGGCCCATTGTTAACCTGGCCTAAACCAACAAAAACCATACAACAAATGTTGTAGTTGTTGTAGCAGATAAAATTCATCAAGACACAATGATTTTCCGAATAGCTTGCATATTATATATTTGATCTTGGATAAATATTAAAAACAAAAATTATTACATTTGGGTTTTCGTATAATCTTAAACAAAATAACCAATAAACTAATACTAGTGTGTGGCAGTATCGAAATTTCATCGAAAATATTATTTTGTTGGCTGACATGCACAAAAAAGTACCTTCGGAATTCTCCCAGTAGAAGACCACAGCAAAACTCATTAATTTCAATTTCTAATTAAGCTCTTGGAAAATGATATTTCAAATCACATATGGCAATCAGCATACAACAATAAATAGCTTTGGACAGATTTGAAATCATTTTTCTTATCAGATAGTTGAACCGAAACAGATACCTAACCTAAAGTTATTTCCTGATCCTGCCCAGCTAAAATTATTCTTATTCTTTTTTTTTAATATCATTAAATTAAGTTATATGTAGGTTATAATATATATGTATAAAACATACCGTCCAATCCAAGAACCCTGACAAAAACCGAACCTTATTTTATTTTTTTGAAAAACAAAACAATGCTACAAAGCTACAACAACTATCCTTATTTGATACAAAACTCAAATAAACATTCCACTTACTATCGTATATCATAAATCACTAATAAAAACCGAAATTATATATTTTATGAACTCGTTGATCCTATCAATAGTGTCAAGGCAAGGTTTATAATGCTTACTTTAATTGCAGCCCAAAATGTATTTTATTATTTCCTAAGGCTTAACCTCGTTGCAAGCAAACTTTTCTTGAATAAAATGTAGTCTCAAAGACTTACACCAAAGTTTCCTCTTCTTCCGCAAAATGCCAGAAGCATGACACATTGCAAACTTTGCGTCTTAATACGAAGTTCTTTAAACAGATATACCTTTGAATCCTTTTCAATATACTATACCTATGTATGCTGTATTCTATACACTATACAAAACATTATTTGATAAACTATCAGATTCTTACAAAATTCCAGTAAACAAAAATAAATATTTATATACACTTGTGTCATATTAACCGTTGGGATGTTATGAATATGAATATGAATGTTATGAATATGTACATGTTATTGTACATATGTACATTGTATATATTACTTACTTATGTTGGCGCCACTGGAGCGTGGTACTCCAAGGCCTTGCTGAGAATGCCCCTCCAGCCGGCTCGATCTCTAGCCTGCTGTCTCCAATTTCGTACTCCAAGTTGACGGATGTCTCCCTCTACCTGGTCACTCCATCGAAGATGAGGTCTACCTTGGCTTCTGACTCCCTCGGGTTTGGCGTTGAAGACTTTACGAGCTGGAGCGTCGATGTCCATTCGCTCTACATGGCCCAGCCATCTTAGTCTTTGGATTCGAATTTTTCTGGCTAGGCTTATGTCGCTGTACAGCTCGTACAGTTCATTGTTATATCTTCTTCTCCAAACGTTGTTTTCGCGATTTACGCAGACAGGACCATAGATCGTACGCAGAACTTTTCTCTCTAAGACTCCAAGTGAATTTTCATCCGATTGGGATAGGGTCCATGCTTCTGCACCATATAGCAGGAACGGGATGATGAGTGTTTTGTACAGTGTCACCTTGGTTCTTCTCGATAGGGCTTTACTTCTCAATTGCTTACTCAGCCCAAAGAAACAGCGATTAGCAAGAGTTAGTCTGCGTTTGATTTCAGCGCTGATGTTGTTGCCTGTGTTTACAGCAGTGCCCAGGTAGACAAATTCACTGACTACCTCGAAGTTATACCTATCAATGATTACGTTCTGACCAAGTCGGTGGTGGGATTGGACTTTTGTTGATGAAAGCATATACTTCGTCTTGTCCTCGTTTATTTTCAGCCCCATTCTGCTTGCTGCTGATTCCATAGTAGTGAAAGCACCGGTTACTGCTCGCTTTGTTCTTCCTATCACGTCTATGTCGTCAGCAAACCCAAGTAATTGTGTCGATCTATTGAAAATGGTGCCTGATGTACTGGCATGGGTGCTCCGTATTACATTTTCAAGCACAATATTAAAACAGCTGCACGACAGTGCGTCACCTTGTCTTAGCCCTCTGGTGGTTTCGAAGGTTTCAGTAGAGTCTCTACCAACTTGGACGGAACAACGAGCATTCTCCAACGTCATCCTGATAAGGCGGATCAGTTTAGCAGGGATTCTAAAGTTAGACATGGCACGATACAGTTCAACTCTATTAACACTATCGTAGGCGGCTTTAAAATCGACGAACAGGTGGTGGGTGTCGATGTTATACTCTTGGGTTTTCTCCAGGATCTGGCGTAATGTGAATATTTGGTCGGTGGTAGATTTTCCAGGTCTGAAGCCGCATTGGTAAGGACCTATCAGGTCGTCAGCAAACGGCTTGAGACGTTCACATAAAACGCTGGACAGGATCTTATAGGCGATGTTTAAAAGGCTTATGCCTCTATAGTTGGCGCAGAGGAGGCGGTCTCCTTTTTTGTGAATCGGGCAGATGGTACTGAGATTCCACTCATCGGGCATACTTTCCTCCGACCATATTTTACAGATGAGTTGGTGTATGCTCCTGACCAGGTCATCTCCAGCGTGTTTAAAAAGCTCCGCTTGAAGGCCATCACATCCAGCTGCCTTATTCATCTTTAGTCTGGTGATGGCTACTTTGATTTCATTTTGGTCGGGCGGGTGTAGTTCGTGGTCGTCATCTAGATTAACTGGAACAAGTTGATCTTGGGCGGGATCTTGGCTGTCATCGCCATTTAGCAACCGGTTAAAGTAGTCTCTCCAGATGGCTAACATCGCCTGCGTTTCCACTATGGTATTTCCATCCTGATCTTTGCAGGGCCCAGGGCGGCTTGTGAAACCGGATGTAGACTGTTTCACCTTTTTATAGGAGTTTCGTACCTCTTTTCTGCAAAAACATCTCTGCATCTCCTCGACTTCGCGTTGCTGGTGTTCTTTTTTCTTTCTCCTGAGTAGACGTTTCTCAACTTTCCTTCGCTCAACATAGAGATTTCTGGATGCTCTAGTATCTCTCTGGAGCCACGACTTGTATGCCTCCGTTTTGGCTTTGTTTGCCTGAGCACATTCGGAGTCGAACCAGGGGTTTCTGGGGGGTGGATGTGAAAAGCCCAATACCTCTGACGCAGCACTTCTTATGGCTTGTTGACATAGCTGCCATTGGTCTTCCGGGTTCATGTCATCAGTCGAAGGATTTCTCGCAAGCTCAAGGGATACGCGGTCGGCATAGGCAGCGGCGGTCTCTTCCGATTGAAGACGTCCAACATTGAATTTCCTAGGTGTAGTCGGTGTTCGCCTAAGAACTTCCATGGAGATCCGTACCCTAAGTTTTGCACCGACTAGGTAGTGGTCCGAATCGATGTTTGCTCCTCGGAATGTACGGACATTCATAATGCTGGAGGAGTGTCTTCCATCAATCACAACATGGTCGATTTGGTTGCAGGTTCGACCATCTGGGGATCGCCATGTGCCCTTGTGGATGTCGGGACGTGGGAATCGCGTGCTGCTCAGCACCATGTTTTTTCCCGCTGCAAAATCGATGAGCCTGAGTCCGTTGTCGGAGGTGGTATCGTGCAGGCTGTGTTTTCCGATCGTCATACCAAAGATGTCCTCTCTCCCAATTTTGGCATTGAAGTCTCCCAAAAGAATTTTAATGTCATGTTTTGGGCACTGCTCATATGTTTTGGCGAGGAGCTCGTAGAAACATTCTTTGGTAGCGTCGTCTTTCTCTTCTGTAGGGGCATGGGCGCTAATTAGGCTTATGTGGTGGAATTTGGCCTTAATGCGGATCGTTGTCACTCTCTCGCTGACTTCGCGAAAGCTCAAGACCTTTTGCCTAAATCTTCCTCTGACAGCGAATCCGCACCCAAACAAGCGCGATCTCCCATCAAGGTGGCATTTCCCATAATAGAAATTACAGTCCTCCGTAATTCTCAGGCCCGGTCCATCCCATCGCATCTCCTGCAGGGCTGTTATATCAGCGTTGAGACTGGCGAGGGTCTCGGCTAGCTGCTCGGCTTTACGCGGCCTGTTTAGCGTACGCACATTCCACGTGCATATGCGTAAATCGTTGTCCGTTTTTCGTTTGCGGGGGGGGGGGGGGGGTCGTCAACATTTTTGGTTCTTTCATCCGAGGCATTTTCTGCGGTTTTCATCACAATCGAGTTTTCCTTTCATGGCCGGCTTGTGAGGCCTGTGCATGACATATAGATCTTTGTGGTGGTTGGATCTTCAGAGCGTATCTCTTTCTTCTTGCTCCTAGTTCCTGAGAAGATAACTCAGGTATCTACAACCTATGGATCCGATGGATCCAACGTTCGTCGTTAGTTCACCTTTCGGCTATCCAGCAGGCACCACTTGGAGGTGACGATATGATTTTGCCCACCATTGTATATATAGCCACTCTGAAAATACGAACTTGCTCTTATGTGTGACAGTGGTCTTTGGGCTTAAGATGTTTTTTTCGAAAACATATTCCATTAGTATGCCAATTTTTAAAAGTTTGAAATTCTTATCAGGAAAATAGAATTGTAAAAAAGTTGCAGAATCCGTTTTTGAAAAAAAAAAAACAAAAATTAACTTAAAAAAACTCAATTTTTTCGAATTAGTATTATTTTGTTTATAATAGCTCTTCTCCATTTAAAATTTCTTTAAAATCTGTCAGGTTGTTTACTAGGAAATCTGATTTAAAAAAAACCGGTCCTAGATGGGAGAAACCATTCTAAGACTTTTTTGAAAAATGTCATTCAAAATCTTAAGAGCTAGAATGCTAATTCCAAAAATCACTCTGTTGGGCGTCATAATTATACCTTGTAATAAATTTGAAGCAACTCGCCCCAGCCATTTGGGCTGTAGATGCCGATACAGACAAACAGACCGACGTAAGGTAAGACCGAACTGTCGGACCCACTTTTTTCGGCTTCTCTGTCATGGTCAGTTTTGACTGTCCAAATTTTATGTTTCACACAACCTCTATGTATAATTGTTTTTCAGCTTGAAAGTGCTGTTAATAATATCATCTCTTCAGCTCTCGAAAAGTTTCACAATTAATCCCTGAGTAAATTAGAATTACCGCACTTTGTCAGAAGCTTAAAAATGGAAAAATGCGACCACTCGTGGGAAACAGATTCTAAGTTCTAAGTTTCACATGTTATTTCTTTGCCAACTTAATCCCAATTAATAACCCAATTCAGAGCAGTCTTTTTTTGCGTATATTCTTTGCCAACAAATAAAATATGCAGTTTTTTTTTTTTGGAGCAATGCCCTTGCCCAGTATGTCACATACGAAGTTTGAACAAAATCGTTAGAACCATTTTAGAGGAAATAAGTATACAAAAACTAACATATTATCTAACGGTGTACATCGTTTGTAGAAAGATTAACAGCAAGCCTACATAGCATTTTTCATCCTTATATTATACATAATATTAAAATGAATTGGTGTCTGTTTGTACGCGCCTAAATCGGCTGAATTTCATCCGATTTGCATGGGGATTTTTTTGTTGGGTTTGTATTAAACCACGTAAACGCATAGCGGAGCCGAATTTTTTAAATTTTGAACGGTTTTTTTTTTTTTTAAATCGTTAAAAAACATAATTGCGGAACAAATATCGCCAAATTATGACTTTGTTCTTTGTACAAGCATAACTTGGCTAATAGTCCGGTCAAAATAGACAAAAAAATAGTGCTAGGTTTGCAAAAATTCGCATAAAGCTGAAAATTGGTACAGACGTTGGGAACACCATTTCAAATAAACTAAGCAACATCCCCATCGATCCGACTGGTGCGTTAGAAGTTATTCAAGGTCAAAAGGTCAAATAAACGGTTTTTACAAATTTTCTTGTAAACGGTAGTTTTTATCATAAAAATACATGAGACAATGTTGTAGACCATGAAATTATCTACAAAATTTGTTTATATCATTTTTTTGTTAGAATAACCATTTCGGAGATATCGTGATTTTTAAACTTGAAAGAGTCACGTTCTATATGATATGCACATATATGCCACATGCATACATTTAGCCCAGTCGACAGGTTGGAAAAAGTGTGTGAAAGGTGGAAAAAGGACGGAAGCTAATGAAACTATCAGATATTGTTGAAGGATAGTTAATAAATATTTTACGAAGTTTTGGACCTCGAGGGCCCTATGGAAAAAGAGAAGGGGGAGGTTGAAGGTGTAACTGCAAAATGTTTGACCTTGCAACGGTTTTTCCTCAGTTACTTTTTTTCCTTACGTTCTGTAGCAAAAGCATTTCGATTTTATAGTAGAACGTCAAATTTCCTACAATTTTGTTGGTACCAAAGTTGTTGTATGTTAATTCTTTACCGAGATTTAGCTCTTTGAAAAACAGGTCAAAATTCCAAAAAATTCAGCTTATTTCTTCTAATAGACGAAAACTAGTGCGAGGTTTTTGTATGACGAGATTTTCATACTACGATTTGTGCTGTTTAATAGTTTCTAAAAAATGTCGTTTGAAAATCTCGTCATACAAAAACCTCGCACTAGTTTTTGTCTATTAGAAGAAATAAGCTGAATTTTTTGGAATTTTTTTAGCAAATTCTGAAAAATTACCTGTTTTTCAAAGAGCTATATCTTGGTAAAGAATTAACATACAACAACTTTGGTACCAACAAAATTGTAGGAAATTTGACGTTCTACTACAAAATGGAAATGTTTTTGCTATAGAACGTAAGTAAAAAATGTTCCTGAGGAAAAACCGTTGCAAGGTCGAACATTTTGCAGTTACCCCTTCAACCTCCCGCTTCTCTTTTTCCATAGGGCCCTCGAGGTCCAAAACTTCGTAAAATATTTATTAACTATCCTTCAACAATATCTGATAGTTTCATTAGCTTCCGTCCTTTTTCCACCTTTCACCCACTTTTTCCAACCTGTCGACTGGACTAAATGTATGCATGTGGCATATATGTGCATATCATATAGAACGTGACTCCTTCAAGTTTTAAAATCACGATATCTCCGAAATGGTTATTCTAACAAAAAAATGATATTAACAAGTTTTGTAGATAATTTCATGGTCTACAACATTGTGTCATGTATTTTTATGATAAAACCTACCGTTTAAAAAAAAAATTGTAAAAACCGTTTATTTGACCTTTTGACCTTGAATAACTTCTAACGCACCAGTCGGATCGATGGGGATGTTGCTTAGTTTATTTGAAATGGTGTTCCCAACGTCTGTACCAATTTTCAGCTTTATGCGAGTTTTTGCAAACCGAAATGTCTATTTTGACCGGACTATAAATATTATCCGATTTGCATGAGGATTTTTTTGTTGGATTTGCTTTGAACCAGGTAAACACACAACGGAGCCGGTTTTTTTTTTTTTTTTTTTTTTTTTTAATTTTAATTTTTTTTTCACTTGCAAAAACAAACGAGTTTCTTCTCCATCTGTGCAAGTGACCCGTTCGCCAGAACGCTGCTCTACTCGGAAATGCCTCGCTATTATATTTGGAATGCGCCGTACAAAAAATTTCAACGTCGAAAACAAACTGATGCGCTTGGTCGTATCTATACTGTTCATCCAAAAAATGACGACTGCTTCTATCTGCGATTGCTTTTGGTCAATGTGCCTGGTCAAACTTCGTACGAGAACCTGCGGACTGTTGATGGTGTGCTGTGTGCCACATTTAGAAAAGCCTGTCAGCGGATGAATTTACTTGCCAACGACATTCATTGGGACGCAACACTTGCCGATGCTACAGTTTCTGCGCCTGCGACTCAAATTCGTAGATTGTTTGCCATCATCATCTCGACATGTTTTCCATCGAACCCCCTCATTTTGTGAGACAAATACAAGGAGAACATAGCTGACGATATTTTGCATCGAGTTCGAAAAACAACATCAAATCCCGAACTTCAAATCAACGATGAGATCCGCAACGAGGCGCTGATATTGATCGAAGACATGTGTATGCTCATGTGCAGCAACCTGTTGAGCTAGAATTCGATCGAGACGCTTTGACAGAAACAGTTCGCACAAATGTCCCACTGCTCAATCCCGAGCTAAAGAACGTGGACGACTCATTGATGAAGGCGGTTGACGAAGGTAACGGTGGCATATTCTTCCTGGATGCACCTGGTGGAACTGGCAAAACGTTTCTCCTTTCGTTGATTTTGGCTTCAATTCGGTCAAGATCCGTAATCGCGCTTGCGGTTGCCTCTTCTCGAATAGCGGCCACGTTGTTGGAAGGTGGTTGCACAACACATTCAGCGTTAAAATTGCCACTGAATCTGCAGTTGAATGACGAACCAACATGCAATATTTCAAGAAATTCTGCTATGGTACAAGTGTTAAAAACTTTCAAAATTATCATCTGGGTTGAATGCACAATGGCACGCAAGCGAGCATTGGAGGCTCTTGATCGAACAATGAAAGATTTACGGAACAATATCAGACGCTTTGGAGGAGCAATGATATTGCTAGCCGGTGATTTCCGTCAATTTTTACCAGTAATCCCGCGGTCAACGCCTGCAGATGAACTGAACGCTTGTCTAAAATGTTCGTATTTCTGGCGATACGTAAAGAAGCTGCAGCTGACGACGAACATGCGAGTTGCGTCGCAGAACGATCCATCAGCCGATGATTTTGCAAAAAAAAACAATTGGCAATTGGAAATGGTTGAATTACCGTTGATGCTGCAACTGGCCTGATTTCGTTCCCGCTGAATTGTGAATTCACATCATAGAAGGAAGAACTCATCAGCAAAGTGTTCCCTAACATCGGTCACAGTTATTTGAACCACGATTGGCTCAGTGAACGCGCGATATTAGCTGCGACAAATAAGGACGTCGATGATTTGAATTTCATCATTCAAAATAAGATCGCAGCTCCACTGCATTCGCTCAAGTCGGTGGATCGCGTAACAAATGATGACGAAGCAACAAACTATCCAATTGAATTTTTGAATTCGTTGGATGTTCCCGGTCTACCACCGCACAATTTGCAACTCAAAGTCGGCTCTGTCATCATAATGCTGCGCTATCTGAACCAACTAAAACTATGCAATAGAACTAGGTTGATAGTGAAGAAACTCATGAACAACGTCATTCAAGCGACAATAATCAAAGACAAGTTCAAAGACGAAGAAGTTCTCAGTCCAAGAATTCCTATGATGCCGACCTACTTGCCGTTCGAGTTTAAGCGGATTCAGTTTCCCGTTCGACCCGCATTCGCCATGACAATTAACAAATCGCAAGGCCAATCGTTGCAAGTGTGTGGCCTTAATCTTGAATTCCCTTGCTTTTTACATGGAAAACTGTACGTGGCGTGTTCGCGTGTCGGAAAGCCATCTGCATTGTTTGTTTATGCACCGGACAAAAAAACCAACATTTATGTTAATCACAAAGCTTTGCAGTGACCTAATCATTTCTGTTAAATAAAAGTAATTTTAATCAATTTAATATCAATTGTTTACTTCTTTCTTAAGAGGCTCGACTTTCGAAAGGGACATTTAGTCAATTTCAGGCGGAACGAAGTTCGCCGGGTCAGCTAGTTATCCATAATATTAAAATGCATTATGTGAGATACAAATGAGGTATCCAGAAAATACCGCTCATAAAAGGATACCATGTGCTGCAGCTCACGATGAATGCAGACAGATCGAAGTTCTCATACCTATTATTCTCGTTCATTTGGATTTGTGTCTGTAAGTAGCTTTTCACTTGAGATAAGTAAAACAAACTACACAAAAATATTCAATATTATTTATATTCATTTATGAGGTCCCTTTAATGATTTAAGAAAAATCTGTTCTATGCAAGTTTTCTTTTCTGACAATTGCGCACTATCCTTGCTGTGAATAGTAATCTCACTATCCAATCTATATTTAAAGAAAAGCTCAAAAGTGTGAAATTCTTTAGTGAAAGTCGAGTCAATACAACCGATTTCAAAGATCTAGTTACATTTTAGAATATATTGTAAAACGGTCTGCAACAGTTTAAACATAATCTGTTATATTTGTTATTTTTAAGAAAGGTGAAAAGAACACCACTTTTAACATTTTTGGGCCAACTTTTTGGTAGGTACCTAATCGCACGTAAGTATATTTCGGTCCAAAAACTAAAGAATAAATCACAGTAGAATTAATTTCATTCTCACTCATGTTTTAAGAAGCGTCTAAACCCTCGGGAAAAGCACATAAAACACAATACATATTGTGATTGGAGCGGATTGAATCATACTAACTTGTAAAAATCGTATTTTACTACAATGACCCACATAGTTTAAAGGTGTATAGCTATGTGCCTCATGCAGAATATTTATCGAATTCGGTTCAACCCTTTCTAAGATAAAGAACATCCGTCGCATTGTTCTTAAAATCCCTTAATAAAACCGTCACATTTAAATTTTCATGAAGATCAGACGAAAAATTTAAATTAAATTTCATTTTAATACAAAAACTAATCCGTTTTTCCTTTGTATGGTTATGTTAAGCCACAATTTGAGTTTCATTAAACAATTAAAGCAATACAAAAATTGAAATAAATGCAAACCATGCCAAAAAGGACATTTAACAGAATAATGATTGCGGTTATCTCTGTTGCCTCGTATTATGTGAGTGAAAGCGTTGAGTGCACACGCATTTCAATGTTAAATGTTCTGGAAAATATATTTTTTTCTCTACGACTATCTCTCCTTTTTGGTCTGGAAATGTTCTATAGTGACGGCCTTAGTTAGATTTTATTTTATGTTTTTAACTCTACAACCACCATTCTAATCCTAGTTCTGTGGGGTATACAAAATAAAATTTCATTCCAACCTCAGTAAACACTAGGCAAACAATGATTTTCAGATGACCTCAGCTTTAAACTGACATCCTCTTCTAATATTTTACAATTGAAGTTTCCACGAACATTAAATTGAATTCGCAAAATGTATTCATTTATCATTTTCTTAAAATCCAAAAAAGCAATGCAACCACTGCCATACAAATAAAATGCACGACTGGGTCGCACGAACTTGCTCTTATGATAAGCAATTGCTTAGTGGCTGCATATATGGATTTAAAAAAAATTTAAATAATTTCGAAAATTCTTTTATTTTTTAAATTAGTTTAAGAGTTTTCTCGGAAAAACAAAGTATACAATAAAATTTCAAAGCTATACGTGAATCTAGGAAAAAAAAATATTGAAAATCGTTCGACCAGTTTTTTTTTAAAAAGGTTATTTTTGAAAAACTTTTCCAAAAAATATTTTGAAATTTATTTGGGTATGCAAATATATGGCAACCTGTAGTTTACATTTGAAAAAATAATTTAAAAAAAAATCAATATACCCGTTTCCAACATATTTCGAAAACCAAAAAATTTTTTGAAAAAATTATAAAAAATCAAAAAAAAAAGTTTTTGAAAAATTTGAAATGCCATATTAATAAAATTATAAATGACTTCCTGTGGCCAAAATTTTATTGAAATCGAATGTATAGTTTACGAGAAAATTTGATTTGAAAATACTGGTTCTATGAGAGGTACCGTTATAAGACAAATTTTGAAAAATATTTTTTAACCAAAAGATAGATTGTCTTACAAAAATAGCATCCTGAAAGTTTTATCAAAATCGTTAGAGCCGTTTTTGAGAAAATCAATTTTTTTCTTCACGATTGTATGGCAGGTGCCGTTATTTTTGGGCCTAGAGCAAAAATAAAAAATACGTTCCGAGGGACGGCCAAATAAATCCTAGATACCAAATTTGAAGCAAATCGGCCCATCCGTTCAGGCTCTAGAAGCGCGAACAGACAGACAGACAGACAGACAGACAGACAGACAGACAGACAGACGGACGGAATTCCCAGACCCACTTTTTTCGACTTCTCCATCATCGTAATGTCATGTGTGATTGTTATCTCGAAATTTTTTTTCTGCACGAATCCATAACTTGCCTTATAGTACCTATAATCGCAAGTAAAAACATAGCGCCGAACTCTTCCAATGGTAATAAATAAAAGTAGTTGAGATGTTTTCTCCCCTTTTTATTCGTTAAAACACTTTGAAAAGTTTGCAAAAATAATTTATCGACGACAATCGTAGGGTTGTTTGAGGGTATATTTTCATGGTATAACTTGCTTAACTGAGCGTTTCTTATATTTCAAAATTTATTACCGCTATTCGCCATTTAAAAACAACTAGGGAGCTTTTTTTGAAAAAAAAAAACGTCGCAAATTTGGATGCGTTGAATGGTGTTTCATTTGCATTTCTAATAAATCAATAACAAGAGTTTGACTGATATTTTGCCGTTAAGTTAGACTTGACTAAAATATTCTGACAAATCGATTAATTTCCCTCTAAGTTTTTCTAGTTAATGAAACGCGAAACAGTTTTGAGATACAATTACCTAAACACAAATTTTTAGGTTCATATTTCTTTAAAAATTCTAAATTTAGATTCAATTATTATTATATTTTATTTTTTAGCTGGCTCGGCGTATGCCGTACCGCCTTTTTTTGAATATTTTCGAAATTCTTGCATTTTTGTTTTACTATTTACGTAGTTGAATCAGTAGTTGTTGAATTATCAAAAATTACATGAATGTTGACGCGTTTATTGTTCCGAAAGTGATAAACCTGTCAAATAAAAAAAGTACCGTAAATTTAACACGTTACGTCCTTAATATAAAAAAAAAGTTTGACGTCACGGGACGCCTTGCAGATGTGAAAAATTCAGGTGAATATTAGAATTCAAAATTAATAATACCATTAAAAGAAATAAAGAGTAAAACAAAATGTGATTCTCCCAAGCCCCCAAACACCGACCCCTGTAAACCAACTCTCAACCACCAAACCCCCATCTGCAAACCATTTTCGACAATTTTTTCCTCAGTTTTGTTAAGTGAACTTTTAGTGTATATTTTTAGAGCCGAACTACCAAAAAAAAGCGAAAAAAATTTTATATTTATCACCATTTACAACTTCAATGACTTTTCACAAATATTTCAAGATCAAAATTACCTAAATCGGTCCAGCCATTCTTAAGTTTAAGTGCCACAATAAGACAATTTAATACCAATTCAAAAGCAGCATCTTCAACTTTTTCTGTAAGAACTGGATGAAAGTCTGGCTTTTCTTGAGTGCAAAGACTCTCTCATCGACCAAAGGGAGGAGCTCCAGTAGATTTTCTTTTAGTTTTGTAGATTTTATTAGGCCCATCATACAGCATTGGTCAGACAGTTGCATCCAAAAAGGTTTTAAAGCATTTCAATTCAGACTGACAGACTTATGTTCTGATGCCTTTCAGTACATTACTCAGGTGGGTAAGCTGCCAATTTTTTTTACTGCCTCGCCGAAAGTTTTGGGTTCGATCCCTGACTCCGGGGTACTGCCTCTTGCGAGGAAGTGACAAATCCTCCACAGGTATATCAAGTCATGGAAAGTGCTTCTTCAGTTAGCAGTTTGGATTCGGTGGTTAGTTGTAGGTCCCTTCTATTCCTGCAGAAAATCAACGCACAAACATAATTGTTTGAGACTGTAAGTCACAGACCCCGGCCCGCTTGGAACTGTTGTGCCAAGTATTTATTGTATTTATAAATTGGCGATTTCTCGCAGGAACGTTTTTTCCAGTAAAGTAGTTCTGACTTATATTTTTGCTTTTCAAAGTTAATTGCTATTAAATTAAATTGCTATATTGTAAAATCAGTTTCTAATAAATATTTGTTTAAATTAAAGTTAAGTTAAAATTAAACGGTTTCGTTTGAACAAACAAAACATTTCAAAAGGATTGTTTCTTATATTTTCAAAAATTTAGATTTTATTGTAAAAATTGTGTTTCTTCCAAGCACGCTCAGAGTTCCTCTAAAACTACTCACGCTAATATTCATCTTTCCTTTTCAAAAGTTTATTTTTACTTGCGATTATAGGTACTTTAAGGCATGCATTCGTATAAAAGAATTTGTTTTTATGGACAATCAAAACTTACATTAAGATGATAGAGAAGTCGAAAAAAGTGGGTCCGACAATTCTGTCTGTCTATCTGTCTTTCTGTATAGTAAACTACAGAATAAACGGCTGAACTGATTTGCTTCAAACTTGTTACACAGTGTTATTATGACGTCCTACAGAAGTATTTTTGGAATTAGCATTCTAGCTCTAAGTCTTATAACGGTACCTCCCATAGGACCGGGGTTTTTAAATCAGATTTTCTCGTAAGCCACTTGACGGATTTCGATGAAAACTTTTGATATAAAAGCTCTTTTATAAGCGAAAAAAATTATTTTTTTCATTTTTCAAAAATAGTTTTTTTTGAGTTTAAAAAAAACAGTTAAAATTTGTTTTCAAAATTGTTGGATTTTTCAAAAACCGTTTGTTTAAAATTTTTGTTTTCTTATAACAACTATAAAGTGCTAGATGTTGGCATACTCGAAAAAAATTTGGAATATGTTTTCGAACCGTTTTTTTAAAAAAACTGGTGGAACGAGTTTAAAAAATGTCCATAAAAATTAAAACAGTAAAAAAAATCAGATGGTTTACTTCATCTTCTCCATAAAACGTTTTAACTAGTAAATTTTAAGGTGATTAATAAAATTTTATATGATTTTTTCAACGCTTTTTTCCCAAAATCCAAGACCACTGTAACACATTAGAGGAAGTTCGTACGACTCCGGTCGTGCACTTAATTTTAAAATGTGTTTGGAAAGGATTAAGAAGGTTAATTATAAAAAATCAAAGTGAAGCATGAGTTCACGTGCGTTATAGGAGGCAATAAGTGTTACGGCCATTTTGTCGTTTAAGTGTTATGATATTGTTGCAGATCTTGCAAGGTATTTGATACTTTTCTTCATTTTTAAATGGATATCAAAGAGGATTTCACACATAAATGTAAAAATTTATAAATCAAAAAAATAAAATTTTAAATACTAGGTATTTAATTTACGAGTAGTTTTACATTTTATTTTATACTTATCAATATTGCTAGCTTTCAGGTTTTGTTTTAAGTGACAAAATTAACGTTTCTTTATAGGCCACGTAAAGTCTTAATGGTTGGGGAAAATTGAACCAGCAAATATAATATTGAAGTTGTCAAGGACTTTGTCTATTTATGTTTCACTATAACCTCTCAGAACAACATCAGTGAAGAGATCGAAGAATCACTCTTGCCAATCGCTGTTTATTCGGGCTTAGAAAGCATCTTAGTAGCAAAGCCCTCTCTGAAAGGACAAAGTAGACACTATACAAGACCTTAATTTTTGTCAGTCCTTCTGTATGGGGCAGAAGCGTGAACATTGACATAATCGGATGAATACAGGCTGATAATATTTGAGAGAAAGTTTCTTAAGGTGATATTTGGTCATATATGTATCAATCGAGTATGGAGGAGATATTCAATGACGAACTGTACGGTATGGGCATTCCAGGAATGTATCTGGTTATTTCGCTGGAGAAGTTGTTAATAAAAGTAGCAATAATGCAATGTGATGAAAGAAACATTACGGTGATGTCCAATTGAAATAATTCTTTCACCCAATAATATAGAAGATCTTTTGGGGATTTAAGAAAAACTTACTTCGGTGTACCCTGACTCACGTTAACGGTAATTACGCGCTGTCAGTATTTACTATAGAAACATTGCTCAGGTCTTTTTATTTAAAAGAAATAATAGCCTTTGTAAGTGTGTTAAAATAAATTTGATATCTTGTTTTAGTTTTTAGATATGCAGTTTCTATAGCATGTTCCATTTTTCCTGCCTATGCTAATTTTTTGATTTCTAGGTCAATTTTCTCCAGAAAATGTGTGATAAATATATGGCTTTTAATATATTTTTTAATGAACGTAACAATTGTTAAAATAAAAGTTCAAAGTAAGTTAGCATTGTTATATGTATATACTTAAAACGGAACAAATTTCCATAGCTAAGTTTTGTCTAATAAATCATCTTTTGTTTCCTACCTTCAAAAATCATCCAATGGCTTCCACCAGAATTTAGAGTTCTGCCCGTTCCTGCCTTTTCATTGTCTGGGAAAACTTTAACTAAGCACTTTGGAATTAATTTTTAGCATTGATGTCGAAAGCAAATATTGTTCTGTTGTTTTTGTTGTTCCACAATTTTCAAATTGCAAAGGCTTGTTCAAAGCCATATTTTTTATTGACCAAATCTCCACAAGTCTTATCCTTTAAAACAAAATTCGAGAAACGTATTACAAGTTGGTTGAATGTTTGTGCTTTTACAAAACTGGAATTAATTTAAATGCATTTTTACAGGTTAAGTGAAGTTTTATGGAGCATTTTCTTTTTATATGAACTCAATGTTAGAAGAAACCAGAAAATAATAAATTTATTAAAAACTTTTACTATGAACAGAGTTGTATTCGTATAGAACGTGTACTGATTTTAGTGCCAGTGCCATTTTACCGCAAACAACTTTTCTTTTGTGATTCTTGGCTGAAAAAGAAAATTATTCTTACTGTACGTAAGTTTAAAGTTAATTATGGTACTGTAAATTAAGCGAAATATGGTTCTGATTTCTGTATGTTATGGTGTATTTATGTTGCTGTTTTCAGATGAAATTATCAAAAGTTATGTGTTCCAAGAATAATGTTTTTGATGAAATACTCATAAAGAGATTATACTTTCCATCTTTTGGTTCAAAACTTAGGTTATATGATCACAGCAATCATATATTTTTGTTTTGCAATATACGAGTATTACTCAATTTTATTTTATGAAGGTGTTTTGAGCACTATCTGGTACTAAAATTGGTTACAATTTTAACCTGAAATGTGACTTTGCATACATAACAAAACAAAAAAACAGCACGATGCGAAATAAGAACAAAGAGATTTTTAGTGTTATGCATGAATTAATTTATTTGAAATAAGCCAAAGCTGATAAACAAGTCGACCTTGACTAGATGATTTAATAAAATGAACGGCTGCGTCCCACTTTTTAAGAGTGTTACGTTTGCAAGTCCGGCACGACATCATTGTTTCCAATGAAATATGGACTTCTGTTTGGATTTCTCTTATATCCCCCTTATTTTTAAGGGTTGGGTCAAAATTCTGCCGGGGTCAACATTCTTTTTACAAAATTCTGCTTTAAAATTCTACTTTTCAAGTTCTGCAAGTTTGTGCGACCTATTCATGCAATGTATTTGTAAACAATTTCATTTAATAAGCGTATATTTCGTTAGATCTGTTCCTGCAACGTGTCTACTAACTCATGCTCGCAACAGGATGTTATGCTTCTAAAAGAATGCTGCAATTGAGAAACATAAACTTATATTGCCATGAAAACGATTTAGTACGAGGAACGTTAAAAATGTGTACCAATATATAGAAAAAACTTATTTCCCGCTGGTGCCTCAAATGGATTTTGCAGGACGAGAACACATTCAAGTGCATGAAATGTAATGCGCCATAAGTTCTTGTTTAGTATGTAGTTTCAACTCCTACATGCTTGGGTTTTTCTTCATATTTCATTTTATTTCATTTAATTTTCAGCATTAAAATCTGTTGGCAATGTTGAGAAATTTTTAAAATAGAAATGGATTTAAGGAACAAAGGGAAGTTATTTATTTGAAAACGCATGATAGAACCTTGATTTAATATCCAGAGTTGTAGTTTTTGATTGTGCACCTATGAAAAAATTTTCACGGTTGGAGTCAATTACAAAACAAAATATTTTTCTATTATATGGTATATGTGTAGATATTTATCCGAAAGTGATTCCAAATCCTACTGTTTTTGAATCAAGCAAAGCACGGATATGGTTTAAATAACTCAAATACGGTTGTGAAAACACCGACACATTAACGTCTGTTTCTATTTTTTTCCGATCCTTCTATTTGCACAATATTTCAATAAAATACTTGTTTTTGTATCCAAATTCATCAGTTTTATTTTATGATAACAGTTCCTTTCCTCCTATTGCTTTTATGAGAGAGTATCGACCGGGTGCATTGCACTTGTTTTACATTTACTTTTTCACTGTGGTGCACGGCAAGATCTCGTCTTTACACAAATATTTTATGCAAAACCAGAATGTGGCTAGTTTAAGTTGTTTTGCCATTATAAATTAAATACTTTTGGTTTTATACGGTTGATTTTCATATTTCGTCCACAGTGAATGCGTCGGCTGATTGTGCCTCGAAAAATAATAAAGACTTGTTACCATAAAAGCAAGACTGAATCAAAAAGGTCAACATTATGAAATATCATTCAATCGTCAAAAAATTATGCAATAAATATACCAAGGAGTCAAAAACTTCAAAAAATAAAAACATAAATGTTCTAGTATATAATCCGAATTGTAGCGAATCGTAAGAATTGCTTCAGGCCAAACCCTTACTTTCCGAAAATTCCTCACCCCAATAACTTCAGAATAATTAGAAAACTGGCGTTATAGACTCGTATTGCATAACCCTCAAGATTCTAGTGATCCTTGACGTTATATTGGTAGGCTAATTACTTTTTAGAATCACGCCTTACTTAGTTTCACCCTCTCTTATTTACACAAATGGCTCTAGTATTTTTACCTTATATCTTGAGGAATTAAATCTAATTACCTTTGATTATGTCCTGAGAGTGATTGAAGTTTAATGGCCAATTCCCTCAACGCAACGGAATGAACATATTTTTACCTTGGGGTAAAAGAAAAATATTGATGCTTTTAAAATTGTTACACTTCGCAAACATTTCATAAAACTCTCAGTAAACTGAAGGCACGCTACTTTAATTTTGCTTATATGTACATAGATATATCGTCGCTGTTAAAGAAAACCGGCATAACTCAAAAATCTCGATTTTTGAGTTAATGATGATAATCAACTAAAAAAAAAATTCTCTATCTTTCTGTCAAACTGGCATAACTGTATCACTTTACAATTCCGCTAGATGGAGTTTTTTCCAATTGTCACATGTTTCCTTTTCATTGTTTGTTTATGATCAATAAAGACACAATTTAGTTTATCTCAGTTGTTCGCGGTGACCGCACGTGTTTTTATGTGGAAAAGTGTAATATAATCGTGTTGTGCTCGGGATTTATGGTTTTATTTTATTGAAAAAAGAACTAACTTGTGCTGAACCAGTTTTCACGATAAAGTAAGTACAGTTTTATAATTTTTTTTTTGTTTTTAAACAAAATGTGTCACTTTTCCCGATAAATTAAAAAATAATGTGTTTTTGCAATGACACTTTTCTTACTTATGCCATTTTTCTCTATAATATTTTTGACTTATCATATCAAATAAATTTTATCTCAATTTGTTTTCTCAAATAGTGTCATTTTACCATATATTTTTTTTTCTTATTATCTATAATTTTTAATTTCACTTTTGAAATAAAACTAAATTTGCCACTATTCATTATTATTTTTTTTAAGTTTGGTACCAGTTATTCTCGGGTTTTATTCCAGAATGTATGATTAATTTAAGTTATTCGTGTTTTCAGTAGTACCTACCTACTCATAAAAACATCAAAAACAAGCTCCAGCGTACTCAGCTTCTTCTAAAATTCGCTTGAGCCAAGAAAAATAATGAACCTGAACATAAAAGTGCTCCAACGGATAATTGGTTTACCGTTCTTAATGCAAATGAACCCACCGTGTCTTCAAGAGGTATGTGTGTCTTAATTTTTTGGTATTGCATTTGAAAATAATTAACTGAAGTCTTTGAAACAGATGATGTAAATTTGACTCCTAATAATGACATGCTTCATGCTGTGAATTCATCACGAGCTACATCAATCCCGATCGAAAACCCACCTGTTGCGTCCACTTCTCGAGCTGCGTCCTCCAGTGAATCTGACGATTTTTCAGATGACGATATTGATGCTGACCCCAACTTCGATGTAACAAAAAGGCTTAATGAATTTTAAATGTGTACCTTAGCCTTTGAAGTAAATAAATTCTAAGTCAATTAAACTGTAAGATCTTACAAACAATAATCTGTGAATTAATTTTACTTTTATTATTAAATAATTTAGGTATTACCTATATTTTTTGTATTAAAAATAGCAATTTGAGGCACTATGACTCAAAGATTTCTCAAAAAAAAGTTCTTACAACAATATATAAATAAATATTATTTTCTAATTATTTTTATAAAAATGGATTAAAATGAAGTTCCTTCCAACAAATCGAGTTTTATTTCTTAATTCTTATCTTAAGACACTATTTCTTCTGACCAATGAATTAACTCCAAAAAAAAAAAAAAGATAGAGTGAATATCATAATTTTTTTCTGGAAAAATGACTTAATTCGGAGAGGGCTTGGGAAATCTTTTAATTTGGCTCCTAAGTCATAATTTTTTTGAGTTATTTTGTTGAATTTCAATAGATAAAATATAGAAGTAGCTAATCCAATGTATTAAAAAAGAAAACAAAAAATTCTAGGTATAAAAAAAATAGTGTTATGAAAAATTTTTTGACTCAAAAACTTCAAACTCATTTTCTGAAGAATCAAGTTTTTTGAGTTATGCCGGTTTTCTTAAACAGCGACGATATGAGTTTAAGATTATTTTAATTCATTTGTTGTTAAACTTCTTCGTTCTTTAAGCCAGTTTACAAAAATATATAGTAATTTATTTTTGCGTATCACTATTGAATTTTCAGTCAATGAATAATAAAAAATCTTTTATTTATGGAAAATCGAGTTGCTTTGAATAAGATGTTCAATTAGTGCTGACACAATAAAAAAAAGGCGTGTGCCACGCCCAAAGTTAAGACTTTTTACTGCCAAGGCAATTAGTATGAGCTCAGTGACATTCAATTTTATTCTTGCAGATCGATTTGAACAAAACAAGACAAAACTTAAATTTTTAAAAATTAGATTTGGAATGGAAATAGCGATTATGGATGATTTTAACAATTCTTGAACCACACTCTGCTACGTTACCAAGGAACTTAAATCTAAGTGTTAATCTTTTTACTTCAAAACTGCGACCGAAAGTTAAAAAACGTTAAAAAATTAATGCATTAAACGACTTTTGACGAAAACGCCCCTTAAAAGTGGGCGTGTCTTAAAAATTTTAAGCAATAACTAAGCTTTGATCAGTATCAGAACATCACACCACGCAAAATTAATGTAATTGAATTTTTTTCTGTCTGCTAAAGAAGAATTTTGTTTCTGAAACTGGAACATCGGCTGGCTGTGGGAGCCGAACGCATACATACGCATACAAAAATATAGGGAATAGGGTATCCAACAGTTCGTTGCAAACGTACTGTAGCTCTCGCTTATGTTTATATATATAGATAGATTTGTACAAGGTGGGCCAAAAGAAATCACCCTATTGGAAGATGCTCTTATTTTTGCAAGTGGCCGCCAATGTCGAATCTGTTTTGACATTTGTATACTAGACAGACGTAGAATACAAGTGAATAAGCCATGGAGCGATGTACTCCCCAAGAACGCTGAATAATCTTGTCTATTTTTCTGCGTAACAATTCGTCTGTAGTGTTGGCGCAGCGCGAATCCCGTCGCCGATTCCAAGGCCGTCCGACACCGATTGCGCAAACACTGCGCCGTTTGGCCACCAACCTTGAAGAGTATGGGACCACACGAGACGTTGAAAAGTGTGGCTGGCCCCAGAGCGCCCGTTGTGCCGAGAATATCGCCGCTGTTGACGAGGATGTCGAACTGTCGCCGGACACATCGACCAGACGCCGTGCTTCGCAATTAGCCATCAGCCGATCGTCCCTAAGGCGAATTTTGGTCAAAGACTTGCGCATGTTCCCGTACAAAGTCCAGTCCGTGCATCAGCTGCTGCCTGTCGACCGCCGAATGCGTGTAATCTACGCCCAAGCCATCCTCAATTTCGAGGACGAAGTATGGACGATTTTTCGACCAAAATCATAATGAGCGATGAGGCTCATTTCCACTTCAGCGGGTAAGCAAAACTATCGCTTCCGGGGCACCGAAAATCCACGAGGAATGCTCGAGGACGAGAACCCATTACACCCACGCTGTTCACGCTGGAGGAGCCATCGGGCCATTTTTTTCGAGAACGCCGCGCCGCTGGTCAAACGACAACAGTGGACGGTGCGTGCTATAGGGCCATGTTAACCGAGTTTTTTTTTTGCCGCAGGACCTCATCTCTCGTTTTGGCGATTTGCACTGGCCAGCAAGATCGCCCGATTTAATCTTTCCAGACTTTTTTTTGTGGGGTTTTTTGAAGGGTTGTGTTTACGTGAGCAATTTCGAGACCCTATAAGCCCTCAAAGACAACAATTGACACGAGTGCGAGAATCTGTCACCCAAAGTTCTCGACGAAGAGATGAAAAATGCCATAAAACGAGCCCGTATGGCAATCACTTATGACGGTGCCTATTTGGCCGATATCATCTTCTCGACTTGACCAACAAAATTCTAAAGGTTCAAATAAACATAATCAAAAAAAAACAGAATCGAAGTTTTCATTTTAAAAAAATGAGAGCCAAACAACATCGGATGGCTTCTTTTGGCCCACCTTGTACTTAGCTTTACTACCCTAATAAATCAAATCTGTACCTTGCTTGACAGGCAAACAGAAAGAAACTATACACTTTTTCGAATTCCATGTCGTCGTTAAAAAGTTAAAAATGATGCGTATAAATACTTCTAGCCAACATTATTTGCTTATTGCCCCTTTGACATATTATGTCCACAAGGTCAAACAACCTTTTTTTTAAGCGAAACAATCAGTTACTCAATTCTTACGCTATTGATTTGGATACTGGGATTTCATATTTGAACTAAATAAAAGCAAGACCAGCGCCTAAAAATATCCTTGTTAAAAGTTCTACTTTTCCTAAAACTAACAACTTAAATGTATGTATACATTTGAGCACCCACCTTCCAAAGAAAATAAAAGCAGTCCGCTTCAAAACGATTTTGCTTTGAAACATCCTTTAAATTCGTACACAAAAGTTATCCACGTACCATCGTTAGTTTAGAGTTCTTTTAGCTAAAGTGGTTTGGTTGTAGATAGTATTTTTTTTGTAAATGTACAGAAAGTTTTTCAGTTAAATCTTATGTTTTATCCAGGGGATATTATAAAAGTACAACTTTTTCCACTAAAACACAAAGTCCAAGTTTAATTGAAGGTCTTTTTGGAACGCTCGCTCTAATAAATTCTTTTGCTTAAACGAAGTTTTGCACCTGGCCAATTGATAGGTGTACTTTCTGTACCACGTAGCAGCTAAAGGACAGCAAAGTTTATGTTTGATTCTCGACCAACCTTCCAACAATTTAAGCATGAGTTAGCACTTAGGTAAGTGAGCTTTTATGTAAAAACTGTTTAAGAGGACAGTTGGTATATGAATAAGTGGAAATACGTATGATAACACTGGGGAACAAAAAAATTATTTTTTTCTGCGGCAGAAGCTTATAGAGTCAATTTAGATACATACTCGTAAGACTATGACGTACTCAGCCTATCATCAGGTCTGGAAGAGTAATCATCTTTCAGATACGACAAAAGATATTTTTAAACTTTATCCTTACCAAAAGAAAAATTGTTAAAAGTGGCTTGGGCGAATGCATGGCAGTATTCTAAGCAACATTCGTCTGGAATTTCAATTAAAGACTTGCTGAAATGATTTGCAAACTCATTGCATATCTCAGGTGGGCTGGTTAAAAGGGGAATGTTTGTAAACAAAGTTAACTGGATATCCATCAGACTTCTATTTTGAATTTACAATCTTCCAGAATCTCTACGGATCAAGCAAACACATGTTAGAAATTGAGAGACCTTAAATATTAGACTTCCAAGCCTTATTTCGAGACTCGTCGTCTGAAGGGGGTCCAGATGATGCTGGGCAAATCGAAGTCGCCCAGTAGTTAAATATTGCTATTTAAACCAGATATATCGAT
This sequence comes from Platycheirus albimanus, assembly GCA_916050605.2. Classification (NCBI taxonomy): domain Eukaryota; kingdom Metazoa; phylum Arthropoda; class Insecta; order Diptera; family Syrphidae; genus Platycheirus; species Platycheirus albimanus. The sequence goes on along the minus strand of OU696697.1, from coordinate 48,702,953 downwards.
CATATGATCCAGATTATAATTTGTATATCATTTACCCCGTTAAAGATTGGCTCTAGCTCTATCCGCTGTTTTTTGCTTTTATGCTATCGTTTGGTTTGAGTATTACAAATTTTATACAAATAAATTCAGAATTTTCACTTTGTGCTGAAACAGACGAAAACAAAGTCCAATAAAAGAAGATGTACCTATCGATTACAAAAACGTAGGATACTGAACCAATATCTAGGGCAGGGAACATGCTTTCTTTTCATCCTTAATAATTGTAAGTAGATCTTTTCCGTTTTACTACAGCTCCTTCTTCCACAACAGCTTGTCATAATTTATTACGACACATACCCCCAATCTTTACTTTTCATTCTTCATTGTTGAAATGGAGAAAATCTATAGCTCCCACGAAATTCTTTGCGTGAGAATGAACCCTTTACTGAGCTGAGGTTGGAAAATTTATATTTTATATAGAATACAAACTTCAAATGTAGCTGAACGTAGTATCAGTAAATAACTTACTTTAAGACAGAATAATGTAATAATATTTTTCTGCGTCGTCATCTGACGATGCTCAGGTGAAAGTGAATATAATGTACATATATACAATTTATATGAATGAACAGAGATATTTGTACTGTCATATTAAACGTATGTACCTATGCTTTAAAGTATGGGGGCATGATAATATGATAAGAAACATGCAATATTATATAGACAATATTTCTGTCAGCCATGATGAAAACATTATATGTTGTAGCTTCCGAAAGATTTCTTCTCGCAGGATGCCTGACACAGAAACAAAGGTATGACGTGAAACTATAGAGTTTGATATTGATATCCCTTGTTGTGTTATTTTTGTTTCCAGTATTGACTTCAAAGTTTCCTGTCCGAAACTTAATTTTAAGAAAATATTTTTAGAGAGATGATACATTTTTTTAAAGGATACTAAAAGATGATTCAACAAAAAAGTTAAATGCATTAGTTCAAAGAAAAGAAAACTTAAATATAATATTACTTATTATTCTTTTGTTGTTAAACCATTTTTATTTATTTAAGATATATTTCTATTATTTTTTTATTTTTATTCTTCAGTTTGAGCATTGAATGAGTGAATTTTTCCCAAATATGTATTATCTACTAGCTTTTGCACGCTACTTCGTACGCGTGGATTTTAGAATAAAGTAGGTATCCCAGTATATTTTTTGTTTTTGTATGCGTAGTATGAAAGCTAAATGCTTTACCAGATATACAGCCGTAAGATTTTTAGCTTCTGTATAATATTATTTCGGAGTTTCATAACGGTTCAAATTGCAAAATTGGAGGGTTAAGTTCTGAAGCAATATACCTAATTGAAATGCACACTTTCAAAACGATGCTACACGCCGATACTGCCATTTATGGCAGCCCTGCTTCATGATTTTTGGGCGTAAGTTGCTCGTTCACCATGCTAAGCATTGTCGTGACGTTTACACTGTTCTTTATGCGTCCTTCTATTCCATTCCATGGTAACATTATTTTTCTGCTTTCGCTAAACGAGACTTTGGCTAAACCTATAGTGGCAAATAGCGCCATTTATGATGTTTTTGATGTAACTACTATTCAGAACGACTAAATTATTTCTATTCATGTATATGTAGGTAAGTGTGACGCTATTTTTACGATTTACAGCGCCATTATGTAAGCGCGATACGCTTACTTTCTTAAAATCTTTTAATTTTGCTATAAGTTCATTGAATAATGTACGATTGCAGCAATATTTAAAAAAAAACCAGAACTAGATATTTTTGCGATAAAATATAGCCTATATTTTAAGTTGGCGTACTACCAATAAATCTGCGAAAACCGCATTCAATTCCATGCAGTAGTTTTTGCGTGATGCGCGTACAAACATACAGACTGACAGACAGACAGACAAAAATTCTAAAAACGGTTCTTTTGGGTTCTGTGGATCTAATAGAGACTCTCTATATTAGTTTTTCATCTATATCTTCGATTTACAGACATCGACCCGTTAAAATTTTATTATAGTGTATAGATGTGCCCAAGGTTTATATGCCTGGTGCCCTATTGTTTACGTGAACAAACTTCCATCATAATTTGATAACTGGTACCTCATATTTATTAAGACGACTCGACGCACGTCTAACTGGTACCTCAGCCCCCATTGACTCATCAGTCATAGAGTTTTCTCTGTCAAAATAGATTTTAAGAAAATTGCGAATTGGTCCAACTTAAATGGTCTCATTTTAAACCCTGAAAAATCTTTCTAAACGCTTTCGTGACGTCCATATACATAACTGTTCACGACTATAGTGTTGCAATATACACACACATTATAAATTTAATTCATTCCGAATCTATTCGTTAATAGAAACTCTCCCAGAGTGAGTGCAGTTTGTTTTAACTGATTGCTTCACCATTTTGCGGGAAAGATAGCAAGTTTCACCCTTAGCCCTAACCATAAACCTTCGCTTTGCGTACTTCTAGATATAACAATTATTAGTCAATAGTTTAATCCTTTGAATCCTTTGGTTGATGTGGTACTGCAAATGCTCTTAAATTTAAAACTTTTTTGAATGAATACCATAATCTTTATATATTCTATTTGCTGCTAGTCTTAATCTTAAATACTTTCCCCCTTTCTGAAATTTGTTCTCATCTTTCTTCTAACAGCATGACCAATTATTCTTCAGAAACTGTTTTATATATATTCAAACTTTGATCGAAATGCTGGAGGGTGGATTTGATTTACGAAATTAGTTTTAAGAAAATCTGAATGTGGTCGTTTCAACCACTGTTCTCACTGAGTGTATAAGTACAAATTAAATTCAACTGACCAACTACTAACTTCAAATTGTGCCCCCCCCTCCCTCGAGGGCGTCGACGTGATGACTCTCCCGTGGGGGTGTCGCTGGTTTTTTTTTGACAGATTGTGTCATACATAAACAGACTCTATAGCTGAAAGAAATATATCACCTGAATTCAGTGCCGGATTAACCACGTAGCAAGAGTAGCAATTGCTACGGGCCCCGCGCTAAAGGGGGCCCCGCATATTTAAATCCACTCATCTCTGCCTGAGCGTAATTTTTTTTAGTGAAACTTATTAAGATGTGGTATATTGAATTTTTTGATGTCACAAGAACGTGAAACGTTACAACTTTTTGTATTAAGACAATCCACGTCAGACACTCGGTACCCGACTATTTCCTTGGCGTAAATAAATCAACGAATTTCATACGGTAAACGCACAAGTTCTGCAAAAAGTTGCTTGCATAAATGTGTAGAATTTCAGTCGGCCTGATAATCAGCTCTACAAAAAGTCTGACGTATGCAAGCACTCTTACCCGACACTTAGTGTGGATGTGTAGCAGAATTGAAATGGGTCGATTTTAATTGTTAAAATTATCTCTTTATTTGTAAGATTAACAGACTACATTATTTTTAGTATAATTTAGTAACTATATACCAAAAATCTACTTTCTAGAATATAAGTATATTGGGTTATAGAAGTTATGACCGAAAAAAAATATTTTATTACTAAAGTAATAAATTGGTTTAAAATATTAATTATAAAATATAACTTATTAATATTAATCTTAAAAGAGAGATTTCCTCAAATTGAATTTTCCATAACCATTTCGTAATCCTGATATAGTAAGATCATTACCAAATTCATAAAGAGCAATGCATTCAATAAACTATTTCCAGAACCAAAGAAGTTGAAATTCTAGACGCGAGAGTCTCTATAATTTTTTTTTTCCGCTTCTACACATCGTTGGAGTCTTCTTACGGAAGCTCTTACTTCGAAAATTCCGATTTTGAAAAGGTTGTTGGATACTAGGTGGTCCGCCAGACCTGATGCTACGAAGGCACTTTTATGTGGTTTTACCACTATCAAGCAAGTTTTGGATGCCATTTCCAATAATATAGATCAAAAGTCAGAGTGTCGTAATCAAGCTTACGGACTTGTTTCAAAGATGAATAAGTTGGAAACGGGAATAATGACAATTACGTGGAATGGAATCCTAGAACGCATGCAAGCAACTAGTGCGTCGCTGCAATCGTCTAAAATAGACCTTAATACGGGATACAGCCTTTATGAATCATTACATGGATATGTCCAAACAATGCGATCTACATTTTCAAATATTGAAGCACAAGCCAAAGAGCTGACAAGCTGTCATGAATATCAGCAACAGCCTTCAAGACGACGCAAGCGGAACACAAAGTACGACGATTTTAGCGGTTATAGTACAATTGACGAATTTGTTGAGAAATAAACACCTGGTAAAAAGTTTGAAATTGTGGTGTTTGTTGTCATTATTGATAACACACTATCTGCTTTAGACAAACGCATGAAAGCATATCAAAAACTAACTAGTGTTTTTGGAATATTTCGACAGTTAAAATCTATTACAGCAGACGAGATTTAAAAAAAAACATTAATTATAGTCAGTGCTTATGAAAATGATTTGGAAGACAGCCTAGACAACGAATTAGTGCAGTTTGCCGAGCTGCTGAAAACGGATGTGGCTAGTGCGATTGACAGTACGAAAAACGAAGCTCTGGAAATTCAATATTATAAATTCCTAATGGACAATTCAGTAGAATCATGTTTCCCCAATTTAGAAATTGCTTTGCGCATTTATTTATCTCTCATGATCACTAACTGCAGTGGCGAACGTTCATTTTCGACATTAAAGCGCATAAAAAATGAGTTAAGGAATACTATGAGTCAAGAACGTCTGAATTATCTCGCTTTGATGAATATAGAATATGATTTGCTCAAAAAAATTGATACGAATTGGTAGTATTATTTCTAAATTTGCCCACATGAAATCTAGAAAAGCTACTTTGTAAAAGTTTAAAAAATAATAAGGGAACAGATAAATAAATATAAAATATAAGCATTATTTAAAGTATACCATTGATAAAATATAACATTAGCTATTCCTAAAAATATAATATACTTTGTATTAAACTTAAACTCTGAAATATGTATTGAAAAAAATAATTTGTGTAGTATCATCAGTTTTCAATTGTTAGTTTCCTATCAAAATTATTCTAAATTGCCAGGAAATTTCATCTCAGGCTTTTTGAACTTGTCAGAGCCTAACAGCGCCTATAGTAATTTACTACACTATTAATTACCCACAAAATTGTAACCTATAGATAGCAAATAAACGTATTGAGTATTGAATTGTTTTTTTACCACTTTATACTTAAAACCCCATAGGTAGTAGATCGAGAGCTCTTTGAAAGAATTTGCTACGGGCCCCGCGCTTGCTTAATCCGGCACTGCCTGAATTAAATCTTGTCATGGATATAACAAAGTGGCAAACTTCATAAAAACAAGACTAGTGAAGGCAAGATTTAAAAAAAAACTTTGTGAAGATTTGGGCTCAGAGCATACATTCTATACTCTATTACTGTAACTTTTGCTGGTTATTGAAAGGTAACATACTGTCACGTGTATACGAATTGTGAAATTGTTCACTGACAGAGTCGCAACGTAAAGCAGACAGGTTTAAAGATACTGACTTCTGAATAAAAATGGCATAACTCCTGCAACTGACTGACAAAATAATTGCGGCGTTTCGAAAGAAGTTGCTGCTGTGGAAAAGGAAAATGGAAGAGGACCAAGGAAATACGAACTGTTTTGGAAGGTTCCCTGCTTGAAAATTCTATTCATGATCTAAGACCAAGTTTACAATTTATTTTGGTCCATAATTTATCAACATTGAGCATCCATTCCAATAAATATTTTCCGGAGAGTCTTGGACAATACCCACTAGATTAGAAATCCAAAACGATTGAACTCTTCCTCATCTGTACTTTCAATTACCTGTTTAGTGATTTTTGTATATGCCAGCAGTATATAAAACAAGAAATCTTAAGCATTTTTTATAGTTGGTACGCACTTCATCTTTTAATTAATTTCAAAAATTTTCTTCCGTAAGGTGCTGAAAAAGGAGTTACAAACTTAATCACCGAATGACAGTTGAAATAAAAAGAAACAATCCAGATACTAAAAAAATGCTCTTTTCATTCGAAATAAATTCTCGTTGATATTGAATTCGAAAATCTGAACAGAAATCTCTCCTAAATCATAATTATTCAAATTCAACTATCAAATATTTTAACTCATTTCCAAATTACGTAAACTCTAAAAAAAATTTTATCAACAAAGCTTATGTCTGACTTAAATGATTTTTGAATGCGTGTTCACCAAAATCACAATTCTTCTTTCTTATGCTCTTGTTGACCCACCAAATTCCTGGTTTCCACTCCATTTTCATTGTTTGTTCAAACAAAAAAAGTTGTAAACAAAAGAATTCCATTTACTTCAATTCAGCTGAAAGGATTTGTCTCCGAAACCATTGCCAAAACCCAAAATATAGAATGAATTGCGCACAAGAACACAACACAGACCCGGATCAATCGAAATATACAAACGTGGTCTGTCTTTCCTATTCAGTCGATTATCTAATTAGGACTGCCTTTTCCAAGCAATAATCAAGGGAAATTCCAGGAACGCCTTTCCTGATTTCCATTGCTTTGCAGAAGTCGTGCTTTGTTGTGTTCAAAGAAAAAAAAAAAAAAAAAACAGCATCATCAACTGTGATATGTCACGTCACACGTTTTATTGTTATTTTTCTCATAATTGTGTCAATTAAAAGTTGACAGCATTCTTAGCTTTGGTTTTAGTAGCACAAAAGGTATGTTATAAATTAGTTCAAATAACAATTATTCCGTCACGTATTGATTAGGAAGGAATAATGTTTTAGTGCGTAAGTTAAATTTCCCAAATATTTGTTTAAAATCTAGAAAAAAATCTAAATAAAAAAGAAAATTTTAGATAGGGAAAATCTAGAAACATAAAATCTAGAATTAAAAAAAGTTTTCACATTTAGCTTGACAGATATTCTTCAAACCTTGTGTACAGTAAGGCCAAAAAAATAAATAAAACACATATGAATGTTTTTACTTGCGATTATAGGTACTATAAGGCAAGCTATGGATGCGTGCAATGACATAATGATGATAGAAAAGTCGAAAAAGTGGGTTTGCGAATTCTACCCTCTGTCTGTCTGAATGTCTGTTCGCACTTCTAGAGCCTGAACGGATGGTCCGATTTGGTTTAAATTTTGTATTGAGTATTTATTTGGCGGTCCCTCGGAAAATATTTTAAATTTTTGCTCTAAGCCCAAAAATAACGATACCAACCATTTAATCTTAAACAAGGAAATTGAATCGAAAACGGTTCCAACGATTTCAATAAAATTTTCAGAATTCTATTTTTTTAGAACAATCTATTTTTCGGTTGGAAAAGATTTTTCGGGATTCGTTATACCGTTATAGCTTATAGGTACCTATCATAAAACCGGAATTTTCAGATCAAGTTTTCTCGTAAACTATACATACGATTTCAATAAAATGTTTGACGCAGGAAGTCATTTAACCTTATTGATATAGAATTTAAAAATTCGTAACGATTTTCAGTATTATTTATTTTTCTGGATAGACATTTAGTTTTGAAATTTTATTGTATACTTAGTTTTTCTGAGAAATTTCAAACTAATTAAACAAAAGTATTTTAAATTTTTGTTTAATATACTAAACAAAATTATCTAACAAAAGAGCAAGTCCGTGCGACCCAGTCGTGCATTTCATTTATTTCGCTTAACACTATAGGACCTTCGAAGTGACGGTTTTTGATTATTTGGATTTTCTAAGAAACGGCTTTGAAAATTTTGATTAAATAATTTGCATAATATACACTGTTTTGGCTAAAATTAGTATTTAACATAATTTCAGGGCGTTGTTGTTTCAAAATTTAGCATTTTCGTATTACTGAATACTACAGTGAAAGTACGAGTGGCTTAAAGTCGTGCATTTTTTTTTACTTGCGATTATAGGTACTATAAGGCAAGTTATGCATTCGTCGAAAAAAAAAGTTTTGAGATAACAATCAAACATGACATTACGATAATAGCGAAGACGAAAAAAGATGGTCTAAAAATTCTGTCCGTCTGTATGTCTGTCTGTCTGTCTGTCTGTCTGTCTGTCTGTCTGTCTGTCTGTATGTATAGACACCTACAGCCCAAACGGGTGGGCCGAATTGCTTCAAACTTAGTGTATAGACTTTTTTAGGTATTGTACAGAGGGGAAATTGAATTGTTTTTTTTAGCTCAAAAAATAACGGTACCTGCCATACAACCGTTACGTTAAAGCTTATTTTTCTCAAAAACGGCTCTAACGATTTCAAATTAAAAAAATCAGTGTTGCTTTTTAGGTACGGCCAATCATATGGCTGACAAAAAGTTTTAAAAAATGGCTAAGAACGGTACTCTCCATAGGACCGTTTTTTTTGCTTTCGACTATTTCGAAAACGACTCAACCGATTCTTTCGAAATTTCACACACATATAGCTGTAGATAGCTTAATTTGTATTGCATACCAATATTTTTGAAAAATATTTTTTTGTATTTTTAAAAGCATTTTTTAAAACAAAATTTAAAAAAATTATATTTTGAAAACTGCTTATTAAATTTTTTTCTAAAAATTTTAAATAAATGTATTTGCTGAATACCTATGAACTGGCGTTTTTGAATTTTTTTTTGAATTTTTTTTTCAAAAAGTTTTTCAAAAAAAACTTTTTTTCTCAACAACCGCTCCACAGATTTTTATAAATTTATTCTCATAAATTCAAATTTATCCAAGAAATAAAATGGCGTACTTCTTTTTCAGCTCAAATTAGTTTAAGTATTTATTTAAGAATTTTGAAAATTTTATTTTTATCAAAATCTCAAGCCCCTAAATCACTGTCACTCATTAGAGCAAGTTCGTGCGACCCAGTCGTGCATTTTATTTTATTTTCGCACTCGTTGCATGTTGTATAATTCATGAATACAAAACATTTCAAAACAGCCTTGATATTTGTTTTTATTTTGTAGCCCGATGTCTGGCTTTACAATTTATAGAACTATTGGATTAATGCAAAAGATGATAGAACCTTAAAACAAAAAACAAGAAAAAACAGAAGGTCCAGGATAAAATCCGATAATTAAGACAAGTTTATACCTATATGTAGATATTTATAAACGATATGGGCTTCCGGCTTCTTTTTCATCCTATTACCTTCCATAAGCTTATTATACATATTATTTTTACGTTACATATTTGTATGTACATTTACCTTATTTGATATGTTTTTTTTTTGCATTTGAATATACTTATGTATATCATGTAACTTAGGGGATTATAATTTTTTTTTATATGATATATAAATTCGAACGTAAGTGAATCATATTCTTCTACAAAAAATATTTTCTTTAAAAAAAATCTGTAAACAAATCAATGTAAGTCAACTTGCCTTTAATTCTCTTGTTGTCTTGTACCATTCAAATATTATAAGTATTTTTCGGATGTTATCGTTTTTAACTACATACGATGAAAATGGTTATATCGATAATGATGCAAATGTTTTCCGCAGGAAATTGAAAGAATTGTGCATAACGAGCAATATTTACTGAAATGGGATGGGCGTATACTGTTTTTTTTTTTTTTTTTTTTTTTTTTTAATCTTAGTTATTTGTTTTCATATTTTTACTTTCTGCTCGGGATGGTTTGATTAAGTTTTACGAAATGTAAATCTCTACCCCTTAAAACATTGAAACCAGAGCTGCTTGCTCTTTGTCTTTGTTTCTCTCGAAGACTCCAAGGGACTTTTCTTCCGAGAGATTCCATGCTTCTGCACCATACATAGCAGGACCGGGATGATACCAAGTTTGTCACAAATCGATTCAGGCGTGTAGGCTGTAGGTATCTATACAGCAAGACAGAAATACGCACAGACAGACAGATTTGTTGGACCCACTTTTTAGGCTTCTCTATCATCGCAATGTCATGTTTGAGTGTCCAATGCATAACTTAACTTGCCTTGTAGTAACTATGATCGCAAGTAAAAACTATACCTATTCGTAATGGTTTTACCGCATTTAAAACTGAAAGTTGAACAGGGACAGACTAAAAAGCAGTGGTACCCAGGGGTGGTAAAACACTACGCCTCTTAAAAAATTTAAGTAACAAATACGAACATAGAACATATTTTAAAGTGCTTTCGAGCGTTTATTGCACTAAATTATTAAAATCTATATTTTGTATATGTGTCTCTTTTCGATTGTAAACTTACTTTTGAAAAGCTTCGTGTACACAATTCCACTGAGAGGTTTTTTTTTGCATGATACACTAGCACTGAAGGGGTTATTGATACCTTATTGAATTAACACATGCGAGAATTTAGGAGAGTAGGAATAGAAAGACGAAAAGAAATTTTGATGGTACAGTGGATTGAGATTTGTGTTATTTATCTCGAGAAAATCCCACGGGTAGTATCCAGTTTAAACTGGAACTCTGAATTGGAACTCATAATTCTAAAATAAATAAATAAATTCTTAAAAATAGATTAATTTGTGTTATTCGTCACCGATTTGCATATACTTTTTTGTCGAAACACATTCAAGCATATTAAATATTGCAAATGAAATTTTTTTACTGATGTGTTTTACTGATCGCTATAACCGGCGCCCCTTAGTTAGTCATAAACGTAATTTGTTACAATAATGCAACCAAAATAAGGTTTCCTGCAAATGTAAAGACACAATTCAAAAAAAAGTTTCTCTTAATTTTTAATGTTTTAATATGTACACAAAAAGAGATTCTCTCTATAGTTTCTTATAACAATTATACATTGTACACGAACGCTGGGAATTTGGAATTTTCGTGGCGATTTATTCAAAAAAGATTGTTTCCTTTGGGCATTTCGTCCATGTGTGCTATGTCTGTGGGGATATTAGCTAGAAGGTTTTAATTTTTTGGGGATTTTAGTAAAAAGGAATTTTTTTTGGAATTCCGTAGGACACGCTTATAAAAACCATGAAACCAACTTCATCAAATTCATTGACATTAGTAATAATTATAGAAAAGAATTAGATGAAAGATGGGTTCAGCTGCTGATAATAAAAAAATATTTTCAAAATGTTTGTATATTTAGTATATAAACTTATCTTTGTTTGTTTTGATAAAATAAACGTCATTGAAACGTTTACTTGTTTACTCGAAAATTAAAATAAGGATATTTTTGTATCTATTGACTGTACTCATTATTTTCTTAATCCTGCAAAAAGATCTTGGTACACATCAAATTTTGGAGTCATTTAATGTTCGCGTATTGAGAATAACAATAATTTGAAAAGTTTCTTCTGAAGATAATAAGACAGCTTAGATAATATTCCTTGATTTGGATAAAGAACTTTTTAAAAATGCAACCTTGGTAGTATTCAATATAATATAAAAGTTAGTCAAAAAGTGCTGTTACTGTTAGTATAAGATTACTATCAATTTCTTGTGTTTGCAATAATTTTGAAATTGTATAAAATGTTTTCAGAAATATTTTTATATCAGAAAAAAAACACGCATAATCTCTTAATTAATATAAAATTAATTAGTTATAAGGCAGATAAAAGTTCGTTATTACTCTCATATCTCTTTTTAATGTAAAGGAAATAAAAATATATAATTTCAAAAAAATTATATTATAACATCCTTATTGGTAAAGCTTAACTATGTAAGTCCAAGCACTCATTATTTTCCAAAATACATAATTAGTGAGTGAAGATAAGCTTTATGGTTTCCCTCTCACACAACATTGCTTTATTGTTTCAATATTCTTATTTTGTATTAGCTTAGATTACATGTATTTATATGAGGAATGTTCAGTATCTATATCATTCTAACCACGTGCTTCAGACACGGATACCTTATCTAATTATTATCTCCTGGACTTTTGGCAAGCAAATAACCACTCTGTTGGATACCAGTTAACAAATTAGTTCTACCAAAAGCTAATTTCATGGACAAATTCCTGAATATCATAATGTCACAGTAAATATCTATTTCCATTGCTCCCTCATGTTAGGCAACGTCACAACAGAAGCTCCTGGAATCAAATTCCACAAATCACCTACCTATAATACCGGTAAGTAAAAATTATGTTATCGTGACTTCGTAGTTTGGGAAATATTTTTGGAATGTTTTCGACATAACAGGTAGACAGGATGTCAATATCTTTTAGATTTAGACAGTTGCTCATATTGAGTACACATATGCACAACATTTTTGTTTATATGATAATCTTTTTTGATATATACATTTTGTAATAAGCATTTCAAATAACCGCCCAGGAAGTAGATTTAGATTAGATTAATTTATTGTTCCTTAAATAGTTACGTCTGCCTGATTAGCAACTCAAAAATATAAAAGATTAAAATTTTTTAAGGATACGGTTAAATTCAAAAACTGTCGTTTAAAATTCTGCTTCTATAAGCTAGTGCTGTTTTACAAAATTGAAACATTTTAGGTACATCCATTTCATTGAGAAACTTAAGTATTAATTTTTCTGTTTCTCTGAGAACGGGACACCTTTCAACAAAATGAAAAATATCTTCTCTTTCCGCCATATTACACTTTTCGCAAAGTAAGGGAAGATTATCACGGTGGGGTATGAAGTTGAGACCTAAAAGTTCACCTCACAGTCATATTTGATATTTGTTCAGCCGTGAAGTCATCTCTAAAATAGTTGTTTTGGTTTAAGTTGTAATTTAGCTTACTGTATATCAACCTGTACATTGATTCTTCTGCTTCCTTGGTGTATTCTATCCTCAAACGTTTATCTGTGTTGGCAAGCATCTGATATAATAAAGGCTTCAACTAGCTGTAATCGTCCAAGTTTAGTACTATTCCAGCATCCTCTGCCAAACCAATCCAATCGATGAACCATCCAGATCTGCTGCGAATCGCTTGAAGAGCTGCATTTTTTGGAAGACGATAACTGGGCATATTCAGGATTTTAATAATCTAGTCAACTTGAAGCTTGAGAGACTTGATAAACAATGAGGAGATTCCGGTTTAATTAGTTACACGTAACTAATGTAACTTATGTAACTAATGTAACTAATGTAACTAAATGTAACTAATTGTAACTAAATGTAACTAACTATAACTAATAGAATTTTTCAAATACAAAAACTCACATTTTATGTTAAATTGAAATTTAGAACTTCCGTCCACAAACCCGATCGAATGACGTTTGACTACACTGTATTAGGGCAAAGCTGGATGATTGATATTGCCGTCGGGCCAGCTGCCATCTGTGGCAACGGCAACCTGGCAAGGAATACGTTTTTCAATTTACTATATTTCTGCAAAAAAAAAAATTTTAAATAATAAAACAAAATAGATCTCGTTTGATTTCCTTTGGGCGAGCCAAATCTGAAATTTGAGACCAAATCTGAGATCAAATCTGAATTTACCATACAAAAATAAATCAAAATAAACAAAGAAATGTCCAAGAATCTCAAGAAAGAGGGGAAAACTTTAAATGTAAGTAAAAATCTTTTGTATGCTCTAAGAATATAATATTTTATTAGATTTCCTTTTCATCAGGAATACAGTAATTTCAATATGTATTCCTTGCCAGGTTGCCGTTGCCTTGCTAATAAAAGAATTTTGTCAATAGTCGATTGGAATTCAGGATGAAATGTGATTTTTTTTTATTTTTTATTATTAAGTTAGAGTTAGTTTTATTTAGTTACAGTTAGTTACATTTAGTTACATTAGTTACATTAGTTACGCCAAATATTGGGCGTAACTAATTCATATTAGTTACGCGTAACTAAACGAGTAACTTACTTCATGTAACTTACTTGCCAACACTGGGTACAGGTTCTGCAAGACGCGTCCAAATTTATGAGACAACCCCAATCCATACAACTTGCATGTCAGCAGATTACGGTCAATCGTATCAAATGCTGCCTTAAAGTCGAAGAAAAATTTATATAATTTCTTATTTAGAGACAAGAAGGAATTTGCAATACTTTTGAGCGCAAAAATGTGCGGTCTATGTTTGAGTATCCCGGTCTGAAACCAGCTTGGAATTCACTTAAAAGGTTATTGGCGTCTATCCACGATCCAAGTTGATTCTGCAGTACTGCTGTAAATATCTTATAGGATGCATTTAAAAAAGAAATACCTCTATAATTTACTGCATCCAATGTGTTGCCTTTTTTATGTATAGGAAACGCTTCTTTGAATTCTTTAGGAATGATCCCATGTTCCAGTACGATATTAAATGCTTCTGTAAGCTTTTTTAAGGAGCTCATCTGTGCCATATCGATAGAATTCCAATGCTGGTATTCTATTTGCTCCGGCCGTCTTTCCGTCCTTCAATTCGCTCTTAACGACGCAGCAACCTCTTCCTTAGATACTGGCTGATCCAGAAGTTTTACATAAAAGCCCAGTTGAGCATATTGAAACATATGAAAGCTCAAAAGAGTGTGGTTTAATAGCTGACTGAAATGTGACGTTAATGTTTTACAATTCAAATTGCAGCTTATGACATATCTCTTGCCATTTAGCCTTTGTATTGATTTCCAAAACTCTGATGAATTCCTACAATTAGGTAGGCTATTGGCTAATCTCTCCTTGCAGATTGCTTTAAACCTTCGATTACGCTCCATATAAGTTCGCTTTGTAATATCATTATACTTCTACTGATTTAACGAATCATAAGAAAAATTGCTTGCCGTCATGCATTCTAAACCATGGTTTTCTAAACTGCCGACTTCGTCTGAGATTGTTTGGTCCCGAATACGCTTCCTTAATGCAATCATCAATACTCTTTAAACTGTCACTTTGGTGCCTCATTAGCCTTGGAATCTTTCCTATGCAATATAGGCATGTAATTTCGGGAGTCCCACAAGGCAGCCATATTGGGCCTCTGCTATTTATTTTATGCATTTTATTTAAGCAAAACAATTCTACGACAAACTGACAAAAAGGTGTTAGAGTTTTCAGTAAAAGAAATTTTAAAGTGAATATTTTAATAGGTATAAAAGTTGTAAAAGAACGGATGTTTTCATATTTTGGGGCGTGTTTCTGTAATGAAGGTTTTGTTCTAGAAATCAAAATGGTAAACAAAAAACACACCAAGACATCTTCACCTGTATTTTCCAAAAAAAAAAAAAAAATTACAAAACAAAATATTCCCAGCACACCTACTCACTCAGTAATACCTTTGCAACGATATATATATCATCTCAATCGGTTGGGTAACCATCTCGCAATTGGTACCACAAAAAAACTGCTTTCCTATTTATATGTACAGGGTGATTCACGAATTATGCGTCAAAAAGCTAGAGCGTCTAGGTTGGGTTGAGACAAGAACAAATCGTATGGAAGGGGGGATCTATTCCTCTCCGTTAAGCCGGGAGGTGCAATTTTCTAAAAACATGACTTAAATTTGAAAAAAAAATTATTAAAAAATAACGGTAACTCCTACAATGCCATGCTATACCTTTTTGTAAAGCCAAAAACTAATTTTTTTATTGTATGTATATTAAATGAAGTTATTCTATTAACCGTTTTCAAAATATTAATTTTCAATCTCAAAATTTTGAAAAAAAAATTTTAAAAAATAATTTTAATACTAATTTTTTTTTCAAAGTTTACGTGAATAAGTATTATTCTTGTTCTCAGAATTCAATGCTCCTATTAATTTTGAATCCAACACTGAAAACCGTATGGTTCTATGACTTTTTGTATAGCCAAGCTATTGCAAAATAATCGAACCTACTTCTACTTCTTCTAATGGAAGTGTAATTTACTACAATTTGGCTCTACAGAGCTGGTTTAATTTGCCACAGTAATTTTTAATTTTTTATTTTCAAAATCAATATTAAGAACTCAGAATCGAAGTTTTTAACAATAATTTTGATAAAGTTGATTCCTTGGGCAAATTAGAACAAATTACTTTTATGTAACCACAACGTATATAGATGCGTAGGTGAAGGTTCAATTTCAATGATTTCATTTTGTTTTTATTTACAAATCATGGATCTCTAGGTTCCATACATAATATTGAGTTTGAAACTTTAGGCACTTATTTCTATAATAACAATTGAAACTTTTTGTTGTACAACTTTCATGGAAATATGAGTTTGAAAGCAGAGTACACACGTGTAGCTATAGCTTTATTGAAAACTTTATTAATTTATTTTCCCCAAATCGACTTCGATTTGTTCAAACGTTTCATTGATGTATTACCCTGTGGTTATTTTAATATAACTCTTACACAGTTTTTGTATCAGACAAACTGTCCGACTCATCAAGTAATACAAGTTGTGTTTAGATGTATCTCCTTTGTGCTTTATTGATGATTGATCCTTAGCCATCAGGGCACATACAACAAATATAATTCTTCGTTAATATTTGTCGATGAATTTCTTCTATTTTAAGCCACAATATATACGTATATGTTCACTAAAACGCATTAGGATAATCAAAAAAGTTTTAACGCATATAATTCATGCCATATCCCATGATGTAGGGTGTGGACTAAAACTTTACAAGTAATCGGTAACTTGAGGGTTCATATTATGTTATGTGCTTTTTTTAATACTATGACCTTTTTCTTTTTCTGGCATAATGAAAATATATCCAACAGTAGCTACCAAAGATTCACAATGAAAATATCATAATAGTGCTCACTTGATTTTGATATGATGGACAACGAGATAGTGGAGTCAATAAAGGTTTTTACCAGAAGTCCACAGAAACAGCTCCGATTTTGATAATTTTTTTAAAAATGTTTTGTTTATTCATTTTGTTCAAATTCAGAAAACTTTCAGGTGGGTGAAATAATTAATCATAATATTATATACATATGTATATGAGTCCCAAAAAGCTAGAGCGTGTAGTTTGGGTCGAGACAAGAAAAAGATTGTATGGGAGGGGGTATATTTCCCCCCGCGGGAGGGGCAATTTTATAAGAAAATCACTTAAATTGAAAAAAAAAAGATAACGGTGACTCCTACAATGCCATGCTACACCTTTTTGTAAAGCCAGAAATCTATTCTTTTATCGTGTGTTCAAATAAAGTTATTTTAGTGGACCGTTTTTGAAAGATTAACTTTCAAACTCAAAACCTTGAAAAAAAAATTAACTTTCAAACTAATATTTTTTAAAATTTTACGTAATTTTCTAAATTAATTTGCTAAAATTTGTCAGCCCAAAACTAAAAACTGGACGCTAAAATATCTTCTATTTTTTGAGAAAATTAAAAGTAACGAAAACCACATTGTCCATCCATCATTTTTTACATTTTCTTATTTATAACTACACTTCTCAAATTTAGAAGTTTTTATATCGATAAAATAAATTATATTAAGCAGTTTCAAAAGGTGCCGTGAAAAAACTCCAAATTAAGTTGTTCGGTGTTATTTCACTCTGCTTGTGAAATAAAGCCGACTCGGCCTTATTTCGTTTTCAATTTATAAAGACATTCAGATAAAGATGTCTTCCCTTAAAAATGTATCTACCGTTCAATGAATTCACACATTTTTCAAACAGTTTAATTAAAGCCGCTTCAATTTGCTCTTGGTGTCTAGCAATAAGGTCGTGCGTAATAAGGTCGAAGCGTTTATATTTCCATTCTTTGCTTCGATACGGCTTTATAGAACGATATTTTCTCTGGTCCTTCCTATATTTAAAGAGAAGAATGGTTTTTGGAAGTATATTTTAATGCGTCGAAAGAATAGCTTCATGAGAGGGAAAGGGTCAGTGTGAAGAGCGATGAGGGAGAGGGCGGTCGGTGAGGGTGGCCGGTGTAGAGGGCGATTTTCAAAAAATAATGAAAAAATCGCGCGGTTGAACTTCACTTCACAAAACAAGATCCTAACAAGTACAATTGCTTTAGCAAATTCTTTTGCCTTCTCTCTGAATTCGGTTATATTTCACAAGCAATGTTCGGCGTTATTTCACTTTGTGATTGTGAAATAACGCCGAACTCCAAAGTTAGGTGTTATTTCGCTTTCACGGCACCGTTCCAATATCCGATTTGGATTGGATTGTGCAAGGCAAGCACAAAGGTGTAGGAAAGTGGAGTGTATAGGGACTGGTTGACCAATCTTTTCTTTAAAGTGTCTGATGTAACATGTGGAGAGTGGAATAAATTCGTAATATAGATTAAGAAGTAAATAACTTCCTGTTATGACCATATGTTCATCATAAGACACCATTGTTATTTTCGACAAAAAGTCGAAAAAGCAGATAAAAACCTGTTCCCAACGTGGAACGGTTAGAGTCTAATGATGATAAAATGATCTTTAAACATTTAACTAATGTCTGATAAAACAAACACATTGTTTCTTAAATAAACATATTTAAGTGCAAATTGATGATATAAAGACTTTTAGCAAGAAAAAGGAGAAAACTTTTGTTTTTAAAACAAGAAGCTTTAAACACAGCCATATTCAAAGCTTCATCTCAATTTTCAAAAAGAAGCATCTTAGCTTAATCGCAATTTATCAAGTACAAAAGTCAACTCAACCCCAACATTTTAAATGCTCTTAAGGACAGCAACGCTTCATGCTCTGGCTCAACTATTTACTACAGAATTTTATGAATATAAAACCGATTGGCTTAAATATCTCAGAAATTTATGGGGGCTTCTCATTTTTGACCAAGAAATTCTTTATAAAATATTTTGAGTCGCACAAGGCGTTCTGTATCTGTGTTTCAGTCTATTGATCTAAGCAATTCTAAAGATATTGGTGTTATTATCGATTTCTTTCTTATTCAACAAACTTTAATGATTGTCAATATGCATTTATTTATTCTGTCTTTGATTATGACCAATGAATTTGCTTGCAGAACCTGCATCAATTTAACCAAGAGATCAGTTTTAACTCCACAAAATTCTTCAGTCTCCACGTCTTCAATATCATGTACACTTTTGTATGAGGTTTCACAATGTGTGGGGTTTTCATGATATATAATTCTACCCGACAATCCTGTTTACTCGCTTGAGGGTAGGAAAAGTAAAAAGGATGTTTGTGCGTGAGCTTAACCCATGGCTTGGAAATGTTTATACACATTACATATTTTATTTTATTTTACTTTCATCACTCACACGACGACGCCGACGCGACGTATTCTTTTTCAAATTGCGAACGCATGTTTGCGTCTTAACAATCTATCTCAAATTCAATAATTATATCTGAGAGATGAAATATTGAACAAGAGTAGATGATTCTAGGAGGATGATATCATCATAAAATTATCCTAAAGCAAATGGAAAAAAATAAAACCCGTCTTTGAAGTTTACATCAACAAAATAATGAGGGAAGGAATCACATAATGCGTCAATCAAAATTTCAAGACAACAATTAATCAACTTCGCACATTTTGAAATCATTCCTTTTCTTCGGTGATTGTAACAATGAGAATTATGGCGAGCAAAAGAGTCTCTTTAAGTCGAAAGTACTCTTAGTGGAATTCTCCTCTAATAATATAATACAAATGAAATTCATATATTTACATATTTACAGTTTTACAGTTTAAGATAACAAAATTTACAGCCATCGCTTCGGCCTAAGTGAAAACTCTAAGGGAATACTTATAAAATAAATATATGTATAAATATGTATTAACACAATATGGTGTTTAAATTTATGAAAACGACGGCAACGTTTTTAAGAAATTTTAATGAAGCAGGGTTTAAGTAAACAAGGGCATGGTATTATTTTAAAGTTTCTGAGTTAGTTAAAGTTCCGCTTTTCTCAACAACATTTACAGTTGCATGCCAATTTAGTTCGCTCCGACCATTAGCATCTTGTCTGCCAAAAATGAGTTACCTGGTGTAATGATGGTGAATAATGAGCAGATAATTGGCAAATCAGGTGTAGCTTAGATGGAGAATCAGCATCACATCAAGAAAGTTGAGGTTCATTAAGTTGTAGTTTAGATGTTTAGATGATTTTAGTGTTTACAGATATTTACCTATACAAGTTTTACAAGTGAAGGCTACATATCATAAGCTTCATTATATCTGGTGAGTCATCGAAATATCGCAAAAATACTAAAAACACATAAGCGAGAGCTACAGTACGTTTGCAACGAACTGTTGGATACCATATATTCCCTATATTTTTGTATGTGTATGCGTCTGCCTCCCGCATCCAGCCGATGTTTCAGTTTCAGAAACAAAATTCTTCTTTAGCAGATAGAAAATAAAATGCACGACTGGGTCGCACGAACTTGCTCTTATGATAAGCAATTGCTTAGTGGCTGCATATATGGCTATTACAAAAATTTAAATAATTTCGAAAATTCTTTGATTTTTTAAATTAGTTTAAGAGTTTTCTCGGAAAAAATAAGTAGGTATGCATAAAATTTCAAAGCTATACGTTAATCTAGGATAAAAAATCGTTCGACCAGTTTTTTTTTTAAAGAGGTTATTTTTGAAAAACTTTTCCAAGAACATTGTGAAATTTTTTTGAGTAATCTGTAGTTTACATTTGAAAAAATAATTTTTAAAAAATCAATATACCCGTTTCCAACATATTTCGAAAACCAAAAAGTTTTTTGAAAAAATTATAAAAAATCAAAAAAAAAAGTTTTCGAACATTTTGAAATGCCATATTATTAATATTATGAATGACTTCCTGTGACCTGTGATTTTATTGAAATCGGTTGTATAATTTACGACAAAATTTAATTTGAAAATACTGGTTCTATGAGAGGTACCGTTGTTAGACAAATTTTGAAAAATCTTTTCCAACCAAAAGATAGATTGTCTTGCAAAAATAGCATTCTGAAAGTTTAATCAAAATCGTTAGAGCCGTTTTCGAGAAAATCAATTTTTTTCTTCACGATTGTATGGCAGGTGCCGTTATTTTTGGGCCTAGAGCAAAAATTAAAAATATGTTCCGAGGGAGGGCCAAATAAGTCCTAAATACCAAATTTGAAGCAAATCGGCCTATCCGTTTAGGCGCTAGAGGCGCGAACAGACATACAGACAGACGGACGGAATTTCCAGACCCACTTTTTTCGACTTCTCCATCATCGTAATGCCATGTGTGATTGTTATCTCAAAATTTTTTTTTGCACGAATCCATAACTTGCCTTATAGTACCTATAATCGCAAGTAAAAATTGAAGTCGAAGAAAAATATATACGAACAAAATCTATTTTGATTGTAATTGGAGCTCTGGTCTTCCAACCTTC
The DNA here is from genome assembly GCA_916050605.2 of Platycheirus albimanus. Classification (NCBI taxonomy): domain Eukaryota; kingdom Metazoa; phylum Arthropoda; class Insecta; order Diptera; family Syrphidae; genus Platycheirus; species Platycheirus albimanus. Next base: position 48,681,839 of record OU696697.1, on the reverse strand, counting down.
GATTGCGTATATAACAAATTAGTAACCCCTGATATTAAGTTCAAATTTTGGGTTGACAGATAATGACTAGGTATAGGGTAGACAGAAGACATCTTCGTCTACTAAGAAATATTGTAAGCATCATGGACATAATTAAATTAGTGGTAGGTTGGGTTTCAGAGATATCTACACATTCCCATTATGGATGTGTAGGTGTACCAACGGAATATGTTGGTGGTTTATTTGCAGCATTAATTATATCAGGCAATTTTCCCTCTTGGTTACTATAGCTGGGTTTCCGTTAAACTTCCATTCAAAATATAGTGGTTTTGTGTACGGAAACAAAGCAAATACGGCGGGAAACAACAAGAAGTCATGATGATGAAGGCATGGATCCATTAAAGATGTATCTACAGAAGGATATTAAGTTTCATGGTCGTCCGGATAAGAGATTTTTCGAGTTGAATATAGCTACTATTGAAATAATTGACCGCTGTTTCGAAATTGTGTTGGTGGTAGTTTGACTAGCAGTCAGTCGGCTTAGCTTATTGGTACCTATAAAGTTTTATGTTTATGTTTAAATTTACTTGGTAATATTTTGCGTAAATGTTTATATTCTCAAACTATGTGAAAACATTCTCCTTGAAGATATTTTACCAAACTATCCAAGACCAAAATCGTAGTTGATTTATAATGCCAAAGTCACAGAATTGAGCACGCAATCTTTATTTGTATCTGCTAATACCTGCATGTTTTCACCGCTTCTACCAAAATTCGATTGAAAAAAAAAAGGTTTTGTAGGTCTCGCAGATTTTTTTTTTAACTATTTTAGTAGTTCACAAAATAATTCATTCATTAAACCACAACGTAGTTGAACAATATCAAATACCTGTTTTACTCGGAAATGGCTGCACCAATTTTAATAAAACTCTTACAGGAAGATAGCTGATGTTTTAAAGCGAAACTGAAACAAATTAAATTAAACTTATGTGGCGCTGCTGCAAGTTTTCCATTATTATATTTATATGGACAAATCTGGCTCGAAATATTTTATTTAGGTGTAATATTCAAATACCAATAAAAGATTTAATCATCTTATTCCCAAAAAAAAAATACTGGCCCGAAAAATAGATAATTAGTATTTTTTAATAGTTTTTCGAAAATAAAGTGCACGACTGGGTTGGATAAACTTGCTCTAATGTGTATCTAACAGTGGTCTTGGACTTTGAGATTATGGAAAAAAAGCAGGGAAAAAAACGTTTTTTGCACAAAAAAATGAAGTAACCATGTGATTTGTTTATTATTATGAATTTTAAGAAATTGTTTTTTCAAAGTCGTTCGACCAGTTTTTTTGGAAAAACTTTTCGCAAATATCTTAAAAAAAATTTTTGAGTAGGTATGCTCAGTAATAATATTTAAAAAAAAATGGATTTAACTGTTTTTGGAAAAAATTAAAACTTTTTTAAAAAAATGAAAAAAACACTTTTTTTGAAAAAATTAGGAATTAATATTATTTTGTTTATAAAAGGGTTTCTGCATTAAAAACTTCATCGAAATTCGTCAAGTGCCTTTCGAAAAAATCGGATTTCAAAAAACCGTTCCTATGGGAGGTACCGTTGTAAGACTTTTCTTGAAAAATCTATTCCAACCAAAACTTAAAGCTTACGCAGTAAACACAAAACCGTAGGAGCCGTTTTCGAGAAAAATTAATTTTTCACTAAAAACCGTATGGCAGGTACTACCGTTAGTTTTAGAGCTAGAATGCTAATTCTAAGAATCCCTCCGTAGGACGCCATAATAATACTATGTACCAAGTTTGAAGCAAATCGGTCCAGCCGTGTAGGCTGTAGGTGCCGATACAAACAGACGGACAGACAGACACACACACAGACAGACAGAATTGTCGGACCCACTTTTTCGACTTCTCTATCATTGTAATTTCATGTTTGATTGTTAGAATTTTTTTTTACTAATGCATAATGTAGTACATTATCTATAACCGCAAGTACAAATTACACATTTTTTTTTAAAGAAACACTGGTCGACTGATTTAAAAAAAAAGGTTTATTAAATTCAAAACAGTAAAATGTATTAGATGGCTCTATTTTATTTTTTCCCAAAAATAGTTTTAGCTAGTGGTTTGAACTTCGAAGTGATTTATAAAATTTCATATGTGATTTTACTTGCGATTATAATAGGTACTATAAGGCAAGTTATGGATTCGTGCAGAAAAAAAAATTTGAGATAACAATCAAACATGACATTACGATGATGGAGGAGTCGAAAAAAGTGGGTCTGGAAATTCCGTCCGTCTGTCTGTCTGTCTGTCTGTCTGTATGTCTGTTCGCGCCTCTAGATCCTAAACGGGTAGGCCGATTTGCTTCAAATTTGGTATTTAGGACTTATTTGGCCCTCCCTCGGAACATATTTTTAATTTTTGCTCTAAGCCCAAAAATAACGGCACCTGCCATACAATCGTGAAGAAAAAAATTGATTTTCTCAAAAACAGCTCTAACGATTTTGATAAAACTTTCAGAATGCTATTTTTGTAAGAAAATCTATCTTTTGGTTAGAAAAGATTTTTCAAAATTGTTCTTATAACGGTACCTCTCATAGAAACAGTATTTTCAAATCAAATTTTCTCGTAAACTATACATCCTATTTCAAATAAATTTTGGGCACAGGAAGTCACTCATAATTTTATTAATATGGCATTTCAAAATTTAAAAAGAACTTTTTTTTTGATTTTTTATAAGTTTTTCAAATTTTTGGTTTTCGAAATATGTTGGAAACAGGTATATTGATTTTTTTTAACATTATTTTTTCAGATGTAAACTACGTATTGCCATATATTTACTTACTCAAATAAATTTCAAAATATTTTTTGGAAAAGTTTTTCAAAAATAACCTTTTTAAAAAAAAACTGGTCGAACGATTTTCAATATTTTTTTTTTCTAGATTGACATATAGCTTTGAAATTTTATTGCATACTTAGTTTTTTCGAAAAAACTCTTAAACTAATTTAAAAAACAAAAGAATTTTCGAAATTATTTAATTTTTTTTTTTATTATCCATATATGCAGCCACTAAGCAGTTGCTTATTATAAGAGCAAGTTCGTGCGACCCAGTCGTGCAATTTATTTTCAATGTTACATTTTTTTCAAACTCATGCCCCAAGACCACTGTTCACAGATTAGAGGAAGTTCGTGCAATCCAGTTGTGCATTTTATTTATCTCATTTTAGGGACCGGGATCCGGGACATGCAAGTTTGACGCGTTTTGCAGAATTTCCAATTACAGCAGTGGAAACGGAAATATGTGTTTACATTATTGTTATTTTTTGCTGTAGTTTTGAGCTCGTGTCGTAAAATGTGGATAAAACTGTGTGGCTTCTCGGTGATCTTTAAGCAATTTCAGGCAACATTTTTGATTACCTTACGTTTCTTGAACCCATTGAAAACTGAAACTACATTCATACATTAAGATGTGCTGTTCAAGTCAATCCAATTATATTACCATTTGTTTCTTAGTTGTAATAAATAGGTACCTTTCAAGCTGCAGTTCAACTAAAATATGAAGCTTGTGTTAACCCACAAAAAACCCCTTATAAATTCCATGACTTAGGGCTAAAAACATCTACATCTGCACCTGTCAGGGGAGATAAGGACTTTGATGAATGTAGGTATTGCAATGTTTGAAACATATACCAAATTATAAAAATTTTACCTTTCTAACAAAATTCGGAGTTAAAAAAAACCGGATGATGTTTTATTTTCGCATGAATATTTCAAATTTGGTATTTCGAAGTGGATTTAAAAGGGTTCTAGAAATTCTGAATACCTATGTATATTACATTCTTTAACAAAATTTCTATTTGAAAATACAAATTTTCAAAATGATTTATAGGTTAAGTAGGTACGCTGGCTTTGTTCAATTCAACCTTCAATATTTTTACTGCACATTTTATATTATCCTCTTTTCTATTCTATAAATCTTAAGCCTTAGAGTTAGTTTTTTTATTCTAGGCTGTTCAAGGTTTGATAGCTTTTAATTGATCTAATGATCGACCGTAGGTATAGTTTGGGCCTGTTGATATAAAATTAAAGTAAGCAGGAAATCATAATAACTATACATAATGAAAACACAGGAAATTTTCATTTAAAAATCACCATTAGTAACGAGTTGTTTTCAGGCAGACATACATAGATTTATTTTTAAAAAAATTGGGCTTACCCATTATCTAAATGAAATTTTAGATTTTTATCTCAATTTGCTTTTAATTTAGTTCGTGCACGATTGCATATTTTTCATTAAAATACATTCTACTTAAACCAATAATGGCAAATTAAAATGAGAATACCAAGCATTAGGTGCCAACAGGGAAAACTTTCATTTGGAAAGTTTTTAAGTCAAAATCACTGTATAGGTTGTCAGGAAGGCATGGTAATGAATAAAAGAAATCTTGTCCCCTGCCCAGTAGTAACCCTGTTTCCGGAAGGACAGGATACAGGTGCTCTACCGCAATTTTTCTCAATTTACGGAGCGCATATACATAAATAAAATTTGCTACCTTTTTTTAGAGATACAATTTGTGAAGAAAGGCGGAAGTCTGCAATTTTTGGATGAGTAATCCGTCAGGCGAGGCGGAGCACGTACACAGTTCATATAAATACCCGTATACTGGATGTTTTCTCTCGGTTTGGGGGACAAAAGTAGAAGGATACACACACTTTTTGTTAACACTGAAGTTGAGTTCTCCTGTTTGAAATATCATCATCATCAGTCATACCAGTGAAGTTTGTCGGGTGTTTTGGTCTTTTATTATTTCTTTTTTTTGGCTTTAAAGGCTTAATGGCAAACACGTAGTTTTTTTTTTTTTTAAACAAGGTTAGACAAGACAACAATTTATCAACTTAAAATAGTCTTGATTTTACAAAATTATTAAAAAAAAAATTAAAATAAAACACATCTTTAACTTTTGTAAAAGCCGTTATATAAAAGTTAACAAAAGCATTTAAACTATTAGCAATTTACAATTTACAACTGTCCCTGTCCGTTTTCGTGTGTAATTAATAATAATAATAATAATTTTAACTATATGCCTGTAAGACCCAAGGTCTTTTGAATGCAAACTGCACGGCAATAGTTAGAAGGAATAGAAAGATAGGAAAGATTTTTGTTGGTACAATGGATTGAGAAATAGGTGATATTTATCTCATGAAAATCCCACGGGTGGCGCGGCGTCCAGTTGAAGCTGGGGGAATATTGAAAAGTTGCTACCCAGGCTGCGGGGCTCGAACCCACAACTCTTAGTTTAGCAACCAAGCACTTCATCCACTGTACCATTGCCACCCGCATTTTAAATTTTAAACTTAACATTATTGATTTGTTTGATCGGAATTTGTTTCAGAAAATTGTAAAGGGTCCTTCAATTGTTGTCGCAATAGAGTTGGAGAGTACAGTGTAAATGCGTCGAATACAAATTATTTATACAATTGCGCTGAAGGCTATTTATTTTAAAATTGAATGATAAGGCTTATGAAACTTTTGTTCTTAACAAATAATTTTTAAATAATGAAAGAAGTTTAACAAAAATATATATCTTTTGAAATATTATACAGATCGAAATCCCTTTTCATAAAATGCTATAATTTTTATGATTGTACTTCTTTTCTGTACCTACAGCTTAGTTGAGAAATACTATAATCGGTCGCAAAAATGTTTTGAGCCCTTTTCCGATTTCGCTGTGAGAGGAAACCTAAAGCAAAGGGTCTAAAGCTTCCGAGAAGTCAGCAAGAGTGTAACAACAATCAGTATCAAGGCCGAATTCCACCATTTAAGCCCTAAAAGCGCCCATGCCCCAACATAAGAGAAAGAAAAAAGAAAGAGAAAGACGACGATACCAACGAAAGTTTCTAAGAGCAATGCCCCAACCATTTTGAATCTAAAATCATCTTGGAGGACTTTAACGTCCAAAATTGGGAGAGAGGACATCTGGGCTTTTTTACAATAACCCTCGAGAAAACCCCGGAGAAAGAAAAAAGATCATCAACGAAGTAAAGTCATCGAGGAGAAGCAGATATGCTTTTAAAAAAGAGGTGCAAAACTTCTATAGAAGAGTGAAAAAATCAACATCATTTTACACTACTAGCGGTACCCGGCGCGCGTTGCTACGCCAAAAAAAAAAAAAACTTAAATGTATTTAATTTGAAATTAAATTTATTTATAGATTTAAAAAAAAAAACCTGTCACACGGCTGTCAAGTTCCCGCTCAATTAATAGTTAATCTATAAATGACAGCCATGAGCGGGATTAAAAACGAACAAAGCAGTAGGATCCGATAGGCTTTAAGTTGAACTTTATGAACATGTTGGAGATGGCCTGGTGAGAATATCTCAATCAACGCCGGGTCTGGGATTTGTCGAATTTGGCGCCCCCGCACCATTTCATCATTCCATTGACAGTTTAGAAATTTTGAAGACCTTTTTTTTATTTTACTTTTTTTTGCTCTTCACTTTCTTTCTTCTTTCCTTTCTTCATTCCTTTTCAACCCCCCCCCCACGGCTGAATCCTGATGCACGAGCCCCTGTTTGCCCGCCCTCTAAGATATGGCGCTCGGCAGACGGACAGATAGACAGATTGTTTTCGACATGTCGACTATTGTACTGTCATCTTTGAATATAATTTTTACTAATTACTAACTTACCTGTTGTACCTATATGCAAAATCGGAAGTAAGAATGTAAAACATTTTATTTGATTTTTCAATGGAACAAATGTAGTGTTTTTCTTTTCAAAATACAAAATGTCACCATCCATCATAAGAGCAAGCTTATGGATGATTATCCTTGATCATGATTTTTATCTTGAGTTAATTACCAATATTTAAATTTAAAAAAAAATATGAAGGTGTATATTTTATTTTTTAATACCCCAAAAAGAAAGAAAGATGACTCTCACAAAACAAACAATAACTTCAAAAGTTCTGTTAGCCACAATTCCAGCTACAATTTTCATTTATCAACTGTACTTCCCTCTTATTTTCTGCAAATAAACACTGCAAATAAGCACATATTTTTTTTCCGGTTCCTGCTGCATTTGCACAATCTGATGCTTAAAACAGGAGTCAATAACTGAAAGTAAAATAAATGACGTGAAAATTATTTTATGTCGGTGAATATTTTAACTGTACTCGGTGTATCTAGGTATCTATAAAGTTGATGATGACTGCCAAACTATTGAAAAAAGTTTTGTCTTCTCTCTAAGTTGCTGTTTGTAGAACGAATATAGTCAAGTGAATCAAATGTGATGCGACATGGGTGCTTGTGCTAGTTTTTTGCATCCCTGGTACGCTGAATTTGTTGTTTATATTTCACTTCAGTGCTGTTAGAAGCTGAAGCAAATAATACTTGATGCTGAAGTGGCAAGTACAAGTTTGTCAAATAGAGGTGAAGTGCAATGTAATTGTTGATCTGAATACTTTCCGATGGGGTTCAAATATTTTTTCAATATAAGTCGAAAATTTTTGTTTAAAATCAAACAACACGTTTTTGTAAAAAATATAAAATCGTACTGTAGCTTATTAGCAAATTATTAGCAATTCTCAATTTCTATTTTCTTAACGTATAGGGTCATTGCCTATTAAATTAAATGATGACAATGATATTACGATGATGGGGAAGTCAGAAATAGTGGGGCTGGGAGTTCCGTCAAAGTATCTGTCTCTCTGTTGCACCTCTATAGCCTGAAGGAATGGGCCGATTTCCATTAAATTTTATATTTAGTATTTATTTGTTCGTTCCTCGGAAAGTATTTTTAATTTTTGCTCTATCGATTTAAATCTCACAAAAACTTTTTTTTTATTTTTAATTATATTTTAAAAAGAAATTTGGGTTTCAAAAAAAGGTATATCGAATTTTTCGACATCATCTCCAAGGTGAAAACTGCAAATTGCCATATACATATATACATATATTCACATACTGGAACGAATTTCATATTTGATTTTTATTTAAGTAAACTGTTCGAACGATTTTCAATTTTTGCCTTTATTTTATTTTAATAACCGCACGCAACCTATTAGGCATTAAGTTAATCAACGACACCAAAAGTTTTGGATTTGGTCCCACTCTCAGGCGGATCTATGATTTGTGCAAAGGGGGCAAAAGTCGAATTTGGCTCCTATACTTAGGCTTTTTTTACATATTCATATTTATACGTAACAAATGCCAGTACTTTTGCGCTAGATCTAGCGCTGCCCACTCTGTCCTTAGGTATTCCTTCCATTAACTCGGTACAATTCGAAGGCCTTTGCTTTTTATCTCCCGATCTACAAGATTCCATAAATTGTTCATGATATTGAGGTCGATAGATTGTGCTAGGCAGTACAAACATCACAACTCTCTCCACTTCTACACTGAACCAAATCACGTAGGTGATATTGACGAAAATATTTCGTCAATTTTTGAAGAACCATTTATTCAAATCAACAATTTTTCATAGTTTTTTTTCTTCATATTGAAGACTAAATATTCAAAACGATCATGGTTTCTTTAAATGCTGCATGACTTAGTATTTTATTCAACAGAATTAAATTTTATCATATTAACGAAAACCTTTTGTTATTTTTCGTTTCGTTTCGTTTCGTTTTGTTAAAGTTCGAGCACAATATGTCAAATTGAAGAACAGATTTTCAATTTAACGAAATCGATATGTTGAAATGAAGAGATTTTGTTTCGCTTTGAAGAATATTTCTTCAAAATAAAGAAAACCTTTAGTTAAGTTTAAGAATGATTATTCACTAAATTTCCATATAGAATGATGAAATTTATTCCATTTCACAAAGTTTTGTGGATTTAACAAAACAACGAAAAATTGTATGCATTTCTTCAAAATAACAAAATTTTTTGGATACTACAAAATATTATTCAAAATAACGGATAGGTTTCATCGACCTTATATTGATCACCCTTTCTTCAATTCAACCTACTTTTTATTCAATCTGACTACCGAATTTGGTTCAGTGTAAGAACTGTTTTACCAACCGGCTGTTTTTTTTTTTTCCAAAATGTTAACTAACTAACTAGACATAACTGAACCACTCTCCTCGGTGTGAAAATGAGCCTTAAAAAAGACCAACAACAAATTTATTTCACCACTACTGATCCCCTTCCATATTTACTGTCGGAATACGCATATACTGAATGCCATCTGACGAAAACAAGTTGAACTTGCTCTCAAAAAGGTTATGCAAATATTATTTTTTTAGACGTGTGGTTTTCAATCTGGCAATACTTTTTTCGGAGTTGGAGTTTTTCATGGTTATACTCGTGAAACGATTTTCGATTTTCTCAAGAAAATTTTGTTCAGCGTTGAAGCTCACCTTCGGTTGAATGGATAGGATCCGCCAATAAACAGAACTGCCGTATTTGGAGTGATGACAATCCTCAAATTAGTGTATGCTGATACACCGTTACATCCTCAAAAAGTCACTGTTTGGTGTTCTCTAGGGCAGGGGTAGAGGGAACCATAAACCATTGATCCATATTTCTTCAAAAATGAAGCCGGCCATAATATTACAGTCAATGTGGAACGCTATAGACCCATTATTACTGTATTTTTAGTGCCTGAATTGAAGGATGTTGATGTGGACGACCTTTGTCCAACAAGACGGCGCTACATGCCATACAGCCAACAGAACAATCAATTTATTGAAGGAAACTTTTGGTTAGCGCATTATCTCGCGTCGTGGGCCTGTGGCGTGGGCCTCCAAGATCGTGTGATTTAACACCGCTGGACTATTTTTTGTGGGGTTATGTGAAGTTGCTCTCAGCTGGAATTTATTCGAGCCAGCCGCTGCAGCCAAATGCCCGAAATCATTTTTAAAACATAATGGCAAACCCTTATCTTTATATCAAAGCTAAATTCTTGGCCTTAACATTCAATTATTTGCGTTTTATTTCTTCTTAAAAAAACCACTCGTTTAAAGAAAACACCCTTTATTTTCATGTAAAATGGCTTTGTTCTTCCTAATGATAGTTCCTACTCAATGCCATCTTTACCATAAGGGCACATAGGACCCGTGGTCAGGGCCCCTATCGTGACAGGTGCCCCCAAAGGCTGATTCACTTACAATATATGGAAAACTATAAAATTTCAGGGATAAATAAACCCACGTTTTAGACGTGAGGTGTTTGTTTATCCATGGATGCAACAACTTTTTTGCATTGAACGAACAGGCAAGACATTCGTCATTTCGTTGATTTTGGCAACAATGCGGTCAAGATCTCAAAAGGCGTTGTCTGTTGCATTTGCATCCTTTGGCATTGTTGCCACCTTATGTTGGAAGGCGGTCGAACTGCACATTCGGCTTTGAAGCTGCCCATAAATAATCTCGCGGTTGACAAGCCAACGTGCACAACTGATGCGAAAAGGCAAAATCATCATCTACGATTAATGCACGATGGTGCAAAAACGAGCTTTGATGGCAGTTGACCAAACGATGAAGAATTTATGAGGTAATTCGAGACAAGAAGTTGAAATTGACTACGAACATGAGCGACCCATCGACTGCCAAATTCTCGAGACAACTGCTGGTGCTAGGTAATGGCCAAATTTCCGTTGATGTTTCGACTGAATTGATATCGTTCCAGGCAAGGAAGAGCTCGTCACCACAGTGTCCCCGGCATTGCACAAAATGATACAAATTTTGATTGGATTAGTAAACGAGTAAGTCGTCAATAGCTTGAATTTCATAATTTAAAGTCAAATCGCTGTAGAATGCAGTTTCACACAAATCCGTTGACAGCGTGACCGACGAGGATGAAGCGACGAACTATCCGACGGAATTTTTGAACTCGCTTTGATGGGACAGGAACTCCGTTGAATAATATATAGCTGAAGGTTGTATCGATCATAATCATGTTGCAGAACCTGAAACTGATAAGCAATGTGATTCAAGCGACAATCATCAAAATCACGTTCAAAGGAGTGCAAATCCTTATCCCACCAAATCCGATTAATCCAACTGATCTTCCATTCCACTTCAAGCGAATTCAGTTCCCCTCTAGATTGGCTTTTGCGATGACAATCGAAAAATCGCAAGGCCAATCGTTGGAAGTCTGATGTGGGATATCTCGAATTTCCCTGTTTTTCGCAAGGTCAGCTTAACGTTGCCTGTCCCCATGTTGGCAAAGCGTCTTTTCATGACATTACAATTTAATCTACCCATCGGCAAACCGTCCTTGTTGTTCACTCTCATTTTTTTTCGATTCCATTCAAATAAATTACATTGAAATTTGAACTATATATACAAAATGTTTTTGTCTTTCAATTTTAACTTTCCAACAGGGCCCCAAATTCTTTTATGCCCAAGGGCCCCGGTATGGCCTAAGACGGCCGTGTTCCTACTACCATTTCGTTTACATTTTTATTTTTTTTGCTCGGTACTGTATAAGGCCTGGACAACAAAAAAATTATGTTTAATTGTAGAATTAAAGTCAATTTCTTGGAATAGATTTATTTATATGGTTAAATGTACTACTACTAATTTGAAAGTTAAAAAATTGTATTGTTTGAATAAAACAGTAGATTGATAATTATTTTGAACTTGCTATTATAATATGTACTATGAGGCAAGTTATACATTCGTCGAAAGATAAAGTTTTGAAATAACAACCAAACATGATCATTACGATGATGGTATAAAAATTCTGTCCTTCTGTATGTCTATCTGTCTGTGTGTCTGTATGTATGTATGTATTTACACCTACCTACAGCCCAAACGGATGGGCCGAATTGTTTCAAACTAGGTACCTATATAGAGTTTTTTAGGTATTGTACAGAGGGGAAATTAAAATTTTTCTTCAGCTCAAAAAATAACGGTACCTGCCATATTATAACCGTTACGTTAAAGCTTATTTTTCCCGAAAACGGCTCTAACGATTTTAGTTTAATTTTTCAGAAAAACCTCTTCCTCAAAAACCGCTCAACAGATTCTCATAAATTTATTCTCATATATTCAAATTTATCCGAGAAATAAAATGTCGCACTTTTTTCTGCTCAAATAAGTTTGAGAACTTCGAAAAATGTACAAAGTCGTGCATTTTATTTTTTAATACCATAGATCTGATAAAAAGTGCCGCAAAAGTGCTTGTAAGGTTGTAAGGAAGATAAACTAAAACAATTCTTATTCAATAAATTCTTCAAGAATCATCTTTACATAATATGTATGTACGTACCGTTTTACTTTTTTTATAATGTCTAACTTATTTTATTTCTAGATGCCACCTTTTGTCCGCTCCTGCCTCCAGGGAAGATATATGTATGTAGAATAGATTTCACAAATCAATACAATGCGGAGCACAAATCTTTCGTGCCATTAAACGTTCTTATTCTATAGCAATAACACAGTATTCAATCCTGTTGAAAGAGCCCAAATTGACTTGTGCACAAGGGAAGCTCAAGTACATAAGGAAAGACGTCTGGTTTAATGGAATCGAAAAGAGCAAAAGTATTAAAAGCCACAAAGAATCCTGGGTACATAAAAAGAATGCCAATAAATTGTTCAATTTACCAATTGCAAACCGGATACCAGCAGTATGCTGTGTATTTCCGGCTTCGATTTTCTCATTCAACATTTAAAAGTATTTGGGTGGAAATATGTAGCTTATACTTGCTTGGATTTTTATAGACAATTCCATTACCTAGAAAGACACACTCTCTGGAATACGTACCATAGGTGTTGGATGCAGGATTTTCATCTATCGTGTTGCAGCTTTACTTGGTATTAGGAACTCTTATAAAAAGAGGTTGCATTTTCTCATCTAGCATGTGGTGAACAGTCTGCGACACAAAAATGTGCAACTGGTTAAAAAATGTTTTAAGAAAAGCTAACAACAAAATTGCTTCTCACAACTTAATGAAAATATTAATATATGTAATTTATAACTCTTTTCTGATGCTAACTTCTTTCTGATTAAAAGGTAAGATCTTAAAATGAGTTTATTTTAGAGCTTGAAGCCATAAATATCAACTGGCTAATGGGTACATGGAAGGTTATTTAAATAATTTAAATATTATTTAAGAAAGTATATTTTCTTTTATTCATACATAAATATAAAAAAATATTCAGTTGTTCGCCCTAAAATATAAGGATTGACAGCACCAGTCAGATGCAGGAATCTGCAAACATATGCTTATTTTTATTACGGTTAAATGTACGGTTCCCGTGGGGTAGGTTTGTTTTATTTTTTCCTATCACGCCAGAATGACTGAACGGATCTGTATGAAATTTGGCACAGAGATGGTAGTTTAGGGGTCAAAAATGACATAGGCTAATTTGTATCTATGGGATAGCACACATAGCAACCGTG